>CM050650.1:30461303-31711303 GCA_027574665.1 Rhynochetos jubatus
CAGTTCTTACGCAGTTCTGTCTATTATGTTCCATATAAATATATATTTCCTACCAGACTGTCCTCTGTTACTCCACCTTCTTTCATAGCCGTTGTAAAATGGCAATGGAATCAAAGTATTTTTTGCAGGTGTCTTTGAAAAAAAGTGGACTTTTACATGAAAAACCATAAAAGAAGCAAGAGTAAACCAAGTTTTACAGAATTCAGCTCCAAACATGTTGTATTTTTACAGATTAATCTATCCTTCCTTCCTGTTTGTGTTGAGATTATCAGCCCATCAGTACCGTTCTTCCCTTCCTCTGACTTGCACATGCCTCTCCTGACAATGTAGTGTGCAAACCGATTAGTCACACCCCGCTGAAGTACTGTTAATCTAATAGAAGACAGGTCACTGTTAGGTCAGAGAAAGGGGAGGAGAGATTTACTATGGGAAGAAACACCAGCATTATACAGGAGCCCACTGGTGATGGGGAGTCAAGGGCAGCGATGCTTTCCACTCCATCGGCACACCAAGGTCAGAACTTTCCTTCTGCAGCTGGGGGGGTGGAAAACAGCTAATCCAGGATTAATGATGTCAGATTCCCTTAACACACAGAGTTACGAGTTCTGGATAGATCTTTCCCGGATAGCTGACCAAATGGGTCAATTGTCTGTACTCGTATGGCAGTTCAAAAGTTCTTCAACCTCCGTGTCCAGGACCTTTTGCTTACTCTAAAACTCCAGTGGCTGGCAAAAGAGCCTGACCCATGGACCCTGTAACCTCCCACTTCTGTGCTTAACTTCTCAGCAGATTCCCAGCAGCATCTCTCTGTAGGCGTGCACCAGCGAGGGTTGACCCTTCACAGCCACCCTGGCCTTCTCCAGAGCAAATCCCTTTCTCCTTTTGCTGGTACTTACTTCTTTACCTGCACAGTATTCGTCTGGAATTTGCCTTCAACTTAATCGCATCGGTTAATGTTTGTACCACATCTGAAAAGCCTGAAATACTGCAATTCGTTGTTATTCCTTTTCTTCCTGATAGTCTCTCCAAGTCCAGATCACACGGCACATATATATGTCTCCCTCTGTAGCCTATTGTCTCGCATCTGAACTGGTCCCTGTTTTCAGCTTAGTTGTTGCCTGTTTAACTCCTGTGTTGCTGGAAATACATTGGGGAACCGGGGAACGTGAAACACTGTTAATTGCTTCATACTGTAATCATACTACTGGCTTTACACATGCTTGTAAAACTGGTGGATGCGCATCTATTGCATTTCTGCAGTGTGTGCATGTAGCACAGCATTATCTTCTGGTAAGCAACATCCGTCCTGCTCTCTTTCCTTGTTTCCCTCCTAGCTGTCTTGGCCACACACCTCCCCAGGGTCCTCTGTGTTTTTCCTCTAGAGCGCCAGAAAAAGCAGGAATGTGCCAAACGTGGGTGAAGTTTTGGGACATGAATTTGTGCTAGAAGCTTCTGTGGAGCATGTGTGAGCTATTAAATGAGGGGTTTGGTTTTGCAGTTTCTTTTCCTCTCTCCCCCTCCCCCATAAGACTCATAATCAGGAGAATTTTTTACATGAATTTCTACTCTTTAGATGCAAAGGCCATGTCAGTGACAAATATCAGGTCCTTGCTCCAGAGCATGTGGTTCAGAGTTTCTTGTGCAAGGATCTAATGGGCATAAAATCACAAACTACAGCTTCTGCTTTGGAAACAGACCAACTATTTTGCTGAAAACAACAAAAAAAAAAAAAAATTGGGGGCTGGGCAGAGCCATTGGGGTCGATTCAAACCAAGTGGTTACAGACTGGCAAAGTTAATAAAATTAAAGCAGGGCCTGAAAGCAGGAAGCATTGACTACCAGATCCCATGATATGAAACAACTTTGTTACAATAGTGCTTAGCCTGGAGTGCCTGAAAACTTCCAAAAGTAGCAATCCAGCTGGGTCAGAGAGGCAAAAATCCCCAACTCTTTTGTGGTGGTTTAGTTTCCTGAGAGACAGATCTGTTTCCAGCTGTGATGAGTTCAAGTAAGCTGTTCTTGTGGTATCAGAGGTAATATTTTTAGAGGGCACAAATGAGCCTGGTTTCAGTAGAAATAGCAGCTGCCCAATTTTTTATTTTCATATTTGTTGCAGCTAGCATTGGTGATGCTCCATGTTAAAGGGGAAGACCCAGTGGAACATAGCATGACATTGCTTGTTTTCCTTATCTTTTAATTTTCCAGGCTGATAAACATGGTTGAGGAGCTGCACGCAACAATTAACATTAGGGTTTGCAGCTGGAGCAGCTCGTCTACAGAATTTCCCTGCAACCATGAGGACACAGTTCAGCCAGAAAACCCCAAGGCAGCCTCTACATTGGACTTTGAATCAGCACTGGCCCACTATGGGGAACGCTCCTCTCTGGCACGGATGCATTTGAAGGCGGCTCAACCCAGGACACGTTTACCAGCATGGCTATCATGGGGCTGCCAGGCCCCCAACCAGCACCTGTGAGTCTTGTGAGAGCACGTCTCAGGGTACTCATCATCTCCAACAAACTGCCCTTCCTCTGCCTTCTTTTTTCTTCCCCATCAGACCTTTCTTTTCTCTGTCCATCACACTTCTTGCTTCTCTCCAAGCTGTCAAGCATCTACATCTCATTTTCCCCTCTTTGTCTTTCTCTGTACCCAGCTCCTCTTACACTCACTTTGCTCCTGCACAGAGGAAGGCTAAAAGGCCCATGAAGCTGGGAGTGTCACTGTCAAAATTGTTATCCAGGCAAGGGACTCATCAGGTTTCAAAAGATAATGGAACGTTTGAAATATGATGTTTGGATAGATCAGGGGTGAGGAGTCGCATAATTAAGGTATTTGACTTTATTTCAGGTAGTTTACTTGGCTCTCAGCTGTCACTTTTCCAATCCCCAGCAACTCCTACCTCTGGCTTCATTCTCAGACTTCACCCATGCTCTCTGCTTGCTGGCTTGCTTTGGCTGGGGAGAGGACCTGTTTATACTAACACCCACTGGACAAGTTTGTTTATTCCAGGAGACTTGCCAGTTGTGGCTGAAATTTCTCAACCCCTGAGTTGAAAACCCATCAAAAGCACTTGGGAGCTGGTAAACACAATGGCCTTATCCCACCCCCAGACTCTTCTGCACACACTGTGCTTCAGTGAAACCGTCTCTTGTCAGACCAGCGATCCAACCCATCCATATTGCTGTTCCACAAACAGAGCTTGGGACATTTATCCATGCTCAGGGTCCCGGCCCGCATGTACTCTGGACCCTCTTCAACAGGACCTTCTCCAACAGGACCCTCCTGCCCTGCTGAATCCACTGGTGCCCATGGAACTGCAGCCACTTAGAAATTCAAACTTCTGCTGTAACAAAAATTTAGAGTTGATTTCTGGCTGGGGAACAAAAGCTCACCAAAGCTTTTATTTTGCTTCAGTGACCCTTTTTTCCCCCAAATGCAGTCGTGAACGTGAAGCACCTCCAGCGTTTAGGATAGTGCTAGAAGCAGCGAGAAAATATAGTATGCACCCTGAAAGCAACAGAAAAATGGATCAGACTGTTCTTAAAAATAAAAGACTGACCAAAACATTCCGATGAGGCATGAAGGCACCACTGAGTCACACCCCAGGATAGGCTAAATTGTGATAGAAAATAGCTTCTTGTTTCAGTTTCTTCTGGGATCATAAAGTTGATTCTTCACTACCAGCTGACTTCTTCTCCCTCTTCAGTGAGTTATTTGCTGCAATTTATGGTGAAAGAAATTTCCTTTCAGAAATTATTCCTTTTGGGTAAAGAATTATGAAAAGGAAAAGACACACACATCCCCATTCAACAAACCAAAGAAAATATCGTTCAGAAAATTCTGATACCATGAGATGGGCTAGCTTTTCTTCAAATTTTGTTCAGCTGATTATTCTGAAAATGAATTAGGCAGTGCCCTTGAGTCTCTTTTCTTCCTTTCCCACTGAACATTAGCAAAAGAGAAATTGTTTTACTATGAAAAACAGTTTACATTTTCACAAGTAACCTTTTGTCTTTGGCAAAAAGGTTTTCTGCCGCAGCTTTTTGAGAAGGCAGCCGTGCATTATTTATCATAAGCAGTTTACTAGGACAAATCTAGTTTACATCAAACTCTAGCAAAAATGTCCAGCTTCTGTGACCTGAATTCAGTGCTGTCATGGATGGATACACCTTAGCCAAAGCAAAGGATTGATATTTTGGAGCAAAATGTGCCAAAATATGAGGTCAGGACAGAGTTGTCACATCCACAGTCATGGTTTTCTACATTGCAAGAAGTGCTGGAACTCATTTGTTCCTAATTCTATTGTGACTGTTTGTGGTGGCGTAGGTATGTCAAGGGCAGAATTAAATCTGTAGGGATGAACACTTTTACCAAGCAGCTTTTAGGGAAAACATACAACAGCAACCATAACCCTGCTGGGATTAAGGCTTCTTGGTAGGCAGAAATGTATTTCAGACTTGTCATTAATATGTTCTGCAATGAGTTTAATGTATCTGCAAGAAACATTAGATCTCTTCCTCCATCACCCAGTGTTACGGGAAGCTGTTTTGCTGATACAATGCAGAGAATGGAAACTTGGCTAATTTGAGGTCTGAGGGCCCAGATTAGAGTCTGATTAGCAGTCCTGCAACTGTTATTGTATGGTGTTAGGAAGATGAATGATGGTTGTGTTTGGGCAGATTGTTTCCATAAATTAAGAGAGAGAAAAACAGCTCATTGTTGATCCAGATTTTGTCACAAGTAATTTGAAAGTCCTCTGTGGGTTCAGCTGAATGGCATTTGGAGTCAAGAAGAAAATGCATGTTGATGTATGTTGGATTTTGGTGAGAAAGGAATGTTTTATGCTCATCTTGGTCCATTGAGCTCACCTAATAACGTGTTTCACAATTAATTTGCAAGTTTAGGGGGAGTTCAATCACACTTTTCTAGCTAGTTCTTTAAAAAAAAAAAAAAGGATAAGATTACATGCACAGCAATGGTTTAGTCTAAGAGACTCCTTGAATGCCACTAGGAGACTTATTGTATCCAAATGCTGCCAATGTTAGCTAAAACTTCAGAAGCCTGAGCCAAACTGAAAGAGACAATTTTTGTCTTCCTTCTATTTTTCACTCTTTTCCTCATCACTGCAACTAAAAATAATGTGCCCTGCTTGCCTCATTTGCTAACTAAAACATCTATACCTGCTTGTTAAGCTGTAATTTTAGCTTCACTTTGATTGATAGCTCAAGTAGGAAAGGTTTGAATTTTCATCTTGTACAGACACATTCAAATCTCTTGGCCAAGGCTGTTAGCGGCATTGTGTTTGTAGTCATCGTGCAGCCTAGAGCTTCCCCGGTGATTGAAAAAAGTTTAAATGAATTTAATGAATTTTGGGTTCTTTCTCCTTTTCCCCCTTTTTTTTTAGCTAGTGCTTTAATAAAGCCCTGGATGTTTTGGCATGGTGAACGCATACCTTCTGAGTGAAGTGCAGCCAGAGCTACAGCTGCAGCTCTCTTTCTATACGTGTTGCTCAATAGACTTGTGGGAACTGATGGAGCAGACTGCTGGGGACTGCCAGGCGGGACAGCTCTGCTGTTGTTACTGGCTGGGGCCCAGTTTAATACTTTGTGTATAACTGAATGTAGGAGAGATGTTGAAGAGGTGCTACTAGAAAAATGCTGCTTTAAAATGGAACCCCTAAAAAACCATAATTATGTTAATGTTTGTTCTAATTGTACACTCTGGAGCATCACATTAATACCTGAGGAGGCTAAGACATTTTATTTTTAATGGCTCCATGCCTGCCTGTCTGCTATCCCACAGAGGGTCTGGATGCTTTGCCAACCACGTGCACTGCTGACCATTGTGGGCTAGCGTAGCAGGCATGGAAAGTACTCGTGTGACTTGTAATGAAGTACTAGTAGTGCTGTGGCTGGTGGCATTTCTTCTTTAGTTGAAGCAGCAGGGACTGGTTTTTGGAGCAAGGTGCCTTGTGTTGAATTCCACCTGGATAGGTGTGGGGAACAGTTTGGGTATGAAGTCTTCCTTTGTGAGAAGACTGGAAAAAAGGCAGAGAGAGAGAGAAAAGGCAAAAGCCAAATGGTTCAAAGTGTCCAAAGCCAATATTCACTTACTGGTACTTCTGAATAACTAATGCAGAACAACTCTGGCAGGATAAAAATGGCCCTGCTGGGTCAGGGTAATGCCCTATAGGTGACTGTGGCTAACAGTGAATGTGTAAAGATGAGTCATCAATATACATCCTTTGAGAAGTCAGAGCCTTTAACCTCAGCATCTGGACCATCATAGTCCAGCAAACAATGGACCTAGCTTTCATCCATGTATTTCGTCTCCTGAACTCAACGTAAACATTTCGCCACCACGACATTTTGTGGCAATGAGTATTAGGACTAACTCCATTCCCTTAATCAGATACAGGAATTAGTTGCACGTTTTAATAGTTGATTGTATGAAAATTTATTTTCTCTGGCTTTATTTAGACTTGCAGCCAGAAAATTTTACCAGACACTCAGTGTTTGTTTTACTAGTGGGATGATTATTTAAAAATATTGGTTTAGTTAAATCAGCTTCTCCATTGGAGGCAGACTTCCACCCAGCTCTGCTGATGAGAAATCTCAATTCACTTGAGATAAACTTAGCTGGGAGGGTGTAACCTCTTGTTAGCAATGTGGGTAGTAATAGCCTCAGATGGTAAAACCAGATTTGGAAGAGAACATCTGCCCAAGCCTCATACTGTGGAAACCAGCTTTTAAAATGAAACAAGGTTTGGCTGGCTTTTGCTGAACTAGTGCAGCTGAACCTGAGGGGGCACCTCTGCGTTAGCAAGTCTATTTTGTTGCATCTTATTTTAGATTTTGTTGGGGTTTTTTTCTCTTTGGGTACACTTTGGTCTTCTCCACGTACACTGTCGATGTCTCCTCGCGTGTGTCATGCAAGTAAATAAATCCTGGTAATAAGTGGGTGAAATCACAAGTCGGTTCATTTCCCTGCCACCATTTCTTTGTAATCAGAAGATGAAGTCACTCCAGAAAATGCAGAGGAGGCTCTGCTATCCACGGCATGCCACGCCTGCAGTTAGCATACACTTTAAATCACAGTTCTAGAGCTTATTTATACAGCTAAATGTCATATGTTTAAAAATAATGAGTTTATTCAGAAAGAAAAATTCTCCCCAAAGTGATTAATTAATGGAAGGAGACTCATTCCCAGTGTAACAGCCAGCTAGAATTATTCCAGGCCTTCTCCTGAAGTCAATTACCTGTTGGAAAATCTGTTCACTCCACCAAGTTGGTCCAAGTTCAACAGCTAGAAATAATGAAGCAATGCTGCATAGCAAGAAGCAGTAAATTTTTCATAATTGCTTGTGCATCTCATTGTAACATGTAAATCAGATTCTAAGAGAACAAACCGTTTGGGGAGTTTAAAGTTAAAAATAATAGGGTTTAGACAGTACCTTAGATGTTTTTCATAGTAAAAACAGTTTGCTTTTTGCTAATGTATCTATGTCTTCCTGAAAAAGCAAGTGGCAGTGGGACTTCACCTTAACGTGAAGGCAAATGGCTGTGCCATAGGGCACTGTCACAAAATTGCGATTTCTGCTCTTCCAAATCCTCACCTCACCTCCCAGGAAAACTTCCTCGTTGCTTCTTGCCCTGTCTTTTGGCTCATATATTAGTGTGGGCCCCAGACGAGCAGGATGAGATGAACTACAACCACAGTGAACTGCTTTGCTGGTCTGTGACGGCAGCTCAGTATCCCTCCCGGTTTGGTTCTGCTCTTTGCTCCCTACTTCCAGAGTTTCATAATGGAGCTATAAAAACACATTTCACAGTGGAACTTGGCAAAGTGACAGTAAAGAAATGATTTTTCCCCAGTAATTTTAAATGCATCAGTACAGTCACTGTTAAGATATTCTAAGAAACAGAGGATAACAGTATTTAAAAAGCTTGATGTCTCATGTTGATGCTGATGAGATGTCATTTATCTTTTGTTCATAAAAAGATCTGAGATCCAATGATTTCAAAATATTAATGGCATGCTACATAAGCACCAAATGAATATATTGACTAGGGATGGGACTGCTCTTTTCCAGCAGATTCATAACATTTCTTGTGTAGTAAAAAGAAAAAAAACCCAAACCCTAATTGCAGGTATTCATGCAGTTGACAGATGAGAAGGGTTCTGGTGGAGTTGCTCTTCTCTCCGAAGTAAATGAAATGCACCTTGTACAAATTTCTGATCACAGACATACCCAAGGAACTGTTCTGATCATCAGGGTAAGTAAGTACTACAAGATCTGTAAGAAGTATGAAAGTGTGATGAGAGGCGATTTTGGTTTTTGGTTGGTTGGTTTGTTCTGTTTACGTAAGTACTGAATTTCTGACACAAGCTAGCAACAGTTCAGCCAGGAATTTCAAAGTCCTGCTTGGCTGTGCTATCAGTTTGTTGTCATGGTTTGCCTTTCCGCTTAAAGACAAGACCATGTCAGACGCAAAGTAACAGAAGATTGCTTGGGAGGGGTTTCCTTAGGGTTTACCATGAAGTTAGTTGAAAGATGTTATCAATGTTAATTTGGAGTCAGGGGCTAATATACCAGCTATGTTTCTTGCTCTCCTTTGGAGGAGAGAGGTCCTCTAGGTATCTAACATCAAGTAAAGATTTCTCTAATTGAGTGTCTGTGGCCAGGGAAGATGAGGTGAAGAGGTGGTAGCTGAGAGGTTTGAGCAGCTATTGGTTCAGAAAAACATCAAGGGGGAGCCAGTGGGGTCTGAGCTGGCAGTGGGACCAGTGCAGGGAAGAGATGGAAGCAGAGGGAGATATATTTAGTAACTTTAGAGGACCAAAATCCTCATTTTTGCCAGGGGACACGGATGTACAGAATAATTTCCTTCTCTTCTGTGGAACCAATCCTCCTTCATGCTTTTCCTAAGATCAGAATCCAGCCCTGTGTGACAAAAAAGTTTGTTTTGAGATATTTTTAACTTGTGTTTAAAAAAAAAAAAGGTGCCACTTTTTTGGTTGTGCCTGTAAGATTGGAAGAACCCTACTGATTCACGCTACAGTGATGTACAGCAGTGTGTGTTTGTAGTCTGAGGAGGGAGAAGCAAAACAATCACACATTCAAAGGAAAACATGCTTAATGAATCCACATACATTAATTTGCCACCAGTAGAGATGCTTAGTAACACAATGAATTGTTACTCACACAAAGATGGTGATTAAAAATGGTAAAATGCATGTTCTCTGCAGTAAACATCAAGTGAGACAATGCCACGCAGATTTCTGTGATTTATGGTGCTCCATTTTATTGTTTTCTAGGCTTGTACCTGATGAGAAAGGAAAGACCCAAAAGATGGCAAATGGGTCTGCCTGATGGTTTTGTCTGCCTCATTTTTCGGTATTGTTTCAAAGAAAATTTCTGGGGCAGATGTTATTTGTTTTGTAGCCATGTCCTTCTTAAAATGTACAAGAAATATACAATGAAGATCAGCAGTGGAAAAAAAAAAAACTACAGAGCACCCTTGAATATACAGCTTATTATTTTTAACTGCTTTTCCAAAAGGACTGTGCTTTTAATAATAGTCTGCTTTTATAAAGCATCTCTCAGATGCGGACTTCAAAATGTGGTAGACAAATTGTCTCAACATGTCTGTGGGGTAGGTAAGTGCTATTAATCCCTTTCTACAGAGGGAGAAGGTTGAACATCAGAGAGCTGAGAACACTCTTTTTCAGCTTTGGTGTTACAAAAGGGCTGTCAGAGCTAAGAGTATTATGTTAAATTCCACCCCCTAAGTTCAATTACATCTGTTATGCCTTTCTAGCAGAAGGTTTGGTATAACTTCATCTTTTCTGGTCCTGGGTTATAAAGCGGACAAAGGCAGGGATGGGTCTGAGAGATGACTGGTGATTCCTGAGATGTACAGCGTGTATCTGAAGTTATTTGTAAGCTCCTAAGTTAAACATTTCATAAATATGTCAATGTATGAAGCCTTTCTTAACATTCTTCAGCCTGAAATTGTTTAACCTACCATCATGTTGCATGTTTAAGTTTACAGAGTGTGGGCAAACTCCCCAAGAATGTGCATCCCTATTAATGTTAGCGGGGTTTTTAAATATCCCAGGTATGGATAGCTGGGCACATGTAGTCAGCAGCCTTACTTCATCCAGGTTCTCCAACAGATACTTCAGGAATACAAGGGACTAATAAGAAAGTTAAGTTCATGACGAAAAGAGAAACCACGTCAGTCTATGAAGGCTAAGTCTAAAAGCTATTTTCAGTCCTACTAAATCTTAGTCCTTGTATAAAATTGCCTATATTAATAATTATTTTCTTTGCCCATACTTCACTCTTCCGTAGAGATGAACAGAGAAACTGGGCAACAGGACACAGTAGTTTGGAATGTTCATTCTCCAGTTCTGGATGCCTAAAAAAGAAACTCAGCCTGTTGCATGTTAGTGGGAGAAGTTGCCTTGTCTTCAGGAGTTGTCAAAGAAGCTCCTCAGGAAGCAAAGAAAGAGTAAGTTGGTTTAGAGTGTGTAGTCTCTTTCATGACTAGTTTAGGTGTCTCTAGCACTTTTTAGGAGCTGTGTAGTTCCTTCCAAATTATGCTAAAGGAAAGGGACCAGAAATAGGAAAGTGAGCCATTAGCTCATTAATACCGCCAGGGGAAAATAAAAGAATTAGCAAACTGTGTGACGGGCGGCCACAGCCAAACCAAACACCGCCTCTGTGGAATTAGATGTGCTGCAAACACCAACAGCCTGCGATAATATGACCTTTAAAAAACATATGTTTCATAAATGGAAAAATGAACTAAAGAGGCTGCTGCTGAAGCTTTCAAGAAGCCTTAACTGCTCAATTATATGTTAACGGTGCACAAGCTTTGCCAGGAGGCAGCACTGAGAGGGGCTACACGTTTTCCTTTTTCTATAAACCTGCAGGAAAGCTGGTAGCCGCGGGGAATACCCACCCTAGGACATGATAAGTAGATCTTTCTGGGGCTTGTTAGGATTGATTTTTACAGTATTACCTTGCCTTTGGTGCCAGACCCAACTTTTGGGCAGCCGTTCCAGTCGCGGTGCTGGTGTTTGCCATCACAGGGTGCAGGAATGGGTGGAAAAGCCCAACTGGGGAAAAGGAGCTGTGCCCGTGGAAAACGGGCAGTAGGATGGGAATGAAGGTGGCTGGCCTTTGCTGTGGAGAGAGTTATTTGTGCAGGCACACCTCACCAAAGCAGGTGGGCAAGGGAAAAGAGGCAGGGCGCAGGTTTTGGGAAAGGGGGAAATGAGCTTGCCAGTGACGCCGGAAACTTTGCACGCGGGAGTGGGGACCACGAGCACAGCGGCTGCGATGTCACTCCGACGAGCCATGATAAATGCCAGCTTTGTTAGCGTGCGCGACAACTTACCAGGAGCTGGGTGAATTCCTGCGCTTGGAGAGCCTCGTGCTGGGAAGGAAAAATGAGCTGTGAAGCAGTAATGATAATAACAGGATTCAATGAAGCAGATGTAATCCACATTTCTTCATCTGATCCTGGCTTGCAGTACCAATGCTGCTTGACAGAATTGTATTCATGGGGGTCTTTTTAAAAGTTCATTTCGATGCTGGAGCTATGGTGTGGCTCAGACTGATCTACAGTTAAATTACAGCATTTTTTCCTCAGAAATCATATTTACAGAGCACTTAAGTGGAGCAAGTACCTCAAAACAATTGTCCACAAGACTTAGCAGTTTCAGGAGGGGTTTCCCACCCAGTTATAAAACCTCTGAGTACATTTTTGCTCCTCTGGCTTACTGACAAGAAACCTTGCTAATGCTGAGCTTCATGCAAATATGTATTTGTGGCAAGCCCACTGGAGCCAGAGAATAGCAAATATTGACTCTCTTGTGTCAACAGAAAAACAAGTGCAAAACTGGCTGTGGGCAGATCAAATTTCATTTTCAAAATAAACATTTGGTGTCTTTTTTCTGCTTTTACCTCAGCTCGACATGTTGATGCTACGAGGCTGAAATCCCTCCTGCTGCAACTTGCCTCTGTGTAAGACATTGTTGACATGTCAAATTCCTTGGGATGCTCAGGATTCAGAGAGGCACTGCACACACTTCTTCTGACCCATAGTGCTATCTTTCAAACCATCTCATGCAATTTCTTTGGGGCACATTCCTGTACCCTTTGGATACGCTGGAAAACACCCTGCAGGGCTTGGACACTTCTCAAGGTGATCTAGAGCTTGCAGATTCGCTACACCCTTTGGACAACAAAAGTCTGCAAGCTACGGTGAAATCACTGTTATTTCAGTAAGACTAAGGTAAAACACAAGCGGAAGTGTTTATTTACAGCATGCACAGTAGGGAAAACAATCACAGATATTCACGTGAGCCTAAAATGGGAAAAAATACACATGCTTCGACCTTCGAGAATCCATCTTGACGTGCTGGCTGGCTGCTGCTCTCCTGACTCACCCCTTGCTGGGGGCTTTGCCCATCTTCCCCAGCTGTGACCACAGCTCTCCAAAAATTTCCCCTGGCATCAGCTGTCACCACAAGGAGCAATTCCAGCATCTTCCTGTCCCTACCCGGAGTTCTGCCCTGCCACCTCCTCCAAGGTGGCCTTGGACATGCTGGTGGGGTTGTGCAGTTGTGGGGGTTAGAGCACCTGTCTGTGCTGAGACTTACCTTTATTTTTTGTTGTTGTCAGGTTATCTTTCACTGGATCGTTTCTTTCACGCTGTGGACTGTGAAGCTGTAGGAATACTTGGGTCGACACCAGCAAAAGGACAGGTGAGGGGCAAGAATGAGCGACGGTCACTGGGCTGGGGAGGAGACCGCTGGTGCATCCTGACTTAAAGTCTCTCTGGAATCGTGGCCTTGCTGTGAGTTTTTCTGCCTGAAGCATCTCCTTGTTTGGAACAAGTATTTAGTGTCTGTCCATCAACAGAGATACTGGATACAATTGTCTAAATGAGTTAGATGTGTGTAATCCCTGACTGGCTCTTGGCTGAGAGCAGACGTGACAGTGATTAGCCACTTTGGGACAGCCTCTCATCTGAGGAAAGATGGATATGATACAATAGATGGAAATCTCAGAGGTGTGGGAGCCAGCTGCAGGGTGAGGTTCAAACTAAATGTGAGGCTTGAACTCCCTGCCTTACCCCAGAGACCTTCCCCTCCAAATAAATGTGAAGCGCGTTGGCAGCTGCCACACGCTGGAGCTTGCGCAGAGTTCTACGGCTGTCTGCTGAGCAGCCTGTGTACAAACATAAGCATCAAGTCCTTGAAAGACATAAATTACGCTCCACCGCGTGTAATTTAATTGCCAGTCACTTAACCAGCACATACTTAAATGCTCGCCTTGTTTTCCCACTGGTCAAAGACACTGCATTGATTTTTACTATATCATTATAAAAAGGCCAAGACAGGTTATTTTTCTAGATGATCTTTCCATGGGTAGCTCAAGTCATGCGGGCTCCTACATCCTGCTCTTGTGGAAATGTGGTAAATCGACTTTAGTTTTTGTCATCTTGATAGTACCCACCAACATCGTAGCCAGGATTTGCCAGTGAAGCCTAGGGAACTACAATGTGAACCATGAATTTCTTTTCTGCTGGGAGAACCTGTGTGTGCTTTGAACCCAAAAGGTAAAAATATAATATTAAGGGTAGTGTGAAGATGACAATTTCATCTAACTCCACATAAAGTGATTGATCACAATAAGGTTTGATCAGAAACAGAGGTGCGCTAGCATTTTGTTTCAAATGTGTTGGATTCAGAGAACCCGGCAGCAAAGACCTGGGGAGGAGCTTTGCGGGAATTGCAGCCCCTGGGAGGCTTATTCAGGTTCACAGCAAATTAGCAGATGCACATGCCTGCTCTGTTTCCCCAAAACAGGCAGGTTAGGCAGCTTGTGGGGTAATGGCTCATGTAAAGCAATATAAGTTAAAGGTTAAAACTAGCAATAACGCCTCAAACAACAGAACAGACAAATGCATCTCAGTGACATACGTGTTGCTGGGGCTTTGGAAAGTAAATATGAGATGCCCAAAGCATGTGAAAAAGAAGATGGTGTTCAGAAATTTCTGGGTATGTAATCAAAGTGAAAAGGTAAATGCTGACCCAAAGAATGCTTAGTGCGCCCAGGTAGCCAAGAAGGCCAATGGCATCCTGGCCTGCATCAGGAGCAGTGTGGCCAGCAGGACTAGGGCAGTGACTGTCCCTCTGTGCTCAGCCCTGGTGAGGCTGCACCTTGAATCCTGTGTTCAGAGAAAACAGACCTGAACATTTGTTGAAAAAATTCCCTTATTTTCTTCTGTCTTTGCAAAGATTCAGCTAATGAGTGACTCAGCCTTATATAAGAAAAGTCTGGATGGTGCATAATAAACGTGAGTCACTATAGCAAATTTTCAGCTTTTCCTTGGGACTCTTCCTTACAGGATCTTTATACTGAGAAAATGAAAGGGGCTAGGGAAAGACTTGCATCAGAATTCAGGTAGCTATAAATATGGATTAGATTATGCAAACCACAAGGAAATGTTATTTGCTTTCCTTTGTATAAATGTGTGGTAAGAGTGTGGTAAGAGCATATACGAGGCAGTCTTCACGGGAGAAGTGTAAGACTATGGTAAAAGACAGACCAGGAATACTACGGACATGGGATTTGTGAAGATATGACAACTAGGCAGTGAATTTCATTGCTTCAGTCTTTTGGAAAATGATCGATTCTGCAGTTGTTCGGTGTCTCACGCGCACAGATCAGGCGTGTTTGGGGATGCTATTCCCCAGGCAGACAGATGTTTGCTGGGTAACCTTTGCACTCTGCTGGAACAGTCACCCATGTCTGAAAGCTGGGTAGTAAAAGTAATGTTCCGAACCCAGGTATGTTTTATGGAGCCAGGATAGACAATGAATTTATATTGCTTCTGAAGCTTGTTTATTGATCTGAAAGCTCTGGGGGGTGACAACCCTCTCATTCCTTTTGTTCTAGTGCTCTTCAAAAGCACTTTGACTAATCGGTTTTTCTTTTCCTTCCAGTCGCCACGTTTGGGATTTGGAGTAGATCTTTATATTGGAAAATAATCACAAAATGGTTTAGGCCATGTCTGAGACATTCTCTAAAGCTTGTTGGCAAAACAAAACAAAACAAAACAAAAAAGCCAAACCTAAAAAAGGAAGGGATCTTTAGAGGGGTTTCTCCTGACTGCCCAGCTAACACAAATCTGTTCTCCTTGAATCAGGTGATTCCCATTTATCTTCAAGTGAAATCTATTTAATGAATAAATAGATGTTACTTTTATGTCTCAAAGCTGATGCCAATTTTTACTTGGTTTCTACTGAAAACTGTACTCTCCTAGGGCCAAATGGATGGTGTTTTTTCTTAGTCTGCATCATAAATTAAAAGCGGTGGTCTTGGTCTTCTAGGAGAGCCAACTATGCCCTTACTTCTCAGGATCAGGCCTGCCAGGGGTCTACACAAGTCACCTCAAATTAAAATTCATTGTCAGAAAACAGCTCTAGAAACGCAACGTCAAATCAATCTGTTATGAAGATAAACACCTGGTAAGAAAATTAGACAAAACAGGGTAGCAGTCAAACGGGAAGTGCCATTTGGAGGATCCTGGAATAGATTTCACTTCTGGTTTTCATTTGCTTTCTGACTCTGAAGAGAAAATGAAAATGTAACTGGCAAAATTAACTTCCTAGGAAGAAGCTCAAATTCCTGATTCTAGGTACCAGCTGTGAGGAAGTAATAAACTCTGCTTTTAAAAAGAAATAGGCAGTGCCAAGCTGGTATTGCTGCATATGGGGGTTTTACATCTGCCGAATTCATCTGGTTTTAAGGGCCACACACACCCAGGGTCTGCACGATCCCTGGGTATAAGTATCCTCCTCCTGATCACCATCAGACTAGGCAACATGTACCAAGAGGAATGTTGTTTTGGTAGGAGCAAAGCCTTTGTCAAGCAATACCAAAGAGCAGCCAAACGTCGTTTGTGCACTGAGTATATTTTCCCTGGAGGCTTCGAGAGAACCCGCAGCAGTCTCCACAAGGTGAGAGATCGTTTTATCCAAATTTTACCTCACTTTAAAGAGCTGCGGCTGTTGCCTTTTTTCATACTGACAAACTGTATTGACCGTGAGGTATAGGGACATCCTATCCTTTGGATGTTCGTTGATGGGAGGCGAGGGACAAGGAAGAGGGGTGACTGGGGAGGAGGCAGGAGCTGCTTTTGCAGAAGCATCTGGCCGTGGCCTTTGGAGGTGTGTGGGAGGGAGGGAAGATGGGTGCTGTGAACCATGTCAGCTGTGGCACAGGGGAGAGGAGACAGCAGGAGCCGAGAGCATGGCACACCACAGTAGCCTGGACTGGGAACGACTGCGATTTTGACAGGTGAACTTTTCAAAGGCCTCCTCGGTCAGAAGCAGCACCTTATCCCTGCTGCTTATTCCGCCTGCAGAAACAGACAAAAGAGCCAGGCATTCATGTCTCTCCGCTAATAAAAGGGGTTGGATAGCCATTAGCTCACAGCAGACATAACAGTCTATTCCTGCTGCTGCTGCACCATCAGGAGTCTGCGTTTCGGTGCTGGTCGGACCTGTACCCCCAGCGTGGAGACTGAGCTGCACGCACAGTGCCAGCTGTGTGCAAGTACCCGGTGACACAACCGCTGACGTAGGAGGTGAATGCAACAACCAAGCACGTGCGCTCCCCTGCAATTGCCTGTGAGCGGGTCTCTCTCTTGTGTCTTTATCAACCACAGCTCAGCTGTAGGAAACCAGGTGTCTCTGAGTTCCTAGATTTGCTAATTTTAGGTTGCTAGAAGACTGTTTCATGCTACAGAGGGATCAAAGGTACAGGACAGCCTCTGAAAGCAGAGCAGCTGAGATGAATGAGATTGGGTGGTTCCCTTGCTGCTGCTGCTCCAAAGAATACAAACTAGCTACTGCATGAAAGGACACACTTCTGCCCCCCTGGCCAGGTCATATTGAGCCTAAAAAAAGTGAGGTTTTCTACACATCCCATAGTGCAGAATTTGCCTTGTTGTTATTTAAAAAAAAGTTTTGTTATTTCCTAAATGAAACAATTAATTTCAGTGTCTTCGAACCAAACCTTTGCCTTTCCATTTTGACATAGTACTGTTCATAGAGATCTGTGTCACCCCCCATTTGCTGGGGTTTTTTTTTTTGAAGAAATGTTTTAAGCTTTTGTTTTGCATTTGTAAGTCTAACCCTTTTAATTTGAACTAAATGTTTCAGGCTGACCTGAAATAATGTCTGGTTTTCCCTTTCGCATTGTTGAGAAAAAGTATTTTTTGTTCAGCTCCCTTCTGCCTTTGGTTGGAAACTTAAAACTAAGGATATTTGCCAGCTTTAAGTGAAAATGAGTAAATGTTCCTTAGTCACTGGGTGAGATCTTTAACTGGCTTTGAGCATTATAATCCTACTGAAGTCAAAGGAATCAGACTGATTTATACCAGATGGTTATCTGGACCTCCAAGGGGAATGAAATCAGTATCTTGGATTAAATTTACCATCAATACAAGAAGATCTGTTTGCATTAGCAAGATTGTATCTGTGCTTCCTCATAGACAAATTTTGTCCAAGCCTCCACTACTCATGTTGTCATCTTCATGCTGCAGGTTGTGATTCAAACCAGCAACAGAAGCCCAGAAGGGTTTTGCTGGAGCAATACTTCAGCCTTTCAGCCCAAGGTTTGCACCAGTGTTCGTGCAACCCTGGATTTTAAGAGGTTTGTTATCATCTGCTCAATTTGTGTGTTTGTGCCAGAAATGTGTGTGAAGACCAGCATGAACAAAAGTAATGGGAAGGTAATTGTTTTTGTTGATTTTTTTTTTAAGGATGGACACAATAATAAAGAAGAATAATTAATTTTTGCTAAAGGAATTTTATGTGACAGTGGTACTTTGCATGGCCACCAGAATGACCACTGATATGAGTAAACTTGTGGGGAAAGTGGACTTACTGAGATTCTGCATTTGGATAAGCAAGGAAACTGTTGCAGCTTGGAAAATGAAACCTGCGATTTATGAGCACAAAGGACTTGAAGTCAATATTTTGTTCTCCTTAGTTATTCAGTAATGACTTTGACAGTTCCTCTGGGTTTGAGGAGCCACAGATTTTTGGGCTGGCAGAATGCAATGGACTAGCTGATTTCCAAAGCTGTCACTGATCTTTGATTTGTATCTTGTGTATTTTCCTTTTTGGAATAGTTAGTACCATCAAGCTCTTGCCTGCCTTGGCTCGGTATGCAGCAGCCTGTCTCCAGGGTAATTCCAGGATGACTTGTCCTATATCATCTAGAAGAGGCCTCAGCCCTGCTTCTGTCTTTCCCTGTTATGAGTGAGTTTTAAAATCTAGAAGGACGTTAGAGTTGTGCCGGGACCTTGTGCTGGGGCACATGTTGAACCGTATGCACTCCTCCTAAACTTCTGTTGAATCTGTGTAGCAGATGAGGCACTGGATTTGTGTCACTGTGAGCTGGTGGTACTGGTGAGGATGGTTCTTGCCTGTTTTGAGTAGTGTGAGCCTTTCTTTCACTGTAGCACAAAGCCCTGCTCTGAATCTATGTCAGTTATTTACATGCTTGAAATGATTTAAAATGACAAGCAGAGTGGAAACTGTCTAGGATGTATAATTTGCTGTGAATTATTTCAAATTAGAGAAGAAAGTGAAGAATGAGGACTCTTGGCTGTGGTATCAGCGTGGCGTCCATATGTCTCTGTGAATTTCATGGACGAATCCCTTCATAAAGCCAAAGCCCTGTGCTGCACCGAGGATCCCTTATGGCTTTCCCCTCCAAGGAGCATGTAGAAGGTAGCAGGGTTGCATGGAAGCATCCTGTGGTTTCAGGCATCCACAAAACAAGTGTAATCACACTTGCCTGTCTTCCAGGGAGCTCCTCATGGGGGGAAAAAAAAAAAAGCTGTAGCATAGTTATGACATATAGCTACATAGCTGATGTTGAAAAGTTAGTTTTGAGGCAGATTTTATTTGAATATTTTGGAGTTGTGTTTGTTAAAGACAATGACAACTTTTTGAAGGGTTCAAGAAAAGCAAGAAGGATTTGAGTTCTTCTTGTTCCTGGAGTGCTGTTGTTGCCTTATTCCTAGGAAATGACAGAAACAGTGGGCATAAATATTCTCATCCTAGTTTTCTTTCTATTTTTTTTTCATCTCCTCATTTCTCTGTACCATCCATCTACATTGTTCAGACTGAGTAAAGAGACTACAAGGCAAACCAGAGAGTGAAAGGCAGCTCTACAGGCCTTGGGGTTATTTAGCATTAAACTCTTATCAGGGTATGTTTTTAAAAAAGAATGTTTTCCAACAGGCCTGGTACATAAAGAATTTCTGGCTGAATCTGTAAATTCCTGCAGGGAGATGTTGATCCTTTATGTAATGTTTGTTTTATCTGCTCCCTACCAGAGCATATTGCTGGTATGTGAGTAGATTGCTGTCATATGGCCCAGACAGTTGCTTCAGAGAGGAGTTCTACAGCTCCTTGATATGGAAATGGTATTTCTTTGTTTCTAATAACATCTGTGTTCCTTGTAATTTGTTTGAGGGAAGTTGTTTTACCTGTAAAGCCACTTACACAGGTACTGTTTTTTCACCTGCCAAATTCTTCAACTGCACCAGCAGCACAAAGGGAGCCCAAATTTCTCATGTTTGCTCTCTTAGGTAAAACACATGCTGAGATACAGGAAATACTGATGCAAATCTGGAGTAACTGGGGATATTTTTCATAGTAACACAATTTTTGAGAAATGCTGTATTCCTCTGCCTGCTTCTTCACCTTGCTTAAAACGCAACAGAAGGACTGTAAGATGAGGGAACAGTGCTTCCAGCAGGATGGGAAACAGAAGTTTTCCTGTGGGTGGGGATAACCCTGGATCTGTAGCAGCAGCATAGATATTGGATGAAACTGAACTTCCGTCAGCCTCGTAAATACTCTGGTAATTCCTACAGCCCACAGGGGGTCATCACACTGAATTTGGGAGCGGCTGCACCAGTGCTCTGTGCCTGGGGAGTGGAAGTGTTTCGCCATCCTGAGCCAGCCCTTCCAGTGACTTGAGGATGACCTGGCAAAAGTCACTGGGGTTTTCGCTGTGGTACAGACAGGGTTTGAAAACTTGTGCTGCTCTGCTCATGGAGCTTCAAACCTTAACTGGCCTGAGAAAGCAGACAGCGTGGGTCAAGGTGCTGTTCCTGACACAGGCGTCCCTTGGATTTTAGAATGTGCTGCTCAGCCCCTGCTTGTGATCAAGACCATTCCCTGAGTGTGTAGAATAAACCACACTTTTGTTACTTTCACCATTTTATTGGCTGGGATTGTGTTACAGTCTCCCACTGGTAAGGGCAGAGTGTCACCAGGGGACTGGCATATCTGTACCTCCCGAAGGAGAATTTTGGACAAGTGACGGCAGCACGCTCTCCAACCTCTCCTCCTTGAAAAGATCTTCAGGTGCTAATTTTCAGGTAAAAAGACTGCCTTGAGCAGTTTGTGCTGAACCAGGCTTTGAGCAGAAAACATCAGAGTGATACTTTGACATCGCGGGTGACAAAAAGACACTCTATAAAGCACCTGTGCAATTGTCCAGTGAGGGCAAGGTGATTCTGGCTCGATACAAACGTAATGTTTTGGTAATATGGCTATGCCACTTCTCTGCCTGGGAAGTGGGAAGCCAGAGCCATCACAGGAGGTCCCTGAATGCGTGGACCTGGGATTGCGCCTGCTCTGTGGAGCGAGAGGAGCAGAAGGGCTTTGTAAGGCATGAACCCTCTGGGCCCAGTCCAGCTGAGTTCAGGGGAAATTGCATCCATGGTACAAAGACTGGGTATTAATTTATTTCAGAGAGAGTATCTTGTACAATTATTTCCTTATGGAAACTCTGGCCTTACTCAGTGCTCTGCTGTGTGTGGCAATTAACCCAAGGCTTTGCTTTTGACACAGCATGCTTGCTCGTGCAGGTCTCACTACCTTTCTGCTCTAAAGGGCTAATTTCACAAAGGAGAGCCTTTTAAGCATTGATAGCTTTTTAAGCATTGATGGCATTTTTTATGAACATCTTGACAAAGAAAGAGGAATCCCTTAAATATCTGCCTTCCCCACATCTTGCAGCAATGAGGACATAACCATGGAAGTATTTAAAGTTATATATTTTTAATTGCATTTTGTAGCTGAGAGGCACTGGGATCTTCAGTACAATTCCTTTCAAGGTGACCTTTGCACAGTTGTGTTATCTAGACAAGCCATGGTGCCACTGTTAATAAGGGCACTGTTTGGAAAAACAGTATCGCCCATGTTAGGTCTGCTGGCATCCTGTAAAACTGCAGTGGCTGCGAAGTATAGCTGTTCAATGAAACTTTGCTCCCACCAAAGGCACTGGTAAAGTTCCCACTCTGCTTGAATTAGCTAGGGCATCCTTGTTTAGTCTTTGGTTGAAGAGCACGAGAGCAACAGCACAAATAGGGGCAACCATTCTTCCCTTGCATCATGCAATTTAAATACTCTGCTTGTTACTGTCCTGTTTCTTCAGCTAGAAAAACACCTACAAAGTTCCTGGGCATAAAACTAATGTTTGTTGCTCCAGAGTCTGTCATACAATCTTAAAGACCGATAGGAAGGCGGAACGAGTCTTCTCTGTTAACTGATTTTACGTACCAAAACTACCTCAGAGCTGGTGTGTGCCAGGTAGGGGCCCTGGTTTTCCTCAGCTGCTGTTTTTGGCTGACCATTTCCCTCTAGGTAAGGCCACTGGTTATGGTGGGGTTACCCAATCAGAAAAGTACCTTTCCATGCTTTGTACTCCCATTGATAGAAAAGAAAAATAAGTCAGTATCAGGAAAAGTTATTGCCCCACTGGTTCCTGGCTGCCAGCTGATGGCTGCTTCAGGAGGTGCTGGGAAATGCATCGGTGATTATAGTTTGGTTCCTGTTGACAGGCATCCAC
The DNA here is from genome assembly GCA_027574665.1 of Rhynochetos jubatus. Taxonomy (NCBI): domain Eukaryota; kingdom Metazoa; phylum Chordata; class Aves; order Eurypygiformes; family Rhynochetidae; genus Rhynochetos; species Rhynochetos jubatus. Next base: position 30,483,271 of record CM050650.1, read on the forward strand.
CCAACAATGTCCGCAGCTGGCAGCCTCCATGGCAGGCACAGCAGAAAGGCCCAGGGCTGAAGGAGCAGGAAAAATAAACAGCGCGCTCATAACAGGATGTGACTGTCCTGCTTCCATGATTCACATCCTGAGCAGCATCCCCTGGACCAGTGCAGCCCAGTGACCAGGTCCTTCGCCCATTGGTTTCTCTTTGAGGTCCAGGAGATTTGCTGATATTATTGCTATTTACGAGGAAACTGCTTTTGGCCTGGTTTTTCAGGAACTCCCGCTCCTGGCTCTCCTGAGAGATGAAAATTTCTGCCTTGGCAAGGGCTCTCAAAAGGGCTTTGTAGTGCTGCCGGCATTACCTGGGATTTTGCTGCAAAAGTCATTTAAATTTGGCGGCTGCCTCATCTTACAGCATTTCCTGCAGAGCTGGTCTGGGCATTCATCAAGGAGAAATGTGGTGAGATTTCTAGCGAAATGTTCATCCAGTGCCCACTTGTGTATGGTGCAATTGTCCCCTTTCCCCCTGCACTGCCTTCTCCCTCAGCTTTTCATTCAGCTTTGGCATTTCCTGGCTGCTGAACCGTCTGGGAGCTTTGTCGGGGTGCTTTTGGGATGGCACACCTCTGGGAGCACCAGGCTCCCCTCTAGCCCACTGACTGCTTTCCTTTCCAGAATCTGTTGCCTTCCAGGTAGATTTAGGTTCCTTCTGAACAACCAGAAAATTTCCAGCTGCTACTACACAAACATGTCTGCCATCTCCATGTTCTTGAACGGTTGTCCTCACTATTTACAACCCAGGGAACATGCTGAGAAAGAAGAAGGTGGAAGATACTTGCAATTGATGTCTGCGGAAAAATGTCTGTTTATGGTATACTCACAGTGCCAGAAAAAAGCAGCTTTCCCTGATGCGTAACTACCCAAACTCGAGCTCTGAAAACATACAGCTGTCTTCTTCCCATGTCTCTGCAACCTGGAAAATTGAGGATTCATCCATTTCCCTGAACACAAATGATGTTATGGCTATTTTTCTAATTGCTTGCACTTCGTCTTTTAGAAACACCAAACCTTTGCAGTTCCCAAGAGTTTTCTTTGCGTCTGACAACAGCTTTTATAGCCTGTTTCTGTTTCCATCGCTAAGTTTAGCTCTTGACTTTCCTTCGTCTCATCCCTCGGACAGGTCTCACAAGTAGTTAAGCCGTTTGTGTTTTCTTTCTGCCAGCATCAAGAAGTTTGGAGAAATAAAGTGCAAGTTTTGATATCAGATGGGTGGGAAAAGTATAAAAAGATAAGAGAAAACCAAAAATCCTTTCTGAAGCTATCATGCCATTGAAATACAGCAAAAGGCGGCTTTGCTGAGGTTGAATTTATTCATCTTTGCGGAAATCTCTGCAAGAACTTGTCCATTCTCAACCAGTCCCATATCGCCAGCTTGGCTGCTGACCTGTGTTCATGCTGTTGTGGTGTCTGTCTGCACATAGCCAACAGGAAGGCAGGCTCGCTGCCAACATTTCGCAGTCCAAATGTATGGCAAGGTGTAGCAGTCAATGGAACTAACAGCTGCGGAAAGGCTAAACTGCCTGTAAGAGCAAGAGGCAGCGAGGGAGGAGGAATTAAGGCTGTTGACTGTCAGTCACGGGCTGACCTTGACATCTGTCCGTTCCTTCCCCGTAGGCAGTGTTTTGCAGGAGAAGCATCAGAGAAGAAGCTTTGAGGAACGCTGCTCTGAGGGGTGTGAGCAGGTGCCCCAGCATGTTGGGAATGGATGGAGGTGCTGGAGCACGAGAGCAGGAAGTGACTGGTTGCTTCTGGAGTATTTGGCAGGGCGCTGACCCAAACCGGTGAGGCTGTGAGGGTGAATCTCACAGTCTCTGTAGGCTGTGCAGTCTGCCCAGGCACCTGGGGAAAGCTCGGGCCCCTGTAAGTTGGTTGCATCTGCAAAACCAAATGATGGTACAAATTTTTAGGGTCAGAAAAAGTTCAAGAGCTCCTCAGTGTGATTGCACTGCAGGGGGCGAAGAAAAGTCTGCCTGGAGCAGAGGAGCAGATCAAAAAAGATTTGAGCTTTCCCAGCAGTATCCTATCTCAGATAATCTTTTTCTATGACACTAATTTCCTTGGGCAGAAGATTAAGCACTTTTAAATGAATTATGATGATTTTCGTTTCTGCTGTCCTTGCATATTGCTGCAATTATCAGAGCAGGCTGTCAGTTGCCCTGCTGCCATCGCAGAGCCAAAAAGGTTAATAACAATTCAACCAAAAATTGCTAGATCTGTGTATGTGTGTGATATGTAAGTATCCCCCAGAATGAACGCCTCTGATATTTAGATGGAATTAATTTCATACCCTTGCCCAAACAAGGTCTGCTCACCACTTATCAAGGACATTTCAAGGTGAATTTTAAATGGGACTCGTACTGGCATTTTCCATTGGGTAAATTCCACTTGACTTGGACAGGTTCCTCTACTGGGTCATTTAATAAACAAGGGAGTGTCTTAAAGGTTGTGCTGAATTACTGAAGAAGAATGTATCTGATCTGTGGTCAAGGTGTTAAAAATCCAAGGCAGTATTCAGACGGACATCCTAGCTCCCGCCTCAGCTAAATGGATAATCCTAGGAACTTTAATCCCAGAAGCAAAGGAGGATTTTTTATTAATTTTTCTGATATCAGGGCATTTTTTAGACCGTATCCCTTGAAAGTGGAGGTACCGCAGTCTGCTCTAACACTAGAAACAGCCCTAGCACTACATTACTGGAGGGCTTCCTTCAAGTTAGTGTTCCTGCACGTCACTGCCGTGTGCGGTGTGGATCTTACCCTGCTTGGTTCCAGCACACAAAGGGTGGCCCGGCTGAGCTGCCTGGAAGACCTCAGTCACATCAAGTGCTCCGACAGTTTCTCACCAAGAGTTTGGAAGCTCTGTTAAGTGATGCTCCGAACTGATTGAATTTAAGGAGAGTCTTTCCACTGACATCATGGCCTTGATTTATACCCTTAATACATAACGCGTTGTTTCAGATGTGAGTCTTAATGTCCTTATCCAGTCTGCAGCTCTTCCAAGTCAAATACGAATAAACAGAAAGGAAAAAAAAAAAAGAAAGTTGAAGAGATTTCTGTGTGTCTGTTAGAGGCAACTCTTGACTCATGCCAAGAAGCAGCAGGAAAGGGTGTCTTTTGCCCAGTAATCCAGAGTCTGTGGGACTCTGCAGCCAGAACATAGCGCCGCCGAGTTATTTTCTATCAGAAAAGGCAACTGAACTTCTCATGCAATGGTTAGACCAGTAAGAAGGTTAATAGACTAAAAACCTTGTATGTTTACGTTAATTAAGTCTGTCAGCCACTGTAGTTTTCTTCTATTCTTAGTCTGGTTTTCTAAGGGAACGAGGCTTACACAGTCGCAGTGGCTGTCCATCTGTTGGTCCCTCACGCTCCTCCCTGCAACTTCCAAACTGTCAGCAAACTTCAGCCAGTCTGGAAAAAAAGGGAACATCTCAAAGACATCACCATTTTTATGAATTTCATGAAGACTGATGGAAATTTTCCAAAGGCTTGATTAATGTCCCCTCGAGGTAATGCTGAGGTCATCCAGCCACTACCCTTTCTGTTTGCCCAACGCACAAAACCCCTTCTGCCCTCTTGCTGCGTGAGGGGCTTTAAAGCAGCTGCAGCCCGGGCTGCTTGTTGCTTGTCCCAAAGCAATGGAAAAGTAAAAGTTTTGTGGGAGCCAGGGAAGTTGCTGGAGGTTTGTAAGGGAGTGGAGGGGAACCTCAGGGTGTCAGGTGGGAAACAGCAAAAAGTAAGACCCTCATGGTGAATAGGTGACAGCAACAAAGGAGGGTACCGAGGAGGTATCACATGCCGGGAGTTTTTCAGGGATGTGACTGTTTTTGAAGGATGAGCAAACATCAAAAAACCTGGGAATACTGTGGTGAAGAGGACGGCGGGGGGGGTGCCAAGCAAGGGCAAAGGGGTAACAGGACGGGGACACTGGGAAGAAAATAGGCTAATTTCAGCAGTGGTGTGGAGGGGCACAACAGAGATCTGTAGGAAATGGAGTTTCATTAGCTCAGCTGCTCACAGAAGACCTTGTTTTATCAAGCTCTTTGTTGGCAAGGTTAAACTAGGGAATGATTGAAGTTATTCAGAAAATATGCTCTTGTGATTTCTTTGCATCCCTGCAATTGTACTGATTGAGATAGCAACTCTCCTGCTGAATTATACCCAGAAAGCACACCTACCCTCTGCCGCCTGCGTTCCTCGCAGCACCCACCTGCTTTCTTCGATTCCAGGACTTAGTTTTTCGTAAAAGGATGATTGTTTTGCTGTGCCCACGCTGCTGAGAACGAGTTGCGCTGATTAAATAGAGCCTTTGTGAGCGGTTTCTTGGACCGTGTGAGGAGGATCCTTCTTTACAGCCATGTGAAAGCTTATACTTACTTGGATGGCAATCAACATGCCTCAGTAGATGAAGCATTGGCCGTCTGTGTATCATTAAGGAGCTCCAAGAGTCAATTCAGTCCAGACAGTAAACAATAAATTGCTGACACTTTCAGCTCTGCTGGGGCTCAAAAATACCAGCGAGCACATCTGAGCCGTATCAGTGGAAACACACAAGGACTAGATTCTTTTGGTGACGGCTGCATTTTTATTGTGAATAATCTGATGGGAGCCTGATGGTGTCCAACACATCCATTCTTGCCTTGTGATTCTTTTGCCATCTGAAATGTTGTTAGTTTTAATGACATAATTATCCTTTATATATTCAGTTAGACATGTGGGTTGGGTTTTTTCTTTTTTTTTTTTTTTTTTTTTTTTTTTGAGTTATAATTAGTTTCCCTGAGAGGCAGCAGCTTTAATGCTTGGGTAGTTTTCTGAGAAGCTGGGGCTGAAAGAAGCTTTTGGGAAATGACAATTATATGTCCATGGTTTTTATTTGGTAAGCTTTATTTTAGTCTTTGTCTAGGCTGAAAGCTCTCGTTGACTGGCAGAAGATGGATTGAATCAGTGGAATTAGGCAATTTAAGTCTTTCCCCCCACCCCCCCAAAAAAAAGAAACCCAAAGCATACAAAGAACTTGTAAATTGACTGAAAGTAAAGTGCAGTTGTTTTGCTGAATTTATATAAAGTACTAGCAGGAAAAAATGAATACCTTTTATGCCCTATCCTCCAGGGCATTGAATGATTTCACATGCAGTTTTTTGCTGAACTTTTCTACATGTTTATCTCAACAGAAAATTAGGATAGCTGTTTGTATCAAGGTAATTCCAACAAGATAAGACTATTTAGTCAGTGTATCCTGGCAAACAGAAAAAAAAAAAAATCATTATTGGCTTGTAAATGACCTTGTAACCTTCTTCTGTAATCCCCTTCCTGTGGCCAGTCCAAGGTGACCCATGTCTATCTTGGGGACCTTGCGGTACCCCAGGAAATCCCCCTGGGGATTACTGCACCTACACGAATGCTTAAGGACTCTGCAATGGCTTTAAGCATTAGTGAAAGAAAACATCTATGGAAACCTGTCAGAAGTCATACAAGCTGTTACCTTTCGAAGCTCAATACGTGCAGTTAGCTACCAATTGAGTTCTGTTCCGGCTTCACGTCATCATTAGGAAAAAACAGAGAACAATTTTCACAGGGTCTGTAGAGCTCTGGTGGGGATGCTCCAAGGTCAGGGATCCCCCAGTGCCAACAGAAAAACCTGTAGTTTACGGTGCCATTCTGCAGCAACAAATCTGAGGAAGATGCTTAGTTTTGAGAGACCTGAAAGGCCTCATATGTTCTGCCTGAGTGGGAATTTTTGTTGTTATACTGAAAGGATTAAGATAAGTATTTACATTTGGACAAAGGGTGTGGGCATAACTGCCCCCCATCCTCTCACAGTGTGGGGAGGAGCACTGACTCCTGTCATGCAGGAGTAAGGGAGCTCCCCTCCCTCACCTGGGGCAGGCTGCTTGCTGGCCCCCCCTGCTCCTTCCAAGAGAGACCAGGGGGACAATGTGGCTTTGCTTCTCCCCAGCATCTAGTGCAGCCACTTGGGGGGCAGGAGTCAAGCATTGTCCCACCTCCCTGCTCTCCTTGCTGGTCTCCCTGCTGGGCCCTGGCTGCTGTGGAGCACCTTACTTGAAGTAAGGCGGGAGAGGAATCAGTACTGCTTGTGAGTTATTTCCCCCATCCAGTTTCTCCCAGCTTCAAGCTACGTCAGGGCAAAGCCAGGGTGTCCATCACTTCTGGCAGATGGCAACTTGTTTCTGTCCCAGAAAGCCCTTAGCAGCTAGAACTGGAAAAGCCCTTGCTGGTCCCGTAGTCTCCACACACACACACCCCTGCCTTTTTTTCTTTTAAAAAGTAGTGTATTTGAGAACGATGTGTCCGTGCTAGTTTTGCCTGTCTCTTGCAAACAGTCTCCAATCCCTTGATTTAAATGGAGTATTATTTCCAGATGGAAAAACTCATCTACTGGCTAAGTCAGTGATATAACTTGTTTATATAGATTCAGTGCAACTAACGGGGAGGGGGGAGAAAGGATAAAGAAAAAAATTCCTCCACCATCTCGTACTTGTTACTTGTCAAACTGTGTACCCTGTCAGCAAAGCTGTGCAGTTGAACGGTCGGGGACAGCGTGGCCCCAGAAGGCTGTTGGTAGGGAAGAGGAGACAGGGTGTCTGTCACTCTGGCTCGGAGGGAGTGTGCTACATAGTTTTCATTTTCTGCATGCTTGATTAAAATTAAAGGAAATAAAAAGGCATCTTGGCTCTAGCAGTGGGAACCACAGAGATGTGACCTGGATGGAAAGCTGATTTTTTTTTTGCCTGTGTGTCACCACTTCCTGTGACCTGAAGGATAGATTTGTCTCAGAGTTCTCTGAAGCACAGGCAAAGGCATTAATTACCCTTTTCAGAATTAATGGAAGAAAAGTACCATGTTCAGTGTTTCACGGTGTGCTTGCTCTGCTCTGCTTGAGATGGGTCTAGCAGCTTTCCAAAATTCCAGATCTGTTGGATATTTTCTTTCTTCATTCCTTTAAAGTTGAGGATCCCAAGCACTTTCCCAAATTGATCTAAGCAGCCTCTCGTAAAGCCAGGTGAGGCACACGCACAGACCACGAGCCCTGCGTGTCATGTGGAAGGAAGGATATTGATATACCCCATCACATCAGCTCTCGCTCTGTTTCCTGGGGACCCGAAGGCCCTGCCAGCTGCCATGGGTGCCGCAGGGTGGATATCCTTGCCGCAGGGCACTGCAAGCAGGCAGCTACGCCTGCCGGAGTGTATTCCCATAGCTGTTGGTGCCTTGTTAGCCCGCAGCCCCTCCTGCATGTGTGGGCTCCTGCTCCATTCACGTTACCGGTGTTTTCACCCTCGCATGCTGCACAGGTCTCGGCAGGCACCAGCTTGCTGGGAGCTGCCTCCTCCAGAGACCCTTCTGGCTCCTCCGCTGTCCGTGTTCCAGCTCTCCATCAGCAGGCATGGAAAGTCTGAGCCTAACACGAAGTTTCCAGCGTGAATGGACTAGAGTTTCATTTCCAAAGCACAGAGTTCATGTTTTGGGTTTGATCGTAGAGGGAATTATGTTTAAAGGTTTTTTAATCCCTTGGGAAGCCTTCCAGTCCCTGGGGATATCACTGCTTAATCACACCCTCAGCCCAGTGCCGGGTCATTCTCTCTCAAGACAGGACTTGTTCGGGGAGTTTCATGGACTTTTTTTTTGCCTGCTTGCTTGCTTTTTAAGTGGGACTATTTTCCAATTAAATTTGGGGCTGTTTGTGAAAGGTGTTTGCTTTCAGAAGGCTGCTGGGAGTTTCTTGGTGTAGAGAAAGTTGAACATCCTTCTTTCTGGTTCAAAGATACATGGTACAGGAAAACTGGGAAAGGGAATAAGGTGTGCAAAGGAGAATGGGGAACGGGGGTGGGGCTGAGCTGTAGTTGTTGTAAGACAGAGGAATTTCCAGGTTAAAAAATTTTGGATTTTGGTTTTTTACATGAAGTATCACAGTTTTGCTAGTGGAAGGAGGGAGGAAGGTGTCTGGTGGTGTAGGCCAGAGCTGATGCAGTTACCTCTTTGCTTGCTTTTCCATCTCTCCCATGCTCAGAAGTACGATTGTGCTTTGAAAGAGTTCACCCAGAAATGTAGGGGATGACAAATGCATCAGCCCCTGCCTGCACCTTTGCATTTCAGTTCAGTCCCTCATTTAAGATAGAACAGGAAGACACGTTGTTCTGCTCCGGTAGCAGCGCTCGATTGAGTGTTACTGGCTCGTTAGAAAATTAGATGATCTGTCTAAAGATTTAGGCAAGAAAGGCATTTTTTTAAGCAAGTATGGAGTGTTCTAGCCATGCCAGCAATAACAATCTGTAAATTACAGATGAGGTCCACTGAGCAAGCAGTGTGTTATCTCTCTGAATGTTTAAATTTTTGCACATTTTGGCAACTTCTTTAAAGGAGGCAAGAGCTGGACTGTCAGCAGTGATTTTAGTTTTGCAGTGCTATGGCTTTCTATTTATAAGGGATGCAAAAGAGGTCCTGAAGGCAGCATGTCTTGTCAGTGAATTAAAAATTCCCTCCTATCTGCAGTGTTTGCTTTAATTTAAATATTTGTCATGGTTAATGAAGGGATAGCCTGAGAAAGCAGGAGCAAAGCGAGTTTCCAGGTCACATCAGTTCATTTGCGTTGTCTTCCTATTTGTGGTCAAAAATACAGTCCTGTGTCAATGGCTATGATGCTCTGTGGATGGAGCAGTCCGTCGCGAAGGGGATTTCACTTTGTGGGGTTATCTAGCAGCCTTGGGTGTTCACGTGGAGAGTCTGGCCTAGCTTGCTTGTAGCAACTGATAGAATACAAAGTGAAGTGACTACCTCGAATGCTCTGATTCTGCACTGAGGCAGGCTCCTGCTGTCCTGTTTAGGTGGACAGGGAGACATGCCCAGCATGCAGAAAGACACAGGGCAGAGCTCTGGCTGTCCTTCCAGCTGCAGAACTGCCCACAGTTCCCTGGTGCAGGAGGTGTATTGTTGCAAATAAAACCAGACAAGCTCAAATCACATAATAAGCACTATAGGCTTCTCTTATTTAGCTCACAGTGCATACCTCTGGGCAACGTTCAGACTCTCCAGTGCCTGCTAATTAACTTGTTTTCTTATACTTTACTGAGATTTGGATTGGCACCGAAGCCCAAAAGGGAAGAATCCAGCTGTCAAAAAGTGGAAGTCTATAATGAGCATAAGGTGTGGATGGGAACCACACAGTTGTCACACAGCAGCTATGACATAAAAGATGACATTGCTTCCATAGTGTTTCCCATAAGGGAGGGAGATATTTTGGGAGGGTAGAAGATGTGATTATGGGAGACAGCTACATGGAAACTGTCAGCGTATGCTCCACGCACTGAAATGGAGCAGTGTGCAGGAACAAGGCCGTTAGAAGAAATATTTTAATAAATATTAAATTCATGGATGAGTAACAAAAATATGTACGCATTAATAAAACATGTTCGGCTAGCCTGTGCAGCATTGTCCAGTTGAAAAACACAAGATTCAGAGTGAGAAGCTGAGGTTTTCCTCCTGGCCCTGAAACTAGTTTTCTCTAAAATCTCAGCAAATCGTATTTTCCACTGATTTCATACACTTTGGACTAGGAACATGTGCCTTGGTTTCCTCATCTTTCAAACACTGTTGTTTGCTTATATAGCCTCCAGATCACTGTCAGATATTGGTTATAAATTACGTTAGGACCTTGGATAGGGTGATAGGTGGATAGGTATGGGAAGTCTGAGATACTAATTAAATCACCATTGGTTATAAGTTCCTGGCCCTTTGCTGTGTGACAGCAGACTTTACAGCCCTGTATAGTGACTGGGCATCCCTTTCTTTTTTTGATATTGACCAGTTAGAGCGATTCTAGAGGAGGGCCATGAAGATGCTCAGAGGGCTGGAACACCTCTCCTATGAAGAAAGGCTGAGAGAGTTGGTCTTGTTCAGCCTGGAGAAGAGAAGGCTCCAGGGAGATCTTATAGCACCTTCCAGTACCTGAAGGGGGCTACAAGGAAGCTGGGGGTAATGTTTTACAAGGGCTTGTAGTGACAGGGCAAGGGGTTACGTGTTTAAATTGAAAGCGGGGAGATTTAGATTGGATATCAGGAAGAAGTTCTTCCTGGAGAGGGTGGTGAGGCACTGGAACAGGTTGCCCAGAGAAGCTGTGGATGCCCCATCCCTGGCAGTGTTCAAGGCCAGGCTGGATGAGGCTTTGAGCAACCTGGTCTAGTGGAGGGTGTCCCTGCCCATGGCAGGGGAGTTGGAACTAGATGGTCTTTAAGGTCCCTTCCAACCCAAACCAGTCTGTGATTCTGTGCCTGGGACTTCTCCTACCAGCCTTGGGCAAACCCCAGTGCTCAGGGCTTGCACGCCTGCTGCAGTGCCACCCTGGCTGTTACCCCACTGCCCCCAGGCAAGCACTCCAGCCTGCCACTCAGCCTGGTGCCAGGCACCCACAGGCAGTCAGCTGTTGAAATAGCTTGGTAATGAACTATAGGGAAGCACTCTGTAATAAATTAACCTTCATGATGACCATAAAGGGTAATCCTAATGTTTAGCATCTCTCTCCATACCAGCACAGCAACATGGGGACCTGTATCTCAGGAGCCCTTCGTGCTCCCAGTGGTCAGTATGTATGGTGAGCACTGTCTAGTTGCTCTTGCAACACCCTGTTTTCCCCGTGACGTTTCAGGAAATCAGTGACATCTTCAGAAGTTGAAGGTTGAAGAGGTGTAAGTAAACTATGCTTTAAATAGGTTCCATTATTGAAAATTACTTAAACGATGAAGCAAAAGGAAAGACTGTACAGGTGACTAGTAGATGGCGAAGGACAAAAGTTAGGAGGCTGATGTGCAGCTCGTTCAGCACCTGCGAGTCCTCTGGCTGTGCTGAGTGAAGGGCTGTATTGCTCACTAAGCCTGCGAACGCTAGCGAGGCAGGCACAGAAACCAACCAAATCTCCTTGCAACCGGTGGAGCGCAGGAAGGTGGTGACGGTCATTTGCCTGACTGATTTTTCCAGCCTCTATTGTGTAACTGCAGAAATACCAAGCTGTAGTCTCTAGGCCTGCACTGGAAATACAGAGACAGCCCTTCCTTGGGATGCAGTGGGAGGTGTGGGGGCTGCCTCCTGCTCCTTTTTAGCAAGAGAACATCTCTACAGCTCCCCATACCACCTTCTGCAGAATGACAACCAACATATGACTTGGGTTTGAAATCCTTGCAGCTGATGGAAAAACAATTAAGATCTCATTAAAATTCTATGTAGAGAGCCAAGAAAAGGAAGATAATGTCAGAGGAAAGGTGATACGTAGGACAGTACAGAGAATTCTCTTAAGTTAAGCCTGTCATTAGGCGGGAGCACAGAAGGTGCTAATTGTACAGTGCATTTCATTCATCCCACAAAGAATAATTAACACTTTCCCTTCTGCCTTCCCCCCTTCTGCCTTCCCCTTCACTGAAATGAATGGATTCAATATATATGCTCTCTTGTTAAGGCAGGAGTTGTCTCCTGGATCTGTAGGTGCAGAGGAATTTTCCTGCTGGGTTTCTTCATCTGATGACTGTTGAACAGGAATCATTATTGGTCATGTGAGGGAGTGCTGATTTCATTAATTTCTTTGTGTGTCTTCATCTGTTGCTGTTACAGAAATTATTGCATGGGGAAACATTGGAACAAGCATTGGAAATGGCTTTCAGGTAAGCACATGCTTAAATACTGCCCTAAGCAGGGAAGGACCTATCAGAGATTGTTCTTACCCTGAGATGTGGTGGCAGGGAGGGAGCACAGTGCAAACAAGCACTGCTTGATCCCGTGTGGGCTGCCAGCAGCCTGGCAGGGTGCTGAGGATTTTTCCTTAGTATTTATTTCCAGGCTGATCCAGCCGTTGACAGACAAACCAAAGCTCTTGCAATGCCTGGACTCTGACCTGCCTTGCTGCCCTGATCACTAGCAGTCCTGAGCAACATTATTGTGACAGAGTGACAGCTGCTTTGCAAAGCAAATCTTAGCCTCACCAGGTCCAGTCTGAGTGCTTGCACACAGCTTCCCAGCCTCCCACACTCCTCGTGAAATTTAACTAGAGGTGATAGTCTTCACTTCCTTTTAAACTGGAGAAGATACCATTGTGTGAGAGTAACGGAGCTGATGCTCTCTGCTCCGGTCGTGACTGTATTTCAAGGCTGGGGTGAAGTGATCCATGTTCGTGTGGCCTTTCTACTTCATGGAATAATTCAGATTAATTAGTTAAAGATTACAAAGTGCTCTGATCTTCCTGGTGGATAATGCTATCTCTAAGTATAACGATAATGGTACTTTACACCCTCTGATGCTTTTGCAGGAGTCTCTGTAAGAGAAGCTGGTACAAGCTGGTGTGCTTGGTGTTAACTGAAGTTCTTCTTCATCTCAATTCATGTCAGAGAAAGCCCAAAGGAACTCTTCCCCTCTCCCTTGGTTTAGGCATCTTCAAAGTTTGGGGAAGTTTGCCTTAGGACACTGTGCTCTTGATGCCTATAAATGGCATTTGAGGCTCACTACAGGTGCGATGCCAATGAGGGAGCTGCACAGATACACAGCCCCCCCGGCCCCGCTGCCCGCTACCCCACTGTCTGCATTACACCAGCATGGCTGAAGGGGGCACCTTCACCCCCGCAGTAGATTTCCTTCTTGTTGGCGCTTTGGGCATACAAGAGTGGGCAGCTGTAAAATGCCAGCTTATTTTCAGCATTGTAGACACCTGCTACCATTTCCATAGCATGTGGGCTCTGAAAGTGTTGAGCCAAATTCCTTCCAAATGTTTGCATAGGCTCTTGAGACAAAAGTTTACGATGCCTTCGCAACTCTGTGCTTTGGCACAGCCTGAGACAGCAGCATCCTGTCCTCAGTCCCACCATTTCCACAGAGCTGCGAGCAGCCTTAGCTACTGGCAACCGGGGGACATCTGTACACCCAAACCTCACCTATCCTGTCCAGTCTTCGGTTCACCTATTAGCCCCACAAACTTTAGCTGTTTCCAGATGCCCCCTTCTGACCCACTATTGCATCCAATCCAAGTTGGCACGAGTAATCTCTGACTGAAACTGGGCTTGAGGGAGAAAGAAAAGAGTTCATGGGGCTAAAAAGGGTTATGTCAGAAACGAGCATTCTCACATTTCTTAAAGCACTGAGACTATTCCCAACCTGAGCGCAATGAGCTGTACGTGAAGTCACTTAGGAAGGGTCGTCGTCTTTGGGCCAGTCTGTCTGTGGCTACATAGTCATTAGTTGGACTTGTCATTCCTAGACTCCCCACCACCCACCTATGAAGCTTATGTTCCTCTGAATGAACCAGGAAGCTAGACGGTAACCAAACGCGATGATCAAGCGAGGGAAGTAAGGAAGGAGATTCTGTCGGTGCTTTGCTGAAAGCCGAGATGATGATGATGATGGTGAAGCTGATGATGGTGAGAGCAGTTAGTGTAGTGGTAGGCTCAGAGGGATGTGTGAGCAGGCGGGGGTGTTCAGGGGTAAAGCATGCAGGCTGCTGCTGTAGGAGGTGATCTGTGTCCAGCAATGAAGAAATCCTCTTTTGTTGGGAGCTGTCAGCTTATGGGATCAGTAAAGCTTGCACATGTAGATCATTATCCGATAGGTTTCCAGACATTCATATACTGTGGCAGAAACAACTAGAGAAGTTCCTAAGCAGATCAGGAGCAATTACCTGTCTCAATCACTCCAACTGGCTGAGATGCCTGTCTCGATTTTATTCCTTCATAAATTAAAACAACAGTTAAACAGCAATTAAACCAAATACTGCAGTTTAGTGATACCAAAAATGGCCATTCTCCTCTTGCTGGGAGGGTAGGTCACAGCATTACAAAAGACTCTTGTGATTTTGACACAATTCCTGTGTGGCAACCAAGAGGCATTTCTGCAAAAGCGTGAACGCAACTCAGGCACCAGTGCAGAGAAATGAGGATCTCTGGTGGGCTAGGGGCAGGAGACAATCAGCTTCCAAAGTTCCGGAAGTGTCACTGATTTCACATGCCTAACAGAAAAAAATTCTCATGCTGGGCACCCAAATCCAGAGGCCACTTTTAATCCTTGTTTTGTTTCCCCTGGTTGAAATGGAAGAAACATTTATAACACGCAGTCCATTCTTACAGGCACATTGACTTGGAAGTTAATCATAGTTCTGGCCCCAGATGGTTGCAGTGCATCTGCTTCACCATCTGTGGGAGTCTTAAAGGATACTTGATAGCTGTCCAAATAAGCGCTTAAAAATTGTATCATATAAAGGCAAAATAACAAGGTAGCATAATCCAGAATGATCCCAAAAGACACAGAGGTGGAGTAAGTGTTTCAAGCCCTCAGACGTGCCCCAGAGATTTCACCTGAAATACAGATTATTGTTTGGCACGCATAAACTCTTACTCATAGTAGATGTGCACTGAAGATATTCCTACCTGTTTTCATCAGGAAAATGTTATAGAAATACACTTTCTGCTTTGCCACGGACAGGAATATTACAATTAGGTAACATAAACAAATGTAAGCAAAACATTTTCAGCCCTATTCTATTCTATTCTATTCTATTCTATTCTATTCTATTCTATTCTATTCTATTCTATTCTATTCTATTCTATTCTATTCTATTCTATAGTGTATTGAAACTTGATGTGGCTGTCCATACATGTTTGTTTTGCAAACTGGTTTTGAAACAGCCAGCACTCTCTTCCATACCAGCAGTCCTTGATAAGTCAAGAAGAATGGTGCAAACTATTTACAGTCTCCTTCTGTCCTCTCTGTAATCCCAGGCAAGATAAATATAGAAATCTCTAGGGCCGGGATATGAGATGCAGTATTGATGAGCAAATGTGGAACAGGCCTCACTCAAAACATCATTAGATCAACTGGTGAATTAAGATGGAGATGGAGCTAATTGAAGTCCTGGCTGGGGGGCACGTGCTGCTGAGTACCTTGCAGGCTTGTAGAGAGGGCAATAATGATGAGGTCTGAGACTGTGTGAAGTTTAAAGTGACGTGAGGCTTGATCCAAAGCTCAGCAAAGCTGAAGAAAAGCCCCCATGGTGCATGAATATTGCATGGGTTAAGGGACTTTTTTATTTTTAAGAACAGCTTCCTCAAATGCAGTGACACAAGAATTCCACTAAACATCAGCCTTGTTCTGCGTGAGGGTTATGGAGCATAAGAGGGAGGAAGGAGGTGCTTTTCCTCAGAAGGTGAATATGGCAGTGTTAATTTCTGGATCGTTCTCCAGAGTCCTACCCAAGGCAAACAGAGAAGTCAGTAAGGCTCTCTACACTGAGTTGCAAGAGATGAAGAAGATGGGGAGCCAGTACACCATACCTGCCAGTAGAGAAAGAATAAGAGGGAAACAGGCATGACCTCTTGCCTCATCCTCGCCACAACTGCACAGGAGAAGCAAGGCATCACAGACAGTCAGCAAACTGCATCTCTGTCATGAATCCAATGTGTTCCCTCTCTTCTGGAACAAGCTGTGAGTACAAAGTATTGTGTAAGTAAAACCTTTAATGAAACTTGAGCACTCCAACTGCACATATTAAGGCCCTATAATAATAGTTTGTAAACAGGAATTATGTGTTTTGCTTTGTCATAATAATAACAGTGGTACCTGGGAGTTGTTCTACCATCACAGAAACTCACGGTTGCAGCCTGGAAACCCCTCTTGTTCTGATAAGGCTGGAAGAAGGGCTGCTAAGTATGTGTGTCATCACTGGGCAAATGATATGGCAGAAGTCCTTCGAGCAATAGACCAAGTACGTACATGAAAAACAGCAAGTAGCTATATGCAGCCCTGGGAATAAATACCATGGTATGTGATAGCACTGGGGACAAAATGTTAGTGTGAAATGTGTACTGCGAGCAACCCTAAGGGATAAGCATCTGTATTTACAACGCTCCTTACAATTACTAGTGCTGCACTCAGCAATTCTGTATTAAAAATCGGTATTTGTTGTTTAACACATTGCTGAGGACTGATTTACGATTTGATTCCAACTCCTAAATGAATTGCAATTATTCTGGCAGTTATTAATTGTGTAAATTGATGTGCAGGAGTTTATCTCACAGTATCCAATCTGGTTTTTATGGTTGCTGTTTTATTGCTCCATGATTGCTCTAGGACTGGTTTCGCTTGCCAATACTTACAAGTTAAAAACAAGTTTTAATATATTTGTTGGCTTAAATGTAAGACTGGGGGCAGGGGTTGTTTCATTTGTGATTTGGGGATTTTTCCACTTCATCTTCCTGAGTTTTTTCTATTAATTTCTAATCCAGTTGCTCCAAGTCTGTGGTATATCGATCTGTTTCATATAAAAGGAGTAATACAAATTTTCCCTGAATAAGCAACAACACTTGGTGATGCATCTTCTATTTAGGCAAGAAGGAAGCATCCAAGCAGGAACAGTGCTCCCCATGGAGGAGGAGAAGTGTCACCAGGGCAACATCATAACACTGCTGTGACTATCTCGGTCTAATGGGGTTGGGGGCAGGAACACCTTGCCCCTTGCTAACACTGTGTATCCTCCTCCCTCAAACCTCTTTTTTCCTGGAGGAATGCCTCCACTGGGGAGGGCAGCAGTCAGAGCCAGAGTCAATACAAGGGATCAAGGAATCCACAGGAAAAGGGATATTTCTAGTCTGCCTCCAGCAGAATAAGAAGGTTGGGATTAGCTGCCCAAATCAGGGTCAGATGCTCTCTAAGAGAACATTAGAGGCATATTTTGTGGGGAGGAAAAAGACCTGTTGGAGCAAAGAGCAGAAATGGAGTACATCCACAATGGCAATGAGAAAGCTTCTAATTGTCAAAGCAGTGACAGTCTAGAGACACATTTCTAGGAGAAATGGGAGGAAGAAAGCTACCTGGTTTTAAAGTGGAGCTGGAGGAAATAATCTCAAACCTTTCTGGGCACTGTGGCTCCCATAGAGCTCGGACTCAGTAGCTTGCTCACACTGCTACACGAAGTAGTGGCATGATGAAGTCTGGCACTCTGTGCAGTTTCCCACCATCCTGCTTGGTCTTGTGGTGACAATATCTGGCAGAAAGGATAACCCAGAGCCTACCTTGCAAGGATCTCAGGCCTTTCCACAGGGCCCTGACATGTCCTGGTCAAGAGCAGACTGAATTGATTGTCAGCCCAAGATGAGGCAATCTGGCTGTCAGATGCTGGAGATCCTCAACTTCAAGCACTCTTGGGAGCACTCTAGCAGATAGAGCATAGACAGAGCCTGTGACCCCTGACCCTTTGTGATCTCTGCAGTGGCTAGTTATGGTGAGCTGGCGTTTTGGGTCCTGCCGGTTTCCATGTATTTTCCCCTAAAGACGCTGAACTCGGAGTGTTCAGCAAAGCACAAAAATGGCCTTGGGCTTTGCTGAGGTGTGAAGACCTTCAGGCTAGATTTCTGCAATGCTGTATGAGTGTTGCTTCACCCCTGTGCCTCGCCCCAGCCACCAGCCCAAAATTCTGTGGGAGGTGGGATTTGGATGTGAGCATAGAGTGGTGGGTGATTCCTTTATGATGTGGGCCAAACTGGGGCTTTGATCACAAAACCTCACAGATTGGAACCGTAAAGAGGAAGAAGGAGAACACGCAGTGCACTTTCAAAAAGTTGCAGAATTTCCTTAAAATCTCCTCCCTGGAGCCATGTGGCAAACTCGCAAAGCCACCCAAATGCTTTCCAGAGCTTTTGCTGCACAGAAGCATCCTCAAAGATGTAATGCAGGCTTTGGCTTATAGCCAAAGTTGTTACTATTTCCAATAATAATGATCTTGTTGATTACTGCCATCAATTCCTGGCTGCTAGAAATAACAAAGAAAAAATATTTAAATTA
This sequence comes from Rhynochetos jubatus, assembly GCA_027574665.1. NCBI lineage: Eukaryota > Metazoa > Chordata > Aves > Eurypygiformes > Rhynochetidae > Rhynochetos > Rhynochetos jubatus. The sequence goes on from CM050650.1 coordinate 30,501,135, forward strand.
TTTTTCTAATGACAGGATAGAAAATAAATAAGCCCTACCATTCTGAGACCAAAAATATGGGTTAGGGTAGTCCTGAAAACTGGAGAGTGGAAAATTCTACTTTCAGATCATAAAAAATTATTTAAAAAATATGAAATCACTGCATAAAATTTGATAGAGTAAGTGAACATAATCTTAGTGGCTGGGAGATACATAACAAGCCTATGATAGAGTGACTAGTAGCAGCCTTTTGGGTAGATATTGCTGTCTCCACTAGGCCTGAACTTGTTAGACATGACACCTTGATCTCAGAGTACATTACTGCAGTAGCTTTTTCCCTCAGGACATACAAACTCCATCCTGCTAACTTCGCCCTAGATAAATTTTCATGATACATATGAATTCCCCATTGCGTATATCAAAAACTGATGCTGACTGGAGTGTCAATAAGCAGAATGCAAGAATGATTTGTCGTTCTTTCAAGCTGCTGGGCATGCTTTTCTTTCCCCACATTATAATATACATTTTATAAGGGGAGGAAATAGGTAAGAGTCTCATGCTGAAAGACAAGAAGATATGAGAATATTTGTACTGTTTGATCTAATAGGTGCAGAAGAGCCTTTCAGTCTCAAATAGGGCCATACTCTTTTGCTTTGAGCCGAGGCAGACTCAACAAAGGAGCGCTGGCATTGCAGAAATGATTCCCACGGGCATGTGCTGCTCAGGAAACACAGGCTGTGGAAAAGTTTAGAGAGAGAGCAAGAGAGAAAAGAGTGAATTTTAAATGCCTGGAGGAAGAAACATCAAGAAAACAATATGTCCTCTTCTGCTGAAGACTTAATCAAGTTTGGCCTGAGTCTTGGCTTGAGGAACTTTGGATCCTGCTCCCCAAATGTCTGGTCACGCTCATCTGTTTGAGAAAAGCCCACCTAGTTGTTGAGCACTGCTGATTGCCTGGCTACTTTAAAAAAGACAAAGGCTCTGTTTCAACATTGAACTCCTTCACTGGCCAAGGTAGTGAAGTGAGTGTGGCTCTAATGAGGGATGAAGGAAGATGCAAATCGTGAATTAGGATGGTAGCAAGGAGAAATCTGGTCATCTTCACTGAGTGTTTTAGAGAGGGAGTAGTTTGAGGATGGGAGAGTGTGAGGAGACTTGGAGGCAGCAAATGAAACTACACACTTCAGCGTATGAAGTTGAGTCCAAATTCTTCTGTGAGGAGCATGGTGACAGTACAGGAGGCACCCAGCACAGGTTGCAATGTGGGAAATTCTCATTTGTTATTGGGATTTTCTTTTCTCCTAGGTGGGTAGTGCAGAACTGGAATTGATGCCCAGAGAGTCTGTGGGATCTCCAACCTTGGACATACCAAAGTCTTGACTGGATGAGGCCCTGAACAAACATGACTTCAGCAGGTTCTACTGGGCAAGTGGTTGTCCCAAATAACCTACAGAGGTCTGTCCCAGCCTGGACCATTCTATGATTCTGAGTCAGATCCTACAGCTGGAAATGGAAGGAACTTGGCTACCATGCTTGAGGATGGGGCAGTGTGAGTCTCTGACTCACGACTAGGCTTGGAGTCACCGATGGATGCAGTGTGTTTCAGGACTGTATGTCAGGTTTTATGAGGAGCCTGACGGCTACAAGCTTTTTGACTCTGCAAGGCAAGAAATTTTTTGCTGACTCATATCACTAATGAACGCTGGTTTTTATCCTCTCCAGCACTGGCAGCTGATCCCTTTGAACTTTTCATCGTGTTTTGGACCAGGGCAGGAGATTAGTTTCCTTGAAAATGTCTTTTCTATGTATGCTCTGACCCAAACTTTCAAAGCCTTTAGTTCCCTGTCTGAAACTTGGCCTGCAGGGAACAAACAGCAAGCAAATGGCAGCTGGATGGATCGAAGCGAATGCTCTGGGCTACACCCTGCTCTTGAGGGATGCTCTGGGGACAAAGCTGTCTGTTGGTTCTTCATCACAATGGTAATGCTCTAGGTTGCAGTAGATGAGTTGATGGATTGCTGTTTACATCAATATCCTCTGCTGGAAAGTAAAATTCAAGGAACAGCTCTGGTAATTCATCTGCTTAACGTAGGAACACGGCCACTGATGCCCATAATTCATACTGTAGTATAACTGGGACTCTAGTCTGTCATGCAGCATTTCAAAACAGAGTGACAACTTCAAGAATTAAGCTTAGCTATAGATGTGTTTTGTTAACCATGTGATGTACATAGAACAGCTTTTTATAACTGAAGGAGTGGACTTCTTATTATCTAGTTGGACAAATGCCAATAACGAAGGGAGGAGATATACTTTAATTTGGACAAAAATCCCTATTTCAGTTATATTTAAAGTGTAATTTCATGAGGTGTGTTTTCCATTTCCACAGCATAGAAAAGAGATTGGAGGTGCTAACAACAGTACCTCAGTTTGCTACAGCAGCTGCTTGCATGTTTGTGCCCCCGAAACACTTTCTTGTCTTGGCATGAATGAGTGCATGTGTGTGCACTGCGTGCAGACTGTTTGATCACTCCTGTCATGCATAGCCTGGCAGAGACATGGTGTTTCCTACACGAACTGCCATCTCATGAGTGAAAGGCTAAACATTAAGCAGAGCCTAACAAGATTCCAGTTCTGCAGCACATTTTAATTTTCAGCAGCTTGTATTTTGCCATACACCAAACACTCTCTCCTAAGGGAAAAAAGCAACATAATTAGCATGGGATAGATTTTGTTCAATGTACTCTGTTTCCTTCCATTATTGCATTTGTCAGAGGAACTATTTAGAGAGAAGGCTTTTCACAGTATTGTGTATGGTCCAAGTATTTTTAGTTGGTTAGGATTTTCTAGGGGTTTTTTTGTTTTGTTTTAAGAAGGCACTATTTTAGAGGTTACATTTTCAGAATCCATTGGATTTCAGCCATTTAAGATACATAGTGAAAAGGGAAGAGACAGTGAAGACTAAAAAAGATGATTATTTTTCCCATTACCAGCAGGAGCATCCTCATCTGAGTCCCATTAGAGAGGTAACAGCCTACATGAATAAACCAAACCAATATATAATCACTACCAGTCTTAATGCTGGGGGTGGAATGACCTAATTTAGTAACTCATTTATGCCGTGGTTTAGTAGTGTGGCCTCTCTCATGTTATCTGAGTAAATAGAACAGATGCAGATGCTTGCCAGAGGTTCAGAGTCTCATAAACTTGTCTCTACGGACTAGCTTGAATATGCCTTATAAATTCACTGGTCTTCACTTACTGGACTCAAGCTTCAAAGCAAGCATGAAAGCTAGAAATGCAATATTTATACTTACAGATCCAGTTGCTGTAACTCAGATCAGTCAAAGAGCAAGAATGAGCCAGAGAGAGAAACAAGAGTAGCACATAAAACACCTCTTTTAATAATAATTTTCCACTGATCCTGTTTTCCTTCAGAGTCTGAGACATGGTGAAGAGAGCTATCTCGATATGTTTGTAGAGGCATTTTCAGTCTCTTACAGATCTAATTACCTAATTGAGGGACAGTTAGTTTAGAGATGAACAGGACTTTTTCTCTGTGCTTTATCTGACTTTCTGTGGTTCCCTCTCAGATTTCTGTGTTTTTCCTGCATGGGGTAATCCATCTCCAGTGAAAGGTGCCTGTGTGCTTTGGAGAGCATTTGCTAAGGATGATGAGCAATAGCTGCTGTGTGTCAATAGTTGTAAATAAAAGAAAATCCATGAGAAAATCCAGTAGCTAATCCAGTTCTCCAAAAACAACCAATGGAAGTAAATAAGGCAATGCATGTCACCCTTCAGCCCCTGAAACCGGCAAGGCTTCTCAGGTGCAGACAGGTGCCTTGAGCAAATCCCTGAGTATGCTGAGGGCAGGGCCAGTCTCACAGCAAAGCAACCAGGTATGGGCCACCAGCAACTTGGACACCAGCATGGCATCTTCGTGAAAGGTAGCCAGGGTGCTGGGGGAGGCAGGGGTACCGCAGCGTCCTTCTGTGCCCAACAGTAGTCACAAAACTTGCCAGGGGAGTGGGACCCGCTGAGGGTGGCTGCTGTCATCACTGCTCAGCGCCAGCTCTGTGCCAGTGGAAGAAATTATGACATCTGTCTCAAGACTTGTCTTTTTAACACCAGCAATATAATTTCTTCCTCTTCCAAACTGGATTGATCTGAAGCCCTAACTTTCAGCTGGTTTTCCATGAGCATACTAATTTTTTTGAGAACTCAGTTTTTCCAGTTGCCTTCTTGATTAGTCTAATGAATTTTCCTCCTTCTCTACCCATCATCAAATACACTTTCCCAGATGGTGGGGAGGTTCTTCTCTGACACAGAAAAGGTTTTAAATGAAGATTTAAAAAGTGCCTGGTGATTTAGGGATTCTCAGTATTTCAAGTACTAAGTCTGAAACATTGTAAAGTGTTGGAAAACGCTGGGTACCTGCTCTCTGATCCCTGATACTGCTTATTTGAGGTATCCTAAATTGGCATACAAGATCATCACTTATTTCTGGCCCAAAATTTTTCTCAGACATTCAAAAAAATTTCATTCCAAAACTTCTGCCCAGATCAGAAGATTGGCTGAAAGTTGCCAACCGAGAGCTTTAAAACAAGCAAATAAATAAATACTTGAATCTTTCGAATTGCTTCCTGGTTTTTGAACTTTCATGGTTTATGTTTTAAATTTAATTCTTTCTGGCTCTTAGAGAGATATTTCCTTCCTGCTTTGCTTCCTAACTTACTAGGTAGGCTAAGGAGTTTAAAAAAAATTGCACAACTGAAGGAGCTTTCATAAATGGGTTCTACCTACCTACAGCCCAGGCCTGAGCACGGACCCGACCTCCTATATTCACCCTGACTCTCTACGGTGACTTTGGTGTTAGTTGAGATGTACAGGCATGCTGGCAGATCTTCCACGCTTACCTAGTGCAGATCTCCTCCCTGTCCTTCCGCACAGCATCTCCTGTGATCACGCGTGACACCCTGTCGTGCCCAGCTGCTGCTTTTTGCCCAGCCATTCTGCAGGGCTCCATCATCTGTCTCTGCATCCTATTGCAAAGGAGCTGGGGGAGGTAACTGCCATGCTTCACATACGCGGTATGAATCATGTTACTTTTTACCTGTCCTGCTTAATATAATTCACATATTTCCATGTTTTAGATTTATTATTTACTGTTGCTAGAAACCAAGGATGTTAATGCAGATTTCCTCACTCCCTAGACCTGAACACCCGGAGGCATGGTGAGTTTTTACCAAGCATTTCTTAAAGAACAACTCAGTATGAGAAATCCTCCTACAAATCCCACATGAATCCGTGTAATCAACCCTGCCAATCCACTGCAGACTGCAAACAGCCGTAGACAGGGTTCCAAACAGTTATTTTCAAATAGCTCATTTTCTCTCATCTCGGCACAAATTTCTGTCATGTTGCATTACATGTAAACAAGTCAGAAATGTAATGACATGCCTTTCAGTCAAAAACTAGTATGGCTGTTCAGTCTGAGCAGATAAATTGCGGTTCGTAACAATATGAAATGATGCGGTCTGATTAGAGTTTCTATTGTTCTTTGGGATAAAATATTTTACGTGAATGTAAAGCCAAGATTTCTGCTGGCACGACTTTATTGACTTCTGTGGACAAATAAAATACTCATGTAAAATCCACAGTGCATTATTGTTCCTGTGCTGTTATAGTAAATAAATTTTATAAGCTTCTGTAAATTAGATGTGCCAGATCAGATTCCAGACCCTATGGAAATGGAATTGTCAGTGAAGAGAGGCATTAGGAATATTTTGCTTTGGAGGAGACACTTCTGAATGAATCTTTTAGCACTTTATGGTTTTGAAGGGGTTTACTACTTCCATTTTTCTCACTGTTCCTGTCTTCTTCACGATGCATTGCTCTTAAAAACTGCTTGTCCATTCCCTTTAGTTTCATTCAACCCAGAATGTGCTGGGTTCAGTCAGGAAAGAGTTAACACTCTCCGGCCCTTGGGCTGCGATCGCTCTCGGGCTGTGGCTCTCGGGCTCTCTGGCTCTGACTCTCACTACTCAGCACCTGGTTGTGCACTGGTCAGTGGGTGGTGAGAAATTGCATCATATTGTATCATATGTTTTATTTTCAATTCACTATTTATTATTAGTAGTATCTGTATATATTGGTTTAGCTTTAATTAGTGAATAGTTCTTATCTCAATTTTACGAGCTTCTTTATTTCTTTTTCCTCTGATTCTTCCCCTCCACTGGAGGAGGGGAGGGGGGATTTGTGAGGGCGGCTTTGGGGTATTTTGCTAGCCGGAGTTAAACCACGACACCTATGTACTCTAGATTTGTTTTTATATTCTTGCTACAGCCATTGCTCTGGTGTTTTGTAGTAATCCTGCAGAACCAAGCCCAGAACTCCTGCAACACAAGTCCTTGCTACTTGCCAACAGGATTAATGTGAGGAACTTCCAGGAAACCTCGCTGAATACATCCCTCACTGAGCAATATGTCTCTCAACACTTTAGGATGGGATTTTCTTCTTCCTTTTTTTTTTTAATCTCCAACTCCTCTCATTTCTTAAAGCAAAGCATTGCAGAAAAGACATTCAAGTGGATAATTAAAGCATGGTTTCCTTGAGGGTTTTATTTTTGGGGTGGTGGTGGAAATCTCTCTGAGGCAGATATACTGATGCATAGCTGCTTGGCTCAGTCTCTTCTTTTGAAACAGTTTTGGTTTGTTTGTCTGTTGTTTTGTATAAAAACAGTTTTTTAGTTTAGTTTTCTTTGTTTACTTTTCCAGTCTGCAGAATGCCACGATTGGGGGTGCTCGCTGCTCAGAGAGGTCAGAAGTTGTTTGTGGTGTTTTGAATCCCATGTAACTGCACGGGGGGCCGGGGGGGAAGGCTGAAATATTTTTGACATGTGTGTGGGCTTGCCAGTTCTACCCTGTCCATGCTGCTGAACTAATAATTAAGGTCGCAAATATTCTACAGAAACAGCCAATGTTTGGTTGTTTTGCCTCCTGTTGAGTTACCAGGATGCCAACAGGGTTTGCCTTTGCAGGACCAGCACGTTTTATAGAGCAGGAGACATTTTCAGTGTAACATTTGCAATATTACGTTTCACTATTACAATACTGCCCAACACTGGGGAGCCAAGCAAAAATACTAGGTGGAAAAGCGCAAGCTGCTGCGCTTTGAACTAAAGCTGTGTGTATTGGCATGGGGGAGCACGTAGTTCACATCACCAGTGGGACATCTTACATATAGATCACATTAAACCTGGCTGCAGAATTGGGGATGTTTAAATCAGCATTGTAAAACTGCAAAAAAGTGTAAAAATGAGGAAGACACCCTACATTAACAAAATATTGAGTTGTTACTTGGATACATGTAGAAATCCTTTCTACAGAAATAGATTCTTTATCCCTGTCTGTTTCTGTAATGGTGGGAGGTGTTTTAAAAGAGGCTATTTTCACACTGTCTGTAATAGCATGGTTGGAAGTACAATTACTGCAAATTCTTTCATTTCTGGGTATGAAGATCCCCAGAGGCATCAGGAACTGCTGCTGCTACCCATGTAGTTTGTCACCTGAGGGCTGTTTTTTCATTTTGTGTATCCAGCCTATCGGCTGTAAGCCACCGGCCCCTAAGAAAGTACATGGAGTTTCGATCTCAGATTGCATATTTGCACATAGTTCCTGCTTACTGTGAACAACTTCAGATGAAATATTACTTAATTGTTCAGTAATCGTATGCAATTTTAGGACCAATTAATTCCTCTTCGGGTGACGTTAATTACTTTGATGAATATTGAGGCATGGTACAATATGTTCCTCCCATGAGAATGTTTAGTTGTTCTTAAGTCGGAGGCTGTTGGGAATAAAACAAAGCATCTGACAGAGTAAGGTTTTCATAAAAAAAGAAACAACAAACCAACCACACACCAAAACCAACAACAAACCCCTCAAACACCCCTCATAAAGTCTAAAGACTTTTTAAAGGGAAACTTCAATGTTGGATGAACATTACTGCTCATTTGTGCAGCTGGATAAACACAATTCTTTTGCAACTGTGGTAGGCAGAGTGTGAAGGTACTGGAAAAAACTGTGGGTTGATACTGAATTTTCCCTAACAGCTTTCTCAAAGCAATGTGGGTTAACAGGTTGTGAGGTGACTGCATGACTGCATGGTCAAAAAAAAAAATGTATAACAGAGAATGACAGAAATCACCACTGAGAGGAATGTGTGTGTTTTAAAAGCCACTGTGGTCATCTCCAAATCTTGCCAGTTAAGCACTGTTCCTGGTAGTATAAGCCGGACTTAACCATAACATCTACTTGTCGCAATCCGCAGCTCTAAGTATTGGTACCTCTGGAAACAAGGGATTATATTTTCTTCTTTTTTCAGAATCTGTTTTGTCTACTGAATGGGGAGTGGATCATTAGCGGAGCACAGGTGCCCCCACCTCTGGCTTACCCGTGGCCTCTGCCAGCGGTGACCAAAAGCTGTGATCCCTTAAGCACCCTCTGAAGTCCCGCATGAGGTACCCACGAGTGCATGTCCGCAGAGTGAAAACCCGGACGGTGGGCAGCACTCAGAGCTGCCGTCTGGTTCTTTAGGACTTCTTCAGGCAAGCTCCACAAGCGCAGGGAGGACAGGCACGCTTTCTGTGCTGTGCAAGTAATGCAGACACATGAGTGAGCTCAGTTAACCCACGTTTCAGGCCAACACCTTTCACAAGCAATTCAGGATGAGCTGCAAAGGCATGCAACTCAGACTAATGAGAGGATGCATACAGAAGGGTCAGACTTCCTGTCTAGTCGTGGAAAAATCAGAATATAATTTTTTTTCTTTTTTTCTTTCCAATCAAACTTTTTTTTTTTTAAGAAACCTGGGAATTATTGCTTAAAATCAAGCAATGATATCTAATATTTGTATGTCTCAGTAGAAGTTATCTGTTGGCCATGTTAATATATTTATTTTATTTTAGCACAGTAAAACACAGAGTTGCAATTCCAATGAGTATGAGAAGGGCCCATCTGGAGCAGTTGGGTTTGTACCCTCAAGGGAGAAGCTGCAGAAGGGAAAGGGGAAAAACAGGAGTAAATGATAGTTTCTGTACTGATTCACAGATCTGTTTGCCATCAAATCTATCGTTGTGGTGGTGACATGGGCTTGTTACAGCTAGAATGCAGAAAATAAGGGAGTTTGACCCTAATGCTTGAAATACTCAAAGGTTTAGTGTTTTGAGTAAGGCGATAATCCAAAGCCTATAAAGGCAGAAGAAAAACAGCCTTTGGCTTCAGTGGGCATTGCATCAGACCGTTGGATGACTAGCAATCAGCAGACTTCATTCTGTGTAATTCTGTATGAAAGAAGCGTTGGTTCTCCAACATACAGTCAGCTGACGGGAAAGGAATAAGGTGCCTAGTGTCTCTGCAACTTACCCTCCTGGTCAGCAGGCATGCCCGTCACTGAGGGCAGTGGAGATGCTCTTGCCCAGCTGTTGAAAAGGCATCCAGCTGTGCTCTGCAACTGCTGCTGCCCACTAAGCCATCACCGGAGAGAGCATTAGCAGGGACTCCATTGGCACATACCCCAGATCTGAACCCTGGGTTATATTTAAATGAGCACAGGAAAGAGTCTGAAGACTCTCTGACCCCAGTGAACTGGGGAATCGGTTTTTCTAAACTGGGAGGCGAATGTCGGAAGCTCAAATTACAAGTGTCTACCAGTGTGCCTTCACAGTGTGGTGGGTCAGCGGGAGTTCAGGCTCTGCAAATACCAAGGAGGTGGTTCTAGAGCAGTAAGCACTTCAGCAGTTCCTAACACCAGTGGTCTCAACTTGGGAGGGATTTCATAATATGTCTGAAAGCCAAAAGCTTCTTTGACTATTAATTTAATAAAGAAGAGCGAACCACTGGGTAAGTCCCTGGAAGATAGACTAAACCAGGCTAATTTGTTATATAATGCCTTTTTAATGTGGAGAATTAAGGTGACGGCAAGATGACTATGTGTTTAATTCTCCAAATGATTACTGGAGGGTATTGACATTGAAGATGGGAAAGAGCAAGTTAATTTCTGCATGTTGTTTTCAACACGTGCCAAAGTCTTACTTCACACCAGTGGGGAAAGGCTGCAAGTTGTGTGTTTCATATGCATGAAGTAACAGTTGGCACAAATCACTGAGGGGAGAAAAATAAAAACCACTAAAGCCCAGCAACCCAAACTGTCACTTGCTGACAAATTTTGACTCTGCTGGAAAAATAAAAGAAGTGAATGACGGCCTCATGCAGCATATTCCACCTGAATAAACCCAGGTGTCTGGTCCTCCTCAAGGCAAATAATGTTCTGAGAAGGCAGCAATAGTCTCAGTTTTCCAACCTCCTCCTTTCCCCCTCTTGCAAAGTCCCACCACGGGCAGTCCCAGAGTGGGACGAGAGCGGGGCAACAGAGGATGACAGCACTTAACGCAATTGGTCCTTTCTTCCGCTGAGGGTCTTGGCCACGAAAAGCCAGTTCTTCCCCATTGTTAGGAATGGAGGTGCTGGGGCTCTTCGTGGCTGACAGCATCTGCCCTTCTTGGGACAACTCCACTTATGTGGTTCAGGATAATGGAGTTTACATCCTACTTTTACCAGCACTGCTGAATTTTCCCCAAAACAGCTGGAGGTAGCTGTATCTACACCACCTGCCTCTAACTCATGTGTTTTCACATAGGCCTGGGATAGCTTTGGCATTCAGGCCATGGCTGCCAGGGCCCTGGAGGCATTAAGGGGCTCTAATGTTCCTTCCCACCCTCATGTTCAAACTGCCCATGGCCCAGGACCCATTGACAGCCCCGCCAAGGACATCAGTCCCTGCCCCAGGCGATGCTGGAGTAGGGCCAGGTTCCAGCTTCCCACAGCCTTGGCTGGCCATGGGCCCCACTGACCCAGGCCCACATCCCATCCCCACAGCCCACACGGCGCCCTAGGAATTGCCATGGGTTACATGAGATTTCTCATGTGTTTTCTGTTCAAGATGATGTCCTGTGCTCACAGGACTCAATGACCATCTAAGTCATAGAATCACAGAATGGTTTGGGTTGGAAGGGACCTTAAAGACCATCTAGTTCCAACCCCCCTGTCATGGGCAGGGACACCCTCCACTAGACCAGGTTGCTCAAAGCCTCATTCAGCCTGGCCTTGAAGACAGCCAGGGATGGGACCAGTGTCCCCTGTCACTCATGTAAGTAAATATGTGAATAAGTATATTTATTGAAAGTCAAAACATATATGATACATGGGATATAACATACAGAATTATTATATATTGTTCCTCTAAGATTTCCTCCCACCTCACTGTCCGGTGATCTCCCTTTTTCCTCCTGGTTCTCTCTAACTTGATGTCCACAGGAAAGAAGAGGAGCTGTGGACGAAGTCATGCAGCCTGGGAAGCAAGGGATGACACTGGGCAAATTCGTATCAAGAGTTATTTTTAGCACGTTTCCTATCAAATCACGCAGGAATCACGCAAGTAGATACTTTTCTCCTATCTTGCTGATGGCTAGAATATCACTTGTAAGCCAAAGCATGCTCATTCAAATCACTCCCTTACAATATGTTTAAAGAAAGAAACTAGTTTTGCAGTTTGACATGTTTCTTGTTCTCAGACCACGTTGATTTTCTGTGTGGTTCACTCTAGGCTTCCTGCAACTGTCAGCTTATTATCTTGCTTTGTGAAAATCATGCATAACTTCTGGGAACTGTCCATCAAAAGAAGAGAACACACAGAGAAGCTGGTACCTTCTCTCTAATTATCCAAGTTGATGGTTGTTCAATGAACCTATTAACCACCTGAAGTGACTTGCATCTTCACAGGTACGGTACTGCGTGGTTTGGTTTTTCTCTGCAACATTTAAATGGCAAATGCTACCCCTGTGTAGTGTCCCAGGCTAACTTCACCTCTGGTCTGATGGTTCCTGAATGCAGATGGCTTCATGCATGTCAGACAGTAGACCCCTTCTTGTGCCTTCAGAAGTAACAGCTGTAGGTGAGCTTCCCTCCTCCCTTATCTCCTGTCCTCTGACAACTGCCTCAGTTCAAGGTTTATGCCTTTCAGTGAAGCACTTAAGCCCACACTTAGCTCTAAGCACTTCATTCCTGTCATTTTGTTGAATAGGGATGGATTTAAGTGCCTACTCGTAGTTCATGGCTTGCCAGCACTTCAACAGTTTCTTCTGCAGTGACCAGATAAGATAAAAGTTAGGAGCCAGCCCTGACACTCCTGAGCCTGGGGGAATGGTTTGCTTTCTGGTAGTGATGGAAAACACCATTCAAACCTTTAATGATACTACAAAGTAGAGATGGACGGGCGCACGGTCCAGCTGCTCACTGAGGGTGGAGGAAAGGTGCTTTCCAGAAACCTAGGTCTGATCTGCAGGAAAATGGCTGAGGGAAAGATTCCCCCACTGTCTCTGGTTGTCTCTACCTGTGAAGATGCACCGTCACTGGTAGCACCACGCTCAGCTGGGGCAGGACACCCCAGAAGCACAGCGAGGAGTCAAGCCTTCATGCTGTGCCCATAGCTCAACTCCCCAGCACAGATCTGGTGGAGGCAGCTGTGCCCTATCCTTTCCAGGTTCTAGACCACCATCCCCAGCCACCCACGCTTCTCTGTTGTGCCTCCTCCCACAGTCAGCTCACCCTTAAGTGTATGTTGTTTAAGGGCAGCTCAGGAAGTGAAAAGAGAGAGGAAAAACATCATTCATATTGTTTAGGGTCTCACTGAGCTAACAGTGCCTGAGGACCTTGTCCACACTAGCTCTAAGCTCTAAGAAATAACTGATAACAAGAATAAGAGGAAAATAAATAGGCCACGCTCATCTGAATGGTAGAAATCACCTATGGGGGTGGTGCCAAAATGAAATGGGATGTGTTGAAGTGTGGCCAGGAATAGACTCCAGTTTTTCACACCAGTTACAACACAGAGGAGTTCAGAAGCTGTACCTGCCCTGGGAGGAAGGTTTCTAGGGTAGCATGTAGTAATCTGTCTCAAACTGGGACTTTTCAGAGAGTTTTTGGCTGGCATTTGGAAGTATCCTTGGAAGCTTTACAATCATCTCATTTTGCTCAAATTGATGGGCATTAGCATTTGTATCTATGGCAATGAAGAAGGAGTTTGGCTTAGGCCTAGTTGCCACTGGCTTCCCAAGGATTAGAAAAGCCAGGCTAATAAATGACCAGATGGCAAACCTCACTCTTGTGCCCCTGTGGTTTTATTCCACAGGGGATTATATTCCAGCTCAGGCAGCTGCTGAGGAAGAGTGGACCACTATGTCCATCAGAGCTTGGCAGAGCTGCAACCAGCTTTATTTAAAGGCTTTTTTTGAGCATATGATAGAGCATACTCTGCTCTCAGTTATACCAGATAAAAAATTAACATGAGTTGCTGGCCCTGTTCTGGTCTTTCTGTGCTGCTGCAACAACAAAAGGAGTCAGAAAACTGCACCCACTGATAAGGTGTGAAGTCATTCTGCAAGGGAGTCACTTGGCTTAGGCAGCCCTGCGCCCCTGCTCTGCTCCCTGTGCTGCCAGTGCAGCCGAGCACCTCTGGGAGTGTGGTCTCCCAAAATTCTGGGCTGCTAGAGTGGCTCTGGCATGTATAGGTGCCACGGCTCTGTGAAGGAGCCCTGTGTCTACGCTACCTTGTGCTGGCAGCCACAGACAATCTGCATTTGTGGCCCTGTGACACCCTCATTATAAGTGTGGCCATCAGGGATGGCTAAAACTGAGGGAAAAACTGGACAACTTTGTTAACATGGGGCTTTTAAGTTGCATAGGTAATGATGGACAAGTTAAGCGGGGGAGGCAAGACACTAGTCAGCCACCTTGGGAATCCCTCTTTCTGAATGTGTATGGTATCTTTTGTGGTGCTGCTTTGGATAGCCGTGTGGTGCAAACTCCCATTTTTTTAGAGATCCGGTGGACTATCAGACAAAAAACACGACACATCATATGTCATTCTGGGTATGTATTTGCTGTGAATGGATACAAAGACCCATTCATCACTCCTACCGCTCACATAACTGACAGATTGAATCACTCTCTGGCCATGAAGATGACAGTTGCCCGATAGCTAATGCTGTCTAACAGTTTCCATTAGAAGACCTTGTTTCTGATTGTTTATAATTTTGCTAGGTTTCAGCTGCTTGAGCTAAAATTTCCCATGCCATATGTCAGCATAAACTGGAGTTTTGTGTCTGGAAGGGCCTAGATGAATAGTCATGGCATTTCCAAGCTCATGTAGCACTGAGGAGACACTTGACCACAAACTTTCAGAGAATAACTGTACATTTCTCCTTGATGGAGCAGGAAAAACATCTGGAGTTAGATGCTCCCCAGTGGCTGGGGCTCAGACTGAAGTTGGAGTTGCAGCTAAAGACCCTGAGTGCAAGAGGTTCCACGTCCAAGGCTCTCGACTTGGTCGGCGTTCTTGACAGTTTTAACCTTTTCCAAAGTGACCAGTGTGTCTTTTGAGGCAGTACTTTGGTTCACTGGCATACTTGGTCCCATTTTGTAGCCCACTTTGTTGACAGGAGTTGTTGTCAGCAGACTGAGATTACACTACCAGGGAGCACAATTTGGGAAGACGGCATCTAATGGCTTAAGTTTGAGCACATCTCGGGGATGGCTTATAGCTCTCCTCTGCTCACCCTTTACCTTCTCCACTGTTGTCCAATTGCCGCACTTCTGCCTGGCATGCCCTGTCGTATAGGATCAGGACTGTTTTTTCCGATCTCCTTGCTGGTCTGAGCACCAGGCTGAAGTTGCTAGTTCCTGGAGACAAGTTAGTTTGGCAGCTGTTAGAATTACTTTAATTTGGTCCACTGAACCAATTGGTTTTTCTCTTCATTTCAAAACAAGGCTGGAGAGGTCAACAGGAAGAGCTTTCAAGCTGATCTGAGTTGTCTCCAGGTGAGGTGGTTGTGCTGGGAGGTGATTTGGTGACCAGAAATAAATGCGTGTGTGCGGGTCAGGAGTGGGATGGGGTTTAGCGGACCTAAAATAACTTTGTGGACGATATGCTGTTTCTGAGAGTAGTATCCACAGGTGACAGCTCAATTGCACATTGGGTGGAAACGTGCCCTTTGATCTGCAGTCGATATAATCTTTTCCCTACAGATAGTTTTATTAGAGTGAGCTTTACAAGCCCCAAGAAAGGACCTCTAACTGCCACAGGAATTTGAGAAGGCTTGTGTAAGGTCCCAAGAGGAGGTTTTCCTTAATCATTGCACAACCCAGAAAATTTCCAGCTCTCAGTCAAAACTCTGTGTCTGCTATGTTTTCCCAAACTGGGCATCAATGTGAATTGTAGGAGCTATTGGCTATGAACTATCTAGAGGCAGACTTTATAACCACCCAGAATATTTTCATTTAACTACCCACGCTACTGGACCTTCAGATGATTTAGAGCTCTGACAAACCTGAATTCCCATTAAACTAGATAGGTTGGGTCCGATTAGTAACATTATCCCAGGAAGACAGTGTTCAGGATGGCCTGTAAAAAATATCCGACCATTTGCTGTACTCTGCCTTTTATAGTGGGTTTTGCAGTTGGGCTGTATTCTGTAATGGCATTGCCACGGTGTTAGCAGTACCTTAGCCGGCTAATTTAAAGCTCATTGGGTATGTCAATGCCATGCTTCAATTTTAATAAGGTCTGTGGTCTGCAGCCAGAAACTGTCATCATTCTGCACTGCCAACATGGTGTAATACACTGCACAAATCCTCAAGCCAGACCTTAGGAAATGAAGCTGGATCCTATAAATGTTTTAGTGGGAGGAAGCAAAAATACTTGTATGACCTGCCAGGTCTTTTTGCCGCACAGGTAGGACTCTGTATGGAGGAAGTGGTCTTTTCCCTCAGTGGTAATATAAAAGCACTTTATATTTTTGCTACAATGGAAAGATGGTGCATTATATACATCACACTGAACAGTGTTCAGTAAACTGCAGATGTCCTCAAGTTTCCATTATAAACTTGATTTTATTCCTATTCTTCACTTTGCCAAAATGAGCCCTGTACACCTACATCTTCACAGGCATAATCTTATTCTGGGACAGAATTTTTGGAAGACTTGAAGGAAACTGGTCAAGGTGTTTGAAAGATCATGGCTAAAAAAAATGAGATCATCTGCTTGGAGAGTTTCCTAAAGACTTTTTGGCTTGTCATATCCTGCAAATTCATTTGCCTAGAGATTAAAAAAATATTTCAAGTCTGTTGGTCTTGGCTAGAAATGGTGCCTCTGAATAGTTTTAGGCTGCCTAGTGACAGAATTATTTGGTTACTGAAAGTGGTTCCTGCCTCAGTGTGTTCATGTATATGTGTTACGTGTTCTCTGGAGATCTTAATTAGTCAGTGCCAATATGCTCATAAATTTATGGTGGCATATGTAAGGTTTCTAAACAACTCTGCATGTATCCTAAACCAACACGTTCCTTCTCTGGGACTAGTCCTATCTGCATGTACTGCTGTCTAAAATCCTCCCGTCTGTGTCTCCCGACTCCCACTGCTCAGGCTCTGGAGACCTCTCCCAAAGGGAACAGCATTCTGAACTCATTCTACTCATCCCAGTGCTCTTTCCTGGGTTGAGAAAAATCATACCTGCCATGACTTGTGCCAATATGTCGGTTTCTGATGACTGTGAGCCACACATGATGAGACCTAAGTCAGTATTATTTTTCAGCATATACTTTTTGTGGCTTATTTCTGGTTTTATGACAAAATAAGTTCTGAGGCATAATGTTACTATTCTTAAAGAGGTTTTATTTCAAAATATGTGCCTAGGGCTTCCTCATAATTGGGTCATTTTAAAAGATGGTTCTTGAAGTATGACCAAAACCAGAGGCAAACAGATTAATTAGGCAATTTCCAGTGTCTCTCACTTTAAGTAAAAAGAATGTGACATCTGGAAATGGTATAGTTATGCTATACCACTGCATTCATGCGGTCTCCTGGGATCACTGCTTACCCACTGCATCATCCCCTTAGGTTGTACTGAAGGTTATAGCATAGCAGTGTCAACAGTAAAGTCTGCCCAGCCTGTGCCATTGCCCATGGGACATTGCCCATGTCCCATGTGACCTTGGTTTTAGTTAAGAATATTGCCAAGACTTTAACATTTAAGCCTTGATCTTTTGGGGCTCCTACCTTTGGTTAGTTTTGTTGCTGTCAAAGGTCCCTGTTGTAGGTCCCTGACCTACAAATTGCTGGATCCTGTGTGTGTATCTGGGAGACGTACAACACCATGCTTTCTCTGTTTATTATTCCATCAGCATCTGTTCTTGGCCACTATTTGAAGTAAGCTCTTAGGCTAGATGGACCTTGGTTTCGACTCAGTGTGGATGCTCTTACACTATATCCTCAGTGTCAACTAAAATAGCTGACTATTTGCTGAAAACAGGGCTAGGAATTCACTTAGTCCTTTTAAAGACTCTTAACAGTCCTTTTACTGTTGTTCTTTTTTGTGAAGAAGCTTTGGTATCTCTGTGCTCCGGAGCTAGGACTTGAAACCTAAGCAAAGCATTATCTGGGAGTCAGGGATATGCTTTTTTGACCCTGTTCTGGTTCAAAGTGTTCGCTTCTGGCTCCTGACAATCCCATTTTGAATGTGCTTAGTAGAGTCTTAGTAGGGTTTTGCACTCAGATGCTGTTGACAGTGAGCATACCCTGACAGGACTGAGCAGAGCATTGCTGGTGGCAGACTGCTCTGCCATGCAGCACAGGAATTGAGTGCAGCAGGACTGTCCAAACGGCCGTTGTCTTCTGGGACTGAAGAACTGACTGGAAGGAAGAAGTGATGAACAAGCTTTCAGGGGCTTTCAAGAGGGAAAATAATTATGATGGTAAGAAGATGTAAAACTGGCATGTAGATGGATTAGGGTAAAACTGGAAAATGGCTACCTCAGCAAGAGTCAACAGAGATGATAAGGAGGAGAGGTTCACAGCAGGGAGAGAGGAGGGGGGGTCTGTGATCTTGGAGAAGACCTCTCTGAGACCTGGAGCTGAGCACAGGCTTCCTGTGTTCAACTCTTGGCTAAGGAGCCCACCATAAGGCGCTTCTCCTCCCTATACAAGTCCTCACAGCTGATGACAGTCGTAGACTTGCTGAGAGACAGCTTTCTCTAGAGATCTACAGAAGTCATTAAATCCACCTTTAGTATCCCAAGACCAAGTTACAATCATGTCACCCCAAGCTACAGTATCTTATCACTGATATTGAAGTTTTCTCCAATGTCAAATCTAAATCTCCCAAGCTGGTTTATGCTTCTTCAAGTTTTACTCTTCCTGATCTTTCCACCAAGTACATATTATTTCCTTGTTCTTTGCAACAGTTTTTTAGTTGAAGACTATTAACCTTCCTTCTTCTCAGCTGTTATTTCTTAAAAACAAACAAACAAAAAAAACCCACCACCACATTTCTTGCAATCTTCCCTCAAGTTTTCTGGATCTCGGTCCATTTTTGCTGATCTTCTCTGGTCTCTCACCAACTAGTTCATATTTCTTGAAGTGCAATAAACAGGACATGGTCTTCAGGTGAACCTTAAACAGTGGGAATCAGCCCACAATGACTTTTTCAGTAGTCTTTAAGACCCTTTAGACACCTCAGTGTGAGGGTTTTGTCATTCATATTCATCTTGTTCCACCATAGTCCATGGATTTTTCTCCTATGAACTGGTACCTAGACAGTTACGCAAGTAGAGAGGAGTATTTCTGTGTAAGCATGGTATTTTGTACTACTGCATTCCATATGTTTTAGGTGATTTCTCTAAATCTATCCTTTTAAATTCTGATATTTTGGCATCTGTAACATCTGCAGTCCTTCCTTGCTTCATCTGCAAGTTTAATAATCATACTTCATATTCCATCTCCCATGCCTTCAATGAAAACATCAAATAAAACTTGCTATGGGACCAAAGCGCACGGAATTCCTTGCCAAATGTGTATTTTGATAGGTTATGATGGAATTACCCATGGATACAATTATCCAACCAGACTTGATCTCCTGCGCCTTCCCACAGAAGTTTCATTTGGATCACTGTTCGCTAGCCTGTTCATGAAGATATTATAGGAAGTACTGCTAAAGGCCATGCAAAAACTAAAATAAAATAAATAAATTCTAGCTATATGACATCTGCAGCCATTACTTCACCCTCCCTTTAAGACTCCTAGAGTGAAGTCAATCAGGCTCAGGCAACTGGAAAACATCTAACTTAACTGGCTACTCTCTAAACAGGTTTTGCATATTTTAGGCTGAAATGTTACCCCTTTTTCCTGGTAGTAATTGCACTGTCTGCTTGTTGTTGACCTTTTTAGTAAAGATTGATGAAAAAGGGAGGAAAAAAAGGCATCGCACTTTCTGGCTTCTGTAACATTCTCTGCTGATGGCACCCCCATCTTTGAGTAGTGGTCCAAACTTCCCTTTGTTTTTCTCTTACAACCTTACCTCTAAAATGTCTTTCACTTTTGGTAAGTTTTGCTGGTTGCATCTTGTGCATTTTGTCTTTACTAACTGTATACACCCCACACACCCCCCATGAATGGAGTGTTGTGCTGGGTTCTCAACCAGCTGACCTAGTTTCTGCTTTACAGGTCTCTCTTATGCTTGCAGTCAATTAAAAGGTTGTGAATTATCTGACTTCTACTGAACTTCCTTACTTTCCTCTAAAATGGCATAGGTTGCACTTGGTTTCCTGTTAGCATTTCTTGTAGAAACTGACAGCTCTCCATAATTGTTTTTCCTTTAGATTTGCCTCATATGAGACCTTCCCTACCCATTCTCTGAGTTTATTGACACCTGCCTTCTTGAAATCTAGTGCTGTCAGTGACTCAGTTGGATCAAGTGGCAGAAGTTGACACTACGTTCGCTGCAGTACCGATTTCTTGTAAAATGTCATATCTGGCAGCAGCCTTTGAGTCATATGCCACACTGCCCTCTACCTACATGTAAAACTGCCGCTCAGCTGAGCAAGGTAGTGACAATTACGCTATGTATTAGACGGATTAGTATGATTTAGGATGCTGTTCAGAATTTAGCATGAAGAATGGGAAGAAAAATGTAGCTTCAGAGAAACTTTCCGTAAGGCATTAATAACTGCCCTTGTAACGGGTCTCATCCCACGTTGGCAGATCATCTGTGCTGCTGAAATGTTTAGAACACAAATTCCTTTGGATTATTTATTATCACGACTAAGGTATGCAATGATCCTTGCCCTAATTTGTTTACTAAAAACTTAGAACATTATGGAGCTGTTTCAGGGTGCAATGGGCAGTGGGACAGTAACAGGGGAGAGAAGAGAAAAGCAATAAGCTTCACCTTAAGCAAAACTGGCTGATCAGACCACACTGGACCTGTGCCTTGTACGAACAGTGAGAGAAGCTCGAACTGACATCTAATGTAAAACCAGTAAGACTTTGGGTCCTGCTAAAACCCTCTATGTTGGTTGAGGCCACTGTTATGGACCCTCTCATAGGTCAACTAGCGATGGTCAAGGAGTCAGGCCAAGCCTGGTGCTTGTATTAGAAAGCCTTCCTGTTACACAGTGATTTTTACTGACAACAAACAATGCGAGTTTCTTTACTATCGCTTCAACTCAATTGGGATTCCCTCAACAATTAAAATTAATTACCCATAACCAATCCCAGCTATATGACAGGTGTAAACTAAAAAAACTGTGGGTATCATACTGGCAATGTGGTGTTGGAAAACAGAGGCGCAAGCCTTGCCCATCATCAGGGTAGTGGTGACGGTACAGAGAAATCCAGGCGGTTGAATCACTCCAGGTGATACCGCAGGGAATGGCTGTGCGGTGTCAATACGCTATCTAGTGGCTGCGTCGATTATGACATTATTCCTGAATCACTGTTCTTCCACTTGTGAATTGTAGTGTTAAAAAATACTCTAGATGAAAACAGGGTTTGTAAGTCTGGAACCATTCTTTAATGAATCGAAGACATTTTGAGGTTATAGGTGATTAATGAGAAAAAAGGGTTTTAAAGTCTGTGTGAAGATGGAGACAAGACTTGCTGGGTAGTTGTAGGCTGTCATTCTTGTCATTAACATTCCAATGGGCACTGGACAAGCAGTTAAGATTTTTCTCTTTTGGATACAGGCTGTGATCATAGAATCACAGAGTGGTTTGGGTTGGAAGGGCCCTTAAAGACCATCTAGTTCCAACCCCCCTGCCATGGGCAGGGACACCCTCCACTAGACCAGGTTGCTCAAAGCCTCATCCAGCCTGGCCTTGAACACTGCCAGGGATGGGGCACCCACAGCTTCTCTGGGCAGCCTGTTCCAGTGCCTCACCACCCCCTCCGGGAAGAATTTCTTCCTGATATCCAGTCTAAATCTCCCCGTTTTCTGTTTAAACCCTTTACCCCTTGTCCTGTCACTACAGGCCCTTGTAAAAAGCTCCGCCCCCCCAGCTTCCTTGTAGCCCCTTCAGGTACTGGAAGGCTGCAGTAAGGTCTCCCCGGAGCCTTCTCTTCTCCAGGCTGAACAAGCCCAACGCTCCCAGCCTGTCCCCACAGGAGAGGTGCTCCAGCCCTCCAAGCGTCTTCGTGGCCTCCTCTGGACTCGTTCCAACTGGTCTATGTCCTTCTGATGCTGGTGGCTCCACAGCCGGACACAGCATTCCAGGTGGGGTCTTACAAGAGCAGAGTAGAGGGGGAGAATCACCTCCCTCGACCTGCTGGCCACAGGATGGTCTAGATCGCCTAATACAAAACAGCTCAGCGTAGGAGTGCTTCCAGAACAAGTATTTTCTTTAGGTGCTAGATGATGCAGTATTTTGTGAGGTAAAAGCATCATCTAGGTGCTTTAAATGGTAGACAGTAACATAAGGCTGGATGTGTGCTCTAATGGGGAAAACTAAGTCCCCATCCCTTGAGATCATAGACCAGGGAGTGGAGAAGATCACAGAAAACAGCATTCTCCTGGTTTTCTGTTTTGGCCAGGGATGTGCTTGACCTTCAGTAAATCGTACGCCCTTTCTGGTTTGTTCTTTACATTATCTGTGAAATGGAGGTAGTTCTGTTCTACGGAAGCTAAAACATAAGGACATGACGATGCGGGTTTCAGCCTGGGTAGTGTTCCTTGAATCGTTCTTTCTAGTAAAGCAGAAAATTTGGTTTGATCTTTCTTCAAGCATCGTAAAGTGAAAGGTGCCAATTTTATTCTTTATTTTTGGTAAATAATTGATTATACATACTTCTGACCCCTTAAAACAAGTTTAAAATAGTAAAAAATGTTGTTCCCATTATCTACATTTATAATTTCTTCTGATACAAAGCTTCTGTAGTGCATGTCACTTGCCACATACACTAGCAGGTAATAAGTATGTATATAAATGCAACATATGTCTATACATTTACTCCCACAGATGGTTGCTGGACTGTGCTTGATAAGAAAGCAATGATTTTTAAGAGCAGTGCATCAAGTCAGTTCTTTGGTCTTGTTCTCTCATCCAAAATAAATCCAAAACTCAGAAGCTTATGCACTAACCGTACCAGAGGTGACAGTTCTATGGGCAACCTGCTTCAAGTGCTAAAGCTGATGAGCTTCACCTCTTCTCCACTCCTACCCGCAAGCATTCTCTGTACCGTCTTCTGATCCAACATTCACTCCAGATTAATTACCCTCAAAAGAGATCTTTAAAAAATGCCTTAACTGAAAGAAGAACTTTCTTTTAAATTGGCTGCTAGTAACAGACACGGGCTTAAAAATCCATCAGAAAAGTAGGTACGTTTCTCACTAGGATCTCCTTCCAGCCTCGGGTGCCCAGCTCCAGAGCGCCCAGCTCGTTTGTATTGCCTGTGCCACCAGCACAACCCTGGCCACAAAGGTATCAAAATAATTAGTACAAGAAAAAGGTCCGACACTCAGGATTCATTGCACAAGCATTTAAACAGAGGAAATAATTTCTTTTACAAATGTTTTTCTCTTGTATAAGAATAATTTTGTACAGAAAAATAGCTCTTTATACACTTTACAGAAATATGCTAACATTTAGATTCTCTATTAATGGATAATGATTGAATGCAATTTAAGATTTCAGTTATGTTTGAGTCACCAAATATCTGTAACACAGCAATACACCACTTCTCTAGTATCCTTGAACTGCTTGACTTACCAAGTATTGAGTTGAGGCAGTGAAAGCTTTCCTAGAAACATGTTAATTTGCACACACTCCAGAATCTTGAAACGGTTAGTTACGACATACCTCCTGAAAGCAATACTGTAATTTAAGTGGCAAGGAATACAAACTTAAACCTTAACAAGGCAGCATTACTTGCTCACTTAGATTATCCTGCTGGTTAATATTGAAAACCCCAAATTGAACAGAAGCTTTTATATTTAACTGGTGTACTGCGAACGTGACCTACAAAACCAGATAGCAGAAGCTACTCCAGTAAATGGTATACAGCATTAACACAACATATAAATGTAATAAAAATACATTCATTTTCTTATGAAAACACCACAGAAGGTAGAGGGGGGAAAAAACCCAATCAGTAAATTAAGCTATGAAATTGAAAACCACATGTATATATATTTCTGTGTGAAATGCCAGGGAATGCTAAGTACATATATTTAAAAATACTAGACCTCAAACATAAACTACATTCAAAGACTTCTCCTTTCCAACTGCTGTTTCAAGCGCCTGTACTTATATGCAAGTTCCCTTTGAAATCAGTGTGAAGGAAATGACATTTATCCTTGAAATACAACCATATGCAGCAATCTTCTCTCAGTATTTTGTAAGATTAAGCAGAAGAGGTAAGCAAACAAGTACTATATAACCCAGTGACAGAAACCCTGAAATTTAGATTGTATGATGTGGTCTATTTAGTAATCATAATTAGCTACTGAAAAGTCTGCCAGCTGTACCCTACGTGAGTACTGTTGACGCTTCCACGTTTCAAGACTCAAATGTGTGGTTATGTTTAGTCAAACACGGCTCTCGCCCCGAGTTAGCCAGTCTCTCAACACATACAACTCCCAGATAAATTCAGCTGAACTGGTGTACCTCTCCTTCTCATAGCACAGAGGTTGATATGAGAGAGTAATGAATCACACTATACTTGTTCACATTTCCATGTAGTCAGAAGGAGAAACGAGCCCCCTGCAAAACCTTATTCCAATGATTTTGCAAACTCTGCATAGTCGATGTATCCATCATTGTTCTTATCATCATCTCTCAAGACATCATCTATTAGACTAATCAGCTCTTCTTCTTTCATTGCCCGGCTATGCTCACCACCTTCCTACAAAAAACAAAAAGACATTCAGCAGTTTAGCGGCGTTTCCCATCTAGCGGCACGGATGACAGATTACCGACAGCTAATTTTTTTGTTAAACTATTCATGTTTGGTGTCTAATCTGGCTCTAACCTTTTATGTATCACTTATACCAATATAAGCAACGTTTACCAGGTGCAAGCTACAAAGTCCAAATTCTCTCGGCTTCAGAAGAAGCACTCTATATCTAGTTAATAGTTTTAGCCAGAAGTTCTAAAAGCTAAATAGCACACTGTCTAATGATGGATAATAATTTAACAGATGTATTCTTAATTTGGATCTTGGTGTAGTATAGACATTATAGACACTACAGAAACATCTTCCTGTGTGTCAGAACTTGAAAAATATAGAGCTTGACAGTAACAGAAGTGAAAAAATCCAGCACTGTGGCTTAAAATCAGTAAAATTCTTAGTGTCACACCTTATAAGCAAAGGGGAATAGAAAGAGGTGCCTTGGCACATGAAAAAGTCAGTCATTTTTCTGTTCTTGGCTAGGAATTTTTTGCCACAGGTGTACACAGGAAGTTATGCTGTTTTGAACTGTAATTTCCAAAAGGTCAGTAAAAGATAAGGAGTTGGTATTGTCTCTTCCTACTTTGTCCTTAAATGTTACTAGCTGGAAAGAGAAATCGTGTTTAGAAAAATGTGAAGAAAAAGGCAGACTGTGACTGGTTCTTCTAATTTTGTGCAAGAGATCTCTTCCAGTTTGTGTATCCATGGCAGTAACAGTCTGGAGTTGAAAACAGCAGCCTTTGAACCTCAAACAGCATCGTATCACATGCTCTAAACCCTCAATCACCTGTTTTGGATAATTTCCCTTTCTCCCCATCCCTGCCTACCAAAGTATTCCCTCTGTCAAGGAATGTTCACTCTACAGTCCTTCCTCACTCTAAAGTTTAAACTACTGCGGAGACTTCTCAAAACTGCCGTGTGCCATGACAAGCTGCGATAAAGCTAGCGCGTTTATAAACATCAAATCAAAACTATCAGTGGGAAAAACAATCTCATCTTCAGGCCAAACTGTACCTGCAACGAAGATGTGTTGTAACTGTTCTGTGATAAGCTGCTTTTAGAGAGTCAGAAATGTCTCCAAACACACTCGCCGATACAAAAATCCACCTACCTCTTTGTGGACATGCGATATAGCAGTGGCAAGCTCTAACCCATCCAGCAAATTATTGCCATCATAATCATGCATTTTGAAGTAATGAAGCTGCAACTCTTGTGGGGACATCTCAGATTCTGGTTTCTCAATTACGCCTTCCAAGTGTTCCATGATGTGGCTAAGAAAAACAAACAGAAAAAACCCAAATAAACATATCCCTCAGTTAATATTTAATGCTCTGTTTACATCAAATTTAGTCTCTGAGCAGACAGTCAAGTACACAGGAAATATTTTATCTCTAAAAGCACCCTGGACAATCCAAAGCTACAATTTTATACTAAGATGAAGGGGGCACAAAGATTGTTACAGGTACTGTAGTGGCATCTAGTACCTTACATAACTATTTCTCTTTCTTCTGGCCTACTTATCAAAACAACTGAAGCAGTGCCAGTATTCCAGGCAGTTTCATTTGCTGCTACCACTGCTCTGTCTGTATGAAAAAGCAAATGAGGAAAAACCATCTCACTTTACCTGTACCTGTTCAGAATATGATTTTGTCTACGGTATGTATGTTGATCTAGGTCAGCAGGATTCCTGTAAAACATTCTTTATAGTATTAGTAGGGCTAAAGGCTCCAGAGAGATCTTTCTAGGTCTAATAGCTCTAGAAACTTATGGAGCGAGCATGTCTCATACCAGACTCCAGCTAGTCATACAACACCCTGAAAAAACAGCGTGCCCTAGGCTTAGGTCCAACTCACGTAACAAGACTTAAAAGATTAGCAAATCATTAAGAAGTTTACAGTTTTAGAGCATGGAGCACATACTCTTTATCTTGTACCAAGTTCTTATCAAGGCGAATGTTTGCATGTTGACTTTCTCCGACGTGTTCCTCGGCTGGGGCGGAGATGAAGAATGCAGCCAGAAAGCAGAACAGCAGATGTATTCTAAAAATCCTCACGCACATCATGATTTCCTAGAAAAACATTCCCCCAAGAAAGAAAACAAACATGAAAAACGCAATCTACTTTCAGATTTACAGAGTCCTTAGAAATAACCCCCCGAAGTTAACAGAAGAACTTGCTTCCTGTCGAGCACCCAGCAAGCAGAAAACCAGAGCGCTCCAATGAAGGATTTCAGTGAGGGTGTCTGTTTCAGGGCAGCGTGCAGTCACTTTCAAATGACGTTATTTCCACGCGATGAATGCGCACCCTCTAGCCGTGCTTGGATCTTCATCTAGCTCACACAGCCAACCACGTCGGCGTCACCCAAACCTGCCCCAGCGCTATGGGAACGCAGGTCGCTGTCGGTGTCACAGGGGCTGCGCCTGGTCAGCCACGCCTGCGTGCCCCCAACACCGTACACCTCTCAAGATGCAACGGCCGCTGCTGCGCCCACCGCACCGGCCGGCGGAACGCGGGGCGAGCAGCCCCGAGCGCCCCTCGGGCCGGCGAAGGAGCCGGCTGCTGGGTTCGGCCCCTCTGGTTTCAGCGGCGCCCTCTGACGCCAAGCCCGGTTCGCAGCCGCCTCCGCACGGAGCGGTGCCGGCGGCCCCGACAGCTGTCACCGCGCCGCCCGCC
Organism: Rhynochetos jubatus; assembly: GCA_027574665.1. Lineage (NCBI taxonomy): Eukaryota > Metazoa > Chordata > Aves > Eurypygiformes > Rhynochetidae > Rhynochetos > Rhynochetos jubatus. Next base: position 30,528,118 of record CM050650.1, read on the forward strand.
CGCCCGCCTTCCCAGCCCCGGCTCCCCGCCCGGCAGAGCCTCGGGACAATCCCCGCCGGCGCGGGAGGGCAGCTGGGAGGGCCGCAGCACACGCCGCCCGCAGGCTACGCACCCTCCGGCGGATGGCCGCCGCGCCGTCCCTCCCGCGGGCTCCGGGTCACGGGCAGGTGGAGCCGAACTCGGGGCAGGCCCGCCACCATCCCCGGCCTCACCTCTGACCCCACGCACGCGCCACGCTCCCGCCACGCCCCCTCCTCCCGCCTACGTCACCGCTCCTGGAATTCCACGTGGAGCCCTGGCGCGGGGACAGGTGGAGCGTCCCGCCCACCGCGGGGCGGGGCCGCGGGAGCGACCCTCCGGTGGGGAGCGCCGGCCTCGGGGAGGGCGAGCCGTGGGGCTCGAACCGGTGACGCCCCGGGCGGAGGGCGGCTGCCGCTGGTGGAGCCAAGAGGGAAGGGGACGGCGGGGCTGGCGCCGGGAGAGGGCGGCGTAAGGCCAGGGTGTGCCCGCTCCCGCCGCTGTCCCCGGCCGGCCCGGCGCCTTCCCTTTGCGGCGTCCGAGCGGCGCTTCCCGCGAACGACCCGCTGCTGCTTGGGAACGGCAGCGGCCCGTCGCCGTTACCCTCTGGTGTTATAAGCCGTGTGTTCCCTTCGCTTCGCCCTCTCGCCAGACGTCTGATGATTTTTATACTTGATGCTTTTGCCTCAAGGTTTTAACCCTCGGGGCAAACTCAGACCTTGTGAGTGGCATGGGCTTCTGGCCTGCTGCCCGTGCTCACAGCCTGGGCTTGGAAGGGGCCTTAAGGATCATCTAGTTCCATCCCCCCTGCATGGGCAGGGACACCCTCCACTAGACCAGGTTGCTCAAAGCCTCATCCAGCCTGGCCTTGAAGACAGCCAGGGATGGGGCATCCACAGCTTCTCTGGGCAACCTGTTCCAGTGCCTCACCACTCTTTCTGGGAAGAACTTCTTCCTGATATCCAATCTAAATCTCCCCGCTTTCAGTTTAAACCCGTTACCCCTGGTCCTGTCACTACAGACTCATGCAAAAAGCTCCCCCCCACCTCCCAGCTTCCTTGTAGCCCCTTCAGGTACTGGAAGGTGCTATAAGGTCTCCCCAGAGCCTTCTCTTCTCCAGGCTGAACAAGCCCAACTCTCTCAGCCTTTCTTCATACGAGAGGTGCTCCAGCCCTCTGAGCATCTTCGTGGCCTCTTCTGGACTCACTCCAACTGGTCAATATCCTTTCCAACTGGTCAGTATCCTTCTTATGCTGGTGGCTCCACAGCTGGACACAGCACTCCAGGTGGGGTCTCATGAGAGCAGAGCAGAGGGGGAGAACCCCCTCCCTCGACCTGGTGGCCACACTTCTCCTGATACAGCCCGGGATACAGTTGGCTTTCTGGGCTGCCAGCGCACACTGCCGGCTCATGTCCTGCTTCTCGTCCACCGTTACCCCCAAGTCCTTCTCCTCTGGGCTGCTCTCAATCCATTCATCCCCCAGCCTGTAGTGATAGTGGGGATTGCTCCGACCCAGGTGCAGGACCTTGCACTTGGCCTTGTTGAACTCCATGAGGTTGGCACAGGCCCACCCCTCCAGCCTGTCCAGGTCCCTCTGGATGACATCCCTTCCCTCCAGCGTGCGGACCACAGCACGACGGGACACCACGGCGGCGATGCCGTTCCCCAGCCCCCACCGGTCCACTGCGTGCGGCAGGCAGAGCGCAGGGCCCGCGCAGGGCAGGGGCTCGGCTCGCTGGCCCCGGCGTCAAGCGAGGAGCGGCGGGAACCGGTGGCCGTGAAGGAGCCGCCGCCGCCCCCGCTCGCAGGCCTCGAGCAGGGAGTGTTCCTGCCCGCGCACGCCCCACCGAGCACCTGGAGGCGGCGGGGCCGGGGCCTCCCGAACCGGAACCGCGGCCCCACACACGCCCCAAGCGTCTCCCGGGTGCTGCCGCCGGGGACTCCCCGCCGGGCGGGCGGGGCCGGCGTTAAGATGGCGGCCAGGGGCTCGTACTCGCACGTGAAGCTGGAGGGGGAGATCGAGCGGTGCCGGGCGGAGGGACACTGGGGGCAGCTCCGGCACCTGGCGCAGCAGCTGCTGCCGCCGGCACGGCCCCCGCGCAAGGCGGCGGGGGGCACGCAAGACGTCGGTAAGCGGGCGGGGTGAGGCTGGGCGGCCGCCGTTACCGGACCGCCCGGGAGTGGAGCGGCGGCGGGGCCGGTCCTGCGCTCCGTACCGCCGCCTGGGGCTGGGCAGCTCCGGGCCGGTGTGCTGACGTGGGCGGGAGCTGTGGCTGCACTGGCTGCCAGGGAGGGCTTGGGAGCGCGTGGGACTGTCAGCGGGCTGGGGCAGCACTGTCCACTCGGGGCTGTCAGCAGGCTGGGGTGGGCGGTGGGGGGCAGCACTGTCGACTGCGGGCTGTCAGCGGGCTGGGGTGGGCGGTGAGGGGGAAGCACTGCCCGCTCGGGGCTGTCAGCGGGCTGGGGTGGGCGGTGGGGGGCAGCAGCACCCACTGGGGGCTGTCAGCGGGCTGGGGTGGGCGGTGGGGGGCAACAGCGCCCACTCGGGGCTGTCAGCGGGCTGGGGTGGGCGGTGGGGGGCAACAGCGCCCACTCGGGGCTGTCAGCGGGCTGGGGTGGGCGGTGGGGGGCAGCAGCACCCACTGGGGGCTGTCAGCGGGCTGGGGTGGGCGGTGGGGGGCAGCAGCGCCTGCTTCGGTGGGTTCAGTGGGTTTGGGATGTTGCCCTCGTCTGGATAAGCACCTGGCCGCAAGTGATGGCTGCACTCGGTTTCGGCCCCTGACGAGCTCGGCTGGGCTGCGGCCAGGCCACCCACCGAACTCCAAGTGTCCTTTGACGTGTAAGACAGGTTTCACAAACAGCAAATGTGCCCTTGCTTCTTTCTCCCATTAGAACACACGGTCTGTGAGAAGCGAGGCAGCCTCACTTAGAAATATTAAAATCCTGTGCGTGGGGTGGGCAGCACTGAGTTGTGAAGGGGGCCTGAGCCTGGGCGCTGGACTGGTACAGGAGGTTCTGCCGCTGAGGTCAGACGACCCCTTTCTACGAATAAACCCTCTTCAGAGCGGTGTTTCAAGGATGTGGGTCTAGGGTTAAGGGAAGCTTGCTGGAGTGCAGTAAACTTCACAGTGGGAAAGCTCGTGGCGGGGAGGGGAGGTGTTGGTAGCCTAATACACGTTCATTTACGAGGCTTTCCAAGTGTATATGTGATGCAGATCGAACCCTGTGCTGGGAACCACACAGCCAACCTTTGAACTTCAGTCAGGCTTCAGCAGTGCTTACCAGGTGCAAAGATCATGCAGTCTGGGGGCATTAACAGCTGAAGAGTTCATATTAGCTTGTTCCCTTGTAATTAAGAGGCATAACAACCATATGATTGCTTTAAAAACAGTGTTTGTTAGTTTGCCGGTACGTCATTATAACTTGCTAGTTAGGAAAGAGCAATGCTTTGTTTGAGAGCAGCCCAGAGGAGAAGGACTTGGGGGTAAGGGTGGACGAGAAGCAGGACATGAGCCGGCAGTGTGTGCTGGCAGCCCAGAAAGCCAACCGTATCCTGGGCTGTATCAGGAGAAGTGTGGCCAGCAGGTCGAGGGAGGGGATTCTCCCCCTCTGCTCTGCTCTCCTCTCATGAGACCCCACCTGGAGTGCTGTGTCCAGCTGTGGGTCCCTCAACATGAGAAGGATATCAACCCGTTGGAGGGAGTCCAGAGGAGACCACAAAGATGCTCAGAGGGCTGGAGCCCCTCTGCTATGGGGACAGGCTGAGAGAGCTGGGCTTGTTCAGCCTGGAGAAGAGAAGGCTCCGGGGAGACCTTACTGCAGCCTTCCAGTACCTGAAGGGGCCTACAAGGAAGCTGGGGGGGCAGGGGGGGGAGGCTTTTTACAAGGGCCTGTAGTGACAGGACAAGGGGTAAAGGGTTTAAACTGAAAGCGGGGAGATTTAGATTGGATATCAGGAAGAAGTTCTTCACAGAGAGGGTGGTGAGGCACTGGAACAGGTTGCCCAGAGAAGCTGTGGGTGCCCCATCCCTGGAAGTGTTCAAGGCCAGGCTGGATGAGGCTTTGAGCAACCTGGTCTAGTGGAGGGTGTCCCTGCCCATGGCAGGGGGTTTGGAACTAGATGGTCGTTAAGGTCCTTTTCAACCCAAACCAGTCTGTGATTCTGTGATCATCGCTAGGGAACTTTTCTTCCAGCAGGGGACTGGCTACAGTTTTGTGTTTCTAGAAACAATAGTGTGTCAGAATGGGGTTTTTTAACAGTAGTATTTGTGTTAAGAGGTTGTGTATATTTCTATCTTAATTGTTTACAGTCTTATGTATTTATTCATTAAGTTTGGTTAAGAGATTAGTGACTACCTGAAACTTCAGTGTTGTGTAGACATGATTGCATGCGAGGTTGCAGGAGAAATCCACTTGACCATTTATACCTGTAATTTTATGTACATATGCTTGGTTCCTGCAACTTAGTTGTAGACCTACAGTTGAGCAGGAAGAGCTATGGTTATAACTTCGTATGCAGCTGAACACTTCAGGCACCACAGGAACAACCAACCCACAAGCTGGTTAGTAATGCCATATGTGATGTATAGGTAGTAAGTGGGGATAAGCTGTCCTATGAGCTGAAAATACAGAAACGCACCATAGTGTTTCCTGCATTCTAGAATTTCAGACTTAGAAATGTAAAGTATATATGAAATGCAGGGCTTGGCTCTTTGATATACAAAAATTTTCTTACTCTGGTTGACCCAGTAGTCAGCTGATTGGGGTACTACTTTTATGAATCAATGAACTGCAGAGCTGGGCCCATCATGCAAGAACTACAAGTACACGGGCAGGTGAAACCTTTTGTCAGCGCGTGACTGCAACATTGCATGATGCTTCATGCTATGTTTGAGTTTCTTTTCTGTAAAACTGAACCAGAGTGATTTTAGTGCAGAAAGAATTGTATGTGGTTTATTAGTTGTGTCACTGGATCAAACCTTGTGTGTTTTTAATAGTGGAAGTGTAGAATGTATCTAAATTATCTTTTTATTTTTTTCTGTGAACTTTCAGCAAAATCCTAGAAGTTTCTGATGTAGTTACTGTTCTGCAGTGAAATTCATAACTTATACATAGTCCAAAGCATGCATTTCATGCTTGTACATTTTTAAATCTGAAGGATGCACTTAAATGTTTGCAAAGATTGCCCTTGGCTTTTGGAAGTGAGTTTTGTGATGAAAATTCTTAACTGCTACATTAGTGACAGCACAAGAATGAATTGTGCTGTCAAAATAAAAGGATTTATTAGGGAAAATCTTCAAGTTAAAGGGAAATGCCAGTTCACTTTTTTCATAGGAAACTTCTAGCTACTGAAAACAGTAAGTTAATGGTACTTTTTTCTGTCTGCTAGTTCTTCCTTATCCCCTTGTTTGAGTTACTGTTTGTGTGTCTTAAAGGCGTGTTTTCATTTGTTTTTTTAAATGCTGTGTATCAGCAGTACAGCACTAAGTGATGTTTCTTGTCGGTTGGTATGTGCTTTCAGAGGACTATGGGAGTATGCTGCTTGCAGAGGCTCTGCTGGAAGAATGTTTGAAGGAAAACTTTGCTAAACTGAAGGACTCTATTCCACTGACGGAGAAGAAGGAGCCAAAACTGAGTGAAGCTAAACAGTATCTGACCAATATCTTAAGCAGAGGAAAACTACGAGTAAGTGGACTCTGTCATCGTAATTCTTGCCAACTAGATGCTTCTTTCATATGATTATTAGTTTGATACAAGATGGTGGCATTGCCTGTTTGTGCCTCTGTATGTACAGTGCTGTATTTATAGGTATTTCTGATGGAGTGGTAATTCAGTACCCCTTTGCAGTGTCTTCTGTTGGGACACTTGCTTTTTCATATGCAAACAAATTGTGTTCTGTAAGTATATGTCCTGTTTATTTTCTTATTAGAAAGAAGCAGGATAAATATTTAGGAATTCTCTGGGGTGGTGGGGCATGACCACATAACGGTGCTGTCAGGCGAGCACAGCTGGGTGACCTACTGCTGCTCCTGGTCTCAGGGAATTGTGTAAACCTGGTCAGCTCCAGCTCAGAGGTAAAATGTGCCACAAGGCGCTGTCAGGCACTTGAGGCTGTGATGTTAGTCCAGGATTACACCCTTACATTGCTTTCAGTCTCTGCCAGTGAAGTTATGCTTTTATTTTAATTTTCTGGTCTGGGTGTGTGGCTGGCAGCTGCCTGCTGACTTGGCTGCTGAACTTTAGTAGTTTTAGTTTTTTTAAGCCTTTAGTTTTAAGGCTCTGCCTTGATGGCTGCTGCTGTGTTGGTGTACTTGGACAAACAGTGGCATAACCGGCTTTAAAAAGACAATGAATTACAACAGTCTCTTCTGGACTTGTATTGCTTTTGGTCCTGAAACTTACAGGCTAGTTAGCTTGGAAGTGTAAGCTATACTTTTATCATACTATTTTCCAGGGAGCACGTGTGCAGTGGCTTTTCTGGGGGAGTTCCTTGTTCTTAATGTCTTGAAAGTCAGCGTATTTAAGAAGTAAAAAGGAAGGGGAAGGAAGAGGAGTCCATCCAATCCTCTTACTTTATAGTTTAGCACCAGTAACAGCCAGAACCACTGAGTTATTCCAGGTCTCAGCCATTACTAATTCTTTAGTGGTGACTTGGCTACTCATGCAGCATTGATCGTGTGTTGACTGCATGTATTAAAGGGGAGTGTGAAGGTTAGGAACCTCTTAATGCTTTCCAAAGCATAAAAGTTCTGAGCGAATGTATTTCACTGTTTGTTACACAGATTTGTATGCACGTTTTCAATCCTTAAGAAAACAAACAAATCTTAAACTAAGGCCTGCTTGCTATTTCTACTTTTGCATGAAAATTCTTGGAGAATTTGAGCAAGAAAGCTCACAAATTTTCTTTTTAACTATTCGGAGGAGAGGGAAACACTTGATTAAGAAGTGTTGTGTTCTGCCTAGTTTAAAAGCAGGTGATGTACTTGGTGTATATGTAGGGAGTTCTAACAGTGGCAGGCTTTTATGTGCTGTCTGTGGCGGGGTGGTCAGCTGAAACCAAAGACATGGCTTCTAAGTTGTATATTTCCAAACTGAGCTCCAAAGTAGTTGCCTAACCTTTGTCACCTGCTGCTTTCGTGAGCATAGCTGTAGTATCTCTAGACATTGCTAGCTCTGCAGGCCAGAGTAGGAAGGATTTCATTGTTGAGAGGAAAGCATTTTGAATCTGCTTAATCTGAAGTGCCTCATTCTTGCTGTCTGGTGTTTTACCATGTAAACACTCTCTTCCTGTCTCCCCTCTGTTTCAGCCGAAGTATATGACAGAAGCTATGCTGATCCTCGGGAAGCTTCATTATGTGGAGGGATCCTACAGAGATGCCATCAGCATGTATGCGAGAGCAGGGATTGATGACCTCTCAACGAAAGATGAACCTCTGTACGTGCTGCGCTTGGTAACTGAAGCCTTTGTTATTAAAGGTAAAGGACCATGTATACATATTTGAAGTATGCTGTGTTTTAGGTAAAAGTTATTTTTCCAAGTGATTTGATTGGAGCAGAGTTAGGGCAATGTTGTATGCTTTAGAAAATCCTACTGGGTGTGGTCTGTGTAATTTAAACTTAAAGCTATTATGGAGTCTTAGTCCATGGTTTGTAAACTTGGCAGGCTTGTAACTGGAAATCTTGTGGTAACTGTTGGATGTAAGCAGCAACACACTTGATCTTGTGTATCCATTTTGGGAAAATCTAAAGTACTCAGCTGAACTGGGGCCTGTGCTTTCTCTTAGAGTTCATATACTTGTAAATTTTAATGATTTCTGTGAATTAAGCAAGGACAGTGTTTCCAAGTTTTAAACTTTGGACTAACAAAATACGTGCTTTCAAAGCAGGTGGTATATTTTTGCAATGCATGTCACACAGTATCAGATCTTATGTACAAACAGGAATCTCTCCTCCCCCTTGTAATTCTACAGACATGGCACTGTTTGAGAGATCCTAAAAAACCTGCCTCTGTCGGTAGTAAAATTGCATTTCCTTTTTGAGTGGGGGAAAGAGACTCTAGTCAGTTTTTGACTTGGAGGGAAGAAGATCAGTAATCTCCTCCTTCACTTGCTTTCAGTTCCTTTATAAATGTTGCTCAAGTACTGCTACCTATCTGCTTTCTACTCTTTTCAGCATGTCCACCAGCTAATTAGGTGAATGAGAACTCTGATGATCAGATACCTTCAACTGGTATGTAAAAGAGTGAAACCAAATCAACCAAAATACTGTTTGACCGGGCTGCTAGTATTACTGATAATAATAATAATTTGGGTGTTTCATGATCTCGCACAGTCATTCTGCTTTTTTGAAAACCTGTTTGTGCTGCTTTGCTTGGTTTGATTTTTTTTTCTTGTTTGTTTGAGGTTTTTTTGGTTTTCTGTGGCACTAGTTGAATCTGCTTCATTAACGAGCTTTTGTGGAGCAGGACTAATTTACTTGTAACTCGCACTAACGCTTGCATGGCGCAGAGGAGTGTGTAACTGCCAGTGCATTCACAGCAGCGTATTTGAGGGCAACTATTGGTGCACTCCAGAGTCTGAAGGAGATGCGCCATCCTCACTGGGAACTGGCTAAGGCCCTTGGTGAGGTGTGAATGTAGTGATAAGGTATGCATGAACACTGGTGGAATGGCACTGTTCCTGTAAGGCCTCTCTTATGGTATTGACTACCTCACTTGCATATGAAAATGTTGGGGGTGAAGGTGTTTGCCTCAGAGGATCAGGCTGTAATTTTTTTTTTACCCATGTGGTTTAGCACAGAAAGTAAATACTGTGTTGCCCCTGTGTTTGTATGTAAACTGTAAGGAGTCCCTGCCATTGCAGCGCAATCTCTGTGCTATTAGCCGTTCACAGTTCTTACTCTCCATGATGATTATTTTCAGATTAGCCTAGATACCAAGTAACTCACTCAGTATTCTACCAAAGTTTATGACAGAGAAGTCAAGGCAAAGTGGAGCTTGTCCAGCAGAGTTTGCAGAGGGCACTCAGTGCTAGGGTCACTGTTCCCCTGTGCCGTGTGCTCAACCGTTCAATCTCAAGAAATACAGGCCCTTAAATATTAGAAATTTGTCCAGGTAACTGTAGCAATAGCAGTGTGGATTTAAATTTTAATTTCAAAATTGTCTGTCTAGACTACTTTTGCAGGGCCATTAACAGGACAGAGTTGAATTATTTAAAATGCACTTATACTCTATGCTAAAGATTTTCCTTATTCCCCTTTTCCATTTGGTATCTCTGCAGAAATTCTGTTGATCCATACCGTGTTACTGCTTTCAGTTGAACTCCTGCTAGCTTATGCAAGCTGAAACCTTCTTTAAAGACATTCTTGAACATTGCTGGTAGTAAAAGTTTCGTGAGGATCATTTAGGCAGCCGTCCAGAAAAGCCACAGTCCTGTCTTTATTTCAGGGCAGAACTCAAGTTCCCTGCTAAATTTTTCACTCTGTTTTCAGTAATGGAAGAAAGCAGTTGGTTTAATAGAATATTGGTGTTCATCCAGCATTAGTTAAACATCAGAACTTTGTATCACTTCTTACTATGAATGTGAAACTACCTTGGTGTTGTGTAGCTAGTACTGCTGGGTTGTGCCTGTAAGCAGAATGGCAGCATAGGTTCTCAAGCACTCAGGATTATTCTGGGAAGGTCATGGAGGAAGGAAAAGTCAAATCAAAGGCGCTCACACTTACCTTTCTCATTACATTTTTGTTTGTTTCCAACAGTAAAAGGATACGGGATACACTGGGAGGGGTTGCATAGATGGAATCAGTGGTAGAAATGCAATGTGAACCAGCAAAACTGAGTCTGCTTTTTTTAAAGGACATTTCGAGCTTCGCAACACTGAAAGTTGGGCATTGAGCTAAATCTCTGGGGCCTTCCCCTGAAGGTCCATAGCATGTAGTAAGTTCATATTTTGATAAGAGGCAATATGGCTTTGCACCTTTGTGATTGGACTGCAGGAGTTGAACAGGGAAAAGGTTTCTTGCTTGCCTTGCTCAGTAGACTTCAGACCAAGGTGAGTGTCAAGCAGTAGACAAAGTTCTTTATAAATGCGGGACTTGAGCAGTTGACAAGTCACAGGAGAAATGGCAGAGAGGGCGAGACTCTTCCAGTTTCTCAGCTGACTGCTGCTGCTGGTCCTGCTTCTAAATCCCTGTGTTGTGAGGAGAGGAGAAGTTCTGTGGGCACTGAATGGAGCTCTGACAACAGTTTGATCTTTTGTGATGACTAATTTTAACGTCTAGTTAATAGGTAGTTGGTCTGTACTTGTCTCCTTCCTCCCCATCCTCTGTGCAGTTAATTCTTCCTTAAAACCTCTGCTCAGTCGCGTACTGCAGGTAATCTCTGATGCAAGCAGTTGCATAAAACAGTGTTAAGTAAGCAAACGTGCTCTTATTTTGCTTCTGATTCACTTGGGACATGTGGCTTCGTTGCCTGGTGTTGGGCGTTTGAAACAAGCAAGCAAAAGAAGACTTTGGAACAACATGTCTAACTGCCAGAGCCCATTGGTTTCCCCCTGGCTGGGCTTGCTCAGGAACCCTGCAGAGATCTCTTTTTGCTCACAGTGGATAAATCTTCCTGGTAGTAGGTTAGGTCACAACCCTAACCTGTTACAAAGCAATGTATAGCTCTAGCCAGGACTTCGGTATGCCCAAATTCCATGTTTGTAGAAAGACTGTTGTGTTGTTGGAATGCTTGTTGCACAGCCTTTCTTGCTGTGCTGCGTGAGGGCAGGCCGAGCTGTGTTGACTGAAGGAGCCTGTTGCCAGCCTGGGTGATGAAGGCTCAGGCAGGGCTGATGTGGCGTGTGGGTCCGGTTTTGTCATGACTGAGAGGGTTTGTGGCTTGTGCTCAGGATGTGTGACACCAGAGCTGCTGCAAGGTGCATCAGTCCAGTGCAGAGGAGCTCCCTGTGTCCATCAGACCGGCTGTCAGGCCAGGCTCTGGACTTCCTCTGTCTGGAGGATGGTAGCTTGGAGTTGGGTAGCTATCTAAATCAGTTCAGCAAGGATTTAGGGTTGCAAATGGTCTCTTACTGAGGCTTTTCTAGCAAGATAAAACTTTAACAGTCGGCTGCCTCTTTTCCTCCTTTCTCCCCAGCCATCCTGCAGCAATTTGTGGTGATATTGGCCATCTTCAGCTCAGGGTGCGTTTCTTTTGTGCAGCTCCAGTCTGAACTCTCTGTTCAGTCAGAAGTCGGCAGTTTGGGGTTGATTCATCACCTCTTCACCCAGGATCTGTTGTGGATGAAGTGCATGGTATCATACCATACAGCTGCCTCTTTTGCAACTGGGAGGAGGCTGTGGGTTAACTTCTTTGTGGGTTTCTAAAGATGGATGAGGTGATGAATCCCTTGTAAATGTATGTTTCCAAAAGTGGGGGTTTGTTGTGGGTTTGTTTTTGTTTGGTTGGTTTTTGTTTTTTTTTAAACTAGCAAAGAGTGCCACGGTATCAAAAGACTTCAGTGTGGGCTCAGCCTTTTTAGACCTTGGAAAAATCCATGTGGAAGAGAACAAGGTGATACTGTGTCTAAAAAGCCTTGCTCATAGTCTGTGTGTTGTGGTTGGACTTGTTATAACAGAAGTCATGCGTACAAGGAAATGAGATTTTGTTAGTTTGCTGGCTTGCAGCAACCTTTATTTTGTACTTGAACTGGAACCTATTTACGTCATTTAAAGATGTTTAACATCTGTAGTGTGACACTCCTGGAAAAAGTATAAGGTCATGAGAAACTCTGGTGGATTGAGCCACTGGTCTTTAGAGCCCTCCCAAGAGCTGTGAATGCTACTGCGGAAAGCAAAACCCTGAATCCACCACGTGAGGGTTTTTCCTGAGCTTGATAATGGCGAACAGCCTGGAGCCTGTGTCCAGGGTTCTTGGTTCAGTTCAGCTATTTCTGGGTTTTTGTTTGTTCATTTTTAGGACAAACTGCTGATCTTATGTGTTTTCCTGTTTCTCTTATGGTTGTATCTTTTAAAACGTCAGTGATAAGGAGGTCAGTATTACTTAAAAGTATACTGTTCTGCTTTCTTCCCATGTCTTAAGTTTGTGATACTGGAAGTGGTTGATTGGCGGTTGCGGTGATGTCCTGAAAGGAAAATGGTGGTATCACACAGAGATAATCAACAGAAAAACTGACCTTTTACTTGGCTGGTTTGAAAACTACCCCCTTGGTTTTAATAATGATTTTAAATTGACCAACCAAAGCCTCTAATTTGAATAATCTATTTTAAGCTTCCTTTGTGCTTGGGCTGCTTGTTTTCTTATTTTGTTGGTTTGCAGAACTATTAAAACATGTAGGTTTGCACTCCGTAAACATTAAGTGTGGTGTTTAAAATTGTTCATTCTAGCTAATCAGAGCATATAGCGCCCACTTGTTCATACACTACACTGGTATCTTTAATTTTGATGCTTGCTTGTGTGTCATTCATTTTCTAATATCGTTTTCTACAGGATGATGTATTTCCTGGGTGAGATTTGTATTCAACTGCATTTGTTAGGAAATCAGAATAAAATGTACAGTTAAGGATAGCTTTAGTGCAAAGAGAAGTTCTGATAAATCTATTTTTTCCTCCTCTCTTCAAAGAATTTGATGAATGTTTTCAGTTTAAACAAACTTCACTTGCTACAGACAGTGTTTTAACTCTCTGATAAGTGTTAAAACTGGTAAATTTCTTGTCGTGTGTGCATTTTTAATTTGTAGATAAAAATGGGGAAAATAAGGTTTCCTGTTTGGTTGTTGCTTAGTCAGAGCTTTGTTGGTTCATCAGCTTTGAAAAGCTAATCACTGAACTAAATCAGTGGAGGGAACTGAAAGGGAGAAAGAAATATGGGTGTTTTTCTTGGGTTTTGACCTCCCTGGAAGAGAGAGCCTCTATGAAAGACTCATTTCAGTACTTCATTAAACATTTTTAATTTCAGATCCGAAGCCAGTAACTTCTCCAGTTCAACTTTTTTACTAAACACTGCTGTTGCGATAGTGCAAGGATATGTTCCGTTCCAACAATGGTAATGGGTTGAGGTGTCTTATAGGGTTAACTTAAGCAGCGTTACTTTTAAATAGTCCTTCTGCAAACTGAGTTTCTAGTTAGCTTCTCTGGGATGATGTTTTTGTCCAGTTAGTTTTTGATGAATGAGGTGGCAGTACCAGAAACTATTCAGTTGTAGTGGCATACAGACTGTGTGGAATGATTTTGAGTGCCAGTAGTTTGAACAATTTCAAGTACAGATAAACTGAGTTTGGAAACATCATGTAGCATTGCAGGGTCCTAACTTATTTCATAATCGTGCTTGAAACCATGGCGTGCTTACTGTAGGCTTTTACTTCAGAGGCTAGATCATCCCTAGCCTGTTTAGACCCGGAGAGTTGTTAAAGCGTGCTGACTTTGTTGGGACTCCAGTTCAGTACTGGCTGGAACCTGCCCACCTTGGGAATGACAGTGCTGGCTGAGGCGCTTGAATTCCTTGTAGCGTTCAGGAGAGCAGCTAAGGCTTTACTGAAGACACCACCAGCGTTCCTCACAGTATTCAGCGAAGTTTGTTGGTTGTGATGAGCCAGGATTTTACTGGGCACAAAGTTAAGAGGAAAAAAGCACGTTTGGATGAAAGTTGTGGGGGAAAATTATCTAAAACTTTGCTTACTCTTTTTTCATACAAATGTATTGCTCTTGGGTGGTAAGGGGCTTCATGAGGATGACTGACACTTGGCAGTATGCAGCTGTGTTAACCTAGACGTTGATTTTGAGAAGATACACAGGCTTGCAGTAGGCTCCTCCTATTCCTTAACTGCTGTTTTTTCTACTGGCAGCTACTCAGTGAGGTTATTTTAGTACTTCCAGCTGCTGCTGTGACTAAGTACTACTGCAGTGGAAGAAAAAATTTGTGGTTTTTTCGTACTTTTTAAAGGGTGTGTTGGGGCGGGACACAAATTCCTATATATTGGAATCCTTCTCTAACTAGAAACAGGAGAGATGCATATCTGAGTTTTGGGATCTGTGAGGAGATGGGTTTTTCTAAACAGAGCCTAAATAACAGTCAGGCCAGAGAACTCGTTTTGTTAGGTAAACTGAGTGGCAGCCACGAGGATGTATCACGCAATACAACATTAAGAACTGAGTAACTGAGAGTAAGGCATTTTGTTGGCAGAGCTTGTTTTTTGCTTTTGCTTGACAAAACCTGCATCTTCTAAATGTTAATCCACATCAGAGGGAGAGAGAGACTTTGTTCTATACCTGGAATACACTTCAAAGTGCTGGTGTTCATAAGTCTGCCAGCTAGACAGGAAGCATGCTGTTTATTCATGTTGGCGTCAGAGTAGCTGTCTGATAGGCAAAAGCCTCAGTTTGTACATACTGATACCTTGATAAAAAGGCCAGGTATTTTGTATGTCTTATTTGGATTTCAGAATAAAATTTGAAGGGTTTGGAGTTGTAGGTTGGTGAGTAGTGTGCCTTGGTGCCACTGCTTTCCAGCTTGGATGTGAAAGAGCTGCCAGACCTAGTCCTGGCATTCTTGGTGCACTTTGGCTTCTCCTGTGGCAGCTGGGGAAGCAGGTTTCACTACCGTGCTCCATGAGCTCTTCTCTGCTGTTGGACCGGGTAGTTTACTTTTTGTCTGTTTGCATTTTAGCAGATTTTGCTAAACAAACTACTTCCATGCACAAATGCAGAGGAGGGGGGTGGTGGGGTGGGGGATGTGTGTGTGATTTTTAGACTTCTGAGGAGAGTTAGCTGCAGGCTACTAAATGCAAATAATTGAAATTTGGAAAGGGGATGAATCACAGAATTATGATGAGATGGGGAGTGATCATGAAAATCTTCTGTAGCACACCAAAGCTCACTGGTTGTCTCACGGCAAAGTGCTTAAAGTGGTTCAGCTTTGGGATGAGCTATGCCTTTTTGCTTTTACAAAAAGTCAAGTGTTTTGAATTTGCTGACCCTTTCTGTGATGGCAGGTGGCTGGCAGTAACATGCTACCTAGCAAGTATTTTTGAACAAATAAACATACAAGTATATAACAAATACATTGTAAAGCAGTGTATATATATAGTTATATACATAGTGTGTGTGCATGTTCAATAATTTTTTTTAATCATGAGGTGTATATCAAGAAAGGTTGGAGACCACAGTATTACAGGTTACAGCTAATGTTCAAAGATCAGCCATGAAGCACAAACCCAGCCAGCTGATAGGCAGCAGGTCTTGATCTGCTCAGGAAAATGAGCATCTTTTGGATTAAGGTTGCTGGTTTCTGCTATGCAGTCAGATATGCAGGGTGGTGCAGAGCCTACACGGCATTGATCAGGGCTAGGTGACTGAGGTTGCATCTCAAGGGAGTGCTTGCCACCTTACGGTTTCATAGCCACTCAATCAAGAAGCTGTTCTAGTTTTAACAGTCAGCTTTAACTATAGCTACAAGTCTAACCAGATAGAGTTCTTAATTTCAAAATAAGTAGAGTAGTATTGTTAGCACTGGCTTATTTCATCTAGTGGGAAGGCTGGGAGTAGGGGTCGTGAGTTCCTATTTGGTGTAACTAAGCAGCCTTGCAGAAGGTACTTAAATTTTCAGGCTTCATTTCCCACTTACAGACAGAAAGGTCTCCAGATAGTTTTATTTGGGGTTACTGGAATTTTCTGCATTTCTAGTTTTGAGACCTTTACAGGAAAAATACCCGAAGATTATAATGGGTTGTTGTGAATATACTGGGCTGTTGTGGAGCAATAATCCTGTACAATAGGAAGCAATGGTGAAAGAAGTTTGTGCAGCTTTCTTGCAAAACAGCCCTGAGGAGGAGAACTTGGGGGTAACAGTGGATGAAAAGCTGAACATGAGCCGGCAGTGTGCGCTGGCAGCCCAGAAAGCCAACTGTATCCTGCGCTGTATCAGAAGTGTGGCCACCAGGTTGAGGGAGGGGATTCTCCCCCTCTATGCTGCTCTTGTGAGCCCCCACCTGGAGTGCTGTGTCCAGCTGTGGGTCCCTCAGCATGAGAAGGATATTGACCAGTTGGAGTGAGTCCAGGGGCCACAAAGATGCTCAGAGGGCTGGAGCACCTTTGCTATGAAGAAAGGCTGAGAGAGTTGGGCTTGTTCAGCCTGGAGAAGAGAAGGCTCCGGGGAGACCTTATAGCACCTTGCAGTACCTGAAGGGGCCTACAAGGAAGCTGGGAAGGGGGTGGGGTGGGGACAGAGCAGCTTTTTACAAGGGCCTGTAGTGACAGGACAAGGCATAATGGGTTTAAATTGAAAGCGGGGAGATTTAGGTGGGATATAAGGAAAAAAATTCTTCCTGGAGAGGGTGGTGAGGCACTGGCACAGGCTGCCCAGAGAAGCTGTGGATGCCCCATCCCTGGCAGTGTCCAAGGCCAGGCTGGATGAGGCTTTGAGCAACCTGGTCTAGTGGAGGGTGTCCCTGCCCATGGCAGGGGGGTTGGAACTAGGTGGTCTTTAAGGTCCCTTCCAACCCAAACCGTTCTATGATAAGCCAAACTTCTCCCCACCTTTCATGAAGTGGCAGATGAATGAATGCATGCAAAACTAAGGGCTTGTAGGCCTTTCTTCCCCCTCTTTTTATTTGCATTGCAAATAAGTCTTGCTGAAAAATCATAGTATAATTTTTGGGGAGATGAGAGTCAAGACTCATGATATGAATTATTTAAACTGCTGTAAATTGTGGCAGAAATAATGCATAGAGTAAGGTCTTGCCTGTGTCAATCTAATCTCGACTGGTCTCTGGCTTGTTGGGGTTCAGGCTATTGTGCTTTCCAGGATGCTGTAACGTAATAGGCTGACTGAGGGCTGTGCGCCCAAGTTCAAACCTTAGCTGGTCAGGCAGTCTTGTCCTAGCACCATCTCCAAAATAGTTTGGCTGTGCTTTTGAATTTTGTCTTTGCAAAGTGTTTAGTATTCTGCTGAGCTTTGTTTAGTCAGCATGTATGTATATATGTTTGAAGAGCTAGTCTTACAAATAGTCTTGTTTCAATGCTAACGGATTTTCCTGAGCCACGCTGAGCTAGGCTGAAGGCTGCATGTTGGAAGTGAAGTGCACTCTCCCCTTGGGGACAGCTACCAGGAATGACCTGGCATTTGTCACAGAGCAAGAACGTGCACACAACCCGTTTCCTTGCAGCAGTTGCCACGCAGTCTGTTCATACCCA
Source organism: Rhynochetos jubatus (assembly GCA_027574665.1). Lineage (NCBI taxonomy): Eukaryota > Metazoa > Chordata > Aves > Eurypygiformes > Rhynochetidae > Rhynochetos > Rhynochetos jubatus. The sequence goes on from CM050650.1 coordinate 30,545,324, forward strand.
CCAGACCTCAACACAAATTACTTACCTTTCTGTAGCTAGAGTAAAACTGTTGCATCTGGCCAGGATAACCTGTTTATGTGGCGCAGGAGCATGGGTGCTGTAGCCTTGCTCTGCAGACTGGGGCTGATGCTCTCAGCAGCGCTGAGAGGTCCGCCCTAAGCTGTCTCTTGCTTCAAGTTGCCATAGCTGTGTTCAACACGAGTGTAGCACAGGGACACAACACAAAAGGTGTAGGCTTCACACTCTGTGTGCTGTTGTGTTTCTTTGATCCCCTCCTTAGATTTCTGGGTAGCTCTGTGCTCCTGGGCTATGAGGTTTTTGCAGATGCAGGCTAACACTGTTGCGGATAGCAGTGTGTGCTGCTGCCGCCCCTGAATTCATACACCTATGAACCCACCATTCCCCAGTTGTGTCAATTCATCCTAATACAGGAGGCTGAAAGTCTGTGTAAAAAGGAAAATGAAAAGAACCTGTAAGCGGACTGGTATGCTCCTCCTACTCAGGAGAAGGAATGCTGCTATTTGGTGAACTGGCGGAAAAGAAGAAAACCACCTTAGCCTCCTTTTCTCCTGGGCAGTTGTGCAGTCTCCATCTATGTGCTGAGGCTTTCAAGGCCAGGCAGGGTAACACCTTCAGCTGGCCCTGCTTTGGGCAGAAAGTGGGACCGTGGACCTCCTGGGATCCCTTCCAGCATGAATTTTTGTCTCTTTTTGGTTGCTGAGAATCTTAATAACTGCACATCCATGTGCACACATATGTTCCAGTAATAACATCACCTCAGAGCATTGGAGCTGCATGACAGGTTGTCTTCCCTTGACAAGGACTGAGTGAGAGGAAAGTGAAAATAAGCCTTTGTAAAATCTCCTTTTTGGGTTTCTGTAAAGGGGAGCAGTGCGTTTCAGCTTTAGGAAGAAATCAGTGACACATCTTACAAACCTTATAGGTTTGGTTTTTACTGACAAAATGCAGATTATCTTTAGAAGGAGAGAAGTGGCAAAGATTACAGAGATTAAGAGCCAGAGATGAATCTTTGGGAGAACTAGATGAGATGAATGGAAGGAAAGCAGGAAAGAAAGCATTGTTTCTATACATAGGAAGTTACTGCCTCTGAAGTGGGTAGAAAGAGTTTGTTCTTTTTAGAAGGATAATCTGGAAGTATGTCTCTCAAAATCTTGATCTTGGGAAATACTCTATTAGAAATGTGTATCTTCACTATATAAAACATTCTTATGATCTATGTATTTAAATTTGGGCCCCTGATTCTTCATATGAGAAAAATCTTAGCATGGCTAAACTATAAGTTGGCATTATCTTACCATAACTGGTTGTGAGAAAGACTAAAGTTCCTTTACCTTGACCAGCAACCAAGAAAGCGCATGGCTTTATGCTCTACTCAGAAGCTAATTCTCTTTTAGCAAGAGCTGCACTTTTCTTGCTAAATCCAGTGTGGAAGCAGCACACACTTCCGTGGCTTTCTGACACTTTTTTGGACCTGAGTTGGATTTACAGTGTATGTTGTGCTGCAGAGGTGTTTTTCCATGCTGATAACTGGGGCTTGGGGAAGAGGTAGCGGAATTTGTGCTCTCAGCACTGCAGGACTTGTAAGCAGTCTTGTCCAACTGCAGCTTGAGCAAATCTGTAATTGTTGGGGCTTTACACTGTGAGAACTGAACTGGTGGCTGCAAGAGTAGGGAACTCTTGTTATTCTTCTGTTCTTCACTTTGTCTACTGGATTTGCAGTCTGCTTGCTCTAGTTTTTCTTTTTATTGCATTTCTGTGGTAGGGAAGAATAGACCTGTTTGGATTCTGGAGAGATTTTATACTCTGACATCGGGTCAGTGGGTATGGCCTTAGCAGAAAGAACCATGACTAATGTCACATCATGTGGGGCATTTTTCCTTTTTGCCCTTTGCAAGTAGGAAAACATGTGCAGTGTAGCATAGGATCTGTTTTAATTACACTCTATATTGCTCTGCGCTTACTGTGGCAAGAAACCTTTCTGGAGATGTTTGTTCCGCCGTCTCTGATCAGCCCCAGCTCTGTTTTTCTGACCTCATGGTTGGGCACATTGTCAGTACTTGGTGCTGGCAAAGGCTGCTTGCTTTCCTTCCCCATGTCAGGGCTTGGATAGTAGCTCCTTGTGGTGAGCTGTAGTGTGTATGTAAATGGCTTTTTATCGTGTTCTCTCTGTGTGACACCTCCCGTGATAACCACCCCATTAAATGCTGCACGTGTGTGAATGTCGGCGGGTCTCTTTCAGGGCCCTCCGCCCCTCTCTGCACTTAAGGGGATGAAGACTCTGAAATGCAACTCTTCTGAAAAATTATTTTCACTTAAGGAGAATGACTAGAAATTCAGAGGTAGATCAGTCTGAGACAGATCTAGGAAGGATATTAGTAGGCTGATTGTTCTAGCTTTAGCACTGGACCGTTTCTTTTTCTGTATAGAGAGTTAACATCCTCTTTTCCCCTTCATTACATAGCAACAGGGTTAGGAAATAGAAGGTTTGAAATAATAGGAAAACAACCTGTGTTATCAAGGCAGACGGACCAAAAGAAAAAATCTGATCTGTTGGATGCTGGACAAGGTGTATGTCAGTAGAAAGGAGAGAACACAGCATGGACATTAGTTAAAAGCGGTAAAGTGTTCATCGTCCCTGTCCCCTGCACACTGTTTGAAGCAAATCCACTCCCCCTGCTCTACTCTGGCCAGGATTTTCAAAGGTGAAACATACCAATATGTGTTTCTCCAAGATCTAGGTCCTTGAGGGAACGTGATATGTGCTTCTGACTTGGGAGAGGATAAGAGTTTGGGGCTACCTCCTGAGCTTGCACCAGTGGGGTGTCTTCTCAGCCCACTGAACTAACTGCTTGTGTCTGGCTCAAGTGTGAGATGGGGAAACTCCTAGCAGAGTAACCAAGGGGACAAAACAGAAACACTGAACATGAGAAGTAAACAAGGCTGAGACTGCCTAGGAACCTCCGGCTCCTTCAGCATGAGTGCTTGTGCTGCATTGTTCATCATGGGGAAACCTGGCTCCCCACTGCCATCTCAGTGCTTTGTTGTCAGACTCCTGAGACGAGCTGTGCTGGGGTGCTGTGCCTCCCGGGATTGCATGGCTCCTGGTACGCGTGGTGGCTCCTCACGTGGAGCAGAATCCTTTGCTGTGTGCTGCAGCAGTCTAAATCGCTTCCTTGGAGAGGCTGTTCAGGCAGCTGTACTCCTTCTTTTGTCACCTCTGTCAAGAACACTAGGATTTTGTTACATCTTACACATTTTTCATTGATATTAGGGAGCATCGTTATATATAAAACTTACTTGGAAGCAAGCATGTGCCGAACTTCTTGCAACCTTTGTTGGGCTACTGGGCAGTAGTCCAGTTGTGTTTGGTGTAGAAGACCTGAGTTTCCAAGCAGTGGTGTATTGTAGAGATCCCGTGTGGCATAAGAACGGACACTGATCAGAGTAAAATCAATATGTGGATGTGTAATAAAAAGGATGTCATAGTGCGATGGCAGACAAGGATCTGATATTAAGATGTTCATGTAGGACTCCATAGCTGTGGGTGTTCAATTAACATGCTCTTTGTTTTGTAAGTGGGGTTGGATGATGATGCAAGAGTTTTAGTAGCACAAAACCTAAGGTTTTTTCCTTTCTTTGGAAAAAAGGGTGATCTTGTGGTTAAGAGTCTCTTGTGCCTTGCCAAGAGCTTGCTGTGTGTTCATGTGCAATTTGCATGTGCTCAGATTTTCCAAGAGAGGCCTCAGATTTTCCGACTTTGGTATCATTTTCCAGTTGCCCTTTTTTTTTTTTTTCCTCTCAAAACTACTGCTTATTGGAAGGTTCACTTGGAATAGCGGATGCTTAGAAATTCTGAAACCTAGTGCCAGGGTGTTTCTGAAGCTGCACTTGCATTGAAGTACCCAAAATCTATAGCCATCTTTGGAAAAACATGCCTTAATTTCTCTGCTTGCTCATCCTTATCAGAGGGATTGTACGTCCTTTATTCATTAAGTGTTTGAAAGGCACTGTAGAAGGTGTGGTGGCTTTGTGCGTTAGAGCAGCATGACAAAAATGCCTTGCATGTGTAGGAATTACATTTTTCTGGGTTTTTTTTCCTGAAAGTCACTGAAACGAGGGGGAACCCACCTAGGGAAAAACCTTCTCGTCAGCTGGTAAATGAAGGAATAACATGGCCACGCTGCTGGTGGTGGGCTCCAGTTAAAGAAGGTGTTGCCATTTTGCAGGTCTGTCACTGGAGCGCTCAACCAACTCCGTTGCCTCACGTGCTCGACTGTGTGAAAGGGAGGAGGAAGTCATGGCTTGTTTTGAGACAGCATGTGTCATTGCCCAGGTGTACTTGCAGGAACTTGAAAAGGTAAGAAGAAATGTGCTCAGGGTGTTCCTGGTGGCCTGGGTGGAATTCCCAGGGTTTTGACTGCAAAAATAATGGAGAAATGTGAAGTGATTATAGACAATAAGTGTGAGAACAAGTTGGAAGGAGTGAGGTGTCTCAGTATAAGCAGTTGCAAAACAGCAGTTTCTGGTTTCTTTCTTCTGAGAATGAGGTCTGGAAACCAGTTTTGCCTGTGGTAAAGCACTGAATACTTCAGATATGCTCAGGTTGTATCACAGGTTCAGCTTTTACTAAGGAGGGACTGCAGAGTCTGCATGGCAAGTGCCAGCATGAAGGAACCCCAGGCATTTTACATATCTGCTGTAGTGGATATTGAGATCCCTAATGAGCTGAAAGTAACCTTTTTGGGTCAGCCATAGCAGTTTAACTGCCAGTGCTTCTTCACCTTCTCCAAGTAAAACTGGAGGAACCTAGATCATGAGCAGCAAGTAACTGCTTAGTCAGTGGCTGGCTAGGATGCCGAGTAGAGAAGTACTGTGAGTCCTCCACTGAGCTGTAATACATGCCATGGATTTGTTAGGCACATGCTTAGTGGTCTCTAACTCTGTAACTTTGCCTAGCTGACTTTAACAGGGCACGCCATGCACTTCCATGCCCTTCCTTTGCCACACATTATACTTGACACCAGCAACACGGACAACGCATGTTACTTCTTCTTCTGTAATTTAATGGCCGTTGGTCTTCTGACCAGATACTTCTGTTCTTCTCAGCAGTAAGGGTGTGTGTCTGTTCCACATTTTGCTTTTAATTGCATTAAAACAAGAAAAAGAGCTTAGTGCATATATAAAAATTCATTAAGAAAGCCAGCTAACAAGTTCTGTGGTCTGTTTCTGAATGGCTTTTTTATTTAAAATTAAGTACAGTCCTTCCCTTGTGAAAGTACTGGGCACTGTTTTTTTTACTGACAGCTTGTGTCTTTGAAGAAGTAAAAGAGTTTGAATTGTAATTCATTCATCTTCTGGACAAAGAGACAAGGATGCAGGATTACCAGTAGATGTATTAAAAGTTCATAGGCCTGAATGTAAAACCAGTCCTGAATGTAAAACCCTGCCTTGGAGAGACCACACAGCACAACTTTCAGCAGTGAGAGCTGCTTGTTACCAGTAAGGAAGCAAAAGCAAGAAGGGTTAGATAGGAGAAGCAGAGGAAAGGCTAAGATTCTTCCATCAGGAATCCTGATTAACTTACTAACTCTTAACAAATACTTCTTAAGCTAGACATACCTACTCACACATTGCATTAATACTGTGCAAGATGCTGGCTCTGTGTGGTTGGAGTGTTACTTCTGAAGTCCTTGGTATTAATGTGTAGCTTTCTACTTAGTGTATTAAAGGTTAGAAAGTAATAAGGGATGGGGTTTCAAGATTCATCTTGCATGCAGAATATTTCAAGGAAGTCACTGTATGGCTTATTTTAAAGCTGACTTTGAAAGATTCTTGAATAGCTAAGGAAAGTAAGTTTTCAAGTAGTCTGAGGAGGAATCTGGTGGCAGAAGCTAACATTTTATTATTGGAGATGTCTCTGGCATGTGAAGAACTGGCTAGTTCAAACAGTTGTCTGTAATCCCATATCTTTGTTTCCTCCCTCACAGACCTTAAGCAACACACATTCAAGGAGTATCAAGGGCAGCAATGTGACTTACCCTGAGTATGAACTTTCCTACTTCCTGGAAGCAGCTCTACAGAGTGCCTATGTGACTCATTTAAAGAAGGGGTAGGTGGATGCAGATGTTAATAAAAATAGATAATGTTGCATTTTTTGTCTCAGAACAGATGAAGGCTTATTTTTTTTATGTGTTGTGACTTTGCTGCTGCTGGTTCATCTCAAGTCCCCTTCCCTCCCTCCTATTTGTCTCAAGAGTCCTAAGCCTTGTTTTTCCAGACCCACAAGTAGGGTGGAGTAGAACAATTTTGTTGTCTTGACTCAACTCCGTTCCCCGTGGAGACGAGGGGAGTTTGATTATAAAGAAAGTGGAATTACACTGCTGTGTGCTTTAAAATGTTCAGCCACAGGGCCTGGTTTAGGGCTCAGTGAAGTCTTAAGGGTAGTTTCTTTAATTTATTTGTTTGTTTATTTAAGGTTTTAAATGTCCTGATCAATACCCCAAATCTGTGTGGCTTTACTAGAGAGAATGCATGTGGGAACTGTGCTGCTCCAGGATGTTTATTATGCCTCTGAAATACAACTCCCAGTGAACCTTGGAAGGGCAAGAGGAGTTGGTATCTACAACCTACAGTGAATTTCACCTGAGGAAAACCTTCTCAAGAACAATAGAAAAGGCATTGTAAATGTCCATTTCCAGAGGCCATCACTGGTGAGGGCACACTGTTCCCTAAAACAGACTGTGTCTTAAAAACGTAATCAACTCTGTTTAGCTGATGGAGAGGTTGACATGTAGGGAGTGTCTCTCTTCACGATGTGTAAACAGTACTTGTAAGAATTCATCCATTCCTAGTCCTGTTCTTGCCCCATATTATCCCGTTTGTTGTCAAGGAATCAGATGCTGAATTCCTCGCTGCTCTGTGTAATGTTGCTGGTCAAAGTTTTACAGACTTTAACCAAACTATCTTTGAAAGTATTTCATTTTGGCTGGTTTACCTTCACCCCGAATCAAAGATATTTTTCTCTCATTTTCCTCACTCCTCTTTTCCCTGCTGAGTAAAGAAAGGAAAAGGGAAAGAAAGGAAAAAATGAGGAGACATTGAAATGACAAAAACTAGGGTAAAATTATTCTGTAGAAAATTGATAACATTTTTAACTCTGGAGGAGTGGTTGCTTCTTGGTTAGGGCTTTTTTGCTAACTTTTTATCCCCCAAGAATGACTGCAAATGCAACTGTGAATAGCCTCTATCTTCCACTTTGTTTCATTAAACACCTGCATGTACAGTGAAGCTCTACTCGTGAGCATATCCATGAGAGGTGCCCTTAGGTGAGCCTTGCTTAATTCAAAGCCTTACAAATACACAAAGCCCAAATGTTGTGAAATGATCCCTTTAGTCAGGACAGCACAAGTTCACAGGTAAACAGAGTAGGAACTTGTAAGTATAAGGCACAGTCTCAGCATCACTGTGGCAGTAGGGGGACAGGATGTGGTTTTCCTGGCTGAGTTGGTGGTTGACCAGCTGTGGCACAGCATGTTTTCCTAGCCTTGTGCCATTCTCATGGCAAACAAAAAGCTTAGGTCTTGCCAGTAAGCTCATTAAGTATGTAATAAAATAGAAATCTCATCTAGGACATATGGCACTGATGTCCTCTAGGCACCTTTTGAATATCAAACTCACTCATGTTCGTTTTATTCAGCAGTGTTTTAAATTCAGTCTTCATCAGTTCAGTATATCCAGTGGGTTGTTTTAGCTATTACTGTGGGGCCCCGCTTGCTCCCTTCCCACGTTATTTTAATGACAGCCTTCAAAAAAACAAAACAAAAAAAACCCAAACCCACACCAAAAAAACCCCAAAACCCAAAACACCACCAACCCACAAAAAGCCCTACAGGAAAACAATTTGGAATCAAAATACACGTGTGAATTAAGTAGCACTTTGATTATAAGCTGAATTGCTGCAATAGTTGCAAAATGTTCTCTGTAGCTGTCTCCTGATGAAAGAGCATCCCAGTTGGTGGGGAGCGGAGCCCCACATGCTCCTCACCTCCTCCAGTGCAAGTGAGAAACACCAGCCAGAGACATGAAACCTCCGGTGAGGAGGAGGAGAGGAGCCTGGTGGGGCTCCACAGCTTGTCTCTGCCCCCCCCAACAGCTTGTATTAATGTGTGGTTGCTGCCACGAGGGGGCATAAGCAGCATTGGGATATATTAAGGGAAAAGGAGGGAAGTAGGAAGAAGCTTTTTAGGATGCTTCATGGGTATAATAAATTGATCCACCTGATACTGAACAGCTCAAAGAAACGTTTTTGTTCTCCTTACTGCTTCCAGCATTCAGGTAGGAAGTAAGCCTTGGATGATGAGTGCTCAAGCTGGCAGAGGAGTAGGTCCTGTCAGGTGGGATGTCCTTCCCCAGCGGCACATGTGTACAAAAGAAATAGTGAGTGCTTTATTCTTGTCTCGCCAGGCAGAAGAGCTAAGGGAAGTGAGTAGTGTTGCCATGCTTCTGTTCCTACCGGCAGGAACAGGCTCGCTCCTCTCAGAGCGTGGTCAGGGATGCCCTTTCTCTTGCAATGGAAGGAAGGTACCAGTACAAAACAAAGGACTGGTCTCCTTCAGATGTTGATCTGCCAGCTGTAAGGACCAGCAAGTCTTGCAGCTGTGGAAGTCCCAGATGCTTTTAATGAGATGTTTACTTAAAATTATTGTGTTGCTGAAAGTGCATGTTTCCTGCATATGCCCTGCAGCATCCCAAGAAAGCTTTCTCTTACTCTTCTAGTGAGCAGTGCTGATGCTGTGGCACTGTAGGAGGCACCCAGTTGTCTTTCATGTTAACATCTGCATCTGTATTGGTGGTTTTTGGTTGTGGGGTTTTTTTTTCTGATGTGGGTGTGTGAAAATTAGGCTCATTTATTACTGCCTTTCCTTTCAGAGTATTGAACAGATATTACTACTTTATACTGTTATAGGGGCTTTGGACAAGATGCTTTTAGGAGTTCCTTAGGGCAAGCAGGCTTCACCTGTGTGAAGTAATGGTTATAGATACGCTGCTCTCTTAATGGCACTTGAAGTATGTGTGGAGTTTCACAGGGAAGACAAAGACCTTTCTAGAGGATGTGGTTGATTTTGGTAGCTCTAGATGGGACAGTTATAAAGAAAATTGATTTCTGAAAAATAAATATTAAGCACTTATTCAAAAAAATTGAATTTCCTTATGATCCCTCAAGTCAAGACCTAAATTACTTGGTGAAGCCCTGATGAAAATGCCTAATAGGGAAAGCTTATGCAATTCTTTGTCTTCCCTTCGCCTGTCAGTTTTCTAGAGTCCTCAGTTCCCGTTTTTGAAGTCTTACAGGCTTCTGTTGCAAGGGCACTTTGGAAGAGTAACTTCATGTATGTGTTGTTTTACAGTAGAATCTAATGTACAAAGGCAGGCAGGACAGTCTCTGCCGGGAATTCTGAGGAATTTATGTGGGCTTTCCTGTCATTTATCTCCTCTTCAGTCCACACTCTAGCACCTCATCCAGGACACTGCAGGTGGTAATTTGGGAGTGAGTCTTACTGCCTACTGGATGGATCTAGATAAGTGCTAAGCTTTTTGTATTGTATTTTTTTGAGCACCCCACTTCTGTTAGGCTGCCAACTCTAATGTGCTTTGTAGTTACTTGCCTTCTCTTGTATCTTCATTCATAAGAATTTGAGACTTATTTCTTCAGGTGTGTTTTATAGCTATGCATGAACAGCTGTTTAAGGAGAGAGTAGTATGAATTTGTAGAAACTTGGGCAAGATGCAAAGGTGCAAAAGGAGCTGGGCAGAGGCAATGGTGTCAGTGCTGTTTGTGCTTTGAGTGCTGCTTTCCGCTGGAGAGGTGGCCCTGCAAGCTGCCATGTAGTCATCTCAAGACAGTCTCTTCCATCTGTTAGCAGCGAACTCTGTTAAAAGTTAACGAGTGAGGATAAAACCATGATCTTCTGGTACCCAGGTTGTTGGGAGACTGTCCTTGCAGACTTCTGTGCCCATGGTCCACTCTGATTTATTATAATATTTTTCCCAGCAATTTGCATAGAAAACAGTGTATATTTTAATTTTCTTGTATCTTAATTCTGTGTAGTGTTAACCAAACAAAGACATGTGATATGACTGCTTTGATTCATGGACTGGTAGTTAATTACCCTGTATTAACAGGATACTTGTACAAACAGACTTTCATACCAAGCTGGACTGACTGGACTCAAGGTGCTCTTTGTCACAGTTTGTGCCCATGATTTTCTGTCTTCCTCTTTATTAGATTAGCTATAATTGAATCCTAAATTGCATTTCACCATGTTTTTTTAAATACCTCTCTTGCCACTGTTGTGGCTAAAACCCAGGCAGTTTAATGACCATATGCTTTTTCCTTCCTGTTCTTCCTCGTTTCTTTTTCTGGCATCTTAGTAGTGTAACAGGAGCCCATGGACTCCTCCAACTCATTTAATTTCCATGATCTGGATGTTCACTTATGCCATGGCTTGAGGCAGTTGTAACTGGGATTTCCAGGTAGTCTGCTATCCAAGTCCTGCAGAGGTTCAAGATTGCTTAGTTTCTGATCTAGACAAAATCAAATGGATTCACTGTGGGTTGCCAGAGGCTTTGTGTTTGCATCCTTAGCCACTTATTTACATACACGTATTTCTGTTTAAATACATACTTTACTTTTTGTTAACTTCTTCAGGTCCTAATTAAAAAAAAAAAAAATCTCTGCAAGTGCACATTTAGTATACAAAGGATATCTATTAATGGAACAGGAAGTTCCTTATCGTTGTGAGTAGAGCAATTCATATGCTTAAAACGAACTGTGTGCTCAGATGGCCTCCTGACTTGGAACAGTAGAGCGGAAAGACAAGCTCCTTTAGTGAGGTATGTTTGCAGAGCGCTGGCAGGTGTGCTCTGTCTCCCGCCACGGCTCAGTTATGTTCGAAAAAGCTCAAAATACAAAAGCTGCCAAGCCAAACCCTCAGTCCTGTAGAAGTGGTATTGTTGTCAGATGCTTTGCATGTTTCAGAGTTGAGAACTCAGAGTGGAGTGGGTGCTCGCTGAGAGACACTGACTGCACAAGCACCTGTGTAGGAAGTGGGGAGTGCTGGGTGCTCCTCCCGTGCTGCCCATTTCTCACTCCTACCCTCTGTTGAAGGTGTGTAAGGCATTTGTCATGTGGTTCCTGGTTTCAGCCCTGCCTGCTTGCAGATGGGCTGCAATTTGCCATTTATTCTTTCATTCACTTCAGTGTGTCAATATTCCTTCCTTTTCTTCTCCCCTTCCCCTCAGAGCAAGGTGTTTCTGCCATGCAGCTGAAATTGGGTTATGGCCTTGTCCAAAAAGTGGAACTGAACTGGTGCTGCAGTTTTCTGGGAACAGGATGTAGTTTATATAGCACATTCTCTAGGTTTTTCATCTCTTAAGTATGTGCCAAATGTGGAATTAATTGGCTTTGCAACTGGTCACTAATCTTCTTTCTGATGCTAGTTGATGGAATTCATTGACACTTTAAGACAAATACCACCCCGTTATCCTAGCAAGAAATCCAAACATACCTGTGTTTGAAAATGCTGAGGTAATGTTAGACATGCTAACTCTTCTGTCCGGCCTCTTAAGGAGCTCAGGGAACACAGGAAATACCAGTAGTTTTCAGTAACTGAGGAGAGCAGTTGGGCAGGTGCGTTTTGTTTAGATGGGGGAATTAACTGATTTTAACTATCTGATGATAAATAACACGTGAACAATTAAGTTGGATTTGGTGTGACTTCTGGTGTGCATAAATATCACCACGTGCTCGATTGCTTTCCTTCCTTTAAGGTCCAGGACTGCATCTTTGTGGGTATGGTCTTTCCTAGACCCGCAGAAAAGCACCAGATGCCTTGTCCCTGTAACTGGGGAGCTTGCTGAAGCATTGCAGTCCAACGTACAAAACCTTCCCTGAGCTTTTTCCCTTGATAAAGGGAAAGTAAAGCACATCCTTTATTTAGGAGAAAGTGGAAGGAAAAAAAGAAAGGTAGCACCTGTCTTTCTCCACAGGGCAAGTCTGCAGTGGTTTTGCTCTTGCCTTACTCTGCTTGTCTGCAGATCACCCAATTAGGCAATCTACAGATTGCCTCAAAGGTTAACATTTTGAGGTAGTGCTGATTGGAAGTAAGGCCAGACGCATTTGTGTTCTGTGACTTGGTGGCCATAAGCTTTAGGTTGGCATTTTGTAGCCAATGTATTCATGGTAAGCATGATCACGTTTTTTCCTCCCAAGGAAACAATTATGTTTTTTACTACCTCAAATGTTTGCCGTGGATTTTGGAGTGCAAGAAGGTTTGCAGTGCATGAAAGTGGGCACAAGAGCAGTCTGTACAGCTTACCTTCAAAATTTTATCATACTGACAGAAGAGGTGGTTATAGTGTACGGCTGTTTTTTTAAAACAAACCTAGGCTTCGTCTGCACAGAAAATTCTCCTGGAATAAGCTCAAGTGGCAGTTAATGTACCAGTACAACTGCTTATCTGCCTGTCTTTACCTCAGTACAACACTGGTCCTTTTCTGATAGCTTGTATTTCTTCGGGTAGTTTCTACCCTGCAGTGAAAGTGCTGTGAATGCGTTACTGTGGTGGTAGGGCCATATCCTTGAAGAGTTTATGAGCTGCAAGTGTGTTACCTAGCATGTCCGTGTTTAATCTTTCCTCTCCGTGTCTCTCCTAGTGCTCAGTCGCACGATTAATATACCATTTGGCGGCTAGTCTGCTTTAATTGCTCATGGTGTATGCAGAGTAATGTGATTATCTTTTTTCCTAACTCTCTTTTAATGCAGGTTAAGCTGTGCTTGCAGACAGTTACTGCAACTTAGCTGCCTGATAATAAACTGTTTAAACCACTGTAATTTCATCATGTGTCTGGACCATCAGACACAAGGCGCTTAAGCACCACCTAAAAGGAATCGTCATTTAAAAGTATCACGTAAGCGCAGTATAATTCAAACAAGTGCAATCTGTGTGTATGAAGAGATGTGGATGCTTTCAAGAAGAAGCATCTGCTTTATAAATACGAGCTACGAAAGGCTTCCAAATGTCCCCTCTGTTCGTCAAATGTGAATGTGATCTTCTCCTAGGAAGCCATCTGGAGCAGGCATGCTACAGTCGCTTCCTCGCTCGGTGCCATTGTCCTATCTGTGCCTCAGAGCGACTTGTCTCACTACTGCTCACTCAATATTAGTGATTGTTTCATGGGTTGGTTTGAATGTCAAGTTTGTTGCCAAGCTTTGGCGCATCGTAAAAATATTTTGTCTCCAGTATGCTGGGTTTTTAGGGTTTTTTTTATGACTTTATTTCTGCCTTCCCCATAGAAATATTGTGAAAGGAATGAGGAGCCTGCGAGAAATACTACGGACTGTGGAAACGAAAGCTACTCAGACCTTCAAAATGGTAAGGGGAATGAATGGGAAATGGGAAGGTGGGGTAATCTGCTATGCAGGAATTCTGTGTATTAGCCAATGCATTAGGACAAAGATGTATTTGTCCTCACTTGATTGATTGGTGCCTTTTTCTTGCTTTGCTGTTTTTTCTTTCGTTTTACTTTTGGAAGTGATGTGTGAAGTGATGCACTTAATTAAGACTTGCCCAACTGAAACTTCTGAGCCTTCAGACCTGGGCATGTGGGTACTTTGTGGTTTTTTTAGTGTGTTTTCTAGCCCTGGTAGTAATGGGGATGTATTTAGTTTGACAGTGCTGACCTCAGGTGATAGTATCTTGTTTCCTTTCCTACTTTTAAGTGTGTGCGTGCACACATTTTTGCATTTGCATGTAGAAGCATTAAATACTTCTGACTCCTGCAACAAAGTGCTTTTTTAGACTCAAGTGCTTCAGTGTTCTTCCTGTAAAACTCCCCTCCATACAGTACAGAGTGGTTTAAATTTTTTTGTTGGTGTTCACATTTTGCATCCCGTTACCCTGAGTGCCTCTAGTAAAGAAATTATGGGGCAAGTTAGTTATGTGCCTGCTTAACTTCTTAGACCTTTAACTGGTTCTTCCCTGTCTCCCCTTAAATAGATCTTGTCCTGAAATTACTCAGGAGGTGACAAGGTCAGCAGCATGGACAATAGTAGTCTTTAGAACATAAATGAAAACTTCGCAGCCCCAAAAACATTGATGTTGATACGACTAAACTTGCTTTGTGCTTGGTTCTGCTTTGTTTTGTGTTAATTCTAGAGAAGCTTGGCAAAAGAGGTGGGCATGGGTTTGCGTGACATTCTGGAGATGGAGCGTGCTAGTTCCAGTGGATGGACTGTGCGTCTAGCTCATGTGCAAGTGCACAGCTAAAATCAGTGTGCATGCAGAAAGGGTATCCTGGGTGCTTTTTTTTCCCCTCGGTTTCTCACATCTGTGTATTTTGGACCTTCTGTTCTGGAAATGAATCTTCTCATTGCCTTGGGAGTCACCTTATATGCCTAATTGAGAATGCATGTGGAAGTTTGTGCAGAGCATTAGAAGAAGTGATTAAATAATTGTAACACTCAAATGGCTGCATCCTTTTCCAGACTGAGATCAAAGTTCAGGAGAGTTTTCTTGCTCGCCTGTTTTATTTTGCTGAAATGAGTCTACCCATCTGCTGTTCTTCTACAGTGTCAGAATGTGGCACTCAAATACTCCTGTCCCTGTGCAACTGGGGAGAGCTGTACAACACCCCTGGGGGATTTATCCCTAAGTTGGAAATCTGAAAGTGTTCATTCAATAGTTTTTCCTGGGATTTCCATTTTACAGGAAGTTGCATTGTCATTTTCTTACCTATTTTGAATGAGCTGTCAAGAGAGCAAAGGGAAGGGATGCGCTTAATTAAGGAAGTTTTTCAAGCATGAAAGTGAAACACATGATTTATTATTTATTTCCCCCCCCCCCGCCCCCTAATTTGTGGGATACCAGTGTTCTTCAAGCGTAATGATGCTTTTTTTAGCCAAAGGCAGTAATAACATAAATCAGAGTCTTGGTTTGTTTGGTGTTATTCAAAACAAGAATGAAGCTAATTTACACAGCTACTGTACTGTGCGTTAATATCAAAGCCACTGAAAGTATTTGGTGCTTGCCTTTTGAAAGGCTTATCACAAACTGTACTCCTGCGTGAACCAGTAGAGATCTTTCTGTTGCTGGCGCATTATTTTTCCCTCCCCTCTAAGTCTGTAGGAAAAAACATAGGAGAGTTGGCTCCTTAGGGTAAATCTGACTAAATAATTACACACTGAGATGATAAAATTATACTGGCTAATGTCGCAGGGCCCTAGGCCATTTTGCTCATGGTTACTTGCTATAAAAAGCATAGAAAAGCCTAGTTAGAAACAGAAGGCTTTCTGTAAGTTGTCAGTAGGAGTGCATGGAAGGTCTCGGGGTTTCCAGGGAGTTGTACGTGACAATATTCCTTTGAGGCACCATCATACATTCATAACACTTTGCTGTTTGCTAGGTACATCTATGAAAACCTCCCTTTCTGGTGTTTAAGAAACAGCTCATGCTGCTGTGGTTGGATTTTAGACTAATTCAGTGATTTCGTGTGTGGTGATGTGGATGGAAATAAAGAACCTTGCATCAAAAGAAGTTACTTTTCTGAATCTGGTAATAGGAATTTTAACCTCAGTATGATTTATTTGGTCCTATATGTCACACCTCAAGTGGAGTAATGCTTCAGTGTATCAGTCCTATCTATCGTGGTATTTAAAAGAAAATGACTCCTGGTGGCCTCGTAACGCATCTCAAAGTGTAACTTGCATACAAAATACATACACAGTAGTCAGAGAAGTTCCTAAATTATGTTTACAAGTATTAAGACAGAAGGGCTGAAATTTCAGCCTGCCTCTGTTCTGTGCAGTATTTGCTTTGCAGCCTAGAGTGCTGTGCTGCTTAGAACCTACAGAAGGTAACACCCTTTTTGATCTCTCTGTGCTTGTTTGCATGTTCATCTATTAACAAATGCCTCTTTTTTTGCATTGCAGAGTGGGGGGAAAAAGCCAAATGTCAATGATAACTTGACTTTGCAAGACTAACTTGCCCCCTATAGGGCCCAGCTTGCCAGCTATGTGTATGAAACAAAGCAAGTTTTTAAGAATCCTTGGCCACTCAATGGTAAAAAAAGTGTGTGTGATGTTGCTGTCTCAATAGGAAATTTCCTAACTCTCTTCTCTCCTCCCTCCATTATTGCAACAAACAGAGCAGCAGTACTGAGGTGAAGCTATAAAAGGCCACAGGAAGAGTGATATTAAAGGATAAAGGGTTAATCCGAATACAAGAGCAGCCTTTGGGTTGAGGCTTGCATACAAAATTCTGAGACTGAGAACACACTGGAGCGGCATCACACTCTAATACAGTAACATTAGTGAGGATGTCTCAGTGGTCCATGTGGCCATCAGTCTTCGTCCATCAAAGCGTCCCCTGCTGTCAGGCCTCTTTAATACTCTTTTCCTACAGCACTGCGACAAGACCATGTTAATGTGGAGGGCTGGCCTTTCCGGAGCAGGGAAGAAACTGCCACTGCTGTAGGCTTTTTAGCAGCTGGCTTAGGTACTGTAGCTATCTGAAAAGCGATATTGTCATCTTGTTGGTATGCTTCTTCCCAAGGTGCAACATGGTCGGGGTGTGTGTGTGTGTGTGAATCTTTTGTGTTGGAAAAGGCTTCACTGGTGACTTTTTCTGTCCTGTTCACTGATCTCTAGACTGCAGCCAAACAGCTAGCCCAAGTACTTCTCCATTCCCTCAGTGAAGACTGTTACTGGAGCCCTTTATCTGATCCGCTTCCTGAGTTCATGAACAAGGAAGATCAGTCTTACGTTAGCAATCTTCTTTGTCGGAGGCCCGAGCTGTACACAGAAGAGAAGTAAGCATTCTTTTGTATTTCAGTTTATTGGAAGGAGAGTGTTTGGACAGTCTTTGGTACTGCTGATTGTTCACTGATCCATGTAGTTTTGTGTGTTCTTGCTTCTAACTTCTCATCAAAAGGCCTGCTGGAAAAATAAAGCATTAAACCTTGAGTATTGGATTTTTTTTTTCCTCAGGAAGAAAAATCCAACCATAGCTGTCTTTGTTATGAAATGGAAATAATCTATTTATGGTTCAGTATAGCTCATCTAGGATACATTGTAGAGCTTTTAATTGTGAGAACCTGCAAAAGAAGGTATTGCCTAGCAAATGAATTATGGATGAGGCGTTTCAAGTTACTGCTTCTCTTGTGAAATGAGAAAGAGGCTGACAGGATAATTCTTGACCTTCCTCAGAAAAATGTGTTCTGTCTTTCAGTGCGTACTGCCCTCAAGACAACGTAGAAGAGGCTCTTCTCCTCCTCTTAATCAGTGAATCCATGGTAAGCCAAAAATGAGTTTGTAATACTGATAGCACAAAGGAATATCTAGTGTTTCCATGTCAAGTCTTCTGGTTGGTTTTCTTCACAGAATCATCCCTAGATAAACAGAAGCAAGGATTCAGCTGCTGAGCAGGAAATGCTATTTATTCCTTTGTTAGGGACACCACTTATTAAATTGAATGCCAGTGAAAGGTTTTGGGATTTGTCAAGGAAAGGAAGTGACTGCATTCACCATAGCTGCATGCAGCTTCTGACATCCAGATGCATTGTCAGTAGGCTGATGGTGTTCCATTCAAACCATCTGTGTGGATTTATGGGTCAAGAATGAGAGGAAAGGAGCCTGGCCTGAAGCCAGGCATGATGGTGGTACCCACAGTTTGGCATTTGCAGGAGACAATATCCTGCTTACATTCCTTGGTCTACAGGGATATTTTAGCTGTTTCAGTTCTGAGTGATCTTTGGCAGTTTCCGATTTTGTTGCATGCAGAAACATCTATAATGAAATACAGTGAAATAACTAGATTTCTTCTATTTATAATATCAGTTGCTTTAAAAAATTCCTTGAAGAGGAAGGCAAAAAGGTGAAGTAAAACAACTGCATGGAAAACTGCATGGTAACCTTTGATATTTTTCATGTTCTGAGAAGACTCAAGCATACAGAAAATGTGTAAGGAATGTTTTCTGAAAATGTGTAAGGAAAAGTTACTTTTCTTAAAAGTACTGGGTGGCCACTTGCAGCTCAAAGTGAGATTTGAAAACCTTGGAGCATCAATGACCCTCTTAGGAACTTTTCAACTTGTCTGAAAACTGTTTAAAAGGGATATTGTGGAAACATTGGTTTGGTTTTTTGCTTCCTTCAGTATTTCTTTGGTTCTTCTGAATCAAGTCCTTCCCCTTTCCTGCAAACTTGTTTAGATCATGGCAATTTAATGTTTGCTTTTAAAATTTGTGGAAGAGTTGTAGAGGTGGAACACACCCCAGATTATTAAATTGCCTTAAAAATCACATATATATGAGTGTTACTATACTTTATGCTTTTTAGTGCTTTCTAGATCAAGCCTCTACAGTGCATCTACTTTACGTTTTCAAGGGCTTTTCATAATTCGAAGTGGAGGCTCCAGGAGTGAGGGCTTGTAGAACACGTGCACTTCTGTTAAAATCAGAACGCTTGTCTGCATTGCTTGTCAGGGCAGATCCAAGTGGGGAGAGGATCAGTACTGGCTGCTCCAGCCTTTTCTGGGACTGGGCTTGCAGTCAGAAAGGCTTTCTGGGACCTTAAACTCTGTAGTCTTGTTCTGCTGAGGTGAATGAAAGTTACACCTGTTTTATCCAATAGTGTGTAAAATGGCCAACTGGTCCCGTAAGTAAGTTACGGATGAAGCAGTATGAAAATGCTATTGGTAGGAAGTGGACTGCTGTGCTGACCTCAAGGCTAAATAAATGCGCTTGTGTTTGCTTAACTGTGATCTTCTATATATAGGAACTTTCTGGAGGGTAGATGCAAGGCGTTTTGATCCACTGCATATAAAGCACTTAAATAATCAAAGATCCTGTAGCAGAGCACTGCAGGAACCATAACTCTTTCTGTTTTTTTGGGAAAATGAAACATCTGAGCTTTCCTCTTGCATTAGCAGTAGGCTTGTCAGGAGTTTATTGTTTTAACAAAAATACAGGACAAGTCTATAGAAGTGCAACTGTGTACAGAAATACACTTAGGAACCACAGGAATGTGCTTCCTAAAGGAAGGAGCCAAGGAAGCAATCAGATTCTTGCATATGTTTGCAATCCATAAATATTCTCCTGTAGTTTTGCTGTTGTGGTACTAAGAATGGGAAATTTTGTTTAATCTATGAGAGGAGGTATCTTTTCCATGACAGCTTTGTTGGCTAGTGAGTTTTCTCATGTACAGGTTTGTAGTTTATTTGAAGTTTTTTGATTTGTTTTTGTAAACTTGCTGAAGCTTATGGAAAATGAGTTAACAAGAAGCAGATTTCCAGTTGAGGTCTCCCTAATGATACAACGTTAATAACTGAATAAAGTGTATTTTCTTTCCTGGAGAGAGTGTCATTGGCAAGTGATAATGATACATTTCTGCAGGCCAGTAAGCAGCATAGTTGGTGTTCCTGGATTTTGGCTGGATTAGGAGTTCTTTCAGTATTTACAATTATGAACCCCTTAAAATGAAATGGAAGTATGCAATTAAGTTGGCTTGCTGGGAGCTCTCCAGCTTCTCTGACACTTTTATTATTCTGTCTGAGCAAAACTCACCAGAAAGGTACTTTTCCTGTCTGATTTTTAAAAAGACAAAAGGACAACCATACCATTATGACTCTTTTGCAGGACAGTATAGCCAAACGGCTGCTCCACATGCCTGTTCCTGACTTTTTTGGCTCTAAAATGCGCTTAAAGGGGGGGAAAAATTGGGGGGAGGAGCAACAGAAGAATTGTCAGCACATGGAGGGACACAGAGCAAAGATATATTGGGGAGGAGAATAAATTATCAGAGAACCTCAAAGTAAATATGTGATTAAATCTGATGAAAAGGAGACATGGTACCTTTTTCAGGAAGGACACATCTGAAACATCTGCTGCATCATACAGGGAGGGAGTAGGTCAGTGCTAGGTAGCTTGCTGCGGGAAATTTACTCTGTTTTTCTGTTTGTTTTGCCTTCCTAAGGTGAAGCTAATGTCTACTTCACCACTCTCTGTGCAACTGTCCAGATGATGTTAAAAGAACTGTTCTTGTAAGGGGGAAAAGGAAGAACAGAAATAGCCCCTAAGGTGCTGTGAGCCAGACCCTACATTCCAGCACACCTCTGGCTCTTAGTGGTGCTGGCTTCTGACTTGTGAGGCTGCCCCAGCTTTTCATATCCCTTTACCTTGCTTTGGAAGGGAGCCACTTTGCATGTTCTGGTGGGATGAAATGAGAATATCTTCTAAAGTGGTAACTAAGGGTTCCTTCAGTATTTCACTTGCTCTACCTCTGAGACTAAGTATGCAAATGTTTTTCAGATGGCCAAATAAGAGCCCAGAGATAACAGTAACAACCTCTGGGTATATTAATACTTAAGGTGGAAGCTTAGGGCCTCTTTCCTCATGGCACTTTCCTGACTTGCCTCCTGTGTTCTTTGTCCCTTTGAAAATGGGAACCTATTTTCATAAGCTAAGATATCTCGGTGAACAATGAAAAGCATCCCAGTTGTTGAGCTTGGCAAGAGCTCCTCTGCCGTGCCAGCTGTTACTTAGTCATGGTGGTTGGCTGGAGAGTTCTCATGAAGGAATCCAGTGAAACGAATCAGGCAGCCTGAAGATTCCACAGTCAGGGCTGGCTTTAGGGGGGTTTGTGGCCTCCTGGCTAAATTCTCGCTCCTTGTGTGCAGCCCGAGTGACGGTATGGACGGGCTGCATCTTCCTTCAGACCGAGGAGAAGGCCAGCTGGTGACAGCCTTACAAGCTCAGGCTGTGGTAGGATGTTGTGTTCCTATCACATGTTGGAAAAAATGGAGTGGCCTATTTTTAAACCACTGGTGCTCTTACTGCATTTAACCCATCTATACCAGTGGCGCTGTGTTTGTGGGGAGAACCGGGGCGTATTGTGACTGTCTGCGGCGGGCTCTCTGCATTGTGCTACCAGTGGGAACAGCACTGGTTCTGCCGTCAGGGGCTCTGGCGCTCTGTGCTGCGGGGGTAGGCAAGGGAGAGTTGGCAGGGCTAACCCTTAGCCACAGTTTTGTTTATTTTAATAACCATTCTCAGGAGTATTTGGAGTTGACTCCACTGCCTCTTAAAGTCGGACAGAAGTTTCTCAGATCTGGGAATGGAACACTTTCTATAACTCTTTGTGTTTACTTTTGAGGTAAAAAAATGTAGCAGTTCTTTGTTTGCCCTTAGAAATGTTACCTTCTTGAATCTGAGATGCAACGTACAGTCTAAAATACCTTTATTCAGCCCTTGGCTATGCTGGCTCTTACAACTGGGGATTCTGGCTGGTGCAGTCCACCAAACATGCCAGGTAACATGGATTATTTTTTTTGGCTCTGTGTTCACTCATACTGAAAATGAAGCTCCTTGTATCCAAAACTAATAAATTCTGTGCCTGTGTAACAAAGATTAGAAATGTCATCCCCATCTTATCTCTGATTTGAATCCCTAAAGGCGATTTGACCTTGGAGAGCCTGAGAGCACAGAACAGATGGTAAGGGGGGAAGTAAAATGCTGGGACTTGCCCTGTTCTTTTTACTGGTGAGAGCAAACTCATGGCTCTGAGCGTGCCTTTAACAGAATAAGATTAAACCCATGTATTTTTAAGCACAGAAATAATTAAAACCTCTTAACTCTACAGTTCCTAGCTTTATAAAATAATGCTGTCCCAACAAAGCAAAGGAGAAGAATCTCTTGTTGCTTTTGCAGGAGTTATTTCTGAATGACACCAAGCCCAGTGAGGATACAACAGCTGGATGACAGTCATGAGTATTTTACTGAGGGCTATTAGACTATGGCAGCTTAAAGACGACTGGGGACAGGATTGCCTGCTCTGGTTCCTGCCAAATCCCAGCTGTGTACTCACAACAGCAAGCCTGACTGTCTGTTTAACAGGTCTGCATGGCAAAGTTATGTGTTTGGGACCTGCAAAGGTGGATTGCAGGATGTTTCTAGTGTGAAATATGTCACCTCTGTTAATTGCCTCTTCAATAAATAGTTCCAATGTGAGTTGCTGTAGACAGGATGGGGGGCTTTTCTTCTACTTTACAGTAGGAACTTTTGTTTCTGAACTTGCAAGGAGGATGCCAATTCTTGGAAGTTAGCTTTCTAAATGCGCATTACTGATAGCAAATATCTGACTTTGTTACCCAAGGCAGTATCCGTAAACTTCATTACTTTCTCCCTCTTTTGTGTGGGGTTGTTGGGCTGCTGTGGCTGGGAGGGGGTACATCTGTCTTGCTTTCAGTGATGTTTCCAGAATTAGTTCTGCTACATTACAAGATAGTAAAATATATCTGGTGAGAGTTAACATATATGGTCATATTTGATAACCAGTAATAATGGGCTATTTTACTGAGACATCTGACTAGGGTACCAGTAACTCATGATCTGTTGCTTACCAGAAATGAGACCGATGTCTCACCGTTCACATGAGAGTGATTTTTCATTTGCTGTGCTTCTGGTCTGAGATGGAGCAAGTTGTGGTATCTCTGTAAGAGCAGATTTGGGAGTGGCTGAAGCATGGCATTTCCTTCCTGTTCCACCTGCTTCCCATTTTCACAGCAGCTTTGCAGTCAACCCTGAATATTTTCATTGTGTATGTTAGTGAGGGGAACCTCAAGTGGTATGTAGAGATGATCCGTAATTTCGGTGAGAAGTCAGTAGCCTCTGCCATGTGAATGGGTCCTTGCCATTGCAGAGAAATCGTTCATTTTGTGGGCGGTACAGTCAAACAGCCAGCATGGCGATCCAAAGGACATGGGCTAAATATTTCCCAGCTTTTTTATCAGTGGAGGCATCAATTGCATGATTTCAAAGGCTTGTTGTCAATCTTACACGCATAGCATTTGTTTTTCTCTCTTAATACTAGTATTGAATCACACCAATTACATTATTACAGTACACTGTGTAAAACATGCTGCTGTTCTGTATGGATGGGTTGCAGTGGATCTGGCAATTATGTCTATTATGAGAAGACACAAGTTGAACATTAGAATGCCCATGAATTAGGGGGCAGGCAGCAGGCACTCATTAAAGATTTTAATTGCTTTCTTTTTCTTTGAAAAAAAAAAAGCAGGGGGAGCCATGTTTCAAAGTGAGCAATTAAAGGATACTTCATAGCTAATTGCTGTGAGAAGGGGCTGCTATGTGGAATATGCTCTATTGTAATTCATATGATTGCTTGACGTATTATTAAGAAGCACGTCTTCGTACTGTGGTAAAATTAAATTTTCTGCAGCATAGCTGTGTGCGTAATAACAGCTGAAGTAATGGCTGTTTGGATTTGCTGTGGCTCTTTTCCTTTCTACATGTAATAAACATGACATAAATAAGCTGTAATTATCAGGGTCACTGATGTACAGCAAATCCTCCCTGTATAGGTGGCTTGTCTAGTTTGCGGGTAGGTATATGGTATATGTGGATAGGAAGGTACAAGCCATCTCTAACTTAGCAGGGTCATTAGTTAAATTGCAGATACCCAGAAAGGCAGACATATTCACCACTATCAGAGCCAGCATGGGTCTGAAAGTCCCATACTGTAGTATTGCTGTGGTTTGGAGCTGGACCTAAAAAGCCTTGCTGAACCCCGTCTGATTCTGTGCCTGGTTAGGTTGAAGACCTGAGCTGAGCTTCAAGTGTGATCCAGAGACATCGCCACGGCCAAGCGCTGTGTCGGTGTGGGGGTACCAGCCTCTGCTGGAGCCTTTTGAATGCATGTGGCCTGCAGGCAGGCTGTGTCCCTGGGCTGCAGAAGGGGAGGGCTGAAGGGGCTCGCTGTCCTGCATGCTGCTCGGTATGGGCTGACTGCAGGGTGAGCCTTACCTCCCCAGGCAGGATTGGTGTTATGTCTGAGCCACTTGCATGCACAGCTAACTGTTTAATGCATCCCAAAATATGCGAATGTGATGCATCTCTGGGCTGTACCATCGCCTGGGTGTGCCTCAAATAAAGGGGCATTGACTGTATATTTTTGCTCTGTAAATACAAGTTATGTTAACTCCCGATGGTGAAGCTCCTGTTGGTAGAGCTAGTGACCTTCTCCGTCCCACACAACAGCCTTGAACAGAGGTTCTCTGCTTTTAATGGTGTGACTCACCATCTCTCTCCATCCCGCTTGTGTGCAGTGAGGCATGTCTGTGTGACAACGGGAGCAGCTTCAAGGGAAGAGTCATGCTGGAGGTGTTGGAAATGTATTTGTAGCTATGTTTCACTGCTGCTTATAGTGGAGGAGGAGGAAGCAATGCAGTAGGACAGATTGGGAATTGCAGCTAATGCTGTTGATACACTGGAGAACAGTGTTCTACAAATACCCCTTTTTCCATTTGTGTGCAGGAAAATTAGTGGTCTGAAGCAACAGAAACACAGGTATTGGGGAAAATGTTGGTGTAAATGGCTTAGTATTCATGCATTCTGAAATGCAAAATGAAATAGCTCTCTGTACATTTCAGTAAGTAAAATTCCCCATCCAACAGAATCAGTGTGTGCTGTGTTGCAGCAACTCTGTTTTGCACCAGTACTTAGCAGTGACTGTCAGGATTTCTCACTGACACACTGAAGTTTACAGAAACATAAACAAAGGTAAAACCAAAAAAATTGACTAATGGTGATCTGGGTCACAGCATCCTTCCTTCTGTGAGAGGCAGGCCACAGAAACATGCCAATTTCCCTGAGTGGCTTTCAAGAAATAGTGATTCAAGCTCCTTTCTCTGCCCACTTGTATGTAACACTGCAGCAGTAAATGATACTTTGGGCCTTGAGATGATTTACCTTGTGCAGACACACTCCATGTTTTTGCTACTGCTCAGTCAGTTTGAGGCTTGCACCTTTTGGGTTTGGGTTTGTTTTTTATATATCTGTGATAATGTGGGAACTCCTTGATTATTCTTTTCTGAGCAGCTGGAATTAGCAATTGGAAGTAGGTTCAGTATTAAAAAAAATGTTGAGATAGAAGTGACAGATTTGCTCAGTAGCAACTTAGATGTATGCAAGTATTAGAGAGTGATTGGTTTGAGACTTGAAAGCTTAATGAGAATAAGCAGGTTTATGACCTTCTTGGAAAGAACATTGGTCTTACGCATGTGTGTGTTGTTTTTAACTGCTGCCTGCTTAGGTAAAGTACGATATGTACAAAATGTTCAGTATGACTGTGATTTTAGAATGCTGCATCCTTGTAATATCGTATATTCCTGCTTATTGCAGGATTTGGGCATGTTCTTCACTCTAATACCAGTATCTATTGGCAGACGTTAATGGGCATTCACCAATTCTGATTCATTTTCTGTCTGTGCTAATGCATGGACTTAAAAATCATAGCTCGGGTACTAGATGGACACTCAAAAAAGCATCAGGTTATCGTAACTCTAATGGGAGGTTGATGATGAGATTACAGAGCATGGGGGTGCTAGCTCAGTAGCTATTTTCTACAAACAATTGTCAAAACAATGTAGCCAGTGTAGAAAAAATTGTTAATGCAATTGTATATACGTAGGAGGATTCACTCGGCAATAAGGATCATTCTGTATATGCTTCATCTTTAACTCTCTGAAGTAGCTCTCAATGGCTCTTTATGTGCCTTTAACTCCTTTTCTCCTTTTAAAGTAGCAGTCTTGAGTTAAATCCAAACAGACCTTAGATATCTATTTTGTAATTCTTATTTGTTTAGTTCTGATGATAAAAGTAGATGAACTGTGCTTTTGTACTCTGGTGGGAGGATTTTCTCTTTGAAGTTGGTTTCATTCTCTCATGCAACCTATTCTGAACTATTTTTTTTAATCACAAATTATGTCTTTTGCAGTAACATAAACAAGAAAAATACTTTTACAACTACAAGAGTTGGTTTAAGTTTATTTGTACAAACACTAGACTGAACCTGACCTGTCGGTTTGCCTTTAACTGCAGTTGCCATTTAGTTCTTGGTTGTGATTTGTGTTAGTTGTCAGTAATTGTGTTTGCTGTCTCGGCTGGAGGCTGTGATGAAGAGTGCTTGTAACTGGGGCACTACACAGATAATATAATATCATGGTGAAACAGCTGCAGCTTAATCATAATGAAATATGCGTGGGCTTTAAGAGCTGCATATTCTGGAAATTTTTATTACACTTAATTCCCATGTTTAACCTTTTTAGGAAAAGAAAAATCTCCCTGCAATTAGAAAGAAATAGATGTAAGATTGTAGTAGTAAGTATTATAAAATAAATCTCATAACCTCACTGGAACATTTTGTTTGTCTTTGCCCCAGGTGAAACTGCTGGCAATCTTCTAATTTTTCTGATCTTTTAGATGTCTAGACCTGAATGTCTGATGCTGCACCCCTTTCAGCTGAGGAGCCCAGGGCAGCGTAGCAGTGCTAGTGCTCAATGGCATCCAGCGTTGCCTTCCTCTCAGAGGTTAGGCGGTCTGGGTGAAGTCCTGTGCATTCAGAAGTTAGAGGGACTTTTCTGTGTCCTCTGGGATTGAAATCCCTCTTTGTGCTCAGAAAGCAAAGAGGCTGGGATCTCGAGATAAATCTGAGTCTGTGGCATGTGGCGTTTTGGGACATCCTTGTAAATTGCTAGGCTGATCACTTTCAGTTTTGATCTAGGCTGAGCAATGCCCGGGTAGATTATGTAAAATTAACACTTTTTTTTTTTTTTAAATAATGTGGTATTGAGTTGCCCAGACCTCTAATTGCATTAAATTGATGACAGACAAATCTAATTACTAAGGCAACCTGCTCAAATTAAAAAGTGAATAGTAGAAAAGAACAACAAAAACACATGCTATTGAGAAGAAGTCAAGTGTAGACACAGAAGATGAAATACCAAACATGGAAGCAGTTATCACAGTTGCAGGCAATTGAAGTAATGAGGAATGTGGTTTAAGGATGGCCTTGAATTTCTGAGTACTGAGGAAATGGGATCTGGTAGGTCTGTTTCCTAATACTCTGTGAAACAAATCCAGATGAGGTATTCCTAGCAGTTCCTTCCTGTACATACAGCTATCTTCTTGAGTTTTCTTCATGTGGATAAAAAGTCGCTCATTGGAAACATCTTCCTTATGTTGGGATGAGATAAAAAAGGATATCTTGATGATTTTAAGCAAAATGCCACGATGATGGGTGGAACTTCCTATGGAGGAGTCGGTTCTCTCTTGTTCTCCTTGCGGTCTGATGCTCTGTTTATGTCTGTGCCCAGGCAAACCGGGACGCAGTGATCAGCCGAGCCCCAGAGCAGCAGGATGACCGGGCTGTTAGCCTCCGGGACGCTTCTGCGGTCTACGACCTCCTCAGTATCACACTGGGCAGAAGAGGGCAGTATGTGATGCTTTCTGAGGTACCACCTCCTCGCCTCTGCTGAGACTTCCACCCAAACGTGCCAGCAAAGCCCTCTCTCCGCAGGAACTTGTCTGGGAAGGTGCAAACAAAGCACCCTAGTTGGCAATTAGTAGAAACCGTGGCAGACCCATGGCAGCACAGCCCAGAAATGTGCACAGAACTGGTTGAGGCATTAAAAGGATTTATACGTAGGCACTTGAACCAAATGACTGTCATTGTAAGTGGTGGTGTGTGCTAGCGAGCCCCATTAACTGAAAGAGGAAAATAATGTCAAAAAAAGCCACCTGGGCCACAACACGTTGTTTCCCCTGATTTGATCACTGAGCCAAGCAGCAGTCTTGACCAAAGATATTAAAAAAAAGTCTGATATTTCTCCCAACATTTATTCCTCAGTGCTTGGAGAGAGCCATGAAGTTCGCATTTGATGAATTTCACCTCTGGTACCAGCTTGCCCTGTCCATGGTGGCTTGTGGAAAGGTAAGGTTCAAACCAAAGGGATTAATATTTTTGAAGTGCTTGGTGCAACAGATGCTGTAGAAAAAGCAGTGATGTGTGAATGTTTGCATGGGCATGTGTGTTTAGCATAAGTGGTTTTGGTTTTTAATTGGTATACTATTTGTCAGTGTTACCAGTTAACCACTGAGATGACTGGAGTCTGGTTGAAAAAGGTTGGCAGAGGCAGCATGAGCTTTATTAGTCTTAAAAGAATAGACTTCCTGCAGGAAATGAGGGTGGTACAAAATTTAGTCTATTCATTCTGGGGGTCCCCGCCTACACTTTTAAGGTGTGTGAGTGAAATTAATTCTCTGCCTTAGGAGACCACTTAACATGGTCCCATATACTGTGCCCATGGAGAGTAGGGGAATCCACAGGAAACTGGACAGACACCACTATCTGCCAAATGATAACTTGCTACTGGTCTTTTATGGCTGTAAACTGAATTGGAAACAGTGGCTTTGGAGTGGAAGCTGGAGGTTAATACAGTGGCATGGTGTTGCAAAGAAGTTATCATCTTGTGATGTGTAAGTGGCAGTGAAGCTTAGATGTTTGAAGGGATTCCTTCACTTGTGTGAGTATAGGCAAAGCCTTATCTTGGAAAACTTATGCATTCATACTTCAAGAAAATGGCAGAACAACAAGAGAAAGTCTAATAAAGAGCATCAAGGATGGCTAAGGGAAAGCAGGACTGTGGAAAGATTGAAAGAATTGAATGGTTCTTTTACCTAAATGGGGAGAAAAGTCCAAGAGAGAAATAAATCTTCAAGAGCTCTTAGAAGGAGTTAAACTTGTCTGTGGTGGGTAGGACAAGACGGGATGGCTTCCAGTTGTAACAAAACAAGTTCATTTTTCCTGTTGACAGGCATAATAATAAGGGTAGTGGTACACTCTAAAAAGATTGGGTTTGGAGGTTGTGTGGAGCCTGCATCACTGGGGATTTGTGGAATGCCCATAGGAGATACGAGTCAGCAGTGACCCCACTGTGAGGCAGCAGGGGCATACTTGGTGGGACCTTGCAAACTTTGACTCTGCTCTGGGACACCACAGTTGCCTCAAATAAGCTAGGTAGGGAAACCTGAAGCTGCTGGTAGAATACTTGAACAATGATCCTGGTGCCATGGTGCTAATACCTTGCACTGACCTATGTCAGGTTTGGGGTTTACAAGTCAGGTCCAGCTCCCCTTGGCATTCAGTTGGACTTAGCACATTGCTGCCCTCTGTGCTTTTGCAAATCCTCCAGATACCTGATCTCTTCATACTGAGGACAACAATGACCAGATAAGCTGTGATGGAAAGGCACAGTGTCTTCCCATAAACACTCACAGGACTTGTCTGGGAGCTTTACTGGGTTGTGTAACCTGTTTCTCAACAGCAGACAATGCTGTAGCTCTAGTAAACTGCTGGAGAGCAAATCTAGATTTTTAACTGCTGATGCTTGAGAGGGTGAGGGTGTCCAGAGAGTACTTGTGGTTCAGTCTTAACTTAGCATGAAGGAGAGGAATGGGGCCTGACCTTTACCTTCTAATAATTTCCATGACAACTCTGTCCTTTTCCTTGTACCTTTGCAAACCTCTTTGACTTCCCTAGAAGTTACTGAATGTTTGGTATGTAAGAGGAAAAAAGAGCAACACAAGTATCTGTGTCTAACTATCCTATCTTTTCAGATTTCCAAGTATGTCATGTCTTTTTATATGTATGTACTTTAAATATTTACAAGGTGAAAATGGCCTGATCTTGCCTATTGATGTAAAAGCTCTAAATGTTCTGAGCCCTATATGGGGCAGAGGGAATTCCCTTACCCAACAATCCCATCTGTGCAGTATTTCACTTGTAATCCCAAAGTATTCCCTGAGGATTCCTGCCGTGTACTCTGCAATGCGTCATCTTGCTAATGGGAGATGTGGCATAGATTTTTATACCGCTTCACAGCTTGATAGCAGGATAGAGTTCATTTAAAAGCAAGTGCTCCAGTGTAGCAGAAAGAACTGATGAGAAAACAGTGTGGTCTGTCTAGACTGCAGAATGCAGAGTACACTTGAGCTTTTATAGGTAAAAGATCTGTTTTCACCTGTCTCAGTCACAGCCAATTCCTGTTCTCATTTCTTGGTAATGAAATCTCATATCCTGCAGTGTTACTTGTTCTGCAGTACAGCAAATCACGCTCATAAATCCTGGGCACGACAGGAACAGTTTTATCAACCTGTAAATGCTGGAAACTCTCATTTTTAAACACATTTTTATTATTTGCAAACTCTGGCCTTCTTAAGTGCTGTAAGTTCCTATCTTGCCCTCTGTTCTGCACTGCACTTGACTAGTGTTACTTTTATTTTGTATATTCATCATCTTCAGGTTAAGTCAACAGAGTTGAACTTCAAACTATTTCTTTCCTCTGCCAGCCAAAAAAATTGCCAAATGGTGACTGTCAGTTTTCACAAGTGATCAGTCTGTATGTCAAGTCAGCCACCTAGGCTCATTACAGTTATGTGTGCTTGAGTTTACACATTATTTTAAAAAGCATGTGTCTTAACTAAAATAGGCACATCACTTTGGTAAGTTCTTACAGAGCAAGCAAGGCCTTAGGGCTTCATAAAACAGTGAATGAAAAAGCTCAGAGAAGCATAACCTTTCTGTCTCTCTTCTATCTACTTAGGCGGTGGAAATAATGGAGTGACAGCAATTTCACTTCCCTATGCTTCTCAACAACTTGCATAATGAAAGATGTTGTGGTCTGGTTGCCTTTTAACCCGTTCTTGGAGATGCATGGGTACTGAGCTGTGTATTTTCTGAACAAAAGGAGCATGTGTATTTGAATGATTAAAATCTGCCATGAAATTTTAAAGACCTTTGTCGGCAGTTTTAGATTAAATGCTGGGAAAGCCTGCACAATGGTAGAGACCTGCCCGCTGTAGAAAGTGAATAGTAAGAGATGTCCTGTGTCACCAAGTGCAGTTCTGGATAGGCGAGAGAGGTTTAAGTCAGTCTAATGCAGCAGCCCTGTTTTTCCAGACAGGTGCTGGCAAACTGAATGCAGAACTCTTCACGGCTGCTTCAAGTTGCTTCTGCTGGTAATAACCTTGGTGATGTGGTAACGTGACAGCCAGAGGCTGGGCGGGCATAGCAGCTCCCTGGCTCTGCTGCCACACATAGGCAGGCTGCTCCAGCCTGAGCAGCGAGGGGTATGATAGCCGGACGCCATCTGGCAGAGTCCTCAGGCAGTGGGACAAGCCACTGTCCTGCTGCCAGAGTAAAACGAGAGCAGTAGGTTGCATCTGCTTGTCTCAAGATTTTAAAAAAGTCAAGTGACCTGTATTCAGCAGAATGAGGGAAGGAAGGACGAAACTCTTAGTTAGAGTAGAGAGGAAAGACTTTGTAGTCTTCACATCAGTGAAGAGACACAGCTGCTTGGGGCAGGCTTGTTCTCTGCTACTGCTTTTCAGCTAAACAGTTTCCACTGAAGTCGTGGTGGTTGCCAGCACACAGCACCCCTGTAGACTAGGGTAGCTCTGATGACATATCTGAAGTTGGAGGCAAAACTGTCGTCATGCCTAGGTGATGCACTACAATCACGAGGGATGTGACAGGTCCCTGTGCACTGTAAGCATTTCCCTGGCCTCAGACCTGTTGGATCTGTTACGTGTTCCCTTGTTCAGATTTCTGTCCCCTTCCACACCTAACAGTCTCACACGGGACCCAGTGTCGGTGTCCCAGGGTGTCACTGGTGGTAAAGACTCAAAAGTTCATCAAGGGATTGGGGCGCTAGTTTAAACTGACAGTACTTCAGAAAGCCTTCTAGGTCTGCATCGTGTTCTCCTGCCTGTCATGCTGCTTAAGGCAAAGATAAACTGATAACACACATGCTTGGGACAGCGTGAGGCAACACTGATGCCTCTCTTCTACCTACCAACCAAGGAGATGAGATTTGTGTTTAGTGACAAGGATGTGCCATTTTCCTGAGGGTAGTGAGGGAGGGTTCTTCAAAGATAGCTGTGAAATTATTCTGTGAACGCTGTGTTCTACTGTGCTGGGTTCAGTCAGGAAAGGTCTAACTCCCTTTACTCTGGTTGCCAGGGAACTCTGTTGCTGGACAGTAAGTGAAAACATTGATAAGGCCTCAGCTGGTGCTGGGGATGGCCTGTACTGAACTCAAGGTCTTTTGTCCGCTTCGGATACTGTAGCTGACCCAGACTGACCAAGGAAGTATTTCATCCCATAGTATGTCATGTTCCAGTCTCTTTGGGTGGGGAAGAGGGTCCGGTAGCCATTACTCTGCCCTTCTCTCTCTCCCTTACTCCCTTGCTCGTCTCTCCGGGCACTTGCTAACCCTCCTGTGTTAGCTGCTTTGCCAACTCCTGTGCTGGCTCCTTCATGTGGGAGCTGGTGGATTGTTTTGAGTTTTCTGGCGGTGTTATCAGTGATAAGGTTTGCTCGGAATCTGCTGCGTAGGCTCCCGGGCTCCAGCCTTCAGGCCGCGGCTCTCGGGCTGCGATCGCTCTCGGGCTGTGGGTCTCGGGCTCTCGGGGTCTGATTTTCATCCCTCAACATCTGGGTGTGCATTGGTCAGTGGATGGTGGGAAATTGTATCATATTGTATATATTGTACTATATGTTTCATTTTCTACTATTTTAAGTATTTATTAGCAGTAGTACCTGTATATATTGATTTAGATTTAATTAGTAAATAGTTCTTATCTCAATTTTACGGGCTCCCTTATTTCTTTTTCCTCCGATTCTTCCCCTCCACTGGAGGAGGGGAGGGGGATTTGTGAGAGCGGCTTCATGGTATTTTGCTAGCCGGAGTTAAACCACGACACATATATTCTATATATTTAATTTTATTTTAATGGATATTTATAGATAAATATAATAAACTGTTTGAGTCAGGAATATGAGAAGGAAAACCGTATTAATCTTGTTAATAAGATTGCTTGTTAAAAAAGTGCTGGGTACCCTAATTGAGCTGTTCAACTCACAGCAGTCATACTGATCTCATGTCAGTGGATGTTTATTAGTATATGCAGTGCATAAAACTGTTTTCATGCTCACATTTAGTTTTTCTGGAAAAAAAAAGAAAACAACATAACACAACTTGGCTTGTGCATTAAAAGATTTAGGATATGTATCTCTTGAAGAGGGGTGGGGAGTAATAAAGTCTCAAGTCAGCTGAGGGAAGTCTGGACCATCTGCCAGGAGAGGATAATCGGCTCTTACCCCTCACCCCTTGTACCCATTTAGGGGGTGGAGGGCAGCAAAATGTGCTTAAAGGAAGAGCTCAGAAGCAATTGAAGGGCCTGTGGGGAAGAGCCTCTGTGAGAGCCCAGCAGAGCTGGAAGCAGTTACCTGGAGGCAAGGACTGTGCTGGGATTGCTGATGGTGGTTATGTGTTTCTGGGGTGCCTGGCACAAGGGTGTCCAGCCCCTCATCCGGCATTGACAGAACACCACCAGGTCAGTGCTTGCCTTTAGGACAGCAGTCGCATGAGCTCGACAGTGATGCGGTTGTTTCTGACCCTCCCCAGCCCCTGCTAGCCTGTACTGAGGACACCACAGGGACTATGGTTGGCACTACCATATGGACACAATAGGCTGGTAGTAGGAGGATTTAAGTGGCGAGCATGGCACCTTGCAAAACCAGGCAGCAAAAGCTGCTTTTAACGACACCAAATGCTCCTATCTGCTCTTATCCCTTATGTGTGTTCATCTTTAAGGCAAAGATGAAGACAGTCAGGCTTGCCTACCTGGTAAGATTTTTTAATAACAATGTGTTTCAGGAGATGTCTGGTGTTACACAAAGGGAAGTAATCGCATCCTTCTTGGCATCTGTCATTCGGCTGTTTCTCAGGGCGAGTAGGCTCCAGCACTTTGCAGAAGCGACCTTGCAGTGTCACTGTGCTCCCTTGGCTGCTCGGCGGTTGGAGATCCCGCAGCCCTGCCGTTGCGCCTGCTTGTGCTGGCAGCGTTCTGAGGGTTTTGGAACCAGGCTTACACAGACATGAACTTTGATTTTTGGATCCTTCTGCAAGTTGCTGATACATACTGGTCATAGCCAAATAATGACAAGCTAATGTCTGAGCTGCTCATATCTGTGTTGCACCCAAAAAAAGGAATACTTCCCCTTATTTAAACAGTGCAGCAAAAGCAGATGTCTCCAACGGCTTTGAGGAGCTTCAAGTTTGACTCAGCCGTGCATGTACTGCCAACATACAGCTTTCCAGAAGGTTAGAAGGAAAGTTATAAATATATTTGATACATAATTCTGCAGCAACAGCAGACGAATTTTATGATTTAGGCTGTTCCTTCTGTTGGTTTCCTTGCAAAAGCTTAGGCTGGTTGCTAGGCAACTGGCATAAAAAAGTACATTTCTCTTTGCATTGCAGGCAGGAACCTTGGGAGCAGCAGAGGCCTCGGGTGGCTCCTTAAATAGCATTGCTGGGGAATGAAAGTTAAAATATTGAACATTCATTGGTTAAAGATCGTGTTACAAAGGTCAGCTATCTAGGGGATATTCAATAGGTTGCTTTCCTTTGGTGCAAAAGAAAGATCAGAAAGGGGTAGACCTGTGTACAGTAGATGGTACAAA
Organism: Rhynochetos jubatus; assembly: GCA_027574665.1. Classification (NCBI taxonomy): domain Eukaryota; kingdom Metazoa; phylum Chordata; class Aves; order Eurypygiformes; family Rhynochetidae; genus Rhynochetos; species Rhynochetos jubatus. The sequence goes on from CM050650.1 coordinate 30,579,783, forward strand.
AAATGGAAATTTCCAAAGATGCCTTACTGTTGAGCAGAATACCTACGTGGCCTATAGAACTGCCTGGGGGCTTAAGGCTCTTTTCTTGCTAGAAAGTGTGAAGTGAGGTGTTTGTATTATTAGCAAGGACAAATTTATGCTTACAGAACTTAGAATTTAAGAGGTACTTTAAAAAGTGAATATTTGAAGCTGCTTAACTCCAGTGCTCTAATTTGCTAAACACAGAATAAAAGAAGAGGGAGAGAATTTGTCCCTGTGTTGAGAGAGGTAAATGTCTTAGAGAAATAATGTTCATGCGGAGGGATTCGCAGAAATCAGTGGAAAGCTACTGTCAAAACAACTAATTCCAGTGTTCTCAATTGCTGGCTTATTCTGTCATCTTCCTGTGTTGGTTTAAGGTCACTTGTAGCTAGATGGCTGTCAATTAATAATTTTTGCATAATGGTGAAAGATATTCCCTTCCCCCCCCCCCATGCTCCCTTCCCCGCAATCCCTTTGAGACAGTACAGTTTTTAAAATCAGACAGGATGATGCTAGGAATAGAGCAGTACTGGTCATGGAGATTCATCTGTGCACTAAACTGCCAGGTGAGTGGGGAATGAGGCTGTCTACCAAAACCACCACCTTGAGGAACATTTTTCCCTCTGGCTGAAAAGTATGCCCGAAGAAACCAAAAAGAAGGTTTTTGGAACCTTTGCAAGAGAAGAGCAACTGTTTATGGTCTGTCAAGTCTGCCTGGCATGATTTACTGTCTGGAAATTCTCTTTCCTTTTCCTTACATTTATGGTTTCTTTATCTCCTAACTACGAAACAAATCTCTGGTGCCCTTCCTTTGTTGCTTTGGTATGGAGGGAGAGGAGGGGAAAGAATAATAATTCTTTTGAGGTGAGCTAGGAAAACCAACATTTTCACAGCATCTATGAGTTTACTGTAATTGATGGCAAGACCTCTTGAGCCTTTTGGACAAGACAGACCATTCTTCATTCTATACTGCTCGTGTGCAGGCATCTTCGAGGTGCATGCTTGCATGCTTCATTAAAATAGTAACTGGGGAATGGGAGTTGTGTTTTGGATAAAAGTTTTTCTTTACATTTTACTCCCTTACAGGATTCAAAACCATGGCTGCTGCAACTACTTAAGCAGAAGTGTCCTTTCCATCCTTTTCTTTCCTTGCAGCTTCCTTGTAATTTCTTGCTGCAGATCGAGAAGTGCCCCCCCCCCCCCCCCCCCCCGGATGTGGTATATAGAGCTCTTTTTGAAGTCTGTAACAAAAGCAGCCATTTGTCACTATTGCTTGCCATTTCACAGAAATTGCATTTCCTCATTTTCTTTTCATAAATTACTGAGGCATGTTTGTGATCTCTGCAGAAGAAAAATATTGTACACAACTAGATTAGGTGGGGGGAAAATTGGCAGAGAAAAGCAGCTTCCTATACTGTATTAAAATATGCAACAGCAGTGCCATGTCCTTCCCTATCTGCATTGCAAAAAGCGAAGTTGCTGGTATGTGAACAATGGAGATGCCTGATTCAGGTAATTGAAGTTCTTAAGTCCCTTATGAAGTTCACCACCTCTTCTTTTTTTTTTTTTTTTTTTTTTGGATGGCTGATCAGTCCAGTTAAAGTGGTGTTTTCACTCCATAACCTGATTTGAGCTCTGTGCTGCTTTCGTCATAACAAAGGCAGGATGGTCACGAGTCTCCTTGAACTTGGTGAGGATCCCAAGGCTGAGAACTCCTATGTTCGACCTCCCATGAACAAAGTTGAAACCTCTGTGAGGCAGCTGTTGGCAAACTTGCTATTCCTTAAACCATGTCTGTTTAATGGGTTTGTGTGTGTTTGGGGGGCGGTACTTAAGCGTGCCTTTTTCCCAGAAAGACCAAATGAGACCCAGAGGCAAATCCATAGTTTTCTGAAATCCTTGGGAACTAATTCCAGTGCAGTTGTTATAATCCAGCAATTAGTAAGCTAACCAGACAGAATTTAAACACTGGCTTGAATTTTGATGTGAGGCCCTCTGAAGCTCAGAGTTATGAGTAGGAAGCATGCACTCACTTGGAGTTCAACCTCTGCTCTTCTAAAAACATGCCTCACCAATAAATGTAATTATTATTGCCTTGCAGTGAATCTCACAAACAATGCGCTTGGCTGCCTGGTCCACCCACGCTAAGTGAAAGAATATGTACATTTTAATTATCAGACTATTTCAGAGTTACACAAACACTGTTTCATATTAAATATTTTTGCAAACCAGTGACGTAAGTTTTCAATACTGAGTGGATGATACTCATTCCCTGCCTATTAACGTCTGTAATTATTATCTTTAAAACACCTTGATATTCTACGTCACGCCAGTCTCCCCTAACGCGGGTCACTATGGTAGTGGGATATGCTTTCTACTGTCATTCCTTGGCTAACATCTTCATCATCTCTATATAACTTGTGCTGAGGAAAGTTTTCCAGGTGAAATTATACAGATCTCTTGAATTTTTAAAATGCAGCTGGGGAGAAAGGCTTCATGCCACCCTGTTTCTAAAACCACTTCTGCTCCATATGTTTAATTGCAAATTTTATAAACTTCTTCAAAGTGCTGTAACTTTGTAAATGTTTTAGAAGCAGTGTGGAAACTGTGGCTCTCACTTCTGTAAATTAATGTTCTGAAGCTCCTGAGCGTGTGTGATGAAGTGACTCCGTGTGTGATGTGTCTGGGTGTAGCACCAGGTGGGACTTCCTGCTTCGCAGCGTTCAGGAGTCACGGTCTCGCAGTTGCTTCCTGAACAGACTTGGGGCAGACATGAGAAGCACCTTGCAGTTTGGGGTCAGTGGAGGCTGTGGCATTGGTTTGTCCCAAGGACCAGCCTTACTCAATGGATGGAGAGGCATTGGAGTTCAAGAGGAACTGGCAAGGAGCTGGGTTGCATCACTGGTGTAGGCCCTGGCAGGTCCTACAGTTGTGGCCCAAATTAGGACAGGCCTCTTGCTGCTCTGGTTTGTGCCTAGTGCTGGCTGCGCTGGCCCGTAGGATGTCTGTCACCAGCTCCCAGGTATCTGCCACTTCGCCTGCAGCCACGCTGCTGGTGGGGAGCTGAGAAACCGCCACCAGGTTCGGTTTGTACCTGTTTCCGAAAGCGTCAGCACTGGGCAGTGCACGGCCTCTCACGTACCCAGCCTTCTCAGCTCACTTTTGCATGGTGAGATGACGAGCGTCGGGGAGGTTCAGCTGCAGATACACTGACCAGCAAGGTGCACGTTGTCCTGCTCTACTATCCAGGTTTCTGTGGGGCTGGAATATAGGCAGGAGGGCAGGAAGGTGATGTGGACACTTAATGGGGTTATGCTTCGTTTCCAATACGTCCAGCAGTGGTACTGGGAATACCAGCTGCCTGTAGATGCCATTAAAACCTCAGTCGCTACTTGTTGTGAACAAATAGGTGTCAGGGAGGTTCATTCTGCGGAATGCTAGTGGCCTCATGACAGCAGAGCGCAGCCATGTGTTTATTCCTGTACCTCAGGGTTGAATTACCCAAGACATTAGTTTCTGAGGGGGTGAGGTAACTGTTTAAGCTCTAGGACAAAGCTTATCGATTACCATCTTTGCTCTGAGACAAGCTTTCTTCTGGCTTTAGACAAATTGTGCATTTGGAATTGTGAAATAGTAAACATTGTCTTACTTTTAGTGATGACACCTGATGCTCTACGAATGTGGGAGCAGCCTGGAGAACATAGGGCATGCTGTTGCTCCTCTTCAGAGCACGCTGCAGGTACCCAAGCTTTTCAAGCAGGAGTGTTTGCTCTCTGTAGCTTCAGAGCTCGTGTCTTTGGTTATGAAACTCATCACTGCCTTAGCATGGGCAGGGCCTGCTGTACATCTGTGTTTCCCTTTTCCCAGGCTCCCTTCCAAGCAATTGCCTATCCAGGCTTTTGAAGCCCATAGCAAGAAGTGGGCCTCCAGTTCTGTGGAGAAAGGAGGCAGCCGGCACAGCCTTCTCTGGTGTGGCGGGAGGGAGGGAAGTGGTGATGGTGGGCAGGAGCACAAAGCTGTGGTGGGGAGCTGCGGCGTTTTGGGGCAGACACACCAGACCCAGCCACCTGTGCTGGTCAGAGCTTGGATAGGGAGAGCCCCTGGAGGTCAGAGTCCAGAGGGGATGACGGGACCTGAGAGGAATAGCTGGTAGTTTGACTCTGCAAGCTTCTGCTGCTGCTGTCCTGTAAGGTGGAAAGGCCATGTCTGTTTAACGTGCTTCTGAGAGGAAATGCTGAGTGAGAGGGGCCTCTGTGGAAGGCTTGGGACCATGTGGAAGACTGTGAGGAATGGAGCACATAAGGAGAAATTCTGAGAGAAGATGACTTTGCCTCGAGCTCAAGGATGAGAGTCTGAGGGCATTAGGGGTCAATAGTGAGGAAGGTTGGAAGTGTGAAAGAAACTGTGGTCCAGGCAGGATGGGCTAGGAGATGGTGGCAGGGCAACTTCTGTCACCTCCCAGTCGGCTGATCAGACCACCTCACCAGTGTCTCAGACCAGAGCTTTCCTCATTCCCCTTTAAACCTTCTGAGTTCTGGCAGCCGTGAATACCTGCTGTAAAAAACAGTGTTTGTGGAGCACATTCAATCGAAAGAGCTATGTAACTACTAATCTTAATAAACATCATTCATTAATGGTAACTGAACACCAGAAAGACAGCAGGAGTTTTATTGGCTTTCTTTTTAGTACGTGCTACTCAGACCGTCTGCTGAACCATTGCTCTGCAGTTGCCTCCTCCACCTGTTGCATGGTGGGATCCCAGTTGTATTCTCCTGCGTTCTGGAGCTGGAGAAGACACAAACCTACAGAGCAAGTTACTTCAGCTGCACAAACCTCTCTCTCAGTAGAGTTGGCCTAAAATGTTAACGTACTGGAGGATAAGCTCTTTATGATCTTTTCTGGCTTACTGGAAGATGGTTGAGTGCAAGGAAAACTATAGTAGAATTCTTGTAAATTGGGAGGGCTGCGTTAAAATAACCAGTGGCCAAGGAAAATTGTTTCTTGTCAGGTGCACAGCCACAGCTGGTTCTTTGGCACGTTTCCTCAGAGTGTGGGAAGAGTGTGTGTTTGCATGCACACGTGTCTGTGGAGGTGGGAATAAAGTTGCTAACTTTTACTGACATGTGATTCTTCATAGCACTTCTCTGTACATATCACTGAAATATCTTGCTTGGACTCCGTAACAGCATTGTCTAATCAGCCTTTTTTATTTCCTCCTCCTCTCTCCCCCTTCTCCTCCTCCAGTCAGCATATGCTGTGTCAGTGCTCAAAGAGTGTGCTAAACTGCGACCTACAGATCCCACCGTTCCTCTCCTGGCTGCCAAGGTCTGCATTGGGTCGCTGCACTGGGTAAGCAAGCTGATGCAATTCTTATTATGTAATGGGTGAGGTGCTGCAGTGACAGTGCCACAGTGTAGTTGCAGTGGGGAGAAAGGGAATCCCTGTTAAAAAACATACACTCATGCATGCCTTTACAAAAAAAAAGTAATCCCAGCAAAAGATTTTGTGGTGAGTCACCGAAATGCATTTTGCTGGCACATTAAACAAAGGAGGAGGGGGAAAAGCTGTAACAGCCTTTCTGAGAACTGCTTCAGCTGAGTGTTGAGTTGGTCACTCTTGCAGCTCCTGGAAGACAAAACTTAATAATTTTAAGTGGACTGTTAGACAGTTGGGGTCTGCTGGACGACTTGGCTCTTTGTTCTTAAAGTTGCTGTGTCAGTGTTTTCTGTTCTGGATTTGTTAATGTATGCCCCAGAAGCAGAGTGGGAGTTGAAGTCTGTGCTTGTGAAATTCTCATTATCCCAAGGAGCAGAAACATCTGTCAGTCTTTTGGTGCTTGGTTTAATGAATTGAATGTCAGCCTGCTGTTTTCACCTGTCCTCACCACGAGGTGTCCCTGCAGTCAGTGAAGGATTATAATTGCTAATAGAAGTAAAACAAAGATGCAGGAAAACATGAAAGAAAATACCAGAAGAATCTGCCCGGATTTTGGTGTAAAGTTGTAGAGGCTGGATTTGCTGCTGTTGTGGCCCCCTGCCTCCACATCCTCTACATCCCTATCTGGTGAAAGTTGGTATTCAGCTAAACTTAATCGAGTTGTATCAGTTTACACCACCATCAGCAAGGAGATCTGGTTATGTATGTTTTTGAATGAACTATACTGCTCAGGCTATAATGGTTAAACGTGTATGGGGTGCAGTGTGAAATACAAACGTGGGACTGCAGTTATCTAGAACACAACCTTGTGAACTAAGCCCAAATTTAAAGTCCTCCTTTCCCTTCTTCCTTTCACTCAGTAGCCTATGTTCTATACCCTCACCACATTTGGTATCAGGATAGAGGAGTTTTGTTTAAGGGGAGTCAGAGAGAAATCAGAGCATCTTTTAGAGGAACTGAAATGATATGTTCCCACATCTCAATAGTCAAAGGGATGCTTCTGATATTCCTGGCAAATTCCTGTGCCTAATAAAGACCTTCCTGCTTAGCAGAGCTGTTTTTCTAAATGTCATCCTTACAGTAATTATTTGCATTTAAATTACATGGCAATCAAATCAGAATTGAATCATTTAAACTGGAAGTGAACAAGCTGATCAGTGCCAGTATAAATAGAAAGGAGGATAGACATGGCAGAGGAACAGTCTAATGGACAAATATTAACAGTTACAAATACGCAAATATATCTTGCTTTTCAGAATTTATAAAATATGATTAATTTCTCAATTAGGAAATATATCTACTTGATTGCTGGCAAGACAGGAAAAGGGTGAAATTAGATCACCATTTATCCAAATGAAACAGCTAATTTTTATGTCCTGCATCTGTCTACTATATGCTTTTGGTGCAGTATTGTACTCAGTTTGTTTATGGTCCGTGGACAAGCAGTACTTTAGTCTTACTTCAGTTGCTAGCAATAAAAAAAAAACAAACCCTAACACTTATGCAGCTGGATAATTACAGAATGTCATGAGGAGCACAGGGCAGTTTCTTTCCTGATTAATCTAGTGATCACTTAACTAGTTTTATTGGCTATGTACATGGTGTCTCAGCACACTTTAAGAACCAGGGAAAAGAAAAAATCAATTGAAATATACCACAGTGATTTACAACTTTGAGGAAGCTCAGATCAAATCTATGAAATAATCTCTCAATGCAGAACAAACCAAAGTGAAAACATGCATACGTTCATACTGTGCCATGCAAATCAGTATATAACAGAGCCTTATGTGGAAAAGAACTAAATGCTTGCAGTTTCTGTTGTGACAGTATGGCCAGATTATTAGCTGGTGTACATTGGCACTACTCTGCTGGCACATTACTGGCACCATGCGGGCTTATGTCAGCAGGTGGTTGGCCCCATCAGCCAGTGGCTTTCAGGATTGGGCCTGCAGTAAACAGCTGAGTGATGTAAGCAATGTTTTGGTTACCTTTTTCAGAACTACAATTTTTCACAAATTCAGAAGCAGAGCGAACAGTAAGTCAATACTTCATTAATTCTAAAGCTTATGGCAGTTGTCTTGGAGGACCAGAAAAGCTCCAAAACTAGTGCGCCTATATAGAACACTTGTCTCGTCAGGATGTGGTTGGACCTGTACTTAATAAAGCTCATGAGGTACAAAGGTTTTCAGCAAAGTTGGAACTTTTATACGATATCTAGCCCGTTACACCGGTGTTTTAAATGTCTTTGCAGTGGGCTCAGAATTACTTTTGAGGCGTCATGCTGCCTAGCCTTCCAGTTTGCCAGGGTTTCAGGACAACAGTTTGTTGAACTCATATGTCAATGACTCTACCAAGTGAGCTCAGAGCACATTGGTGTTTAGCCAGCTGTCTTCTAGCTTTCCAGAATGTGCTGTGAAGTGTTTGGCTATTGAAGTTCAGAGTATTGTTTCAGATTTTCATAGGAAAGCTGATGTAGCTGACAGTGGAATGTGTCCATGCTGAGGTCGTCTTGCCTTGGTCCACTATAAATTCAGATTTCCACTTACTAAAAGACTCGCTGCAATTTCCTCTTCCACTCAGCCTTCCCTGGCACGGCATCAGCTGAGTGCTCACTTGCCTATTTTGGCAGTGACTTTTGAGTTGCAGCATGAGTTGTTGTTTTTAATATTTTAATAGTACAGTACTGTTAATTTCACTGCTAACCTAGATTCTCCAGGACCCTGTTATGACAGGTGTTGTGAAAATACTAAACCCAGAATTTCTGCCTACAGGCAAGTGTGAAATACTGAATTTCTCCATTTTAAGTGCTTTATTTAAAGGCATTTGTGGTTACTATGTTGCTTTCTTGTGCCTCTTACTCCATAGACTTCAATGGAGGCACACTGAAAACTTGTAAATATACATGGAGACAACTGGACTATAGTCCTAGGATAGGCTTGAATCTTCTAGGACTGTGGTCTGACAGAGAGTAGGAAGACGTGAGGCACGTTCTCACTATTTTCATTGCCCCAGGGTTGATACAACAGAAATAGTGTTGTGCTAAACTTGTGTAGCACCAAATGATGCCGGTATTATCAGCTAGTGTGAGGGGCTTGACCCCAAGGCAAAAGCTGCAGTGCAAGATGGTGCTGTGCCTCTTGGACATTTCCCTCATTTCTTTTAACCTGCCAGTCGTAATGTGCACAGTGAAGTGCTTTGCTCCAGCACTTTGCTGGGAAGAGAGGGATCATGCCATCAGTCAGGGAGAGGGAAAAGAGAGTGGGGTCGGGCCAGGCCAGACCATGTGTGTCATATAAAGTGAGTAAGACATACCATGAGGTCAATACATCATGGTGTGTGTGGGGGAGGTTGGCAGGATGTAGATTTAGAGCTGCATACTTCTGAGGTAACAGCTTATCATTCATTACTTTCATAGATCACTTAATCCAAGAGCGCTTCTCTCTCCTTCTGTCCGTTGTTGACCCTGTCACTATAGATAATAAATGCTGTGCATGTGTACCCTGTCGCCTAGGAGCCCCAGAGTTGCGTGGAAATGCTTAGGTCTTACTGCAGTATGAATAATACTGAAAGATCAAATCTAGTCCTGTTATTGGAGATATTCTGCCTCCTGTGCGGACACTCTAGAGGATTGACATCGCTAGGGCGAGAGGCTACTGAGAAGGCAGTCAATGGTAAGGAGCTACTAAAGATTTCTTCCATCTCCTAAAAGGCATTCTTGCTTGCATCACAGCTGCTGTTACTGGGGCAATCCCAGGGGTTTTAGACATCAAAAATGACCAAGAATTTTGTCTTGCAGATGTCTCCATTGTAAAGAACCCAGTCTTCTACAGTGGAGGAGAGGCCCAGTATTCCTAAGTGCTGGGGACTGAGCTTATATGCAGAGTATGTTGGTGGGCTTAGCACTGGTGACACATGGAGAAAATGCTGACTAGACCAACAATAGAAAGCACAGGATTTTTTTTCCTGACACATGTAACATGATTCGCATTGTGTGCTGTAAGCAGCTGTGGGACAAAACCTTTCCAATATACTATGCCTTATTGGCCGCTTTCTCTCTATGCATTTTTCCTCATTATCTTTTTCCTAATATTTTTTTTCTTCTCTTTGAATTAGTCTCTATACCTACAAACCAGTATAATTAAAATAATAATAAGAGGTCAGTCCAACCAGTTAATATCATCATAATTTAGCATAGATACCCTTCTGTAGGATCTGGGTCTCATGTGCTTGCTTATCACTCAGTCTCACTGGTTTCCAAGCTCCCCTGCTTCACTAACCTTGTCTGCTGTCCTAAGTCCAGTGTCACTGGATGTGTTTCCTGCCTTCTGCCTTGTGCACTCCTCTATTTCAGCGTGGTAAGGTGCCATTTCCATGCTGCTGTACATCATCAATTTGCTTGTCCTCAATTGTTCTAAATCCATGATGGTGAGAACTGCAGCTCCCACTTACAGTCCTGGAGGGTGTTGATTCAGTGGGGTAGGGCTCGAGCTTTTCTAAAAACAAGCTGGGTGGCAGTTGGAAACCAGCCGGGTGGCGACAGGCCAGGGGACAGCACCTGCTGTTCCCCACTCCCATGTCAGTATGCCCCTGGGCTTGGCTCGAGCACACACCAAAACTTGCGGTCAAATAACAAGAGGGGCTGGAACAGCCACTCTCTGTTTCAGGGAAGATATCCCTCAGGGTTACACAGCTAACAACTGTTCCTTTTCCATCAAAGATGATGAAGGGGGTTGGGGGGTGGGGGGGGAACCAAACCCCAACCTCACAGTATTGCTATCTTACCGGTGTCAGCTCAGAGTTTGGCGGCCTGCCTCTCTCCAGGTGCCAGGTGTGTGCTTGTTTCTGGTTGCTTGTAAAGCTTGAGTTCAGAATACACGAAGTTCCCTTTTAGGATGTTTTCCCCCACACCTGCTTTCTGAGGTTTCTTCCAGACAGGTCTGGGAGGCAGGGATCCTGTCTTTGCAGCCTGTGGGGCTGCCCTTCTCTCCTTATTCAGTGCAAAGTACACAGAAGAATTCAAGAACAGCAAGGGCCACATTGGAGGTGTATCTGTGTGGCTTTATGAAGGTTTTGTTATTGCTTCTGAGAGAATAACAAGTGATTCTAAGGAAACTGGATTCATGCTGTTACTGACACTCTTGATGCCCAAAGAAATACTTTTGCCATGGTGTTGGGAGCTGCTGTTGGCACTGCTAGTGACCAGGTAAGAGCAGTGCTCAAAGCATTTCCTAATCACAAAGTGATGCTGCGCCATGCTTGCTGTGGTTCAGAAGGACGCGTGGCATCCTGTGGTTTAGAGCTTACTAGCAAGGGCCTGTAAGTTGCAACAAAAAGTTTGATCCATGTTCCTCGCCCTTCCGATGCAGTGTTGTGTCTCCTTAAGTCTGAAGTTGTCTGAAGCGAATGAACCATGTAGGCTCCCTTCATATTGAGCTGGTCCCTCACCATGCACTGGGACTAGGAATGGACATCTTGAGTCTCCTGATAAACTCTCTGCTACTCAGCTCGCTTGAGTGAGTACCTTGAGCTCACAAATTTTGCAAGCTCTACAGGGTGAGACTTCATGTGCCTGGCACCACACGGGAGAGGAGAAAGGAGGGGGCAGCTCCTGCTGCTTCAGGTCATGCAGAAGCTGCAGCTAGGAATGGTTATGTATGGTGGAACTCCAGGGGGGTTGATGCCTCATTTGGAGGCCTTTCCCACTGCTACAGCACCGGGCACAGACATCTCGTATGTTTAGGGACCCTATGGACATGGCTTTGCTGGCAGATCACAGCTCAGGCTCACTACTGGTCCCTCACTCAGGTGTATGGAGAGGGCATTTTCATCCAGACTGCAATCCAGTAGTCCTTGCAATGTAGTTAGTAGCCCCAGGTATGCCCCAAGGTGGGGGTGTTCCTGTTTCAGTAGTTTCCAAATCCATAGTTGATTAGGTGATTAGCAAGACTGATGCACTGGAGAGTTGAAACTTCACAGTGGGTGACATGAGTGAAAGGGTTGGTTTTTCACACTTGCTCAGAATGATTGAGGAGTAGAAGAACGGGAGAAGAGGGGGCAGATGGCAGCCACAGCAGGGCTGGCAGGGGAAGTTGCTGAGTGCTGTAAGGAGGAAAAGTAAATGCTCTCATAAGCAGAACCAGCTGTGCTGGAGCTTGCAAGGCCACTTATTTCCAAAGCAGCCTTCAGCTGACCCAAGTTTGCATTCATGAGAATCTTTGTGGTTGGTCAAAGTGCCATTAGTGTTTAGTATGAATAAATGTTTACAAGAATGTTTGTGCTAGAAGTGCTCTTTCAGCCACTCTGAAATGTTGTGGTTTTAATTATTCATACAATAGATTAATCTGTCACTCACAGGTGGCCCTGGATAAGTGGCAGGCAAGAAGGCTGAATGGTGTGCTGCTGATTTATGCAGCACAGGCCATCAGTCAGAGACTGGAAACGCCATCAGGTGACCATTCAGAGAAACAATGGAGCAAAATCTCTCCAATTTTAAATGTCTCCATTTCAACTCCAAACCTTTCATTTAATCTTTTTTTTTTTTTTTCCATACACTCTACCCACCCCTACTCTTGTTCACTGGTCATTAAAGTTCCTTGTATAGCTTTTTTCTTCATCTAATGGAGACTTCTTAGATGAAAATGTGTGTAGGGAGAAGAAGAGAAATGAAGCTCAAAGAGCATGGGAACATAGCTGTTTATGGTGGCAGAAGAGGTGCATAGTTAATGTTCTGGTTGCAGAGATTTTGTCTTACATAGAAGTTCCTGAGAGCTGAAGACTTCAGTTATTGCTTCATGGGAAGGTGGTTTTTCGTTGTGGTTTCTTCAGTGGGGCAAGTCATGGGACATTTTCTTCTTCCATTGTCCTACGCTCTGGTCCAGAACATGCTTCAGTAGATGGCAGGGAAGTCAGTAGGGCTACTGACAGGATTAAGAAATCTCCTGGAACAAATGTCAGTCTTCCTGATGTGATTAGAATTTAAGGGTCTCATCTGAGCATCACTGAAGTTAGTAGGGCTATTTCCAGCGTTTTCAGCAGACTTCGGATTATGGTGTTAGACAGTCCTTGCAATGTAGTTGGTAGCCCCAGGTATGCCCCAAGGGACTATTCCCATTTCAGTTAGTAGTTGCCAGGTTCATAGTTGGCTAGGCAATCAGCAAGACTGTAATGCTTTCATAGTGCTTTCAGGGAAGACTTTGATGCTAAAATATGTTGTTCACTGGGCTTGCCTGATCTGAGGCTTCAGAAATTTGGGAGCTATTGATCTACATCTAGTCTGAACTGTATGGCCTCAGGGAGCTGTACAAGTGAGGAAAAGACCCAAGCAGTGGAGATTTGCTTCTTCACTTGCACTTTTCAGCCCTTCTTCTTGCTTACGTTAACAGTGATGTTTTTTTGTTTGATATCATCTAATAAATGCCAGCTTTTTTGTTTATGAAGCTGTTAGTTAATGTTGTCACCAGAATGTCTTCAAGTGACTCAACCAGCAGGCCTATTGTCAGGAAAGTATATCAAGTCATAGGTAGCATATTAACAGGTGACAGCCGAAGGGAAGTTTCCGGTCTGCTGGTACACTTTGATTTCAATTCATTACGGCTGACTTGTTTTACATGTTAAGGAACTATGAGGTGCTGAAGTGTGACAAAGCTGAGCTTTAAGTTTCGGTTACATCTGCTGTACTTGCATCTGAAACAGTTGGATTTCAAATAAAAAAATCTATTTCCTCAAAATGAAACATCCCCATCCCAGAAAGTCAGTTGTCATGTAATAGGTTTCCAAAAGGAGGATTTTTCAGATAGTGCAATGGTGTCTGGTTTTTGATCAGGGATGACTGATTGTGGTTGACAGGATCTGCAGACTATCTTGTACAGAAATGAGGTCTTCCTGTAGGCTCTCTTTCAAGCATTACTTACAGCTTTTGCCCATACTTCTGCAGCCTACACCTTTCCAGATATGCACGGTCTACAGATCTTAGTCTTTTCTGCTTATAATGAGTGAGTGATGTTAATGAGAGTTTAAGGTTAGAAATGAGGTCACTATTCTGTAATAAAAATACTGGGAGGTTTTGTTTGTTTCAAGTTATCACACACTCAGATTTTGAAAATACAAAGCTTCAGTATCTTTATTAGACTTAGATCTATGTGGGCAGCTGGAAAGGAATGTTGGGGGGGAGCAGTCTGTACTGTAGCAGAAGAGACCAACTTACATATTTCACCATTTTGGAGGCTGATCCTGAGAGGTTTTGACTGCTTTCTCTTCCCATTACAATCTGTAATATAAAAAAAGATTTTAAAGAATATTGTCTTTGCAGAAGAAGCAAAACGTGGGTAGTGCAGTATGAGCCACAAAACTTCTCTGAAAACTGTGAATGTGCACCAAGGTCTGATAGTCTGACCTTCTACGTCCTCCGTTCTATGAGTGTGTACTGTGGTCGCTGAAAGCCCTTGTATGAATGGCTCTCAGGCCACTTACAGGTAAGTTTAACGGTATAATCTTATTGAAGGCAAATATAAAGGATGTGTCTCTAAGTCTCAACCTACCTCTTTTGCAGCTGGAAGAAGGAGAATACTTTGCTAAGACGGTGATAGCCCTGGGTGAGGATGCTGGAGAGTCCCTAGCAAAGGGTTACTTGGCACTGGGCCTGACATACAGTCTTCAAGCTACTGATGGTGAGTTACCCTGTTTGTGAAGCATGTAGCTGGCAATGCTTGGTGTGCTTAACTTGAATATTTGTAATACATTTCTTTCACTTATTTGCACTACAAGTGAAACTTTCCATCTATTTTCATATTTTTGTTAGCCACTCATACATCACATAAAGAAATACAATCCAGGAACTCGAGTCAGAAATGCTTGACTTCAGTTCCTGGTGTGATACTGATTCCCCACAGAGATTCAACCTCCCTGTGATGTCGTTTCTTTCTCTGCTTAGCAGTAAACAAGATAAAAATACGTACTTCACTGGTAGGTGTGGATGCTGACTAGATACAGACCACTGAATATAAAGAGTATTTTAATGCTGCTTGCTTGGGTTTTGAATGACTGGACAACGGGCTCCTGCAGATTTGGTGTTTGGTGGCCAGCAGAGCTTGAAGTCCCAGTGTCTGGGAAAGTTCCAGCTCTGACTTTTCATCAGGCTCGCAGGTGAGAACAGTCTTTGTTTCTTCTAAGTCTTCTAACATAGGTAGAAGGACTTCAACATAGTTTCTTTGAATAGTGGCTGAGCTAGTGTGTTTCTTAATCAATTTGGCAGTCCTGCCCACATGCAAGTAATGGCTTTTCTGTCAGATGGGTCCCATAGAAACAAAACAGCTTCTTCCAGCAAAACAAAAGCCTGAAACAGAGCTAAAATGACTGTACAGTATGATGGAAGTATGCCAGCCATGCAAGTTACACCAGAACTCTGCGAGGCATGTGTATGAGGAAGCGGCTTGTGCTCCTCAGCAATGTGAGTTGGTATATTTTTTCAGCCAGCCATATCTGATCAGCTGTTCTGAGAACTGCTTGCCAACACGGAGGCTAACAGGCACTGTAGCTCTCTTCAGTTCTCCATTCCTCTGCCTTGGAATAGTTCCCCTTAGAAACTTTGTGTCAAGAAACAAATGTCCTTCCTAGCCTGAACTTTATATAAGTTCATTAAATGTTGGGTTCTGCTTAACAGCCTAGCTTCTTCAGGCATTTTGACTAGATTTCGTTTAAACTGTCCCTAAAGCTATACAAGATCCCAGAGTCTATTTTCAGAGATTGGTTTTCTATATTAGCCTATTGCGATCTATTTGTTATCATAAATATGGAAAGAAGGTGGTTTCTAAAGAATGTGGTTGTAGAGGCATCTGCTGTACGCTGGCTCCAAAAGTACTTGGGTACTGCAAGATGCAGGTTAATCTTTTCTTCTGGAAGAGAAGTCTTCTCTGACTTTTCAAGAGTTTAGTTCAGATGTCACACTAAGTGTCCTTTTTAATGTAAAAGAAAGTCCTCACAACTGCCTTGTTTGTTTTTCCAGATTAGCATCTGATTTATGTTGTGAAACAGTGAAATATCTGCCTTCTCATATCTCTAGTCAACAGGGCCAGTCATTCAGTTATTTCAGGGAAATCTGAAGAGCATATTTCCATCTTTCAGGTTAATTAATTTCAGGGTAATGGATTAAGTCCGTCAGAAGCATACTTATGATGATCATGTGTGGAACAGCATTTTATTGGAAAATGTCAAATTTGCACTAAGGAGACTTTTTCATTCACATTGTTAAAAAATAGCTTATCACAGTGAGGAAGCAAGAGTAGAATGTGCTGAAAGAAAGACAGCAACTGCCCTATGTAATCCTGCCTCATGCTGTCAATCTTGTTTATCGCTGTGTTTATACCAGTTCATAGTGACATATGCAGACACACAGTCAAACATCTGTGCTTATAAACATGATTTCCATAACTTTCCACTTGAGCTGACTTCTGGTGAGTCAGCATTTTCAACGGCAGCTGAGTGTTTCAGAGGCGTTTGACCAAATAAAGCTTATAGCATTATATCAAGATGCCTTCCATCCAAGGTTAGGCTTCCTTGTTTAATAATATCATTCAGTAAATATTTCTCCTCCTGTGTGACAAAGGCACCGAGGAGTTGTATTAAAGCCTTTTCTTTGTGACATGCAAAAAGCACTTACTAAAAAGCAGAGTCAGAAAAGAGAATGCTACTGAATGATAATTCAAAGAGCTGTGGCAGCTTTTGAGAAAGTCACTTTACAACTATTAGAGTTACTCCTGGATGAAATAAGACTTCCCGAAACTTAGGCTGGGTAGCAGTATGTGTAGCTTCCCTGTTCTTAATTTGTACTTAGAAGTACAAACCTCTTGTTCTTACAAAATGTCCATCTATCGCTATTCTAAATTTTCTGCAGATCTGTTCCCAGTGGGTCAGTGTCAACAGTAAACCTTCCTCTTCCTCTTGTAGTTCCAGTTTTGACATAAGCTCTATTGTCAGCTTTTCCTCCCTTAGGACTGCTGAAAAATCCGTTGAAGATGGGGAGAAAGTGAGATGAAGTTAACAAAGGCTAAAGAGGAAAGACCAGGTTGAGAGTGCATTGTGAAATACAAGTGCTGCTCTTACCGAGTATTACCACTTCACACCTTGTGAAATATTTGTAGATTTAACAGACCCTCACTATTTCAGCAATGAATGTGTTCTGTTTTTTGATATAAGGCCATGGATCAGGGACCGAATTGGAAAATTTTTCTATTAATCCTTGTGGATTTGATAAATAATCAGTATACTGACAATACTGATTAACACTGAAAAAAATGGAAAAAATGTAGACATTGCTTATTAGTTAACAAACCCATCATTTTTGCTTCTGGAGATAACAGTCAACACATGCAATCTTTAATTATAATTCTAGATGCTAAAACTGTACACCTTCCCATATTAGGTGTCTTAACACAAGGAAATGTGTTTTGAAACCCATCAGTATGCACAAAAGTGCTCATGTGCATTGGTGTTTCAGTTTGGGTCAGTAATGTATTCTTGAATTCCGTGTCTCCATCGTCCCTACTACTTATGTTGTGATTCACCTAGTGGAACAGTTTTGCACAAACTGAATTCTTTCCCATGAAACTAATGTGCTTCATAAATAGACTTGATTGTGCTGCAGCTGCCAATGGGTGTTCAGTCCATGGGACAAGACTAAAACTAGCCCCTGTCCCCGTGTTTGTCGTTGATGCTGATCCTCGGCATTAAACGTTTCAGTCCATGCATTCACACCTACTGTGCTGCACCTGCTTACTAACAGAACTTGCCCTCCTCTGTTTTCAGATGAGACTATAGAGCTTTGTATTTAGGTACCAAAACATTGCTGCAGATCCTGTCGTCCTTTGGTAAGGCTTAAGCCCCTTTAAAAACCCAGAGTGCTTTAGAAAACTCTTGGGTTCCTCAAGCGGCATTTGCAAAAGTACTGTCTGACAGGAGTAACTGCTGAAGTTTCAAACTTAAACTCCCCTGTGCTCTCTGCCTTACTGTGGCCAGACTGCTTTGTGGGTTGTTCCAGCCTAAGCAGTAAGTCATACTGCATTGCAGTTGGTAGAACTGTAGCAGCCATGCTCGCAGTGGGTCAAGTTGGGCAGAGGCTGAAGAATTCATGCTCTCAACCTAGGAGAATGGTGCACAACTTCTAGAAGTTTAGTCAGACCCACCTAATTCTGTCTCCTTAGTGCAAGCTTTTCTTTGCAGTGGGAGCTTCTTAGTGATGCAGGACGGTTACAGTGATGATGACTTCTTTGAACAATTCCAGGGGTCAGGCATCCACAACTTCTCTGGGCAACCTGTTCCAGTGTCTTGTCACCCTCAGAGTGAAGAATTTTGTCCTTATATCTAATCTAAATCTACCCTCTTTTAGTTTTAAGCCATTAGCCCTTATCACTACAGAACTCTCTCCATCGTCCTTATAAGCCCCCTTTAAGTATTGAAAGGCCACAGTGAGGTCTACACAGAGCCTTCTGTTCTCTGCGCCGAGCAACCCAACTCTCTCATCCTTCTTACACAGGAGAGGTGCTCCATCACTAAGCATTTTCATGGCCCTCTTCTGGACCAGCTCCAACAGGTCCATGTCTGTCTTGTACTGGGGTCCCCAGAGCTCAGCACAGTACTCCAGGTGGGGTCTTGCCAGAGGGAAAATCCCCTCCCTTATCCTGCTGGCCAAACTTCTTTTGATGCCTCCCTCACAAAATCACTCTTCACTGCTTTTACTCTAATTTATCTCCTTTAGCTGTAAAGGCCCTGTAAATAGCACGGTTAACTTGCAGCATCGGTCCTTGGTATTGTGAAACACAAATTTCAACGTGTTTAGCAGAGTCAGACACAAATATAGAGACAGACAACTAGATTTCCAACTTAGTTGTAGCTGAAGGTGCAGTTCATACTGTGGGAAGGGGGACTCATGCTGTTCCCAGTCGTGCAGAGGGAAAGCGGACTAGCTGTAATCACTTCATTTCCGTAACTCATTTAACGCGCTGTCTGGCTACAAGCTGAACATCAGTCAAATGTCTTAACCAGGTGGAACCTAAAAGTTCTTATAGCTTTTCCATTTTATGTTTATTTGAGGGGGCAAATAGTAAAATTTCTTTGTGCCGTTTCCTGAACTGCTCTATAACTTACATCAGGAGTCTTGTTTCCATGAAAAACAGAATCTGACATATGTTTCTGGACTAATGTTTATAGCTATGATCAAATCCTTTCCAATGTCTCCTCAAGCATTTTTATGTTTACATCAATCTTGATTCTTTAATTTTTTTTCATCATTTTCCTCCTCTGTTACCTTTTTCCAGTATTTGGCAGTGAACCTGAATACTCAATTTAAAACTATTGGGAGGAAAGTATTTCTAGCTATTTCTAATAAATGCTGCATTTTGTGTGAAAATCTGTGTCTTCAAATTTATTTGAACAAGTATTTGTTCAGTTTTTACGTCTTAGAGTAGACTTTGTGGCATAAGCAATTTTTGATTCGGGAAATCCTGAAGGTTGCTTTTCTGCCCAAATTAACCTGTTGTTTTGAAGAACTGTTGGAAGATGTAAAAATAAAAAAGGTCTGATCACTAGAACTACTTCAGCAAAATAAATTTCTTTCTATGTTTCACTCCCTAGCATGTTGCAGAATCCAGAGAAACTGATTACCTTTGTACATCTTGTAGAAGAACACAACTTGCCTCTTATTACTTTTAAGAATACTTGAATTTTATGTAGTTTTGTTAGTAAGTATTATATACTTAAGCAACTTTCTATTCTGGAGCTTACACTGACTTGATGTATGAAATCAAATACATTCATAGGTGGATGTTTGCTGATCGATTAACTACTCATCACTTCTTTGTGCTGTTGATCAGTAGCTCTCAAGTTCAGGACAGGCAGAACAAGAAACAACTGCTGTGCAAAATCTGCAAACTAAGAGCCAGAACAAGACAGCCAATGTACTTCTGAAAATTATCGCTAGCTTTCCAGATATTTTGGCTCTGTCAGAGCTGTGCTTTTCTAAGCTCTCCCTCTGTTCCCCTTGCTCTTGATGACGATGATATCTTATGATGCCCTGGCACAACAAGAGCTTGATTCTTCTCCTCAGGTTTTGGCCAGGAATTAATTCACACATTGAGAAGTGAGTGTAGTGGGCAGGCTCCTTTAGTCAAGTAATTACGGG
Source organism: Rhynochetos jubatus (assembly GCA_027574665.1). Taxonomy (NCBI): domain Eukaryota; kingdom Metazoa; phylum Chordata; class Aves; order Eurypygiformes; family Rhynochetidae; genus Rhynochetos; species Rhynochetos jubatus. The sequence goes on from CM050650.1 coordinate 30,599,410, forward strand.
CACCAAGGTGGGCATTAGTGGCTAATGCCACACCTGAAGTAGCTGAAAGTCTGTTGTGGTCTGATGGGAGGTGGTGTGTTGTCAAGGGTTTCGTCACAGAGCTGTAAATTTGGCTACTGGTGTTCCCTGTTCAACCTGTAACACCCTCCTACGTGAAGATGGTGGTGCAGACGGTCTGTATCTGAGTCAGAATGTGCTGCTAGTTACTGCTTTTAGTATATACACCAACCTGGCAGAAGGCCTGTTATGCTCTTAGTATCTAGTTAACATATGTCCCCTTCTCTTCCCAGACCCCTTCGGTGGCATATGTAAATAAAAAATGCTTCGGCATTTCAGACAAGGGAGGTGGAAGAGTAAAAAAAAAAAAGAAATTGAGAATTCAGGTTAGAATACTGGTTTTGTGCTGTTCTTTAAAAACAAAATGGTGTGTTTTCCAGCCATGAACACACGCACCACCAGATTTCCACAGTTTTTATGCTCCCAGTTTGAAATACTCTTGTGCATGTGTAACTATTTATTTGTTCAACATGAAACATTGAATTCAATTCTTAAATGGCATTGTATCTTGTCCTACAGCAACTCTGAAGGGCACTCAGGATGAATTAAACAAGAAAGCACTTCAGACTTTGGAGAGGTGAGTAGGAATTTTGCAGGTACTTGCATTGTGTATTTCTTTGGATGAATTCAGAATAACTGTTGGTTTCCAGTGTTCTTTTTTTCTTCTGCATAAGGCTTCCTTGCCTCAAAGTTTAAAAACAGTTCAGTAGATTTCAGCAATAGTCTGTCAAAATCATTCCTGTGATGGCTAAATACGGTGATTATCTGAATGAATATCCAAGGTAAGAGTACCTGTCCTGCCAGTAACTATATATAACCTCAGCCCCAACTTAACTGCATTGAGATCTATCTACAGCGCTGGGAGATGCAGCTTCCCTGCGTGATGCCAGCAGGTACACGTGGGGAAAACTACTTTTGTCTCCATTCCTGCGTGAAGCAGGCTTAAAGTCCTGTTTTCTTCATGGTGGGAAATACCTTCACCACTCAGGTGTAGGCTGCTGTGGGGCGACCTGGCATCAGTGCGCCTACTGGGGAGGGGATGACTGCTGTCCTGGTGAGTGTCTACACTCTACATGAGTGTGAGAAGGGGGCTACAGAGCTAGTGGTACAGAGCATTCACCACTCACCTGGTCTTCATGGCTGTGTTTTGTGGGTTAGTCTGATCTAATGGCTCTGGAGCATCTGTGAATTAAACTCCTCTGCCACTACAGTTACTTCAAGTAAAACTGCTTGGGTTAAAAACCCTTTTTGTCCACTCTGTTGCAGTAGAGGTGAGTTGTGATCTTCCTGACCCTGTTACGACTAAGTTACACCACCCAAAATCACTAGATGGTGTTCGGGTGGTTAACACTGTATATTGAGATGCCTACAGACTCTGCACATCTACTAAATGGAAGCTTATATGGTCCAAGTCTTGGGCTGAAGTATCTAATTATGGGTTTGGTGTGGTCATAAATACATTACAGAAGTGAAGAATCTGAGGTCTCTCGTATCTCAAAGTACAGATGTAGTAGGTTGAAAGTGTTACTGGATCTTAGCTGGTTTTCTGATGCTGAGTAAAGATGAGGCAAGCACGTTGGTTTTGCAGCAGTTACAAGAGCATGTAGTAGGCTGCAGCCACAGATGTGCTTCTGGGTATTTATCCTATGGAGACCAGAAAGATAGAATTTTAAAAACCATTTATTTGGTTACTTTTTAGATCAGGAGTATACTTCAGGTTGGTCTGGTTCCTGGACTCAATGTAATACTTTCACTACTGCCCAGTTTTGATGTAATTGTGGTGCTGCAGTGCTTTTAAACTGCATTTATTTTTATCCTTTGACCTTTTCCGCTGGCTGTGGCTTGTTTTCATGGTATCTTAACTCTAGCTAGGAAGCAGACAAACTTCTAGCCAAACATTAGGTTCTCAAACTTCAGTCAACAGGGATGTTGTGACAGTGAGCTGGTTACCGGTGTCTTCCTAAATGCCTGAGTTTGGTTTCCTTCTTTTTTTTTGGTCTTCCTTGTTTTTCTACCTGTTTATTTAAAGTGCGTGTATGATCTCGCAGGCCTTGGTTTGGCCTGTAGCCATCTTTATAAGTGGCGTTTTCAGCTGGAAGATTGGATCAAATATTTTTCTAATACCTTTTGAGGAAACTGAACAATAAAGTAGCCACCCTTTGTTTCTTTCCACAAGTGCCATTAATCTCTTTTCCCATACACCCCTGTGAACTTTGCCCTGTTATTTGTTGTTGGAGAGGCTACTGAAGGTTTCACAGGAGCTGCTTGCTGAAGAGGTAGCTAACCCTGCTCCAGCAGCTTAGGGCAAAGCTGGGTTCTGTCTTGTGGAGTCTTGTTTGGCTTTGGAGTTTGTTTGGCTTTGGTTTTGTTGGTGGTATGGTTTTGTTTGTGGGTTTGTTGGGGGTTTTTTTTGTTGATTTTTTTTCCTGAAGTGGGGGCAGAAATTAGTGACTTGCCTGTACTAATTGTACCTTGAGGTCTTTGGCATTGCTTCAGAATCCTTGAGTGCTACCTTGACTTGCAGAGTTCCAAGACACTTTCTGTCCATATTAAATTAATCAGTTACAGAGCCATTAGTTATGAAAGTCAACTCCAACAGCTTCTTGCTCACTGGCCAAGATGGCATTTGAGGTGGCTGCCATTAAAATGATGCGAGGTTTGTTTCCTGAAGTAATTATTTTATTTTTGTTTGTTTATTGTTAGCAAATGAATAGTTTTGACTGGGTTTTTAACCACCAGCCTGTTTCTCCCTCATAAGGATGTTAATTGTGCTCACTTTGGGCAGGGCAATGCAGGTGCAGGCTTCCCTGGTGTCCTGGAACACAGCCCAGAAAGAGGTCAGGAATGTCAGTTGAGTACACAGGACGTGCCTCTTCCCCATCTCTCCCATGTGAAATGACTTCCCTGTGTCCTGCAGAGCTGGGAGTGAGCTCAGAGTCAGCGAGGGGACAATCCACTGGTCCCTGGGCTGGGCTACCAGTGTGGTGTGAGCCAGTGCTCCATGTTGCTCCAGGATTAGGTGACCAAATCACTGTCTTCATGTTGCCTTGGTTAACAGCTTCTCCACAAGCTAGCAAGCTCAGGCTGCAGTTTCATGCTAAGCATAGTCTGAGAGAGTCTGTTCTGCCGTGGTTGTCCACCCCTGTTCGTGCCTGGCACAAGCCTGTGTGAAGGACCTCCACATCTGGTTCAGGAGACACAGAGCCTTCACTAGCCAAGGGATCGCTGCAGCACATACTTGCTTGCTGTGGACTAGAAGGTAGTATCTAAGAAGTCCAAGCTTGAGAAGTAAAGGCCTTGGTTCTGGTCCAGGCTCAGCTCCTGTCATCAAATTCTCATTTGTCCCTCTGTGTCTTCACTTTCCAAATTAGGAGTCCACTGTCAACATTTAAACTGGAAGCTGCAGGGTGGAGGATGTTTTGTGTGTTTGAGCATCAGTTCACATCATGGGCTCCTGATCTTTATCCTCTACATGCTCATAGTCACAGTAATAGCAGAAAGAGTTTTTACTTTTTCAGTGCTAGCCCAACCCTCTCATTGTTTGAAAAGTGGCAGTATAGGAACAGGCTGCACAACTATCTGCCTCACCTAAACTACTTAGAAATAATGCTTTAACAGGTTTATCATGAGTTAAGAGCCACTTTCTCTGTATCAGTTCTCCAGGTTCTAAAACAATAAGTGGCATTTGATGAAGGAGCATGTAAGTTGTACTGGTTTCAGTCAGGACAGAGTTAATTTTCTTCACAGTGGCTGGTGTGAGGCTGTGTTTTGGGTTTGCCCTGAGAAGAGTACTGATAAGGTGTTTGTCAGTTGGTGCTGGGCAGTGCTCGCACCAATTCAAGGTCTTTCCCAGCTTCTGATACTGCAGCTCTGTTCCCGGCTTTCTCACTACAGGCAGCGTGGGACACACACACAGTTCAGACAGCTGACCCACACTGACCGAAGGGGTGTTTCATTCCATAGCACGTCACGTTTGGTACACAAGCGGGGAGTGGGCCAGGGGGCTATAGCTCGCTTGTTAGCTCACTTGTTTGTTAGCTTGCTAGCTTGCTTGTTTGTGTGTGAGTTGATGGGTTGGTTGGCTTTCTTGGTTGTGCTGTCGCTCATGGGGCTCACTTGGACTCTGCTGCGACCACTCTCGGGCTCTAGACTGTTGCTACTCGGGACCTGGCTGTCAGTGGGTGATAAGCGATTATATCATGTTTCATTTTCTATTATTTTAATTACTTATTAGTAGTAACATTGTTAATATTATTAGTATTACTATAATATTAATTCATAATCAATAATTAAATAGTTCTTATCTCAATTCACGAGCTTCCTTGTCTTTTCCTCCGATCCTCCTCCACTGGAGGAGGGGGGAGAGCTGTGCAAGTGGCTGCATAATTGCTAGCCAAGGTTAAACCGTGACAGTTGTATAGCATCCTGTTAGTTGTGTTTCTCATACTTGTTTCTGTGACTCTGGCTAAGCCAGGCTAGCATTGATCTGCTTTTTGTCTAGTTTTGTTGTGCTTCACCGTTACTGGACTAGTTTTCTGTAGAAGAGGGCTGGGTTTTGTTTTGTGCTTGTGTAACTCATGGCAAAGGAGTTCTGCAAAGTACAATCTAACAGTCACTTTTCTTTTTGTATTGTGTGGTCGTCCTTAAAGAGCACGTGACTTGGCCCCGGAAGATCACCAAATTATCCTCTACCTATCACTGCAGCTGGCTCTTGTCAGACAGGTATGTGCACAAATTGGCAACCACTGAGTCATGAGAGGGTGGGAGAAGGGCAGTCCAGTTGAACAAGCCTCAAGCTTGCTAATAAACAGGGTCCCTTCCTTCCTAACAACCAGAGTATGTTCATGTAAGGGTTTTTTTACAAATAACTCTATAGCACATGGAACAACCTTCCCTAGGGCATGTATTCAGCTCTTAATTCCTCTGCGGTGCTGTTCCCACATGGAGCAACTTTGTCCATGTGGGGCAAGCGAGGTGTGTTTATTCCTGTTCCCTGGGTATCATGCTGTGTCCTGCTGCAGGGCGCTCCAAAGGCTCTCTCGTTACTGCCTGGTTCTGTATCACGCCAGACCACACGCTCTCAGTGCTGGGGATTGGTTTATTCTATACATGGGCACGTTCTGCGTTATGCTTTGACGAACGCTGGAGCTCTGCAGTGAGTGGGATTAGTTGGCGTTTGAATGCTGCTGCAGGTGTTAACTCAAAAATTAAGCTGGTCAGGAAATACACTGCACTGCCTTTCAGGGAAAAAGAAAAAACCAAACACAAAAAAACCCCAAACATTTGGGCTGTGCTTTATTTTTCTGTCCCTTCTTTTTACAACTGGGATGTGTTTTATTTCTCTGTCCCTTCTGTTTAAAAGCCAAAGTCTTTGTTGGAGCAGTCCTTATTTTTTTTTTTTAAATGCTTCTCTAGCTAGATTTGAAATTTTGTCATCATAGTTTCCTTCTTTGGCAGGCTTACTGCTTGCTGCAGTTTTCTCTGCTTCGTCTACGCTACAGAGTCAAACAGTAGGATCCTTCTGACTGTCCTGAGCTAATTAGGGTAGCTGTGTGTTCATTAGGTTAAGCTAATTGTTCCAAGAGAGCACACTTGATAATGTCACTTTTGTAACCCTTTCATAATGACAGCAGTGTGTTGTGAGGAAGCCTGCAATAAGAAAGGATAATTAAAATGGCTTATTTAACTTTCTCATCTGCCTACTGGCTGCTTTATGATGCAGTTTGCTCAGGGTCTTTCATTAAAAAATATCCAGCTACCCTTCTTTATCTCACAGCTTTTGCCTCTTAGGGAGGTTGTCTGATCTGCCTCTTCTGCTTCTTGCCATGAGTAAAAGCGTTACAGCTTTTCAGCTGCTATCCTTAAAAATAAAACCAAGATTTTTGTGGTCATTGGCTCTTTGTTGTTTTCACTGTGACTGGTTCACTGCATTTTAACTCATTACCCTTTCTTTTTCTCCAGTTGTAGCCTGTCTTTACAGTGTTGTTTTGTATGGCTCACTTAATTTCCCTTCACGTCATCGTTTCCCTTCCCTCCTGTTCTTTCCATTCACTCTTGTCCTTATGTTTACTTTCATCTATCTCACCTGTATTTTCATCCTTTATTCTGCCAGCCGCCGCGCTACCGTAGATGTGTGTGCTGCCTTACATAGTGTCAGCCTGACCCCTGCGATCCTGCTCCTACTCCTCTCCATCCAGTGACATATAAATCTTTAACGCGTGCTTGGAGAGAGAGGAGATACCTGAGACATCTTTATTTTTAGACTGCTGTAAAATATCCTGCTCTTCTTTTGCCAGTTTACTTAATGATAAACGCTTGGTAATGCATTTTTAATATCTTTAATTATTTAAAGTATCTAATATATTCTCTTTCTGATTAACTGAAAGATAAATGATACCTTTTTTTGATAGATTGCATTAACTATTGAACGTCAGTTAGGGCTTCCATCAGACGATGCTACCATGCCTACAAATCAAGCCATTCCTACACAATAGGCTATAATACAATACCTGAATGTTATTCTCAACAAATAGACCTCTTTGTTTCTGTAGTCAAGGTCAATAAATAAGGTAACCTTACACAGCACTGAAAAATCTAGGTATCAGCTTGCACAGATAAGCGTTTTCATGGAACAAAGCAAGAGAGGCAGCTGACCAGTAGAGTGCCAAGCAAAGTTGGACCAATTCATCTTCCTTGGAAGACTCTAAAATATTTTGCATAGCACTTGTCTCTGTCAGCACTGGGCAAGGGAAAGGGGAAATGGAAAAGTGTAAGCTTCCCTCTGACATGGAAGGAGGATGTGACAAGAGGAGGAATGGTTAGAAAAGGTTTTTCGGAGTTGGCAGTTGAAAACCACCAGCAACCAAAATGAAAGATGATGATGATGTCTTTCGTGCCTGTGTTCCTGTGTGTGGCTCTGCCTTAAAGACCACCTCAAAGACCTCCTGGAGGGTCTAGGTCAGCTCCACAGTGTTTTAGGGTAGATTTCTCAGCAAAATACAAAGTAGCATACCCTAATCTTCAAGGAGGGTCTCAACCTGGTTTCCCGCCCAGGGTTGAAGTGCCAGGAGGCCAAGGTCACTATTTGCTGTGGTAGTCATCTCCAACTGCAGTGCCTGGCTGGTGGCCGGCCGAGCCGCTTGGCAAATGAGACTTGTAACTCCCAGCGGCTGGTTCTGTTGCTTCTCCTGTTTCTGTGGTAACAACATTTGGATCAGCAAAAACAAGGTAGAATGAACATTTTAAAGCTCACTGATTTTAATGCCTTGCCTTTTTTTTTAGCAGGCCAGTTTCTATGGAAATGACTCCAGAGAGTCAGCCTCTTGTTAATTTTAAGTGCTGGTTCACTTCTTACTTTGGGTGGTAGTGTTGGTTTTGACCTTGAATGCCATGTAAATCAGTATCGGATACGTAAAAACAACATATGGGGGTTCGTACCGTTTTAATACTTGATTTGATTTGACCTTTCTTTGCATGAAAATAGGAAGGGAAAGCCGGCCAGGGGCCAGCAGCTGAGAATTAGAGGTCTCGCTTACCAGTTTCATCTGTGGGCTGCCAACAGACCTGAAGTTTCAAGTGGCACTATCTAAAAAACACCTACCGCCTTCCAGGGTGTCTGGATGTAAAAAGAAGATAAACATCAGTTAAGGCACCAGAGAAAATATTTCGCCTGTTTTCTCCACAGTTTTTATTCTGGTTTCAAGAAGGCGAGACAGCGTGTCTTGTCTTTGCCCCAGGAGGGGAGCTTTGGTGTAGTAGATATCAAGAGGGGCTTCTCTCAGCAGCTGCTGGATGGGGGTAGTTGTGGTCTGTGTTTCTCCCAGACCAGCTAGTGCCTCCTCTGCCTTCCTGTCTAGGTCCTGGCCTAGATTTTCCCGGTGATCAAAACCAGCTTGTAGTAAGAATTAAGGAATACCTTAACTCACAGCTATGTCTACGCCTGCTTTCCTGAAGTTCTGGTGGACTATAGCAAGTCTGTTGGCAATGGAAGCTCTTGCCAATCAATAAAGCTTTGTCCTTTCTGTAATCCCCGTGCTATAAAAAGAGATGGTGAGGATACTTTTAATGGTTAATTAATTGTAACTCACAACTGATGTGAAAGTATAAGGCCTAAAAACTCCTCTTTTGACATCCTGTTTTATTTACCATTCTAAATAGGCAAGTGCATTCTACTGTTGGGAATTATTTTTAACACTCATGTTGTTTTCCTTTTTATACTTACAGTTGTAACACCACAGCATTGTTTTTAAGGAACCATATAGCATTATTGGAATAAATCCTATTATATAAGAGACAGCCTAAACAATCCATATTGTGGCATTATTTTGGTAGTGCTGCAGGATGCTATTTCTGGCTTGCTGCAGTATCTTTGCTTCCTAATCAGTGTGATCTGAATATACCTGTGCGCCGTGCAGAACACGTGTGGCGCATTTATTAACAGAAAGATGAATCAGAGAAGGGTGGCATCTTCTAATCGTAGGCCCCACTTGGACTTGCAGTCCAGCTGAAATAAGGTTACTTTAAAGTGCAGCACTTGTAGGGAATTTAAACTGGCAGCCTACCTCTGATACAACCCTGAAGTTTCAGGGTGCCATCTGGGCTGCCAGCTTCCATCCTTCTCGCGTTACGCAGTTACTTAAATAAATCAGCTGTGGCATCTGTCAATAGATTGATCTCTGCTTTTCAAAAGCAATTTGTCTTGACGTCTGCCAAATACCTTTCTTTCATTGTTCTAGAAATTTAGCTTGTATTTTGTTGCGTCTGGTCTGTTGCAGGTTGATGTGTTGTATAATGCTTCCCATAAAGGAATAGTCTCTTCAGATTATTAAAGGTCATTTTTTTTCTTACCTGTATTTTGTCTGCTGTTTCTTACTCCGCAGCAGTACTGCATAGGCTACTAATGGTGTTACAGCACTAAGGAATCTTTGGGGCTCAAGTTAAACAATGAGGTGTCAGGGAAGCATGATTAACTTCCAAAACCAGCCATTGCCTGTGACTGATGGTACTAGAGGGAAGCACTGAAATGAGGTGTAACCACTGCAAGTCCTATGCTACAGAATAGGGGAAAAATTATTTTAGATCACACGTATTTCAACAGTATATGACTGCCTGTTCAGCAGGCACAGCTTTGCAGCAGTGACCACGACTGACTCTGTGCTGCTTTGTGTCATGCGTGTTGCAGCAGAGTCAGAGATTTTTGATAGCTGGAATAGAGAAAATAAGAGGGGTTTTTAGTCCTGAGTGCAAGAGTCTTGATAGCAGCTGTGTGTTAGCAAGTCACATTTATATACCTCTAGTACACCTACTGAAGAACTTTGTGGGCGGGCAGATCTGGCCCCACCACAGTCTCATGCCTGCTGTCCTGGTTCCAAGTTGCCTTGTCATTGCTAGTGTTTTTGTGTTGTAAGAAAGTGTGTCCTAGTAAGCTGCTGAGGGGATGCTGGTGATTCAAGCCAATGGGGTTACCTTTGAAGTAGGCTACGAGTGGTTAAAGTAACTCCCCTAACAAGCAGAAACTCAGTTAATATATCCCAGCCTGACTCTAGGCCAGGACACTCAGCAGTTTTGAAGCTGTGAGCCAGATGCCAGTTTGGGGTGATGTCTGTGGGCAGTCGCAGTGACCTCCAGGCTTGCACGGAGTCACCAGTGCTAGCGTAGTGAAGTACTTCGGCTTGCATACGCACCGCAAGAGTGAAATGTCACCTGGACGTGAGTACGAAGCTGTCCCGTGAATAGAGTATGTACCACGCTCCCCGAGTATACCTGGGATGTGGATAATCCGCAACCTCTGCTGTTACTGCAGGCAGTGTAGCTGTTGCTTTCCTTAGTTATGTGCTGACTTCCCGAGTGATCTGTGGAGGCGAAGGGGATTTGACACTGGTAGTATGCCAAGGCAGGAGAGCGTCTGCAGAGCTTTGCTAGGTGGGAAGTTCTCGTAGCAGGAAAGAAGGAACTATGTTCTAGCCTAAAATAGGGTATTGGATCACAAAGTGCATGTGATATACTTGCATTTATTATAGCTGTTAAGGTTTCTGCCAAGTGAGACTTGTTTCTAATGACATGCTGCTCCTGTGAGTGTCAGAACTGCTCTTTACGTCCCTGCTTGCAAAGTTATTTCTTTTTCTGACAGTATTTTGAATCTTGACTCTCCTATCCTTGAATATTCAAACTTAATTTTCATGTTCTCGATCCAAATTGAGAAAGGCCTTGTACAGCCATCCCAAGAGCCAGAATGCAGCAGAGATGTGTGATGCTGTCCCCCAGGTGAAGAGCCAGCCACCCATCCTAAGAAATGGAGTTGAGCTTCTGTAGTGGGTCTGTTTACAGCATAGAAGCACCATGCCAAAGTAAAAGGGGGTTGATTGGATCAGGTCTGCTGCTCCTGTTTATAAGCAGTAATTCAGTAATGCTGCAGACTCCTTTCTCTACAGACTCCTTTCTCTAGAATGTATGGTTTTTTATAAGCAGTGCGGTCTGTTAATTTTGGCAAACTGTTCACAGTCAAAGTCTTTCTTGTAGGTGCCTAAGTAGGATTTCCTTTAGAATTTCTAATGACTGGTTTTGTTCTTACCTCTGGGATATAATGTAGGACCGAAGGAGAAATGTGTTCTCTCTATTTTCACTCCATCCCTTCCCAGATTTCTGATGCTATAGAACATCTTCAAGAAGCACTGCAACTCTGCAAAGATGACATGAATTCACTTCATCTACTGGCCCTCCTCTTTTCCGCTCAGAAGCACTATCAACATGCACTGGACGTTATCAACATGGCTGTTGTTGAATACCCGGAAAGCTTTAGGTAAGAGTTACTGCGTGATGTGATACACCCAGTCAGGAGTGATCTGCTCACAAGCTGTGGTGTTCTCAGTTATACACAAGGAGCCTGTTAAATCAGGTGTGCTGCTGGCGTGTCACTCTCCTCCAGGACGTACTGTGAAGCTGAAACTTGTGAAGCTCAGGGTTTTCTTGCCACTTTCTGTCTTCGTGGTCTTTTGTTTTTAAAACTAATCTTTGTGCTTGATTGTTTTACCAGTATTTGTCTTTCTGTATTGTGCTGATGGTGTCTTCTCCGATATATTTCTCTGTACTTCTTTCATATGTCACTTTACATGTGAAATGAGCGTGAGGCAGCTCTGTTGTCTGTCTGCATCACAAATGATTTTATGCTTGGTAAACTTCCTGGTTAGACAAACAAAATTTTCATGTATTGACCATTCTTTTGATGCTCATTTATGACACAACTTGCTGCAATAGCACGGCTGGGGAGAAAGATCAGTTGAAAATCACAAACTGTAATAATGTGTAGCTGAATGTAGGGTTTGGCTGCCTAAGAGCAGGTCTGAACCAGCACAGACTTCTTGGAGCCAGAGGTTTCCACTGTTCTATGTTTGACTCAGTCCTTCATCCATCTGAGGGAGATAAATTGAATTCTTTGCGATTTACTGTCATGACCTTTCAAAACAGTGAATTTGTCTGTTCTGTGCAAAACTTAAAGCTACTGCAGTACTTTCTGGTGGTGGCATGCTAGCTGAGTTTCTCAGCCAAACTGCGGGAAATCCTGTTGCGTTGCTGGATGGCCAACTTCCATCCAGAATTGCCTGCATTTGCCTTCAACCCTTGCAGCGCTGGCTTTAGGCAGCCTGCTTTCTCTGTGGAGAGAGGGAGCAGACTTCACAGGTGTAGCCCAGCAGCTGAGGGGGACATTGTCTAAACCAGAGTAAAGGAAGGTCATATGAGAGATTGGGGCTGTCTAAATGTGAGCTTTAATGCTTTAGGATCTTTTAGAACTATGGGGTGATATCAACATGTAAAGCTTTTCATTGTAAGTTGCACGTGGCCATTTAAACATGCTCCGCTACGTGTGTTTTTGAGGTTAGTTACTCTTGTGCAGGTGAGGAGCTAAGACTGTCCGTGCATGCTTTTGAGAACAAAGTGAAAATTAGTAATGGAAAAGCTTCTTAAAATGATGCCTGAGCATCTCTTCAGCATGTGAACATGGGTGTGATTGAAACAGGAGATACTCCAGTGGCTGGTAAATTGTGGTTTGTGGTTTGAAAGTAGTAAGCATAGTTAAAAAAAAAAACCAAAAAAAAAAAACCCTCATGCCATGCAGTCAAAGGTCAGATGTTCACTGGTGATTACAAACTCTCAAAGGTAGATAAGACAGAGGTGGAAGAGGAAGAAGAACTGGTCCATCAAGTCCTGCATCTTTTCTCCAGCACCTACTGATTAATTTATGTTTCAGGGGAGGACAAGACAAAGAATACATGGTGTGCAAAGTACCTTGGAGGGCTGCTGTGTGGGTTCCTTTGTGCTGTCTGGTAATCCAATTTCCCTAAAGCAGGAAGAATATTCTCTCCTATGCTTCTATCAGTGTCAATCTTCATGTGTGGAAGGACATTTCAAGGAGTAGCAGAATAGGTTGTTTGATGGAAACAATTAACAAGGGTAGTGAAAGGGACAGGCTCATGCTTACTCCTAGCTGCAGGCCTGCTGGAGTGTGTGCTCTTGGAAGAACCCCCCTTTTTGTTCCGTACACGCACTGTGGTACATAACATAGTTGGCAATGAGACTCATTCACAGGTACACGAGGATGCAGGAGTAGGGGCTGGCTTCTTGCCTCTGCTGCTAGGACTGGCCTGTCTCTGTGTCGGTCTTCCTCTAAACCAACTAGCAAATAATTCATGAGTGGGGGAATGGAGAAAGAGTATCAGAGTTGCAAGACAAAGAGAGGTGAAAAATACTTATTAACAGCATTTCTGAAGAAAAAGAGCAGAATCCAATGAGAGGGGAAAGCAAGAAGAGTAACAGAACACATCTGTAGTTCGCACCAAATCTGAAACTGTTTCTGACTTTCTGGAGTCTAAAGTACAGTTGTTTATGCTAGGAGGGATTTACTGCTTTGTAAAACCTCTTGGAAGGGAGAAAGGCCTGATGCTATTGTGTATCTCCAGTTGTTATTGCCTTATAGAAAAACTGTAGTGAATTTTACTACTGCATGGAATGACTGCAGTATATTTTATGTCAATAATACAGGCAAATTCAACTGCATGATTTTAAAGCTGTACTTAAAAGTGGTTGATTTTTTACCAATTCACATTGATATGATCCAGGCAACTGTGTAATGTGGTGCCTGGGGGCTCCTTTCCTAATGACAACTCTTTTTGGAAGCATAGTTTGATGGCATAGATCAAGAAAAGATGAAAGCTGTATTATGGGACCTTAGGGCTCTGTAGATGGCAAAAAAAATGTAAGCATTACCTGGATGTATATCCTAAACAAAAGGAAGAGTAATACATAAAACATCAGTGTCTTATCTGGGCCAAACTGCAGACAGCTCATACTGTTTCATTGGTCTCTGACGGTGTGTAATTAAGATGAGTTTGTTCTTGCTTTTTTATTTTCATATTAAATTCTTTCATTATATATATATTAATGAAGTAATCATTCAGGATGTCACATGGTTGGTTAGTGGCTGAAGCAATTGGAAAAAGTCTACTGCATTGCTCAGCAACACACAACGTCCTTTGGCATGAACCCCATAATACTGACCCAGGTGTATCTGGAAGTGCCCCTTATTGGAGTGTTTAAACATTATACTCACCACTGAAGTGTGAAGTAGGTGCACAGGGAGGAGGGATACAAAAGCTAGACACTGAATAAAGTGAGAGATGAACTGTGATGTTTTGGATTGAGCTGTTGAACATCTGGGTATCCAAAAGCACAAATCGTTCAGAATAATGAACTTGGGAAGATCATTTCTGCTTGAAAGGCAGCATATCATAACAAATGCACTACATTACAGTCAGTGAATGACTGCATTTGAGCACTTGGATGTACTGTCAAGCAGTGACAGATGAGAGAGCTACCTGTGTTGGACATCTTGCAAGTTGGAATGAACCAGAAGAAATATACTGTCTTGCCATGACTGTAAAAGTTAGAAGTAATAGCAACCTTTCCATGAGAGGTATCACCTGAGAAATCACTGACTCCTATGGGGGCAGACTGCCCGGGATAAAACTTAGTGTTCTTACATCCCATTTATGTTGGGATGCATTTAAGAGAAGTTAATGAATGCGGTACCAAGAGTTGGTTTTGGTGTATACTTCACAGCACTATCTCCAGTACACCTGGAGAGAGAAGACTCCTGATAGCATCGGGTATCTCCCCTCCAGGTCAATGATGCTGATCATAAGCCTTTCTTAAGATGGATTCCTTCCATTTTTTCCCACCTCAGAGTCCAGTGTTACACCTGGGACTGGCTGTGATTACCTCCCCAGGCTTGTCTCAGGGATATATATATCTTTTACCTGGAAGGAATAATAACAGTGAGCACCCCTCTTGCCCTCCAGGTGGTCTTGTTAAAATAATGCATTGTTTATTTAGAGAGAAAGTAATTCCTTTTTTGAAGCCTGTATTCACTCCTCACAGTGTTCCACGCAGAAGTCCCATAGGTCTGGCAGCCTGCAGAACCCACCACAGAGCCTGGCTGACATAGTCCTTTATCTTCAGCTGGTAAAATTTCCTCCTTCCTGTTTTGCTCATGTAAAATTGACTTTGCCTCCTGACTCGCCCACTCTTCTGGAGACTGTTTTTCTCTCTGGTCATCTTTTAGCTCTAATTGTTTAGCTCCCAGCATTGGGGGGGAAAAAAAAACAAAAAAAATTAAGGTCTGTACCTAGCCTGAGGTTGGAAATAGGATATCAATTTTATGGGTACTCCATTGCTTTATGATTGCTCTCAGACTGCTTATCAAAACCTATTCTCTTGTTTGCCAGCTTGTTTTGTGTCTCCTGGATGGCTCCCCATTAAGTTAGAACAATATATTCCTCTGGCATTACGTACCACAACTTCTAATCGCTGCCCAATGTGATGGCGAATGTTTTGTTAAATGATCACGTCTTTGTAGCAGTGCTGCATGTAGCACAGGAGTTGTAACTCTTTTAAATGAATAGCTGCTAATATTCCTTCTCTTCCTAAACAGTAGGTCACTATTCTGTTGCTTTTGGAGTCTCAAAACTAGTTTAAAAGAGAAATAACAGAAAACTTCTGGGAAGTGCTGCTATTCTACATACAAAGGCTCAAAAAGAAGCAGGTGGGTTGGTGTGTCTGAGCAATGTAGTTGTCAAATGCAGATGCTTTTGCTCTACCCAGATATTTCCTCTCACAAAAGTAATTACTGCACATGTGGTGCAAAAAACCCAGAAGGCCAAGAAATATTAAATATGCATCTTGGAGAGACTGTCAGTTAAAAAAAGGAAGTAAAATTTGCACGGGGAATTGTGTGTGTTGTCTTGGTGGTGTTTTAGCAGAAAGGGGTTTCTTTTTTCTTTTGCTACAGCCAGCCCTCAAAATACAAAGTTCTCTTCTAGATTAGAAGTGGTTTACTGACAGCAAATGTCCTTGACTTCATCACTTCTACATTAACTTCATTAAGGATGTGTGAAGTAATCATCTGGCAAGGTTTATTTGTCGTAGTCTGGTGCAGAGAAGGGCTGTTGTGCAGTATATAAGCCGTGCCATTTACCAGGTGCTTCCACTCGCTACAAAAAACCCCACTGTAAAATCCAGATCTCAAAATCCATGATTAAACTGGCATTTCCAGTTTGAATTCTTTTTCCATTTCTCTTCAGGCTGGTTTTTGTGTGTTGAAAATAAACACCTCATGCCTCCTTTGAGCATTATCTTTATGGGCACTAGTGGGGTACTGCAATATTGTTGACATCCATACAGTAGAACTGTCTTCTTGCCTGCAATCTTCGTAGAGGGGAATAAGGAGTTGGTTGTCTCGGTCAGTGGTTTGCAAACCTTTGTGTTATGCCTGGTCTGTGCTACAATATTTGTGTCAAGACAGTTGTACCTCCCACCCCCAGGTAATGAGATTGTGCATGCTGTAGAATGGTTTTATCACTTTTCTCACACAAGTGGTGGTGACCTCACTTAGCTTTGGAAGTATGGCTGTGGAGAATCGGATCAGCCTGTTCATATGATTCCAGGTCATTAGTCAAGAAAGCCTGGTGCATCCTGTTAGTGGACATGGTGATAAAACAGCTTGTCAGAAGTCTCAGAATATTGTCTTGTTTGAATTCTTCAAGGGTGCAAGATGTGAGGATTTAAAGCAAGGCTAAACTAATATTTTAGCTGTAGCATTTGATCAGGCTAGACAACTCTTATAAATAGGATATTCAAAACTCTTAAGGGTGGAACTTTTGTAAGTTGACTTGTAGCGGTGTGCTCACGCCTTGGCTGGTGAGTGACCCACAATACTGATGCCCCAGCCAATAATAAAATGTAATAAAAAATGGAAGTGTCTACTTAGATGATATGACAGTACTGTGCTACGAGGATGCAAAATATATATTAGGCTTCTGTGATTCATTTCAGAGATGTATTACATGTAGTTAAAAGGGTTGAACTGGGTTTTTTTTGCTATAGTAACCATGAATGTTTGCTTTTGTTGGCGTGTTATGATCCCTTGTTGTTTTTATAAAATTAACCTAAAAGCCCTTGGTGATTTATTGCAATAATCAGGACTGTGCTCTCTGGAACTGATAATGATATTGAGTATTTGTGTGCCAAATATATGAAGGGAAAGCTTTAACCTAGTCTCCTGATTCTTATTAACGGTAACACAGAAATGAAAGGTTTTAAAAAACCCTTTAGAAATAGAAATCTAATGTTTTTTCCTGGTTTGGATTTGTTTCCATGCTTTTAGCTTTTTAAATCTTTCTGGTTTTCCCCTTGTATGATGAAGAAATGGAATGAATTCTTCAGTTACAGTATCCAAGATTGCATTCCCAATTTGGCAGGTTCAAACAGGTATATGCACCCCTTTCTAAGAATCACAGTCTGATCTAAGACAAAACCACAGATGGGCATGATAGCCTTCTATCCACTATCTTAATACTGTGAGAAGAAACAGCACTCTGGCTGGTTAATGTCTGGTTTTGCCAGGAATGGATTTGCGTTAGTGTATATTCAGTTCGTCTTAAAATTATATGGATGGGCTCAGTGGCATCTGGGGAGAATTCCAGTACCTTATAGCACATGGTTCAGGATATGAATGAAAGAAGTTAAACAGAGCTTAGAGAGGAAACCTACTGCAGACTTATTTTCTTAGAATGGTATGAAAAGAAGGAACAGCTGTGCATTTTTCCAACCTTAGCAGCAATGGCTTGAGTCTCTGGAGGAAAAATCAATTTTATTTCATCTTTTTTTTTTCTACCACCTGAGTAAATGGCTACTGCCTCCATTCATTTGAGATCTTTATAGTGAGCAACAGTGCTTTCTAGATGCTGGTTTTGGCACTGGAGAGGTAACGCAAGTTCTGTAAATGCATAGGCTTAATTTCAGAGATTTAAGAATAAATTCCAAAATGCAGGAATAGCATGTCTGATTTGAGATGAGATAGTTACCGCCCACAGGTTTGGTACTTCAGAGTAAGTTATTTGTGTAAAAGTGGGAAGTTCCATAAGCAAATGCCGGTAACTTTGTGTTTGAGGCTTCAAGCCCAGATTTTGTGGGTTTTCCTGTCGATTCCTACTGTATGTTTGTTGGGGTTGCTACCTTGTTTTTGACATGGTATTTAAGGCTTAGTGACTACTAGTAAGTCAGAGGAAAACGAAACCTGCAAACCACTTTGTGGTGGTAATAACTGGTTAAGTTACTTATTGATGCTTCAATTTTGTTTCTTTCATGGGTCAAGTCTTAACAGAATGAACTTTTAACTGTTCAGCACAGCTTTTTAGAAACAGCAAAATGTCACTTTTGTATTCCTCTACTTGCATTTATCTTATGCAACTAACTTCTTGCCACTACTTTCTCACCTGGATGGAAAAATGGATGCTTTTTGGTTCCTGCTGCCTCTCAAGTGCATTACATATCGGTGAGTTGGTGTGCTGGTTTTGGCTGGAAGAGTTAATTTTCTTCACAGTAGCTAATATGGGGCTGTTTTGGATTTGTGCTGGACTCTGTTGATTACACAGAGATGTTGTCGTTATTGCTGAGTTGTGCTTGCACAACTTTCTGCTTTTCACACTGCCCCACCAGCAAGTGGGCTGGGGGTGCACAAGCTGGGAGGGGACACAGCTGGGACAGCTGACCCCAGCTGACCAAAGCGATATTCCATACCATATGATATCATGCTCAGCACATAAAGCTGGGGGAAGAAGAAGGAACAGGAGGGATGTTTGGAGTGATGGCGTTTGTCTTGCCAAGTAATTGTTACGCATGATGGAGCCCTGCTTTCCTGGAGATGGCTGAACACCTGCTCGCCAATGGGAAGTGGTGAATGGATTACTTGTTTTGTTTTGTTTGCCTGCGTGGCTTTTGCTTTACCTGTTAAACTGTCTTTATCTCAACCCATGAGTTTTCTCACTTTTACCCTCCTGATTCTCTCCCCAGTCCCACTGTGGGGGGAGTGAGCAAGCAGCTGTGTGGTGCTTTGTTGCCAGCTGGGTTGTGTTAAAACATGACAGTTGGTCCCCCCAACACACGCTTTTCTCCCAGCTAAGTGCCATTTTCTTTTGAACTGCCGCAGGGTGTTCTGCTCTATATTCAAAGGAAGTGTTTTGGAGCCCTGGCTGTCTACACTGAATGCCAAAATAATAGTGAACAATAGCTTGTGTATGTTATCTGTGCAGCAGAGTCAAGTTGTCACTAGGAACTCTGTGGGCTGGGGTTTAGCCATAGTATGTGCATGTAGGGATTATCCAAGGTGAGGAGGGACTTGGTGATTGGGATCCCTGTGTTTCCATCAGGCGGTTTTGTGAACTCCAAAAGTAGACCTGGGTCATGGAGATCAGGAGTACCTGAGGCATGCTTGCTGCCTGGAAATCAAAAACAGAACCAAGGGGGAAAGGTGGTGGTGGTGTGGGAAGGCCAGCTCCAAACTTTCCCTTCCTTCTGTGGGTCTACGTGTGTATGCAGTGGGGCTGCATAGGGTGCCAGCATTTATTAACAGCTTTAGACATTGGTTCTGCTGGACAGCGTGGTTAGAACCTTCTTGAACTGAACTCCTTCAAGGCTCTTTCGTTATATGGATAAAGGAGGAAACAAATGACCTGCTTGGCTATTTTTCTTCTCTCTACATCTAGTGAAGGCTGTGGAAAGCTTTCTGTCAAACACACAGATACAGTAATCTGAAATTGTTTCCTGAGGCTCTCAGAACCTGACCACCTGAGAAGCAGGGAAAGATATTTATGAGTTTGGTTTATTTTTTTTCTTAAGAGGCATTCTTGGATTTTCTGAGACCTTTAAAAAGCCTCAAATTCAAGGATGATCAAGAGCCCCTTTTTTTGATTGGGAATTTATTTTTTCAGAATGAAGAGTATCAGCTCTATTAGCATTCACTGAAAATTACTGTTGATAATCATTTCTGGAAACACAGGTTCTGAAATACAGAGGCATGGATGTTATGCTCTGCAAATTGTTTTTCAGTGCGGTAAATTACTTTTTTTCAGGGAGTTCGCAGTGTGGCCAAGCCGTGTTGTCTCTCAGATGAGTATAATTCTCTGATCATTCAATGAAAGGGTTGGCTTTTTTTATCTCCAGCTGGAAATTTCAGACTTAAGTAACTTCTACTCTAAGGTCCTAGGACTCCTCATTCATCTGATAGGAAGAGGACAAAATGTTTATCTTTCTATTATTCTTCAAAAAGAAGAGGGAGGGGGCCATATTCAGACTTCCTGAAGAACTCACCAAGGAACAGAAACAGAGTATGGCAATTTTTCAGCCTGAATGTGGTTTTTACCTTCGGAAAACAGGCAAAGTCCTTGCTCTTCACTCTCTCAGAAAAACACTGGTGGTAATTGCATCTTAGATGGCAAGTTTACTTCTGTTGCCATTGTCACTAGTGTCTGCAGAACCAAGTATGTAAGAAGGCACAGTTGTACTATTGGATATTAGTCAGTAGTATTCATGTTACTTAATATTCTAGTCTGTGTTTGTAAAGGAAGGAGAATGATGGAGATGTTATAATCGAGAGACTGTAACGTAGTTCTGTGTTATCAACACATCTTTAAAAACGTCCAGACATATTTCTCAATATGCTAACATTTTTACAGTCCAAACCAGACAATATGAATTATGTTACTCTTTCCTTTATTCATTTTTACCTTGGCTTGAAGCTTTTTGTTACATATTCTAGTTCAGCAGTAAGTTGTCATCAGGCTGTATTTTAGGAGGAAGGGTGAAGATGAGAATGGTGAGTGAAATGGTCTAATCAAGCGTCACAGCCATTAGCAGAGCTCTTCCTGCCTACATTGACAAAATTCAACACAGAACTACGTCAGTATGATGCAGAAATCCATAGTGAAAGAGACTCCTGGGTATCTTTTGGTTTTCTTTATCCTCGAATCTGGCCAGTTGGATCCACCGTCTGAGCACCTGCGATGACTTCAGATTGTCCTGTAGCTTTTCTGGTATTTTCTCAGAACAAGGTCAGTGTCTGTCCGTTGTTGGTGAAGCATGCAGCGCAGTAGGGCTCAGGACCCAGGTGAGAATATAGGATGCCACTGCAGTCCGTGCCAGGGTGCTGCAAAGAACTGTGCTACCGGGGGGAGGAGGAAGCCGTGCCTCCTGCCCTCAAGTTTCAGCAACCAGTCATTTGGTCTGAGTCTTCAAAAATTTGCTGTGTTGGGGGGAAAAGGAAAGAAAAAAGTCTTTCACTTGGCTTAAATTTCAGTAACATTAAGGCATGCAGTATAGCAAAGTAGGAACGACATAATTCAACGTGAATCAAAGGGGTACAATACAGGCATGAGGGTCATCTTTAGAGCCTTCTCCAGCCCTCCCCCAACCATTGCAGCAGAAATGCTTGCAGAGGCCACCGTGATGCAGCGTTGCAAAAATGACACTTTAGGATAGGAACGTGCAGCATCTGCCCACCCCAGGAGGGCTGATGGTCCCTGCCAGATACAGACACAGAGGCAATAAACACCAGCTGCTAGATGGTCCTCGCCATGAGCGAGAAACAGCTGGCGCGTACAAGGGAGGGCCAGTCGCAAAGGGTATGTCCACCCTGCCCGGGCTGCTCCTCGTAGGGACGTGCCCTGCCCGGGCTGCTCCTCGTAGGGACGTGCTTGAGCCAGCTTCAACCCAGCTCCTCGGGTTGCTGCTGCAGATCTCCACAGGGCCGTGGGTCCACGTGGGTGAGCCACCCACCGTTGGAGCCTTGCAGAGCCTGTGGGCTGCCTTGACCTGCACAGCAGCTCTGCAACTAGGCAGGGACTGGCCTGAGCGTACCAACCTGCAGTGACTGCCAGCAAGGCGGGCAAAGCGGTGGTGGTAGCAGGCAGACTTGGAGCAAAAGGGTCAGATTCTCCTGGCCTGCGCACACCAAGCATGTGCTGATGTGCAGAGCAGTCCTGAAGGCTTAGCAGGGTTAAACCAAAACAAAGGTACCAGTAACGTGCACCTTGGGAAACCACTGGTGAGCGGCATGGGGCCAGTATTGGCTTGGGGTAGCTCATGCTACTACCAGCCAGCTGTGCTGATCTCGCTCTTGGGGGTTTTTGACCTACCTGGGATTGCTTTAATCTGTATCTTTCCTACAACTCCAGAAGGAATAGCTCCAGAGAGGCTGAGCACCAAGACTTCCTCTCTGAGACAATGCTGTAGTGCTGCTCTGTGGAAACGCTTCACAGCTGTACACAGTAGTATTGAGAGGGTTTTTTTGGAGAAGCTTTTTGTGTCTGCAGTGCTTGTGTGAATTAATGCTTTTTCTTATACAGTTGCACGTAGGAGTCAGGATACATATATTAAATCACCTTGCAGTCAGAGAGATTCTTCTGAAACTGAACTGGATGGTACATTGTTTTTTTGGTTTTTTTTTTTTTGTTGATTGCTCTTGTGTTAAACCAGATAGAAATGCTTGGAGTTTCCTTTTGTTGCCAGGTGTATAAACTATGTCATGTTTTAATGAAGAGGCTGCACATTGTCAGTTTGGAAAGGCCAACTGGAAAAAGGTTTTATTTTTCAAGTCCACTTTAAAAAAAGAAAAAAAAAGTTTCATTATGTCTGCACTCTTTGGAGCCTTCACACCAGATGATTTTCAAATATAATAGGAGTTGAAGTCTGCTCTGCCAGCAACTCTGGGATTATGTTGCTTCTTTCTCAGTGGCAATTGCCTGATGCTTCCCTGGACACTTGCAAATGCCAAGGGTTTGCATAGCAGAGGTGTAATCCAGGTCAAAATGTCTGTGGGGAAGAAGAAGGGAGATCCTGCAGGCTGATGATATCCAAGTGTGTGTGCTGTGCACTGTTGGTGGTTTTGCAGGGCAGGAACACCTCCATCTGAAAACCTATGGGCTTTGATGTTACTTCTTTTCTCCCTGTGCCGCCCCAGACAGTGTGTATTTCGTAGTTTTGGTGGCCACACTTTGCCCCACATATGTAAGACTGCTTTTCAGCAAAGCCCCATTACACTTATTTATTTATTTATTTATTTAAAATCTTGCAGGGGCAGAATGCACTTGAATCAAACCTTTGTTGGTTTAAAAAGGATTGGCTGATATGTAAGGAAAGGAGGAGTGCAAAGTGAGCTTGACTTAAAACTTATCCTTTCAGTTATATGGGGGGCCTAGAAACAAATGCATGTTAGACTTCTGAAGCCCTGTGATGATATTGTGAAGGACAGTATCTAAATAAGCGGCTGCAGGGGTATTTTATTCAGCTCATTAGCTGTGATAGTAATGCTGGAAAGCATGTAGAGAATTCTAGTACAGGCTCTTTGATGTTCTAGAGGTCAAACTGGTCCTCAAAGAATGAAACAACTTCTTCAGATGCCTTACCAGCTGAGAACATACCTAATCCTTGCAATGTTTTTTTTATCAGATGTGCGTCAGGTATTAATTCAGACTTTGCTTATTTCTTCGCTTAGATCCCCTGCAAACTTCTGATGCAGAAACTGTGTGTTAGATATGGCAATATTCACTTCTGATCTCATCTGATGGGCCCCTGCACATGGCAGAGCCAGTGTCTCATTTTACAAGGTATAGCAATACGTGCCCTGAATCTGGGAATTCGGGGTGTAAGCAATATCCTAGCTGAACAGTAGTGTATTTTTTCTCTAACACAGTATAAGCAACAGTACAGTCTGAAGTTTCAGTGCCACAAAACGCTAGAAGCAGCGCTCAAATTATGTATTCCAGCAGGTACTCGTTATTTGCCTACATAGCCTAGGCCATTAGTCTGGGATTAGTTGCAATATGTGGGAGAGACAGAAATCGTGGGTTTAGGTGTCACTGCGAGCACTGTTATTACAGGGAAGAACCAATGAAGCAATTCTGTATCCAAACAGCGCCTTGAGGAAATCATGTTTCTTGCAGGGTAGGGGCAAACTTGCTCTTCAGCATTTATGAGGCTGTAATAAGCTGTAAGACTGGTTGCTAATAATGTCACAGCTAAAAAAAATAAAAAGTGTTGCTCTGTCATTAAGGACAAAGCCATATACAGGTTCTCACAAATGAATGAATAAATTCTAAATGCTTCCTCTGATGTGTGAACTCCGAAATTAACACCACTGATTTCTGCACGCTAAGAATAGTACCGGGTGTCAGCACCGAGGGAGGATGGGAAAGGAAAGAGAGAGATACCCTTCCAGTCTTCTGTAGCAGTCAAACTGCTTAAAGCTTAAGCTGTGTAGCATAAATGGCTACATCTGCCATTTCAGAAGTTAACTAATTAGCCCTGTATCAGCACTGTAGTAGAAAAAAAATCCCTAGTCGTTGGCTTGGCCCCAGCGTGAGCGATGCCTACTGCAGGAAAACAAGTACTCCAACAATACTCGTGTGTTTTCTGACCTTGGCACTTTTAAGTGCTTATCATCGGTTGTGAGCAGGGTCTGTTTGGGCTGCTGGCTAAGAAAACGCTCAGTGACTGGATTTCATGCTGAAGGGAAGGAAAGCCATGTTGTTTTACCCTACCCAAGTAGGGGAAAAAATACAGCTGAGAAGGGTACAGATGGCCTGAATGGGACTGGCACATAGTACTGGAGTACCAGCGTCAGATGACTACCTTAAAAAGTGAGGTCCTGTCATCTCCCTGCTGTCACTGGGGACCTCGTAAGCCACTTTTCCAAGATTATGCATTATAGCAGTTGGTCTGGCTGAAAATACCCCCCAGAAGAACAAGAGACAAATTCTGTGAAACCAGAATACATTAAAGGCCAAGGAAGAGAGGGTATTTATTTTTTTTCTTACCGATGTAAACTTTATTGAATTAAGCTGATAAAAACGTAACAAAAAATTGCTGTGCTGCAGGATATGGGTTTTCTACTCGATGCTCTTCTAACTGGCTACAAGTGTGTTTTCCATCAGACTCAACGGCCTCTCAGCATACTTTGTTAAACTCTACTGCCAGTTTCTCTTACACTTGACAGCCCCTGCTCACAGCGCAGTTGTCGGGGGAGGAAGTCGCTGCTCGTCCTGCTCAGTACACGGTCCAGCTACATTCCTTCACGGTTTTAGTGTATATCATGAGCAACGCTGATGGTGTTTTCAGCACTTAAATAGTGCCTTTCAACTGTTGCTCAAGAGTTACGCCCTAATCGGCGTGAAAGCATTTTGAGTTCGGGCTTGGAATAGAACTTGCCAGCGGGACTGGGCACAGAGCTGGTACTTTCTGCAGTTGAAGGCTGCAGTTGTGTTGAGGTTTTATATAACAAATACCTCATGCCTTAGTCAGGGCCACTTGTAGTGAGGGTAACTATAGTAACAAAACAAAGTTTCTAGCTAGCGAAGGAATATTTCCAGTGAGCAGGACATCAGTCTCTGATCCAGCCCCTGAAATCTGCTTTTTTATCAGTTTTGTGTGCAACTCTATTTTAGCAGCGACTACTATATTCTCAGAGCTATTCAGAAATTTTCATTTGTTTGCTTTTTGTGTCGGATGGGGGGTTTTTTGTTTGCCTAAAACCTATGGAGGGACTTGCTCCTTTTGCCTTCGAATGGAAATGTTCTAATTATATTCCTGCTTTTCTAACTTGTTTTTCTAAAGAAATGGGGATTATGCAGTTGGGCTTTTTATACCTTGAGCACTTTCGGAAATATTGGCTGATTTTAAAACACATTTTGACAGTGTGTTAGAAGTCCCTGCGATAAAATTTTCTGCAAGTTTCCTAAAAGCAGCTGGCAGAGTTGAGGCTGGATGGGGGCAAGTAGAGACAGAGGGTGAGCACACGTGTGGTGGGAACAACACATGGGAATGTGGCAGCAGCCCTGTCACCAGGTCTCCTGGAGGGCCTGGCGGAGGCGGGGGAACAGGGACAGGTTGCAATGGGGGACTGGGGTGGAGGGTGCAAATCCATAGGAAGCTGTGTACCACCTGGGAAGGGACAGTTTGTGGCCTTGAAGTGTATATAAATACATAGTGTTTGTTTCTGTGTCTTACAAACTCATTTGCACGTGTAACAAGTGATAGCAGGATGAGTAAGGAAGGTAATGAGGGATGCTGGGAGTGGTAATCAGCACAGCATAGCCAACTCGGCACGTGTTGGAGGTGCAGTAAAAGGCTGGGATCGCAGCATGGCCTGCAGGAATCTGCCTCCCTTAGAAACCAGGGAATTGCTCCTCTTGTAGGTTTTCACTGGAATCCTAACCTACAAGTGACAGCCTGGTTAAATAACAGCAGAAAGAATTATTATTCTGTTAATAAAAAGGTCTCGTAAAACTTCATTGGGGGGCTTTTCTGTTGCCAAACCAATGTTTTATGAGGAGCAGGAAGTCGTTTTTAAAGGAAGCATGGCATTTGCTGAAGCAAGCAGAAAGCATAGTGCTCAGCCCTCGCTCTGTCTCCCCAAAGCTCTGACTGCGTTTGGACAGTTTATGTGTGAGTTTCCTTATCCCAGCTTCATAAACCAAGAAAAGCACTAGTTTTTAGAGAGATCCGTGACCCTGTCTTCTATTGTCTGTGAATAACTGTCTTTCTAAAGTTCAGTAACTTTCTGTTCAAATGGATGAGACATAACTTCACATTATGAGCCTCCAGTAAAACTAAGTGTGTTACTGCACTGGAGTGGGCTCTCCCATTCCATGTATTTCCTCTTTCAAGCAACAGCTTCTTTCTCCTACTACTTCTGTAGCCATTTGGTGGCAGAGTACTTGGTGCACCAGGCAAGGAGATGGACCTGTGGAAAATAGAAGGGAAAACAGGGCGAGAGAAAGCCAGAATCTGCTCTTTGGACTTGAGAGAAGGTAGAAAATCCATCTGAAGCTTTTATGTAGTTGTATGGGGCTGTTCCTGCAAATCAGATGATCTAATAATTTGCCTCTTCTGCGTAGTAAGATGCTGTTTGTCTACTAGTAGAGAGGAAGCAAAAAGCTGCTGTTTTGCAAAAACATGTTTCCTAGATGGTGTATAACTGCAGTAAACCACTTCAGCCCCAGACTCCTTGCAGTGACTCTGTCTGAACTTCCCAGCAGCCCTGTGATGCATCAAACATTTCATAATCACTTTGTACACCAGTGAAACGCAGCTGTGACTGGGGAGGAGTAGAACAGCTCTTTAAGAGGGACTAACGATAGCACATATCAGGTTAGGCTGAGAAGTTAGGAAGAATAATCTGCCTCACTGAAGTTGGCAAGATGCTTGTAGAGACCAGAGCTGGAGTTTTACCATATTATGGACACAGGTGTTAGCTCATATGTAAAAATGTCACTTAGGTGCCTTAATATCTTCAGTTAATTAAAACTTGGGGTTTACATTTCAATTAAAATGAATTAACGATCCTGACAAGGAATGGGACAGGTATTAAAAAGGATGAATCTTAATGGGACAAATGTAATCGTAAAGACCCAAATAAAAGCAATTTGTGTTAACAGTATGTTAAGAAAAGCTGGCCAGATATAACTGAATCCATCTCTTTCATTTGATGGTTGGAAAGATATTTTTTTTCACTCCCCCTAAATCAGCTGCAGCACTAAATCCCATAATAGAATTGTTCTAAAATTAGTAGAACTGGATGGGTTTTCCATCTTTGCTGCACAGTTCTGGTTAGAATTATTAATGAAAAACTCAACTTTTGCCTTTCTCTGTTTTAATAATAGGATGAGCTAACGTAGGCCATAAGTTTCAGGCTTCGTTCTACATCACACCGGGTTGCGTTGTTTTCCCGAGACCATTTAACTTGGTGGTGTTGTAGAGCAGCTGTAAGAGCGCAGCAGTTCCTGCATGGTGTCTCTAATCCAGAGCATAATTCTGCTCGAGATTTGTGCTCCACAAACTAATGCTTGTGGATTGGACAGGTTCACCCCTTGGATTCTCTAGAGCAAAGTTCCCCAAACTGTAGATCGCAATTCCCTGTGGGATGGTAGCAATGTTCAAACCAGTTTGCAGTACAGCAGCCAGCGTGGCTCAGTTCCATGGGCCCTTCCTCCTTCTGCCGGTCCACCACGCTCATAAAGAGTAGGCGTAGATGCTTTGGGACTGGGCTGCACTCTACAGCCTAATTAAGATTGGCTGAGGACCCAACCGAAGACGCAATTTAGAGCAGTCGAAGTATTTCTTTCACTCTTGTAATTTAGGCCTGCTTCCTGAGTAGCAATAATAAACCATGGAGTGACTCATTTGACAAGGTAAGCTGCAGTTTAACTTTTATTTATGGCAGCAAAAGAAAAAATTTGTCACTCAGATGTGTCCTGAGGCACAACCCATGGGAGAGTCTCGCAGTCGCACGGTTTAGGCAGGCTGGGCTGGTGTAGCTGCACAGAGCCTCTCCTGCCTGCTGCCGCAGGCGCTGCCCGCGGTGAAGCACGGTGTTTTCAGTCGGGGCGCGGTGGTTCGCAGTGGTGCAGAGCTGTACCAAGCCACGCCAGGCTACCCTGCCAGTGCGATTAGGTGGTTTAACAAGAGGGAACACACAGCTTACGTGGAGAGGGGAAACGTTTCAGTGGCTCAATCCGTTTCCCAGGGTAGTCTTTGCTGGGGTGGCTTCCACAGAACTGTGTCACGGAGCAAACCAAGCAGATGATGTGTTCTGCAGCTGAAGTAGTGTCTACATGGCACCTGGCTTTGCAAAGGTGATGCTTTTGTACTTGAGGCTTCGGTTGTCCGTTGGCTGTAATCCTGAACATAAAGATCAGAATTTGTATCTATTGGAAAGAGCAAACTGCTCAGAAGAGACGGCAGCGTGGAATACATGGACCTGCAGGGTTTACTGAAGCAGGCTTTGCTCCGATCTAATCAAGTACATTATTGACAGTTTTCAGTGGAGAAAGGAAACTGGGTGACCAGAATCACACTAGAAAACCTGCATTGAGGCTCACTGAATGGCAGGCATTACCTGAAGAATAAATTTATACCTGGAGAGACCTGGCAGATAGAGCTGTGATCTTGGCATAGAGTGGGAGGAGAAGGAGATTGGGGAAAAATTAATGGAAAGGCCTGTATCTATGTCAAATCTGCCAAATTTAGCAACTGTAGAACCTCCTTATAAATAAGGAACAAAGTGGAAGAAAAACTCACAGGGGAAAAAGTCAGTCATGCCGTAAGCAATCGCAAATCTGATGCATTAAGGAATCTGTCAGCTTCCAGCAGAGTTGATGTTTCTCCAAATGAATCCATTCTGTGTCTCATTCATGCTGAAAGTGCACTGCAGCTCACAGGGCTGTGCTTTTACTAAGTTCTCCAGGGCTTCCAGGAAAAAGATGCCGAGAAGTCTGACTGCTGTCCTGCATGCTCTGTACCGGAGCTGACCTCAAGGACGTAATTTGCAGTACCATTTAGTCAGCAACGTTGGGTTTTGTTGTCATTTCTGCTGGGGAGAATCATTCATGCAGGCTGATACAGGATTTCCTTGAGCACTGGGTAGCAAACACCGTAGTTATCCTAAGTAAAGATGTAGTTGCACTGTCCTGGAATTGCACAAGTGGAATATTCGTACGTGCCTCCTGAGGCAGGGAAGCGGTAAGCTGTGCTAGCTCTTCGTCAGCCACAAGCTTTCCCTTCTCTACAGGCTTGTTTCCCTGGGTAGCAGCACAGAGCAGCTTGTGGCAGAGTCAAAACCACAGGTTATGTGTGTGAGAGCATTAACTCACCGCTATAGCAGTGAGGAGCTGCCACAGAGTCAGCATCCCTCCCCCTCCCTCCCCAGTTTTCTTCTCCAAAGACCCTTTTGTACGGTAGATGGACTTGATACTTTCACATACTCCTGCCCTTCCCTCGCAGTTCTAAATTTGGTGTAATTCAGGCCTGTGACTTGACAAACGCCTGCAAAGTGCTCTCATCACCATTCAGCTTGGTACTGAGGCTTTCATAGCTGGTGTCTCGGTTTCTCTTCTGCTTGGAGTCATCTTGTGCTGAAGCCTGATGAACAGGGTAATTATTTGAAAAAGGATTACAGCTCTGAATCTTTTCCACTAAGGCTGAAGGAAGCTATTACTTCATCTTATATTAAATGGCACATGGTAATTTTAAACAGCACCTGGTTTTCTAATGAATTAAATCAAATCTGTTCAAGAACAAAGAACACTGATTTTTATCTGTATGTTTCAGCAGTTTTTAAACCAGGCTCTTTATGACAGGATTTAATTTATGCCATGTATCTACAGTCAAGGAAAATAAAAATGTCAGGTCTTCCATGGATGCATCTTGGTATTGGGAATCTGATTCAAAATGTGAAATTTCAGGTGCATACTGTGTATTTGAACTGTGCTTCCTCTGGATGTTATTCCCTGAGGGAATTAATTATGGTAGGATATATCACATACATAATGACAGGCTCTCTTAAGCCTTCCAGAGGCAAAACTACCGATCGGGTCAGCGGAGAGCCTGAGCCCTGTCAGTCTCCTTGGAGTAAGGAGTTTTGCACAGTGACTTTGGATATCCTTTCGGCAAGGTGCTTCAGGAAAGGTGTGGACATAATAATGCAAATACAATGCCTTCCATGTGGTGGGAAGAGAAGGAACACTATACCTGTCTGCCGGATATATTGGTTTAGAAAGGAAATAGAAATTAAACTGTGTGCTGTGGATTACAGCTGGTTTGCACAATGGCCTTTTAAGAGGGAAAGTAGAGGCGTACATAAATGCAAAGCATTTTTTTTTATGCCTAATGGTAAAACACAGGGCAGTTATAATACTCTCATGCTTTCAGGTTGACATCTGCTCCTCTCCTTCGGATGTATTTCAAGGAAAAACTGGTACATGCTGCTAACTTAACTGAAGGCAGAGATTATAAATACACACTTCTGATTTATCCTAGCGTTCTCTGATCCCTTACTTCGCAGAGCGCCCTATGCTGAACTAACAGGATATGTGACACAATAAACATGGGGATAGATTTCATTGTATCCTGACCGCAGGAGCGGGTGGAAAGGAGCTCAGTCCAGCTGCCTCCTGCCCTGCTCCTTGGCCGAGGGACAGTTTGACCTCAGCACCTTGCAGCTCTGTTCCAAGACTGCTTTGCCCGTTGGCATCCCACGGGGTTTCTCTCTGCAAAAGGGAAACGAAAGCAGAAAGCTTTTCCCTGTGAAAGGCTGGGGCTTGCTATTCCTCATCGCTTCTGGTCGTTTCTTCAGTTGCAGAATCCTCTGGGATGAACTGAATGGTTTTTTTGTTTATTTGTTTGGGGGTTTTCTGTGAGTCACTGGGAGTGTTTCAGGCAGCTCCTCTCTATTTAGTTATTTATTATTTGCAGGCTAGAATTCTGCAAATGAATGGTTTATTTAAAGGTATAAAGTAGGAAGTCAGCTGGTGCAAGCTGATCAGACTGCACTGACCCTGCGCTTCATTTCTGCGTGTATCAGATGCATGCTCATTTTTAAGGAGTTGGGGATGGTCTGCCTGAGCTTCTCTAACTTCACGTTTGAGTGCCAGATCCCCAGCTTGTTTCAAGGAGTGAAAAACCATTCATTTCAGTTGAACAGAGCTGATTCCCTTCAGCTGACAGCCTGGCCCTGAACATTTAGTTCCATTTACCTGTTTCGTTGCAGCTGTTAGCTCTAAATTTTGGAACAGAACTCAGTTTTATAAAGCAGTGGTGTTAAAAATATATAAAGGTCAGTGGTTGCTAAGTGCTGGACTGTTAAAAAATAAAAAATACACCCACAACCAAAACCTCAAGAAAAAAACCCCAGTCACCTGTGTGAAGAACCCAAAAGTAAATCCATAAACACTAATCCTGTCACCTGCACTGTGCTGTATGAATGAGGCTGGTTTTCACCGGTCAAGCCTGTATTATTCTATCCAGCATTTAAATTGTATTTACAGCTTTAGACAGAGGTGTGTTTTCAGTCTGTTATTGAAAGAAGGCCAAATATTGCCGGTTTTGAATGTTTAAAATGTAGTAGCTATGCATGTTTTGCTAAAGGATTTTTCTTTATTCAAACATGCAGTGCTTGAGATCTGTAATACTGTGTCATCTTTTCACAGCACATCTGGAAGATCTGTCACATTGGGGGGTAATAGATATTGCAGAAAAATAATCCATTAATCTGATTTTAGGCTTGATCTGTCATGGGTTCTGTTGGGGTTGGTTTTTTTTTCCTCTTCCCTTTTTTTTCTTTTCTCTTTCCCAACTGTGCATATATTTCTCACCTTTCTCATGAGGCTTTTAGTATTTGTTGGCAGGTCTAATTGAAATTTGTTAGGTGTTTCTGACAGGTTGAGAGACTGCTGATTTTTCTTTGTTACTCATGAGCAGTGACTCAGCTTATTTGTACAGCGTAAGGTGCACCTGCAACAGTTAAATCACCGTTTCCAGCAAGGCTAAGAAATGAAGCTTCACCTTTAAAATACAGCTGGCAAAATCCTGAACTGTGTTAGTGTTCAGCTGAACTGGGTGCAGCTCTCTGCTAGGAAATCCTTGTGCTGAAGTAGTAGTGAAGGATGCTGGCTGTGGAACTGGGTTCTGTAAGCAGGCAGTATCCTCGGGTTGATGTGTATCGTTGGGAAATTTCTAGGAAGAATAACTAAAGAATTGGTTTGTATTTGGTTACATTTGTGCCAAGAAAACAAAGAGTATTTAGGTTAAACTGAAACATTTAAGTGGCGGCACACAGACTTTAACTTGGAGAAGAGTATCTCTACATATATTAAAGTAGCTGGATTTATTAATTGGAGTGTGCTCCCACTGAGTATTTAAATCACGGTGACCCCTTTCTGTATGACTGGAAACACACAGAGCTGTTCACTCTTACAGCCTGAGTATGGGTTTTGTCCAAGTAGTGGTTTCGGAGTGAAAAAGCAACCTGCCGCTACCACGAGTACCATTTTGCCTGTCTGACGTTTGTACGTCGGTGTGCTGTGCCGAGCCAGACGGTAAGCGCGGGTTTTATTAGGTTAACTTAATGGTGCCAGCGAAGGGTTGAGTGAAACTGCAGCAGCGTGATCTTTAGCACATCTCGGTGTTGAAGTGCAGGCCCGGGTCTGTCCACTGATCACGAGCTCTGTGTTAAAGGTCACGCTCCTGTGTCCTCCTGCTGCTGCGCTGCGTTCGGCTGGTGATGGTGGTAATGCCGGCTGTGTTTGCATCATGGTTCTGCCTTGCAGACTTAGACAAGTAGGGTTCCAGCTGGTAGCAAAATACCCATTTCTTTAGGATTTTCGTTGGTGAAGCCAACAGTTTTCTGTCTACATGTCTCAACACAGGTTTGTTCTAGATTATAGGGGGCTTTACTGCAGTGATGGAGGCTTTGGCTTTCTTCTCTTCTGTCACTTCTTTCACCTTTTAAGCATGTCTTCCCCCATCTTTTTTCAGGCTGGCGTAGAAACCTACTCCTCCATATCTCACTGAAGAAGCTTACCTTATAAAAATCACTACCTCTGAACTGTCATAACTCTATGATGGATTGTCTTAGCCAGAACATCGGCTGAAACATGCCCACGTGCGCCCCAGGACCTGTGTCCTGTAGGAAATTCAGTGGTGCTTGGTGGATGGACTTCCCTTGTTTTCACCTCTGCTGAGAAACACAAATAGCGCTCAGTATCAGCACTCCGGCCCTTCTTGTGTTACTCACGTTTATGCTTTGTCCTCTGCAGCATCAGGCAGTTAGAAGAGACTCATAATCCTTCTCCTCGTAAAGAGCTGAATCTACCAAGGTTCTTAAACACGCTTAGTTTTAAGGAGAGGAATAATTGACTTCTTGTTGACATCAGCAGGACTTCTCATGCTTAACGATGAAGACCTTTTATAAGTGCTTTGCTGGACCACTGCCAAAGTGGAGTAAATTATATTGCCCCAAAATAAAATGACAGAAAGAGTGAGGTCTGTTTAACAACATTGTGTAATGTATTTCAAATAAGAAAATCTTATTTTACACTAAGCCTATTGTTTTTTATACCAAAGCCAAGTTTTGTGTGGTTCTAATTTACTAGTAGAGTGGGGGTGTGATGCAGTTTCAGACTGTTGGCTCCAAGTCTCGGTAACATGCAAGGTTTCATAAATGTGTCAAGTTGGGTGGAAATGGTTTACTCATCCTATGGAGAGGGTGGGTCTGCTTTGCTGTATTTTGTTGTGTTAATTTATACAACCATAATATGAGTATGCTATCGCTTTTTATTACCTTGACTCTGGGTTAATTAGAAGATATTTCACTCTATTTTTAATATATGAATTATGATTCTGACATACCTTTCCAGACAGAAGGTGTGTTCTTGGTTGGAGATCGAGTTGACTTGGAGGTTGATGTCGAACGTTACTTTATTAGCCAGCGTCCTGGTATCCTTCTCTCT
Source organism: Rhynochetos jubatus (assembly GCA_027574665.1). Classification (NCBI taxonomy): domain Eukaryota; kingdom Metazoa; phylum Chordata; class Aves; order Eurypygiformes; family Rhynochetidae; genus Rhynochetos; species Rhynochetos jubatus. The sequence goes on from CM050650.1 coordinate 30,633,135, forward strand.
AAAAGCTGCTTAAAGTGCATATCCTGGAAGCTTTTGTGGAAAATACAACAGTTTAGAAGTGTAAGTGAAGCATCCAGTTCTGCAGTCTTTGGGGACAGGAAGTATTGGCACATAGTGAGTGCTTCAGCATAGTCCTGTTAGTGCTCTTTTCTTGTCTGGCATGATCTCAGCTCAGCAATTAGAGACCATAGGCCTGGTTTCCTTTTCCGTTTCTGTAAATCAAGAGTTATTCCAGTGGTTGTGACAGCACGATAGTTCTCAACTCTGCCCTTCCAAATGAATTCCTATTTAATCAGGGCTGGCTGGATTTACCTGGGGGCACATCTGATGAAATTCTGAAGAATCAGGCCCAACAGTTGAGAAAATGTTTTAAAAGTGATGTCAGTCACAGAGGAACTCAATCTGTTTTCCTTCCTGTCTACAAATAGCTCTGAAGTTGAGAGCACCAGTATTAAGAGATTAAATGTGAAGGATATGGGGAAGGCGATGATGAACCACCTAGTTCTCCAGATGCTTTGCAAAGGTCATTCCCATTATCTGCTCTGCCGTTAGAAGAATTGAAGCACAGGGAGCTGAAGTGACTTGATCGAGACTGGCCAAGAAGTCATACGACAGCAGGAAATGGCACACGGCTGGCTCTCCGATGTCCCCAGCCCAAGCTACAGGATATTGGCCACACTGTCACCACGGGCCATGGTTTCCAGTGCACCTCTGAGATTTGCACATTGTCACGTAGGTGTCCATTTCCACCTACAAATGAGATAATGCACCACAGAATCACCTGAACTGAAGTACCAGGGCTCGGATCTGCTGGAGAACCTATGCATTGAACCCCTACGGCATTCATGATTGAAATTAAATAGAGGTAGACCTCTGAGCTCCTAGCCTTGGATGCTTGAGACCTGGCCCCGGTTTCCAAACACGTTCATGCAGGGTTTGGTGCAAGGGGGAGTACTGCGTGTATTCGGAGCCGGTCAGGGAAAGAAACAATTCACAAAACATGGGGGGACACTTGCATGTTAAACCTCAGTTTAGCATTTTCTGAAGCGTTGCAAGGGAAAGTCTAACACTCTGTGAGCGAGAGCCTTTTAGGTGCCTTGTGTCATGAGGCCAAGCCTAGCGCATGGTCTTCAGCATGTAAACTCTTAAACAGCCTAGAATCTACCTCTCTGGAAGCTGTTCTCATCCTGTGCTGTTGCTGTCATAGTTCATGGAGCATGATTATCTGGATTGCTGTATCATGCAAGAATGGGGCTCTGAGCAGGTCACCCTTCTAAAGGAGATGTCAGCTCTGAGTCTGCTAGTTTTCCTGGGCTGGGAGGATGAAGTCAGCAGTTCTTTGGACATGCTACCAGGCTTCTTGTTTTTATTTTTTGTTCATATTGGGGAATAAATGGGCAGGGAGCCATAAAAAAAGGACTGTATGTCTGTAAAAGTATATGATCAATTTATTTTTGTAGGGAAAGCGATAGATAACGTGGCACAGCATGAAGTTATAAAAGGAGATGCAGTCAGTGTTGCTGGCATTAATTTAACTAGAGAATGTGCCCTTAAATGTCAGGCGAGACTGCAAGAAGCACTGAGTTATTTGAGAAGACAGCAACTTTGATGTTGATTTTATCAACAAAAATGTAGGAGAGTAAAAGCAGCTTTCCAATTTTGCCAACTTTTTTTTCTTACTGATAACGTGACTCAGGCTTTAGCAGGTGCTCTAGGAAGTTTAATGCAACCGTAATGGTTATGGTGAAAGAGTATACATTAACTATTTAGTTGGCCTGTGTAGGTGACTCACCACTGAAGCTGAACTCAGCAGCTGATCTTCACAGCGAATCAGCTCCTCAGTTTATCCTACAGCTCCAGATACATTGTCCTCTCGTATTGGCAGATAAAGCAAGACTAGACAACCTGGGTTATAAAAGGAACGTGGGCTGCAGACGTATTTCTGTAGTATCAAAATGTAAGAGTGACCGTTCTTGATCAAACTGAGGGCTTGCCTGTCTTCAGTGGGGCATCTGGTGAATGTACAGGGAGAAGCATGTAGAAATGTGGCAGAAGGGTGGTCCTACCCCCTCGGATGTCATCTCCGCTTCTGTCAGCTGAGTGGTTCAGAGGCTTTCGGAGCCAGAGGTTGCATTAGGTTGTGTTTAATGCCCCTGATGGGCCTGTCACCCGTGAATTTATCTAATCCTTTTTCGAACCTATTTATGCGTTTGCTCCAAAACATCCTGTAGCAATGGGGTTTGCACTTTACTTTTGCATTGAATGAAAAAGCACTTCATTTGCTCATTTTAAATCCACTGCTTAATTGCTTTTTTAGGTATTCCTTACTTCTTATATTGAAACAACAGACAGCTTTGCTTTGACTTCCTGATTTTTCTTCATGTGATGATTTCATAAATTTGTGATCTCTCAGCCTCTTTTCCAGGCTGAGAAGTCCATTTACTATATCCATATATCAAAAGCGTTCCACAACTTTGATCCTTCTGGTCTCCTCCATCTTCTTTCCAGCTCTGTTAGACCAGTCTATGTCCTGTATCCACCTGAATCCTCTTTTTGCATCTGTTACCTTAAAGGGGAAGAAACGAATTCAAGAGTTCAGTGATCAGAGTGTTGGGGGTATGAATCCATGCCTCCCAGTTCCTCAGAGAGCATCCATGAGCTGTCCACCCGTCCAGGTCGTGGCATTCCTCTGCTTTTCGTTGGAACTGGTGCAGAATATTTATCTGGGCTTCGGAGAGGTAGGAGGGTGAAATGTTCGCTGCTGTTCAGTGGCACTTGCATGCTGCTCCAGCACCCCATCAATCAGTCATTGGATAGAGTGTATTTGCTGTCCTTGAAGCTGTGACGGGGATTCTGGTTTCTCTCTCCAGGCAGATGTCTGTAAACACAAACAAACAGGCACATACATCCTGACATTTAATGAAAGAATGATACAAGTTACAAATATCAGTTGCAGAAGTTCAGTATCTTCATGCTAATGTACACAACTGTCTCTGCGAATTGGCACGTGTTGCTACTGGTTTTGGTGTTTTGTTTCCTTTTGTACTCAAAATCCGAAATAACCCAGCAGCTGTGTGTGCAGGTAGGCAACTCTGGGTGGATAGTGAGAGACTTTGGGGAATGACAGCCCTGATGGGGTAAAGCTCAAAGACAAGTAGATCTTTGAGCAGCTGCTGGCAAGATCTGAAAAACTGGAGGGGTTATAAGCAGCCAGTGAATGGCAAAACATATAGAAAAATTACTACATAATACTCATTATTCCTAATTTAGTTTCTCAGTCTTGAAATGAGTGCCATATATTGTTGTTTGTTACAGTACTAGCATTATTTATTGCTTGTCGGATGATAGGGCACAAAGATCCTGTTGTGGTGCTGTATAAATGCGAAGTTAAAGGGCTACGTTTGATACTAAAAACTCAGTTTTAAAGCAGCTTTAAAAATTCTCAAGAATTAACTGATTAATAGTTCTTTCTATAGTCCTATAACATCCTTAAAGTAGTCAATGAGTTACTACTAAACATAGCAACCTATTTCTTCCGCAGATGTGCTCGTAAGCATTTATAGCATACCATATGCACACGTGAAACATTCTGCTAAGTGTTAGCTATTAAACCCCAGTAAGTAGATTGTCAGTGGTAGGAAAGAACTGCCTCTTTTCTTCGTGGGTGATGATAACGAACTTAAAGGCTGAGCATTTAGCCATGTAGGATTGGAAGACTCTCAGGTGGGCTAGGTAGGTGTATGTGGCCAGGCTTTGAGACATGGTGAGTATCAGCAACTGAAATCAGTCTTTATGAAGGCAAATGTTGAATACCTCCTGAAATCAACCAAAGTAGCTTGCTTGCTGCTGAAAATGTTCATAGACCTTCCAGTATTCCAGTCCCTACTTTTTTGTCAATGCATGGTGTATTATAGTGACATTTATCACTTATACTACTGAAATTTTGATACTTGGGAAACCTAATTTTGAATTTTCAGAGCTTCGTATCTCAGCAAAGTCAACTGCGTGCAGATTTTAATTTGCCAGAGTTAATATTACTGTGGTAGATATGTATGTTTGCTGGTGGCAGTAACCTGACGTTACATCAGGGAGCAGAAGCCTTTGCATACTGTCCACACACACAATAAAAGAAAACCTCTCCTGAGAGCGAGCTCAGAGTCTGGAGTCAAGAGTAAGCACTGGTTATTTTCCATTGTTACTGTCCCTGAAACTGTACACGTTACAAGAATGATTGGTGGATTTTTTTGCTCTCTTGTCTTATACTTACGTAGTAGCAATTTATGTCTGCTTTAGCCCAGATTTGATTTCATTTTCAGAGGCTAACAGAATTACCAATGACTGTATTGATAATCTTGGGGCTATTTTTTTATGTTGAATCTCTTTAAGCATCTACTCTGCTTAATACTACAAGCATCATACAAAAGTACAGTAAAATGATATTAAGAAAATATAATAAGGTGAGATCAGTGCATACACACTTTTTATTTATGCCCCTGAGAGTTGTGTGTGGACACTGATATGAGACAATACTCATTAGATTTATTTGTAGCAAGAGTGCTGCCTCAGTAATAAAATGATAAGCTCAAGATAAGTGATGCTACTTCACTTCAGTGTTTTCGCTGTATTTTTTATCTGTTTTTTTCTGTTATAAAACTTATTAGAAGCTGAGAAATACAAACAGCGTATAGCACATACAGCCTAATGTCCTGATTGTGTTTTCACCTTTTAATTATCATGTTTAATTGCATTGTTTACTACTGCTGACAGTGTGGTTTGATTCTTTTTGCCACTTATATTCTTCTAATTTGCCTTTTGGTTTGGTTCGTTGTATTATTACATGGTAACTCGAATAGCGCTACTGCAGAGGTGAATTACCACAACAGCTAACAGTGCGTGGCATCTCTGACATCTGGCAGTGTAGCACTGCAGAGACAGTTGCTAAAGTTGCATGATTATGTTTTTTAACCTCTATATGCCTGTGCCTAACCACTGGCGATAATACTGTGCTGAGACTTCATTATGTTTTTGAGATGTGTTTTTTTCCTATGTTTCACTAGTTGTTCTCTTTCCTGAGACAGAACATTGCATCTTCGTCCAAAGTTGGCATACACTCTCTCTAAGCAGTAAACACAGAGTGATGGAGTAGATGTTTGTCTTTTTAATGTTTAACTCCAGTGTTTAAATATGCTGCATAGTAATTTTAATTACCTCCTGATAACTGAGCCATCTAATCCCTACTAATGTGAAAGGGAGAAGGAACTTTTAATATAACCCTCCTGTACAGTAGCTTGACTGTGAATAGATTTTTCTTTCCTATATTCTTCCATTTTGTTAATATTAACAAGGAGGGTCACACAGTGCTTTAGAAGGTCTTTCATTTTGCAAGTTGGTGGTGGTTTAAAAAATATTCTGTATGCTTAAAATAGCATAGATTGTTCAGTGTGGCTGTTTCTCGGACTAGTAGAATGTTACTCTATTAAAAAAATAGAGTAAGCGCCAGAAGAAAAGCGATGATGCAGTCTCACCCCTCTGCACAGTCCAAAGAAGCTCGCTCACGTGCCTCTGCATCAAACCCATCGCTTCTATTTGTGCATTACCATTGCTTTCCAGGTGTTATCCCATCTTGCTGAAAAGGCTTTAAAGACTACAGCATTTACTGTGCACACAAGGTAGCTGCTGCAAAGATTGCATTTACTTATAAAGAAAGTAGAAACGTAACTACCAAATCTCCATTTGACTTGTTTCAGCTTCCAACAAATCCTTGGATTTTTTTTTTTTTTATTCCTTTTCTTTTAGATCAAAGACTCACAATTAGACACTTCTCCATGTAGGTGCTTGCAGGATGGGGCAGAATAATTTTTTACTGCTTCTTAGTTAAACCAAATAAACTGAGCTTCTTAAGCCTCTGATGAAATATGTTTTTCTAGCCCTCAGATCATTTGCATAACCTTTTCCTGAACCTTGTCCCATTTTCAGTCGTCATCTGGAGTTAAGAGTTAAGAGCAAGAACTAGAAACAGGATTGTAGTAAGTGTCTTGCTGATGCTGTGAACATGAATAACCACAGCCCACCACAGCGATAGGAAAAGGGGAAATGGCCTCAAGTCGTGCCAGGGAAAGTTTGGGTTGGATATTAGGAAAAATTTCTTCACCGAAAGGGCTATCAGGCACTGGAAGGGGCTGCCCAGGGAGGTGGTTGAATCACCAGCCCTAGAGATATTTGAGATGTGGACGAGGTGCTGAAGGGCATGGTTCAGTGGTGGTATTGGCAGTGCTGGGTTAACGGTTGGACTTGGTCATCTTAAAGGTCTTTTCCAAGCTAAAAGACTCTATCATTCCAGCTCCTATTTGACTGTGCTTCTATATATGGATGCTAAGGGTTGCTCAGCTTCTTACCTGTGTTGTCGTTCAGGAACTTCATGTTCACGAAGCTACCTTCTATAATAATGTTGGACTCCAGGGTATAACCTCTCATCTTACTAGTGTGATACATATTCCTTGCTCCAAAGGGATTGTTGTGGTTTAGGCCCAGCTGGCAACTGAGCCCCCCTGCAGCCACTCACTCACTCCTCCCCTTGGCTGGGTGGGGAGGAGTAAATACCAGGAAAGGCTGGTGAGTTGAGACAAGGACAGGGAGGGATCACTCACCCGTTATGGACATGGGCAGAACAGACTCTGCTTGGGGAAGAAAAATCAATGTAATTAGTTATCAATCAAATTGGAGTAGGATAATGAGAGAGAAAAACAGATCTTAAAAACACCTTCCTTGCCTCCTCCCTTCTTCCTGGGCTTACCTTTACCCTGAATTCTCCCCCTCCCAGCAGCGCAAGGGGATGGAGAATGGGGGTTGTGGCCAGTCCATCACACACTGTCTCTGCTGCTTCTTCCTCCTCAGGGGAGGACTCCTCACACTCTGCCCCTGCTCCAGTAGGGCATCCCTCCCGTGGGGGATGGTTCTCCACAGGCTCCTCCAACATGAGACCTTCCCACGGGCTGCAGTTCTTCACAAACTGCTCCAGTGTGGGTCTCTCCCACGGGGTGCCGTCCTTCAGGAGCAGCCTGCTCCACCAAGGGTCAGCATCTCAAAGAGCAGGGGATGTTTTTATTAGTATTTGTTTTACTCAGATCACTAACATGAAAATCAAAGGTAAACATAGAGTATGGATATGAAATAGTAAGGGACAAATTCCCTTGATTATGAATCTTGATTTTCCTTTCCTGGCCTAAGTTTGTACGTGGGGAATTTAGTTGAATGCTTGTTCTGTGGGGTCAAACTCTAGCAGTGGCCATGAGCAGACTTCCCTATAGCAGTTGGTACAATCGGGCTACATTTTGGTGACTTTGCCACCCCCGCCCCCCCAGAAAAACCCAACCAACCCAGCCGGTAGTGTGTGTTAGTGCAGAATGGGACTGCCGTTTTGCACATCACTGTAGATAGGCACCATGCGGTTTTGGCTGCAGACTTCTAATTATTGCGAGTGAAGGGTCTCTCCCTCAGCCGCAGAGTCTTCACCAACATCATCTATGAGTTGCTGTTGGCTCTTTCTGAAATTCGTTGGCTTACCCAGGAGCCTGCTGGTCACATTCACAAAACCGGTGTTAGGATTTTTAACCTTCAGCTGTTAATGTTGCATGCGGGTGTGTACATGTGTGTGCATCCAGTGGGTTAATCGCTAGCCTTATCAAGCTAATTCAAAACGTGTACGTCTTGGACTTTATGAAAACATTTAAAGCAGAGCAGTAAATTTACATTAGTAAATAAGAAATAAATTCCAGCATTTTGGCAATTAAAACTAAAATAAAAATGGGTGTTGTGAAGGATGGTGTTAAAAGCCGTGCTAGCAGCAAAGTGGTAGGTTGTGTCATTGCGGAGTCTGTCTTCTAACCTCTGCTTGACCTAGTTCTGCTGAGTTCCAGCAGTCTGTGCAAATACGTATTCTCTAGGTATAAGAATAGTAGCAGCAGTTACACTACCTAGAACAGGAATGTACGAGGGCTATCAGCTGTCTTGCCTAGGGGCATGAGATGATCGCCAGCTGGGGTTAAGAAAAAGCCTTTCCTTCCTGTGAGGCATTACGTAATTGTCTGCCTATACTAAGTGTGTTGGGGTTTTTGTCTGAAATTTATTATATAAGCTACTGCTCTAAGAAGATGCCAGACTAAGAAAACAGTCTGGCATATGTATTATGGCAATTCCTTTTTATTGTTTTTAATGCTGTCCAAAATAAAATGAGATTCACTGTATGTTTCACCTTGTTAGCTTTGCGACGCGTTGCTTTTAACGCTGTCCTGCCAGCTTTGTGACGCATTTTTGACTGCAGCTGAGGAGTATTGTTAATCCTCTCATCTCCTTGTGGGGAATCAGAGTTGAGCCAAATGAAATGTTTGGTGCTAGGGTGTTTTCTTTTATTGCTGCACATACAAAGAGAGTAACGATGCTGGCTGCCAGGATCTCGCTAGAGTGATACTGATTCCCCACATTTACGAGATGCCAATAAACCAGAAGTTATTCTTTTTCATCTTGCAGCTTACTCTTCACCAAAGTAAAACTGGAATGGATACATAAAGGACCGGAAGAGGCTCTGGTGACATGCAGACATATGTTGCAGATGTGGCAGATGGTATATAATGTTTTACAGCACAGGTAGGCTTTCTCCGCTGTCTAACAAGTTCAGATTTCATAATGGAGTTGCAGTTATCTGCTTTAATCTGTCTAGATACTTAAGTTGTTTTGTAAAAAGGGCAATTACCGTTTAAACAGAAACGCAAGTAATATTTCTAGCTGTGATTAAAAAAAACCCATGATTTTAATAGCCATGATTTAAAACAAAACAAAACCCCACAAACAACAAACCTGTGAGACTTTAAGACTGAAGAATCAGTTTGAACCAAGAGTTTCTGATCCGAATGTCTAAGCATCTCTGTCCATATTCAGATGTCCAGAATGGAGGGCAGATTTATTTTTTCCCCCAGTAGTGCTGAGCATCCATCAGCCTATTGTTCACAGTCTGCAGTAATTGGCACCACCCAGGGATGTGTGGGGGTGACACGATCCTGAACTGAGTAAGTCAAGGAAAGGCACACGGCCAAGACTCTTATCATATGCTGGGCTTGCATGCCCATCGCATAGCCTGGTGCTAACTGGGCAAGAAAAGGAGTGAAGGATGTAGCATCTTTCTTCTTTCCCTTGCCCTAGTAAATCTGCATTTAAACAGTGCTACTTCCTGTTTGTTCCCTCCCTCTCAGCTGCTTCCCCTCCGAAAGGAAAAGTTTAGAAAGTGTGAAAGTTACCAGGTTGGCTTTTGTTCCTTCTCACACCCTTTGGATATTGTCCTAGTCACGGTAACATGCCCAAAACTGTTGTACAGTGGTATCTCAAGACTCTACTTAATTCTCCATAGAGGTTGTATGTGAGGGGAAGGACAGCCTGCTCGATGGCAACAGTCACAGCAGCAGACTGATGAAGCTTGTATTGTTCACCAGTTTCTGTATGCATGTACATAAGCTTTATAAGCACCGGAAGTATATGTACAGAATGATGCGTGTCTATATACAAGCTGTCCTTGAGGGATTATTAGTAATTCCTTGTTGGTTTTTCTAATGAGCAGCAGACCAAACACAAAAATCAAGATATTTACATAGCAGCAGAGAAATGGTCTCTTAGAGGCTGGAATCATTGATTTCCTTGGGTCTTAGTCTCTTTAGCTAAGGATTCAGTCACGTACTTCTCACACAAATAATCTTTATACCCACGAGTAGTCCTTGTGAAGCTGATCAAATCCACACTGAACAATTATGACTAAGATTTACTCTTGCATGGGGGGGAGGGGACTGCAAGCCTAAGACTGAGGAGAGGACATTGGAAAAGCGACAAATAAATAGTTCAGCCATTTGAACTGCATTCGGATCCCAAGCTGTGCTTTGGCTATTATACTTAAAAACCCAAGATGTGATAGCTTTAGAGGCTTTTGATAAGCTTTAGCCATAGAAGCCTAAACAAAACAAATTGCTTTGCTTTCGCTTTTAGGAACTCTAATGTGTGTTTCATTGCTGTTTCCAGTGGGACTTTTTGGCTTTCTCAAAAAATACATCATAAAGCATTTTCTGTTGGAAAGCACTGCTTGAAAAGTAACAAGAATTAACTTGGAACCTGCAGTTTTGGACTGGCTTCAGTGACCCAGGAAGCCCCTGCTATTAAGCAAATTGCAGCAGTATCAGCTAACAAATATGCAAAATATTCCGGGCTGGGCTTGCAAAGGAACTTAAGGAGAATTCTTATCGGTGGGACTTGGACACAGACATTTTTAGGGCCTATTGAAGAAGAGAAGCCTTTATTTATACATAAAGTAGAGAGCACCCAATAGTCTTTACTAGTCCAATCAGCAGCTAATCGCCTACAAAATTAAATTGCAGTTTAGTTACATTTGGTTGCATTTATCTGGCCTATGTTTCCCGGCTTTGTGATCTTACTATGACTCTGCTAGACTAAAGGGTCTTTTGGGGCACAGTATTTTCTCCTCAGGCAACCGTTCACGTGCCCTGCTCAAGTCCCCTCTTGTCTTCCCTCTGAACTGGTGCCTCTGCAGTCCCTCCCAATCCAGTGTTTCCTTCAGCAGTTTTTCTCTCCCGTTTATCCACTGTCTCAAGTACCTTTTCAAAACATGGGCAGTGGAGTGGCAACTGTTCCCGTTGTCAGCCTTTCCAGTGTTGTATGCGGAAGGCAAATCACATGGCCACTGTCCCTTCCATGGTGCATGGAAAAGCTTTCTTGGCCGAAGGCCTTGTACTGCAGCGTTGAAGGAGTAGTTCATTTCCAGCCCTTCTCCGGGATAAGGAATAAAGCTGTTGGGAGTGGCTGTTTTACACAATGCTGCAGCCCACTCAGGTTTCAGGCTGGGATTTCAGTCTGCTTACCCAGTGAAAAGGCTGTGCTGTTGACTGTATGGAGGTGTATTTTGTTAACGAGGCCATCTCATCAAGCCTTCTCTGAACACTGCTCTCCTGTGGTCAGTTTTTATGGTGGCCGAAGTTACACCATCCGCCAATCTCCTCGCCTGTCCCTTGTGTAGAACTATAGCGTATAAGCCAGCGTTCAGCCGTGTGCCTGGACTTGGTGGTGGTGGCCGCTGCATCCAAGCGGCACTGGCCACGTGGGAGTATTATTTGAAGTGCAGCTGCCGTGTTCCTGCCTACGCAACGCAGCGGTGAGACAGAAATGCCCCTACGGTTCCACCAGCAGCCCCACCCAGGGCACTTACAGTTGGGCTAATCCTGGCTATGACAGGGAATTTTCCCTTGTGTCTGTCACCACATGATAGTGTCAAATGGGGTATGAGTGTGCAAACCAGTATGGAAAACAGGGAGGCCCAGGCCAGAGACTTGTGCAAACAGTCAAATGCCCAAGCATTCAGGATCCATTGACAGAAACGATAATGTTTGATCCCAAAGCCCAAGCAAAAGGTTAATTAGCTAATGTAAGTATGATTACCACTATGATGAATGACAGTAAGTAGCTTTCAGTTCTAGATTGTTAGCTGGCAATGACATGACTTGGTTTATCTTTTGTTGTTGTTTTCTGTGATAACAGAATAATCAAGTTTAAAACCAAATAGCAGTCTCAAGCTAATTCTTCTGCTAGATTAATGTAAATTCAAGGAATCCCTACCAAAGGGCTGATCAGACTGGAAGACCATGCATCCATAGCAGTCATGACTCTGTGACAGCTTGTTTCCTGGCAGGAATCTTGTCCAAAGGCTGAGCTGCAGGCTTGGAAGTGTGCCAGAAAAAGTAGCCAGGGCAGTCACTTTTCCTTTTGATATTTTGTCCCTTAATGGATGATGAGAGGACATATCATCACCATCTGTTCCTGGGGGGATGGCAGACTATGTGGTGACAGGAAGGCTCAGGAGAACTGCGTTAAGTGGGTTTTCATTAGGCACATGATTATTGGGGTTTTTTTGGAGATTCCCTTTGGAAGATCTCTCCTGTGAGGACAGAAGTCTAGTGGAGGACCAGACCAGATGCTTCTCCTTTCATAAAGCGGTGCTGTGTGGTAGCTTTTATCTTCCTTCTCTGACTGAACAGAACAAAGGTTGGACAGGAGAAAGTAATCCCTTTTGAAATGAAGAAATTAGCACCTGGGTAGAAGGTGTTAATTAGACTGTTTCAAAAGGATCAGCACAGTAGACCTGTGAACAAAACCTTCTGCAGACAAGCCCAAGGGACGGTGGTGAGGCTGCTGGTTGGCCTCCTGGTCTGGCTTGTAGCTGCCAACATGTTCCTTACCCACTGGTTTGCAAAGACTCCTAATGGCCATATGAGCTTATACCGGCATGTGCCCTGGAGCTCTTCTGGGGCACTGGGTCTCTGAGCTTCCTCTCCGTTGGCAGGGTAGGGGTGTCAAAACAACGCATCCAAGTAGCCAATTGCCTGCAACTGGAATGCTTGAATTTTTGGTTCCAGCTGCAGCTAGATGAGACTATTGCCTGATTCAAGGGGACCGTTGTCTTTCTGCTGAAAGATGGCCAGGTAACATGGCTTTGTTTCTCTACAGTGGCTCCGAAAAAGGAAGTAGTGTGACTGAAACACCAGTGATCAAAAAGCCTAACGGACTGCACCTCACGCTCCCGGATGCTCACGATACCGATTCCGGTGAGGAAACGAATTGTGCTTTCCCATCTTAAATGCATGCTTTTGTGAAAGAGAAGTGTTTTATTCTCTTCAGCGGGGCTGTGTGCACGTGTGTTGCTGAGCTGCTGGTCAGGAGGTCCGGATCTGTCTCCAGGGCCATCTCTGCTGCAGAATGTGTCACTGGTTTGTCTGTACCTTGGCTTCCCCATGCATAAAACAAAGAGATGAGTTCCTGCTTTCTTTCACGAAGCTCTCTGAGATGAGCATGAAAGGTATTAGATGGGAGTTTATGGTAATTCTGTAAGAACTGTATGATTGGCCTCTTTTTTTTTTTCCTCCTTCTTTCCTGTCTCCCTCCCCAGTTTAATCCTTTCAGATGTCCTGATCAAGACAGCTATTATTGTGGTTTTGGAAAGCTGAGTGAGAGTGTCAGTTCTTATTAGAGGGTGATTTGCTTTGGGATTTGTACATAAACCTTGTGATGCTTTATTATGTGGTACATACACATTCACAGTAACAGATACAGCCAGATGGAAATAACCGAGACATCAAAGCTAATCTTGGCAGGAAGGGGAGAGGAAGCTTTCAGAAGAGTGCTGCTGACTTGTGATTTTATCAGAAGTCTCGTGATACTTGGTGCTTCCTTTAAAACCCTAACTCTCAAATCAGATGATTATGTGAGAAACTTACCTTTTAACTTCGAGGTGTTTTTTACTTCTTACCCTTATGGATGTAGAAAAAACACTTGCAAAAAAGTGAACCTCACAGACTCAGAAATTGGACAAAAATAATATAAAAAGCTTAATTAAAAAAAAAAATAACCAAACACTTAAATAAGTCTCATACTTTGGGTCTAGAGAATTAGGGTTTGTCTGAGTCTTAATCTTGAACATTTGGAATGAGTAACGCTGAAGCAACATGCTCAGCATATACAGCTGAGATGGAGGACAAGTTCTTATGTGTTAAGTACATAGCTTGTATTAAATTATGTGTGTTTAACTCCCCATTTACCCTCACCAATGATTAAAAAACATTGTAAGGTTAGGTCTTGAGCATACAAACATTCAAACATCAAAACATTATTCAACTTGTCTACCTGATTGTTTCTAGTGTTAAATCCTTAGGGTCTGTCTATGACATTGTAATCTTACTGATTCTATGCATACATATTTATGTAGTTTTTAATCTGTTTATTCTGTTTTATTGCTCTTTCATGAGATAAGTCTCTGTATTTTGTATAGAACCTTTTTCTCATTGTTTGTATGGCAGTATTTATTAGCATTCAGCCTAATTAAAGGCAACAGGCCAAATTCAGCACAGATGGATGAAGAGGATATACTAAATAAATATTTGGCATATTAAAAATTATCTGGAAAAGGGTGTGGATATGACATAGAAGTTTCCTGGTGATACAGAATCATGTAGGTTAGTCATCACTTGAAGATAATTGTCAAGATTTGTGAAATATACCGTGTCATCCCTGATGCTGGGCAGTAAAATGGACTTTCAGTGAATATATGAAAATTATTTAGAAAACACTGTAGGTAGTGTGCAGAATCTGTCAGCCACTAGGCATTACTAGGAAAGCAATAAACCCTCCAAAATATTATTTGCCACAGTACTTTCGTTATCCATCCCATTCCCACTCTGCAGCTGAAACAGCGAGTGGCTTATGGTGCCTAGGCTGTGGGGCTGAGCCTGGACTGATCCCTGCCCCTTCAGCTCTAGCTGATGCTTAATGTAAAGGCATTCTGGGTGTGGATCCCATGCTCTCTTGGGGAGACCCCTTGCCTTGCTTTGTAATTGTCTGGAGAAGGGAGTGTGGCCGGGTTTGGGCTACACCCGCTTCACACCACGGTTTGAGATTTTGAGACCAAATTGTCACCGGTAGAGCCTGTCATATTTTAATGTGCTGGTGTGCCACCCTTCTAGGGCCTCACTCCTGCCTCCTGCTCGCTCCTCTGCTGCATGCCTGCAGCACCTCCTCCATAGGCACTGCAAAGATGAAGCACGTTCGGTCTCTGCAAAAAGCACCTGGGTTGGGTGCCTGTTCCAGCCCGCTCTTAGCCCCATCCTAGCAGCCAGCATGCAATGGTTCAGCAGAAGGTGCTGTATGCCATGGTACTGCCTGCCAGAAAGGGAAAATTCGTGTAAAGCACAAGCTTTAAACCAGCTTTTCACACACATAAAGGGATTTTAGCCAAAAACTGTATTCCTCCTCCACTTTGAGAATCTGATTTTCCATGCTAACATGGCAGCACCCACCGCGGATGTAAAGATGGGGCTCATAAATGACACCATCCACCTTAGCGCAGGATTGGCACTGGCCCATTCCAGCATGGGTCTGTGGCTCAGTGCTCTGCAGGCTGTAGGTGCTGCTCTTCTCCATCTGCAGAAAGGAGGCAGCTGGGTCTCGCTGAAGACGGTGGGAGGTGAGACTGGAGAGCACAGCTCTTGCCCCTCTTGCCCCTCTACCTGCCCAGAGCTGGGGCTGTGCCTGGCCGCTTTGAAGGCGGGAGGAGATCTGGGGGTTTTGCATCGTTCTGGAACAGGCTCTGATTTCCATCCTGAAATCCCCTGGGAGCGTGCGGCAGTATCGCTGTAATGCACAGGCGCTCTGTGATCTCTAGGCTCATCACTGGAGGGGGGGGATTACTGTGACCGGGTTTGACACTGGCCTCTCCCTCAGACCACAATGAGATTATTTGCTGTGCCAGAATTTTAGGTTTGCTGCCAGAAAGATTAATTCCTCTTTATTTTCTTCATCTTCTCCCAACTGAAGCAGTGTTCCTAACTAAATTCACTCATATCAGTCAGCTGCCTTGCTGTTTCATTCTTTTTCTGATTTAGTCTTATCTTATAATGCTCTTGCTTGAAGTGATTTAGGCTGGGGAATTCTGTGTTTCTTATAAGCCCAGTAAATCTACCGAGGTACATTTCTATTTTGAAAGAGATCTTTTTCATAGATGCAAAACTTGGTCCTTCTTGGTCTTAAAACAACCTTAGAACAGTGCTTTAAAATTATTTAGATATATTTTGTGTGGCTTATACACAGAGCTCATCACAACAAAATCAATTTTGCTATTTTTATGATTTCTTTCCAAAATGTGTGGAGGGCTTTATTGTAAAATGTGAAGTTTATAGTCTGTCTAGTGGAGCTGTTAGAAAAGAGAAAGAGAGTGCACTAAAATAACAAATTGATGTGATATCTTCTTATGCCAACATTTGCATGTATTTTGAGGCATGACATTAAAGTTCTGTGAGACAGGTTTTGCAGGTTTTTTTAGCATATAAAGATGTACATTTCTTTAGGAAGAGGTATTTTATAATGAGACATTCAGAGATTATTTTTTTTAAATGTTGCTTGAAGTTTTTCTGGCTCCCTTGCCATCTGGAGTTCAAAGTGATACCGGTGCGATACGTGCCTACCTCCTCTCCTGGGAGACGGGGTGTGTTAGAGGTATACTCTCTTCTGGCTCCAGTAGCCTTCAGCCCACCCCCAGGGTCACCATTGTCCTTGCCTGGGACTCAGAGCTGTGGCTAAGTCCCTTTCAGTCCAGAAGTGCTGGGCTGGTACAGACCTCTCTTACAGAGCTTATTTGGGCAGACAAGCTTTAAGGAGCGTTCCTGTGAGCCATCCAGCAGAGATGGGTACCGACAGCAGTGACTAAAGTCCAGGTATGGGCTGGGATGGAGAAAGCCTTTTCATCTGGCGTGTGTGTGTCTAGAACGAGGAGTGTATCTGTGTCTGAGGCTGGACAGGGATGGGTCTAGTGTCTAGCCACCCAAGTCTAGTGTGGCTTGCTTCCTTGTGTAGGCTGAGATGGAAAAGAAAATAAACGTCAAAGGGCTGGGATAGCAAAGGTTGTTAAATGCAAAGAGCCTCCACTGTAAATTGCCAAGTAATTTGGGTTCCCTTTTTATGGCTCTGCAAATTGAATCCCACAGCACTGGTCAAAATCAGTTCCAAATCTCAGGCTTCTCCCTCTTGGCAACTATGTGGCTAATGAAGAGGAGGAGCAGCTAACTCCTGTTCCTTTGAGTGCAACTAGTGTGTAGTGATAGTCCTGCAAAGCCTGCTCTGTGAGAGAAGGATGCTTCCGTAAATCCTAAGTGGCTGTTCAGCCTCACAGCAGCACGTGAACCTCCAAAATTCACAGAGGTGCATTACAGTGACATAGTTTCCTTGGATTGACTTGCAAGGAAAAGAGGATTTCCCTGAGCTCTGTGAGGATGTGAATAAAACACCAGCCCATCTGCCCACCTAATGCAATCAGACCTAATGCAAGCATTACGTATGGGTGCTTGCAAGCGACACAGCTCCAGAAAGCCTCTCTGAAAGAGGGCAGTCTTGGCAGAGAAATGTAACGCTGGAAGTTGCTTTCAAAGCATACTAACACAATCCAGAGTGTAATACAGGAATCTGGTTAGGCTGACTACAAAATCCCCAAAGCCCGTGTCAGTTTTTCCACGTTTGCCAATCTAGAAGGCAGGAGGTCTGCCCTAACTTCAAAGTGTTTCTAATAACATCGCCAGCTGTTCACATGGCCAGCTTCTTCTCTGCACTGCACAGAACCTGGCCCTGCGTTGGATGGCAAGGGCTGCGTGCCTGGGAGTTTTCCGTGGGTTAAACACCCTTGTCTGACTTGAATTGCCTGGAGTTTCTGTGAAATTTGTCCCAGGTGGAGGGAGGGATGGAGGGGGAGAGGAGTGTGAGTGGGCAGGGCAGGGGGAGGAATCCTGTGCAGTGCAACAGGCTGAAGGTGGATCTGTTAAGGAAGCTGTTAAATATAATAAATTCACAGTGCAAAACAGAATGGCTTGTACCATACTATTAAAGCCATAATTACTACGTTACTGCACTGTCATCTCTTGGATGCGAAGATCCGGAATGTCTTTGAAAGTATGTAGGAATTTGAGAAATGCATCTAGGAAGAGCAGATTTGCATTTTCTGAGGGAGCCGTGGGAAGCGCCTGCACTGCAGGGCTGTTTTGAAGTTCTCCTGCTTAAAATGAATGACATTAGTTAGCGGTGAGATAATGGGACAGATATTTCCCATAGCACTTTTGGAGTTGCACTTGTGCCTCTCCCTGGCCGTAACAATCTGGGGCAGGCAGTGTGGCCTCTCCATAGCCGTGACGCTCTGGGGCAGGCAGTGCCAGCTGCGGTTGAAGCTGCAGGCCGTATCCTGCCCTGTGCCACACAGGTGCCTTTGCAAAGTAGGATGGGATGGAAGCAACCCACCCCTTGTGCCTGGCAGAAGGTTGGGTCCTAGCTCAGTGTTCTGAGGACCACCAGCCAGGGGACCATGGAGGAGGTGTGGTTTGGCAACCCTGTCTTCAGCTGTGCTCCAGATGGAGAAACATTCAGTCCCTCCCAGATACACCACCTAATGCATATGCCCATGACAGGTGTTTGCCCTTCTGTCCCTTCCCTTACCCAGAGCCATCCCAGCTTCTCCAAGTACCTGTCCCTAGGTGCTGCTGCTCCATCAGGGTGACTGTGGTGAGGGAAAGTGGGATTTTTAGCTCTGATCTTGTGGTCTACAAGGTTCGCCTGTAAGGATAGATTGAAGAGTAATGCTAATCAGCTCAAGTGCCAGCAGAGCAAGTCCCAGCAGCTCTTCAGAGAAAGAGCTTAGCAATCTTAAAGTCACATTAAACCTATGTATATTAAAATATTTATTTCCCAAAGCTTTACAGAGCCAACTCTGAAATCTCATTTTGTAGCTTCTTATTTTGTTACCATCCTCTTGGTACCCCTCTGAGAGGTCGGCTTACCAGTATAATCCCACTTGCTGCACTGGAGAATGTGGTCTCTGTCCATGCATTCTTCCTGAAAGTAGCTTTTGATGTGACGTTTTGTCCCAGAGATGTAGGTGCCAAATACTTTATTCTTGCGTAAACGTTACAGCGCATACTAAAGGTTAATACAGTGGAAGCACTGAGCTCTCTGCTCCCCAAGGTTAAATGAAAAACCACGCTGCCTCCAAACCAGTGGAACAATATTGATGTCACTTGAAATGTGTGTGCTGTGTGAATGGTGCCAAGCTACTCCGTAATGCTGTACTAAGATTTTACATTAGTGGGCCATGTTTTGTAATTGTGTGGTGACAGTGTGCTTATAAAATGGGTTACTAATAAGTTTTCATGGGAAGTGTTTGATGGTAGAGTTCTGCTTTCCAAATGAACAAAATATGGTTGCTTCCTTGATGAATGCTAAGCAGACCTTTATAAAATTACTGTCTGTCTCTTAATTCACTTGTTTGAGCTGCAGCCCTTGGGTAATTCAGTGGGGGTTTTTTCAGTAAATTAACCTTTTATAAAACATGGTTCTCCAGTTGGTCACACCAGAATTCAGTGGAGTTCTTATTACATAAAACCTCTGCAGCAAGCAGAGAATCAGACCTGCTGCTTAATGAGTCAAAAAAGAATCCCAAAGAAGTATAAAATGCATCATTGTTCATGTTCGTTTGGTCCACAGGATCACAGCGAGCCTCTTCCCTTGCTGCATCAAGACTGGAACAGGCCATGTCTGAAATAACTATGCAGAGCAGCACAATGAAGCAAGGACCTATGCATCTGTGGACAGCTCTTGAACAAATTTGGCTACAAGCTGGTAAGTCCCAGACCACCTGGAGTTCCGTTTTCTCTCCAGTGGTGAGTAAGATGACACAAGTATTAAGTAGTTGAAAATCACCTTATTCCAGCAGAAAATCTGACCTATCTGTACCAGACGGTTTTTGAAATACTGCTTATTTGATTCAATATAACAAAAAGATTCTGGAGTAGTACGATTTTTTTCAGCTCACCTGTTTTCCCATAACACAGAAAATTTCAGTCATCACAAAAACATGCTTTTAAAAGAAGACGATAGTTAGTTCTTCATCAACAAATGGTAGTTGGTAAGGATGATTATTTTCATTCTCCTTTTCCTACGTGCTTCCCTGTAATAAGACTGCGCAAACCATGTATTAGATGTTATTTAGTCTGGGAACTTTCCGATCCCTGCTGAGGTTTAAGTGAAAGTTATTAAAAAGAGCAAGTCCTGCACTTATTATATCCTTGACTGAATCTCCCGAGGACTTGTACGTTGCACGTCAGTTTGAGAAACTCATGCAGAGATGCTACAGCAGAGCACATAAAAGGAAAAGAGAACAGTGAGAAGGAACTCTACCCAGAGGTGATCTCCAAACTCATGAAGGGGCTTTATGTAGGACATTTAGTGAGGAACAGAGTTGCACAGCACATTCTAGTGTTTGCATTCCAGGTTTTCAGGTCCAATAAGAGCGTTCTTGACCCTGCAGTTTTGCTCTTGAGAGACCATGTGTCTTCCACAACTGGACCCACAGCTGTGTGCCTGAACTTATATTTGAGTTCTGTGATGGCTTCTTAAATGTCTCTGCTACCATACACAATCACAAGAAATAAAAGCAGAGCCCACTTGAACCTTGTGATCATTTGCTATTCCGTATGCAGGAGAACCTTTCAAATTCTCGTTTAGCTAATCTGTACAATTGACAGTTCTCACATAAAACCTGGCAGTATCACCCTACTTCTCAGCTAAGGTTTTTATAGCTGGTTTTGTGGGGCATTTCCTACCAATTAGACCAGTTCTGGTACAAAATATGTGACGTTCCTTTTTTTTTTTACAATTTGACTAACAAAAGAAGTTACCTTATGGAATGCATCACCCTGTAAGTTAATCACATATGTTCGCTTAATGGCTTGTATGTAAATTTCAGTTATGTGCTGTGAGCTCCAAAATCACTAGCAAGATTTTGCTTTATTCAGTTTATGCTCCTGGCTTAAGGCTGCAGAGGCAGCCAGTGGGAAGCAAAAAAAAAAAAAAATGGAGTTTGTTGTGATGAGAAGTCAGGTGTCTGTTGTCCATCATCCTGCAGATAGCTCTGGGCAGTTTACATTTTTGCTGCTGTGTGAAAGGACAAAAGAAATAAAGACCTAGTGCTTGCTGTGACCTAGCTGTGAATTGCTACGATTACTTTGCAGTGTTAATCGAGTGCCTTTCTCAAAGGTGTTAATTAATTCTTTTAGATAAAATTTATTTTTACAAGCTGTAAATTTTCTGTCCTATAATTTTTAAAATCTTTGTTTCTTTCATGCTTACTTTTAACTGGACTTAGGTTTCATATTCTGAAAACACATACTGTGACTGTGCTGTAATTTCATTACTGAAGTCAGTTGTTGTTAAGGATCTTAATGAGCTCTTGGTGTGGTACTACTGCCCATTCTCTTCTCTCGGCAGTGTGGCAGTTGCTGCATTCTGGTATATTCCTGAGGGATGAGGAGAGGTGCAGGTGTTTTGGGATAGTCTCTACTCTCTGTGGAGAAGGGCACATTGCCTGAATAATTAGAGGACTTCCTTGAAGTGGGTCGGAACTTACACTGAGCCTAGTGAGTGGAAGAGTCCAAAAGGGTATCACTGACCCTCTGCACCAGAATCTTTCCTATCTGAAAGGAGGGGAAAGAAGGAACAGGTGTACTAGCAAGAAGTTAATAACTTCCAAAATAGAGATATTTCATAAACAACAAATTAAACAGAAATGCATGGTTAAAAACAGTTGAGGTAGTCATTTGTTTGCATTACAGCTCACCCCAGAATTAACAGCTGTGGAAAGCAGCTGTGTCCAGATTCCCTTCATATTCATGATGGAGCCGCACCAGTACGCCGTAGCTTTCTATCAGGTTTAGCTTGGACTTGTCCTTTTTCAGGCAATGACTCATCTTGTGACTCTGGGCAAGTTGCCGAACTTCTTCATACCTCGATGTCCTGTCTAGAGGGAAAAAATGTTAATCTGCCTTGGGGAAACGACTCCCGTGTTGTTGTTTTTGTTGTCGTTAACACTTAAACCTTCTTAGCATGTATCATAAATCTTTAGATAAAATTATTACCGTTTCCTAACCTCGCACTACAGTAAATTTCTAACAAAGCATCCGTCCTTTTCCGACGCTAACAGGACGCAGCTGGCCGTGTCTCTGTGTGTGGGTATGGATTTAGCGCGCCGGGCTGTAATCGTGTCTGGCTTCCATTAGAGCCATTACAGTTCCCATGCCTCTGCATATCCCAAGGCATGAAAACTAATGGTACCAACCAACCGATCCAGTCGGAGCTTTCTGCACTTAGGCTGGAAAGAGGCATACAAAACCAGCTGTCCCACAGCTACGTGAGGCTGTTCTTACAGACCTCCGGCAGCCAGGCCAGGCCGCGAAGCCGGCACTCGTGCTTGTGGTAGCTATCAGATGATGCTTGGGCAGGGAAATTGTTCCAGTATCACCCTCCACCTGTAGCTGCAGTGGGACTTCCTGCCTTGTGCTGGAGAGTCCTTGTGCTCCTAACAGGCCTCACAATTAGTGCGTGAGAGCACGTGCATGCTTTTAACAGCGGCTGAAGGCGATGAACCCTGTGCAAATAGCTAAGCTCTTTTGTCCTGTGGTAAAGGTACTTATTTCATGCGTAAGAGGGCATAGTCTTAGTGGTTTTATCTGTAATTTTTCTGGGTTTATGACCAGCACAGTTACATAGGAAAGATAACAAAGTAGCATCTTTGGCAGTGCAGCTGCTAAGTCCAAATGCAGTGCACTATAATGGATGCTGCGCCTTGGCGTTCCCTGCAGCAGCGCCTAGTGAACTTTGGCAACCTAATTTTTTGTAGCTACCAAAGACCTACCTGATGGATCTGTGGTTTCTAGAAAAAGTCCTCTTCTTTTACACATCCAAATTAAACTGTAAATTCTCACTGTTAACCTTAAGTCCAACCATCTTTTTTACAAGGAGCTGGGAGTACAGTCATCTGCAGCAGGGAACGTAGCACATATCTTCAGCGGGCTTCCATCTCTTCCGTTTTCCCAGCAGGCAGTCACAATTAGCTTTGGAAGAGTACAAGGTCTGCTGTCCCCAAAGACTAGAGAGGTGGTCCACTCCCTGCGACAGGCGTGCTTACAGGAATACTAATAGGCATACTCTGGTTTTAAGTGTTCTGCAGCAAAGACTTTGATTAACACAGCTTGTCTGGTTCCTTTTAACAGTAACCTCTCAGTCCCTTCGAAATGTAATGGCTTCTTAAAAGGAGTTGTCTCATTAGGCTTTAACAATAATACGCCTAAACATTATTCTTGGCCCCAAGTCTGAGAAACAGGTCGTTTCAAGGAGTACTCGGGAAGGATGCTGCAGTGCACATGCTGCCGTGGTGCAGCTCCAGGAGAGGTGGGCTTATGCGATCCATATGCCTGTTTTTCCTCTTTGTTCTACTTCTCCTGACTGAGAGCTTGAATTCAACTTTGGGAGAAGGAACTTCTGTGGCATTGATAAAGCATGTTAACTCCTTCCACCACTTACTGCAGGAATCCTAGCATTTACTGGTGATAATACTGCTTGTGTTACCAAGAGAAATGTCTGACCTAGGAACTATTTCTACCCGTTACTTACTTCTTAAAATCATGCCAGTACTACTCCTTTGTCTATAGAAAATGCAATCATACTGTTTGGCTAAGGAAAACGTACTTGAAGTGGTTCAGATTTACGACCAAACTTTACCTTCATTCAACTTTTTTATAAGATTGCTTTTGACCCAGCGAGCAAAGCGTGTCAGTACTGAGAAGAAATAGTTTTAATAGTTTTAATCTCTTTGGGTAACTGGAGTGATTTCTTATCTGAAGTGTGTGTGATTATATTTCCAGGCAGCAGTAACTGTGTGCTCTATTTACATGGAGTGTTTTAGAATGCTGCAAGCCACTTTTAATCAGAGTTCTAATATTCTAGCTCCTGTTGCTATATTATTTTAAGCTTTACTGTTAACTACAATGTCCACTTTGTTTGTCTTTACTAGTACTTTATATCTGACAATTTAGCTTCTTGACTAACCCAATACTTTACCAAATATGGCCACTCACAGCAAAGTAGGTCTGGTAATTTGATCTAAGGTTGGCCAAATGCCTGCTCAGCACAGTCTGCGAACCTCACCAGGTAGACCTAAGGCTAATTCAAAGGAGCATTTAAAGAAAAATGACTAGGATAACTATTCCATGTACTCACAATGGGGCTGGAGTGGGCTACCTGCTGTCTCAGTAACGTGCTGAAGTTTACCCGAGGAAAAAAATATTACAGTGAACATGCTGCAAACAAGAAATGTGAAGAGAGCCAGTGTAGCAGAGAGCAGTGAGCTCATGGAAAAACATCTGCTCCCCCGAGTTATGTACAGCAGGAACTTCCCCCCGCCCCCTTCACAAAACGCTTGCGATTTATTTATTTTATTCTGTATGGGCCAATTCCTGGGAAAAAAAAAAACCTGTGTTGTACGAGGTGGGCTTTGTTCCACGAGAGCATGTCGTTGGGGCCAGTGGGCTGGAATCTTCAACCCTCTCTGGCCCACGGCCGCACAGCCGCATAGCCGGCTCCCCGGCAGCAGCCAAGGGCACGACCAGGCCCTCCCCTGCTGCCCCTCGGCTCACCCAGCACAGCTTGTATTGGCACAGCTTGCACGCGGGTGTTTAAATGCTCTTCCTTCCCGAAGCTTTTAGCGATCCTAAGCCCCCACAAGTTAGTAGCTCTGAGACTGAAGGTGTTTATCAGGTTTGGGAGATATGTTTACTGACATTGCCAGAATAGCTGGGATCAGATACTGCCCTGTGATGCAGCACTGGTTGTTAAAGCAATTCCAATATTTTCCTTCCTTTCTTTTTTTGTTTTAAAATATAACGTTCTATCAAATTTTAGAATTCCAAATTTAGAACTTCCTCATTCACTGCTTGAGCTCCATAAGCGCTCTTTACGGTGACACAAAGCAGTGTGAAAAGCTGGAGCCTGGCAAGGGGGAGCAGGAGGGAGTCCTTTATTACGCAGCTATTACTGAGAAGAATAAGGGTGTACTGCAAAGATGGCAGCCCTGCAGTGTTTACTTACTAGGAGGGATTAGGAACACTTCACACTGGAGATAGAAATGGCAAAAAGTGAGCTGGTTTGGTCCCCTTTGAAATGTTGCTGTTGAAGTTAAGAAGCCAGCAGTGGTTCCGCTTAAGCCTCCTGGTTTAGCAAGTTCTGTCCTAGGCTTTTGTGGGGTACGGTGACCATCACTGAATTCCCTATTTCTCTCCAGCTGAATGTCCTCAGGGGATAACTAGGTTTTGATCTACACTCTCCAACTTGGTTTATTTTCTATCAACGATGAATGTGAAAAGTCAAAAGGAGTCTTGGCTTATATCAGTGCTGGGCATTTTGGATTGCTTCCCCCATTCCTGAGGCTTCTGGATATTTCTCATTGCTGGAGCAGGACGTGAAGCTTTGTGGGCTGATAATCCGTTGGCATGGGTGGTCATCAAAGAGCACATGCCATTTCTCAATCTGGGACGTGCAGACATGCATGTGTTCGTTGAACACTCGAGAGGGAAACAGGCAGCAGCTAGCAATGCTCTTTGTTAAGTAGTCTGTAGACCCTTTGCCAAGAGATGGAGAGAAACCTATTGCACTGCCAGTGGTACCCAAAGCGTGACAGAGGGTACCAAATACTAGCATTTCCTCAGCTGCCCAGTAAGTTTTGGGCAAGTGATAAAGTGTATACAGAAGAGGAATTGGGGGCAGTGGACATTTATTCATACCAGAGACAGAAAATAGGAATTTATACTTCACTGGCCTGAAATATGAACACCTAGAAAGTCCTCTTTTTTACTATAGCCAGTAATATGTGTTTTGAGAGAGGTTACAAGAAAACCCAAAAGGTGCCCTTCCAGCAGAAATATTTTTGTGTCCCCTGTATCAGTGG
This sequence comes from Rhynochetos jubatus, assembly GCA_027574665.1. Taxonomy (NCBI): domain Eukaryota; kingdom Metazoa; phylum Chordata; class Aves; order Eurypygiformes; family Rhynochetidae; genus Rhynochetos; species Rhynochetos jubatus. The sequence goes on from CM050650.1 coordinate 30,658,540, forward strand.
CAGCCTTATTACCTAAAAGAAGGTGGCTGGCTTCTCCCAGCTGGAAAAGAGCTGTTTCCTTACCACTGAGCAGGGCCCCACTTCCCATAAAGGAACCAACTGCCTGGTAGTATTTCAAGGGATGTTTTGTCTAGCCATTTAGTTTAGAAGGGTAGCTTGTCGTAGGTCTGTGTCCTTCCAGAAACTTTAATGCTGCATAAAGAAGCTTAGTAGCCTTTTCAGCCCCTGTGAGACCTGAAGCTTGGAAATTTAAAGCAGGTCCCTGGACTCCAGTGAACTGCCAGTTTGCATGCACAGACAGCCTTGGAGGATGTAAATCTGCTGCCTCATTCAGAAGAGCAAGTGGCTGAGCTCAGGTGGATGGGAGCACGTGGCAGTTTCTGTTCTTTATTTCTGCATCAAAGGTTTGCATCAGATGAAACTATTGCAGTCAGGACGCGGCTTGAGGAATCTCCCATCTAATCTGCCCGCGAATTGTCAAGCTACTGCGTGCAGGGTGATGGTGTATTATGGAACAGTGACTGAACGTCACTTGTCAGAAAGGAAAGGCAATGGGAGGTGGGGGGCAGACAGGAACTCTTGTCTCGGTAATAGCTCTGTATTCACCGCTGAAGGCAGAGCTGTCTCAGAGGAGTGGGCCTTTCCAGCTGGCTAAGGGCTGCTGCTGTGGTAACAAGCATTAATAGCTCCTGAAGGCAGATGATGTGGCACAGAAATCTCCTCCCTACACATCCTCACAGGTGCTCGCACCTTCTGAAAGTGTGAAGGGCTGTTCCCCCCCGTGCCATCCTGCCGGGTGTCTGGCTGCACCGCGCTGGCTGTGTCGCTATGCAGTATCGTTTCTGGGGTGGACGAGTGGACAAGTGCTTTAGATCCAGCGGGCTCACACAACCCAGCTATGTGGAGCAGCCTACATGTGGGAGTTAAGTGCTGCGCCTTGGATAACACCAAACGTGATTCGCAAGGAATGAAATTGTAACTCTTGGGTTGTTCGCATTGCAGAAATACATTTGAAGTCTGTGGGGTTTGGGGCTAGAATTATAGTTGTTGCTGCTTCTGTGGTGACAAGCACAATCACTCTTGACACTGCTTTGCAGCACTTGGGAAACGGGGAACAGAGTCAGTGTTCAAGGTGATGGCAGGCAGCTCCGTTCCTCAGACTAGCAGTGTGATGCAGATGTGACTCGATTACACTGTTGTTACTCCTCTGATGGACTCCCGAACAGAGGTCTGTCAAATAATTCATCTTGGAGATGAATAAAGGAGCTTGACTGCAGGAGACCCAGCGTTGTCAGTGTTCTGGGAAGCGCTCTCAGTCTGTGCTTTTCTTACTGGTCTTTGGAGTGTGAGTAGATTATATGCTTCTAGCATTTCTCACTTGATTAAGGATCTTCACTGTCGATGAGCTTAAATGCTAGCAGAAACAGCTGGAAGAACTAGGAGCTCATATTAGGAGTTAATGGTAATCTGACTGGAGATGCATGCTGCTCTCGGGGACTGGGCCCAGCATTAAGACTGGTGTATCAGTGGAAGTCCAGTTCCAAGTCGAGACAGAGGCAGCTGTAGTCACAGAGGAAATGGCAGTTGTTTGGAAGAACAGCAGGGTAGGCTGGACAGTACTGCAAGAGAGCACGGATGGGAAGCATGAGGTGGTTATGGGAGAGAAATTAATCAAGCTGGGCTGGACCTTTGGAGTCAGCTGGATAGCTGCTGTGGTTTCAGCGGGTGCGGGCTCAAGCTTCAGTTAGTGAATGAAAGGAGACAGTGCACTAGTCATCCTGTCTTTGCCCATCCTGTCTTAGCCCATACCTATAGGTAAAAATGCTGAAATACTTTCAAATAATCATTCACGTTCAGAGTTTGTAGCGTTACTCCAGAGACACTAGCAGTGGAGGTAGTACATCCAGGATGATCATATCTCTTTACTCAGCAGCATTCAGAGAGCCGTGGTGGTACTCAGTTCAAAGCAGAACGTAAATGTAAGTTTTTATGAAGGTGGTGTTAAGAGCGAGAGCAAGGAAGCTGGCAAACATGGCCCTTGGATTCAAAGCTGCTAAGAATGTCAGTACCCACAGCAATGTCATCCAATAGTTGGGGGTTCATCAGTGGTTTTCCTGAAGCAGTGAACCTTTCACAGGGTAAGAATTATGGATCTTCTCTACCTGTGTCAGCCTGAGGAGATACCCTCTTCTTTGGAGTGGAATCAGGTGCCAGGTCTCTGTAACAGAACTTCCTTGCGAAGGCTGGTAATTTGGTTAGATGTTCGTTTACAGCACATAGGGAGTTAGGCTGAATAATCCAGTGGACAGAAAGATGCCAATACAGGTAACGCGAAGGCAGGTGTTCCCGTGATTTCGGTTCCAGTGAGGAGGCAGTAGTATTACCATGATAAATTTAATGAGCCCTCGTTTTTGGATTTGATTTCTGCCTCTAGCTGTGTTTCTATTCCATGTTGCATAAGTGTATCTTGTTAATCTGTAAATAAAATGAGTATGTAATAGAAGTGAAGAATGAGTTTACAGAAAACACATTTTATTGCAGGCCTAAATGGTTTCTCTTAATGTCTATTTTTAGCTGGGTGGGTGCACTCCTTCCCTTTTGTAACCCAAAGGCACCTCTCTCATTCTTATTTTTATGCAAATCAGGCCTCCCACATCATTACATCATTTTTTATTGACTATTGAGCTTGCAAAGAAATGGACTGAACTTTAATATGCTACATTACCATACCATAAAACACAATTTGTAGATCTTATTTAGATTCTGTGTTGCTGCACTTCCTCTAAATAATTGTTATTACTGAAGAAGATTTACAGGCACAGTCGAAAGAAAGAATAAATACTCTACATTTTGTATGCATTGAAACACCGGCTATGCGTGATTTCACATCTAAACCCCCTTGCTCCCGATTCTTTTCTGAAATGAAACAAGTCACGTTATGCTGTTAGTAGCTAATAGAGCTTTTAATACGGCAGCATCCAGAACTTCTGCTGACTGCGAACAGTGCCAGGATTCCACCCCTTCGTTTGTGCCGCTAAGTTTGTGCTAACTTTGCAAACAAAGTGTTTATCTCCAGGCTGCGAATCCTCACTTTGCGCATCTCCATCCTCATTATTGCCACATGCACGGCGTCAGCTGCTATGCAGCACTTGGCAGGGAAATGCTGTGTTCTTTGGGAAGTGCAAGTAAAATGCTGTCCTCCCACAAGCTTTTGAACAAGGCTGCGCACATGCTCAGCTTGACAAGGTACATGGCCTTCCTTTCTGTTATTGTAGGTAGCTGCAGCCTCTGGGAGCCAAGGGAAGGGATGCATGCTGAGATTTTGTAATGATTAACCAGAGAGAAATGTACCTGAGTCACTCTTGGAGAGTGTAGCTCTTACCAAGGAGCTAATGTTTTGCTCATGTTGACAGCCTTGGAGGATGACATTTATCTGTAGCACAACCTAGGGATGGCGGAGAAATATTCGTGCATTTTCTCAGCCACGTCTCACCCTTCTCCTAGAAGGACCGCTTCAGAAGCGGAAGGGTGTTCAGCCATGCTGTCGTTTCAGTACACAGTCATTTTCTGTGAGCCAATAGAAGTGCTGTTTGTGGTCCCGGTCTCGTGTCAGGCAAAGGAGAAGCCCTTTCATGGTCAAGCGGGGACTGCCTTTGAGATGCTCTCCTGCTCACCTCTAACCAGCAAGCTCCGTGTCAGCATGCCAGCTCCCCACAGTCATCTGGGTCTCCCAGCATTTTGGAACTGGCAGAGTTTCAAAGCTATGTAAGAAGAATTTTCAGGCTAATTTCCCCCCTCACAGAGGCTTTCTGAGAGTATTCACTACCTTAAAAGTCAGGACATTTAAGGTTGTGTCTAACTTGAGAAGTATTTATCTGAATCTGAAGCCTGAATTAGTCATTTCGAATTGGACTCTTGAACTGTCAATACTTACTGCATTACCACATCAGTTAAAAAAAAGAAAGAAGAGACTTTTGTGTTCTACACATTATCACTGCAAACAAGTTGTGGACCAAAGCAATGGCTGCTGTATGAAGAGAGAGTTATTGTATATACATACATAGATCTAAAAACGCAGTTGTCCTTTTCAGTTACATGTAGCAGTGAAAATGGAGTATCGCTTTTGGAGACTTTTGAAAGGATTTAATGTATAATAAATCTAGAATTAGTATAGACTATTTCAGTTGAAAGGGACCTACAATGATTATCTAGTTCAACACAATGATCATCTAGTCCAACAATGATTTAGCCCAAATCTAGAGAAATGTTAGTTTAACCATGAGATGTCATGAAATGTGTTTAACATGTGAAATTATTTGATTAACAAATTGACAATCAAGCATATTAGTATGCCTGTGACTTTTTTTCCTAAGAAAACCGCTAAGCTAGTTGCTGGTAGTTGTAGAAAATAAATGGGTGAACAGTCTCTTCCAAGAACTCTCTTGCTTTTCTGTACAGCGTGTATGAGGAAGTAAATGTGTGAATGTGCAATATAAATAAGTCTCTAGGATAAAAGCCTTTTGATTTTTAATAGTCTCTGAAAAGTCGAGATAGCTATCTCATAGACTATACAAATAACCAGAGAGAAATACTTTTAATCATCTTTTAAAATGTGGAAATACTCTTTTAAATAAGTTATCTAATGTCCTGCTCAGATGTACCCTATTACCCTGACATGTTTAAAGTTCTCAGTAGACAGTGATGGCTTATTCTGTTCTTTTTTCCCTCGGATTATTTGGAAAATACATATGATGGCTCCAAGTGGCTACCAGCCCTGCTTCCTTAGGGATCAGCTCAGCACTGTTTACATTCCTGTTTGAGGAATACTTAAGGCCTACTCTATCAGGATAACACCTAAATATGTCCGTGAACATCTGTGTAGAGCCCTTAGCATTAAAAACATCCGTTCAGTTAATTCACTTGTGATGGTAAGCACTAACCTTAGTAGCAAGCACTGTGCAGGATCATGGCCTCATGTTTTAATATGCTTACGGGAGATGATCTGTAATTAGTGTGAAGAAAGGTCTCTGACTTATTTCAACTAATGGTAGGGTGCTTTTTGTTTTGTGGTGTTTTTGTTTTTTAGCTGAACTCTTCATGGAACAACAGCATCTCAAAGAAGCAGGCTTTTGTATCCAGGAGGCAGCTAGTCTTTTCCCCACATCTCATGCTGTACTGTACATGCGTGGGAGGCTTGCAGAGATGAAAGGCAATTTGGAGGAGGCTAAGCAATTGTATGATGAAGCGCTCACAGTGAATCCAGCTGGAGTGGAAATTATGCACAGCCTGGTGAGTTTGCAGGGGCTCAGCTCCATTATAGTATTTATGTTCCTGATTAACTGTAATAAGAGGGGAGAGGGCTCACGCTTCCTCTGGATGCCATTGTCTTCCTAAGCCTGAGAGCAACTGACTGTTCCAAGAATAAATTGACTAGCTTGAACCTCTATTTTAAGAGTGGATTGAATGTTTTTAACTAATTAGGACTTGTGTCAAAAGTAAATATTTTAATTGACAAAGGCTGATAGTTTTGGAAGTCAGTTCACTGCTTTGTCTCTGCTGCTTTTCCTGCTAAATGTTCTGCATTTTAAATAAGCTGTTTCCAATATACTGATGTTTGAAAGTTCAGAACTAAATAACTATGGAATATAGATATATACAGGGTTTGTAAACTTGGGGCTGGAGTCTTGTGTCTACTGAAATCAAGATAAACTGAGTTTACAATAAAATTAAACTGTTATTATCTTAAGCTGCAGCTTAGCTCCAACCTTGTGTAGGGGCAGTGACTCTGCATTTTTGGGGTTTTTTTGGCAACACTTCTATCCAGCAAGTTTTTTTTCCTGTTGCACCATCCTCAGAAAACAAAGTTATTTACAGGCACAGGGCCTAGAGCTTCATAACAATATAGGGAGCTTTGTGGAAAACCAAACCCCACTTCTCTTATGAAATCAGAACAGTTAATCATTTCGTCAGTGATGTGTCTTCTTAACTGTAGCCCTTACTAAGTCTCTCTGGGATTTTAGAAGTCTTTCTTGAATAATTTAATTTTTACAGGAATTCTATATCCACGTGACTGCTTTGTGTCTTTGCTGGCAGATTTGTATTTCCAGGCATAAATTGGTCCTGATGAGGTTTGCAGGCAACTCCAAAACTGAAGGTGTATCAGTGCACAAGAGGACAAGCATAAAATGAAGTTACAGTTGAAATTAAAACAGAACCTACAGGCGAGGGATGAGATATTTGGTAATAATGAATGTGCAGTGCAACACCAGGAAGTGAATAGCTGGTGCGCGTGTCAGGAGAAGGTTACAAAACAGCTGTGCACATGGTAGGCTTGTGGGGCAATAACGGTACTTTGTTGCTGTGATCCAACCTTTACAGCGTCAGTTGATAAAAACCTGCTGAGATAGAACGGTGTTCTTTGCTCAGTTAGTGTCGTGACTTCAGGCAAGTCACTGATATCGGAGCAGCCATCAAATCAGATGCCAACATGATACCAAAAGCTTTCATTTTTGTCATTTTATAGGCAGAACCACATACTGTGTCTTCCTATTTCAGTTGCTTTCAGTTTTCTGAAACTATAGTCACTTGGAATAAAAATTTCTGAGATGCACATCTGCTCTGGCCCAGTTTACTTTGGAAAATGTCACCCAACAGCGCTTAACTGTTTCTGAAAATGAGGCTAAAGAAGAGACCTTTAAGGCCTCTGGGACATCTTCTTTACTGTGCTTTACAGGTTTTGTCAGGAACGGATGGTCTTTGTAACATATTAGTGTGCTTTCTACCATCCCTAAGAAAATCCTTCCCTCAAGCCCCAGTAAACTTCATCATCTCTTAGTCCAGGGATGCAAGTAAAATTCAGAAGAGGTGAAAAAGACAGTGAGATGGGGAATCTGGGGGCAGAGAATCAGCCCATAAGCAAATAGGGAAGAGGGAAGATAAACTCAGTAACAAAGTAAGAAATAAGGATCGATAGTAAACAAGATAAGAGAGATTGCACTCAATAAGACTGGATAGATCAGAAAAACGAGACTCCCTAGCTTTCAGTCTCCTTAAAATCCTGAATCTTCCCATCCTGGTGCCAGCAAATATCAGTGAAAAGAACTCGCTTAAGGATGTGCCTCATCTCCTTTAGCTTTAGCTGCCGTGCTGACAGCCTGCGGGTTACACCTGTTACCTGAGGTGGCAAAGGTCTGGTCTGTCCCTGCTGATACGAATCGTGGCAGTAGTTACGGAGTGCCACATGATGGCATTCCTTTGTATGTTTTTCCAAAAGCTAGGAAATTGCACATAACAAGTTAGAAGCGTCTGATGAGCCCTATAGAAAAGCCTGTAAAGAAATTAATCATTCTGCCTTCAGAGCAGAGCTGGAATGATGTGCAGTAAACAAGGCTTTTAGGGCTATGCATCAAATAAAAAGGGCAAAAATAAAATACTGAATGGCTGCTAGCGAAGTGATTTTGTCCTGTGTACTGAGTGAGACAGTGTCCCTGTTGGGAGCTTAAGACTGGGTTTGTGCTATTGAAGATGCAACGTAACAGGTGGTAAATGCTGCATCTCCTCGAGGCCATCAGAAGAAGATAGGATGCCTTTCTGCAATGTATGTATTAGCCAAGTACTAGCTGTACTGTTATTAAAAATACAAACTCTTGAGCACAGTATGTTCAGTCCCCTACCAGAGGGAAATCTATGTCTTGGATTATGCAGGAGGCCAAACTAGATTATCAGCTAGTTCCAAGTGGCTTGAAACTATGCAAGACACATACATAGGCAGCTGAAATTAAATTCACGCGTGCTGTTTCAGTGCTGGTCTCCCCAAACATTTGAGTACATAGTTTTCCCACTGTAGTAATACTGTAGCGGATGCGTAGTAATTTAGGGAAAGAGGGTCTGGGTGTGAGAATTACTGTTTGACTTAGTGCTGTTGCCATCTAGCTGACCTAGTCCACTTTAAGGGAAAACTCTGCTGTAGACAGTGCCGATTCTCCCTGGTGTATCAGCATCAATTAGCAAAGTAGTCATGTCTCTTCCCTTGGGCCCTCGGAACTGGGTTGCCAGAGCTATATTTGGAATATTCCAACCTGAAGAGCGTTGCTGGCTTTACATGAAGGGCACAGATCTAGCAATGAATGACTCCATCGGGTGTCAGTAACTTCACTTTTACACAGGGTAGAGTCACCGCCATAATAAACACAAGTTCTTTCTCTGCGTAGCTGAAAATGGCTGTGCCTTACTGTGACCGCAGGGTGTTTACAATAGCTGTCAAACCAGGGTGCTTTCCATATAAAGCACGCTGCTGCACGGAAGAACAGAACCATACAGCAGGACTGCAGTGCTGAGGGCATCTGATGAGGGCTCTGCCTCGTCACGGCGGCTGCTGGCACTTGGTGTCTGACACTGTGGTTGGGCAAACCCGCAAGCGTATTGGAAAATAGCACATAGTTGTGCTGCTTCTTGCTAGCAGTTTGTAGGTGATGCCACAGGATCCACCAGTGGTCTTTACAAAGTAAGTACTACTGCCTAATACCTAATCTAAGGAAGCACATTTGTTGAGTTCTGGTTTTCATTTGGAAGAAACACACGGAATCGGTTTTTTGGGGCTATTGGGAGCATGCCTATGTAGCAAAGTACTCCTGGTGAGGTGTGGAGCTACTCCTTTGGTTGAACAACTGCTGTCAGAAACAAATAGCTTGGCTTGGCCTGGCCCTTAGAAACTATACATACTGTAAGACCACAGCTCTCTTTAGGCTTGCTAGGATTTCTTTTCCATATTTCTTCTTGTTCTGTCTCACGCATTTGTCTTCCCTCCCTTTAATAGAATAGCCCTGTTCTTTTCTTCTTCTTCCCTTTCGCAGGCTCCTTCTGGAGCCTGTTTGCAAACATCATAGAGCACTTCACCCTCCTGGGCAGGCTGATGGAGTTTCCACTGAGTAGGTACCTTCACTGGTCCAGAAACAAGAGCTTAGCCCGTATCCCCTTGTCTTACACTGTGACTACTCAGCCATGCCACGTGCTAATCTCTGACAGCACACTTCTAAACCAAGTAACGACGGCTTAACTTCTCTTAGCACGTACCAAATTTGGTTATACAGCATCACGATATGCACAGCTTTGGGGTGGTGATAACAAAACTGACACGTGCCCAACCAAGTCAGAAAATATAACGGGGCAGATGACACTTCCTTGTAAAGAGATACACAGATCCACCTACCTACATGTCACTAGAGAAAGACATTGCAGTTTGCTAGTTCCCAGTCACAGCACGTGCAGTACCATTCTCCCTTTGGATTCAGAGGAGAAGAAAATCAATGCCAGCATGTTGGATTTGAGTCCTAAAGCTCCATACGTAATACTGCGAGATGAACTAAAACCATACTGAGATATCAGAGGACTCCTGCCCAGCATGCATCTCACACAGCTCTTTGTCGAGTTAGAGCAAATCTCAACATCTTTTAGTGCAGGGAAGAAGAAAGAGAATCCTGTATATAAAAAAGGAAGGAAATGGTCCCCATCATCTCCATCACTGTGCCAGATTTAATGAAAACAACAAAAAAATACCGTTGAAACAAAGGAAAAAAATTCCCTTGACTCATACTTGAGTCTTACTGATTACAGTGGAAGATTGTAATGATTCCTCATTTCTCTTGAAGGCTGGGGTGAGGATGATAAGGTCGTTATCAGAATGCCTTGTAGTTGTCTGCACTGCCTCATCCCTATGCTAGATAGCGAAACAAAGTGAATATATTGGGGGTTGTTTGGTGAGTTTTTGTGAGTGTGAAGGCAGAAAGTGGCCTTCACAATGTATTTGTGTTCTGTTGTAACCATGTAAATGGGTGAAAAATATAACGTAGTGAAAATGTATTTGATTTGTTCCATAGTCAAGTCAAGTAGAATATACAGGTAACACCGTATGTTGTGCTAATCATGACAGTTCTGCTTTTTCCTTAGAAAGACTGTCATCTGCACCACAAAACGTAAGTTTGGCAGCCACACCAAGTAAATCTGAAGCTAATAACCAGGATTTTTGTCTGCAGGTAGATACTAAATGTGCCATTGGCATGACTGTACTGGGTCAAACCAGAGATTCAACTGATCCTTCTCTCTAACAGCAGCATAACGCATGCCTAGGAAAGCATCAGAGCAGGGCAGGCATATATGGCACTTCTAAGGTTATGGCCTAGCTCGAGGACATCCTAAAGTAGACGCTGATTCTGCTTGCTTAGTAATTCACAGTGGATTTCTCCTTCATGAACTTCTCTTGAGCCTGTGTTAGCTTTCAGCATTCACAGCACCCTTCAGCAAGGAGACCCACAGGCCTGCTCTCTGCTGTGCAAGGAACTGCTAAATGCTGTGTGTTCTTGGTGCAGCTCTTCCTAGCCATGCTGGTGCATGTCGTTCTCAGTTTGGAAGATAGAACACACCACTGATTCTTACTCATCCCATCTCCCATTACCGATTTTATAGATACCTGTCACTGAACCAGTCCCATTCCTTTCATTATCGCCGTTGCCTCTCTCCAAACTTATTAAAATTCTTTTTAAGATGAGAAGACTAGAACAGATAATGCACTTGCAAAAAATTACCTTAGCTTCAAATGCAGTGGTGTAGGTTCAGTGTTAAAAAACCCCCTCGCTGTCCCCTAGTCTTCTACCACATCATTATTACATACATACATTTTGATACAAATGCAATGTTCTATTTCAAATGTTTTGTAATAACCTGATCTCGTTATCACAGCTCTGTTTCCATCTCCTCGTACCTGTAGGGGCTAGATTTTTTTTCTGAAGGGTGGTCAGCATCTCCAGTGAAGGGGTTGTGGTTTATAGTAGTGGTGAGCAATGTAACACTGCTGTCTCGGGCCCTTGCAGAGATGTCAGTGTTCCAGCCTGTGAATACACACAGCCAGCAAGCATGCAGTTCTAGTCTTTGATATATATTCTTCATTCTGCTTGCCAGAGAGACATTTTTTAGCTGGTGGAACACAAATTTCTCTCTGCTGGTAATGGTAGGGAATATGCTGGGAGTAGATTTTTTTTTAGAGATTATGTTCCTTTTACTCAAGTACATTGCTTTTGGTTAGATTTGAGCGTTTTAAAACCACGTGATGCTTTGTTTAAACCTTCTGCTCTTAATTGTTCAGTTGGATGCAAGGGCTTAATGCAAAGAAAGGGCCTTTACAAAGAGACTTGGACTGTTTAATTTGCTCTTCATTGTGTACTTAGGATGCAATTTCATGTTCATTTTAGTAGAAGAGTCAACCTATTGTCTCCAGACTCGCATTTGGTAGCATCAGGATAATTTGAAGACTACAGTTTCCACTGATTAGAACATGGAAATGAATTATTTCTGTTCATTTATTTCATTTTACCTCACAGTATGGTGCATGCATCCTTGTTTTCAAAGGCATCTATTCACATAATAAAAGCACGGCTTGATTGCTTAATATTTTTAAGGATGACATGCATTACTTCCTTGGGGATTTGTTTCATGCTGCCATGAAGTAATCATATAAATCACGGGGCAGACTCTCGGCATGGGTAAATTATCATAGCTCCATCATACCAAGGTCTGTATGTCTCGTAAGGTAGCCAGGACCCTAATTAAAAGCATTTTTACCTTGAAAGCTCAAGTTAGAATGCTTTCTGTGCTTTAGTGAGGGAACAAAAGAGCATAGTTTTCACATTAATAGTGTTATCATCTAAGGAACCAGTTTATGTCCGCAGTTTATCCAATTTCTTTGCTATTTTATAAGTGTGCTGTAGTCTGTTTCCACTTTCTAATGACATTTCTTGCTTATTTTTTTATATTTGTGTACAGAGAATTGAACATCACAATTAAAACTCATCTCCCTGTAGTTAGGAAAACCATGCATTTGTCCTGAGTGTAATTAGGTGGGTAATTGTATCTGGAGACACAATGAGTGACCTGTTTTTATCTGCTCTGGAGCTGTTTCTTCCCAGCCACATTTGATGCTCCCCGGCTTTTGTTCTGGTGAAGGTGATAAGCAGAGTTAGGGGCTGAGTGGTTTTGATTAAATAGATAGTTGTGCTACTTTTGTGATATTAAGAATGTTTTTCATTATCGCAGCTACTACTTAAATATTTAAAGGGAATCTTTAAGAAATTGCTGTCGTAAGAACTTGAATTTCAGTAGATGACAGCGAAATTAATTCCTAACTGTTCCTTCACACAAAAAACAATTGAAACTTTACTAGTAACACTATTTTTAAAGGGTCTTTTTCTTAAATGTATGTATACAATGAGTTTACTGCTTCATTTTTGGATGGTATAAAACATGTTTATTATTTATATTTATTATCCAGAATTTCTGTCTGTGTTGACTATAGCTTTTAATTACGTTGTATCTGTGTGATCCTAGGTCAGCGTGGCTGCTGAGTTATAATATAGTAAAAAAGCATGGAAACAGAAAAATAACCACCCACATTGCAGATTGACGTACTTAAGATATTACGTATGCCGTGTCCTCCAAACCCGAGAAGCCACGAGCCATGTTAGCGGGGCTATTTGTGGAGGATGCCAACACAGAGGGGATCTCGTGGCGGTTTAGAGCGCGAGAGAGCGCCCAAAGCAAATATATGAGTGTGAGCGAAATCCTGGTTTCTCTTCCCGAGCCCAGCACTGTTTCATGGCTTTTATCAAAACGCTTCAAGCTGGGGCTGTTGTACTGTTGTGCAACAGGGTGGGTCCTTCCTCTTCCAGAGTGCAAAAAACCGCAGCTCGGTCCGTGGAAGGCAATCGGCGGAGGAGGTGGAGCCCTGGCTCTCGCCAGCCCCAGCACGGCCAGCTCCGACGCACTTGCCGCTGTGATTATGTCTCACACTTTACTCTAAACCTCTGTAAAACTGGGATGAAGCTACTAATCTACTTCATCTGGGGTTTGTGGAGCTTAATTAATATCTGCACATGCTTTCAGCTGACAGGCGCCCTGTAAGCGCAAAATCTTATTTATTCTAATTATATGTCTCGGTTCCTATGGTGCTTTACTCATTTGGGTTTTCAGACCACAAATTATTTTGGGCAGAGTGCTGCGGCTGTTGGGCACAAACGATGAGCTTTACAGCTCTGAGCACCCTTATGTCCCTAAACGTAAGGAGTGATGAAAACATGATTGCTGTGGGAGTGGGATTTAGGAGGCAGATCTGTGAACTATTCCTTCCTCTCGCAAGGATTTGTTTTCATTAGAGGAGTCTGCCTTTCCTGTGTGTTGCGCCTTGCCCTCCATTGTATTGATAAATTGTTACAGCGGTGCTGCGAAGGACGGAGTAAACAGAAGCAAATGTGGATCTGACAACTTTCTAGCACAGCCCTCTTCTCTTCCTGGGGATAAGATATGACAACGGCTGCAAAAAATAACTTTTTGCAGGGGGGGAGGAAGGGTGCTTCCTTTCTCTGACAGTGAATGTATCCTGCTGCTCTGCAAATTCAGTGCAAGCAGAACATCTTTGTACCAGTACAGTTCTGCAGTTTCCCCTGGTGAGAAAGAAGGGGGTTGGATTTCTGAGAGACGTGACAGACCTAAAGGTAGGAAAAGCGTTTGAGTAGACAGTCATTACAAGCCTTTCCAAAAATGGAGCAACCTTGAACAAAGTGCCTTTCCCCCCCCCTTCTTAATTAAGTAAGTACCAGTGGCAGTCAACAGGAGATTCTGGCAACACAAAGCAAGATCAGTGACGTCCTCGGTGATGCTGCTTGGAGAGCTACGGACTCTGGGACTCTCTTAGGCCTGCCTAATATGGAGTGTGCAAGGAAACACTGGAAGGGTGAATTTGTGAAGTCCTAGTCTCCAGCAGGGTATTTTTGGACTACTCCGATAGTGCAAAACCAGCTTAGCCCACCCCGTAGGTTTTCCCTCAATGTGGGCAAATCCCTAGAGGCTGTTAACAGTTTTTCTCACAGTTTTTTCCCTGTTCAATGCACTGCATTTCTCTGGTTCCTTTGGAGAACACGCAAGTGGTTGATAGATATGTGTATGAGAGAAGGGGAGGGGAAAGAATTGGAAGGGAAGACAGCAAAAAGCAGACTGCTGCTTACTTTAAAATACCAAGGTAAAGCATTGACCACTCAGGCAGTTAAAATCATTTTTCTTCCATTAGCTGTTCAACGGGTTGTTCCTTCCTTTTCTGTCCCTCTCTGCCTTGCAGAGTTCTGCAGGAGATGAACCCAACCTTGATTTGCCCCAGAAGGCTCTTCCAGTGCTATTTACTTGCTATTTTATCCAAGAAAGGTAAAATTCACTTCAGATAATCCGAAAGTGCACTTAGGTCAGAAGCTTGTTCCAGCGGTGTTGAAGGAGTGTCTGAAAACAAGAGAACAAGCTATCCAGGATCAAGAAATTGGGAGGAACTCCTCAACGCTTTGGAAAATTTGACTCCCGAGGCAGGAACTCAGTACACATTTCCTGTTTGTTCTTTGTGACATCTAAACTTGCGCATTTTGTATGCGTTGAAAACGCTCCTCTTGCTCCTTTCCTCTCCTCCTTCCCGTGCTTCTGTAAAGCTCCGGTGTGTCAGTGAGCTGCTGTTTAATACTGCCCATGTGACTTCTGCCTGCGTTTTTGTGGAAGTGCTCGAGAGAGAGAAGCCTGGCTTGCGAAAAAGCAGGGGAAAGTCCAAACCGCCTGCGATGGTCAGGAATGGGCAAGATAGCTTGACTTGTTAGGGTGGCAGAGCAGACTGGGAAGGGATACGTCTGCTCTCTGCAGGTATGTGCGGAAACGTCGTGAATGCCGTGGGGAGAGGAAAGCTGAATCGACCACAGGAGGCGGCTTTATCTCTATAAATTGGCGCTGGAGATTGAAGAGGGTTCCCAGCCATCAGTGCAGAGAGGTTCTGGAGCAGCCTTCCAGGATGAGGTGCGGGAAGAACAATCTGACCCCTCTGATACTAGAGCTTGATGCATTTACAAGTCAGGGAGGGGACAGCCCCAAAGATCCCTGTAAGCAGGACTTAACCAAACCCAACGCAGTGCTTGCCCATTCAGGCATGCCGCCTGTCCTGCCCAGACCACCAGTGACCGAATTTGTACTGTCCTCATGTGTCACCTGAAACCCAGAGTGTCCCGCTAAACGTCTCGCAGGCCCACCTGCTGTCCTACCTTCCTGTTTCCTTTTTCCGTTGAAGAATGACTATTCCCAGAAGCATTTTGTAATTATTTTGAGATTTGTTATTTTTTAAATTGGAGGTGGAGTTTCAGTGTTAGTAGGGCTTCCCTGGAACACGGCCCTGACCTCTATTTTTTTACATATATTTTTAATGAGTCGTCAAGTGGCTTGTGTGTATCATGGGGCGGAACGATGGATGTAGCTGGAGACTTGCATTGAAACTCTCTTACAAAGAAGCAGCATTGTGGCAGCTCAGCTCTATTGACAATAACGTCAAGTCAGGTTTAATAGCGTAGTTCCTTATTGAATGAATCCGCCCTGTAGGAAACAGTATGACCTTCCTGTGTGTGCACAAGACAAAAAAATCAATGTTAATCCCTTGGGAGGAAAAATACAAGATTAACAGAACAGTTGAGTGAGTCTAATGAGAATCAGATGGCAGGAATGTTAATTTGGAAAGAGGTACTCATATAAGTAGTCTGAAGGTATAACACAGTAGTTTCCATATATCACCAAATGCCATGTATTCTCCTTAGATACATATCTGCAAGATGTAATTTAATGGATTTGCAACTCTTCTGTATGGCTTCCTGACAGAACAACAGGGAATTTTCAAGCTAATCACCTTTCAGTGGGGAGATTTATGAGCAGTGTAGTTAGCCGAGCCTTTCCTCCATCAGGAAGGGCACGGGCTGGAGACAGTCGTTGGGCACAGCATACCAACTGGGAGCTGCTTAATCAGAAACAGGCTTGAGCATCTCTGTCTTGCAGTTGCTCCCTGGAGTCATGCGGTTCACTGGCATTGTCGAATATAATGTTTCCCTAAATCAGTCCTCATTACTAGTATTTTTGGAAGTCGGGTGGGTTGTAATTTTTCTGTCGTGCTTTACTTAATAGCCATCGGCTTTGTAAGAAATAAACAAAACAACGGGCTTTTATACTTCCTCTTCGCTTCTGAGAGTCTGAGGTGGCGATTCCATTTGAAGGGCTTTTTAAGTCTTCGATGCAAATTCACGTTGCCCAGTGCTCAGCCTTCAGCTCAGGTGTGTGTGTTGGCCACTCTCCCCAGGAGTTGCCCAGAGAGAGGGACTTCTCCAAGATTGGTGCAGAGCCCCTTTTGTTAGGCTCCTGCTCTGCAGTGCCTTGTGGAAGAGTCTCTCTCTGTTCTTTCCCCTGAAGATACAGGGAGACTGTGCAATTAAAGTGGGTGCCTATGTTCGTATAGATCACACACCCCTTTAGCCACATGTGGCAGCTGAGTATCTGGTGCACTGCGTGAGGCAGGAAGTGAGGTGAAATCACATTGACTTGTTCCAGAGAAATCACTGCATTGATATTTTCATATTTAGCCCAGTTCTCTAATTGCTGGTATTCACCTGTTCAGCATTCCTTTTAGTACCAAGAGTAGACGCATAAAAACATGAGTTTTACAGCTGCATCACTTATCGGGCTGTATCTGCTTCCCAAGATTGCCACCGGCATGAGAGACTGCAAATAAAAACCAACTAGAACACAAACGGCAGCATCTCGGTAGTGCCAAGCTGTACAGTGGAGATTATTTGTTTATGTTTTATTTGCTAGCGTTGGCTAAACAAAGATAAGAACGTAAATGCTGTACAGAGCTTCCCAAACAGGATTATGGGGGTGATATGAGCTAGCACTTAGCATTACAATAATAGATGCCAATGTGGGAGAGACGTCACTGCCCACTGCTGCTCTTAAATCCTAAGAGCAGAGCAATAAAAGAAGAGGCAGGTCTGTGGAGCTCAACGTGAGGTTTTCTGCTTTATTCAGGAACATTAATCTTTTAGGGTTTGATTCATTAGGTTTGTGCTGTGTGAGCTTTGCTTTGATTCCCCCCCCCAAATCCAAATTGTGGTTAATGTGACTCTGGAGGAGGGCCTTACTTTGTGAGCCTCAGGAAGTTTTACAACAAACCAGGCACGCTCAATATAAGCTCTGAATTGAGTGGAGAACAGTCAGGAAATGTTGAATGCCAGCATAGATGGTTCAAGGCTAATTGAGATACACAGAAACTGCCATGTGCCTTTTTAATTGCCTTTAGACGAGATGTACAGTATTTGAGTCAGCTCGGCAGCCTTCCAGCTGGTGAAAGTGTAGATGATACCTGATACCAGTGATGATACAGTAAGTGTGCTTAGTATCTTAGCGCACATGTCATGAGGCACATTAGAATCACAGAAGAATTTAGGTGAGAAAGGACCTTTCCTCTGGAGGTCATCTGGTCCCACCTCCTGCACACAGCGGGGCCAACTTCCAGTGGGTTGTTCAGGGCCGCATCCAGCTGTATTTCCAAGGATGGATGTGCTGTCACCTCTCTGGGACCGTGTTCTGATGCTGCACCACTCCCTGTGAAGAACTTTTTCTTACTAGCTCATCAACCACAATTTCCCTTGCCGCACCTTAATCTGCTGCAACTCAGGACCTCTGAGAAAAGTTTAGTTCCATGTTTTTCTCCAGTCACCCATTATGAAGCCGAAGATGGCAATCGGATGATGCCTCCTTAGCCTGGAGAGGGAAAGATGGCATAAACACTCCTCTCAGACCCTTCATAATATCATGATCCTCCCCCCCCAGCCATCTCAGTGGTTCTCCACCTGCCCTTCTCCAGTTTGTCATAGTCTTTCTGGTACTGGGGAACCCAAAACCGGTGACAGCTCTCCAGATTCCATCTCACAAACGCCAAATAGAAAGGAATAATTCCTTCAGTGTGCTGTGATGCATTACCTCACGCGGCACAGTGTGCCATTAGCCTTACAGCACTGCACGGGCAGCCCTGCTGACTCCTGCCCGCTTGTTGCCCCCCAGCATCTCCAGGTCCTTTTCTGCAGAGCTGCTTCTCCCCAGCAGACATCCAGCCTGAGCAATTGTGCAGGGTTATTCCATCCCAGGTGCAAGACGTCACTGTTCAGCAAATGCAATTCCTTGTAAAGCTCCAGGGAGGCTGGTGCACTGAAATTACAAGAGCTGCATCGTTAAGGACCGGAGGTGAATCGCACATACCGATCACTTACGGCAAGTAAGACTTTTACACTCAGAATAACTGCAAGATTAAGTTTGGTCAATGCTTCAATAAAATATAGAGCTGCCACCTCTGATTTATGCTGAGATTTTGGTATCAACACTGAATTTTTCAGTAACCCACAGTGCCCTTTGTACAGAAAGCCGCAGAGTGTGCAGGGCAGTTTTTCCCGCATTGTTGACGGTAAGGAATAGTATTGCCCAAGGCACCATGAACAAAAGTAGAGAAATGTGATAAAGTTAGGCCTGTTGGGAAATCTCTAGTCACTGGAAAGCTGCTGGAGTAAGACACCTTTGGTAGGAGGGACCCCAGTGTGACTTCGTGGTTTTGTGCTTTCAGTGTTTGTAAACAGGCAAGCTGCTGGCTCTGGCATCCTCTGTGGCTCACAGCAGGGAAGTAAATGCGTGTGTATGTGTGCACACACACACATTTGCGTATCTTAGAGCTACAGAAATGTAGTGTCAGCTGCTTTGACAGGCTCAAATTTGGTTATGAAACCCTAGGTAGGAGCATCTCCTTCGCCTCTCTCCTGGTTGGGGCCTGGCCCTTTGTAAAGGGGACCAGTCCCTAACACCGTTTGGTAAGTGGGCTGTGCCCCAGGGTAGAGCAGAGTATGAAAGGGACGAGCCAGATTCTCCAGAGCACTTTCCTCGCAGAACTAGCCAGGCCAGGGCAGGAGGCGTCTGACCTGTTGAAGGAGTGAAGCCTTGGTTGTAAGCAGTTAGTGGTCCTGGAGCAAGGAGAGCAGGAGGCCGCAATGCGGGATACCTGGAACGGAGAGCCACTGGGAAACCGCTACCCATGCTTCGGCTCTCGTGTATCTGGCAGTTTTAACCCGGGGCGTCACAGAAGGCTGCTACTCCGTTTATTAGCACGGCAAACGCCGTTCGGTGGTAACCTTATCCTTGTGGTCTCTCTCTCTCCGCGTGTTCCAAGCAACAGCTCCCCCTTCTTCCCCGCAACCCGTCAAGGCGATGTACGTAGTGCCGTCCCTAACACCGGCACTGAATGTGACACGAACCAGCGCTGAAGGGGCAGCGCACGGCTGAAATACAGCACTTGTTCACACATTGACACACAGCACACCAACCCGGCCAAACCTAATTGGTAGCGACGGATGAACTATGAATTGCATTTAAAATAAATCCTCAGGGGCTCTGAGATTATCTTTTTAAACGAAGAGAAAGGTTAGCTTCATCCCTAACATAAAGACTCCCCTGGCCAGTGTTTCCCAAAGCGGCTAATGGTAAGCAGGTTTGGCACATCTGTGGGTTTGTATGGTTTTTGATGAGAGAGCAGTATTGTTCCCTTGCATCTACGCAAACCCTCTAGGATTTGTGAACTTGCAGTTACAGTGATTTTTGTGCCAGATTGGCAGGCAGTGGTGTTTTCTCTTTGAGGCTGCCACTTGCAGCTCGGCAGAGCGCAGGAGTGACTAAGAGAGAGAAATGAAGCTAGGTCAAATTCAACAACTCTCGCAGGAAAGCATTTCTGTAGTCATATAGGATCCCGTACTGCCTTGTGAGGCTCAAAGCTTGGTGTTGGAGGGAAGCGTATCGCCTTGTTAATGCAGAGCCAAACCCCACGGCTTTTACACCTTTCCTGCGCTGAGACTATGTACGTGAGGACAGTTGAGGACAGACTGCTGCAGGTACAAGCGGGTATCGGTTCTCCTCGTGACTTCAGCGAGAGTAAGAGATTCTGCACATATTTCATGCACATTAAGAGCAAAATTGCCTGCAGTATCTTCAGCACAGGGTTCATGGACCATTTGGTATCCTGTTTGCCTGAAAAGTGTCTTGCCTTGAGATCAAGAAAAGTAAATAAATGGAGAGAGAGACTGATAAAACCCACAAGCTCTGGAGATTTCCAGGCTTCAGGAGCAGAAACCCTCACTTTAGGATTCCTTGCTGTTGTTCCTAGAATACCACAAATAGGTCAAACAAGCAACCTTGAAATCCCAGAGCTGCTTTTCACTCACGATAAGTGATTGTGCAAGTTTTTGAGATAAGTGTTAATTTCACGTTTCTGAGGCTTTAAATTATTTTTCTTTGAATATCACCGTAGTCACCAGGGGTTAGAAGATTTTCTCAGCTCATAGATTTTGCATTCTCTGAGAAATTCTCTGATGTGTTATTTGCTGGCTGACACAGCAGATCAGCCAGACTAGAAGCACATACCATTTTTAACTTATCTCTTACTTTGAATAGTGAATGAAGAACAATCAAAGGAAATGATATGGAAGTAACCCATTGTTTGAAATCAGCTTTCCCAAACCAGCAAATATAAAATAGCAGCGTCGAAAATAACAGCATCACAAAGTAAAAATGGCATCTATGTGGGATCCTTGAGCCAAAAGGCAGACTATTTTTTATAACTTTATTTTTAGCTTGGTCAGCTGTACTAAGTGATTGTATCAGCGTGGCTAGTCTCTGGAGTAGGAACGCTCACACAATGTAGTGTCAGTGCAGGCAGCTATGACAAGTCATGGTGTATACATGTAACATCCCTTCAAATCATACAGCTGAAATTCTGTAGGTGGATTAAATCTTGATAGTCTTGCACTACCCAGTTTCACTCTCACAAGCTGGCATCAAGCTGGGGCAGAAGAGCAGCCTTGTTGGAAGCCCAGCCCTGCTATTTTTGCATACTTTGAACTAGACCACTTGCAAACTTTTTCCATCTCAGTGGTCATAGAGCCTGTCACAGCTTAAGATGAACGAGAGGGACTGCTGCTCTGCATCTCCTGTTAGAAGACAGCTCCCTTTAGAAGAGACTTCCCTCGCTCAGAGCTGATGGTGAAAGGTGAAGCCTTTCAAATGAAAAAGAACTGCGATGGCTTTCAGGAATCTATGGCAGCATATCCCAGCACTTGGGGCAAGGAAGAAACACTTGTGCTGTGCCTTCAACGGTACCTAGGCTATCTAGTAGGATTTGTTGTTCCTGAGGAAGGGGTTTAGGGAAGCAGTTCTGTAGGTGTGGATTCTACCCCCTCCCCAAGGGGCTAGCGCTGCTACAGAGCTCTGACAAGCCTAAGTAACTCTCCTTAACCGTTCCTGTCCCTCAGTGCACACAACAACCATCTGCTCCTCCTCCTCCCATAGCACTTCAAGAGGTAGATCAGGGATGGGTTACAAAGCAACCATCCCAAACAAAGCCGCTACGCTTCCACTACTCCCCGTCCAATGCAGAAGAGGCAAAGGCGGCCTCCAAAACATCAGGCTTTCTGCATATTGTACATCTGAAGTGCCGATGCTCTTACACCGCACACAGCCGACTAACAGGAGTTGTGGTCAGCAGCCCTGGGCTCCACAGCAAAGGATAGGGAATGGCCAAGGTTAATGAGGACAAAGTATTTGATACGCAACAAGTTTAACCCCTTGAAGAGGGTGAGGGGAGGCCGTGGGAGGATTTTCTTAGGTATTGCTGTCCAAACACTTGAGGGCTGTTTCAGCATCCAGCCAGCGTGTGACTTAAAAGCAAACAGACGTCAACTGCAGCGAAGCAGGTGGGCAGCGCATAGCGGTCTTAAATGTAATTGAAAAAAACAAGATTTCTTTTTTTAATGGAATGAAACTGTGCAGCAGGGACAATCTAAACGCGAGCTGCTTGCGGTACACTGCATCGTGGGGCTGTTCATCAGCAGCAGTGCACAGTTTCGTATTCAACGTTGTCCCTCTTACCCTCCCTACCGCTCCCACCCCTACATCAATATTCGCACCGTGTCTTTGGCACGAGAATCTTGTGCTAGTTCTGTCCGGAGTTATTTTGCCTTGCAAGGGAATTTGTGAGCGAGTTTTCCCAGCCTTTAAAAACCAGACCCTGACGTATACCTCTAGAATGTTTTTCAGCCTGAGCAAACCTAGAGCCTAAGCAGGAGTGAAGAAGAAGAAAAACACCTATTTTCAGACTTTTCCTAAGTACAGCAGTGTCACACAGATTTCTTCCGAAGAAACTCCTGCAGCTGTCCATCAGAGCTAGCCAGCAGCAAAGGCTGGAAGCGGGATGGAGGCTGGGGGAGGGATTTCGTTTTCCTGCTGGGCCAGATCCTCTGAACAATAAAGCCAAGTGGGTAAAAGCAAAAGACATGTTAACTGAAGCGAGCTGAATTGTTCCCTCGTCAGTGCCCAAGGCACTCTCAGTTTATACTGCATTTAATTCTGTCGTTTTGGGCCCTCATCCTGCACCAACGATGAGGGGGGTGGCTTTTTCCACCCATGCCTTAGTCCATCAAAAAACCTAGACCTTAATGTCACGAAAACCAACCTAATTACACTGAATTTTTGTTTAAACCAAGCCTGAACAAAGGTGTTACTATTTAACTTCAAGCCCCAGTTTAAAACCAATGAAAATCCAGTATTGCACATGATAAACTCTAGATCCTAGTTAAGCTATACCCTAAAAACCACAAAATGGTGATGAGGTTGAAAATCCTCACCCCATTAAAGCTATTGAAGTTTTGCCAGCACATCCTCACTGGAGCTCTAGCCAAGGATTTAAGAGGTCAATGTTTGCTTAAAATTGTCTCCAGACTACCTGAAACTGGAGGCTCAGGATCTCTGCAGAGCCATTGGGTGTTGTTTTCATTTGTTTTCATCTGTGCATGAATTTCTTTGAAAATACCCAGCAGAGCAATAAGAAGGGATTGTTTTTAATCTTTAGAGACGATAACATGCTGTTGTGCATCAAGGACACTCAAAAACAAAGCATCAGATAAACTGCACCGGGAGATTTTATTTTTTTTACCTCCAGGCTTTTCCGAAAATAAACGCCCTTCTGCTTGGAGCTCAGTGTTGATGAGACATCTATAGCTTTGGTTTGTCATCCCAGAAGCATTAACACCGCCGCATCCAGACAATTTACATGTGTGTCTGTGTGAAAATGCAGCTGGATTCTGCCTGTGCTCTGCACCCTGAGGGAGGGTGATCATTATTGCTACAGGGACAGCTGGGACCTGGCCTTGAGACAAGACCTTGCCTAATGCAGTCAGATTTCGGTGACACAGAGTGGGTTTTACATCCCCTTCTCTGGGAGAGGCTAGCTGAAGTCAGAGTTTTATGCCCTGCTGCTGTGTCATGGTTTAACCCCAGTGGGCAACTAAGCACCACACAGCCACTCGCTCACTCGCCCGTGGTGGGATGGGGGAGAGAACTGAAAGGGTAGAAGTGAGAAAACTCAGGGATTGAGGTAAAGGCAGTTTAATAGGTAAAGCAAAAGCAAGGAATTGATTCACCACTTCCCATGGGCAGGCAGGTGTTTAGCCATCTCCAGGAAAGCAGGGCTCCATCACGCATGACGGTTACTTGGGAAGACAAACACCATCACTCCAAACATTCTCCCTGTTCCTTCTTCTTCCCCCAGCTTTATATACTGAGCATGACATCATGTGGTACGGAATATCCCTTTGGTCAGTTGGGGTCAGCTGTCCCAGCTGTGTCCACTCCCAGCGAGTGGCTGGTGGGGTGGGGTGAGAGGCAGGAAAGACCTTGGCTCTGTGTAAGCACTGCTCAGCAGCAACAAAAACATCCCTGTGTCATCAACACTGTTTCCAGCACAAATCCAAACCAGCCCCATATTAGCTACTGTGAAGAAAATTAACTCTACCCCAGCCAAAACCAGCACACGCTGCCTGAGTTTAAAACTAGTCTGTGCTTTTTTTGTGTTACGCTGGCCAGCACAGTGGACAAAAGAGCGCCTTCTGCCATCCAGGTTTCACATCATATTAACAACAACTATTTATGTAGCTGCAAATCTATCATTTCTCGTTTGATATCTCTTCAGCAGTATCCTTCCCTGCCTGAATGAATGAGGTTATAAAACACGGTAATTATAAATCTCATTGACTGCCTTGCGTTCAAGGGCGTGTTCCCCCCGAGCACTGCTGCAAAGCCTGTTACCCTGGAGACTGTCCTGCACTATCCAAAACAGAATTATTCTGACCCAGCGAGCTTGTTGGAGGGGAGAACATTTGGGATGCTGACCTGCTGCCACGGCACAGTAAATGCATTTTTATCATTTCACAGCAGGGCCACGCCGCCGTACAGCGAGGCCAGTGCATTCAAGTATTCTTGTGAGGCATGCCTTACATCTCACCGACGAGCGCTGGCTCCCTAAATATGCAGAAAGGGAGCCTAGGACAGCAAGCGCAAACCAAAGTCCTGCTGGCTGCCCACACGATTTCAGCAGCTTTCTCTGAAGCTTTGGTTGTCAGACCTTTCCAGGCAAAACCATGAATACCTCGGACAATGTGAAACTATCAATAAAACCCTTTTAAAATGCCCAAGTCAGGCTGTGCTTGTAAGATGAGCTAAAAAGCGTGTAGTAGGTGACAGCTGGCCATTGTGCCTTGCCCTGCTAACCACAGCATGCTTCAGTACCGTCCTTTCCCCATCGATCCCATTGTAGGCAGGATCTGTACGGGTACTTTCCTCGGGCCTGAGGGGTTTATTATTGGCATCCATCAGGACGCCCTACAGTCAGAAACTACACAAAGCCCTGTCAATCCCCTGCTCTTGCGAAAGAGCTGTAAAACCTGAGCAGTCTTATGCTGTGGGTGAGAAAGAAGAGAAAAGAAAGCGCTTCCTAGAACAGTAGCGAACACAAACCATGGCTGTTGCCATCCATTTTCTCAATTACTGTCAGTGCACAGAAGGAACACAGTGCCATGGGGTAGCCCAGGCGGTTGCATCCTCTTTGTGCTCAAGCAGGAGAGGGAGATGAGGTGCGGAGCGGGCACTCCCAGCAGGTGTGCGATCCGATTGTGTTTAATTAAAAACATCCTGCTGAAAATGTAAATATTTTACAAGTACATCACCCCCATCAGGGACTGCCACTGGAGCCTGTGTTTTGTTGAGGCTTTGACACAACAACAGCAACTGAAGATGCCCCTCTCCCCTGCTTGCTGTCTCCAGTGCTCCCCAGACACGAGTGCTGGACTCGTGTCATCCTGCTACACGGCAGGTCTTTTCCACGATGCTGCCTCCCTGGGCACCTCAGAGACACAGGCAGGTTCATTTAACGTACCCATGCCCATCCCTCCTAGCACAAAGGCTGACCCACCTCGTTGAAGTTGCTAGACTCAGGGATGGATGCAACGGTAGGGGTTGTACTGCTCTGTAAATGTCCTCTTCACTCCATACGGGTTAAAAAGACCTCACAATGTTTGTGATTTGATGGTGAGGTTTTTTTTGCTTGGGTCTGTGGGCAGCAATGAAGTGCATCTGATGTGTATGTTTCCGTGTGAGTGCAGGAGTTACACAGTTCATTATATTCAGGCAGCTGAGTTTTTTCAGTGGTTTGCTGAATATCATGAGAGATTGATTTTACCTTCTTTCCTGATGATCCAATCTTTCTCTTCTGGCAGTTCTCAAGAAAATTCATTTTTCTCTCCTCCAACTATCCCATCATTAGACTCCTGCCAAGCTGTGTACCCAGCAAAATAGCTGGTCTGTAGTGCAGGCAGCTCTGGTGCCACCTAAGCAAGAGGTACTCTGCGGATGTTTTTGGCTAATTCAAACCTGGTTACTGGTCAGTAGAAGTCATCCCCTTACCTGCTGTCTCAGGAGAGTTTGCTGCCATTTTTTCCATTCTCTTCTGAGTGGTGAGATGCAGCTAGATAGTTCTGCTGCTGAACCGATTCCCTACAAGTCCCACGTGTTTGTATTTATGTAAGAATATCGGCACCTTTTCTCAGTGCACCTACGTTGCTTCTAAAACTAAAACGTAAATATTAGAATATAAAGCTAAATACCTTAATCACATGCCAACAAAGCCAACTACTGATCGTTGTACTTTGGCTAAGTATTTTGATCGCAAGTATCCATCTATAAAAGAGCGTCGTATCACTTTGGAGTTTTAAACAGTTACAGAAATGCAGCCAGATCCAGACAAAATATGCTTGGTGCCTGGATGAGTAACAATTTTTTTCATGCTTGACTTCCAGAAAGATGCCTGATATGGAAGTGTCTGGTGTGGTTATTACATGACAATTGGCAGTTGTTTTTCTGCTGACAGATGTCCACATCAAAAAGCCCTGATTGTCTCTCTTGTTTCCCATTTCAGACATACTGTAATCAAGTCGCTGAGACCATCTCCGAGAGAGATTGTCCTTTGCACCAGAAGTGCAGCCTCGTTGCATTGCCTAGGAAAGTCAGACTGTGAAGTATTAGAGCAGATGATTTATGTGGAAGTTTAAGCCCCCTCTCCCAGAACAGAATTAAACACTAGTTACTTCTGTGGGTAGATCTCTTTACCCAGGATAGGTGAGCAGGCTGTATCTCAGCATTTTGTCTGTGAATGAACTGCTCCAGCAATGGAGCGACAGACAGTGTGCACACATCACACTGGTGGCGTTTCTCATCTACGACTGCTAAGAAGCAAGAGAAAAGAACTTGTAAAGGTGGGGAGAATTACTTCACACGAACACGTTCTGGTGAACAAGGATCACAAATTCTCTTACTGCACAGCTGTAGCAGGGAACATGGCTCAAGAGAAAGCTTCTTCAAATGTCACAGACAAAATAGTATTATTCAGGTAGTTCAGTGGGAAAATAGCTGGTTTACATTAGTGCTGAAAAGAATGTAGTGCAAACTGTGACCTAAATGAATACTCCTGCCTGTAATCCACAGGCCTGTCGCCTAGCCTTTCCCTCCCGCAGCCCACAGCATTTAAAAGGAGTCCTTGCGTGAGGGGATTTTTCCCAAGGTCGGATTGCAGAACGGTGTGCTGTGCCTGGCAGTGTGATTTTGAGACATTCGCTAACAGGCAAAGGTCTGTGGGAGCAGACATGAGACTGGCAGGTGGGATTTGACAGCAGAGATTTTGTGCAGCTGCCAAAAAATCACAGCCCAGATGCTGGAGCTGAACACATGCTGCCTGATAGAAATGATGTTCTGGGGAAAAGAGGAAGCCGGCAAGTGTCTGTCAGAGAGAAGGATTTGATTGTGAGTCCAGCGCTGCCTTACCTCATCCTTCTCCTGGGGTCAGGCAAGTCATAGCACTGTCTGTGCATCAGTAGCTGGCTGGGCATGGAGATGTATGGCATCTTTTCATTATGCTGCAACCAAAAGGTACCTCACTAAGTCAGACTCCTCTTGGCCTCTCCGGAAGCTTATTTAAATCCCCTACTTGCTGTCTGCTTTTCCTTCTCTCCCTTTCTTCTCTGCACGAGCTATCTTCTCTGAGCTCCCTATTCCCCTCACACATTCATTCTGCGAGGTACATTTTTATTGCTGCTCCTCAGAGACCATATTCTTCCCAGGACATTGATCTTCCTTACTTTTTTCTCCATCCTTGCTCTGTTGGAGGTCAGTTGCCTCTGTGAAAAGCACCAGCAAAGAGAGCGAGCGAGTGGGCCTTCATGGAAACAAAGACAAGCTTAGCAGCAGACCAGCTGCCTTTTGCCCTGCCGCCACCACCCTGGTCACTAGGCAGGTCGGACCAGCACTGTACCCAGACACTGAGGGCACCTGCAGAGCGGCTGGTGGCTAGCACACTCCCACACCCTGGTAGGAAGGAGCTGGGCAAAGCCAGCAGCCTGCAAACCAGGCCGAGCACTTCACCCTTTCTGCCCAAAGGAGGAATTTCCTAAAAATACATGTCCTGACATACCACCGAGCCACATGGCACAGTGAGTGCAAGCCTATTTTCAGCCTGCTCCGCAGGGTGACATAGCTAGTTACACCTCCTCCCAAAAATGGCACGTCAGCAGCGCAGCACTTGCTGGTGGACCGTCAGCTCAGCCTTCTGGGAACAGTGGTCTCCCACTGGAATTCCCCATCGAGCGAACACGCTGGTCGTGCGTAAGGCTGTGGCTGCAGGCAGCATCCCCACTCGTGCTGGGTGTAACCGGGACAGCTGCTCTCTGCCCGTCGGTACGGCAGTGGTACCCCACAAGGCCCACATGGGTGGGTTGTGGGCTGGGCAGGAGAGAGCGATCAAAACAAATTCCCACCTGACCCTAAGAGAAGCTCTCCCAGTGGATATTATGCCTGTGTGGCATATACCTCTTGCAGCTCCACCGTGCAGGATGACAGTAAAGCAACAATGTTTGGCCTTCCGAGATGATCAGTAGCCTCCTTCCAAGCCATGGCTGGTTAGCAGATTCTGTTTTCCCAACTCTGAGGCTTATTGCAGAATCCCAGGAATGTTCCTGTGCTTCAGATATCCCAAAATAACTGCTCTAAGCTCTCCTTGGGGAAAAGCAATCCTTAGAGCAGCCTCTTAACTCAAATTTTTGTGTTGAAGCAGCTGAGCTTGAGGGAGAGAACTTGTCTTTGCCTCTAGTCACTGGCTCCCACAGGAGAAATGAGTATTTTGGATGCTCACATTAATAAGTTTGCGTGTCAGCTCACTGTCCAAGGAATTGCAAACACTGTTCTCCTCATTTCTGTTTGCTGCAGAACCCCCCCTCCCCCACTGCCATCCTCCCTGCAAATCCACCGGTTAGCTGGCAGCCTCGGCAGCCCAGCCATCGGAGCAAATCCCTGGCTGTGCCGCTCCCCAGCACCAGTGAGGGAGTTGACAGAGTTGTTTTGCAGGTTTGTTGCCAGCTCTCTTCCTCTGCAGTTGCCAGGCTTCCTTCCTCGATCCAGAGGAGACAGCGGAGCCATCACAAAGTGATAAGTGATTCTCTGACACCGAAGCCATCGCTGAGACACTGCGAGTGGCCGTTTCCTCTCCTGGGGGAACTGCGCGTTTCCCTCATCAGCCGGAGACCGGACCCGCTCGGGTGTTTGGGGTCACTGGAAGGAGCAAATCTGATCCACTGCAGCGCGGGGATTTCGGTCAATTAGCGGGAGGGCTGGTGCTCTGCTTCTCAGAGTTGGATTATCCCGGTTTCCAGGGAATTTGTAGCTCCTGTTTATCTGTGCCAATCACTTGTGTTCCTCTGTTGTGGTAAGTTATTCTCCATGTCCCTGAGGTGCTCATTACCACATTATTCAGGCTCTGTTTACGTAACTTTAGAAACCAGAATAAATTCCTGAAAGACAAAGCTCCCCAGCTTTTCTCTGTTCCCTTCTCTAAAGTGTGTGTAGCACCTTAACGAGAGAAGAACCTGATACATTTCTTAAACCCCTCGAGTTCCTGGGATGGTTTAGTCGTCTCTGGAGAATAAAACTTGGATCTAGACCTAGACATTGTTCTTGGCCTGATCTCTCTCCGCAGCAGACGCCTCTCCGCTGAGCTCCAGCCTGAGCTTCCAGAAGATTACTAGCTTCGGTTGTGGTTTCCCATCCACAACCTTCGAGATACAACTGCAGCTCTACTAAACAGTATTGTCCTCGTGCCGTGCCATGCTTTGAGAGCAGATTAAAGCCCAGAAATCGTAGTAGTCAGGTCGGTCTGCAGCTGAACTCGTAAATGGTGTTTCAGAAAGTGCTCAGGCAACTGTCAGAAGGGAGAAAGGGTTGTATGACTATGATGCCCTTTATACTTCAGCCTTCACTGTTTTTCGCAAACAAGGAAACCTGTTATAATTAGTTTAAATTCTGTGCTATTTAGGCTGCCTATTATTGCACTAAAGACAGGACAGAGATAGACCATAGTAATATAGTATATAAAATAGTGCGTAGCATGGTAACAGAGTATGTTGCCTCCTGGTGCGTAAGACACAGCTGTACAAACTGGGGGTGGGAACTAGCAAGACTTTCAGGTATTCAGAAGCTGTCCCAATACACCGAGCTGGCCTCAGTCAAGAGAAGGAAGCAGAAGTCCCTTCTTGCCAAAAAAATGGGAAACATGAAAACATCACAGCTCTCCAGTGTTGCTGGAGCTTCCATTTACACTGTTATGTGCAGTGTTTATCAAAAGCCTTTAATTACTGATCTTCTCAATGAGTTTCTTCACTCATTCTCTTTCAGCAAGTAACAGGAAAATCTCTTTGTCCGTGGAGGTTCATGATTTATGAGGGATTTTACATTAATAGACGATAAGAAAACAGGCTCCTTGCGGGAGCAGCAGCACCGGGGGGGAAGCTGGAGGCTCTGGCTGGACCACAGCAGTGTGTTCCTGCCCAGCTCGCGCTGTGTTCCCAGCAGCTCGGCACTCATCTGCTATACTGAGCTCTGGGGCTCCTGCTGTAGTTGTGCGGAGGATGTCATTAATAACGTGCCGTCCCAGAGACTGCCAGTAGTGGAAAACCAAGCACATTAAGATTTTTTAAATACCTCGGCTTTCCTTTCAGAAGACATCTGCTGTAATCTACATTGGCACGCTACGTGCTTCTGTCAGCCGTGTCTTCGCTGCGCGACACCCTTCCTCAGAGACACGCTAAACGTGGCGCTTGCTCTGGCAATTCGTTCTGAGGGACTAAGGTTCGTAGACATCCTCGGCAGCACCGGAGCTGTTATCTAGTAGGACCTGTTCATGAGTCATGCGTTCAGACAAGATTTACTCGGTACAGAGGGGAAGAACACGCATGGGAAATGTGCATATCAGCCCCTCCTTTCTTGCAGGGCAGTGCATTAAAAATTGGGGAAAGATCCAGCACTGGCGCTGGAGGAAACCTCAGCAGCCAGATGTTCCCTGTTCAACAGCCACAGCACACCGTGGGCACTCAGATTAATTAGGTGTCTAAGTCTTAGGCCTGGGCATTCCCCTATATGCTGCAACACCTTGCTATGTGGGATGGAACACAGGCTCCTGCCTACTATCAAAATAGAGGCCGAAAGCTGTTTCCCCTGCTGGAGGCAATGAGGGGGCTTTGCTGTCCTGACTTCTTAAAAATACTTGCTGGGAGTTAGCATGCACACCCTGAGCACAAGAGAGGCCAGTTCTCAACCCTCCTCAGCCTGACAACACTTAAACACAGGACTTCAGCCTCCCAGAGCTTGTCCCTTGACCCTGTCCCCGCTCTCTGAATTGTTCCAGAGTAATGGCAGATTATTCGATGCAGGATGCATTAGCAGCCGATGAAGCACAGCAACCACTTTTTAGTCAGGTGCTTTAGCCAGCAGGTTACCTGCCGCTCCAGCATCCTGCCTGTTGTGTTGCAGGCCTTTTCTCTCATTGCCAAGGCTGATCAGCCTCCATTCTGCACATATTTTGAAATAGTTGGATATATCTAGGCTGAATCTCACAAATTTCGACAAGACTTTCTGCCAGGGAAGCAGGTACAGTGCGTAACACAACTGGGACCTTAAATTATAAATTGCGTTTTCTAAATTACTTTTCATTATTAGCTTGGGACCTTCTCTCAGCGTCTGTTTTTACAGACGCCACCAGAGCTGGAGTCCTAGTCGAAGCTACTGTGCGCTCTACTGCAACATTACTATGACAACTGCTGAGATCAGGGCTGGGAGAAAGCTTGCCTTCCCTAGGAAAAGAGAGTGCGAAAAAAATACTGCATTTAGCTAGTCTCCAACACGTGGTCGAGGCATCCTGTTCGGTTTCCTTGCGTGCTGCTTCATCTCCATGTAGGTCTCAGCAAAGGCAGAACTACCTAGAGAATATTCAGCATGCAGCAAACAATTCTGCTTTGAATGAAGCTGAAGTGACGACAATCCAACAAGGCAGAAAAACTCCTCACTCTCCCTAGGCTTGCATGAGCCTCCCTATGAAGAGATCAGAGCCTCACAGTTTGAAATGCTGCCTTAGGGTTTGCTTTTTATATCAATAAATGTTTTATCACGTTTAAGCTTCAAACACGGTACAAACATCCCTGCTAACAACTGATGAACTGAAGCAGAGGTGGCAAGCCTGGGCAGAGGGCGGTGCGCAGCACGGCACAGCGCTTCCCTTTCAGGGGGGCTTGCCTTGGCCGCAGAGAGGGGCTGGGCGAGATGGTGCCTTTGCAGTTATACACAATGGCAAGCTAAGGAAGGGGATGTTCCTCTCTTTGGGGCTTCACCACTTTCGATCTTCTCTTTCTTTTGCTTTCACTTCTCTCTCTGCCAAAGCTACCCCTGTATGGTTGGTGAAGCATATCCGTCTGCACATCTGTGGTAGAATCATAGAATCACAGACTGGTTTGGGTTGGAAGGGACCTTAAAGACCCTCTGGTTCCAACCCCCCTGCCATGGGCAGGGACACCCTCCACTAGACCAGGTTGCTCGAAGCCTCATCCAGCCTGGCCTTGAACACTGCCAGGGATGGGGCATCCACAGCTTCTCTGGGCAACCTGTGCCAGTGCCTTACCACCCTCTCCGGGAAGAATTTCTTCCTGATATCTAATCTAAATCTCCCAGCTTTCAATTTAAATCCATTATCCCTTGTCCTGACGCTACAGGCCCTTGTAAAAAGCGCCCCCCCCCCCCCCCCCCCCCCAGCTTTCTTGTAGGACCCAAGACATGGTAGGCCCAAGACGTCTCTGTCTTCATGCCCAGCTAGTCCATCTCTCCTGATCCCTCCTTGCAGTCTCATTTCTCCTCGTACCTCACGCTCGTCTCTAGCAGGCGAAGATGCTGCGGTGACGTTTAAGCAGCAGGCTGCTGCTAGGCTGCCTTTGGTGCCGGCAGTACCGGAGCTGAAACCTCCGGGTTGAACCTCCCGGGTTGAAACCCACAGGCAGTGCACAAGTGCTACAAATCGCAATGCACACTCGGGTTTTTTCTTTTTCCAGCACTTCACCCTCTTCACCCCGGCCGGTGCTGTTCCTTCGTTTTTCCTTTCCACAGACTGCGTTTTGCAGTGGCTCTGCCTGCCTTCCCTCTCCTCCCCTCCTCTGCTTTACCAAATGCAGCACTTCAGCGTCACTGACTGACAGGGGATGCAGCAGCTTCGGCAGAGGAGATGGAGAGGGGGAAGGAGGAGAAGAAAAAGCTGATTTTGGCAAGAGAGGCAACAGAAACACTGCAAGATGAGCTTCCCTTCAGCAGTGGATCCCAGTCAGCCTTTGTTAGGGCAGCAAATTAAGCTGCAGTCTCTAATTCGGTGTGTTTGATGAGTGGGCCCTGACTGCTCCATGTATTCCTACAGCGTATTTTCAGAGAACAAAGCTCAGAGGTATAGCTCGGGTCTGCCACAACCTGGACCGGATCAGCAAAATGGATGATTAGCCACCCCACACACTGCCAGCCGCTGTGTGGCTGAGTGACAGCACAACAAAAACTCACTTCACTGCTCACAGCTTAAAAAAAAAAATCCTGGCTCCTCAGAAATGCAGAGGTCATGAATGTAGGGGGAAAGAATCACAGAGCAGTTGGCTGGCTACATGTCCGTCTTTATTCTAGGAGACCTAGAATTTCCAGGGTTAATCTTTGCTGTTTTCCAAAAGGATTCTGATATTTCATGGTTTATGCAACAGATTTTGCTTACAACTTATTCTGATTGCTAAATAAATACAGAAGCGTATGTTGCCCTGTAGCAGTGCGGATTTTTCTGTTACATGAGACTGTTCACCAAGTGCCAAATGCATCTTGAAAGGCTTTTTGTAGGATTCTGCTGAATAAGCACACTTGTGAACGAACGCCTTTCTGCGGCATGACCTGATCTTGCTAGCTGCTGATTACCCTCCAGCTAACCACTGGTGACATGTCCGTATTACAGATTGGAGCAGGCAGCAGGGCTACCTCATTTACCTTGAAATTAATTAAATAATGCGCTGGCAGAAGCCCAACAGCTAAGTCTGCAAAGTCTAATTTATTCTGGAAACTTCTTCGGGTATTTAGACAATAATGGGCAAATATGCTCTGCTCCACTGAGAAGAGCATCAGAGACAGCCTCACTTTGGAATATGAGTCTCATGCAAAGGAAGAGATAACTTACATTTAAAGTAATTATTAAAAGAAATCTGTAAAGGATAGAGTCTAGTCCACCTATGCAGATTCTTCAAGGATGACATGACCATGCAAACAAACAACAACAGAAAAAAGCAATCTTCTGTGAATGAAATAAAACATTTTTCTGGACATCTCTTTCCAGTGCAAGCCCCCAAGGAAAGAACAAGTAAATCAGTGCCACCTCAGTGGAAGGGGACGAGGATGGCAAGCCTCGGGATAACTCCCTCTGGCTCATCAGGTGTTTGAACTAAACATTTACAAAGGAAGTTTTGACTTTAGTTACTAAAAATAAACTCCAGCTTGAACGTGAGGCTTATTTTGTAGTCTTCCACAATGTCTTTTCTGCATTATTTTCTGGGAATTTTATGAGCTAACAACCTTTGAGGAGGTTTTGTCAAATTTGTGGGAACTAAAGGCACAAATCAGAAATTTCACGACCCTCTGAAGTAGGACTTCAAGTGGGGCTTCTGTTCATTTTCATTATTAGTGGAAATTTAAAACAAGTTACTTTTTTGCTCATCCAACTTAAATTGAACTATGGCTCTCAATTCTAAACCAAAAATAGCCTCACTCAAGTATCAGTTACTGAGTATCACATCACTGGAGGCAAGGGAGTCCAACCCAGTGTCGCTGCAGAAGTGGTTTAGGTTTTGTTGTGCATGCAGTCAAGGTCAAAAATACCTTTGAAAACACCTCCCGTATGCACCCCCTGTGCCCTGAAATTAAAAACAATAAATTCAGGACTCCAGCGCCGCTAGACTGTACGGGCTTCGCTGTGCTGCAGCCCTTCACCTCAGACACGTTTCTTCCAGTGCTTTCCGCGCCATCTTTTGCAGTCTGGCTTGGGAGCGCAGCCTTCGCTGCTCTGCCTCCGCTTGCGAGATGTGAAGTACGTCTTCAGACCTCAGGAAGGAAATGGAATTGACCTGCACAAGCCACCCTCAGACCTTGGGCGAGTGAGTTAGCCTCCAGGCGCCGTACAGCTAAACCAGCACCAGCAGCACGTGAAAGGCCTGCACCTGGCAGGCCTGGCCACAGCGTGAGACCTAGCGACACGCTGCCCCCAGGACCACCAAAGCAAAATGGTTCCCACACACCTTTTGCGTTGGTTTGGTTTTTTTTTTTTACTGTTTATAATATGCTTGAGTTTAAAAGGGTGCCCATCCTCATTGCTCTTTCGAGCCTGACTGGGTGCCAAAGCACTGAGAGAAGACCATACTTGGAGTTCTCCGCCATCTTTGGGAGGAGACTGGCCAGGCAGGCCAGAAGTGCCAGCGCTAGCCAGGAGGTGGCAGAGAAGCCAGGCCACCTTGCACACCCACTCCTGCCTTCGTTTGGCGAACACAGAAATACAGACCGAGGAAAGGCGACAAAACCCAGCCCCGCCCTCCATCCTCAGGAATAAGAAGATGAAACCCTTCATCACATTCCTGCTTGTATTTATACTAATTGCTCATCTTCCTGAGATCTGACTTTATGAAATTATGCATGCACACCAAGCAGATGAGTTTCCATAGAAACTCAGGAACTGAACTTTCATTAGAAAAATCTTTAAAAAAAAAAAAAAAGTCTTCCAGATAAAAATGCAAATTGCCTGTCAGTGGGTGGCTTTCTGAATTTATATGTAATTTTTTTTCTTTTGCACTGTAGGCAGATTCCAGCTGGACCTACATAGCAACAACATACAGGCATTGTTTATGGCAAGCCAGACTCCATGGGGAAATAAGAAATTCAGTAGCAAGGAGAAGCTCTCAAGTGCAAATACCTCAGGGAAACAAAATCTGAAGAGCTCAGTGCTGTGTCTTCATGAGGCTTGGGGATTGTGCAGCCTCCAGCTCTCACAAAATGCTTGTGGTTTGCAAGGAGCAGGGCAGGGAGGAGGGGAGAGAGAGGAAACCCAAAGCAAGGAACCCTCCTGCGTGCAGAATTAATGGTGTCCAACTTGTCCTTTAAACGTCCAGCAGCTTATTTTTGCTGGTTCAGTTAAACCTCACTGGAAAGGCTGACACTGTCTGTCGCGGCTCACTCTGGGTGAAGGATCTCGGTGCTGGGGTTTGGGAACATTGGCAGGGCCCGGGTTGGAGAGCGGGTTGTCTACTCCCCAACCTCTGCTTGGGCTGATGCCTGAAGCCCAGCAGCTTTTTCCCAGGTGACATGGACAGCCAGACACGTGGACAAGAAGCAGCCACGGGTCAGTTAGTTCTTGTTCAGAACAAGAGGGAAGCGGGATGGTGGGCATGCCTGGGAGGGGCCAGGGCCTGGGCAGCCCTTGGCATGAACAGTTGCGCATGTAAGCAAGGAAGATGTGGGAAATGTCTACCTTCTTTAGCAAATATTTCCTCCTGTGTTTCCCCCCAAAAACATACTGCAGTTTTTCACTCACTCAGTGTACTACAGCATCAACAGGAGACTTTCCCCTGGCTTTGG
Source organism: Rhynochetos jubatus (assembly GCA_027574665.1). NCBI lineage: Eukaryota > Metazoa > Chordata > Aves > Eurypygiformes > Rhynochetidae > Rhynochetos > Rhynochetos jubatus. The sequence continues at coordinate 30,694,846 of CM050650.1, forward strand.
GGAGCCTGAGATCACCCTTTCTGGGGGCTCACAGAAGTTTTTCCAGCTGAACTGGCATGCTTGAAAGCCCTGAATACCAATGAGCAGATGTTTAAGTGTGCTGCACTTACTGGTGGGCTACACTTCAGCATGTTCCCAAGGTGAAATCCCTGGGATTTGCATACAGCCTCCTCCCAGTGCTGCAGAACCCGCAGGGACCCTGAGATGAAAACCTGTCCTCCCCAAGCACAGGCAAAAGGAAATGCAGCCATAGGGTTGAAGCCACGCCAGCCTCTGGACAGCAAGGGTGTTGGGGTGGACAAGGGAGTTGTGCTGCACTAGCGTTTACGAGGTTTACGATGAGGTGAATTTCACTGCAGCATTGTTGAGAGGCGTGAGATGTCAGCCAGGGAGGGAATTCCCCTCCTCGTTGGAGAGGGCTGACAGGCAGCAGCTGCACACGCTCACTGGCCCCTGTGCCTCCGGGGCCAGCGGCCCTCTGGGAGCATCGAGAGGCTTGATGCCATGTAGTGTCAGGGTGAGGACAGCGATGGGTCCCCAGCCACCAGAGACCAGTTGGCTCTGCTTGGTCAGCGCAACACGAAGAGGTTTTTTGGAAGAGTGGTTTTGTGGTTGAGAACAAGCTTGAGCTGAGATAACACCCGTCTATTCTTGGCTCAGCGGCAGATTTGCTATGGGCACACTACTTGCCCTTTCTGTGCCTCATTATCCCTGTCAAGTGGGTGACTCAAATTATAATTGCACAAATTCCTTCTAGTCTGCCACTACGTGCCTCTGGTTGTCTCCGGGCTTCTACATCCAGAGGAACCAGCCTCTCCCATTGGGGTACCTCTGTGCCACCTGTGCCTGCTCGCAACAGGACGGAAAGATTAGGCCCTGTTGCCTCATCGTTTTCCAACTGAGAGAGAAACCTAAAGAAAAAACATCCCCACTTCATCTTTAGATGATCAGATTTGATACCAAGTTGATTATTCAGGTCAAGCTTACGGGCAAGAAAGAGGCAGTGAAACTTCTCGCAGCACCGCCGGCTTGATTAAATGGGTGTTTCTTACTTTTTCTCTCAGGCAAAGTAATGTGTTTCTGTAGGCACTAGTGCCATCGTTGGCCGTGGAGTCACAGTCATGCCGAGGCACCCGGCATCTAATGGCACTTTTGGGCAAACAAACCAAACAAGACAAAGGCAAGGACTTCGCTACTTCCAAAAGTATCACCCTTCTTTCATCAGGAATTTATTTGGGTTCTGGTTGCAAGAGATTTCAGGGTTCTTTTGTCTTTTCATATCAACTAAAGGCAATTAGACCCATTGAAGGTGAAGCTAATGCTTTTCTTCATATATATATCTGCATCCACGCTCTATCTAGTCCCAGGAAAAGCATGAAGTCAGGTGGTCATCTCACTCCCCAACACTGCCACGGGAGAGTGCGAGCAGAGGCCAACATGAAAGTGTTGGCTGCTTCTTCCGCAGACCACACCTGGATGGATGAAGCTAGTGGGAGGTCCACCCTGGTGTGTGCACCTTCAGGAGGAAGCAAAGTGCCACTTGTGTCGGGGCCTGCAAAGCCCACGTGGCCGTCTGGGCTCGGTGTGCTTGACTGCTGTGTAATTAAAAGGGAGCCTGGCTTATTAGATGCTCTGTGGGTTCAAGCGCATCCATGCGAGCCCTGTAGGAAAGCATGTTCTTCCTACCACTTCTTTCATCCTCCCCCTCCTGTTCCTTCCAGATGGTTACACCCACTTGTGTCTTTTCTTACCCTAAGGACAGCTTTTTAAACAAGGTTCCTCCATCCTTCTCCTCCCCCTCACTGCTTTGGGATCTGCATCGGAGTGCAGGAGAACGGAGGGCCTCATGCTGTCACGTACAGCCCACCCTTGGAAGGCTGGAAGGGGCCCAAGCCCCTCTAGCCCCATTTGTTAAGAAGAAAGGTCTTCCTACATGGTCAGGTAGGAGCTGAAAGACTTCACCTCAGGCTCAGCTGGATGTTCCAGATGTGCAAGAGTTAATTTACTGGGTGTAATGGAACCTGTGTACATTTTCCTGGGGGTTTGAAGCCAGCTACTCAAGGAGGGAGGGATGCTTAATGAGCCTGTAGCCTTTCCTCTCTGTAGCACCAGCACACGCTCTCCCAGTAACACGCAGCAGGAGTACTTGCAGAGCTGGATCAGTCTGTGCTTTAAAAAAAGGGATTTTCACAATTGGGTTTTTTTTAAATGACACATCGCAATAAAAAAAAGCAGCGCTTAACAGCTGATTGCTTCTCTGCTCCAGAAATCGGTGAAGATCCGCCCCATAGAACTCCTGTGCCTGCACTCCTACATCTGCCCAGCCTGCTGGGAGCTTGGGGCTCCGTTTCTTCCTCTGTTTTTAACCACTTGTCATTTGTTTGTTGGCAGGGCCTGGTGCTGAGCAGACTTGGGCGGAGGGACCTGGCCCAGAAAGTCCTCCGAGACGCCATCCGGATCCAGACCACCAGCCACAGGGCCTGGAACAGCCTTGGAGAGGTCTTGCAAGCTCAGGGGAAAAACGAAGCAGCCATCGAGTGCTTCCTCACTGCTCTGGACCTCGAATCCAGCAGTCCTGTCATCCCATTCACTGTCATACCCCGGGAGCTCTGAAGCTCAGCCCTGAAGCTGAGCACCTTCACTGCGTGGATGGACACCAAAACCAAACAAATAAACAAAGAAAAAGCCCAATGGGAAAGTGCCATTGTAACCTGGAACTGGGCAAAGTAATTCCAGGATGGGGCTCAGGTCTACGAGCTTAGCTGAGAGAAGCCTCTGTGGGAGAACTTGCAACAGGCAGCAACAGAGAATGCCTTTTCCTTCACAGGCACCTGGCTGACCTGTACGAGTTGATAGCAAGGCTTTTCTCAGTGTTGATTCAAGGTGACTGACTGTAGGATAGATCCTACAGCTGTTCTAAGCACTTGTACCTTTCCTTGTCATTAAAGATAAACCCCCCAAAGCCCTGAATCTAAGCCCAGACCTGCTCTCAACAGGACTAAATACACCAGCTACCTGGACCAAGTTGTCCTTAAGCATGTGGCTGCCTCCCCGCAGATCTGACAGCACAGGAGTGACAATCAAACGGTATAGACATGCAGTATATGCCATTTACAAAATTATTTCAGCTATTTTGATAATCCTTTTCCCCGCCTTGCTCTTACATACTGCATACGCTCACTATATTTAGTGTGGCGCTTGCCTAGACCCAATTTAAATTAAAAATGCTTTTTTTTTTTTTTAAAAAGCTGCTGTTGCAGAAATACCAAAGACCAAATCAGTTCACACTTGAACTAGTATTAAAAACATACATGTATCTCCAAGTACATATTTATCGAAAGGGCTTACATGAAGTAACGCATTACAAACACTGAGCTTCATTCTTATTAAGCACCTATTGCATCACTTTTGGGGAGGAATACAGCGATTACCAGTACATAGCGACTGTGCTCCACTGCATTACCATTCCTGGCACAAAGCATTTTCATATCCATCTTTTCATGATACAAAAGATGGCAGCAGTCTTTTAAGGGAAAATGTGCTGAAAGCAGTATATGTATATATGAATTACTTCTTCCTTCAAACCAAGTCTTTGGATTGCCCGTTGAAACCTTGCTTTAGAGGTGCGGAGTTGAGCCTTCAGCGGAGCAGGATCATTTTCCGTAGCGTGTCAGATGTAAGAGTGATCTCGGCAGAGCCACCTGAAGAGCTCCTAATCCGCGCAGCCTCCCGCGGCTGGCACGGCCGGGGCGGGGGGTGCAGCTGGCGTGCCCCCCGCTAAGCTGCTCCGTAGCTGTGCTTCACCTCCCCAGGGCCCCGGCAGCGAGGCAGAGCCGCGCCACGCTGCCACGCGACACACGAGAGCCAGCCCCGTCCAGACTGGTCCCAGGGCGAAGATGATGCAGAAATGAGCTGCGGGCACTTTCCTACATAAAAGGTTGGGGCTCAGTGCCCATTTCTGTCCAAAGAAGATTTGTGACTTTCATAAGTAGGTTTGCACTAAACCACACTTTTCTACTATAATCCTGCCCAGTACTGCGATGCGCAGGTAGTTCATTCCAGAAATAATAATACTCTCAGGCCGTAAGTGAGCAGGGGTTATTTCGTAAAGAGCCGGAGGCTCCGGCAGCAGACTTGAAGTCAGCGTTGTTTACAGTTATTTGGAAATCTGCAGGCCGATCCAGAGGTGGGCCCCTCGCTGCCCGCAGACCACACCGTCGCAGAGCTCCCGTCTCCCTTCAGAAGTACACTGCCGGCAGGTTTCCACAGCAGCCTCTTGCACTCCCAGGCCGATAGATTTATTTATTATCCCAGTTTATTCCTCTGTTCACTGAGGGCGCTGGAATTAAAGCAGCCCGGCCTGAGAGGTGCTCAACCCATGAGGTCTCTGGCTTCCCAGTGCCACACAGGCACCAAACTGGGCTTTCTAGGCCAGAGGCAGGTTTCCAAGGAGACACTGTTACCCAGCTGCATTTTGTTTGCAATAGCAGCGGCAGCAGAGGAAGGAGTAGGTGTGAAAGTACCAGAATTAAATGAGTTTCAGGAAGAGAAAAAGAGGCAGCAGAGACCCATTTTGCTGGCAAGGATGCTATGAAGTTGCTTTGCTGTGCGCTGCAAAGGGGACAGGGAGAAATGTTGTTGTTGGCATGATATGTAAATTGTTACCCAGGTGTTTTAAACCCAGTTCTGCAGTCAGATGCAATCTGACAATAGGCTTAAGTAGATATATATAGATAGATATTACATTCCAATGTTTTGTTCTGCTCCATAGTTCCCAGGGCGGGAGCGAGCCTTTTGTGTAAGACACACAAAAAAGAGTCAGTCTGGTCCGACATCACGGCTTTCATGTGCCACCGCGTATCTGTAAAGCACTGCCACGGCAACTTCTGCGCGCCGGACAGCCATTGAGGACGCACGGTGCGTCCACCTCTGGCTGAGGACCCCGCTTTAAGCGGTCTGGAACGTAGCTGGTCGGTGACCTGGCAGGAGGTGACCGTTTCCCAGCAGCAGCTGAGAAGCAAACACTCACAGACCCTTTTCCTTCCGCGTGTGTAGCCACCAGCACATCACGTTTCTTGCCATCAGGCGAGCTTCACCTCGACGGTAATCAGACTCCCCGCAGCAGTCGTCTTCCTCAGAGAGGTGCAGACGTCCGCGAGTACTTGGCGTGCATGCGCCGGTCGGATGCTGCCAGGGTGGTCCCGTACTAGTGGTGTGCATGGAGGAGTGTTACTGCCATAGGAATTGCGGTCCGAGGAGCCTCTGCTCCAGGCGAGGCGAGGAGGACGTCCATAAGTGCCACCGGCATCAATGGGAAGTTGATGGGTGAGGTGCCCTCTGCCAGCACAGCACCCCGCAGCCCCTGCATCCGTTGCAGACCGCACACTTTGCATGCATACTGGGCTCGATCACGAGATTTGCTGCGTGCTTCCCAGAGGATACGAAGCACCCGTTGGCTGGGGGGGAAGGGGTGCCATAGTGGCCTGAAATGCTCTGCGCAATGCAGGAAAGAGGGCAGTGTGGGGGTAAATCCTCTAGCTATGTTATTAGCGCTCACCAAAACAGAACCCTCCCCGAGCTTCTGTGCTACCTCTGTTCTTCAGCATGGATTTTGTTCATACTTCCAGGTACAGAAAAACAAAGACGACTACTTCGGACAAGCCTGTGTATTGTAGTATCTGTTTAGATAGCAACGTTGGTAAAATCTCGTCAACCTGCTTCCCCGGCCGCAGTAATACTTCTCTGTATAGCAGGGAGCCTGGCTTAATGCCCAGGGTTTGAGACTAAGGACACAAGATCCACATCCCATCCCTCATATGATTGTTTGAGATGACCGTAAGTAATGGAAGTTTGGGGAACAATAAGTGAAATAATACCAACTCTGCGAGTTTTAGTGCTGACTTGAATCCAACAGAGTTTTCTCAATAGTTTAGAAAGAGGAAGAGACAAAAGGCACCGTTGCCTGAAGGATCCAGGTGTAGCCAGGCTCGTCTCGTTCCACCACAAGGTTGCTTTCCTTGGTGTTGGCAAGGGTGCATACAAAAGAAAAACAGCTTCAATTTTTCTACTGTGCAGTAAGGGAAAGGGATTTGCCATCAACCTTTGACCAACAAGAAGGTTTGTAACAAAAATGACTCCCAGGGTAACAGAAGGAGAAGCCCAACAGGCCAGGGAACGGCTCCCCTCCCTGCCTTACGCTGTGTAAACCATCATTAGCTCCGCTGGAGTTGTTAATATTGGTGGGCATTTCCTCCAGCTGAGGATCTGCCCACCGCTGTACTCGTTCTCTACAGGGAGTACGACGGAGCTGCCATATTCCTGTGCTGCACGAGTACCCCGGTCTGTTTCTATTGGTAACAGTTCATGCTACTGATTATCACAATGCTTCAGAAGTGCTAATTATCTTTTCTTGGTAATGACTAATAAATCCAAATGGAGAACAGTCCTGGAGGGTGTTTACTTTAAAATTCACTGGCTGGGTACCAAAGTAGGCACAGCAGCGACTGCTGCAGCTTGGATTACAGTCACTTTATCCAAAAAATGTTCCGTTTTCAGAGGCTCTTGGTGAAGACAGAGTTTGCGTAGTTTATATTTTGGTTTAATGACAGCAGAGTGGGAAACAATCCTTTTCAGTGAAGAGACATCACTGCCACGATCCTTTTTCAGCCAAACCAAGAGACGTGATCGTTTGCAATTCAGCCTGGCAGAGGAAGGCTTCCCGGAGCAACCGTGCTGCAGCGACAGTTGCCTCTGACGGAATTGCGTTGCAGGCACATTCGGCAATTGTGCAACGTGTGGCTGAGCCTTCTCTCCCTCCCCAGCGTGTCACATATTTGGCTAAGGAGAGGGGGTTTTTGCCCAAAGGGGGCACCGCAGTGCCCGTCCGGGTGTCCGTCAGCGCTGCCCTGGTGCCTGTTGTCGCCTGCGATGTCTCATTCGCTGGCACCCGCTCGCTGGTGCTGGTTTAACCAACCCTCTGACCGTTCGTTCCCCAAGCCTGGCTGCAGGCGATGCTCTCCCTGCTGTGAAGCTGTTGTCCAGTGCTGTAGGAGATCAGTGGAGAGTTATTTTCTTAGGAGTGAGAAGCTGAAACACCCGTCGGTCCGGTGATGTTGGCAGGAGGGGAGGTAACCACTGCCCCAGCAGATGGTTCCTCCGACTTTGCCTTTAACGCACTGCCCCGTGCCTTCGGCTCCAGCAAGCCAAGGCAGGTTCCCGAGTAACTGCACGCTAAAGGATCCAGCTCGTTTCCCCATGGAAACGAACACGCGTCGGCCTGTAGCTAAATCCCCTGACAAGGGTGCGGCAGCGCACCGTTGCTGAGACGCCCGTGAGGATGCAAGTGAGAACCTCCGGAGCAGGTGCACAGAGCTTTGGCACCTACGGGTGTTTCCTACCCGCCACTGGAGCCCTGTTAACGCCGTTGTCGGAATCGCCTTTCCGTGTAACTGAACCTTTTTTGGCCGTTTTAGGACGTTTTCACCAGACGAATAAAATTGACCCTGTGGAAAACAAAAAACCACTGCTTCTATTTCCTGCCAGCTTCAGGACTTTTAATCTATTCATGCCACGGATATTTCGAGCACGATGAAACGACCATTTGTTAGGAGCTGGGACCCAGCGTGCCTAGCCGGCTACCAGTTGCAAAGGGTATTTTGGCCTACACCCTGTAGTTCGTGGGAAAAACGCGAGTGAGCATGCAAGCGGCGTGCTTTCGGAGAGGAACAGAGCCAGGAAAAAGGAGTAATGTAGCTTCAGATGTTTGGATTGATGGAGATTTAAGAGAGCATCATGCTTTTCTTGTGCTTCTTCCAGTAAAAATAAACAAAGGTAGTGTGAGAAACTCTAACATCAAGGTGATACGCAAATACTACGCCATCAAGTTTAGGGACTCACCTTGTTTTGGCCACAATGCCGTTCATCATCTTTTTCCTACAAACAGTTACTCCTGTGGTTGTTTGGAAATAAAATGTCTCCATTCCTCACATTTACACACTAATCTTTCGGGCAAGCTTCAAGAGGACCTTCTTAAAAAGCCAGCCCCTTAGTTTCATACTCAGATGGGATTGAGGACTCGTAGAGCATTCCTTTGCGACTGTGACTGCTGCGGTTTACGCGTGTGTGCAGCGTAACTCAAGCAGAAGGAGGTTCCTCCGTGGCAGTAACAGACCCAAGTCCTTCAGCTGGTAGTACGGAGTCTTCAAAGCTGGAGATGGAAGCAAACAAAATACTGGCTCTGACTTTCCCCCCCCTGCCCGCGCCTCTCCCTTTCCCACAACACACAAAGGAAGCAAGGCAGTGGTGTGAGCTTTTGGGGGGTGGAAGGAGGGAGGGAGAAGGCTACCACGGCCCCTCCGAGCAGGAGCCCAGCTAGAGGCGTAAAACTGAACCCTAAAGAAAACCGGAGACTCATTGTTCAGTCCCCTCTGAGGGACACCACTCACCCTCGCTCCCATCCTAACACTGGTACATTGCCTGTCTCTGCCTTGCATGGATGCTTAACATTCCCCTTCTCTTTAAATGGTAAGAAAATAAGCCTTTTTGCCCCTCGTCGTTGCTGGGAGGAGCTCCAGATGCTCTGGGTACTCTCCATCCTTAATGCAGAATCACGGTTTCCCTTGCAGAGAACCAAGTCCTGTTGCAGTGGTAATTTTGACATGATGCTCTTGAAAGGTCATTATGGATAATGTGATAATTTTTTATAATTTCATATATATTTTATATCATTTTACATAATTGATTCGCACCTCCGCTTCTCTCCTTCTGCTGCAGAATGGGTAAAACCGACTCAGATGCAAGCAGTGTCTTCCTGCCCCGTGTGAAGCCCGGCTATTTAGCAGTCCCATAAACAGCAAGGGAAGAGATGACAAGCGTCGCTGCTGCTCAGGTACTCGCTTCTGTGACAGTCTCCGGCTGTCGGCTTTCCGTGGAGTCACCAAAGCAGCAATGTTGACTTTTTCTTTAACCGCATCCCTCGGGAGATGTCGTGTCCCAGTCGGATGTGCCTGGACCAGTCTTTGGAACAAGGGAAAAAAAGTACACGTAGCCTGTGGATCTTTAAAGACTGGTGTTAGGGAGAGCACACCAAGGTACCGCTGGCTTGTTCTGCTGCCCTTAGCAGCCACTACAGCATCAACTGGGCTGTGGCCGTCAAGCCAGTTTCCTCCGCTGTGTTTTCTCCAAAACAAAAAGTGCAACATCTCGCAGCCAAAAACATCCCCACAGGCCCACTAAGTGAAGAGCGTGATCCAAAGGTTTTCTTGGTGCTCCAAGTTAAGCAAGCATTGAATTTTGGAGGGAAAAAAAAAAACAACAAAAAACTTTACAGGTCATTCCCCTGTATCTGCAGAGCTGCCATTTTCAGATGTGAGCCCATTTATAACTGGTGTGGCCTCTGTGATCATCTGGCCGATGGAGGAGAAGCAGATAGATCTGAATTTCATACAGCAAAAATGGCAAGCATCGTAACATCCTAAAAAAGCAAGAGCAATGAAAACTAAAATAGGAGAAATTTTCCTTCCTGAAAAGCTCTCACAGGGTCAAACCCCACCTTCACTGGCTTTTCTGACAGAAACACGCAAAAACCCCAGGCTCTGAGAGTAAGAGCAAATGTAAAGCTGCCCCTTGCCAGCCTCCTGCCTGCAAAGGCCCCTCTGAACCTTCATTCTGCCTCTACCCTGCGCCACAGCCAGAGACCCCAGTGCAGCCTGAGAGCGTGGGGCCCAGACCCTTCCCCGGTGAGCTTTCAGCGGATGCTGGTCCTGTGCCAGCTCTCGCTGCCTTTCGAAGGACAGCACGATGCTCCTTGAGGCTAGAGGCACACCACATTACCCATGGCAAGTAAGGATATAGAATCACAGACTGGTTTGGGTTGGAAAGGACCTTAAAGACCATCTAGTTCCAACCCCCCTGCCATGGGCAGGGACACCCTCCACTAGACCAGGTTGCTCCAAGCCTCATCCAGCCTGGCCTTGGACACTGCCAGGGATGGGGCATCCACAGCTTCTCTGGGCAGCCTGTGCCAGCGCTGGTACCACCATTAGGCCTGGGAACAGGGATGTTTGTAAATTAATCAGCACCGAGTATCCCTGCACGTTGCTGTCCTGTGAGAGGAGCTGCCCGAGTGCGCAGTGCCGGGTGCTGCGTCAGAAGGATGGGCAGTCAAGGATGTAACCCCTTTCTGGTCAGCGGAGGTCAGAGGTGGTTTTGTGCGCAGGGTGAGCGGCGTTGTCTGGCAGAGACAATTAGCAGAAGGGGCGCTGCCTCGCCAGAGGCTCTGCAGCCTTGATGTCCCCTGCTTCTATAGAGGCTGACAACAAACGACATTTGAGACAGTATCTCGGGTTTCCAAACAGGAAGCTGCCAAATCCAGCAAGCCAGCAATTCGTTTCCCAGTTATAATGATGCTGCTCTTTTATCTCCTTGGAGGATCCTGAGGTGTTTTTCGAGGGGTAGCCAGGGAGGCATTTCATCCCCATTTTTCACCAGATGGCAAACCAAGTCTGCCAGGAGTTGAGCCGGGAGAGGGGTGTTTTTCTGGGCAGAACTGGTTACATGGCTGATTCGGGATGTTGTTCCTTTCTGCAGTGGCCGGGCAGTAACTGCCTCCCTCCCACACCCTCCTCACAGCATGGCACCGCACGGTCCCTCACACCCCACGGAGGGCTTCTGCTCTGCCTTTTCGGCTTTCTTCTGGGGAGGGGGAGCTAAGCCAAGTTCCCACTCGCTCGTTACATTAATGCTGTACATGTGACTTCTTCCTCTATAAACGAGCCGAGTAGCCCACTTCAGACATGTGTGTTGGTGCAGCTACAAAGCACGAGCAGTCCAGGCCTGGCCTTAGAGCGTTGCCGTGCTGAGGGGATGACTTACCACCACCAAAGCCTTTATTTATGGATTTCTTCTGTTGTCCCATCGTCCCCTCTTGGGTACTTGCAAAGCACTTTCTGTTCAGACAGCTAACCAAGAAGTAATCAGCTGAAAAAAACCCACATTTGTTTCAAGCTGCATTCCACAGGAAGACTTCAGAGATTTGCAACCAAATAAAGAGCTTTAAAAAACTTCCAATTAAACAAAATATTGTTCTGACAGGCATCCTCATGTAGGATCTTCAATAACTCAGCTTTATGTGACCAGAAGCTTTGAGAGAATTGCCAGAAGGGAGAGCATTTTGAGACAAAAATTCAAGATGCTTAGTCCCGAAACAATCTACACCGAACATTTGAATTTCCCTTTTTGTCTTCCAGCCAAGAACTATTCACCGAAGTTATCTCAAGTTTATATGCGGCTCCAGTTTTCTGAAACTTTGCTTTTCAGCAAATACCATACTTGAAAGAGTTTAGAAGTGTTTTCCTGTCCCACTTCTTGTTCTCATACGTGGCTCACGCTGGAGCGAAAGCGGTCTCGAGTGCTCCTGCGCGCCGTTACCAAACTTTGCACCCGCAGCCCGGCAAGCACAAGTTGTCTCCTGGGGGTTGGTATGAGCTGCCGAGCGAACATCGGCACAGACTGCCCCACACGCCTGCACGCACACATGGCGGGACTGTCCCCACTGAAACCATCCAGACCAATCCCCAAGGACTTCTGGGAATCCTGCCCATGTACACCTCTGCAAGTCAGGTGATGGGGATGGAAGCCTGCGGCTGGCTCCAACACGCTCTGTGTGAAAATTAATTCTTGAATGTTTTGGGTCTTGCTACCAAACCAAGTGTGCTTTCACGTACAGCACGGCCCTGGGGCATCACGGGCAGAGCTCCCTGCGCTGCGATGGTGCTTGAGCCGGCCGAGTGCCTTGCGCCAACTCGAGTTCCAGCTTCACGCACAGACATTCCCTGCGCCTGCTTCCGACTCACCGCTCTCTCGGTCACTGCCCGCTGCTCAGCAGCAGCCTGTGGCAGAGCTTTCCAACTGGTTGTGATCCTTGGGAATTGTGCAGGGGATGTCTACGTCCGTAAGACTGACTTAAGCAGGTTTCTGCATAGGGTACGACCTTTCTGACACGACACATTTAGGGTCTCCTGCTAGTTGGCCGTAGACACGCCCAGGATCTGTAGCTCACAGCCTGAAGACTGGGGACTTAGAAGTTTTCTCCTAGATTCTATTAGAGCTTCTTAATTAAAAGTCCTCTTTGGGGACCTGGATTGAATTGGAAACCATGGTGATCACTTAGGTCAATCAGCACAGAGATGATTGCATTTGGGGGAGTGAGGTGAAAGATGAGAAAGTGTGCATGTTGAAGAGCTTTAAGGAAAAACCAACCACCAAACCCCAAACCCAATCATCTAAAAACGGGGAGTGTGTGTATTTTGCAAAGGAATGGTTAGAAGATTCACCTTACAGGGCTCGCCCTTCACTGCTGAATTAGAGACTAACAGCTGTCTTACAGCGCTGAAGTCTTCAGCTTCTGCCTCTCTGAACGTCTGCTCGGTGGATCTGACAGCCTGACCCCTTTCTCAAATCCACGCATGCACGTTATTCGCGGTGTGATAACGACACCAGGAAAACCGAAATGCTAACCGGGCAGCTGCGCTTCCAACCGTCCCACGTGGAAGCAAGCCGTGCCACCAACCTGCTGTGAAAACAGAAGTGTCCGTCCGCACAGAGCGGGTCCCAGAACGTCGCGATGCAAAAGCTGACGTCGGAAGAGGTGCTCGGTAACCAGGAAGCGGTTTTGTTCAAGAGCTGAATTCCGCTGTGGTGAAATACTTGTGACCGCATGCTGCCGATAAGATATACAAGGTTATGCTGTAGTTTCCACTTCTCATTGTACTCTAGCTCCAGGACAATGAAGTCGGGTTCAAAATGGGAGCTATTTCGGTTTCACTAGGAAGAGCAGTCCTAAAATTCATGGCTTTTTCTTACGGAAGGGGATGACATAGCACTAATCTCCTTTAGCATCATCTTCTTCTCCCTCTCCTCCGAACCCAGATAAGTGCGAGGCACGTTCTCCTTGTGCGGCTCCACCAGAAGTGAGTAGCCTTGCTTCATTTGCCTTTGCAAATGACTGCATTTGGGTCAGGAGCGATTACAGGCTGGACCCTTTGGTTGTTCAGCCCGTGGGTGAAACACTTGGTATTGCCCCGGAGACATCCTACAACCCGCGACGCAGGGTTAACCCGTCACAACCTCCAGCAATAAATGAGAACATTCGCGTACTCCACAGGAGGCTGAAGTCTGTTGATCCATAACTTGTCTAAATGAGCAGTTTCTTACAAGCAGCTCCCTTTTCTGCGGTGGAAGTGAAACACCAGAGCTTGCAGGAATTCACATCTTCCTCCCCCTGTCCCCTTCCAGGTCTCCCACCTACTTTAGGGGCAGTATCTGCACCACCCCCCGTGCCCAGTCCTTCCCCTGCCAGCAGCTATTCCATACCGAATTCACGGCACGTGAAGGATAAAGCAGCAGGTAATGCTGATGTGCAGAAGCAGCAAAAATTGGATCTTTTTTTCTTCTTGCGCTGCAGTTAAGTAATTGCAAGACTCAGACACGCTGCAGGCTCGAGCACACTCGCCTTCAGGCCCACCCCTCGCCCCCATGACAGGCTTCATCTACAGGTGAAGGCTACAGCTTCAGTCAGCGCCGGGGCTTGGGAGCCGTGGGCAGGCTGGAGTGTCAGTCAGGTTAATATTGCTTGTCGGTTCATTTCGGGATGACGTGGCTTGCACGATAGGTGTAATTATCCCAGGTAGCCTTTTGCTGAAGCTCTCCCCTCAAGGCCAGAGTTTTATTCTGTCTGTCTTAATACCGACTGGAACGTATCAGCGGCGGTCAGTGGCCTCTGCTCTCTACTGACTGACTCTGCGGGGTTACCATCACCGCTGTCCGGGATACAAGCACGACGTAGCGGGCGTGCAATGGGGTGTATTTTTCTACCGAAGGCAGAAGCAACTCAGTGCCACAGAAGCACCCACAATCGAACCCCACAAATCCCAAACTCAACGGCTTGAAGGAGCGTCACTGCTCCAATACACATCAGTCACGCCTGCTCTCATTCCCAGCAGTACGTCCCCGAAATAAGGCTGCAAGCTTAGCGCCCGCTGAACCCAATTTTGCCTTCGTTGCCCAGTCCCACATGCGTCTGCAGCCAGAGTCACCCTGACACACACCTGCAGCAGCTGCTCCTCAGCTCCCCGGGTCACCGCTCTCCCGACCAACAGGACAGGCCGCTCTCTTGCCACAGAACAAGTCAGAGTCAGGTTAGCGAGGGCACGTGAAACGCTCGGTGGCTCATCGCTAGCTTGTGTTAGTGCAAAAATACTATATGAAGCATCAGAGACGCTTCGCCGCTGAAAACACCTACCGGCACGGGTCTCCGCACAGGCGAGCGCCCTGCACCTCTGTGTGGGTGGCTGTGCTGAGCACGGCGTGCCGATGCATCCTGGTTTTACTCCTTGCAAAATTACCAGAGCGGCCGTATTCCTGCTGGCAGGCTTCCTGACGGAAGCACACGCGTGGTGAGCATGGGTTTTCTAACCGAAGGAGACCTTTGGCCAACAAGTTCCTCTGCTGTTTTCCCTCATCTCCTTTTGCTGTTGGAGAAATGTTTTCCGCAGGAAGGCGTTTGCCACTGAGCCCTGCATGCCAGTCCTGGTGAAGGCTGTGCAGTGAGGCTGTCCCCTGCCCATCAATGTTTGCCCACGGAAACCAAAGCCCTTCGTTCTCTTTTTCAAAGGAGTTTAGCCCTGCGCCATTTGGTTGCGGCTTCGCAGGCTTTCGCGCAGCGGGACGCATCCTTACTCTTTTCCACGCAGACATGGGAGGGCAGGACGAGGCCTCACTTTTTGCTTTCTGTGTAATTAGTATGTTCGGAGGAAACCTTAATGCCGTCCATTAATTTTCAAATCTGGAGGATGTTTTCGGATAACGCAGAGATACTACTCCAGAACAAAGCAGGGGCATTAATAAACACAGCACCGGGAAATCCACAAAGGTTAAGTGATTTTCTACAGAGTAATCATTCTCCTAATGAGTTTGCTGCAGACAGTGCTCTCTGCGAGCAGTTATTGCGTATGTATCTTTAATTTAGTGTTTATATAATTCATGGTAGTGCAAAACGAATTTCTATGTAACGTGTCCTAATAGATGAAGTGAGGCTATAATATTCTTCCGGAGCTTGTTCATTACAATATGCACTGGCACGGTGTCCGGAGGGAGAGGAAGCCATTAAACATTAAGCAAAACAATTGCTGTCATCCTCATGAGGGACCGGCTTTGTAAATGCTGTTGTTAACACTGCACGAGAGTTGAGTATTAGGGTAAAATTCGAATGATAAAGGAAGGCGAGTACCTCGTCCTCAATTTCATGAGACTCGGTTGCGAAACTAGTGGTATTTGGATCTTCATCCTAGAAGAAGAGAGCTCATCCTCTCCCAGCCGCAGACGGGGCACCCCTGAGAGCTAATTGTCACCGGCAAGCGGAAAAGGCGAAACAAAAAAACCCCCACGTTCCCGGTGTTCGCTCTCCGCAAAGCCGAAACACTGCCCTGCGTGTGTTTTCAGTTCAACTAAAATAGATCACTGTGTGTAAACAGCCACTCTATCCGCATCATTCATATTTGATGGACGAGTCAGTACAACAGATACTGCCATCCGTCCCGTAAGTGATGAGAAACTGGACCCTTCAGTGTCTGGGGCTGCTCTCAGTTAACATGAGTGGCAGCAGCTGTTATTCCAGGCTCCCAAACATGGAACGTTGGACGGGGAGGCAGGAAAACAGGAGCCGTAGTGAGCGGGATTGGGTATAACGAAGGTAACTTCCGTGACCGAAGCTCTCGCCGTGTTTGTTACCGGCGGCCCAGGCGTTGGTGTGCTCGGGCTGCAGAGGCCGTACGGTAACTGTTCTTACCAGGTTAAAAGGGAACTGGCAGGAAGGTAGGGCAGATCCCAAGGTGCCTTCACTCCCATTGGCAGCAAAGCGCAAAGGTGGTCCGGGACGCCGGGACCAGGGACTGCGAAGTACGTAACGAGTGGATGAGCTTGGGTTTCAGTGCACGCCCGACCTCACACACCCGCAAGCACTACACGAACAGACTGGAAACCAAGAGGAGATGCTGCCGCTTCCTCCTGCGTGGAAGAGACGAGAGTAGCTGGTTGACATGGGAACAGATGTAGCACCCAGAAACAGCACAGGAAGGAAGGCCATCCTTCCTTCTCTGAGCAGACGCCTGAAGGCAGGAGCTCCTGGCCCAGCTCAGATGAGGGTGTGAGGGAAATACCAGCAATTCCATTTACCCGTGAAACCAGACTTCTTTCCGTGGGGGTGTTCAAGCACAGGAGCGGGTTGCCCTGAGAGGCTGTGGGGCCTAGACCCCTGGAAATAGCCAAGACCCCTCCCCTGCTTTAGGACATGCTCCGCAGAGGCTCTCACTAGAGCACTTGCCAGCTGGCGTTCCAGTCACCCACCCTGCAGATGACGGGGTTGACATCTCCTGGGCTAAAATGCCGTTCCTTCAGTGGTGGCCTCACTGGAGAGGGCAGCTGCAGCCCAGATTTTAAGCCTCTGCTCTGAGGCAAGAGCCGATGGAAAGAAAACTGTAACTTGTGTCTTCTCCTCTGGGAAGGAGCTGGAGAAGGTTTGTGCGAGGGTCATTTTAATATTAAGCCAAAGGGCCAAGAAGCACCAGACAAACAGTTCTGTTTTTCCAAATAAAGAGTTAGTAACTACACGGATACAAAACTTTCTCCTCTCGTTTTAGCCAGGCTGGCCCTTCCTTATTCCCGAGGGAGCCCAGTCATTCCTTGGGCATGTTTTTATATATGCCACTGAGAGCAGGGAACAGGAGACAGCGTGTGCTCGCTTGTGGGCTTACGGCGTGGGGCCTCCGCACGGAGCAGAGGCGCAGGGCGCCGGCCGGCCGTGCCGAGCAGGGACGGGGACCTTGCGCACCCAGCCTTTGAGCTCTTCCGGAGCCAGGGCTGCATCCTGCTTCTGACGGCCTCTTCGGTGGGCGCGGTGACGTGCCTCCAGCTCAGGTGGGAAGATCCCTTCGCTGCTAAGAACACAGTCAGGGAAGCATAACCCTCCCAATCACGTTAATATGCACCACAGGGCCACGTACACTTCGTGGCTCCACTTGCACCCTATGGGTCAGTTCTGCTCGAGCCGAGCTCCTGCAGCGGGTAGGCTTCCTCGCACATGGAGAAACGGGACACGAAGGTGTTCCGCGAGGCTCCCGCAGAGACGCGGGGACGGGGCTCTCCTCCTGCCCCCGCGGCGTTGCTGCACCCGCTGACGGCGGGCAGTCAGCGCGGAAAACTGCTCGGGGCGGCACGAGTGGAAACCGGGTGGCAGAGCTGTGGGGCGGGTGGAGAAGGCAGGGCAGGTTCCCTCATAGATTAAACCCTCCCAAGTCCGCGACACGCTCCACGAGACGCTCCACGAGACGTGAGCAGTGCAGACGCCGTCGGAGGGTTCCCCGTTGCTCAGGAAGAGACTCGCCGGCTGATGGACACAAGGCAACGGGGGTGACACACGTGCTGCCGAGGTGACCCCTGGCTACCAGGGCCCCACGGAGGGCGTGCGCTGGAGCAGAAAGAGGGGTAAGAAGTGAAGGGCTCTGGCTGCCTCCCCGTCATCTCCCTGTGCCAAGGCAGCCATAAATAAAAGCACAGGTAGGAGGAGTTGTCCCTTCCCTGTACCTTGTCACCTCGATGGGCAGCAGAGCTGGTTACTCACCCCAGCTGCCCGTGGTGCTGCGCGCTGCAGCCGGCTGCGGAAGGGGAACACGCTGCAGAACTGGACAATTTAGTGCTGTTCCCGGGCTACCAAAGAGTAACAAGTCTTTTGGGTGCCCTGGACAAAAGCAGGCTGTTGCTATACCTCTCTCCTGTGGGTGCTAAAGCCCTAAAAACCGTGTGCTGGGGGATTTGTATATATCCTTTATCTTAAACTATTGCTTAGCAACAGACTTTAGCCAAGGACATGTTTGTGAAACTGCCAGGCATATCCGTATCTGCTGAGGGCAAAGCAGTAAACACACCTTTCCGCATTATCTCTGCTAGGATCACGTATGTAGCAGATGATCAAACCGAGGAGAAGGTTATCAGCTCTGTAGGCCCTCAGCATTTCTGCAGTGCTAATAAAGTGATCTCGACCTGGGTGAATCAAAGCCTTTTCGCTGCAGAAAAGGTATCTGTGCATACCAAGTAGGTTGCGGCCGGCCGAGCACCCAGCAGGACCCGGCGTGATGCCGCTCTGCGGCTGCTCCTCCCGTGGAGAGGAGCAGGTGTGCATGTTTATCCAGCAAGCCTGAGGTGTTCCCCTGACACACCGCTACGTATGCGCATACTAATGAAGAGCCCTGTTTTGGAAAAAACCACCACCACGCGGTCTTAAACATGACTTTAGATACCATCTTGGTATCTGTCAACCCAACTTTCCTGCCTACAGCAGGGGTGGAACACATGGAATAAAGGGGGGGGGGGGTAGCCGCTGTGAAACACCCTGTTTGGGCGTGCAGGGAGGTGGGTGAGGGGGCTGCAGCCCCTCCTCTCACATGCCCTAAGAAACAGGGGCGCACACGTGGCGTGTCGCAACAGAGCTGTGCATCTCTCCGCCGCGCGCACCCCGTCCCCGTGCGCCGGGGTCGCGGCGGTGCTGGGCAAGCAAAGAGGTTGTTCAGCGTCGGGGTCTCCCCCCGGTTTCAAAATTGCTGAGCTGTAATTCACCACGTGGCAAGAGCTCACGTCGTCGCTCCGAGGGCTTGGGGAGGCGGAAGGCAACCCTGCGCGACCCTGCTCTTCGTTAGCACGTAGCCCGGAACGCTGTCGTTAACGCAAGGGCCAGGCGCACCGACGCTCCGGCTGCTGCGGTGCTGGGTACTTCCAGCAGCACCGTAAAACTCCTAATGCCCGGTCGGAGCTGCAGCAGAGGAAGGGAACACCTTCAGACTGGAGGTGATAGGAAGCACTAAACAGCGACGAGCAGACAGCACGTTAAGGCTGTCCCTGTGGACAGCCCTGCTGCAAACGGTACCATCTCAGCGCCGATGGTACCGTTCAGACTTAAAACGGAGCAGTGTATCAGACCTGCAGCAGCTTTTAAGGTTTTAAACGCTTCATTTGAGACCCTTCGTAAGCCATAAGTACCCAGAACGGAAGGGGCAGCCGGGTCTGGCTCGTCTCGAGCCATGCTCACGTTAGCGGCCACGCTGGCAAGAGCGGAGTCGCTGCTCAGTTCTGGGATGTGCTGGACACCTACGTCTCGCGCTGGAGCCAGAACTGTACATCCTCCAGCGTTACTCACTCTCTCACCAGTTAAAAGGAGGAGTGGAGGAACAGAGAAAGAGCGGGAGCGCCTTTTAGACCTCACAGACTGTACCCTACAGCCCGGAGAAGCAGATTTCAGCCGATTTTCCAAACCAGAGCTGGTTTCCTGGTATGCTCTCGGTCCGGGGAGGCCGAGTACACCCCTGTGAGGGGCAGAGGGGGAGAAGGAGAGATGGTCCTCTGCCAGCAGGATCAAGCCAGTTTTGTCAGGGATCCATGAGGAGAAGGAGCCCGGAGATTAAAAACCTTTCTGAAATTCTGATGAGAAGTGGAAACACATCTCTCCTGCTATCCTCCTGCGGATAAATATTTGAAAGCAACTATAAAGAAAACTCAGCCATGCGTCCCCTGCCACCTACCCGGCAGCCACACCAGTACAACGGGAGCCGCGTTCAGACGCGCAGCAGCACAAGCAGGCAGAATGTTCCAAGTTCACCGTCACCGATCTCTATCGATTTCTGCTTTTACAGCAACACCCGTTTGTTTGAAACCCTTCAGAGGATGGAGCTGCACTGGACGGCGGGAATACCAGTATCACAGCCCATGAGCTTTGTTTTCCAAGGGGAGATGAGGGAACACCAGAAGCACCTCAGTAACCCTCAGGGGAATCGCAGGGTCGCACACGCAGAAGCGTAACTGGTGGCAAAAGCCCCGCAGATCAGGTTGCCGGTGTGAGTTATTCATCAGTCTTTTCGTTCCGTTCGGGGAAGGAGAGGACAGCGTAACCGCTTCTCACAGAGGCTCATTAAATTGGGCACCGCAGATCTGGCCACGGCATAGGTAAGCTGAGAGCGAAGGCTGGCCCTTACCCTGACACGAGCAAGAGCTGCCTTCGGCGGGCGACAGCCAGGCGCGCGCTTGTGCCTCCACCGCCAATGCAAGCTACTGACTTCTCCACCCTGGGGATGGACGGGGGCGGGAGGGCTTCAGAATCAGGATCTTCCTGAGGACCTTGCCTAGAAGACTAAGCTGAGCCCAAGGACACTTAGCAGGAAGGACAGCAGCTTAGGGGTGAAGCCACGCCTAATTAACAGTGCTGCGAGTAAGGGAAGGGTCAGCCTGCCTACAGCATTCAGACTCATTTCCTTTCCTGGGCCAGCATTTCCAAAAGCTCTCCCAGGCCCCTCACGTGCTAGAGCAGCAAAAGGTCTGGACAGACTTTTCCCATCAGCAGCTCAGTTGGCAGCTCCAACGTGGTGCAGCCAAGAAACCCTTGTGCTTCCCAACACTAAGGAGAAGCATATAATTCGTCAGCCCAGAAGGCCACGTGGCTATGATCAGACCCTTCTGCACACACTTTGTCCCAGTCGCTCAGACGGGGCCCAAAGCAACCTGTTACTAACAGGGACCGACAAAAAACGTGACGTCGGGCAACCCGCACGGCACGCGCGATCGCAGCGCGGGAGCGGATGGCTGCCTGAGCTCTCCCTCCCTTTGGGTGCAAGTTTCTCCCAACCTCCACACGATCAGCAACCTTTCAGATTTCAAGAAAGTCCAAAGTCTGATCCGCGGTTGGATTCCCCCCGAGCTGGGGAATCTCGTTCGCCCGGTGCTTGCAGCCTGAGCAGGTAATGCCTGGGCTTGCTAACAGGGAAGGGGAATGCAATTTGTCCGTGGATAAGCACCAGGGCACAAAGGGGAGGGGGGGAGGCCTGAGATACAAGTTGCGTTCCCTTAATACCGACGCAGGACTGCAGGCAAGCCAGGAAGCACGCGGAGCCCGGCAGCAAGTCTCTTCCCTGGCCTCCGTTCGGAACACGGTGCTGCGAAAATGGGAAGCGGGGCACGGGCAGAACTGGCCGATGGGCGCCAGACCACACTCTTTCCGACAGCTGAAATGGCTCCCGTGTGCTGAGTGCAGTAAACCACTCGGGGTTATCTGTCTCCTGGGGTAGTTACTGATTACCAGAGCCTGTAACACCGCTACGAATAAGTCACAGGCTGCAAAGACATTGTTCATCCCAGGGCCGGGAACATTTCCCAGCCCCGCCTGATGCCAGGGATGAGTCTGCCCTGGGTTGCCCCAGCTATTCTGAAGACTTCCCGTAGCAAGAAATTCCAGAAGATATCACAGCTTTCTGCTTTGACGTGTCTCAATCCAAGAGAGATTTGTGATGCCTGATAAGGGTGGTTCTCCCACCCCGCGGTTTCTCCACTTGTCCGTACCCTCCTCTGAGGCAGGTACACCCATCTGCTCCACCCTCCTTCTGCCGCCTCTTTCCGTGAGCGAAAGAAACACACAACAGAATTTGTTTTTCCACTGGCTGTATCGGGGGGACCCCCCTCCACTCCTGGCTCGGTGGAAAGCACCACACCAGCTGGGAGGAACCTCACAGGGAGGAAGATTTAGGAAAGCTGTGAGAGACAAAGGAAACGGGGACAAGGCGTTTCTGTGATGCCATGCTGTCACGGTTTAACCGCGGCTAGCGATGAAGTACCACGCAGCCGCTCGCACACCTTCCCCGCCCCGCCCCCAGTGGAGGAGGAGAATCACAGGAAAAGACAGGGAAACTCGTGAATTGAGATAAGAACTATTTAATTATTGATTATGAATGAATATTATAGCAGTACTAATAATATTAACAATACTACTACTACTAACATGAAAATAAAACATACGCTAGAATTGCGCACCACCCACCGACTGATGCACAGCCAGGTCCCGAGTAGCGAGAGCCTGAAAGTGGTCGCAGCAGAGTCCAAGTGAGCCCCACGAGAGACAGCACGACCAGGAAAGCCAACCGACCCACCGACTCACATGTGAATGGGTAAACGAACAAGCAAGCTAACAAAGGAGCAAGCTATGGCGCCCCGGCCCACTCCCCGCTTGTGTACCGAACGTGACGTGCTATGGAATGAAACACCCCTTCGGTCAGTGTGGGTCAGCTGTCTGAACTGTGTGTGTGTCCCACGCTGCCTGTAGTGAGAAAGCCGGGAACAGAGCTGCAGTATCAGAAGCTGGGAAAGACCTTGAATTGGTGTGAGCACTGCCCAGCACCAACTGACAAACACCTTATCAGTACTCTTCTCAGGGCAAACCCAAAACACAGCCTCACACCAGCCACTGTGAAGAAAATTAACTCTGTCCTGACTGAAACCAGCACTCATGCCTTGTTCACAGGGCTTCCCTGGGCAGGGTGGCAACCCCTGGCCACTCCAACCTTTCTGCTCCCCATGGCAGCTCACCCCCTTCCGGATGGCGGCCTGAGGGCAGGCACACCGCAGCCCCCAGCTTGCTTTTCTTCCCGTTTCACCCGGAGTAGCCGGGCTGATACAGGGCGTTTTTCACGGCTGCATTTTTCCCTTAGGAACCATGCCACCGGAGAAGGATGTAAAGCAAGAGCTGAGACAAGAAAGGATTTCCCCTCTCCCAGCAGCCAGAGTGCGCCAACCCAAGGGCATCGGTACGGGCACACGCGTTGCTAACACAACAGCAGATGAGAGAGAGTTGCACACAGGACACCGAAGCCAGCACACGGACTCGGCTGCCAATTTAAGAGCAGAGAGTTTTACTGCCTTTCAAAAGCAGCTTGATGTTTCCCAAGTGAGTCCCAGCCACAGCACTTTGTGGAAAGCCTTTTCTGGCTGAGGAACACCAGAAGCCACATGAATAAAACACCTCCAGGAAGATCTCGCTGCTTTGTCATCAGCAAAGACCTGTCCTACGAATCCCTCAACAGGGATTCAGCTCAATGCATGAAGTTTCTAACAGTTACAAGCAATTGTAAGCTCCAGAGAAGGAGCAAAAATAGAATTAAAACCACTCCAGCCCCTTTAATCAGCAGAGAGAGCACCACTCGGTCCAGAGCCCCTGGCTCCAACAGACACGTCACATACGCAGCTCTCAGCGCACGAGATGCTCCTGACCCAAGCCAGCGACAGATCACGGCCGCTTGGGAAACCACCCTGTGGGTGTATAGCTGCCAGGCCCTGGTGTTGCCTGCACAAGTGGAAAACAAGGAATATCAGATAAAGGAGGGAGGAACAAGCAGCAACTCCCAGGGATGCTAGAAAAGGACTTCCTTTAGGAATACTGTGTTGCAAAAGGGGCCAAAAGCTCCAAACAAGAGCGGAGCCTCTTTTGTGCCACGTATTGTTAATTAGCAATTAATGCCTTTCAGCGGCCGTTTTCACCTGGAGATCTCCAAAGCAGCCTTCAGAGGGTGAGTGTCATCATCTCTGTAGGTGAATAGGGCAGCCAAAACACAGAAGGATGAAATGACTTGCCCATGGCCACCACACCACCTCAGTCCTGCCCCGAGTGCACCGCTGAGCCTCGCTGCCCCCAGCAACAGAGCGCCCTGGAAGAAATGTCCAGGGAGATCCCCAGATTGTACTTGTTTGCAAGCATACACGAGCCGATTTTCAGTACACAGACTCCTGTGCTTAGAGGGAAGCACAGGCACAAATCTCTGCAAAAGCAAGGGCTAAGTATGAGACACAGGGTGGGAGTGACCGGACCACAGCGGCGGTGCTGGTCCGCTCTCTGTACGCGAGTCCTGCACCAGTTTGGGATTCCCAGGCTCTTGGCTAACTCGGTAAGGCCAAACTCTTTTTCCAGCTACTTACATTTTAAACCTACTTTCTTGTAGTCATTCCTCACTCCCGGGGCTCAATGGGGACAGGATTTAATTCTTTGGCATCGCAAGGATTTCCAAGCCAGACCCAGGGTTGGCCAAGGCTTCTGTTACAGTACCAGGGCCTCGGTGGTAATGAGTCTGTGATAAAACCCGGGATCAATCACCAGGCAGCAGAACTTTAAAGAAATTCCAAAAGGAATTCTATCATCTCCCAACAAAGAAATAAACTTTCTCCCCACAGGATTTGAACCACTCAACCGCTGAAGAGCTGTGGTGGTGCAGAGGGAGCCTGGAGTGAAATTCAATGGAAAATAATCATAAACCATCTAATTGGTATTATCCGAGCTGAAAAGTAATGCAAGTAAGCAGGGACAAAACTAAATGACACAGGGGTTTTTTAAACTGTTTGGCTTTAAGCGTGCAGAGTCTTATATCTAAGACTTCTCCATCTATATAGGCAATAAGGATTTTTCCTGTTATTTTGACTTTTATAGGATTGTAAACCAGAATGTAATTGGACCAGGACATTAAAATAAGACAGTGATCTCCTGCAGCTTCAGAAATTAAGAAGAATACAGAGCTGTGTATATTTGTCCTTCTCTAAGGAAGAAATAAAGGTACTGTGATGATTTCTGTCTCCAGAGAAAGAATCATTGCGCTGCATTTTGTGGTTTTCTAAATAACGCGAATCACACGAAGGGCTGTTCAGAGGGGCGGAGTGCAGCACCTGCTAACTGGCCCCAGGGCTAGCTTGGGCATCCAGACACCTGTGAGGGTTGAGGCCATCGCTGATAAGGAAGTCTTCCTTTTACCCAAGGATAAGCATACTGAGACCAGCCTCGTCCTTGCTCATGTTTCCTTCTCACAGTCGGCAAAGTAGGCCCAGGCCCGTTGTCTCCGAGGTTTATCATCACTGGACGTGTAGCCCTACGGCCGTCGGGTTAAGTTGCTTTGCTGTTCAGATACCTTCCACGGACGTTACACCAGACAAGTGGTGATGAGTAGAATTAGAGGAAATAGGATGTTTTTCGCCAAACCTAGGCAGATGGGAGTGACAGATTTACAGGACTCGCAAGTGCCAACCGGGTCACATACGGCTCTGGAACTGAAATTCCATCATCCTGGTGGGGGATTCTTCATCCACTAAACGCACTAAATGCTTTCCTGGCAGACAAAAATTTCAAGGTACCATCTCAAGATGTTGTGATATTTTTAAACTTAATTCAGCGAGGATCTTCCCACGAGGAATGACGGTTGATGCCCCCTTGGGCTTTGCAGCTTAGGATGGGTGTCATTTGCCTTTCTGTCTCTCGTAACAGCAGGCCGTATGTTGGAAGCTCAGCACTTCCCCAGCACTCTAGTTGTGCGTCTTTCCCAATTTCGCGATAGACCTGGAAGATGAGCAAGAGTTTCTGCTGACTAACGCAGCATCAGAACACAAGCAAACCAGTCTCAGACCCGTTTCAGAGAGCTATTGTCCCCATTCAGGAGAGGACAAAACTGAAGCGATATTCTCACCTTTATGCATTTCGCCAAGAGGAAGAACTCAAACAGAGGAGCGTAATTCCTGCCCTCTGTATTCTGGTGCCAACTGACCTTGGCAATATGGAACAACATTTTCTCGCATGTGATTTTGCTCTTTATGTTTGGTTTTGGGTTTTTTTTTTACCTTTTTTCTTACTTCCATAATCGTTTACTTGAAGTGTTTGGTCTTAATTACAGTAAACATTTTTCCACTTCTGTACAGATGGGAAATGCACTGGAATAGAACTGGATGGTTTAAGTTCATCATCTGTTCATCTCTTGATAGAGATCAATATAGATTAGAGGTAAGCCTGTTTATCCATATTCATTTTCAAAAGCCAAAATGATATGCAACAGATTTATAATTAAGCAGAAGTGCTGGTGGTTTTGCACAGCTTAGTTAAATGGATTTGCCACCATGCATTAGAGTAGAAGCTATAAAAACAGAACAGATGTTGCATTTCCCCCCGCCCCCTGTGCTGCGATTTGCACGAGTCCCACATCCTAAATACAACTTGAGGTCAAAGTTTTCTAACCTGGGGATCTATTATTAGCCTTCCCAAACCAGACTGCCTACTCAAATAAGGTGGCTTCATTTACAAAGGGGATGAACAACCCCAGCAAGGTGTAAAATGTGAATTACATTTACTCAGGGACTTACGTGCTCAAGCAGAGTGGCAGCTTTGGGTTCCGGAGCCTGCTGAACTCAAAGCTTCTCGTGTAGCTCCCGCTTCGCAGCCCGGACATTTCCATTTCTGCCTCAGAGAAAACCAGCTGAGTCACAGCGCTGCGAGGTCTATCTTACGAGAGAGCCACAGGAGGAACCCTGGGCCGGGTGTTGCGCTGCCAGACCACTGTAAGCCCTCCCGAGAGTCCTTAGCATACGCTCCCGTACGTAGCTCCCGTACGCAGCTCCCGTGCTACCCAGGGGAAGGTCAGCTAGGCAAAACTCGGCATGTCTCCGTGCAGCGGTTGCAAGATTTGCTTTCCTAACCCCATCCTGCCGGGCTTGAAGTAGGGACTGGAGCTCCCACTGACTTTGTGGAAACACTGGGCTGAAAGCGGGATTCAGCCTGGGGTGTACAAAAGGCAGATTGCGTAAGGCAATACAAAGCACCCGAGGCTCGAAGACACGAAGCGGCATCTCTGCGGTCAGGACAGGCACCAGCTTGGCTGGCAATCGTTTCACCCTGTTCGCTTGGTGAGGACCCGGGAGGCCACTAGCCCCGTGACCCTCATCTCCCAGTTGCCAGCGCTGGGCACCTTGCAGGTGAGATCTTGTCCTCGGCACGCAGAGTGCGTGTTGTACCGCTGTCTTTCACAATGTTCCGTGTTTCACTCCGGGGTTACTGATGAGGCAGAGATATTAGGCGGCAGCCCGCGCTCACGTCACGGAAAGGGTAGGCCTGGGCGAGGACCTATGGAAATCAACATTACACAACTGCTTCCATTCCAGCTGCCTCCTGTTCTCCACTTCCTAGCCACAGCGATGAAGTGTGCTGGGTGGCCCATGGGCCTTACGCTGCCCATCAACAGCAAAAGCCATACGGAGCCAGTTAAACGCCCTCCCATGTATTCTTTAGCCTATGTCACTCGCAATATTTTGAGCACCAGTAGCTGTGATGTGAGTCATCTCGATGCACTGGAAGTTTGTTGCTACTTCATTCTTTTTTTTAAACAAACAGCATGCCTAATAGCTCTTAGCGACTACAAGATCATCCCAATCAGGCAATAGGGAATGAGCAGGGATGCTGATTAAGAGGTTTTCCGAAGAAAAACTCTGGCAGCCTGGCTTTACAGCGTGCTACACGCCCAGCCCATCCTCAGTGCAGCTCCTAGAATGGGCCTGTAACGGAGGAAAAACATCCTGCGGTGAATACTCCAAATCCTCACGGCCAGAAGTACAAGGAGATCATTATTTCTCGGTTCAGGGGTCTCTAATTTCCAACTAGCTCCTTAAAAGACGACCTTAATTTTTGAGCCCTCCGTCTTACTTCTAGTGCTTTTATTGATGCGAGCACTATTAAAGAAACCAATGCACAAGGAAGAAACTTCCAATGAGGACTGGTTTCGGAATAAGCGGGTATTTTGAAGAAACATAGCTGCTCACTGTACACCAGGATTTAAAAAAATGCCTAAGAACATCATTAGCATCTGTAGGCAGCTACATTTTTTTTTTCTTTTAATAAACCTGTCCTTTAGTCTCATGGATTGATTAATGGAACATTTCTTGTTGTGAATAATTCAGTGCCTTGGAACGGTATTCCGATCACAGTTGATTATAAATTAACACACATTTTAACTGATGCAGATAATCATGCCAGTGTCACAGCAAATACATTACATATGGATGCTGTAACGTAAACAAGAAGCTGAGAACTCCATTATCTCTCGGTGCATCACTACCAAGTAATTTCTAAATATTTCATCATTGTTTAGACTGCATTCAGATCACAGAGAATAACTTGCTGCTTATAAACAGTAGATGCAACTGTCTTCTTAGGTATAATTAGCAACAAAAAGGAGGGAGATTTCCTTTGTTACCAGTTGAAATGCTTGCTCAAGATACTGGAAAAGAAAATATCCTCCCTGGACTCCCATGATAGGCCATCCTTACCTCCTAACAAGTGAAGAAGTTTGATTGAGTGGAAAGGACTAACAGAAGACTGACAAATAAGCTCTTGTTTTTATATAAAATCAAAGTGAAACACAACTGCTCACAATAACCCTTTGCCTCGGCTTCCCCTCCTTTAGTGCTGTGAATGACTGCTAGCGATATAGACCCTTTTATAATACTACCTTGCTTTTCCCTCTCCAGGGAGTCAGAGTCACATTTTGTAGTTAACACGTTCCCAGAGCAAGGAAAAGCATGCTGGCACACGCTTTTCCAGTCCTCGGAGCAAAACGCTTGTTGCCCGTCCTCTTTTCTT
The DNA here is from genome assembly GCA_027574665.1 of Rhynochetos jubatus. Lineage (NCBI taxonomy): Eukaryota > Metazoa > Chordata > Aves > Eurypygiformes > Rhynochetidae > Rhynochetos > Rhynochetos jubatus. The sequence continues at coordinate 30,723,146 of CM050650.1, forward strand.
ACCGCAGCCCTCCTCTGTCCACTGAACGGCTGGAGCTGCTGCGGGGCTCCGGGGGGGTCCTTCCGCTCGTTTCCGTGGAGCGTTTCAACCGGTGGGTAGGCTTTTGATGCACGAGTGAGGTCTGTACTTTCCAGAGCAGAGCTACAAACAGCTCTCTCATTCTTGAGCTACTCTGATGCCTGCTCTTCATTCACAGAAATAAATGGAAGGTATACAATAAACGTAGACTCTTGCTGTGGAGCTACAGCACTTTCGTACATGTAGCGGGTCCTGGCCTCCCATTGGTTTTGGTCAGTGTCACATTTTCTGATTGTTTCTGATCAGACTTGATGGACACTCATATAAAAGTCACATTATTTCCGCATCCCCTGTTATTTCAGGGGTAGAGGAGAACTAACTAGGAGCAGTGCTTAGGAAAGCCCCTCCCGATTCAAGACTGAAGTCCTGTCCACGTCCCTTGTTTGTAGACACAGACAGTAAGCTGTTCTGTAACTCAAGCTTTCCTCTACATATTCCCACCTCATTTAAGCCCAAATCTGAGATTTATGCGATCAAAGCAATCAAAAGCAATCCAGAAAAGGCATTTCTAGTTATATTTGGAGGTTGATCTCAGCCATTAAGAAAATAAATAGCAACTCTGTGGAGAGGAAAAACACTGATGTTAAAGTAGCCCAAGCGAATTATGTAATGCATTTTCATTGCATTTATATGTTTCTTTCTAATAAACATGTTATTGTTTTTACCAGGAAGTGACCTGGAGTCCACATTTTTGAACAGATTATTCAATCCTCAGTGTCGTTCCAAACCAAGTCATGATTTTGCAGCCACAGCAGATGTAGGTAGTGCTGATCAATTGTCACAGCAGTGCCTGCTTCTCCACAAGTTCCAGGCTGAGTCCCATCTTAAATGAAAACGTACATTTTGCTGCACAAACCAAGTGGATTTTGGAATACCCAGCTAAAAAACCCAACCACTTCCACTAGGCAATTTGCAGTTATAATCTTCCATAAAAGGCTTTCAGATTTGTCTCCAGAAAAAAAAAGACATAAAAGCCAACTTGCTCTTTAACAGCTGCGGTCCAGCCTCAGCCCGTTCATCGCCATTAGGTAGGGTAATGTATATTTATTAATTCTCCCTGCTCCCCTCCCTTATTTACGATTGTCAGGCTTAGCCAGGCGTAACGACAAAGCTTTTGCGCCGTCGGAACATCTCATGGTTTTTCACGTAGCGCTTCGTTTTGTTTGTCTACAGAAACCGCCTGTGAAGTTATAGGGTTGGTTCAGATAACAGGACGTTTCACTCAGCCACCACATTTTGACATTTGATAAGTAATTAACCAAAGGAAAGAGCAGCTGTTAAGAAAATGCTTAGTGACAGCATGCAGATGATTTAAGGTCAATTCATGAACCACATAAGCCCCATTTAAATCTAAAATGTCACGAGATGCACAGTAAAAAAAAAAAAAAAGCCTGGTGTCCTTCCTTTGCAGTCTAACAAAGAGTTAGCCCTCATCAGCTCGAGTATCTGAATGAGCCATCAAACACCCCTGTCATCTAGGGTGGGAAGCCAAGACTCCCATAGCCTAAAGACCAGCCTTGTGACAAACTGTAAATACGAAATGCAATAAATGACTACAAAAGAAGGGAGCTTACTGGATTTCTTTCTTGAACTTCAGCAGCATTTTTCCCTAGTTTGTATGTCATTATTTTTCTCACATCATTTAGAATAAAAGATCAAACAGAGCAAAGTTGGTATGCTCGAAATAAAACTAAGTAGTAAGCTAAGTGCAATGCTATGGACAAGAAAGAGAAGAGTAAAAAAAGCAGCAGCGCTATGGGAAAAACATGACAGAGGCGGCAGATGACAAAGGAAAGCAGGTCTATGAATGAAAAGCATTCTGAGAAGTCAGCTCTCCAAAACAGACGGGTGTTTTGGTCCATCTCACCTACAGGGTTACTGTCACTTGCACAGCAGATACACCGCACTGATACTGACTCCGTCACCATTTAAGGACTACCCATGAAGCAAATCATCAGTTTTCACAATATAGATGGGAAATAAACAGTTTTGCTTCCCTACAGATACCTTCTCGAGGCTCTCCTTACCTGGATCTTAGCCACAGTACTTAGGATGATATTAATAGATTCCTCTTGGCTCTGGAAGCATTTTGACCTCAAACGGCTGTGGTAGTAGGTAGAGCATGTGCCAGCCTCCAAGCTAGCCAGCATATGCTGCACCCTGTCGTTACAAACACTGCCCTTCTCATTCTACAACCGCTTCCCTGACAGGTTATTATTCCTGGACAAGGACTCAATTGCTGGTGGTTAATAACAGCTATTATGTGTGCGTCAAAAGGGGAATTAGAAAGACAGAACCAGCACCTTAGCACCACCCCCCGTAGCCGTCGATGGGAAGAGGCTCGCAGCAGCCTCCCGGAGAAGGAGCAAGGCTTGCCGCCACCCTCCTGTGCTTGCACACGTTCCCACATACGTTTGGCACATTCGAGTAACCCGATCGGAGCGAGCTACGAACAAATCCATTTGGTTGGGTGTTGTCATGCCATGTAGGAACGGTTCTGACATTATTTACGTTTTCTGTTCACCAAAGAAAAGGCCAATTGGTCAGGCAAGACTGGGGGGAGAGAAATTACTTCCTGCTTTTGGAACGAGGGAGAGTGAGAAGGTTTCCTGCTAAACCCAAGGTTCTGGTGCGCGGGGGAAAGCAAGCAGCAGAGCGATGGGGGGAAGACAGCCATGGACGTAACCCACAAGGAGCCGGCGTACCACTCCAGTGGTGAAGCGACCACTGCAGCGGCCGAGCACTACAGAAACAGCCCCAGAGCTTTGCAGAAGTGGACTGGAGTGCTCGAGGCGGAAGCCTCACAAGCATGGCAGCTACGGACGGCAGGAGGTCGACCCGTAGCCTGCTGGATGGTGGCAGCCTGCGTCTCGAGGGCAGTGACGACCCTCATCAGCAACTGCGGCACTGCCCTGAAACTGCGAGGCAACTTCAGAGACCTGGTTGGGCTTCCACGGTTAGCAGGAGGGAAGGGGAAAAGCAGAACCGAATTGGTTTGGAGGCCTGTGACCCTTCTCACCGAGCTAAACCAAGAAATGCTGTGACTTCCTTGAGTAACAGCTAACAAAAGATCGAGCCCTTCATTTATAAGTTTAGCAAAGTTAACTTGGGGATGATTAGTTAAGCAAAGGTGATTAATAGGAAAGGCATTTCCTGGCGTGGTCAGGAACCCAGAAGACAAAAAGAGAGGAGCCCTTAATCCCAACAGTCACAGACCCTTGGATCATGACTGGGTTTTTTAAAATGAAACGAATGTTGGAAATATAAAATGTGGAAGTGACCAAAAAATATTCTTATATGTGGAGAAGCTGACATTTAGCAATAGACGTGAGACTGTTAATAGCATAGAGCTTTCTCCTGACAGTTAATACCAGGATAAAAAAAAACATCCGGAAAGTAGGACTTGTGTATACTCCGCTATGTTTATAATTCAGAATTAATATAGAACACAGAGACATTGCTTTTACAAAATCCTTTTCCTGACCGTAACCGTATTTTAAGCTATTCACAGGATGTTGATATGCATTTATGAAATTGAAAAGCTAGCCCCCACAGACAGCGGTACCGTGCGAGTGCGCCAGTTTGTGTCACCATTATTGTGATGAGATTTAGGAGAGCAGTTGCTCACAAGATTACTCGGGGTGTACGATCAAAAACCTCAGCACGGATGCCATTTGTAACTGGTCGTTAGCACGAGGTCAGGCGAGAAGGTTTGTGGCGTAGAACAATTACACAGCAAAATAAAGCGTAAAGCTGTTCCCAGGGAGATCGAGTCTGGCGGTAACGCACAGCGGATTCGGGCTGAAACGCCAAGGCTAGAAGCGCAGTTTTAAAGGGTGTTACAGATCATTTGCTGCAAGTTACTGTATTACAGCGGTGTCTGTAACTCATTTAAGAAGCTCCTGTTTACTCGGAATGGCTCTCCTACCACAACAGGCCACTTGGCATGGAGCAGTTAATGAGATCCTAAAGGATTTTCAAATAAAAGGTTAGCATTTACTTAACTGGGAAAGTCTGTCCCATGCTCGTTTGTATTAATACAATCCTTTGCTAATACTTTCAAATCAACACTGAGGAGCTGTACTGACCTTCCTTTTATTTCTTAAAAATACCGCTCTTTTTAGAACGCTGAGACAGAGCATAGAGAATTTGTTTTGGAAGAAAAAAACCTCTTCCCATTTCCATCAGATATTTAGAAATTACGGGTACTTTGAGACTGTTGATAGGCAAAGAGATTCAGCCCCAAAATCTACCGTGAGAAACCCAGCCAAGACCATGGCTGAGTTAGGCATTAATTCCTGGCAGGCAAAGGACAAAACATACACAAGCATTATTGCTAATGATCCTGGTTTTCAGAAAGCGAATTAGCAGCTGTAATAAACTGCCTTTTCCGGTAGGACCTTCTATACTTATATTTGCGTGTATATATTTTCCCAGAGTCATTCCCAAGTACATATCAAAGGCTCTCAGAAGGCACGTGTTAATAAATATTCTGTTTATAAATGATAAGAGGGGCATCACTGGCTATAGCTGGAGTCCACCCCAGCCCCAGATACTGCCAACTTCTCCTACACAAAGATGACATGCTCAGACCTCACAAAAAGTCTTGCAACGAGCATGTTGTCCTTGAAACCTTTGATCCTTAAGGTCCCTCCAACCTTAACCATGCTCTGATTCTATGAAACGCACTTGGTCACGCCAAGCTTGGAGGGGGGGGTGGTGCCCCAAAAATGCAGACGTGTTGAGGGGAGCAAGACCCCCATTTTCATATTTTAGCTGACATCCAGCCGAGCGCTCTCAGCAGTGGTGTTTGCAGCTTTCGGTGGTGCTGGGGAAAAGCAATCTACCAGGGCTCAGCCTCCTCACTGCCTCCTCTCTGCCTCGTCCGTTCCACTGGGAATACGTGGGAGCAGCCCCTCAGCTCCCCAGAGAAGCAGGGCTGCAGCTCAGCCGTCCCTTACGCGCCCCTGACCCCAACAAGCGGCTGCCTACAGGACACTGGTGCTGTTGTCAAACCACTGCTAAGTATCAGTGATGGGGTCTCCTGGCACTGCGCTGATTTTGGAGGCACAGTAAGTCTTGTCAGTTAACGAGCAAGGTTTGGGCTGCCTGGTTACGAAGTTAATCACGAGAAGATGTCCAGCAAGTTCTGACATTTCACTCGCTCTGTGAATTACCACCTCCCCTTATTTCAAGCAGCCAGCCGGAATCACTTGCTGTCAGAGCGATGGTTTTCCTTTTATGGTTTACAGATTTTGTGGCTAATTGTGAAGAAAACCATTTTTGGAATGCCTGGGCAGTACACGCGTGAATCACAGCAGCGAGCCATTGCTTCTGTCTCCCAACATGTACCATGGAACTATTTTCTTCCATCCCTTTTGTAGTACAGTACATTCTACACTGTGAATCATTTCCATGCAAAAATAGAAACCAGTGATGACTCTATGTTCACTTCACAACAGAAAAGCAGGAGCTGGCATCCCATAATTAAAGTGCCAGGTTTAGCGGCATTGTAACAAATTGCTGCACAGACGGGCTCGAGTGTCAGCTGTAGAGGGATTAACAGACCCCTAAACACATGTTTCCCGATGAAATATGATTAAAACCCCCCGAATTCTGGTCCCCAGGGAAGACCCAAAATAACACCTATTTAGAGCCACGTCCAGAAAGGGGCTTGGATGTTGTAACGCTTAATATTGCCACACCTAAAGCAAAACAAAACGCTGCCCTTCACAAGGGTGAGTTCGGTGCCCATCACCCCCGCCAAGCGAAGGAGGCGAGTCAAGCGCCCGGGAAGCAGATTTACAGCCTGCGTGCCGTGGCGCGGGAGATCAAACGCTTGGGCCGGGCAACGTTCTGGCCGCCTCTCCCGCACACCCTACCCACGTGGCACACGGGTTCTGCTGAGCTGCGTCTCCCGGCCACGCACCCGGCAGGGTGCCGCACCTGACCGAGCGATCCCGCCGGGAACGTTAACTCACGCTCGCTGCCACGGCCATTCGGCTTCTCTCCGGCCCGGCGCCTGCACCCGCTCGGGACGCGGGCAGAGAACGCCTTCCTGCAGAAGATCCCGTAGAGAGCGATCCCCTGAGGGGCCCAACTCGGACCGTGACAGATGTTCCCTCTGCGAAGCGTGGCGCTGGGGGCAGCTGCTCGGCACGGCCTGTCGTTTCGTTCTGCGGGGAGAAGAGACTGTAGCAATACTTCCGTTCCCAATCTAGCAGATCCAGCCAGGTGAACTTAAGACACCAGCTGTTCGACCTCAGTCACCGCCTGAAGCGACTGCCCCTTCCCTAACACCCCACCCGCAGGGCGTTCTTCAGGGAGAACACACCAAACTGCCTCTGTTCCCACTGGAAGCTGTTGGCTAGAGGGCTGTTTCCTGAGGTACGGAATCCACAGATGGGAAGTAGAGCTAGCTCGGAGTTACACAGGCTGGTATGGCCTGTGCAGGGATAGCTGCCAATTTAATAAGCCACACAGAGGGTATTTTGCGTGACGTCGTACAACAGAGCTGCAGTGGCCTTGAGTTTGCTCTCCTGCAAGTGAGGGACTGTGTTACAGAGCCCCGAAGTCACGCTCCTCCGGAAGCCGTTAGCATCAGCCTCACTACGGCAAGGGCTGAAGGCATTTTGAATGTTATGGAAGCGTAATTCCAGCAAGAAGAAGATTTTACAAATCAATTTTCTGCCACAAAGACGCGGTATGCATCCAACCCGCTTGCAACTCCCTGTTTTCAGCTGCAGAAATATTCGTACTTCCGCTCACAATGGTCTGAATTCATCTTAGCCACGCCGCCAAAATACACCTCCTCCTACATCTGGCAGATGCTCTTAGTCCTTTTAAACCCTCACAGGGGAAGGGGAAAAAAAACATTACTGTTTACCTTGCCCGTATTTTAGAGGACGGTTAACGACAGCAACAACATATACTGCTTTTCGCTACGCGCACCGTAAAAGGCCCGCAAGACTGAGTAGTCACGAAGAGAGAGCTGAGGCGTTTTAGTAGTCCTCTGAAGGGGTTTTGGCCAAAATCCGGTAAACACGGGCTGATGTGTCACCTTCCCTCCAGCAGCAGTCGCGTTGCCATTAAAAAGACAACTGAAGCAATACAGATCTTCGCAAGCCGCGCGTGAAAGATTGATGCCCTAGCGTGCTACAGGGTACGAAGGCCGCAGGGGCAGGGCCAAACGGTCAAGATGGTGACAGGATCTCACGCACCGGCTGGGATGAAGTTAGGGATGGCTGTTAGGGTGTTCTGCAGTCGTTTATGGAGTTACTAACCCCCTATTTGGAGTCGTCACGCACAGTGAAGTCCAAAAAGAGAGAATATGGTGCTTCAGCAGCTTCAGCGTGAAGCCAGCACGTTTCACTGAAATGTCTCATCGCCTGCAGCTTAAAGCAAGGAGCAGGCAGTGGCCATAAAGCTCCTGAGGTGCGGGTGCACCCGCTGTTCTGCTCTCTGGGCACAGAAGAGGCAGCCACCAAGATGGGTCTACAGTCAGTAGCCGGGGGCGGTAACTTCTGGCGAGCCTGGTCCAGCAAGGCCGCCCCTCAAGGCACGCGCGGAGCCGCCGACTCGAATTACTCCACATGTGCTCAGCCCATACGTGGAGCTCCTACGCCCCGGCTGACACACGGCAATCTATGCACACGTTTTGCATTTCAGGTGGCCTTACGTATTTTATTTGTGCAAATACTCATCTGCATAGTACTTACAGGAGCGAAGTCAATTTTTGAGGAGCTCTGGACAGAAGAATAAAACCTGCCTGGCCTTTGAAAAAAGAAGCAATTACAGAGAGTCACTGTTTCTCTTTCCTGCAATGGTTTCTATCAGTTTTCACTTCAAAATAACTGTTTTTCATTAAGAATGCCCTCAGGCAGCGTAACTGAATTCACTGCAAAATGAAGGACCCACGTACGTGACTGGGCACAGCCAAGCCTGAGTGGGTTTTGCCTTCAAAATGGTTGGATTTTAGACAGCTGTGGTCTGCAACATCTGTAACAGCAGCGATACCTACCCAGGCTGTGTATCAGAAGCAGCAGCCCTATTTTTCAGGTGCTGAATGGGGATAGCCTCTAATGTAAATCACCAAGTCCCTCTTCAGCCAAGTTCACGCTTTCGGCACACGCTTCAACCTCTCACTCAAGTTAATCACACACTTAATTACTTTCTTAAATGGGGATAGAATTAAGCATATCCGTAAAAAAAATTGTATCAGAACCTACTCCATAGATGGTCAAGATACTGACTGAAGGCTTGCTCCGGACACCACTGCAATAATGGGAGCCTTCGGCAGCCTTTGGTTGGAGCATATACACGGGAGTCACAGGTGTGCCTCGATGCTGGCAGGCATAAATCAGTTCTCCTACCCTGTCATTTTCATCTGATTTACTTACTTGCATGCAAACCTGGTAGCCAGAGGAGAGCCGAGAGCGTAACATCCCCGGTGTTAATATCCTGGACGAAAAAGCCAGCACAGACGGGAGGATGACAGGCCCTTCGAGCCGCTGATTCTCCGCACATTTCCACACCACGAAGAACAGTGTGGTGGAGCTGGAGGTAGAATCTGACCCACAAGTACGGCCCGTCATTTTGCACAGGTGTCTGTCAAGGTTCTGCTCTTGCTTACACACAGCTCCCCATAATGCTGAGGCTCCAGTGCTTTTCTGATGCTTTGGTGATGACTGAATGATTTTACAGAACGGCGCTGAATACTGAAAATTTATCATAATCATCCTTTGTCAGAGGATGTTTGGGGGAAAAAAAATAACAGGATAAAAATTAAATACTTAAGTTTTCAAGCAAAAATGGAAGAATTATGGATGACAAAATCCAAATTCCTCTTCAGTCTGTTTTGAGCTGAGACTGTCAGACCCATTGCTGCAGGGTGGCTTGACTGAACGGCTCAAAATTCATACGCTGCTCTTGTTTTCATCCCCACATTACCGAGATTGCTGTGCTGTGCCAGAGCAAGTAGATCAGAAAGGATTTCCTGGCTAGGATCTGCTGTCAGTTAGCAGAGAAGACAGGCCCTCCCCATGATGAGAGAATTGGAACACAGAGCCTACCGTGAGCAATACGGAGGACCTAGACTGGGCCTCTTTCCTGCCTGGCAACAGGCTCACATAGGCTGGATCCAACTGTTCTCTGTAGGTGTCCTGAACAGCCCCCTGAGCTTCATGGGAGGGGCACAAACCCTGCTCAGGAGGGGCACAGCTTTGTGGCTGCGGGTACCCATCACACTAGACACGGTCTCCTGTCCCCCACCCCGTCTCAAGCGCAGAGATTCAGGGCAAAAGCACTGCCCAAGAGGATGCAGAGAAGACAACTTCCAAGCAGTGGAGTTCAGAGCAGCTGCAGAGTCCAATGGTATCTCCCAAGAATGACCCCAGACCAGAAAAGCTGGTAACTGCTGGAGTTCAAACAAATAAACCCACCTGCTCTATAGTGTGAACAGAAAACTGAGTATGGGATGAGAAGGAGCAGCAGCTGTGCCTGTCACAGAAAAACTCACAAGCTGAAGATTCCGGTTTGTTTTGGGATTACTTGCATCCAGAAAGGGAAGACTTGAGGTAAGAACTGAGGAAATGAGGCAAGTATGCATGAATGTGGAACTTTGACACCACCACTTAAATCTCTACCTGGGGGAATGAGAAAAAAATACTTCTTGTACATGAAAAGCATGAAAACACAGAAGCCAATTATTCTGAGGAAGATACTTTAAGGCTGAGGTGAACTAGACAATACGGGTCACGTATTATCTACTGAGCCGTGATCCCTAGAGCCTTTACCCACTTACACTCCGAAAGCGAGCCACAGCTATTGTTTCTCTCTCACATATCTACATAAAATCCTGACCTTGTCTTTAAAATGTAAGGTGCTGGCATTCCTTTTGGTGTTTTTAAGTGAGCATGTTGCTAGCGTTTTCCCTGTCAAACCTAGAGGGAAGAAGAAAGTACGCAGAAGCACTTGGTAACGAGGCAGGAGCTCTTGGCTTACAGCTACGTAGATGCATACTCTCCCTCTGCCCTCTCCTTTAAAACTGTGTCGGCTCCGCTCATTTGAGCCGGGCTTGTTGAGGAAAATCTCATACTGCATGGCTACCTAGTATTGGCACCGCCTGGTCAAGCAGGTAAATTGAGTTTCTTGTGCCATTTATTCCCTGAAGACATACTGGAAATGCAAACTCTCATTTCAATTTGCCTTTGTTTTCATTAAAAGTTAGTCAAAGATTGATGAAGGCACAAACCAACATCAAATCCTAATTGTTTCATTGGTGACATTACTAAAAATGGAGTGGATTCTTATGAAAATTGAAATAGCTGATCAACGCCGAGCTACAGACACATTCACAGGCCAAGAGAAGCCTCTTGGCTGGAAAGGCTCGAAAGCATTCCCCAGAGGTATCCTGGGTCAGCAGTGAAATTGTGAGGTAGGGTCTGCCTCTCCCCTCTGAGGAAACAAAGTGCAACTGAAGGGCAGCATTCACACGGCTCCTCTCATTCTACTGTGCTAACAGTGAGTGGATATAACCATCAGCTTTCGGGGCGAAAACATCCTACTTTGGCTAGGTGCAAAGAGAAGGCTGGATGAGGGCTGAAGGAAGACACACACATTTGAATACTGGATGCATTCCCCCCGCCTCAGAGTTCTGATCAAATGTAATTGCGTCAGCTGTTCTCTGAAAACCGCCCCTTGGCTTGAGGCTATTCAGCAGTACCTCAGCAGCTGCTTGCCCACACTTCCCAGGCAGATTGCAAGGGGGCACTTCTCTCAGATGCAGGTGAGGAAGGAGGTTTTGGGATGGATGTCGACACTCCCCATCTGCTTCACCAGCAAGCGACTGATTCTTGGGGTTTTTAACCACAAACATGACAGGCAGACCTATCTTTATGCAAAGGCAGCCAAGAATGCACAGATCACAGACATGAAACCTTTCCCCCCAACACGGTTTTCCCCAGTTTCACTGCTGTTGCAGTGAAGGTTACTCTTCAGGAAGAGCAGAACAGCAACATTTTATACCTCTCTTCAGGACTCAAAGAGAATTTATCAGCACCTTGGCAATAAACCTATCCTTAAGCGTAACTTGCACCAGACAAGCGAGGAATCTACAGCACAGCTATTTGGGCCGCCCTGTGAGGAACCTCCAGCCCAGACCACATGGAGGGTTCTTCAGAGCACACGGAGATGTGCCTCCTTAGCTAATGCTTCCTTTGGGAAGGGTAGCACAGGGGCAAATTCAAGGGAGTTAAAAAGCTGCCAGAAATAAAGGAACTGGTTTGTAGCCTTTCTTCCAAAGCCCAGTAAAGCACCACAAAAGGGTTTTAAAAGGTTTTAGGGGTTTCACCCTATAGCATGAGGGTAGAAGGTGGTAGCTAGCAGAGAAGCATAACTTCTCCACGTTTAGCCAGGGCATCACAGTAGAAAAATAACTATTAAAGTAACAGGAAGAATTGCTGAAAGTGCTCATGTGCTCTTGCTTTCAGTTGGTCCTGCAAACTGGCCTGTTAATCTGGCCAGTGGGGGTGGCTTCCTCGTCGCGCAAGTCACAGAAGACAGTCCTCTAATATTTTGGCAGCCTCTTAAGACATAACACGTCTCAATAAATGCCAATGTTAATTCCATGGAAAAATGCCTAGCATTCTCGGAGTTGAAAGTGCAAATCAATTATGCAGTCTATCTTAATTCTACCATCTTAAAAGAATTCTAGTGACATCTTACACTGCTTTGTGAAATCAATTCCAAATTATTGGAAATTCACACATCCTAATCCACTAAGCAGCTTTATTTTTAAGCATATTCAAGGCTTTTTGAATCAATGTAAAGCCTACACTGACCACAGAGCTTTGGAGTAGACACTGAAGGAGTATCTAAAGAACTTTCCTATTCGGTGTGAATGACTTGCCAGCCACAAAAGACTCTGCCTTTCCACTTTGGACACAGAGGGCTTCCAAGGTCTCTTCCAAAGGCTTCCAGTTCAGTTAATACTAGAAAGCCAGTGGCTATTTAAGATAAATAAAATGTTTATAGTCAGAGGTTTAAACACCTTAAAGTGAAAGAGGGAACTGAGAAACCCCACAGCCTTCCCGGGTTACTAATCATCTAATGCTTCACAATTAACAGATTGTGAGGAGGGAGCAGATCTGAAGCTCTCATTTTGCTGCCTTGCCTTTCATCAGCAGTGTATTGTAGCTGTGTGAAAAAACCTGTTCAGCTTTTAAAAAAGCCTCTCACTGCAGAAACAGACTCTTCTGCAATCCTGCCGACACAGGAAGCTAGCAGAAATTCCTTCCCTCAAGGGCAGTCAGAAAAACACCTCCACTGGCCAAAAAGCACATGCCTTTTAAGAAGGGACCAGAGGACCAGGGACATAGAGCTGTTAATGATACAGTAGGCAATTAATCCAAACTTGTGACCTGTCTGACCTCTGTCAGTTTGCCTGTCGAAAAGGGAACAAGCCAGCAGCACAAGGTTACCTAGATGACTGAGGGAGCAATGCTGAAAAAAAAAGCCAGCCTGCAGCACACTGCCATTACATGACACCCTGTTCATATGGCAGGATCTTGGAGTAGGAACTGTATGCTACTCTACATAAAGCGCCCAGTAAAACGCAGACCCATTCTTCAGCAGCCTACTGAAAACTTCAGTAATGCTATGAAGAGTTATCGTATATCCAGAGTTTCGCACTGAATATGCCTCATCCTTCGGCTACTCCCATTAGGCATCTTTGCCAGTCTTCCACCCTTTGGAAATCTCATCTGGAGGGGTTCCATTCATGCAACTTCTTGAACAGCATCTCAAGACAAGTTTCAGGCACTGAAATAAATGCCCTCTTCTCCATAGTTCACATTAGGAAAGCCATCGGAAGTGTTTTGCTAAGGAGCAGCTAGAAAGGGGTCACCAATTTCGAATGAAAACTGCCACTTACATCACCTGAAGAGGACAGTGACATCAGACATGGAGTTATGGGAAATCAAAGTCTCCATCCCCACTCCAATATTTTCTGAATTTTCTTTGCAAACTCAGACTAAAGTCCTTGAAAACGTATTTCTTGAAAGACTAAGTTCTCCAAAACAGAGTAACTAGATAACCTGACAAGCTATGACTATTCCCATAGGAGACCAAGACTTTGTTCAAAACTAGAAATTGAAGCAAGGCATGTATGGTTGCTCTCACTCCAGTCAAGTCTGTACTCATGATAAAGGTGGTTATAAGCAGGAGACAGCTGAGGAGGTATTACAGTGTAAGAGACACGCTAACAACCTCCCTCTGTCCCAAAGATGAGTCTACCTCCTCTTCCCAGTTCTGTTAAGCACAGACTTACGTGTTACTTGAGGTTTTTTCAGCAATGTCTCTTTTGGCTAAAGATGACAGTTGGGGTTTTCTTTGCACTTAGACTACACAACCCAGTGTATTCATATACATTGTCATCTCACATACCCCCTATTCTCACTGGGAAAAGAAAGATCACTTTTCACTTATTCTTACAGAAGTTGTTTGCTAAAGCAAATGTTTTAGCTGAGAAGTGCACCATTTGCCAGACTAACTCTGGATTAGAATGAAATTTCAAGTATCCATTACAACATGAAGACTTCAATGGAAAAGCCATTTTAACTCCCAGAAACACAGCAGTCATACAGCAGAAGCGAGACACAAACATGAGCACACAGTCATTTTGCTACTCTTCTTGTCCAGGTGATTATCAATGAATTCCTGAGAGGGACCACACGATGCACCAGATGTAGCTGTTTACCCATGCAGAGCCCAGTCTTTAGAGACCAACAAGCCACCTGAAAGACTGAACACCCAGCCTGCATTGCCTCTGTGCTCATCTGCCTTCTGAACTATAGTCTCCCTCAAATAATTACTGATCTTATTAGCAGTCTCCTAATCCTCACTTACCATCTCCTTCACCCATCAGCTGTCCCCAATTTATTACCTGTATCTTGTCAGGCTGCAAGCTTACCATTACTATTCCTTAACCAGCAATACACTTCCCCACCAAAATTCTACAGCTGCAAGTGAATGGGGAACTACTTATTTTCAGGAGAGCTCACAGCCTTGGCATACCATGTATCTTTTACAGTCCTGGTTGATCTAAAATTAGTCTAAAATTTATCAGGCTGCAGCAAGCAATTACACACTTCCCTGCACTGAGAAAAGCAGCCATATGAAGAGAGGGGCACAACACAGAACACCTGGGAAGCTAGCAGGGGCCCCTTCACTGCAACCATTTAGATTGGAAGGGAGCTCAAGATCACCTGGTCCAACCTCCTGCTCAAGCCACCCACCCAGCACCCTGTCAGATGGGTTTTGAACCTAGACTCAACCACCTGTTTCACCACCCTCAGTAAAAAAAAAAAGTGGTGTGGGTTATTTTTTTCTCATGTTCTCCTGCTCAGAAAGAACATCTTTTTAAGTTTGTGTGCATTGCCTCCTCTGCCAGCAAGCACTGAGTCTGGCTCCCTCCCATCTGCTTTTTATACAAATTCCCCCTCCCTCCCAACCTATACATGAAGGGAACAGCAGCCTTTAGGCACAAAATCTCTCACCCCACCCCCCAGCACCACCAGGTGCTTTACTGAAGTGTCATGCCTCAGAAGTTTGTTCTTGCTGTTACAGTCGAGGTAAGCACCTCCACCGTATTTCACAGACCAGATGAAGGATTGTATCTTAGCAAGCTACCAGAAGATGCATTCAGTCTGGGTACTACTCCTACATACACACATCTGCAGGAATCTGCCCTGAGTGACCCAAGGACCACCCATTTCACAAAAGCAAGGGCACCTGCAAACACAGCTCCATCAGAAGGTTTGAGATCAAGTGATCAATGCCATTAGCTTCCACCACACCTTCACTGACTGCAGCTCAGGAGACACTTCCCTTGGCAGAAAGTACTGGGAAGCACTACCCTCATTCTGCAGTTGAATTATGATGTGAAGAGGGCTATGAGATTTCTATACTGACCCAGAATCAGGCATTTTTTTATATAACAGCAACAGACACACTAAACAAACAGCAGCTGATTCCTGTGACTCAACACTCTGAACAGGGAGCAGCTAAAGTGACAGTAAATAAAGGTGGCCTCCTCACCACATATTCTTCACCCATTCATTTTACCAAAGGCCAAGGCAGTCTTTTGTAACAGCGAGGACCCTCTCCTTTTTACCCTAGTCAGTCATATCCCATCAAATGCACCCCAAGTTACAGAAGACAACTGTGGGTCAACACGCAATTCCCACCCTACTGAAAGTCAAGACACCAGACCAGCAAATACAACTTCTTGTCAGATCATTTGCATTACTTACCTCAAAACAAGACTTCCAATGCTCCCGCAGTTCAGAATCTCAAGTGGTTTGTTCTAACAGTTGTCAAGATTCTCCCCATCCTGTGCCAGTTTAAGCACCTTTGTGTTGTCCCCAGGCTCCTAGGCCACGGGAGGAAGACTGGATAGTACGCATTTGTTTGGTCACTTATTTTGCAGAAGGCAAACCCTAACTGCTAGAATATTTAGACTGCGTAAGTCTCCCACATCAGATTGCCAGTGCAAAAGCCACAATTCTAAGGAACTCTGATGCTGGCATTTCAAACACTTTTGACAAGCCTCCTTTGGAAAACCACCAGAGCTGCTTATAGTGCCTCAGAAGCAGGGCTTTGAGATCAGCGACCATAAACATCTGATCAAGCACTTCTGAAAATCAGGTTCATCAGCAGTCTTAATTTTACATTTTCACTGTAGTTATAAATACCTCACAGATGATTCAAACTGTTTCAAAGTATGAGGGAACTGCTCTGCTGGGACCAGTGAGGTTAACCAGATGCAGGGGCCAGCGCTTTGTTTAAAGACAAACAGAATCCCCAAACAAGATAACCACATAGCATATGCAAGATCAGTCAGTTCTTGCCGGCAGAGTAGAGAGGCAAGGGCCACCAACCGCCTCTGGCATTCTTTACAGGTCTGGGATTTGTCCTTGGTCAAAACCAGGTTTGTTTCCTGCTTTAAAAAAAATTAAACCTTGACAACCAGCTAGTGCTAGAAGTACAATCATGGTCAATAGCAGATTGGTAAAAGAGTGTTTTCCTCATGTATTCTGAGCTGACTGCACCCTGAATGGCAACTCAGACATGGCAGTTTCAGAAAAGTCCAGGTGTGAGACTAAGTTACCCGATGTAGTAGCTGATAGGGAATAAACTCCCAAATAATTAAAAGAAAGCAAACAGATTTAGTTGTCTGAACAAGGAATTTTAATTTTAGGTCAACTATTGAACTAGGTCAACATCCAGTTCACAATGTCTACAGATAGTGGGCATAGCCAGTCACTACGGTAAGTTTATTGAAGCACCAAGCTCCACACAAGACTGTAAAATACATTTTAAACTACTAGTAAGAAAGCTTCTTCAAGTCAACAATACTATTAAGGGCCAGAGTTTAAGGACTAAGTTTTCACCTTCCAAGCTATTTTAAGACAGCCAATCCATTGCATAAGCAAACCAAACTGCTACATACTAAAACACAGAGCAGCAACTGTATTGAACAATTCCTGTAAATAATTCAAGGATACATTGAAACAGTATGGGTAAATTGTAATTTTTTATTGGAAAACAAATATACAACTTGGAATGGATTTGAGGCAAATCGTGCCATAAGCAGATTTTTTTTCTTTTTAAAATAAGTGGCTAAACAAAGTTTAAAAAGCATAGTAACAAGAGGAGAAAATGTTTTCTGGTACAGGACCAGCAGTACAAAAAACCTTGTGTACGAGTACCTGGATAAATCACCCGTTTTGCATTAGTGCAACTTAAGTTTCATATTGTTGACTGTCAATCGTCCACAACATTAAGACTCCACATTTCAACATGTTACAGGTATGGCCACAAACAAGTTACTGTGAAGTAAACTAGGAGAATGATTTTTACAGTGCATTAGCCACATGTATATGTACTATTCACATGGGTTTATCCTGCAGTTACCTGCAAGAGCCCTTATGCTCCATCACAGAAAGCGGAATAAACTCCTTTATGTACTGGAGAACTAGAGCCAGCAAGTCGCTTTAAGGAACTGCTAATGCATGGTACACCCAAGCTTACTTTATGTAACTTGTTACACCAGTCATACCCAAGTCTCCTAAAGAAAGCTACTTTTTTTTTTTTTAAAAACAGACAACCCAGATGTTCCCTCAGTTAACCAACTCCATCTAACTTTAGATGTGCAGAAGGGCTTAAATATCCAGAGTAAGCCACATGCAACATTTGTTACTTAGATCAATTTTCCAAAAATCAGAACAATGACAGTAAGATAAAGGAGAAAAACATGGAGGAATGGCCTTCTAATTACTATACATGCATATTCTTTTGACAGTAAGGGAAAAACCTTTTACAGATAAGTTACAAACAGAGAAAAGGCAAATAAACAATTTTGTACAAGAAATTTAACACATTCTGTACAACATCTTCACTTCGCTGTCATCATTTGTACAAACTCTGTAAAAGGAAAGAGTTGCACAAGAGTTATTCCAAGAAAAATCTGAATCGCAAGAGCTGAGACCTGACCTGCCTGGCTAGGTCTGAACATCATTTCAAAACTATGTTTTCAGTCACATTCAGAAAAGCATCTTCAAGACAGTCCCTTTTTTTCCTCCCTGATCACACCTGAAAGTTGTTTTTAATGGCAAAAGGCCTCTACTTTTATCTAGGAAGTTGGTACCTCACTGAACTGGGGAACAGCCTTCCAAAATAAAACATGACAGGGTCCTCATGCCCACTGACTCAGCCATTCTTGGAATGTCTTGCCCCTGTCTAAGATCAGCAGAAATCATGCTGAAGCAACAGTCAGTTAAGTAGGTGTACACACAAGGAAGGCATTGTGATGGTTTGCATTTTTTTTTTTTCAAAGCAGAACAGATTAAGTCTTACTATTTTGCCTGACCAGCTTTCAGCAAATGAATCACTGCTTATTCACAGCACACTGGAAGCCAGAATCCAGAAAATAAGATTTTTCACTTGTCTTGCTGAACCATAGTTTCAGGTACAATAACAAAAAGAAACCAGGAGCCTGAAAGAAGCAACCTAACTGGCTGCACAAGTTTCAGAAGAGCAACTGGAAAAAAAAGAGGGATGCCTACCCTCTCTAGCACCAGCCTCCAAACAGTCTAAGTAGTTATAGAACAGCAGCCTCCTTCATAAAAAGACCTTTTCACTCAGACAAGAGCTTATCCTGAGGCCACAACCAAAAAGGTCTTGAAGGGAAGCCACACCTACACCTCAAACACTAAGGTTATTATCTGAAAGTACCCTAGTTCATGCCTGTAAGGTGTTCAGAAAGTTAAAATGAAAACAAGTTGAACACTTCTGAGCTGCAAGCAACTGTCTAACAGAACTCCTCCTGCTTGGCTGACTTTAGTCATTTAAGTTTCAGTGCAGAAAGAAAGAGGGAAACAAAAAATAAGCTACTGCTGCAGCACATCTGTGTGAAGTTATTTACAAGGTCTTCTAAAGGCTTTGACATTCCTGTGTATTTTAGAAGCTTTGCCCTTTACTAATTTTAAAATTAGTAATTTATTTTAATAAATTAGTAATTTCAAAAGTATTAATGAAAAATGAGTACCTTGCTACAGTCAGATCAACATCCATTAGTGAACAGAACAGTACAAGAACCTCTCTGCTAGCCTCCTCATTCTATGGTCATGAGACATCATTAGATTTCAAAAGTCATTTCTTTTGCTGCACAGTTGAATAGTAATTTTCTGCCTTTGGCACAAAGGTAGCAATAACCCAAACGTCTTTAGAGGTACATTATGTAGCCACTGGAAGACATAGCTCAAAGGAACACTTAACTGTTGAGAATCTCATCTGCCCTGTTTAAACTTGGTGTGGCTATCAGTGTCTACACAATAACCAGCGTGAAAAGCACTACACAACAATAATTACTTAACTCCTTACCTTCATAGTTTACTTGACCATCACCATCAATGTCTGCTTCCCTAATCATTTCATCAACTTCCTCATCTGTTAGCTTCTCCCCAAGATTTGTCATCACATGACGGAGTTCTGCAGCACTAATGTAACCATTACCATCCTGAGAGGGGGGAAAAAAAAGGGAAGACTGGAATAAACCTGCTTAAGGCCTAGCAACTTAACTACAACTTACAATACTGCAGAGCAAGGTGAACATTAAGCAGTTAAGCATAGCTTTAACCACCAGCATTTGCACAAGGCAAGTGAGAGCTGTAATCTTATCTTCAGTATGGGCCAGGATCTTGTTCTTAAAGTGTCTTTAAGACTAACTTATCCAATACAGACTACTTTGGCTCTCCTACCCCAGTACATTCTTTAGTTGCTGACAAAGCAATCAGCACCTTTTGCAATCTTCAAATAGGCATCTGTCACCTAAAATTGTGACTATCTGGTTCAAGTGTCTACTTCTTTGACCAGAAACTACTTCTCTTTCACCTGTTCCATAGGAGTCCAGCACGAAGCCACAAGGCTTTCAGAGACCAGTTTTACATATTCCATCCTAGCCGCAACACCAGATATCAAAGTACTAGCGCATACAACTATGGGCTGACTTTTTTCTCCACACACCAAGGTACTAAGACCTTTTTTTTTTGTTGTTTTAAAATGCATCTTGCTTAAGGAACTGAGTAACTTTACTGAGTAAATCGCTAAGTGAGTATAAAGATTCAGACTGAAAAGATTACCATTTTAAATATTTAAGCAATTGCCCTGCCAGCCTCATACAAGTATTTTAATATCATAGCACGTGGTAGCTATTAAGCTACCCACTATCATGCTGACAGACGTCTGATTTTCAGGTGCAGTAGCACAGTAGTTTTAACTTTAGGATGACTAGTTAACCCAGAAGTTCTAGATGACAGGACTGCAGTTACCCCTCAAGTGAGCAAAGAATTCATGAAAACTCAGGCTGACTTCTGATAAGAGAAATATTCATTGAACGTTTTTTGTACCTTGTCAAACACACGGAACGCTTCTCTAATTTCTTCTTCACTATCTGTATCTTTCATTTTTCTTGCCATCATTGTCAGAAACTCTGGAAAGTCAATTGTGCCATTGCCTGCAAGATAGTTACTTCATTAGCAAAATGTGGTTTAAGCTCTTTATTAGATTAATTATTAGTAAAAATCTTACCATCAGCATCTACTTCATTGATCATATCCTGTAGCTCTGCTTCTGTGGGGTTCTGACCAAGCGACCTCATCACTGTCCCCAACTCCTTTGTAGTTATAGTACCATCACCATCCTTGTCAAATAGTGAAAAAGCTTCTTTGAATTCTGTACAAAAAAAAAGTTAACACCTTCAGCTTTGAAATGTTACATTGACTTAATCATGTAATAATCCATTGCTGCAAATTACACAACTTGGTTTCAGCCTCAAGAGAATTTCAATATAGCACTGTCTGCTGTAATTGTAACACCAACATGGAAGCACCAGCACATGGAAAACAACCAACAATCAACCATTCAACCACATTTTGACCTAAATAAGGTGGAAGGTCATCTACTTCTGGAGCACTGAGATTTTTTTTACCATCCTGAACAACAATCCCTAATACAAAGCTGAAAGTAATTATTTGCAACTAGAATGATCCACATCCTTTGCAGGTACTGTTTTTTCTCATGAGAAAACATTATGAAATTACTCTCAGAAAGCTGAAAAGTGGTCATCAAAATACAACTGCTATAGCTTAATAGCACTTCTATTACTTATAGAGGAGACAAGTCAATGGAAAAAGGTATAATCTGACCAAACTAAAAAGTTTCTCATAGTAACTCGCTTCCACTGGACATGCAAGCCTAAACAGTATGAACTGCTTGAAACAGCAGCACCTCAGCAACAGAGGACCCAACATTTGGCCATACCTAGGCCAGGCAGGAACTTCTCCCAGTTCTCTCCCACTCTGGACTTCAACAGTTCTTCAGTCTATGTATATATAGACAACTCCAGTCAGTTGTTCAAGAAGGAAAGTCACTGGAATCAATGTCTGAAGAGCTGCTGAGAATATTGCTGCAGCCCCACTGTATCTGAAACAGCTTCCACAGAATTAGTCAAAAATAGCTGTAAGGCTGCTTAACTGGGTTTCAATGCTACCTCTGAGCCCCCTACAATGGCTGTATTGTGGCCAGCAATATTAATACAAGCTTTACATGTTTAATTGTCCAGTCCAAAAATGGAATCGTTTTTAATCTATGCCATCTGTTTGGCCGCAACTTTAAACAAGCTCACTGGACTGTAGTAGCTCATACACAGGTTAGTTAAATGTGAAAAGCTTATCTACTCCCTTGTTAGCTGGAGGAAGGATCTGAACTATACAAGGCACCTGATAGACCATGCCTTTGGAGAACTAGTTAGCTCAAGGGTACTTCTGCATCAGTAATACTTCCAAGAATTAATTTTTCTACATTTCCAAGCAGCCAGCTTTCCAGATGGTAGGTTTCCCAGACCAGAATTAGTCACAGTAAAAGTTGTGTTTTCACATGAACTCCATAAAGTCTTACTTCATTTCAAACCCTGAAACACTTGAGGCAAGTACAAGCTGGCAAGTGTTAAAAACGCAACTACAAAAAAAAAATAGGCTTTTTATAGTTCATGAATGCAGCTATAATACCAGAGCCGCAGTTGAGCCCCATCCAGGAAAAAAACCACTCTACATCTAACAGTCTAAAGCATTCCAAAAGCCAACTCCTGCTGTTTAGCACATAAGAAACAGAGCAAGGCTACAACAGGACCAGATGAAACTATTTCAAGTCAGTATTGTATAATCAAAGCAGAAACAGGCAGCTATAACCTGTACCTACAGTAACTTCCAAACAGTCTCCAGGGCTAATTTCAGTTTATTAGGAGTAAAGTTTTATCCCAGGTAAAATACTTTTGGGTTACACCTAGTAGAGAAGTTCACAGTCTACAATGGAAGTATCTCAAACGGGGAACATTGAGTCTCCATCAAGAGTCAGGTACTCAAGTGCTATTCAAAACATCTAGCTGTTAACAGTTTCACAGCCATAGCATGAAGGTCAACTGTCACTAACCTAAACATAGCAGGCTCCACAGTACTGTGGTGACCATGCTTAGAAAGATTAATGCTTCCTTTTCATGCCAAATTCAAAGACTTAGTGCTTCAACAACACAGGCCAGTCAGTGGTATGTTCTAGACACCTGAAAGGGACCACTCAAAGGATGAGTCTTTACCTTTCTTTTACACAAAAATGCTGTAGGCTAAGAAACAATCAGCTATCAAGTGTTACCATAAAGAAAGCCAAACATCAGCAGCATATTTCTGTTTGAAATGCTGAATCTAGTCAGGTATACGATTAAAATACTCCTTTCACCACTTCTAGGAACCAGCTCCAGTAATGAGAACAAAGCACTAACAACCTATGCAGAGACAGTTTAGACTAGAAGAACCACCCAGTATAGCTCCGGAGGATTTGCAGCAATAGCCTATGAAAGCAGCTACGAGATACTGGAATTTAGCAAGCAACTCAATTCTGGCTTCCTGCAACATAAGATTATAAAACACACCTCCTACGCTTAAATACCTTGACTCCATGTAGTGTATAAAGCAAATCCCCTATTCAACACTCCTCCATATCAAACTGCAAATGGAAATTCTCTCACATCCTAGATAAGGCTAACCTGTCAGAAACCAGAGGAACCACTCATCTTCAGGCCAGCCTCCTTCTGAAAAACACACCATCAAGAGAAAAAGACTACTAACAGGCCACAAGAAAGAAAGGCTAGCCTAACAGAAGGCGAACTCTTAACACCCCAGCTCAAAATGTTCTACTTAACAACAGCTTCTGGGGCATCTCTGCACCACATCACCTTTCCAGATGAAGAGGCTGTCTTCAGTGACCCAATACATTCAGTGAACCAGAACCATTATTCCCACTCTCACCCAGTTTAGCCAGCTATGTCTGGAACTTTCACAGGAAAGTCAGTGGCTCTCTTCACAACTACCAGGAGCTCAACACCTCAACATGACTCTCTCTACTACGAAATAAATTCTAAATAACTCTAGTGGTCAGACCCCCAACGGAGAATCACAGCACACTAAAAGGAACAAGGCATAACAAGCACCATACATAGGCCTGCTTGTTCAGAGCACCAATTTAGACCTCTGAGGTCTAGTGGAAGTGTAGCTCACTACACCAGCTGCTTTGGGACAAAAGCATCTTTAGATTTTTTTAACCACCCACATCAAATGGTCCTGACTTATTTACCTTTTTTAACCAAAGGCATACCCATCTGACTTGGCAACTTCAATTCTTACTGAAAGAAGATGCAACTCGCCTTCATATTCTGTACCAACTCAGCTTTCAAAATCAGTCTTTCATATTAAGAAATCTAGGCAGTCTTTCACCCCTACCTATAATGACAAGAAGCTTCAGTTCTATGTACCAGCGATTTCCACAAGCAGTAAGAACATGCACAGTCTTTCACAACTTTATTCTGATGCTTCACAGCAGAGGTGAGATTTAAGTCCAGAAGAAGCTGCTGCTAACTACTTCAGCCTTCTACTTAAGGGAATGTTGTCTCTACCTTGTAGAGACATTTTCTAAAGCCCACCTTCAAATCAAAAGCTAGCTATCTTCAGGTAAGCTGAAATGGAATGGTAGGGCAGATCAAGCTCTTTAAACCACACCACCTCTGTAAAATATGCAATGCTGTACCTGTAATGGTTTCCCTATGCAGGACACTGGCCTTTAACAGCAGAACTAACCAGACCACTGAGTCAGCTCCCACCCTTTCTAAGTAGTGCCAGGGAGGGTTCCCTAGCAGACCAGCAGTGGGTTTATGCCTTCACATCAGAGGTTTACAGTTTACTTAAACATCTGCTTCACGAAATACCAGAGCTGAACTGAAAGCAGTAGGCCACTTTACACTAGATACTAACTACATATGTAATGACTAAGACATGCTTTTCTTTCCACACACTTGAAAACCCTCTATTCCAGTACAAGCTTATTAGTACTCACTTTTGGATTTGACAACTGTACTATCATTACTCAACAGCAAACATTAGCAATATTCCTGAGGCAGTGTTAATAAGCTTCCTCTTTATATTCCATAATCAACAACATCAACTAATAAAGCTTCCACAGTTAAGAACTAGAACAATAAACCATTATTGGAGACAGCAGTGACAACTGATAAAGCCTGCTCCAACTAAACTGATCACAAAACCTTAGGGATATGTAGGCCACTTCCAAAAAAAAAAAACTCTTGAGTTGAACTAGATTTGTCTTGTGCTTACTCATAAGACAGTACCATGGCAACAAGTAAACAGACTAAGGACTTTCCACAAAACCATAATTAGTATCCTATGAGTTAACACAAGCTTCTGAAGTCTAAAAGCTACAGAAGAATGTTCTTACACTTCGTATTTGGCAGTTACGGTAAAAACAAAAGGAGCTCATGATGACACTTCTGTTGAATACAGTGTCTTTCAAGAGCTAGACTACAGTTAAATAGCAATCACCTCTCAGAGGCCATTTCATATGCTTGACCTGGTACAACCACATTAGCAGAACTCCAACACTCTAAAAATCATTCCACAACAGTTACGCACCCTGAGATTTCCTAGTGTTAACACTATACACTTGTCAGATCAAAACCCCTAAGATTTTGGAAGTCTATGGCTAGGCTTAATTCTGCATTGCCAGCTTAAAGTCTCTCATCAATTACTGGAGTTGGAAACAGTCTTCAGAGACCAGTGACAGATAGGCTTTTGTGCACCCTGAACAAGCAGGAGACATGATAAACTGAAGTTTTAGCCACCAGAAGTTTATTAAGTGCACAGAAACCACTGTTCAGGGGCCAATGCTATGACACAAGAGATGCATATTTAAGCCTTTCAGAGCAAGCACCAGACCATCCGAAGAGTGCCCAGAACATGTGTCCAAGAACACAATGCAGTTCCAAATATGGAGTAACAAGAGTTGTCATCATGAAGCCAGTCTCTAATGTCATCAACAACAGCCACTCTGAAATATCTCTGACAGGAGACCACAAAGTACATTATTTCTGCCTGCTGTCAGAAGAGCACTTCAGATTCCAAGCCTTCTCCAGAAATTCGCTTCCTCACTGCCTTTCAGTTTGCACTTGGACAACTCCATAGTCATGAGACCGGAGCAGGGGGAAAGTCCTGAGTCTACTAGCTACTAAAGCTGTGAGGACTGCCTAACTATTCTAGAGGACAAAATTTCAGATTCATCATATCCATGGTGCTTTTACAGCAGGTAAGCCTTTAAAACTTAGGTGACAAATTAAAGCATTCCACACTACTACTTTAGTACCTAAGAAAGCTAAATATCTTGTGTAACACAGACTGTCACTGGATTAAGAGATGTGCCAGGTCAAGTAGGAGTAGCAACATGTAAAAACCTCACCTGCAATCTGCTCTTCTGTCAGTTGATCAGCCTGCAATACAAGAGAATATAATTATAGCTGTAACAAAAGTTCAGGTCAAAATAAGACACAGACTTGTAGAGGCCTCTGAATATGGTAGCTGCTCTTCAGGACTTACCTGTAGCACTCAAATAGTTCTAACAGCTCAAAAGGCATCAGGATTGCTTGCTAAGTAAGAACTGGCAGCCTGTCCTCATTTCCTGACCCTGCAATATCTGGCACACCCAAATATTCAACCTATTACCCAAGCAACACTAGCAAACTCAAGGCACACAGGTCCCTCTAGACTGGGTTTGAAAACTCATTAACACAGCCGCCTACTGACAGTAGTATTTCAATAAACTAGCCTCAGCTTTAACATTAAACACTTCAGGTTAAAGTCCCAGACCAGTAACCCCCCAGTCGCACACTTAAGGCAAACCGGTCTGTATTAAGTTGCAATGCTATATTTGGAAAAATATATTCTTCTCTAGAGTTAAATCAAACCTTCACTAACATGAAGCTTCATGTCTAAGACCTGACCGTAAAAAGCAGAGCCCATATAATCATTACTAGCAGCTTCAGGCCAAACTGGCAATTTCAATCCATTTGTCCTATGGCTGTCTAGGCTTATTTCAGACCATCGCCTACAGACTCATGTAGCATAGGGTTGCTTACAGAACCACTAGAAAAAAAGGTTGACTGGTATAATTTTTGGATCAGTAGTTGGGTAAGCACATTTATACTGCTCCATTTTGCTCTATCACTGAACAGTTTTGAATCAACTAAACTTGAGGGAAAAGAACACCTCAGCCTTTGAGGCCCAACCCAAACCAGACTTCACTCTTGCAAGCACACAAAGATGTTTGAGGACTGTAGAAATACTTTCCCTAGGTTTTCAAGTCAGCTGATTCTTCAAACAAATTCTGGATAGCCTCAGCTGAGTTGCAGTAACAAGGCTATGGCCTCCAAAGAAGATCCTTGAGCTCTTTTAAAGTAAAAAAACCCACAAAACTTTAAACTTAAGCAGTGAGTGTATCTTCTTGTATTTTAACAAGACTTTTTAAATTCTGTTCCTATTGTGACCATTTTAGCAACCACCTTTTTATAATTACTGCAGTATTGACAGTTATAAATACTTTTCAGTCATTAGCTGTGTCCACAAAGGCTTCTCTACACATTAGCCATCTGACAATTAATTACTTAGAAAACTGTATATATACCACACAGCGATTTTTACTTTACCGATTTCAATTTGAATTACATTTCTATATGGAATATTGAGAAGTTACCAGCTTCTAGTTATTCTTCCTATAAGTGAAGTCAGCTGCTCAAGCAACCATAAAAGAGCTAAACTGCTTACAAAAACGTGCATAAGTACAGCAAGAGTCCAAGATAAAAGCCCTAAGTGACTTCTCAGACTGCCTGTGGCTTACCTACTCCAAGAATCAAGACCACACTACTGAGCAGTTTCTAGAGGAGCAGCCAATGGCTACTTGCAGCTATGGACTCTACTTGTTCCAATTTCAGCAGCTCCAAGCAGTCCCATTCAGGTTCAACTTTGGGGTTTTTTTTATACAAGAGAGTCTAAGGTGGCAGCAACACTGCTGAGAA
This sequence comes from Rhynochetos jubatus, assembly GCA_027574665.1. Classification (NCBI taxonomy): domain Eukaryota; kingdom Metazoa; phylum Chordata; class Aves; order Eurypygiformes; family Rhynochetidae; genus Rhynochetos; species Rhynochetos jubatus. The sequence goes on from CM050650.1 coordinate 30,750,246, forward strand.
TGTCACCAATTCAACATTAGGCTTTAAGATGGAAGCATTCTGCTGGCCACTTAACAGAAGCTAACAGATTTTCACTTGTCTGGAGTGTGTCAGTAAGACTCACTCATACCTTTGTATGCCATTTACATTTTTACTGCTCGAGTGACAAGCTACAGCGATGTGCTACATTTCTGCAGGGTATTTTTATCTACAGAAAGCTGTAGATGAGATTTAAGTAGCAAGAACCTAGTTTATTTAGGTCAATACTTATGGGTTACCAAGTTGAGTCATATACTGTTTAACAGTTTAAACAGTTAACTGTTTAACATATACTGTTTTACAGACATTAAGCAGTGTTTGAACTGTTGTGTTCCCAAACACTTTAACTCCTCCAGCAACTTAAAACATCCTGTAGCCACTAACCATAAATTTGGATGAGCTGTCAGTACCTGTAAGAGGTACAGTGTTGGAGAAGAGCACAGAGCTTATTAGAAGCCACAGGTATAGGGCAGCTGAAAGATAAGCTAGGAGGTGGGGCAAGGTTGAACAAACACCATCTGCACTCTGCAGCGCTAGGCTCTGCAGGGGCTGCTGCGCAACAGCAGCACGAGGCGGAGCCCGCAAGCCTGCCAGAACACTCCCTCCTCCCATGACACTCAGGAGGAGGGCTACCAGCCCGGATCCACGCACGCCAGCTACAGGCCGCTCCGGTTCCTAGAGAGGCCTTCGGGAGGTCTTTGTCCCGGTTTTAAGCTAGATACTCATGCACCATACACGTGACCGTATGCACACCTTCAGTAAGGCAAGCCAACTTCACAAACAATCAGTTAAATTACAGCTGTAACATGCCTACCCTGAAGTTTTGACATGTCCCTTACTGCGGCCGAGATCCGCCTCTGATGAAGTCGGGGAACCCATCACCACTTTGACACAGCGTTCTCTAATTCGTGCTGCAGCACTTTCGTTTTCACCGCAGTAGCTCCCCTCCCCCCACCCCCAGATTACGCTGACGGCCTGACAAAGAACCTAAGCCTCCGAGGGAAGGCGAGCTGTCGTGCGTGCGGCAGTTCAGCGGCACATGCAGCCCCTAGAGGTAGTGTTTCACTACAGCCGGAGCTGCTATGCAGAATCAGTCTGCAGGAGCCTCAACACAGCCGACTGACGCTGCCTCACAGGGAGCTACCAGCAAATCGCACAAGAGATGAGAGTGCCCTTCCAAAACTGGGCATTTCGGTACACTCCACAGGTGTCAGATCTGAACGCACAGCGCTGTTCGGGCAAGGTTACCTGAAGAACTAGACAGGCTAGGGCATACGGGCTGAAATTGCAGTAGGTTTTCTTATTTTGGGAGCAAAGCATTCTGCTTTACCTAGCATGGGCAGTATTGGACAACAGATATTCACAGGTTTAGCCAGCCTGGTCTGACAGGACGAGCTACAACCACATTCGAAGTGCCACTGTGCCTCCTGGACACACCCATCGTTACAGAGACCTTGCGAAGATACTCCATTTCTGGGTCTGCACAGATGATGACTAAGAGCAGCGAGTCTTTTGCTGCTGGATTCCCTGCTTTTGTCCCTTTACAGAATGTTTGCTGTACGAGTTCACAATTCAGGCAGAAAACCAAACCCCAAACACACAAATTCATGCTTTTGTTAATCTAATTTCTCTGGGGAGGGCAGTTCAGAAAAAAACGTTAATTTTAAGTACCCATCGTTCACATTAGACACGGTAAAGTCGATGGTGATCTGATTCCTTAAAAGCATGTTATGAATGAAAAGGCAATTCCACTATACTGCATCTTCTCTTAATGCAGAGATAGTACTAAATGGTCACTGGTGCTGCTTTTGCGACAGTTCTGTATGTGTTTCAGTATCCACTTGTTTTAATTCAAAATTCTAACCCCATGTCCTTTAAACCCAATTTGAAACAATTCGCCAATTCCACAGAACGTATTTTATTTCGACAGTGGATTAAAATCCTAAACAAACGTATCGCTAGGAAAAATAAAATTGTGCTTGATCACGAAAACGCAGGACCGTCCACCGCAATGACCAAAACGGAAAGCCACAACTGTTTTAAAAAGAAAAAAATTAATAAAAATCCCTTGTTCAGGAGAGCTACCGACAGCAAGGCGTTATCATGACATCGGCAGGGGAGGGAGAGCGGCTCCAACGCGAGCTGACAACAGGTCTGGCAAGGAGGGAGATGGTGCAGTGAGGCAGCCTGCCCCTCATCATCATGCTGCTCAGAAGCTGCAGGGCTCCGCAGTGCATTATTACCAGGCGCAACACACCTCGCCAGCCAGCCAGGCATCTGAAGCGCTCGCAGCAGCGGCCGCCGCCGCGCCGCTGGCTCCCCAGCCCCATGCAGCCGCACACGCCGGCTCGCCGAGATGGGGGGGGGGGGGGAGGGGGAGAGGAAGCGATAAGAAAGCGGAGCTGGTGCCATCGTGGCAGGCTCCTTCCCCCCTCCCGGCACCCCCCACGCGGGTCTCCTCCCCGGAGGAACCGTTATCTGCCGCTTCCCCCCCCCCTCCGACACACGCCCCGACAAAGCGTCATGGCGCTCGAACCGAGTGGCAGTTTGAATTTTGAATCCGTACCAACGCCCCAGGGCGGGAAACGGACTCGGGCGGGATTCGTCCACCACCACTTCCTCCTACGCACACGGCACCGCCGAGCGGGACCCTCCGCCCCAGCCCGCCCGCGCTGCTGGTCTGAACCCGCCGACCACAGCGATGGACGCCTTTGCCCCTGCCCCCATCCTTCTGCAGGCGACCTCGCACCGCACCAGCCAAACCACCTGCCCCTCTGCCCTCCCCCCCCCCTCGCCCGTCCACCCACCCATCCATCCATCCGCGCCAAACAAGCACCCCCACAACCCACCACCCCCACACCCCACCCCACCCCCCCCGCCGCGCAACACACCGAGCACCGGACTAGTACCCGCAAATCCCCGTCGCTACCCCATGCCCAGGGACTCACCATGGTGGCTCGGCCTGGCTGTGGGGTGTGGTGGAGGTTAACGGCTGCACGGGGCACACGAGCAACCTGCCCGCTCTACGGCTCGCCTCACACTGAGCCCTGCCCGGCCGCCAGCAGTGCCTCATAAACCTCCTCACAGCCCGCCTGGATCGCTCCGCGCCGCTCCCTCCCCCCTCCCCTTTTCCCCGTCAGGGAACGGCGCTGCGAAAGAAGTCCCGGCTCTTCGCGCTCTTCTCGGCAGGCCACCCCCCCCACGAACGCCGAGCGTGTCCCCTTTCTGCCCCCGGGCCACCAAGCCCCGGCGCAGGAAGGGGTGAAGTGCGGGAAAGACGGGGGCGGGGGGGCTGCGCTTGTGAAAAGGCGAGGAGGGCATGTAACGGCGGGGGAAGGCTGAGGGACTATTTTTCATCGCGGAAGAGGATTTTAGAAAAAATGCCGAGGAGTGCAGGGACTCCAGAAGGAGGGTGCTGATTGGTGGATTCGTACCTGCAATGCGTCACTTGGACATGCACAGTCTGGGCTGGGAAGCGGTTACCCCTCCCCCTCCCGCCCGCCCGCAGTGCGCGAGGCCCAGCCCGGCCCAGTGCGACCCGTCCTGGCCCGGCACGGATGGGCCCGGCCGTCCCGCCGCTCCGCTCCTCGCGGCTGCGGAGGGGGGATGGCCCGGGGCGGGCTGGGGGGGTGGCGGCAGGCGCTGCGGCAGGGTGTGCCGGGCGGGCAGGGCCCCAGCGCCCTGCTGCCGCTGCGGGCACGGCCGCTGCAGAGGACCCGGGAGGGGGGGAGCGGGGCGGGCTCCGGAGCGGGCTCCCAGCGGCCGACGCGGCCTTTTTCCACCGACAAACCGCGCAGGCCGCGGCGGGCGTTGTCGCTGAGCCGCTGCGGGGGCGGGCGGGAAGGGAGGCTCCGGGCCGCAGGCCTGGACGCGGGGCCGCGGCCCGGCTTGGGCTGCAGCCTCTCCCGGAGCGCTGGGAGCAATGGAGCCCCGAAAGTGCCGTGCCAGAACGTTTCAAGCCGCCTCTCGCTGTGCTCCGGAAAGCCTCACCCACAGAGTTCCTGAAGGGGACTCCTGCATCCAGCACAGTCCCGACAAATCCCCCCCTCGCTCTGCAGGCCAGAGATGCTTCCTCGCTGGTAGCGTCGTTTAAAACAACACCATACCCTGTTACAAGCCACGCACGCCCTGGGCCCGTGCCAGAGAAGGACAGGTGGCCGGCAATTCAGAGCTAAAATCTCAGCTCTTCACCAGGGTTTTCTCTAAGATGCTTTCCGGCAAACGAGGCAAAATTCTCAACGTTTACAAACGCATTTTGAAAGGGGTGCAGTGTCCCTGAAACGGTCAGATAATTCAACCAACAGCTGCAGTGTTGGCTGAGTCCAGTGAAAGCAGGCCTACCTGTCACCTCTGGAAACCGCAACGCTTGTTTTGGGACAATACGTACGTTCTTAGACTTCAGGGGGGGCCGAGTCTTGAGTTTTTCTGACCTATGGTTGAATACAAATTACCAGTCACATCATACTAAAAACTATCTACGTCCATATCTATTGCAAAAATTATTTAGTTGATATTTATACAAATTAACAGTATTTTATATCTATCTACTCATTACTGCACAAACCAGAGCAGCGGCTCTCCCTCTACACACTGGGGATGTTTCATTCACCTCTGCTTGTCACAGTCTTTTTGGTTTATGGGCCAAATACATAGGATGGGTTTGGGAGGGGACTGGCATCAACAAACTTAACAAAAATTCTGTGAGTTTTTCCCTCTGAATATGAATTGAAATTCTCAGGCCCGCTCTCTTCTCAGAGCTAATCTTGTGTCCACCGAATTCAGGAACAAAGGGGGAAAAAAACCCCAAACGAGGCCTGGTTTCTTAAAATATCAGAAGCCCAGTGCCTCTCATCCTCTCAGCCTCAGCTTGTGATCACAGGGAATACAGAAAACATGATCGTTTACTTAAATTTGGCCTTCACCCTCAAAATCTGCAGTTACTATTTTGTGATACACTATTTTCTGGGGCCTTTTTTTCCGCGTAAGTGCATTTCTAGTCCGCAAATCAAGCACATCGAAACTGTTGTCTTTTCAAACTCTGATGTCATTTTTGTCAAGGTATAATATACACCCAGAAGAATAAAATGCTTTCCAGGGACAGCTATAAACGCCAAGGGTATTGTTATGCACGCCTCCTCGTACCTCTGCCATACGAAACAGGAGCAAATCCCCACCTATGGTCAGGCTGTGCTCGGCGCAGACACATGAGGCATCAAGATGGCTTCAAGCAGTTGTCCTCCTCCCCTTTGGTTCAGGTTTAAGGGCTGCTCTGACGTTCCCAACTTCTTCACAGTCCCAGAGGCGGGAATCACTGCAGACAAGTTCTTGACCGAAACATCCGTCACCCGCTCCAGATTTGGGATAAAAGTGACGTAGCACCACCGCTCAGAGTGTGTGTATGTCACACCCTCAAACGTGGAGCAGAGCAGTGTGCTGGTGCGTCTGTGTGGAGCAAAACCATCTCCCCTGGAGACGTTAGCTTGGGTCCTGGCAACGAAACGCCCACGTGTGCGTGGTGCCGGGCCCGATTTACCAAGCCCTTCCCTTGGCATCTGTCCTTTATCCTCACAGAATCTTGAGGAGGCAAGGCGTCCTGATACCCAGCTGCACCAGCGGGTTGCTCAGGCGCCAAGGCTCAAGGAATCGACGGAGACGAGGCAGATGAACGTTGCTGTGAAGCAGGCCCTGAGAGATGTGCCCAAGAGTTGTTGGAAGGGCTGTACTGAGGCAGCAGGCTCGGCCTGAGTCCTGTTCCCGGAGTTTGCCATTAGCCCTCTCAGCAGCAGCAAGGCTGTAAAACACAAGGCCCACACCGTAAATATAATGCAGGCTCGTCCGTTATGGCCGAAGGGTCCGCTGAGGAGCAGGGACTTGAATGCAAGAATTTCAGGTCCCGGAGAACCTGGCCACCGTACCGTTTATTTCTGTATACGTCCACTGAAGTACTGGGTGCCTGTAATTTATTACATCCCTCGTACCCTCTGCCGTTACGTCCGGTTTTCTGTAAAGGTAGAAGAGGTGGTCATTCAGAGCATCCTCTCTCTGCCGTGCGCTTCCTGTGCCCCCTGGTTCCTTGATCTCTTTCTCTCGCCTTTCTCTGTTCTTCTGTGTCTTCTCTTTTCCATCTGCATTTTCCTCCAGCAGCACCCATTTCCTGTGGGTTTCATCACCACCCCCACCCTGCTTCCATCTGTTGAAGAGATCAGCCACGAAGTTAACTTGCAATTACACTACCAGGGAAATTACACCAACACTCACAGCGGCATTACTAGGCGTTAAAGCGAACGCCCCAGTGAAATTAATGGGAGAGGGGGGAATGCATCCCTCTCGCAAACAGGTTGCCAGCGATCTCAGAGAGGTAGAACAGCAGCTTCTCAGGTGTATTGAGGGCAGGGTCCTCCCTCGGTAGCCTAGAGAGGTGGAATTGCTTTCCAGCAGCCGAACGGCCACTCTCCGCAGCCTGGATGTGCCATGACAGGCAGGGAAATACATCAAATGACCGGGAGCAGCTGCGAGCTACGACTGCCACCTCTGACAGAGCAATAATGGGAATTGACTGTAATTTCTACGTCGCAATGGTCCAGTATAGCTCTACTGACTCGGACTTTTTAATGTGATAATTTCTCTCTCTGGTATGTAATTTAGTAGATTTGTTAATGTTTGTGCGCTGTGGGTTTTTTTTTCCCCACTTCCCATGCAGAAATATAGTCTTGTAAAGTCCAGTTTCAGGGTTGGGGCAACAAATTAGAAAAGCAATTTGAGTTACAAGGTTAGATGAGCTGTATATGCCAGTGATTTTCACAGGTACTGTTTGATATGTTTAGTACTGTGTAAATTCAATTTATTCTATCAATTTAATAATACTTCAAGGAATCGTGTGGACTGATGTATACAGAGCGTTGTGCAATGACATAAAACTCTATAGCTGCCTCCTCAAGTTTTGCTATGTCATTTCCGTGTAGATTATAGTAATAATTTGAGCAACCTAATTAGAAATTAATTGCAAATTTTATAAGTGAATTTTTGAGGTAAGACGAAAAAAGTTCTCTACTTACAGCGAGTACTAAAACTTAGCATTTAACTCACTGGTACATACAGAAGGAAAATAGCTCATGGCTGGTTTTGCATAATGGGTCTAATTTTTTCCAGCTTTGTCTGTGATAGAGAACCTGCCACCCTGAGAAAGGCCTTTATCCCCAGTTCCAATTCTGTAGGGATAAAACTAGGGCATAAATCAATATTTAGCCACTCGGATGTACTTGGAAGGCCCATTCAGCCATCAGCAAGGAAAAACGTGGCTGCATGCAAAATTTTAAGGTGCTAAGCAAGACATTCCTATTTCTGGTCTCCTGAGTGCATCTATTGATCAAACAGCACAGAATGCTGAGAACTGGGAGGAATTGGGGTGACTGCTCATCCAGCTACCCTCACTTCACCTGGATGGCAGCAGCAGTTAGGAAAAAAGAGAGGTTTGTTTACTGTGATGGGTGGAAGACACCAATATAAACATGGTTGTGGGAATAGCTGCGCTTTTCCCTTGGTGTTGAAAGCTTTGCCCTGTCCTTTGTGCCCGATCCCCAAAGGGCTCACACTTGCACTGGATCGTACCTGTAAATCACTGGGATGGCACTCCTTCCCCTACTGAACAGGACAGAGGATTCCTCCCACCACTTCATTTCCAGTGGGAAGTGCACAGACCAGAGCACTACGTGGTCCAGGTCCCAGGTAGAAGGACCTGCATCAGACAGATGGGATTTCAAAATAGAATCTTTTAGGTTGGAAAAGACCTTTAAGATCATCAAGTCCAACTGTTAACTAATAACACTGCTAATACCACCACTGAACCACATCCCCAAGCACCTTGTTCATATGTCTCTTAAATCCCTCCAGGGATGGTGACTCCACCACCTCCCTGGGCAGCCCCTTCCAAAGCCCAACAACCCTTTCAGTGAAGAAATTTTTCCTAATATCCAACCTAAACCTCCCCTGGAGCAACTTGTGGCCATTTCCTCTCATCCTACCACTTGTCCCTTGGGAGAAGAGACCAACCCCCACCTCTGCAACCTCCTTTCAGGGAGTTGTAGAAAGTGATAAGGTCTCCCCTGAGCCTGCTAGATCTAATCGTAGGTTATAGACTAGGATTAAAAGGCCAGTGGGACTCACGATACTTTCTTTCATTTTTTCTTTTTTTAAAGAGATAAGTAACTGCTTCCATTTTATGAGGATTTCTGGTGGAACACTGTCCATAAACCTGCAATGTTTTCTGGACCTCTACAAGGAAAAAAGAGCTCTAGATCGTCATCTCACTAGTGTGTGATTCTGGAGGATGAGAAAGCAGCCTGGGGAGAGGCAGTAGGAGATCTCCTTTCTAAACCATTTTCTTGAAGTACAAGAATAAATGTTCCTCATGTGCTGGTTTTGGCTGGGGTAGAGTTAATTTTCTTCATAGTAGCTAGTATGGGGCTTGGGTTTGGATTTGTGCTGGAAACAGTGCCGATAACACAGGGATGTTTCCATGACTGCTGAGCAGTGCTTACACAGAGTCAAGGCCTTTTCTGCCTCTCACACTGCCCCAGCAGCGAGTGGGCTGGGGGTGCACAAGTTGGGAGGGGACACAGCTGGGACAGCTGACCCCAGCTGACCAAAGGGATATTCCATACCATATGACATCATGCTCAGCACATAAAACTGGGGGAAGAAGGAAGGTGGGGAACTTTCAGAGTGGTGGTGTTTGTCTTCCCAAGTAACCGTCATGCGTGATGGAGCCCTGCTTTCCTGGAGATGGCTGAAGACCTGCCTGCCCATGGGAAGTGGTGAATGAATTCCTTGCTTTGCTTGTGTGCAGCTTTTGCTTTACCTGTTAAACTGCCTTTACCTCAACCCACGAGTTTTCTCACTGTTACTCTTCTGATTTTCTCTGTCATCCCTCCGGGGTGGGGGGAGTGAGTGAGCGGCTGTGTGGTGCTTCATTGCTGGCTGAGTTTAAAACACGACATCACAACACAAGTTATGAGCAAGATCTTGCTTTTTCTGTGTTTCATTTTCTAAAATACCTTAATAGGAGGGAAAGCATAAACCCCATATTTGCTCCAAGATAACAGAAATCTCACAGTCATTATCTGTAGTGCAGTCCTGTTTTCCAGGAACTGAAAATAATACTTAACAAGAAGTAGCCCAAAGTCCAGGAAATAGAAGAATGTATTCTAAAGTCTTCAGATTCTGCTAAGACCTCTTTCTCTTGCCTTTGACGAGCTGTAAGAGAAAGTCTTCAAGAGTCACCTGCACTTCCACACATGGGCCAGATGCCTTCATCCGTGGGAACTGCCACATGGTTATTACCATCACAGCGCTTACGGCTGCACCGCGTGAGTCGCAAGCCATTTGAATTGTGGGCTGCGCATCTGTGGGCACGGTAATGAACCTCAGCCTCGAACGGAGACTCTCTTTGGTTGGATGAGTATGACTGAAAAAGTACTTGCAAATGTACAGTAGCTACAATTTGCCATCTTCAGTGGGAAAACACATCGAAAATATCTTTATTCACCAGCCGGCCTACACCTTTGTTACGGGTTGGTTTCAGTTTGCCTGAAGCCAAATCCAGAATATATGTGGAGTGAAGAAGGAGCACGATGGAATTAACGAACTTGACAAAACGCATCAGAGCAAATAATGCTAAAGCCACTGTTTCAACTTTCCTTCATGTGGAGATCTAGGAACACAGTGGTCAAGGAAGAACTCGGTAGTTCTCCATTTTGATGGGAAGAGGCGGATAGAGGGCAAAAATGCTTTTCCAGGTCCAAAGACAGTTAATTTTGGTGGCTTTCTACATTGGAGCTTTTCATCCTAATGTATTTTTTTCTTTATTAAGAAACAAAAATAACAGAATTATAGCTAACTCCTATTAAAAAACTACTGGGGGTGGCAAGGCAGTGCTTATAATAGAGTTATTGCTGCAACATTAATTACAGCGTAGTGCTAGATACCTCTGTGATGAAAAAGAAATCAATGTAATGATGCTTTCCCGTTGCCTTTTGTTGGGAGAATGAAATGTCACAAAATGTTTTGCACACTCCTGACTAGGGACCAGGGCGTATGGGACTGATTTACAACAGGATTCAGATGGATTTTGTTTAAAATCAGTGCAGGTAGACAGACGGCTGCTGGAACTGAAGGTTAAAATCTGTTTTCATTTTATAATGACAGCAAAGGATGAAGCACTTATTGACCATAAGATTTCAAATGTTGTATAGAATCTGACTAGACTAAACACAGTGTATCTACTTCCCCTTTTCACCCAAAAAGACACTGTTTCACCTTAACCGAAACTGCTCTGGAAATTCTAACTGTGTCTTTTGGTCTTGTGCTCTAAGGTCCGTCACTTTTAAAGTGATTTTTGCCCAAGCTGAAGAACCACACATGTATTATTGTTGGTAGGTGTTTTGCAGGGTGTCTTTCAGTGGGTCACATCCTGAGCATCTTACTCACTTTTTCCTCTATCCGTACTCAGGCATGCTTTCAGAGGAGTTTATGCACATAAGGGCTGACTAAATGCTGAGAAAACAGTTCAGAATTTGGCTGTCTTTTATAAATAATGATTCAAAGGTTTGATTTAGCTACAGATGAGCCTGAGCCACAAAAATTGCATCTGGCTCCGAACCGTGTCAACTCCCATGGCAGGGACTTTTTTTTCCTGCAACATGTTTTATTTCAGCCAAAGCTTGGCCTGGAAGCCCACACAGAAAGACAAACTGTGAATCAGAAGCCTGGATCAGTGCTCTGGGTGAAGTGCGCACCAAGATAGCCTGCAGCCACATGCCAGCTTGCCATTGACCTTTTATCTGCATAAATAGTCGTGACCTTTGGGCAGCTCAAATTAGTGCTAGCTGCTCAAGCAGTCAAGTATCACAACCCTCTTCTGCTCAGGCCCCATCTCTTTGCCTCTAACCGCTCGCACCAGTCTCCTTCGCCGGGTGATAGAGGTAGGCAGGGGCACGGGGCAGCTTTCTCACCTCTGTGGGCGTCTTCCGCCTCGGAGACCATCCACCACTGGCTGGAGAAGACCACACTGAAGCCTCACTACATCGGCTGAGCGACACAGAGAAGATCGAGTGAAGGGGCTTACAGTCTACCCTTAGACTGACACTTTTCTGTAGGGCACAGTAAACGTTCACTTTCGCTCTTGCTTTAATTTATCATGCCCTCTCGTTAAAATAAGTCCTAAAAGAGTTTCAAAAATCAAAATAAATAAAATGCTCTCTCCTGTAAATAAAACATGTAGTCCTATTTCAAAATGCATTATTTGTATCCCTGAAACCACAACAGTTTTAGTTCATTTTGGAACTAAGTATTTGCACAGTTTTACAAGCAGATTTTTTCCAATTGTTTAGAAGAGATCCTTTGGTTGCTTAATGACAATATTGACAGGCCTGGAAAAAGAAAAGAGTGGATACATTTAAGGATATGAAGCAGGAAAAAAACCAACCCAAACATTTTCAAGGTTCTCCAAGACAATGACTGCACAGACACATTTCAGAGGGAGGTTACTATGGCTGAAATTTGCTCCAAAGCTCTTTTTTTTTTTTCCGATTTCCTTTGACTAGAGCTTTTCTTCCTTTGGCTGCTTTAGTCATGGAACAGCAGGTACCAACTGTATTTTTCAACCTGACGTACATTGGCCGTGCAATGGTTTAAAAATTCAGTTGATTCCTATTATACATTCTGGAGACATTTTTAATTGCACCATGGAAAACTGTCAGGCAAGTAGTGAGATAGCTAGTCGCTGATCCCTGTCTTCTTAAAACTAAATTTGCGGGAGCCATCCTGGAAGGAAAAGCGGGAGCCGCACGCTGAAGCACAGGCCTGCTGCCTCGGGCGGACATGCTGGAAGGGAACTAATCATTCTGCTGCACCAGGTCTGTCAGCTCCACACCAGTGTCTCACCCAGGCCTTGGGGCAAGCTGGATTTCACCCCTCGTTTCAGGAGTACCTTCTTGCTGGAAGGGCTGGAATGCCAGCCACACGGTCCTCGGTTAGCTGCCCAAAAAGCAAGCGTCCTGCCTGTCTCCCAGGAGGATGAGTTGGACAAGGGCCACGAGCCCCGAGGAGGAGGCGGGAGGGCGCGAGGCCTGCAGGTGCGTCGTTGTGCTGTGTGCTGGAGTGGGTGCGAGAGGGCCTAACGGCCTCTTGCTCCTATTTCTGTGAGGAGTTGCACAGAAACCAGACCCTATGACTCCCAAAGTCCGTTTGCCGAGTTACGGCGTGTCCCCCTTCGGTTACACCTCAGGGAGGACGTTGGTGTTTCACCAGAGAAGCGAACGGAGGGAGGGCTGGCGTGCAGCCTCCTCTGCAGCCGCTGAGCCCCCGCCGCATAAGCTGCGTTACAGCTGCAGGGAGGAAAAAATGCGGGCTACCCTTGCTGAAGCATTGGCAGCACATCACTGTTTACAACTGGAATTCTTGCTGCCTGCTTTTACCAATGACAGCTCAGGACAGGAATAGGAAACTTCACATGATGATGAGGTCAACTTTTTTTCGCTTGTCCAGTGCCCCCAAACGAGCACAAAGCTGCTGGAGTTAAGATTTATGATTGCTTGCAAAAAATTGAGCTTGAGACACAATTTTTAGCTGGCTCTTTTGCGTTATCTTTTATAGCACTTCCAGCAGCACACTCGTTTGAAACTTTTGAAAGCAATTTGGTTTGCTTTCATTTGCTCCTCAGCCCAGCTCCCCTGCCTTGATTATCTCTAGCCGTACCAGGAGCGATTTTAACGTGACCCATTCTCGAGTAAATGAGAAGGCAACGCGTGTATTTGCAAAGTGTGTTTAACTCGTGTCTTTCATCTGTGATTAATATTAGATCTATTGCGCTACATAAATAAGCAATTCACTTACAAACCTGTCAAACCGATGGTAATTTCTTTCCCCTTGGAGTTTACAGCTCTGAAGTATTCCTTCTAATGGTTTAATTTCCTTTTGTGTACCTGGAGATAAAACCAGCCAGCTAGCCAACTTTCACACTTGGTAGAGGGAGGGCTGCTCAGCTGTTCTTCTCCTCTGCCCCCATCCCACGACGTACAATGTACGTAAACGTCCAGAGAGTGGGAATAAAATAACCACTTTGTGTGTCAGTACTGTTGTGGTGGTTTGTGTATGACTCCTGCTCAGCCTTCTGGTTTGGATCACAGCCCCGTAAAGTGATTTCTACCAAGAGACTAGGGATCTGTTCTCATGCAAATGAAATTAGTGGGACAACATAAGCATAAAATCAGGGGCAAACAAGAGTTTCCTCTCGTTTGTGCTTTTATGGAGTTGGGCTCCTTAAACACAAAGAAGGCAATGCTCTGGTAGAGGGTTGGGAGCATGTCATCAGGCACCCGGCCTCAGGAGGACTAGCCATGGCATTTAAGACTTGCAAGCCATGTGATGCATACAGATAGCCGGGTGTCAAAGGGTGGTTTGAAAGAAAATAAACTCCCCAAGTTGGGAAGCCCCATAGAGCTCAGGAAAAGGAAACACTAAGTGCAAGGGGTCTAGTTGAAACCCCATCCCCTCTCCAGTTTGTCCAGATGCCTATATCAAAGCTGTAGGGAAGGGTTTCCTTATAGCCAGGGATCCTTTTCCCAAAAGTAATTGTGTAGAACCTCTCTTTGGAAGTGACGATGGGAGTGCTTTCCCTCAAAACCCACCCCAGCGCCGTTTCAGGCTGTGTGCTGCGCTGGTACTGGGCTAAAGCTCTTTATCCGTGGGAATTCTCCTCCCTCCACCATTAGCTGCATATGTAAAACCCTGCACAAGCCATTGTAGTCTTCAGGATCTGGGGGTGGAGAGAGGAATGGAAGAAATCTTGTAGCAGAATATATTTAGCTTCCATCACTTCCAGGATGCTCCTTCACACCTCTCAGTTAAGCGCATCCAGCCCTGTACCGAGCCGTGGAAATGCAGCAGAATCAGCAGCGCTTTCTGCCCTGGTGAAGGGGCCCAGTTTATATTTCAATAAAGCAGCCTCAGTACTGAAAACATAAAAGAGACCCCCCCCAAGTTATTTGACAAAAGACATTTTAAACGTAGTCCACGGGAGAGAAGTTAGTTCCTAATACTATTCGGCTATACTGAAAGAAAAGTAAAATCCTACGGCTGTGCAGAAATCAAAAACGGGATCAGGATTATTGGCTGAAAGGGCAGAAGTCACACTTACTGAGCTGCCTTTCACCTGCGATGTTTGGTCTTCCCTGTTTTTCCCTTAAGAAGACTGCCGAAGCTGTTACTGGTCCGTAAGGAGCGCTACTGTACGCAGGGAGCAACCAGCGGGCGGGTATCGGCTGGGACCAAAATGCTGACCTTTGGAAATGGATGTTACTCATTGCAACCGCTTTGACTGAGGCCATTTCATATGGAAACAATTAAGAGGCAGCAAGCATATCATAACAAAGGAATGAGAAGAAAGATCAGGAAATACAAGCAGATTGGATCATTCTCTAAAAATGGATACAGTATTTACTGTGAGCATTTGTAATAAATCCAAGACTTGCACTACCACAGGAGAGCAGACGTGACTCTGCATTGTGGATTTTCTTACGCCAGCTAAAGAGGAAACAATTCAGATTACTTACAAATGTAAAATTTAGGTCCAGGACAGAACAAAATGTAACTTATTGCATACGTGCGCCGAACGAAGGGAGTCTGAAAATAACGCGTTTAAAAAGTGGTCACCAACAGGACATGACAGAGAAATAAAAAGCAAATAGGAAATGAAAACATATAGTCCGCGTGCATTTCCTTAATAGCAAGGGGAAGATGTAAACGTAGGTTGGAGAGCACTCACAGAGATTTGCACGTCTTCTTGAGACCAGTCTAAATGCAACTGGAAAAGACAAATGGCTAAAGAACAAAATCCATTTCTGAGAGGTGTCTAGTCTTGCAGGCAGGAAATACCCGGGGGGAGGGTTTTTTCCCCCCCTGCTATCAGAGAATGAGCAAGGTAATTACTGGAAAGCATAGATCATACTGAAGAATTCCGAAACACCATTTAATCCTTCTGTCTGGTTGAGTACTTAAACGAACAGAGTATCAGCGCTAAGCGGTATGAGATAGACAGGGACGCTGTCAGTCACACACAGCTGGGAGACAGCGGGTCCGTGTCCCTCGTTCCTAAAAGAGTTATCTGTATCTGCAGGAATGTTTGGAAATCACTTTCGGCAGCTACCAACAGTAGCTCTCCCAGTACCCTAAGCGCCGTGCCTCAGAGCTGTACGCTGTCACACACAGAACTTCACTGTGTCCCCAGACTCGAGTGACTTTAACTTGCACTGTTAGGCGATAGTAAACTGCCATCTAACTCCTCCCTCTTGACCACTGTCTGGGAGACCAGTTTCTATTGCTGCTGAAATCAATTTGAGTTTTATGACTGACCTCACTGGAGCCCGGATTTGGCTTAATGTCTTGATGTAAGCAGCTAATGGTTCTGCTGACAATAGCCCGGAGCGGGCGTAAGTCAGAGTAGAAATATTTTAATGCCTCGCCACTGGGTGAACATCCCATTCATGCTATTGGCTTACCTGGCAGAGGGGATATCAGGTGCTGATGCCTTCAAACTCCCTGCTGTCCCCCCTAAATAACAGTAATGCCTAAGACGAAGGCATCTCACTTCTTCAGCAAGCTGAGAACTGTACAAGTGCCCACTACAACCACCTTTAATCACTCAGGGCAACCACTGTGGTTGCCAGTTGGAAAGCCATGCAATTTCCAGACCTTTCACGACTTTGGGAAATGCTTTTGTCCAAGCAGTAGCGAAGCAGAGCAGCACAGGAGGCGTGCGGTTGGGAGAAGGGGCAGTCCTTCATCCATCTACCGGCTGGCTGCAGAAAGCAGCGGTTGCAGGACGAGTAATCCTGGGTGCCGCTGGCATTTTAGAAAGAGCTACATATTTGACATAGTTTCTCCAGCAGATCCCTTTAAATAGTAAAACTTTCGCACATTTGTATTCAGAGCTCTTACGATTTTATTTTTAAAGGGAACGTAGGTGGTCACGAACAGTGGGTGTGAGACTGACAGCACTAGACCAGAGCTCTCCATTTAGAATCACAGACTGGTTTGGGTTGGAAGGGACCTTAAAGATCATCTAGTTCCAACCCCCCTGCCATGGGCAGGGACACCCTTCACTAGACTGGAGCGCTCAAAGCCTCATCCAGCCTCGCAGAATAACTGCTGCACTGACTACTCTACTGCAAACTCCTGTAATGAAAATGTCAAGGATTGAGAGGGTCTTCTCATCCCTGGGCTTATTTTGCCTTTGTCCTCGCAGCTGAAGCTCCCCCAAAGGGAACCAGTAGCCAAGATGGCCCATGCGTGGATGCACGTGCGTGTTCAAACACTTGCTAGAACAGACACAAGATTACCAAGCCTTCCAGACAGTAATTACTTGTAAGCTTTAACAATGCATTTGGATTTTGCACTCCCTTGCCACAGAAGTAGCTTTTCACATGACATCACGAGTTCTTTGACACGTCCTGAGCAACATGTTTGGGTCTGTATTTTCTTTGCTGACTTTTTGCTCTTAAACAGCTCACACTCAGATGGCTGTCCCCAACTTCGGAAACATCCAAGGTTCTTACCAGGTTCCCAAGGACTGGCAGGACACCCAAAAGCATGCACACTGATCTCTTAAACACCCTGAACTACACTGTTGTCCATCGCTGGGGTAGCTTATACCTCTAAGCATCATTTAATAGAGCGCTCTGCAAACAAGAACAATCACGCTGGGCTTCCGACCCTTTCTCCCACACCAGCCCACACAGAAACACCTTGTGAAAACAAAACTTCCTCACAGAATTCCTCTGAACATTTAAAAGGCCTCTTTTTTATTTCTTACCTGTTCATTGAGCCATCTATTCTGCACGATAAGGTCAGGAGTGATGCCAATACAGTGTAGAAGCTTCCCCTTCCTTGCGGCATGCCAGGTATATTACTGAATTAAGTGAGCTCTTATGTTTTCTTCCAAGACTATAGACATGCAATTTCCTTCCAGCTATTTCTCTAATCTTCCAGTCCTCATATGTTAATGTGCTTTGGCTCTTGGTTCAAGCTATTAGGAAGAATTCTTCTTTAGCCTGTATTTTATTTCTTTGCTTCCTTTGAATAATTTAGGGTCAAGTTATAATTTTCTGTCACTGGCTCTAGTCTTGCACTAAGAGCAAAATTCTTCTCATTTTTGTCGTTTTTCCCCTCCCAGCTAATTGGAGTGGTTTTGTCAACGTGCTATGCTTGTACGCTCAGCCCTCCGCTAACTGTCTTAGGAGCTGTTTTTTCCTTGCACATCCAGTAGGCAAAATCAGAGGTGGATCAAAGCATCGTGCCAGTTCTGGATGCTAGATAAAAAGTAGACAGGAGCTGCCTGACACACCGTGCCTCTAAAGGTGGCATCTGCCTGCAGACCACAGGGAGCTGTGGTCAGGCAACAACAACTGGAAGAGACCAGTGACTCGGACCTGCCTTTTCACGCTCCAGCTGGGAAATCTGGAGTTCATCTGCTTTCACAGTGCTAGAAAATTCTGTTATACAGACAGAAATTATGTTATAAAAGGAACGTAAATGCTGTTATGCAAACAGATCAAGCCCGAGGCTCTGAACTAACCGTGAGCCCACAGCCTAGGGTCGGGATGGTCCCGGGTCTGCCCCTGCAGAGAAACCATAAGCAAAACAGCGAGAGAGTCTCTTGTGCGAGGTCATCTAAGGTTCCTTGTGCATTCTCCTGGTTTTATGGTGGGATCTTCTGTGACGACTTTCCGCCCCGCCTTCCTTCTGTTCATGTTTTTTAAAGTACTTTTGCAGTAGTCAGATCTCTGCAGCACCGTTTTCTTTCCTTTGAATTGACCGAGAATCTGGGTTAAAGTGACTGAATGATGTGACAACAAAGGAGCGATTGTCATCAGGTCCAAAGGATTTGATATGCTGTTGGTTATAAAATGTACTCAGACAGCCCAAGTTCTGTGCCTGATTAATATTTGATGTCATCGGACTTGACTGTCTGTAACCGAAAGAGCTGGGCCATTGTTGGGAAAATGGCCATCTTCCTTTCAGGGGGACGTTAGGGCTCATGGTAACTGACAGCCTGACAGCCTGATCTTCCATTTACCCATAAGCACCAGTCGGCGTGAGCCATGACAATGCGAGTTTCCCCATATTTAATCACTGATAGGTCATACTTTCTTTGCAACCCCGAGGTATTGTGCATGCTTTCTATTACCAGCAACAGCTTTGCTTCTTCCATCAGTTTAGAGGGTACCAGTGCATGGCTCCTCTCGACAGGAGCTACTCCCTCCCTCTCTCCCTCTCCCTCCCTCCCCAGCCATCCCCGCCACCTCTCCTAGTGCCTGTGGCAGCAGCAATAGCCCACTTTCTCTGTATCGATCTGCCTCAGACCCCTCCGCTCATTCAGTAGCGGCTGGCACTGTTTCACCATGGTCACAGTCAGTGTCAGTGACCCGTACACCAGGCAAAGGGAAGCTGGAAGGGTGCATGTCCAGTTGGTGAAACAGCCCAAACCCAGGCTCTATGGAGAGGACCCGGTGCCAGGATCCACTCCCAGCATCAGCCTTTGGGCAGCAGGAGGATGCTGGCTTGATGCCTTGCGGTAATGTGCTGGGCACCCCACAGTGCCAGGGGAGGGCAGGGAGCGTCACGCTGGAGGACAGAGTTTTTCCCCAGTAACATTCATGCATTTGCTACCATTACTTGTTAAGAGCGATTAAACAACACCCAGGATCCAGATGTTTAACTCTGGCCCTGCTACGCGCGTGGGAGACCCCCCTAGAGTCCATGCAGCTATACAGCAGTCCAAGATGCTCAGAAATCCTGAACTCTTTCACATAAGGAGAAAACAATTTTGGGCTTCATCATCAGCACGGTCCTAAGTGGCTCTCTTTTGTTTGCCGGCTGATCTTAACTTATCTAAAACATCTCTAGGCTAGTGAGGGCCATGTGCCAGTGACACTTGGTGTAAAAAGGAAAAAAAAAAAAGGAAGTTAGTGTTGTGGCGCTTAGATATTAAAAAAATAAATCAAATAAAACTTGGCATTGTAAATGGAAATCAATGGACTGCAAAATTGTATTTGTTCTAGCTGGCTAGCGTACTTGCCGAGTTCCAAGCTGTTTGTCCC
This sequence comes from Rhynochetos jubatus, assembly GCA_027574665.1. Taxonomy (NCBI): domain Eukaryota; kingdom Metazoa; phylum Chordata; class Aves; order Eurypygiformes; family Rhynochetidae; genus Rhynochetos; species Rhynochetos jubatus. The sequence continues at coordinate 30,769,418 of CM050650.1, forward strand.
TTCTCGAGGAGAGAGGGGGTCTGCTCTATTTGTACTCCAGTTGCAAGGCTGATATGAAATACGCCTTGGACCCTTCCACCTTCACAACAGTTTATGCATACAAGAAAAAGTAATGTCACCACATCCCATGAGGCACAAATCCTAGCCATCGTTTACAGAGAGGAGGAAGGGAGGGTGGGTATTTGGTCCGAAGCTATGAAGCAAGTCTCTGTTAGAGGTGAAATGTTTGGCTCCGAGTCTTACACTGAGAAATTCTGACTACGTCCCTCTTAAAATTCTTTCAGTATCTACAGACTGCAGGCAGCGTAGTATCTGAATAACGATAATTAAGGATAAAGCACTGTAGTGGATAACAGGTATACAGCTGCCCTCTAATTCCATGTGACACCTGGCTCCAGCTCAGGATGCCTGAAGACATCACAGGGGACAGTGTTGCTTCTCATCCGCACTACACTAAGCTCTGTTGCTTTTCTGCAAATCTGATTCTTGATCATTTTTATAAATCTTAAGAAAACCATGTATGACCTAAAACTCTGCTCAACCGAAATATTTACGTATTACCATGTGGAACACAAAAGTATTCCTGATACGAACAGCCCATTATCACCAACATAGCTCCAATAGCTGCTTTTTGTCTTCTTCCCTATTCTGTAAGGTTGATAATGGTGATTATTCATATTAAACACAGAAACAAACAGCATTTCTTACTCGCTCTCATTGACTCTCAGTGCATATAATTACCATACAAAAGCTAAATTGTTCTAAGGATTTTTAGCACGCTGAATTGTATTGGTTGAAAGTCCTCCAAAACTCTTTTCCCAGGATTTTCACATGTACAGTCCTGAGAACTGAAGTTTTCATTTCATTTTCTGAAGACTCTGGGGTTTTAAACTCATCACCGTGAGATGGGAAGCCAATCAAATGTACCTTGCAAGGCTGAAGAAGGTTGTGTTCAGGGTGGAGAAGGTACAACTGGACAGGAACACTGGGAATCAGAAAAAGACCTGCCAGCTCTGACAACAGGTAAGGTGAAAGCTGAAAGGAGGAGACAGGTAAAACGACCACATCTTGTTCTTTCAAGACCAAACATGCCATGCTTGAGATCAGAACAGTGCAGTAAAAGATTATTAGGACAAGACACAAAGCACCTGGAATTGTGACTTCTAGCTCTGTGGCCTTCCAGCATTCTGTCTGCAGGAGGAGCCTGTCCCAGCTACCAGGACTGTCCTACCAGAGAGCTGTGTCTTCTAGAACCGTTCTCCAAAAATGTTAACCGTATGGAGTGTGCTATGCAAAGCAGTTATCAAAAAATAGATATCAGCTCTGTCCTTGATATTAAATAGGATCATTTGGATTACCGCAATCAAATATTAAAAAAAGGCACTCATTACCAATGTGAATTTACATCCCCTCGACTGTAGAAATGATCAGAAGAATATCTCGTTTAAAATTAGCATCCTTTAAGTAAGGCTTAAAACTTGAATTGGAGAATAATAGCCTATCCAACTCTTTGCTGCCTTCAACCCTTGCATATATTTATTACCAAAGTCTTTAAAATAAAAAGAACTTTTTCCTAAGAAATATATAGACCATTATTATTTGCAGCCCATATCAGTTACCCAGTCTCGATCGGTTTGGGGCGAGAGTTATTTTGGGTTGGTTCCCTTGGGATGAGAATGCTTGATGGAGTCGGGTAATTCCTTACATCAGCCCTCTTGATTAACACTGAATTCACGATGCCCTTTGCCCTTGAATTTTTAAAACAAAGGCCAAACAAGAAGCGAGGAGTTTTGTTTGCAATTTCAAGTGTCTTCTGCTTGAAAGCACCAGGCCCAAAATCCCTCCCTCAGCTTTTTTTTTGGGTCACACTGCTGTGGGCTCCACCAGCTACACCTGAGCCTTCTTGGCTCTCCTTTGTCCTGTTTCTGTCTCTTCTAGCTCCCAGGGAAACGGCTGCCTTCAAGCTGATCTCTACCTTCATGGGTAGATTAGCCCTTAGCCAAACCACCCTGCTGCTCACTTCAGATTCCTGAAGAGCCTTACAGGGAGCCTGCCCAGCCCCAATTGTTTCAGTTACCTGAAAAACCCAAAAGAATGGTTAATTGTTCTGTTCTCACCTGAATGGTTGGCATCCATCAGGAACATCAGCCCAGGCCCTCAGGATATACCAAATCCTACACCCTAAACTCAACCGTGAGTGTTGTAAATGCTGTCCCACTGCTACTGCCGCTTCCTGAGGTTCCAGTATCACCAGGGGCTCCCCACACTTTGTACACCCCGCTGTCATTTCCAGGCGCTGCTTTTCAGAGCAAGAGGTATCAGGCCCTGGGGAACTTTTTGGGGCTTGACTCTGCTGCTCCTGCTATTATCTTGACTTTGAACTTATATTATCTGTGAAGGCTTTTGGTCTGTCTACACCTTCCTGACATGCCCAGCTGGACACTGCAGTGGGAATACTGTTATCAGGAACCTACCTAAGACTCCTAGGTTCCATCAGCCCAGATACCCTCTGCCATGAACTCGGGCACTCCTCAACACCGCTACCCTTGCACCGTGCTGTCCAGGCTGGAGACAAAGCTTTCCACTGCCCCATGGACAGAAAAGGAGCTTCTTTTCTTCTTCAGAGGCTACGTAGAGGGAAATAGGTGTTACTGTAAAGGGAAAGGCTACCTGCAACGAATGGGCAAGCTCTGGCCGTCAGCATAAAACGTTCATAGAGTGTATGCTGAAGGAAAGGCAGATCATTTCTTGAGGATCATAGTCCTTTTTGTCCTTTATAGTTCAGTGGTTTCTTACTCTGTTGTGTGTTGGCAAACTAATTTCCCTTACGTTTCAGAGGAAATGTGCTGAATGGCAGATCACAGGCCAGTCACTCGGCTGATGCCAACAGACATCCGTACGTTAAGTTAAACTAAGTGATCTTTGGCCCTAATAGAAGCAAAAGTCAATCATATGTACACAATGCATACACAGAGAGAGAGAGAGCAGCAAAAAAAACCCCACATCCAACCCAGGCCACACCATTCCAAAGATTATAAGTAACTCAGCAGAACAAAGGTCTATCCCTAAAGGCTAAAGATCAGCGTAAGGGTTTTTTTATGGCTGATAACATACTGTGCCTCACCGTTAAGCCCAGGACTTTTTATAGCCGAACAAAACCCAACAATCAGCTTTTATGTAGCACGTCTCATAAAAAAGTGAGAAAGCGCTCTACCAAGAAGGTCAACACTGTTATCTCGTTTCTCAGAAAGGAAAGCTGATCAGCAGAGACCGGAGGTACGGTGCCTAAGGTGCCTTACTTAGAGGGGTGTAGGACTGCAAAAGACAACTTTCCCAGTCCAGAAGGCAGAAAGAAGCATGAAAAGGCCAACCTTGCTTTACTTGGGCGGTTACACACCAAGCCCTGTTTATACTAGGAACGTTTCCTAGTCCCTGCGAACACTGACTCGGCTCCAATGACTGCGCTGGGAGCCTGCGGCAGCCAGGACCGTGTCCACGCCAGGGGACGGGCAGACGAACAAGTCCTGCACCGTCAGCTGGAGTATGAAATTACAGCACTGCAGCTGCTTTGCAGAGCGGCCGCCGCCGCGAAGGCGAGCCCGCTCACCCCTGAATGAAGTGATGTCAACCACGCCGGCACTGGGGAGGCAGCCGAGGGAAGGGCAGGGTAGGAAGATAGCCGGGAGGGGAGATTTACTGAATCTATCGCTGTTCAGCTATCCCAGTCGGTGCATCCCTACCACACTTCTCAAACTCCACTATCCAGCTGGGAGCTGATGCACTGCAGCTCCAGTGCCCACGGCAGACCTGGCACGGCGTTTGCAGCTGCACAGCGTCAGTCCCTCTGCAGAGCAGCCCAAAGGAAAGAGCCAGTCTCCTGACACCACGGGACAGCTCAGCAACCCAAGGTCCTGCTTCTAACTACTCCGGGAAGCAAGCAAATGGCATGGCAATGTTTATTGTTTAACATGAAACTTTCCAAGCAATTAAATCCAGTGCAGTAAACACTGGGGGCTATGAAAGGTGAGATAACCACACACACATGGTGAGTGGCAAGACCCTTTTCTTGGTCCTAGTCTGCTCCTTTGCCTGTGAGGAGTGGATCATCCATTTGGGAAAAGCCTGGGTTGCATGTGCCGCTGGCCTGGCCTGCTGACACCACTTTCCTAGATGGTGGCGGGGAGGGGAGGGTGAACCTCTGGCCACAGAGTTCAGAGTTCTCCACCCGGGAGCGAGGACAGGATCAGGATCGCTCTCCCTTTCCTTCCACAGGTGCAGGACAAAAACCCAAACACTCTCAGGATAACTCATTAACCCAAATTACCTTCTGTTCTTATCTCACTCTGCTGGTAAGTCACACTAACAGCCTTTCAGGAAGACTTTGAGAAGCCTGCAAAGGTCCCCCACGTGACTTTTCAGGCTTGTTGGAGACCTGCCAGCGCCCATCCCTCCACTGACCAAGCAGCCTTAGCAAGGGAAGCTGTTGCACAAGGCTCACCTTTTCAGTAAGGCTGCTGGATTTGCTGACGGTTTGCCCTGCAGGAATCATGGACTGGTTTCCATATTTAAATCCCAGCAACATCTTCTGCAGCCAGCTACCTTGGTGGTCAGCCTGCCTTTCTGCTCGAAAAATCTGGGAAAAATCTAGGAGTTAGTCTGCCGACAAGGATGTATATAGCAGACTGTGCCTCTATACGTTGTCATGGAGATGCCATGGAATACTTCTGAGGGTTTTGCTGGTTGGGTTTCTTCTGCATCTCACACACTGAACAGAAATTAAGTTTTGACAAAAATACAGTATCCAAAGTTTTTCAGAGCATAAGTGGAACATAGATCTGTGTCAGAGCAGATCAGGTCACCTTATTCATGATAACTTGCATGGGCCTTCATTTTTTATTTTCCACTCAAATTGCTCCTGATTTCACGTCCGCATAACATCACTGAGTTCAGAGAATTAAACTAGTCAAAAATGATTGAGGGCAAAAAGAAGCAGGCCATATGTTTTAAAAACAATAACTAAAAATGCAAAATGACAGAATATAATAAGTTTCTGCAAATACAGTGGCACTGAAATAACCGGTCAGGGAATTGCCCTTAACAGTTATCCTGAGACATCTGAAACCTCCATCATTCTCCACCTTTACCTGATGTTTTTAAGATAAGCAATTTTACTGCTTGGGTCCATTTTTATTTTTTTTTTTCTATTAATAGTCTCGCAAATTTAATAAAAGGTATTTTCATCTAAACAAGGATATCTTTTTTTTTTTTTGCCATTTTAAAAGGAGAAAGAATTAACCCATTTCTAAACCGCACCTTGTCCATAAAAGACAAATCACATGGCCAACAGAAACCATATTCCAAACAGGGCAGCAAATGCCTGCAATCAACCAGGCCAAGGCCAAATCAGCTAATTGCATGATCAGAAGCAAACCTGAGAAGCCCCCACCAGTTCACACAACCTGCAGACTGTCTTAAATCTGAGCATTTTCAAGCCCCCACCACCTTAGCCCTTCTACATAACACCCTTGCGGTGTGGCCTCTTCTACCTGTGCACACAGCTAAACCTCTCACCTATCCAGGGCTCCCGTCTAACCGCGCTAGGTGAATTTTCGGAATTGGACTTGGAAGTGTCAGCCAGCTGTTGGCCTCCTTCTGAAGTTGTTCACGTTCGAGCTTACTCCGGAGAACCTGCTGCATTTTCATACCACCGCTAGCGCAGACCCACTGACTGAGGAAAGCTCCCTCGTGTCTGTTGACATGAATAATCCCCAACATTTTTAATACGGGCTGCCTTTGCCAGTTGGCTGACACTTGCGCTATGCCGCGAATAAAAACTATTTGATGACAGTTGAGAAATGGACGTGAGACACTTACTGCGATATTTCCTCCCCTCTATGGGACCTCGTCCCTATTGTTTGTCACGTGCAGGAACGTAAAGATGTTAAAAGACAACGTGAACGCAGGTAGCGCGAGGCAGTGTAGCGAAGTGAGACCCCAATCCCCTTCTAACCGCCTGCTTATTTATGTCCCCTGAGTGACCTTGCTGCCTATAGGAAGGTTAAGTCGCTGTAAGTTTAAATAACACGTATTTTTATGCATTTATTTCGCTAGAGCATCCAAAGCACGCCTTCACATCAACACGGAAAGAGATTCTTACTACCCGGCCAGAGCAAGTTTAGAGTTTTCCTGCGTATCGTGTAAGCAGCAGGTTTAATAATGAACGGCGACTTCCCGGTGACTGCTGCTCTTCAGAAGACCCTCTCTGTACCTGTGGGGCGTGCGCTGTAGGGGCACCGCCAGTTCCTGGCGTGGGGAACACGCGCTCCACGAAAGCCAGCTGGGACAACGGCTGAGGCGACTCCACGTGAGTACGCGTGGGGTGTTATCGCTAGCAAGGCAGGAGAAGGTGGGGGTTTAAGGTGGAGGTGACAGAACGAGAGGAAAAATGTTTGGCTAATAGAAAACGGGGGATGGAGCGAGGTTTCAGAGGAGTGCGAAGAAAAAAGCAAGATTGAACCATCCAAGAACAAGATAAAGTGAGCAGAAAGGAGGGATGACTGGGAGAATATAGGCAGGAGGAGGAGTGGGAGGAACGAGATCAAAGGCAAAGTAACATTATGGAAGGCCTTGAAGAGGAAGATAGGGAGATTTAATTGGAGAGAGACATGAAATCAGTGGGATTTGAGAGAGATGGGATGCTGTGTCAGAGCTGTGGGATTTTTAGTAGGAGACTTCTGAGCAAAGTGGGGGGAAGCAGGTAAGAGAGGGGAGGAGGGAGGACAGACTGCTGCAGCATAGACATCTGCTGCATGGGTAAGAGTCTTTTGAAGATGGGACAGTAAGGGAAAGGTAGATTTAAAGAATATTTAATACACCCTAATAATATAGGAGACAAAGCTTACAGATAACCCATCAGAGCCCTTTTTTTACCAAAAAACCCCAGCAGACATGATGAAGTTTAAAGACTAGAAGGGACAGATACAGTATACTAAGCAGGCAAAAGTCCTTAAAAATGTATCCAGTGGCCTGCAAAAAAATGAACAAGGGAAGTGATTTTCAACAAGAGAATCCTCAGACGGAGCGTTCACTTGATTCCAGACCAAGCTGATCCTTGCCCTGGGTTTTGCACTTACTGATAAGTAAGAAGAAGCAGATTTGCAGGTTAGTCAAAGTCTTCTCTCCCACTGAAGTCCTTAGCAGAGTTTTCCCTGAAAACCCGACCCAGCTGGGAGGCACTGCCCTCTCCCCTGGTCTCAGATCGGGGCTGGAGCTGACAGAACGCACCTGCCGTAACGACTCACCAGTAACGACCCTGCACCTTCAATATAAAGTTTCAAACACCTGATATTAGCGTGATGCAGGCGAGCTCTGCCGTCTCTGTGCCCGAGTCTGGAGCTTTGCAGAGCGTTAAGCTGTTGCAGGGCACCTCGGACCTTCGCAGCTCGTGGTGCCGCCTGTGGCTTCGCACGAGGAGACGCGAGACGGTGATCCTTCCTCTCTGGGAAAAGTAAGGCCCGTGCTCTCCTGCGAATGGCCGAGACAAGAACCTGCACAAAACCAACTGAAGCAGCGTGAGAAAAATCAGAAGACAGAATTATTTTCCCCTCCAAGAAGAGGGGAGAAACCGGTGTGTGTACATAGTCCATGTCCCCGTGGTTACAGGGTGAGACACGGTGACACAATGATGGCATAATTTCCAGATGGTATGTCGAGCAGAAGATGTTTTGGAAAGCTCTGTTAGCCAGATCAGCTTTTGGGATGTGTGACTAACAGCAATGGGCCATAATAATTATTTCTTAAATGTCACTTCAAGCACAGTTTTCTCCTGATTATCACTAGAGCACATTTCTGGCACAAAGTGCCTCTGTACAGTGTATCTTGGTAGTATCTGAAGCTAGCACTCGGCTCTAGGCAGAGATGTTAAAAACAGTATATCATTTTGCTCTTGCTAGGGAGAATATCAAAATTAGGCCATCTGCTACCTTCCATGCCAGCGACAGCTCATGCTCATATTTGCTGATAGAACAGGGCTGGCAATTAAACAGCAGCCCTTCCTCCCCACCCTCCTCCCAAGCTCAACAGCTATACCCCTGCCCGCTGCACCACAGCTCCTCTCGTGCAGCACCCACCAGATTTCGCTCTTCACCCAAAAACGGACACGCTGCTGTGCGCCCCTGCCCTGCAGCCGCTCTCTGCCCCTCTCCTTTCGCCTCGACTTCTGCTCCCTGAGCCGTTGCCGCCGGCCTAGGTGGGGAGATGCTGGTGTTGCAGAGGATGGAGCTGCAGCCCCCCGATGGCGCGTTGCTCGTTCCCACATCACGCCGAGCAGTCGCAGCCAGAAAAGAGCTGCCTCTGCACCTGGTGTGCCTGCTTTCACGTAGCTTAAGCCTCCCCGGGACAAATGTTCTGTTTCAAAGTAGGCTGAGGAAATGACTGATAGGCCACGCTGATTTCAGCTTTCCTGCAGCGAGGAACAGAGGGTCTCATACCGCTACAGCTCTGCGAGTAACTGCACCCTGGCATGGAGATACCCTTCGCACTGCCACCAAACCCAGCTTCTCCCAGAGCCTGAGCAGCCCAAACCCACAGCCCTGCAGTACGCCACAGCCCCCTGGGCAGAGTCCACCAGCTCCTTCTCCCGCGTGCTCCCCGCACAGCGCTGGCACCGTGGATGCAGGCGGTTCGCCTTCCATTCCCGGCCTGTGCCCTGCCCTCGCTGCGCTCATCAGGTGCCCTCTGCCTCTCCGCAGGAGACAGCTCTCCCCAGCAGGCTGCTGGCAGGTAACGGGCCTGACCCATCATGGTTTTCTTTAAGAATGATGGATATCTCTGAAGCTGGTAATTTGTGCGTCTCTCAAAGGCGTCATCCTGCGATGCTCAGCGCCCGGGTTAGCGCAGCGGCGGGGTGCAGCGGCATGCTCGGAGCGCCAAGCAGGGAGCACATCAACACGCTGCGTGAGCCACAGAGACCCGGAGCAACGCTGTGCTCGCAGCTACAACGCTCTGCCTTATTTCGGCACGTCGTTAGAGTGTTTCCAGCAGGAACCGAAGACCCAGACCTTGGGCTTAGCTTCGCAATCCCTTTTCCTCCGGCAGTTTTGCGGGAAGCTGAATATTCATGCATTCTAATTAGCCTGCGTTTCTTTAAGGGCGCTGCTTCTCTCAGCGCTAATCCGGGCGACAAGGGCATTTTGCCGGGCGATTCACCTGTGGGGCCCCGCTTGGTGCGAGGGTCCCCGCATCACCCCAGCGCCGAAGCGGGGTTTGTTCGGCTCCTTTCGGTGAGCCCCGTTTGCCCTTGCCCGGGCTGCCCAGCCGGGGCAGAGATCCGAAACGGGGAGTGGGCTGGGGCGATGGCGATGCTGTTTGTCACGGGGAAGAGGACGCGTTCGTGCTGCCAAGGCAACCGGCTCCGCAGCGCCCGTGCCAATGGCTGCGAACGCCTCTGCAGAGGCAGGCCTAGAGCCCGAGCGGCCAACCCTGGGATGCTCGCTGCCGGGGGGGTGGGGGGGAACCCCCTCACCCCACGGACCCCGGCATGGCTGCTCCCCGGAGGCCCCCTCCCCCGCCAGCCCGGGGGTCCCTCTCTCCATGGCTGCACCCATGGAGAACTGTCTGCCCTGCTTCCAGCTACGGTTCCGGACAGCCGAGAGGCTGCGGTGTGCATGGCAGCGCTGCGGGGTCTGCAGGAGGGTGTGCAGAGCCCCCCGCCCACCCTCAGCACACATCCTTGGGCACGCAGGGCCATTTCACCCCTCTCCATCCTCAGCTGCGGCGCTGGCACGACCCGGGCCCTCCTTCGCTCACCCTGTATTTGTGCCCCGAAGAAACGAGCCCCTTCTGGTCATGCCCCTCGGACAGGGCGAAAGGAGGGGAGAGGAGAGGGAGCCCAGGCTGGTGTTGGTACCGCTGGTACCGGAGGTGCAGTTGCCGGTCCAGCTGATGGGCTCCGGCGTGGAGCCCCGTACTCGCAGTTTGGGTTATGAACTTCTTCCCCCGCGCCCCGCTGGGATCTGCCGCGCGCAGCTTGTCAGCGGAGGGTACAATAGGCCTTACTCATGGCAGATGGGCGTACACACACCCGTACGTGCGTGCAAAACTCCTTCGGGAGGATTGGGCAACGTTACTGTAGGGTGCGGAGCCCAGCCGTGCCAGCGCGCCCTTTGCTTGCTCCCTCTGACACACGACTGCCGTTTCTCCCAGTCCCTGGCTCCAGGAACAGCCTTGCCGAGACAGCGTGGAGGCCTTTGCACTAGGCGTGTCAAGCAGCTTTCACGCGGCAGTAGTTAGGCCTCCGCGACCTTACATCTATCTCCCGGGGAAATTTTTGATTCAGATTTTCATTTAGCTTTTATTTTACAGTTTAGAGGCGGATACCTGGAATACCGAGGAACACCTCCTGTCCTGCTTTGTCCTTTGTGGAGAGGGTTTGGCCATAAGCCCAGCGGGAGAGACATAACTTGGAGACGCGCGGATGACGTACCCCCAGCGCTCCGCACGGCTCAAACCCTAGAAACACCAGTGCGAGGTGAGAGCAGGTGAACAGGAAGGCAAGAGTAGATCATTTATCGCAGCTCCCCCCGATGGCAGCTACAGATAAATCTCCAAGGATGAAATGCTTGCAGGCGTTTGAAGCTGTGCGATAGGAATCACGTCCCCTCTGGATTCCAGGAGCAATTTACCGCGTGAGGGCTGGACGCCGGGCGCGGCGAGCAGAAGCGCGACAGCGGTAGCGAAGCGCAGTTCAGAAACGGAGATTGTTCCTCAAGCTCCCTCCCGTTTTCCCTGAATTTCAACACCTCTGCTTGTAGCAAGGCCCTAGGTGGCCTGGCTTCCCCGGGGCAGGTGGCCCTAGGAGCGGGACCATTGTCTCCTCCAGCTCCCTGGGGTGCAGGTGACCAAGCCTCTGCCGGCGCCGAGCAGCCTGGACTGGGAAGCAGACCCTGTCACGGTCGTGCTCAGCGCTGGCTGATGATTCACTCCAGCCAGCTTTTCATGCCCTCGGGAGCATGGAAGGCAGGCAGGGAGCTGATCAGCACCCCGCAGACCCAGTTTCCCTAAGCTTCCCCTTCTAGGGAGCCTGTGCCCCTACCTGAGGGCAGTACGGAAAACCTGTCAGAATAAACACCATCGAGGACACTGTTAGGAGGGACGAGCAAGGATTTTGAAGGGGCGAGGGGTGAGCGCGAGGGCTGCCACGCACACTGGGCAAGCCGTGGCCACGCAGGGTGCTACCAGTAGGCCACCGGGCTGGCCTGAAAATAGCTTTTTTAACAGAGTGAAACTACCTGACTTGGACAGCCAGCGTGCTGGTTTGTGTATGCGTAATTTGCTGCGATCATGCTATAAATCAAGATGAGACTGCTAAAATTATGTATGACCTCATTTGATAGATTATCTAATAAGGAATTTGCTAATGCAGTTTATCACTTAAAAAGCCGTACGACTGCTAAGGATGAGTACTTTGCTGCAGCACATTTAAACCTAATCGTCAGAGGAGAAAAGCAGGCGGATTTCAGAGGTGAGTTAGAAGAGCATCCTTAGGAGGATGATGTCTTCACTAAATCAGTGGTGCAATGCAGCAAGCAGGGTGGAAAGGAGTCTCCTCTGGATGAAGGTACAGCAAGCTGCTAGACAAGGCTGCGCTGTGTGAGAATACTGCGTGGACTCACTGACCAGGAGAGCCTTCCTAAGTGTAAATAGCTGTATCCTAATGGGCATGCTTGATTTTATTGTTTGATCGAGTATTGTTTTTTTATTGATATGAGATTTCAGTTCTGTTTCACAGTCCTGCAAGCAGATCTAAAATCCCTGATACATGGAAAGAAACTCCCAGCCTAGACCTCTAGCTTGCTATTCTGGTTATCATGCTTGTCAGAATGAAAAGAGTAATTGTTTTTCTGCTCTGTGTTACCAACAAATATTTTCTTCCAGTCCTGTGACTCACTTAAAAAGACTGAACATCACTTCCATGTACACAAACGTAATGATAAAGCAGCTCAAACCCATGAAACAAAGCTTGTTTTGCAGGTTTATTGACCACATATTCTGTTCCAACCCCAAATTTATGATTAATATAAATGCCATTTTCTTTACTGATGATTTTATAAAGCTCATTCTGAGGTCTGAATGCCTGTACACATTCCCTGGATGCATGATACTGTTCAAAGCCTCCAAGATAAACACTAAACCTTCTCACAACTCTGTGTGTGTGTGTGGAGGGGGAGGTGTTAGAGAAGTGATGATTTTGAACTCCATTTTAGGTTTGGGCAAAATGAGGTGGAAACACGAAAGAGCTTACAAAAGGCCACACAGAAAATCATTATCAGAGCCAAGGCTAAAGCCCTGACTTCCCCAATTTCCACCTTGCCTCCCAACTGCCCAGAGCAAAACTGGCAAGCGTCCCCCATCCAACCCCCGCACCTTCGGCACGTCCTGCCTCACGTGCAACCCTGCCCCAAAGGTGGAGTTTGTTCTTCTTCAGGGGAAATAATGCTTTATGGCAGAAACGGGGAAATCAGACGCTGCCTTACAGAGAGCAGGATGTGATCGTTGGCATCAGCAGCAGTAGGTCATTTTACCAAGTGCTAGTAAGTCAATACGCTAGGTGAAACCTCCGCATTGACTTAAGCGTGTAAGTAATGATTTTGGATTGTACAGGTGCTACTGGTGTCACAAGAGAAGCAAAGATACCCGTAAAGCACTGTAAATCCCAGGGACTGGAACCAAGGAGCTGAAGAAGGGTATCTTGGTAGAGCTGTACATTAGAGTCCCGCAGGAAGACACCTCATGACATTTGCACAGGAGGTCCACCTAAATATTATGATACCTGTATTGATAAAGTAGTCCCAGTTGAGTAGCTGGGACTGTTCCTGAGAGAACCGGAGTCCGCGTTGCTGCGCAAACACACAAAACACAGCTGTGTGTACACATCTGACTGGAATGATTTATCTACCAAAGAGAAGAGCACAAAGTAACGGCAGTATCGTCTGCCTCGTTCAGTCGCCCAGCTCGAAATCGGAGAAGCCGCTGGAGGGGCAGGACTGTAGCTCACCACCGTGCCACGTCACCGTTTGTGGTCTTCCCCACTGACAGCAGTTGATACAAACTGAGTTAGTGGATTTTACATTGGAGACACAGCCCTACAACAAGCAGGACTCAGGGCACCTGCTCACTCACTCTATACTGTCAAAGAGCCCCCAGTGATAATTTTCGGTCAGAGCTGACACGGCTTAGACAGACGTTTCATGACAAAGCTTTCCTTAGTCATGCCTTGACCCATCCCATTTTAAGAGGTCTTACCCCTACACCAAGATAAAACCTAGCTATCAGTAACACTTCTCAGAGAACTACCAGTGCCTGTGCGATGCAACCTGTAGCAGCCAGGAAGAATTTACTCCTCTGCTATTTATCTCCTGACTGTCATCAGCAAGGCAAAGTAAAACCAGCTGCTCTGAGCCCACATTATTGCAGCGAGATTCCAAGGGAGATGATGCTGCACCTCATTCAAAACGAAGGGAGAACTAAGAGAAGAAATAAAGGCCCTAAGCCTGTACCTTTGGAGTTGAATGGGGTTTTTTTCTCAATTCAAAATACATTCTTCTCGTTCCTACTGGGCAGTAAACCTTGCCACGTAGCTGCATGTACTGTGCTTGGCCATATGGTTAGCAATGCACCATGGAGCTATATATATCACAGTACTGGTAGAATTATTCTTAAAACATCGCTTATGGGCCAAAAATATCCTCCAGAAGAAACAGCCTGTGAAAGTACATACTGAGGTTGCTATCTGGTACAACAGGCAGATCCTCCTGCTGTGCAAATCAAGAGGTGGATTGCTTTGAAAACCTAAGGTAAACATTCCTAGAAGGACGGAACTGAAATGCGTGACGGGAACTACAGCGAGCAGCCACTGATCAGCAGCGAAGGATTGCCCAGGGAAGTGAGAGGGGAGCAAGGCTGCAGCACCTGAGGTCTTACCTGAGGACCATGCTACACTCCTTCACTGGACGGAAATCCCACCCCGCCACGCATTCTCCCAGATCATATGGGAGATCTTCAGCTGAGTCACCGTAGAAGAGCGACGTAGAAATTTCCAAGGCTGTAAGCAACAAAGTTTTACAGACATCCTATTATGGTCAACTTACATAATCTGAGTACTTAGCTGCTCAGATAATATAGTGATAGAGCTTTATGGAATTAAAAAAGAAAAAGCTTCTCGCAGATAATAATATAGCAAGAATGGAATTATAGTGTTCCAGAAATCTGTACAATGAGTCCCATTTTCTTTCTGGCTTTATCGGACATTTGCAAGAGGGACTTAACGCAACAAAAGTGATGCCTCAACTCCTGTAGCCATGACGTCATCTGCACTGAACTTTGACTTCTGAAAGCTTTATTTTGCTTTTGGAAAGGGGAGCTTCTAGTGACTTAGAGACACAAAAAGGCAAAGGTCAGGGTTCAAACAGTAGTCTTAAGAGGACTGTTTTGTTGACTGCGAAATTTGTACTAACTTCAGTGTGGATTCCTACTCTCACCTGTGCACAACATTAACGTTTTGCGGAAGACAGGCAACTCTTATCTCCACGTACCATAAACACAAAAGTCTTGCACAAGTGGCTGCAGCAAGGGACTGCAACTAATGTGGAAGAGTAATGATGCAAGCACCCTACACCTAGAAATATTTCTTCTCTCATCACAGAGTTTGGGGGTTATCTATGTTACATAAAATACTGAGGAGGTAGATCCTCCACTGGCGCAAGCCGGAACTCTGTCAAAGCACATGGAACTATGCTGATTTGTATAAGATGATCACATATTTAAAAAACTTATTTTGGCCTAGATGGCTGATAGACTCTCAACAGCTCTCTCTAGAGTAAGGGAGTAGGAGGAAATAAGCCCTTTTAGAAAATGATACTTCTTACGTGTGTGTGAGTGTATCTTACCCAGTGAGAAACGTACCCTTTTTTCATATGTACAAGCCATATTATCGCTAATAAAATAACAGCAACTTGTGATGCAGAAAACAGGTCGGACACCTATATGAGCAATACGAGGCGGTGCTTACTCCACAAACATCTCCCCTGCACTGCTTCTGGCACCTCTGTCTGCTTGCTTTTGTGCAGTAACACCTCTCTAGCAGTTCAGCTTCTGTGCAGGTTATCCAGGGACTCTGGATACCAGTCTACTTGCAGGGATGCGGTTCATCTGAAAGGCAGACTGTGCAAACGAACATACAATAAGCTTCTGCAGTCCCACATTTTTTCCACTCCAAAGATTGTTCTTCCACTGCCCGACCCTTTGGTGCAAAATGCATCAACAGCCTAGAAGCTGGTATGTAAACTTCACATGCCAAACAGAGGGAATGCTAAGGACGCCCATAGCTGAACAGTTTCCACGATGAGAGAAGACTATATTCATGTGGGGGTGGAAAACTTGGTTTACCAACAGTCGGGCCATTTGCTGTGGAATAATTCAGTCACTACTGGCACCAGGTCAATTACTACTTCACATGGCGCAAACGTCCTTCCAGCTCTTCCATGACCAAACGCAGGACTGAAAAGGGTAAGGAATGATAACAAAGGAATTCAAGTTATCTACTACCAGAAAGCAGACCTGACTTCCAACCGAACACCTGCCATTAAAAACTGGCTCACAACAGAATCCGCATTTCCTTTGTGGAGTCTCATATCTAAGACTACCCAGGGATGAGAGGTAAAATGCCAAACCATTTTGCTTATTGATGATAAAAGTCTGCCAGTGCTTTGCAGCAACAGTAAAAAAAAAAAAGAAAAAAGGAGCTACCCGTGATGCTGCTATTCCATCATTTTGAAGCTGTTGTTCAGGATATTGTATTACTTTTTGTCTTTATTTATTTCCAAGTGTTACGGCTTGGCAGTCAAAACTCTTGGATGGTGTTATGTACCAATCCTTCCAGCATCTAGGTTTTCACAGTGATATTAATACTCAAGAATACTGGAACAGATCTATGATAAATATCCCACTGTCCTCTTCGCTGGGTCCTACACATCAACTACTGCGCTAGCAGAAAGAAACGTTAGGTATTCTGCAACTGAACGGAGAACAGACGAGGCAGGGCTCGCGGTGAAACGCTGGGAGCTCGCTCGCTGTACACAAACAGAATGGAAGATAAATCAAAGCCGCTCTTTGATCCCGATGGTTCTGGCCACGTTCCGTTTGACTCCCCACGGGCACCCTCCAGCCCCTTGGCCCCCCGCACTCGTAGGGGCACGAGGCACTGCCGAGCCTCCCCGTGCTGCAAAGCGGCTGGGAGGATGCAGCGTTAACGAGGCCGGGATGAACACGTGCAGGCCAAATAGGAGCGGAGCCGACGCTCCATCCCGAGGAGCAAACCTCTAGAAGGAGCAGCCAGCCCGGCTGCTCGGCGCTTCCCGTGACCCAGGTGCCTGGACTCCAACACTCATCACGCTCCCGCTCCGCTGCTCCCCGAGGACATAAAGGTGTTCCCTCAGATGCTATAATTTAGCCCTTCCAGGCATCAGCCCTGTTCACCCATGCGAGGAAAACAGAGTATTTAAAAGCTGAAACAGCCCAAGAATGTATTCAAGAATCTATGATAAAAGCTACAATTTTATGCACCATGGAGCATCCATCAAGGAAATGCACAGAGCTAGTGCCACAAAATAATTACATGTGCAGAGTCCATTGTAAACACAGCTTTTATGTGCATCAGCACAGCTGGGGACAGTGTTTAAAAATATAATTATGTAATGCATTTTATGTAGTCTGCCAGCCATTCAAGTGATACCATCGGTTCAGCAGAATTGCATGCAGCAGTTCTGTAGCTGTTGGCCGGAGCAAAGAAACGTTTTTCGAGAGCATTATTATTTTTTTTCCTGCCACGAAATAGATTTGTCTCCGATGCCTACGGGGGATTTGTGTCTCTGTCATTGGCCACTCTCACTCCTACTTTCACCAATGAAGGAGAAAGGAGTGGGGAGTTATTTTTGGCCTTGCAGCAGACTCCAGCATCTAAAT
Organism: Rhynochetos jubatus; assembly: GCA_027574665.1. Classification (NCBI taxonomy): domain Eukaryota; kingdom Metazoa; phylum Chordata; class Aves; order Eurypygiformes; family Rhynochetidae; genus Rhynochetos; species Rhynochetos jubatus. The sequence goes on from CM050650.1 coordinate 30,786,437, forward strand.
CAGTTAGTTCTGAAACCACTTGGGGTGGTGCTGGTTCCGTTTTAATGGCTTTAGAGAGAAGGAATTTGCGAGGTCTGACTGTTGGCGAAAGGAAACAAAGCGGCTGTTGTCGGGCTGAAGGGCAAAGCAAGGTTAAGATGCTGTGTAACGAACCTGGGTCCAGCCTTCAGTACTAGGTGTGCAGCAAACGACAAGTCGTGGCTAGGGCAACACAGAGGAGGCTGTTACTAAGCCACAGGCAGGCTTCAGTGTAGCAGAACTCTTACAATGCATGCAGAAAACACGCTTACAGCTGTACTTATTGGTGACATGCCCCTAGCCTCCCATTTATTTTACCCTTGTAATGCTCATAGTATAATGGCTGCAGAAAACATAGAGGAAGCTTCGCTTTCCTCCTGGTTTGATCTGCTGTTGCAGCTGAGTTAAGGTGATGCAATAGTAAAATTTCTGAGACGGTGCTAAACGATAGCAGCAGCATGCGCAGATACTAACCTGACACACACGCAGAGGTTTATAGATACTATTTAATGGTCATTTTAAGGCCATGAAGCTTTCACTGCTTTGCAGACACGTAGTTTATATGTCTTGGCCAAATCCTGCCTGGAAAATTATATTTGACCTATCAAAATATTTCTGGGAGACCCAGCAGATTGCTTTTCCATTTAAAGAGACCATTAAAGAAATCTGTATCTAGTTTCATAATACAAGATCCACAGGTGGGAGTAGTGAGATAGCTTCTTTGGCTAGCCAGGAGCTACTCGGCACAGAAATAGGACGTGATGCTAATTTCAAAATACAGACTCTGATATCTGAAAAGAGGTTTCCTTTTCTCTGTTGGGTGCTGGGTCACGTGTAGCATATTGAAAAGGAGAGCGGGGACCAAAATACGGGTGTCTGCATTCCGGCTTGCATGCCAGCATCATTGAGAATAGAGACATAGCTCCTTGCTTTCTCTCTTCCTGCCTATGAATATTGTATTTCTTTTTGCTTAGTGGAATGGCATCGATCGGGAGATGGAAGATATCACAGCCAGAAGAGCCCGTCACTGGCTGCGGCGTGGCAGAGCCTAGCAAAGCGGGAGCCGGGCTTTTGGATCTCATCCGGCTGATCAGCAACGCTCCACAGCATGGCTGGTTGTCCGGAAGGCGGGCACGGGCATCATCCAGACACACTTCCAGAAGGAAGGAAACGCAGCACCGTTTGACAGAATCTCGGAATTGCCATCTATTTGATTCCGGGGCTAGTAAGCTATTTAGATGCTTCCTTCCCCATGGAAATCTCAGCAAAACACATTTTGTAGCCGAAGCTCTTTGTGCTCTCTGTGGTAGAGCCTGCATGGATTATCCAGACACAGACTTACGCAGCGCACGCCACCGCCGGTGCGCAGGGCAGCCTAAGGCAGCTGCCCCCGCAGAGCCTACTGCCATACGCGTATGCTGGCGACCCTATCTCCTGTCAGCTTACGCAGCGGAGACGGGGCTTTGCATCAACACTTTACCTAAATATATACATACACGCACACATACGTAGTGTCGTGCACAGACACCGAGCAGAACCTTTATATATTCTTAGGAAAGATTGGTTTGCGGTAGAGCTAAGCAGTTACATGTTTTCTGTAATTAAATTTGAGGAAAAGCAAACTTTCACGTGTTTTTTCTTTCAACATGTGATTTTTTAAAGTCGCTCTCAGCGGGATTTTTTGGAGAAATGCTATGGACTCAAACAATCAGCGCTTTGCAGCACCAGGCGGACGGTGCAGTCAGTCGAAATGAACCTACTGTTACCTCCTGCCATGCAGACAAACGGAAAGTCTAAAGAAACAGTATTTTAAATTAACTTGCTAAGCAGAAATGGTCAGTGGCCCACCAAGACATACTTCAGTGTGTGGTATCAACATCAAATGTGGGAGTTTTGTGGTGTTTTCTTGTTCTCTAAGATGCAACATATTCTGTTCTCATGGGAATTTGTAATTGTCGACTTGAGTGTGCTTGATACTCCTGGACAAGCTGTATTTAACACAATGCCTGCACACAGCGAGCTGGATTTTCAAAGCCATGGTCTGGAGCAAATACCCTCATGAGGTTATACGTCTGTGGCTTGTTTACGGAGGAGATGATACCTTTGGAATTCTAGCTTAGGATGTGCGATACCAACGGCTGAAGACCAAATTCTTCTGTATATGTCTTACCCAACTGGAATGGCATCAGTGTAAAATGAGTTGAAAAATGTATAGTTTTGGACCCTAAAATGGTATGTTTACTACCTTTCAAAGGAAACACGTTAAGTAGAGCACTGTCAGCAGGCGAGGCAGGGGGAAGAAACAGGAATGGACAGGCAACGCGACTTCCTCAGGATCACATAACAGATTCGTAGAGGAATTCACAAGTCGGGGGCTCTGCCGTGTTCCACACATTGCTAACCACTTCCCAGGTCCAAAGGCTTGCAGCGCGCCTTTCTGTAGAAATACCACAACACCACAGGAGCGGGGAGCAGCAAAGGAAAGTGTTCGCTCAGTGAACATAAGTTAAACAGAGCTGGTTTAAGGTTCTTAAGATAGAAGTTGAAAGGGTGTGCTCTGCTCACATGCATACAGCACAGCATTGTGGCTTAAATGCTAATAGAAAAATTAAGAAAACCACTTTCCAATGGAATCTCTTTTAATATGACCAGAGGGAACCTTCAAAACACTAAAATAATTTATGCCTGTATCTTCTGGGTGGAGCCCAGCTGGGAATTGTGAGGGAGAAATGCGCAGCACATCATGTCCTCGAAAGAGAGGAACCATGCCACTTCCACCTTTACCAGGGAATGATGGATGTCAGCTCTGACATTATCATGGAAAAAATGAGTTAAACGCAGAGGGGGTCCTTCAGACTGTGTGTGCAGGTATTTCTGAGTAGCCACAAAGAGCTAAGTGCTAAGTATATTTACCAGCTAGCAGAATTACCTAGGTGTAACTAAAACTCTGATTCCTTCAAGCCCATCAGTCATCCTTAAAATATGGTACATATGTGAAACTGTTACCTCTCCCAAAACGACTGCCTTGGCACTGCGGAGTAAGTAATACCACAGGGTAAACAGTGGGATTTGGCCACAGGTTCGAAGGAGCATCATAAGGAGAATCATCAACCCCGTGCCCTTAAATTCCTCCAGTGCTCTTCCTTTAATCCCTCGTACTAATGTTATTTATACAGTGTTTATTAAGGCCTCAGTTTAAAAGCAGTGTCTGATTTCAGGTGCCTCGCTTAAGTCACCCCACGGCTAGAGGTCTGCACTCCGAACTCCAGCTGAAATAATGGAAGCAATGGGCAACACGCACCTAATCCCACCTTTTCCCGATGATCTCGGTAATACACACCCGCTCTTCCAACCACCGCTGCTCAGCACACAGCGCTACTCAAGCTGTATTTCCTTAAAGAGGTGGGAGTTGGGGAAGCATTGGCTATTTGGGGAACTTGCATGCAAAACATGTTTTTTAAGTAAGAAGACACCAGCGGATGGATTTCATGAAGGAGGAACGTTGAGCAAAATGCCGTAGCAGGTCCAAATAGTTACAGCAAATAAGAAATGTGAAACTGAAACCCAGCTTGTAACCACTTCTTGGCAGCATGCAGTTGCAGGTAATAATTGTCTTCTTGTTCTCATGTTCGGAAAGTTGAGAACGCGATCGTCTTGACTGGCAGACAGAGCAGGTGGAGGACAGACAGCTTTGGGCTACTCAGAAACTACAAAAGAGACTCAGCCTTTGGAACAGCAGGTGGTGGTCAGCTTCTTCCATGGCAACCATCCAAAACACCTGACCATCAGGGTATTTCCTACTGCTCACTATGCACGACAACAGAAGTGGTGGCATGTCCTCCTTTTCTCATCAACAAGGGGGGGCAACAAAACAACCATTTTAAAGGACAAGGAAAAGGTGATAGTCTATTTCTACCTGCAGCATCATCTAAGAGCACTGGGGACATTTCTTCTACCCATAGAAAGGGTAAATAAATAGATGTGGGGAAAGGTCCACAGAAGATCCTACCCTCTTATATCCTGAATTTCCTACAATTAAGAGCTGTTGGCTTAGACCTAGACCCAGTTTAGAGTGTCCATTCATCTGGCACACATGGGTGAGAAATTGGTCTGTTACAGATTCACAGTTTAAGGCAAGACCATTGCAGTCACCTGTTCTAATCTCCTATGTATTACACCCTTTGAATTTCACTCCTTAACTCCATATAGAACCAAATAACCATCTGTTTAACTAATATCTAAAATGCGTTTTCTGAGAAGTTACTCACTCGTCCTAAAGAAGAGGATATGGGAAGTCTCTCCTTTGGAGGTTTTCCTTAGTAATATACCATCCTTTCGAAGTTTAAGCCAAATTTCTAGCTTGTGTTTGCTTTGCCTCGGGTTGGCCGAGACATTCTTTGCCAATCTCCACACATACTCAAGCCATTCAATCATTTTTTGGTGACCGGTACAGTCTTACCGTGAGGGTACATTATACTAAGAAAATCAACTCTTAACCTTCTTCCTGATAGCGCTAAGTAGGTAGAGCTCTAATGCTCTCCACTAAAGATCCCAGGCCTCAGGACTGCTTGTGGCTTTCTGCACACTCTTTAATTGGTACCCAGGCAACTAATGCATCCCTCATCGCATGTGGCAAAAGAAATAATGATACTGAGACAGCAAAGGGACAGAGGAGGAGAAAGTGTGTGCCTTAATCAGCAGGTCTGCAGCGTTACAAAAGGCAGCATTCAGGTCTCGACTTCATCTGGTGTACTCTGTTTCCTTAAGTGCATTCCTTACCGTTGTATCTCCCAGACACACAGGAAGAAAAAATTAGGGAAATCGTTGCACTTCCATGGTTGAAGAAAGATTTTAGACCCCCTGCGCTGCACGCAGAACTGCCTAGCCACTGGGCAGTACGGCGACTGAAGAGGTGCGAAGAGTACGGCCAGGAGAGCCCGGACCCGCCCCGTCAGGGCTGGCCGCGGGCCGCTCGCCGCCGCGCTCTGCATCCTGCTGCCAAGTGCAAACCGGGCCCGCTTCCACTCGGCCCTTCTGTAGGTCACCTGTTTTGACCTGGAACAGAGCACTGATATTTGGGCTCCAGGCCGTGGCTATTCAAGGACTGAGTTCATATTTGCTAAGCTGTTAATTACTGTGTAGGACTTAGTTTAATACCAATGACACAGCAGGAAGTATCCCAAAGTCTCTGCTTTGCCGTTCTCCACCAGTACCAAGGGGACTGCATACCACTTCTTACTTGACATTATTGTGTCTTTAAAAATAATCAGATCACGGTTTCAAGGAGCCGTCCTAGGAATGGCATATATTTAAAAGAAAGGCAATTTCCAATTACTACCATCTGTAAAAGCCAGAGATCAGATTCAATTACACTGCACTTTGCAATTTACAATCTGTTGGTGCTCATTCCAGCAGAGGCTTGTTAAATGCTCTCTTGCTGCAGACCTTCAAAATGTGCTTGCCTACTGAAAAAGAAGAGGTTCTCAGTCCAGAGCCTCACCACAACTTAAGCCACCAACACCCAGGCCAGATCCCAGCCTCCGCTCAGAAACTCCACTTCGACAAGAGTAGCACATGGCTGGGTTTTGGCCGGATACAGGAACCTCGTGCGCTGCTGAGCAACGTTAGCGTGAGCCCAGATTTAAAACGCGAATTCACCAGAACACACAAACACGTTCAGATTCTGACAGGCACACTGACCTGTTACTTACGTGCTTCTAACACCAGAATTTGAATGTCCAACTTTCCTTTTTCGAATCTCAGGCCCTCCTGGCTTCACAGCTTGGTTGCTGTGGCACACCAATTTTCCAGAGGTAACAACAGGCCTGTGGGGAAGGCCCTTGCCCTAATGTTTCCTAACGCACATGCACGAGGATTATGAATGGGAATGCTCACAAACCAAGGCAGGTCACAAAAATCCAGAGGACCACAAAGGCAGAGAGATTCCCAGGCACGTGCCCTCGCAAATTATCCGTTAAGTACCCTACTATAAAAAAAAAAAATCAAGCAGCAGTGCTAAGGCCAATAGAACTGTATCAGCTCACAACAGATCAAAACCTGGCACTCTCCAGGCAACAACACAACAGTGGTATATGGCACATCGATTGAGGACACCAACACGGGTTTCCAAAGAACCCGTGGCTCGGGCAAAACGCAAAGTGACTTGCGACCGGTAATAGCAAAGCAGATTCAGAATATTCCATTAAGGGTGAAAGCAAAAATATTTGCAAAAATGGAAAATGGTTAAATTTCTAAACTCATCCCAGAACTGAGATCAGCCCACTCACAGATTTACTCCTTCCCTCTTTTCTGCGCACGCACTGCTCTGGACCTTGTCAAACGCCAGAAAACACGACACTAAAGCAGAGGAGGAGAACACCAACAGGAATAACCGCCCTTGGGATTTAAAGACGAGACTGATTTTCCAACATGAACATTGCCATGAAAATGAGCTGATCCTCCAACAAGGCAGATCAAAACGATCTAAAATTTATTTAGGAGACTAGATACTGATAAGAGTAACTTCCGTTGAATCTTGCCTATTAACAATGGCAGAGCGTGAAATCAGCACATGCCTGAACGGGCCACTGACCTTGCACCATGGTTATTTAACCTACAGCGTACTGGTGCAGTGCAACATGAAAAAAACACAGGTCAAAGTGGGCAGCTGCCACTGCAAATTTCTCTTGCATCCTTGGATGCATTTGTTTTGTGTGTTTAATTTACATTTCTTGTGAATATTGTGACCTCTTGGCTCCCTTTCTGCATTTCCTTTTTTAAGCTTGCCTTACCAGGTGTTAGTAAGTTTTTATTTGTGGGTTGCCTTTTTTTTGTGTGTGTGTGTGGTGGAAGCCGAAGTTACTTACCTGCTATTGGTCCCACTAATAATGAACTGCATTACCAGTGACATGGGCTAAAGGGGTTTTGTATAATCAGGGAAATTTCAGGGAAAAGCATGGAGTCAAGCTCAGATTGCGTAAGTTACTCCACAGTCACAGGAGGAACCAGGTCATGTAGCAGACGGCAACCTAAAACCTAGACTTGAACAGGTGTCAGTTGACCCTCCTGCCACGGAGAACGATCAGAAAGAGCACCCAGGGAGGATGAACAGGAACAAATCCCAGGGGAGCTGCAAGTGCGAGAGCGCTGGTTCTCTCGGAAGTCCCAAACCGCAAAAGGGCACAGCAGCACGCAGGGCTGCTCCCTCTTCCCTTTCCAGCCCTCGGGGGAGTACAGCCGGCGCAGCACTTGGGAGGCATCCAAGGAGAGGCTTTGTCCCTAAACAGGGGGGCTAAGAAGGTGCCAAGGAGGAGGTGAAGTTGACTTTGGCAGCCTTGAGGAAAATCCCAAGGCGGTTTTAAGGTGAAAACAAGGGGGAAGCTAGGAGACAGGCAAACTTGGAAGCGCAGCAGCTGCACCATCCGTTGAAATGGAAGTCACGTACAGCTTAAATATGAAGGGAGACGTAACTTCTGAGCTACGAATATCATTGGGAAAGGGAAACGAGCAGTTCAGTACAAAGGGGGCTTCAAAGCTGCGTGTTTTTCACTAAACAAACTGAATGTTAACAGAAGACACTGACATGAAGTTGGCTTTTGTAAGAACTTTCCCTTCCTCCTCCCAGCAAGGCAGCATGCCAAGTCGAAAGCCGATGATCAAAGGTCAGTCACCGCTCCTGAATCTCACTAGTTATCAGGATCTCCGCTGGAAACAAATGCTTTCACACTACAGTCGAGCACGTTTATAAGGGCTGCTGAAAGCTACATTTCAGTTAATGCAGGGGTAATACACTTTGGGTCCTGGGCAACATCAGTATGCAAGATATTTCGAGTGGCAGTGAGTCAATACTCTATTACTAGCAGCTTGGCAGGCAAAGCACCCGCCGGGAATAGGAACGCGGCAATGCTCTCCCCTCCCGGGAGGGGACCGGGCTGGGAAAGCGTCCGCTTCTGCTGCTTGCCCTCTGCTAGGTTTTTGGGGTAAGCCGAGAGCTTTGGTTTCCAGGATTATCAGCTCAGCACCACATGTACCGTAATAATATGTTTCAAAACCTGCTGCGGAAAAACCCGAGCTTCTGATGATGAAAAGGCTGCCGAGGTGAATTTTGAAAGCCGGTTTCTGGCTGCGCTACCCAAGTGCCCCTCCTGTCAGGCTTAGAGGCCTGCCTACCTGCGTTCCCCACACAGTCAGCATCTCCTCGCTTCTCCTGGAAAGTACTATTTATATCCCTTCCAAGGGATCACGCAACTGGGGTCACAGAGTTAATTATTTATGCTTGGGGAAGGAAACACGCAGCATTTTTCACATTTCCTGCACAAAAGACCCTTTTGGTCTTGGCTACAAACTGCATTCCACTTTTTGACCTTGAGCTGTTGGGAAGTAGTTTCTGTTTACACAATTAGAAAGAAACTGAAGCAATACTGGAGTATTGGTGTGGAGTTGTGTACTTTTGAGCAGCGTGTCCTTGGCCCACTCATGGCAGATAACCAGCCCCTCCATGCCTACCTGGAATTTTCTGCCTCTCAACTGATCCTGGTATGAACAAGGACTTTCTTCACTGTCTGGAAAAGTTACTCAGAAAAAAAAAACCACTTAAAGATGTCTCTGAAAGATATTATCCTGGTTAACAGAAAGGCAGGGAATTGGGGTTTTTTGCCCATGAGACTGTGACTGGCAACTCCATCCTGCTATGTCACAGGCACACACCACAGTGCTTCATAGAAAAACAAGAACCTAACAAGGGAAATGGCAAAAATCATACATCTAATATGGGTGGGCTAAAATGAAGCTGAAGGGGAAATAAAAGATGATATATCCACAAACACTGATTGTGGGCGTTCATGAAAAACGAAACTTTCCTTCATTGAGCTGAACAGTAGCTGGGACTGAACATTACCCAAACGTAATATGCATCAAATGAAGAAATGAAGCTGTATTTTTTTAATGAATTAAATTCACTTGGGAGATGGTTGGCACAACGTCTAAGCATAAATTAAGACCCACTTCAAACCATAAAATAGGAGTTAAAGCCATAGGCTTCTCTTTTCACCAGGCCCCATTTCATCCTTCAACAGGCAGAGAAAGGAATGGAAGAGAAAAGAGGAGACCAATGCAACACCTTCAGAAAAAAATATCTAATCACAAGTTGGAAAATAGCAGCTCAGCATGCTTTGTGGGTTTTCTTCCCCCTTTAAATTATTGTAGCATTTTTTCCTCTACAGTGTGTTCAAGTTCCTTGCATGTTCATCACTTCAGAAAGGAATTTGAGAGCAGTGGGAGTGCATAGCTAAGCGTATGATTTGGATTACCTACGGCTTTCTCCAAAAATGCAGATTTATCTCTACATCAGCTGATTTTGGAGACGTGCCAACTAAGCAGGTAACACACAAGAAAAGCAGTAGTTCCATTCTTTTCTTCTTAGCAATTACCTCTTCAATTACAGTTGGGAGCAAATCTTTTTAAAGCCTTTGTCATACTGTTGAAACACGTTCAAACACACAACTGCTTGTTGAGCAGCAAATAACCCTGATGTCATACAGTGTCCAAAACCCTACAGTGACAGGCGTCTCTGCATAGGACACTTCCATGCTTGCATGGATCTCCCCGCCTTCACTGTGGTACTGGGAAGATACGGAGCTCGCTGCACACATCAGCAAAAACCATCAATAAAACACAACAGATTTCTGTGTACCTTCCTTGCTAAAGCAGTGCCGCTGTGGAAAATCTGAAGAGGGCAAAGTTTGCTTCCCTGCTCTGTATCAGAGCAAGGAAAAACCACCTTTTGCTTGCTGCTTTTCTCTCCTAGGCCCGGCCTATTCCAGCCGACCTTTGAGCAGGGCACAGATCACAGTGCAGGAAGCAGCACTGTAGTTCAGCCTCCTTGAATCACCTGGTTTCCGTGTGAAGTTTAACCTCATTATCAACAGCTCTCACTGTCACACTCAAGAAAGGACCCATGAAATCCGCAGGCTATAACTCAATCAGTGCTGCACAACTCCCACAGAGCACTTAGTACTGAAACAAGGATGACTGCATTTCTTCACAAGTTTGTCACATTTTATTCTGCAGATCGAAAAATTAAGCCATCATACATACCAAACTCACCCACTTCAGTTATTTTGCATGTAAGTCTTGATTTCACTAGTTCTTCTGTAGGCTATGTTAATTTTGTGCACAAAGATGAAAACCCCAGCCAGAGTCAGGTCTTGCTTGAAAACTCTGACTCATTCTCCTATTTCTCTTTCCTCTAGGGCCTTTCTTCCTAACCTTTATATTCATTCTCTGTAAGAAAGATTAAGGAAAAAAAAAACCCATTTACCGATGCTAGTGAGAGTAACGGCTTTTGTTCGCAGTCTTAATATAGCATCGGCACCATTCTCCAGGTTTTCCATGAAACAGCCTACTTCATCTCATCAGCAGTCACCAAAGTCAGTTGAAACGTTTCTATGGATTCCAGTGGGCATTGAAAGAAAGCCCTTGCAACAGCCAGCTTGTGCAGATTTACTAAAATTTGGGTGTTGTGCTAGGTGATCTTTTAAAGGGAAGATTTCCATACTCAGGCCTGTTACGTAAGTTACAGAATGAGCCGTAGGTCCGCAGCTGCCAAAGTGAAAATAAACGGAAGCGTTCGTGGAAATCACGCCTGTGGCTCACACAAGAGCTCTGTGTCTTCCAGTCTTCGACAACCAGGATGGGAAAGTACTTGCCAGGTTCAACAACTTAGTGACCAGCACCAGCAATCTTGGAAGCGTATTTGGATGACCTGGCAAGCAATCAGCGAGAAGGCAAAGGAGAAGACAGCCCTCTTACCAGTCTGTGGCGTGTGCTGTCCTAGAGTCTAACCCTTCTTTGGTTTAGCCATAGGCACATTCACATCAGATTCTCTCATCAACAGCAGAGGTGACTTAATGTTGATCTACAGCTTCTAGAACCAAAGTCCCAGCAAGGGAATGGAACACAGTCAGTCTTCAATTTTCCTTCCTTCATCCCTCGTCCTCCTTCCCAGCAAGAAAACCAGCATCAGCTTCTCTGGGTGCAGCATTACACACCCCCCTACCCATAGCAGATCACAGAAGCCATTGTTTCTAAAGCATCAGACCTGTCTCCCCCCAACTTGACGCTATTGCCAGTGTCGCTTCCCAGAACTTTTACCAACAAGCCCAGCCTAAGGCGTTCAGGCCCTTGATACAGTCTCCTCACTATCAGATCTTCACTCTTAATCCCTGTGGATGTCCTCTATCTCCTAGCAAGTTTCCCTTCTCATGGGAGTTGATGTCTGCTGCCTTCATGGGAGTAAACAGAGCAGAGCGAAGGTCAAGCCCCTGTTCCCCTGAAGGGTCGCAGCTCGCCATGTGACAGGATGCTGAATGCCGACCATGGGGCGGCGTTGGCCCCTCAGCATCCAAGTGCTCCTTTCACCCAAGCTTCCGCGACATCGGCTGGAGCTCAGCAAAGCAGATGCACGTGTTTAGCTTTAAACATGAGAACAACCCCCAGGAACTGAAGTAGCGACATCGCCTGCTCACCTACCTGAACGCTTGACTGCGTCAGAGCTGATGCAACCTAGCTGTGGCTCTGGATTTAAACCCTGGAGGATGGGTTTTTCACTTGCTGCTTTAAAGGAACATCGCAATTCTCCTTTTTTGGAGGTACTGAACTCCAGCGGGTTTAGCCAGCGTCAGGGGAAATCATGAGTCCTTTGGAAACCTCCGAAAGTTAGGCACATAATGTGTAAAGGAAGATTGTACAAACAGTGCAGCCAAATAAGTAAATTTTGGCAATAAAACAGTCATTTACTGAGGAAACAGCATACAGAGAAGGGGAATTAACTGGGAAGTACTCATTTGTAAAATTATTTGTCCAATTTCCATGTAAGCTATCATTGAATCTTGGAAATTACCTTGGAGATTTCCAGTCACTGAAGCACTGTTGCCAGCTCTCTATTTCCACGCCGCAGAGATAACAAAGACCCACCGAACAATCCTCCCTTGCTTTTAGGCAACTTTTCTGCTATTTTCTACGTGGTGACATTTTTAAACAATAAGAAAAGCCTGCCTGGCCCGGCACGCTGTCCCCTCTCCCCCTCCCCATTCCTGAAGGACTGTAGGACCGGCGATTCAGCATTGCTACATGCACAGAGTGAAGGGGCTGCAGAGTGGCTCTAGGGAAAAAACTGGACATACAAGTCCACTCCTCTGAGACATAAAGCCAACTCCACCAGCTCTGCACTGCCACTGCAGCACATAGTTCTTGGTGCAGAGACAGTCACAAAGGCTTAAAGAGAGACCCTAGAAAGCTGCATTTCTGCCAGTCCTCCTCAGAGTCACCAGAGCAGGATCACAAAGGTAGGTCACTATTTATTTCCACATTAACTCCACTGAATAGGAGTGGGCCAGGTACAGGCACTAAAACAAGAACAAGCCTGGCCTTTAATCCAAACCCTGAGACTTGACACAAGCACGAAAATGTAATAGGAGACATCTTTTAGAAAAAGGATCAATTTCCTTTAAATATATGGATGCACTTATCTCCAGGGTTGCAGCTGCCAGCCAAAATCTATCCATCTCCAGAGATGAACAGTTAGTGAGATCATATCCTCCAAAATGAATTCCCTGGTATTCCGTTTGTCCAGCTTCCATTCATGAATACTGCACCACACGTTTCAGGGAACACAGTGCATCTCAGCTGAAGATGACTTGTTAATAAACAAGATTATTTCATGAACACAGAAACTAGAGAAGGTCAATAAACAAACCCTATTTTAATAATATCTTTTGCATTTTTCCCCAAGAGAACCAGAGCAGCAAGTGAATTTGTGTTTGTGTGAAACCTCCAGCTCCACATACTCGGCTGATGTTAATCAGTGCTCTTAATTGCTCTGGGGCAAGCCTGTTTGCATCAGCTGAGGACGAGGCCTCCCCTGCATTCGATTCACCATTGCATATCAAAGATAACTGCGCTAAAACGGGCAATAGTCATACTGATACCAAACAGAAATAAAGGTACAGGAGAACATCGCCCTCTCCAAGAAGTGCAGAGTGCATCTTCGGCAGACGGACTTTGTTTTTAGAAGTAGGTCCTAATTAAATAATCCACCATCAAATGGGTGAATGGTCTTTTTTTTTTTTCCAGGCTGAGCGATACGCAGGAGAGCTTAACAGTCTGTTAAAGCATTTTATCCCCTGTATGGCCATTTTCAGCCCATCTATCTCTGGCCTGCCTTTTGAGGTATCACTATTAAGAAAATGTTCTTCCCTGAAGGTATTTCCACACTGCAGCAGATGTCACTGACTTGGCACTATCTGAAGGGTCTATTAAAAGTAATGCAATTAATTACCGGGGTTGTCATCACAGCACTGCTTTTGAGATATTTAAAATGGTTTATTATTGATAGCCTAACCTTGGAAAGTGCTGAGCACCTCCACGCTCAGCCACGGACACCGAGACAAGGGCTGGTGCGGGCTCCTCCGTCACCGGGCATCCTCGGGTCTCCTCCTAGCGCGACTGCTCCGCGTGGCACCCAGCACGGGGTGCGGTGCCACCAATTCCAGGAGACCTGACCCAGCAGCAGGCACAGTAGCCAGTGCTGGGTCCTGTAGTGGTTGATGATTTGGGAAAGCGATATTCCCCGCAGCCTGCGGAGAAGCATGACAAGAAGGGAGCAGCAGAGAGGAACTGCTGGGCACTGACTGTAAGCCCAGTCCCCATTGCCTCATTGTAGGGACTGATCGTATGTGGCCTATGCTGGGGAAGAGATGAGTTGGGAGTGAAGGAGTAAAGTTGACCTCAGAAAAGGGGGAAGGAAAGGTGTTTTCTCTTTTAGTGTTTGCCTTTTTGCTTCCCAATACCCAAATCAGTAATGAAATATATATTAATGGGCAATATATTAAGTTAATTCTTCTCAAATCTAGCCGGTTTTGCCAGTGATGGCAACTGAGTAGTGATCTCCCTGTCTTCATCTCAACACATGAGCTTTCTCATTCCTGTTCTTCCTATTCTCTCTCCGCTTCCTGTTGAAGGGGGAGTAAGCGAGCAGCTGGTGGGAGTTTGGCTGCCAGCCACGGCCATCCCACCGCGCTTAGATACCAAACATCTCATACGGACAAATGTTGAATCGTGGGCAGGGAACTGGGAGCCACAGCACCCCCCGAAAACCTCAGTGGAAGGCAGTGGCTCCTGGTGCCTGCCGAGAACGGAAGTCAGCCAGAGCTAGACCACCACCTTTGCTAAAGCACGGGGCCGCATCTCATTCCTTCATGAGGAAGTGTCTCTTGGGCGCTGCTAAATTTCTGCCAACACATTTGACTTCCATCTTGGGACAGAAAACGCAATATAGCAAAGCATTCTTGAAAAATTGCTGAGCTCTGCTCTGTGACAGTAATGACAGCATCTATTGCCAATAAAACGAAAAGGAACAAATTCTGAGAGGCGAAGAAAAAAAATCTATAGGCATACAGAGGGTAAGAGAAGGAAGAGTAATCTACTGTCTGGGTCTCTAAAGCACAAATCTTTGCTTAATTTCAGTTGCTGATATTGCTGCTGTTTGTTTCATTTTAGACATACCACTAGCAAACAAAAAGGAAGCATCAGATATAGGGTTAGCTTATGGAAGATAATTTACACATCTTCCTCTCAAAATTGGTTCAAATCCTCTCAGATATGAGCCAGGTCATGCAAACTAAGATCTTCCTTAACACTGTAAGCAGTAAGAATAAATAGGAATTTGAAATAGGAAGAGAGGGGGATGTCTCCAGGCATCTTTCTCAGCATGCTCAGTGATATGGAAGACAGCCACTGGCGCATTAATGACAGTCATGTACAGTATTAAACTGGAGATTTTCTCAAGTGCTACCAAGGACCCAGGAATCTTACAAGGGAAGTAGTAAGTGTGGTTAAAGTAGAAAGAAAATACAACACCAGCAGATTTAGAACCTCACCTTAAATCAATTGAATTCAGACTAGAAAGCCCTTGATTCAGCGATGCTTTAGATCATTCTTGAGTGAGAAGAATTCAGACTAGTATTTTCTCCACAGGAAACAAAGCTGCAGATACTCCTGTACTACCAGAGACAAATCTGAAGAGCAACGATGAAAGTGATCTATAAGTGAAAGCAGGGAGCTAACTAGACATGACTATGTCATGCAGTCTGGCAGCTATGCAAGCTAATGTATTTCAGGCTGCAACCACGTACATACATGACGCGGTGCTCTGCCAAGGGACCCAGGCTGGCTCCGAAAGAGGTGATGGTGTTACCAAAACCGCCATGGCCGTGTTGGCTTGGCACCCCATTCGATCTCCGAGGAGTAGGATGTTTTACCTCAGCAGCAGGCAGCGTCAGAGCAGCGTGCGAGCGTGGCCAGAACTGCATGGTGGCAACACCCAGGCTGACTAATTTCCAGCTAGAATGCAGGTCTCAAATCCACGGAAGTTTTCTCAGCTGTTGAAAGGAGGACTGTGGGAGAAAAAACACACAAACACAAGCCCAACACCCAGGAATCATCTATACAGACCATCATAACTGGAAAGCTGGAGGGTTCCTTGTAGCCGCTAGATGGTCTGCCAGACTGTCTGCTGGCCACAGCAGTGTCCCCAGAGAGCTGAACTCTCCCCTCTGCAACAGGGAAAGTTCTACTTGATCCCAAAGTAGAGACTCGGGGTAAACAGGCTAAACTTACCTCTGCCTGAGCTCTGTGAAATTACACGAGAAGTTCACCACTTGAACGTCATTCTATTCTGCACCGATTTCTCCCCCCGCCCCCATCTTTGTGAGTTGAAATAAAAGGATTAACTGGAATTCAGCTGACCTTCTGTTGTTTAAGACTGAGTCTTGCTTGTTACGCTTACACAAAGTGGCACAGAACTAAGCAGACATCTAACCTAGACAGGTAGGCCTTTATGTTATATAAAGCATAAGCAGATTTCAAAGTAAAGCTATTATTAACCTCTGCCTAATTTCTTCTAGAAGGATTTTTTTAAGAATTTGAAAGCGGGGCAAAGTGAAAGCTGTGTTTCAGAGCGAGGCCTGGTAAGCAAAGGCCAGCGAGACAGTACATGACTCGGGCGTACCGCAGCGCTTCCTTCATCCGTCTTTCCACTTCGGCTGAAGCTCTTGCCATCAGGTGGCCCCTCTCGCTCTACACACTGCACACCTCCAAACAACGGACCCTCGATCCCCGGCGAGTCTGTGCATTCATGTAACAGTCACAACCATAACTATTCTGAGATAGCAGAGGGAGTTACTCCAGGGAAGACTAGCTCATGGTGTAGGTCTTAAGAATTTACTACTTAGTTTGGGAAACATCTGTGGAACATAAAGAAGCAATTGTAGTGCTACTTTCTTCATTCCTAATCATGTGCTAGAAGCTTCTTACTAAGGACATTCAAGTGGCCTGTGTGACAAATTACTGCCTCCGTGCTTTTCCTTGGGGCACCGCCACAACCCTGCTGTCACAAATCCCATTAGTAACATGACAGTGTGATGTCTGTAGGGACATTTCAGCACCCTGCCAGGAGCAGGCCAGAGAATGGACTGGGACACAGAGTTTACTACTTAGCAGTTTAGCCCCCAGACAATGACACGACTAGATACAGAGCCCAGATTCCTCTCAATCCGTGCCCAATAAGAGGAACGGCGTAAACACCCCTGCTTTTCCCTTCCCCATCACCTACCATCCTGAAGAGGACTGACTGCGGATCACAGATGCTAAAAACCAGACCTATCAGGTAACGTAGCATTTCTGTAACAATAGGATGATTTCCTCTAGGTTACTGTGTGCTAAGCATATAGAATGAAGCTAACACCTTCCCATTACCTGGTCCTCAACAGTTGGGTGCTCCACTATTGTCAAGTTCTTTTCTTCGTGTTTGGATCAATCTTGTCTTTTTTGAACCCTCTTTTAATCAAATTTCCATATCAGTGACAGCAGATCAAAACTGGAAACTTCCACAGTATGGGGAAGTCCAGTGATGGTGGAGTCCCAAGACCCTACACTAGGATTTTCAGGACTCTAACAGCCCTCTGGATCAGATTCAGCTACACGTAGGCACATTAAAGCAGCCATCCATTAATGTCTGACCAAGCTTAAAATAGACAGGCTGCGCAGCTTCAAGGTGAATATTTGTTTCTCTATTTTCTCCTGATTCCTGCAATCTTCTACCCAACTATGTAGAGTGCTGACCTCACACCTGCATAAGATACTGACCAACCCCAGGCAGTACTGACTTCAAAATAGACTTCCCGTCCTCTCTGGAGGACAACAAAGCTCAAATTTGCTTTATGATTAAAAATACCAAAAAAAGAGAGGGAAAATAAAACAATGAAATTGCCTTTTGAAGTGCTTTGTACTGACTTACATTGTACGCAACAGTCTAGGTCTAAAATTATAATTGGAATGAGATGGTTTTGGCTTGTCAAATTAAAAAAAGATTCAAAAGCTTTCCTTGAAATTTTAAACAGAATGTGTCTGTGTATGTGAAACGATTCCATTTTACTTAATCAGCAGTTTCCAACACCAAACCTGTTTGCTTGGAATTTTTCAACCGTTTTGCTTTAGTAGTTTTGTTCTTGTCCTCTGAGCAGTTGATGAGTTTCACAGTTTCATGTTACTAAGCAGCACTTAACCATAAGCAAGGTACCACCGCACCAAGACTTGATAGGAGTTACTGGTACCAACAGCACATGTGGGGGTCTGAATTGGGTAAGTATAATATGGTTTAGCTTTTCCTCTAGAGTTTCAGTGATTCTGGTCTCCCCAGAAAGACATGAACAGATCCAGTGGAAGTATTCACACCAAAAATCTACACTGACAAAACAGCAAGTCCAAATTTTAACGCAAAACTTCCCATGATCAGCTCCGCTTTTTGTCTTTGCAGCCCTAGGACATTTTACATGACGAATCATTCTGTCTTCTGATGCCCAGAGGAAGAAAACAGCCTCTTGGCACCCATCTGCCCAAGAGGCTAGGCTGAGAACAGAGGGTCATTTCAAGCTGCATTCCTCACATTCCATGGCGATTAAGGGTTTCTTAAAACTGCACGAGTCTGTTTTATGCCTTTTGCTGTTCCTTCAGGTGTAAGCATTAAAATGTGGGCTTAAATATATTTTCAGTACACGTTTATCTGCCCACGTGGTTCTGTTTCAGGGGGACAATCATTTACTAGCTTCCTACGTTACAATCACATCACTGATCTTTTGCAAGGTCACCTTTGAATGCCTTTATTTTTAATAGTTTTATAAAAGCAGTCTTTATAGCTATGCCCAGTGAAACTAGTTTCTATAAAGTATTTTGTGGGGATATTCAGCCTTGAAAGCTTAGACTGCCTAGAGAGGTGCGTTCTCTCCAGCCAGCGGAGATTTCCAGTGTCAGCGCAGCCTGGGCACAACTCTGAGACGCTCAAGTGTTTCCTGATCCTCTGCAGCACAACAGCGTGCCACAAAGGGGTCATCTGAACACCGAGCTGCAATAATGCGATGCCAGAGTTACGACAACGCTACAGCGTGACAAGCTGCAGATATTATCAACGCAAAAGACTTTAATAACTCATTTCTGTGACTCCCCTCCTGCTGCTTATCCTACAAGACAGTTGTCTGCCCAAAATGGGACTTCACCTGGCATAGACTTCATCTGAGTAACAGGGAAAGAAGAGCACCAAAACAAGATACAGGGGATCTTTGAAAGTTGCAGCTCCCCTCTATTATGTCTTGCATTTTCCATCCTTGAATAGCTCTGCAGAGCCATGCAGTGAGCAACCTTTGTCCTTTACAGATGGGACTTCTCTGGCCTCAGAAGCAAACCACTTTGTGACTTGCTCTGGTTCATGGGTCCTGATTTCAACCTATCCTTTACAAACATCTAGGCAAACAAAGAAAAAAAGAAACCAGACTATCTAGTCATGTCTCATTTTAACAAATATAAGTGGAACTTGTACAGCCAGCCCCGTTCCTAGCGTTCCTATGCACAACCTGTGTCATTTGCAGTATGTTTTATCTACCTTTCCGTAAGTCCATCGGTACCTATGCTATAGTTTCCAGGGAAAAGTTAAAAATACATCCTAGGTGTAGCAATACGTGAGGCAGATCCTCACCAGTAAACTGGGAAATGAGTAAATCCCCCACTATCCTGAACAATCCTTCACAATGACAACTCCCTCCTTCCCACACGCGTACACTCTCACACGCCTGGAGAAGCCGGGGGCGGGGGAAAGCTGAGCTTTGCAATGTTGTCTGGAAGCTCATCAGACCGGGGCTACTTCCAATTAAAGGAGGGAGCAAGTTCAAAGCCTCTGCTGATCTCGGCTGTGGACCGGCACTATGCTCACAGATGACTGCACTCGCCACCACCGAGCCAGAGAAGAGGGTGTACGAGCGTGTTCCCGTTCAGGGAATAACGGCAGGATGGGAGCGATAGCCCCGTCTGGCGGATGTGGTTTGCAGTCCTGGAACGTGAACTGGCAGGAGGCAATGGCAACCAAATCCGAGCAAACTGCAGTGGCTGCTGCGCACTGGCAGAAGGAGCCGAGGGCAAGCGAAGGCTGGAGAGGAGATGCGGAGGGGCGGTAATCCCGACACTGTCGACATCCTCATGCTGTACAGATCTGAAAGGTGCCCGGCTGAAGCTGCTTTGCAGCACTGGCTTCTTCTTCCCTAAATGTATGCACTTGTAAAGGCTCTGGTTTTTAGACCCTAGCTATTGCACTGGGAAGTTAAGAAACAGCCTGCCAGGAGAAGATGAAGGTATTTCAGCAACTAGCAGGAAAACGTGCTTGAGGATGAGCCGTATAGTTTGTCACATCATTTCCCTCCTACCAACTGCTACAGGATTCTGAATGGCGCTAAAAATTGCCCAGTTTCTGCCATCAGGTTGGGCCTGGATGCTTTGCAGCACACATCAATTCTAGAGAGCCATTCACCGATCTACAAGCACAGACCTCGCATTTGCTGCAACAAGTGCAGTGGCAGCTCCCCTCTAAGCTTTACCTGGCCCTTGAATATCACTGTAGCAGGGGAGAGGAGTGGGGAGAAAACACGTACTTGTGATGCAGAACACGGTTCAGCAGAGGTAGATTCCTACTGCCCTCTGCTGTAACGTGGTTTTGAAACTTCTGAGAAGGAAGTGCCAAGCGAGCCAGCCTGACATGCACCCTAGGCATTGCATTTCAGACGGTGGTAGAACTGCAAGAAGTGGAACAAGACAGCTAGAAACGATAGGCTTTGATTTATTGCCACTTCTGTTATTGACATGGATACACACTTCCTGTAACAGAAAATCGATCATAGGCTGATCACTACTTGTTATATTTTTTTGCTTATGAGGCTACGTATTTTGGATAGTTCCAGTGGATAGACCATCACAGCCTTGACTGTACCCTCTTTTGTTTTTCTTCTGCCTTAGGACTTACCAGATGTTGACCCTGACTGTACCACATCACTGGTAAGTCTCTCTGACAAAATGCCCCAGTGAAGCTGCCTGGAGTCTCTTTTGCACTGCACAATCACTGCAGCACCAAAACCGTACCAAACTTGCCTAGCAGCATAGCAGTTAGTAGGACATTTTGTCTGGGCAGCTTAAGTAGTTTAAACACATTTAAAAAGAAAAGAGAAAGGTCTAATTCATCATTTTAAATTAGACAGCAACATCACTTAGTTTATAGATAAGGAAGGATGCCGGACACTATGTAACACCGATGTCTATCTGCAAGTTGACTCCTATATAGAGGATTCCTTTCAGCTCTTTTTCCAGTAGTTGATGTTCCTCTAAAGCTCTGAGAGTTATGGAGACTTTTACAGAGCTACAGGCTTATATAGCAAAACGTGATTAACATTTTCTTCCGTTTATTTTGTTTGTGTTCTTCCCATTTAC
The DNA here is from genome assembly GCA_027574665.1 of Rhynochetos jubatus. NCBI lineage: Eukaryota > Metazoa > Chordata > Aves > Eurypygiformes > Rhynochetidae > Rhynochetos > Rhynochetos jubatus. Next base: position 30,807,314 of record CM050650.1, read on the forward strand.
CGCTCAAACACTAACAAGGCTGAATTTGTTGACACTGGAGAAGATACACTGAGGTTTTTTTGTCTTGCCTCTACTGTTCATGCCAACAAAAGCCTATAGAAAAGAAAATATTTAGGGGCAGTAAACAAGATGCAGCTACTCAGTTTGTATGAGCTGCTATACCTTCTAAGAAAGGAGGACACAACTACAGCTCTCAAACGGCCCAAGGCATTCTCTTTTAAATGTTGCATTCAACTTTCATGCAAAGGACAAACAGTAAGTAATGAGGCATTTGAGTTACCGGCAATCCTGGGAACCAACTGCAGAACTGAGCCTGCAGGCAGCTGCCCAAATGTTAGAGATCAATAACATATAGAATGTATTGGAAAGGGCTGGGGACACTTACCTATAGGACACAAGCATCACAAGCTTTGGAGAATGTACGATTCCCATACGATGTTGATTCTTAACTAGCAGTACACAGGATGAAGAATCTACCATCCCTGTCACACTGCATACATGATCTTAAAAACAATGGCAAAACTTGGGGGATGAAATAAGTCAAAATCCACATTCTGCATCCAAGTGCAACCATATCATTTTGTTGAGGTCAAAGAACACTGGAAAAAGCCTTTTTTTTTTTTTTTTAAATAAGAGTGGGTGGAATGTGTGACAAAACACTGCTTTGCTAAACCCTAAGGGACCAGGAAGCTTCTCGAGGAAGGATCTGACAGGTACAGGCTCAAGTTATTTACTGCAGAAAGCATGCACAAACAGGATAAAGATGTGAAACAGTTTAGGAAAGATTAGGGCTGACGTTAATGTACTTTGCTGCCATGTCAGAGCATCCCTGTTTATGATCCTGATCTGCATAAGTGCTTGAACAATTCTGTGAAGTTCACTATGCAAATAGTCCTAATGATTGAGAGGGAACTATTTCTGTGCTTAATTTTAAGTACTCACTTAGGTGCTCCACTGAATCAGTGTTTAACAGGATTAAGGACTGCTAATCCGTGTAAAAGCTTCCTTCTACACCTGAAGAACATGATTTACTAAATTGATCTGAAAAGCTAATTTATACTACTGTTCTACACTACTTTTCAGTAGTGCAAAACTGCTGAAAGATAATGCAAACCCAACCCTAACATGAGTAAGGCCTATTGACTTTAAAAGCAGTACTCCAGCTAAAGCAATACTCAAATTACAGGACAGTAGTACCATATGAAATGATGGAATGGTTTTGGTTGCACCTCCATCTCCATTAATTCTCACGTTTACACAAAGCCTCCTTCCTCTTTTGTAAGATCTATTTTACCCACTAGAACTGAATACATATACAGCAAAACATTTAACATCTTAAATTATATACTGTTGTTCTTGGCAAAAATTATTTCATAGAGCTTGGTTACCCAAGTGGCAGGAAAGGTCTGTCATTCTCTTCCTCCCACAAGCTAGTCTGGTTGATTAAACAAGTTAGCTTTAAAAACTGAGAGCTACTACCCTCTGCAGACTCTGCAAAAGCAAGGTCTGTAATCATTGATGAAGGAGGGTTGTAAAGTCCCCAAATCATGATGGGCAAAAGGAAGATGAAGCACCATCAGGAGGGAGGAAGCACTATCACCTTATTTCCTCTTCAGCATGAGAAAGTGTCTCCGTGGGACACCTCAGCAACTTGAAGGTAGTCTGGTTTATCTTCAGGCTTCTTCCTTCTCCTTCGAAAGCAGTCTCACAAGAGTGGCCAGTTGCCTGCTTGAGAGAGAATTCAATTTCTGAAGGCTGTGCTGGAGCTACACCCACATGGGCATCATCTTCCTCTTCCTCATACTCCTCCCACAGGTTCTGGCCACTAACAGAGTCCCAGGGGATGCAAGCAGCTGATCTCAGATGCTTCAAAGCCACTTTACTGAAGGGTAAAGATGACTCTTTCCATATCAGTAGAGGGTTACAGACCACCACATGCACAGCCTCCAAGTGTAGCTCCTACCTCCCCTAGGTCAGCTCTATTGGATGGCACCTGCCAAAAGCCACTTTGCCTTTACAGGAGACCCCTTCCTCTTAGAAAGCAACTGGCTGCTCTGTTCCAAGGCTGTTCTTCCTTAGTAACAGCTTGAGATAAACTTAGATAAAACTTCAGGTTGCTGAGGTTACCAGGTGATTTTTTTCCCCCCATAATTATAGGATTAGGCTTTGGGGCAACTTTCCTAGAGTTCATCTTGTACAGCATTAGATGCAGAACAGGATGACCACAGTGACAGCACCTGCTGACAAGGGCTTGAAGTTGCAACATAAGGGCAATTTATGACTAAACAGGTTGCATCGGTCACACTATGCACCTTCCTTCTGGATGCATTTATTAGTCTTGCAGGACCCACAGCCTGTGAGTAAACTAGAAACCAGAATGGGGCCAAGCACCATCATGCAGCTGCTGTACTATTTAATTTTAGCACACACCTTGACATGCTTTCACCCATGTCAAAAAGCCACTTACAGTGAACTTCTATAAGTACCCTTACCACGTTACAGTGGAGATCTTGCAGTGCCCAAGAAGTTATACTAAGAGGGAAAGAGCAGAGGTTTTTCATTATCCAGACTTCCTACCTCTTGCTGCAGACATTGTTTTGTGAATACCTGGCAATATCTAAGACAACAGACACAGACTGAGGCAAGTGCTTGGTCTGAAGAGACCTTTTATGTACTAGGGATACCTGCTACAGGAACCAACTAGTAAGGTTAGTTTATTACTTGATGGTTATGTCGTAAGCATTAGAAGTTCTCTCAGGCATGCCATCTCATCAAAATCAATGCAAGGTGAATACACACAAGAGGACACTGACCTCTTCACTAATAAGGTTATGCCTAGCCTACTCCTGGTTTGCATCAGTGGAAACCTAGACAGAAAGGTGTTTAAGAGCAAAGAGATAGCTGGGGCACCAGGGGAGACAACAATACCTGCAGCAGAGAAGCAGCTCAGAAAGGACGATGCTATTGCCAGCACAACAGAATAGTGCAAAGGTTCTGGGCGTCAGCTCCTGGATGCCCACAGAGAGCTGGGTTCTGCCCTGGCAGAAGCAGGAGGAGGACAGGAGGCACATCTGCTCTCCCACAGAGTGGAACTCTTCCTCTGGGAAAGAGGGCTCAGCTGGCACAGGCAGTGCACCACACATCTCAGCTGAAGTCAGCCAGACCCTGTTTCTCTTTAGCAGAAGTTCCAGCTGCTTTCAGAAATCCCAATGATAAAAGTACAAGCCAAAAGAAAGGAATCCAGATCCTATCTTTCAGTTTAATTCCAAATTAGCAACTGTTTAAATTGTTGCTTTTTTGCCATCACCCTTAAGAAAAAAAAAGTTGTCATGCTTCAATTAATAGATGACCTGTCAGGCTTTTTGTTGGGATCCAATAAAAGACAGGTTTTACAAATATAAATCATCTGACAAGCTTCAAATGAGACTTATGTTCAATAAAAGGTTGGTTTCACACAGTAGCAGATAAACCTTAAGCCCAAATAGATGGCTTTTTTACAGCAAGAGAAGGAACCTTTGCCCTTCTGATTTTTTTTTGGGGAAACTACTAATTAATGATCCATGCAGGATTCTGGCCAGCAAGCTGACTCACTATACTGGCTTGCCTCAAAATAACCATCACAGCACTGAAAGCTTCACACTGGGAATGGTTAACATTGAAAATGGGCATTTTTCAGTGCTTTGTGCAGCATTCATTTCTATAGAAATACATATTCTATAGCTACTTTTTCAAGGCTTTCCATGTCCCTTCAACAGCACACTTGCTGTGTGGTTCACAACTTATCTTTACTGCCATTCCTTTTCATGGAAGTGAGACTGATTCCTCATAACTGCAAGACTGCTGTGCCTGAGGCTTCTGAGATGAGCTGGACATGTATATTCCATCTGCTTAAAAAGTAATTACAGGGATCAACATAAGCTCCTTGCTTTTTATGGAACAACATTTGCTCTTATTATTGAAATAGCATTTCAAGAGTCAATAACTACAGAAATACATGGGTTGTGGGTACAGCTATATTTTGTAACTACATGAAAGTTTTAAATGTACGTTGATTTTTTTAAATGTACGTTGATTTCAAAATTGTAATATGCCTGACAATTACACAATTTTTCTCTGAAAATCTGCCATGACAGTAATGGTTTGAGTTAAAGTAGCATGTGATACAGGGAAATCTTCTAACACAAGATATCACTTGCTTAAAAAAAAAATCAACTGATGCTTTGTCAACAAATAGTCAAATCTCTCTACCTACCTATCCCAGTACATGGGTTATTGACACAGGGGATATTCAGGAACATGCTTGTATGCCCAAGAGGCAACAACAGATGGTGTGTGACTGCAGCTAATGTTCTAATCTGTGACAGTGTGGAGTTCTTAAAAAAACCAAACAACAACAAAACAAACAAAACACACACCCCAACCTGACTTGCATTGCCCCACATCATAAATAGCGTGTGAACCGTTAAAATAGAATCATGACTAAAATCTTTAGAGTTCAACTCTTTGGAAGAGGAAGTCAAGGAGGTTTAGAAATACATTAGGTTCAGGGCACACAGACTGAACGATTTAGGTGTTTAGGCTTGTGGCTCTATCCCCTGTTCTGCTTGCAGCATCTCCACAGTTCTTAAGAACATCACGCCAAGAGGAAGAAAAGAGTGCTTGATAGAGATGACCTGCCACTGAACAATTCCTTTTAGGCAGTAACAGGAACTTCTGTGTGCTATTTTCTTAAATTGTTGCAGCTCAAATCTGAGTAAAGCGGTACCATCCCTTTGACTTTGTGTCAAAGGCCACATTGTGTCTACTCTTTTGCCAGCAGCATCACATATTTCAAAGACATTGTTGCTGGGACAGTCCATACCAAGTTTAACTGTTTATAAACCAACATAACCAAATCATAACCACCCCCAGATGAATAGCTGTAAAATAGGTAGCCTGGATACCAGTAAAACACTTGCTAAAGCAGCACAAGACATGCACGCACCTCAGCAGGGGGAGTTACCTTATGCTACTGCCATTAAACTGCTTCTTTTGTTTTTTGAGCTTGGGTTTTTAGTGGGAATCAGGGGTGACTGACTGTCAAACTGGCCACCCCGATGGAGTGGGATGGAGAAAGGAGTCAGAAGATACATTTGAAAATGTATGTATATGCACAGGCGTCATGCCTACCTGTAAAAAGGGATGTCAGCAGAAGCCAAACTTTTAAACATGCAGCAGAGGTACTAGACAAAAGCAGATTTTCAGGCTGCAGAAAGTAGATACGTAACAATACAAAAAGACCACCGTAAGTGGGCAAGGAACTAGACCAGCAGCTTATTTCCCACAAGGCCTACAGTGCTTAGTACTCCCAGAATGGAAATACTAAAGCTGGTTAGAGGTCATACGTGGACAATTTTCTTGCAAAACAAGTCAGTCTTACTGAAACAAGAGGTAAGCATCAACTACAGCACACAGCTTTTGTTTTTCTTACAGGGAAATTTATAAACACAACTGCATTCCAAATGTTATTTCAGAGTGGAATTTTGAATGGCTTCCAGTAAAAGCTAGCAGTAGGCTCGGACGCCTGTTTCAAAGCAGCACACGTATCATTCCAGTGCCCTCCACTTTGAAGTTGTTTCTCTAGTGTTGTACAGCTGTGTGCCCTCCCCTACACAGACAGGTGTACACTGACAATAACAGGCTAATGCCATGTAAATTTAATTATACATGCTGCTTTCCTAAGAAACAGGGACATATGCAAAACAAATGCAAAACTGGGTTTTGGAGAATTAGAGTCACTTGAAGTTTGTTGACAGGAACAGCAAAAAGCATCTTGTGAAGTTTCAGAAGTCCAACTCATACCTCACGGACAACATGGGGATCTTCCACAGCTGCTAGCAGCCACAGGATACCAACAAATGGCTCCAACAAGAAGAAAGCAGACATGCTTTCCTCCCCAGTCTCTGTAGAAATCATCTATCAAAGCCACATGCACGATCACCACAGAATAACAAACAATCATCCTAGTGCAGCACAGGTCATCCTCTGGTAGGTGCTAGTAATAAAACTGAGCAAGGATCACGATTCTTGTCTCACAATGGCACTGCTTCCTTCTCTGCTGAATTGATTCTAAGAATTGCAGGCATCAGTCCAAAGTACAGAGAGAAGAGGTTAAAGTCTAGCTGCAATCAGCACAGGCTGATGAGCAGCCAACTATCCAGGGCAATGAGAACACTGCACACTATCCCTGCAGTAGGTCAGCGCTCCTGTCAATGACACCGCCGTTGTGAAGGAAAGACTGCAGTGTTCTCCTCAGCTACTGCTTCAAAGTGTTATTTGTGGGTCAGCTAAAACACGAGAACAAAGCAGTGTCTCTGACATGGGTGGAGGAAATCTTTCTTATTGCTCATTCTTTCAAAAGGTTAAAACAAAGAAAAAAAAAGAAATCAGGAAATAACAGACTGAGGAAGAACCAAAGTTTTGGAAGAGTTCCAAGCAAAAAAATAGAACCCTCTATTAGGAAACTGTGGCCAGCACTGCCAGTATTGTACACAGGACACGTTAATTACTGTCTTTAAGTAGGAATCTCAGTGCAGGCCTGAGTCAGGAACTCGCATTTTCACTCTAGTCCTCACAAACACTCTATTGTTGAAAAACCCTATGGTATTTTTGTTTTCTACCATGAGACTTATCTACCTTAAAAGATCATGAGGCAGATTTACTGCTTGGATTCTTGGGGATTACAGACATCTTAACATGAACCAGGGCTAGGAATGCATTGTATTTGCAGCATAAAGCAAGCATTTCTTACTCGTAAAAGATTATCAACTTCAGGCACCCAAGTTTTCCTCGGTTTGAAGACAAGGGCACTAAAACCAGTGACTGAGATCAGTGACCTATAAAAACCTACGTGCATAACCTGGTAACCACACACAAATAGGTTGAGTAATTGTGTATAAAAATTAACACATCTAATCACCCTAAAAATATCTGACCATAACCGCCTACAAATAATTAGTCCTTGATTTAGATAAATTATAGAAATGCTGCACTTCACCTGCCTAACAGCCTACTTGTGCAGGCAGGAGGGACTGAGCAAGCACTGAAAAATGTTCAGAGAACCCGTCTCCTTGAAGTGCCGCTTTGCCACTCGATTGCCCATTTGTGGTACACTGATGCCACCTCCTGGCCATTTTGATAACTCAAACTTCTTCAGGTAGTACCGAATTTGACTTATTTTTTCTTTTAAAGGGAGGGACAGCAGTTCATCTGAGCACAAAAATACTTAGCGCCATTAAAATTTATCTATTACCAGTTACAAAAAAAAAGAATATGCAGCACTGTATGGGAACAAAGTCCTGCCTGACAAGTTTAAGTGTGTGACAACCAAGCTCTTGCACTATTCCCAGAGGTGCCAACAAGGCACGCTCAATCCCATCTCCACAGGCTGACTGCAAGCTTCAGGGCTTCTCCATTTCCTCCCAGCCTGCTTCACAGCCTCCAGTCAACATCGCAGAGCCCTGGAGGCATCGGCCATTATTTGTTCTCAACTAGCAGATACTACTGTGAGACCTGAACACACCTTGTAACCAAACCAGATACATGCTACTCATCCCTTGCGGATGTTTGAGCCAGTAACTCAGCAGAAGGCCGAAGGCAGCCATTTACTCTGGCCTAGGCTTTGCAGAAGCACCCTTCTTGGAGTTAGCACACACTTCCAGCTTTACACATGGCTCGGTCTGTGCCCAAGAAAACCACAATTCATTAAGCCAGGTAACTTGAGGTGGAGACCCCAAGATCTGATGGGTCAGAACACCCACACTGAACGGGAATGGCTCGGGGAAAGTGTCCAAACAAAACTGTATTGTCTGAGAGGTGGCCCACGATCCCAATGTGGATGAGCCTTGGGGGAACCAGTGGGCCTAGAACTTCAGCAATAGGGAAAGAGGAATGAGTGTGCCAATACAAACTTCTCTTAGGGGTTCAACACAACCCCCTAGGGACTAATACCCCAATTTTATCAGCATGGCCTAACCAAGGAGCAAGTATCACACACCCAGTTTTGAGGAAGGCTAGAGGACCAGTCAAGCACTCTGAATAGTCTGCTTCCACGCCATGTACCCTCTCCACTCACACAGGTGAGCATGAAGTTATCTGGTGACCAGAGGTGTATGAAAGCTGCTAAAAGAATCAAACTGACCTTCACCCTCCTTTCTTCCCGCAGTTGCCCCATGACTCACTACCAAAAAGCATGATGTGGGAATTCTGCAGGGAAATCAAATGCCTCTGAAGATACTGGTCTGCCCAGCACCCTCCCAGAGTCTCCTGCTTCTGAGCTTTAGTAAGTCTGGCACACAGGCCGCCCACAAACTGCTATCAGGCCTGCTATGACTTCTAGGGAACCCTGACCATGACTATCTCCAAACTCTTCCTTCTCCATTCCCTTTTAACTCTTGCCTTGGAGCACAGTTGTGAACAGCACACCTGCCAGCATGGCCCCCCCTAGTAAGCAGCTACCTGAAATTCTCGTGACACAGGCTTACCTACCTCCCACTAGAATGCTATGTACTCAGAACAAAATGATGCCAACAAGCAGGACAACACATCCTTTTTCTTCTGCCACCCTGGGGGCACTTGGCCCACAACCAATCCACAGCTGCAGGCTGCCTACTGAAATAGCAGCTCTGTACCTGACATCCAAGCCTCTGATCCTGAAGTGACCACACAGTGGTCCAAGGCATCCCCTCTGGGGCAAGCGTCATGCTGCTGCTCTCAGGGCCTGACTAAGGAAGGGCAACCATGAAACCTTTCAGGCTTGCTGGAACATGGAGGGGAAAAACACCCCATTACTGCAGTGTCAGCAACTGCCTTTCAGTCCAAGTAAGCTGACACCTCAACCAGTATTTGTCATCGCTGCTGTTCACAGGGTTGTGTGCAGTGTCATTAGCTCATACCATACAGTATTTACAGAGGAAAAGAGGCTGTATTGCCTCTTGGAAGTTGAGGCAGGTAACACAAGCACATTACCCTTGTGCAGTTTGGTTAGTTCCTTGGACAGGCCTCAGATGGCAGGAAATCACCACTTTTGAGACAGGCCTGTTTCATGGTAGATTTCTCCAACAGCTCACAGCCACACGGAATTACTTTTAAAGGCCTAAAACAGCTCTCCTGCTCAGGCTAGCAACACTCACTGCCTCTCCACACCCTTGGACCCGTGCCCTAGTTCCACCCAAAGCCTTGCATGCCTGTTGCCCCCATCCAACCTAACCACATATAGGAAAACAGAACATCCACCTGGGTTGAATCTCAGTTGCTACAAGCACAGGAGGCTGTAGGATTCCAAAAAGGTCTCTTCAGTGCCATTGCAGTAAGGACACGCACTATGACACTTAAAAATCTGGTTGTTGCCCTGGTCTTCAAGACTTCTTCCACCTTCTTGACCTGCACACATAGCCCAGCTGCTGGTCTTCTGGTAGTCAGTGACTATTGAGGTACACAGCCACCTCCTTCTGCCACTAGGTTCTCCAGTCACCACAGATATCAGCCCGCTTGTGAGAGACTGAAAATGAGTATTCCCCTACAGCCTCAGATGCCACTGTATCAGAACACCTGGGAAGCCAGAGACATTGCCACCATTGGGTAGAAAAGCAGTCAGAAGAGAGAGAGACACAAAAAAGTCAGAGCAAGAGAATCATAGACTCACAGACTGGTTTGGGTTGGAAGGGACCTTAAAGACCATCTAGTTCCAAGCCTCCTGCCATGGGCAGGGACACCCTCCACTAGACCAGGTTGCTCCAAGCCTCATCCAGCCTGGCCTTGAAGACAGCCAGGGATGGGGCATCCACAGCTTCTCTGGGCAGCCTGTGCCAGTGCCTCACCACCCTCTCTGGGAAGAGCTTCTCCCTGATACCTAATCTAAATCTCCCCGCTTTCAATTTAAACCCGTTACCCCTTATCCCATACAGAAAGTATGACAAAGAATGGAAAGGATGCTGAGGAAAACATTGGCTAGATTGTGGAACAGTAGCGTAACAGACTTCAGCGTGACTCTTGACAGCCAATGACCACAGTGCAGATGCCAGTTTAACTTTACACAGCACGGGAAGCACTGCAGTGTCTCTCACATAAGCTCTTCACGTTTTGATTCCATTCTTTCGGTGCACCCATGTGTGTACCACCCAAGAATTAAAGCGGTATGGCCGACTCCGTAGTTTGGATCATCGACACCACGGGCACACACTAGGAACCAGGATCTTTCACATCAAACTCAACTGTAACAGCTGATTTGCATATAACAGCACAAGCTCTGCAGTCCATGAGGATTCACTTCAAACACACGTAATTGCTCTGAACTAACACACTGGTGTAGATGCAGCTCTTCAAGAGCAACTCATTGTAGGCAACTAGTGGAACCTGGCTGAATATCAAGCAATCCCCTCAAATCGGGTCTAAACTCTGCAAATCTGTTTTCAGCAGTATATGACTGTGATACCAAGCCCATAGGTGGAGCAGAGGAAAAACTGCTTAATTAAAAGCAACACAGGTTATGCAATACTTGGGTAGATAAGGTACTCCAATTTAATACCAGCCCTATTCTGATAGCATTGCCCAATTAGTTCTCCACACCTAAGCCAGAATCAATTCTTTTTTTTTCCTATGTAGCTATATGGATTTATACCAGACCCAAACATACTTTGTTACACATTTGCCACCAGTCCTCCTCCAATCACTGGAAATTTACACAAAGAATCCTACCTTACTTGGTTAGACTTAGGAACAGAAGATTCCAGAGTAGGGAAGAAACATAGAAACCTTTGCCTAAGACAAAGCCTAAGTTTTCTACACTTTTCATGGCAGCTCTTTTTTTTTTTTCCCCTGCAGAATCCTCAGATAATTTTAAAGAGACCTCATGAAGTCTGCCAGATTTCAGGGAAATACATTTGCACATCTAACTAAGGTAAGCCTAGTTTCAATGCAGCAAGATCCGAGTTGTTATGAATATACGCACTGTAGATGTATTTCAGTACTCATCAAGGGATAAGGTTTCCACATCAGACAAGCACAGGATAAACATGCAATAAAATGCCAGTTCTGCACGAACAGCTTTTCATCCACTGGCCTTCCAACACTAGATGGCATCAGCATGCTAGAACAATTCTGACATGAAGAAAATTGTTGTCAACTGCACTGGGTCTGTTTCATTAGGTAACTGTGTTAAATTCTTGTATAGCACCAGTATAAACAAGCCAGACCAGGGAAAAGAATGTTGTCTCATTCTAAGTGATAGCAGCAAGGCATTGGACCTTTAGGTAGATGCCTTGAGTAGGAAAGAATTAAGGTGCTCTCCATCATTGCTTCAACAGAATGGGGCCTTAATTCTTACAGCTCATCCTCTTAGCCCAGCCTCTTGGAAAATTAACGTAATTACAGTGCAGTTAAGATATCCATTAAAATGTAATTCTCATAACATGTTCCCTCTCTCAGCATTTCACAGAAATGATACATGTTGTATCTCTGTGGAGGGTGCAAGCTGCCACTCAGGAATAGCAACCTGAAATAGGAACATAAAATATTCTGGGACAGCTAGTGGAGGATTACTAATTTATACGTGCCCAGAAATTCAACAAGGCAATGAGGGACTTGTACAAGGAACTGTAGGAATGCTGCCAGCAAGTAGCCAGAGGGAACAATGTGAACTACTGGTAACTATTTTCACATTACAACACATCTGTTGTGACTTCAAGGTAAAGCAATGGCAAAAACCATTACTTACACTGGAGTATCTTTACTTGCCAAGATTGCCCTCTGCATTCACCACTGTTGTGCACTCCTCTGCTTCACGTCATGAGCTGCACCAGCTTGTCCACAAGATACCACTGTTTTCTGGTTAAGCCTTTTCAATAGTTCTTTGGATCCATCCATGCCATTCTGTTGCACCCTGAAGATTCAAACCTTCAAAGCAACACAAGCAGGTACAACTCTCTCCCAAGGGGAAAACCAGTAACTGTACTTGCAAGGAGCAAAATAATTATTTACTATTCTTGAGTATCTGTCAGAGTAGAAAAACTGTATCCCTGCCTATTTGCTTTACTTCATTTAAAAGCAACTCAGGTTAAGTTAAAACACTGAAACTTAGTACCTAGGCATGTCTGTCATCTTTCAAGAGGATTTTTCCAGTGGTGCTTCTTTCTAGGAGCTTTCCTCATCTTTAACATAAAGCTTACATCTCCACCTCAAGACACAGAATAGCTGTTGCTGATCTTTATTAGCACCTGCATTCTGCTATGGCTGTTCCCAAGACTGAGCCTGCAGTAAGGTGACAAGGAAGCCTGGGCTGCAGATTCTGTTAACTAAGGCAGCACAACCCAGGAAGGGGGCTGTGCTAGGCCACAGGCATATACGCTGTTCAAAGCTCCATCCATCCCAACTGTTTCAGGCCGCAATAAGAGTTTTCCTGAGAAAAGATTACTACACCCATGTATTGGCAAGGGCTTGTGGCAAATGGTTATTCTGAATTATGTTTTTAAATTCTCATTTCATGGGGTATTACAGGTGCAGAGATGAATATGAGTTCAAGCAGGACACTGGGAAACAGAATGAAGTTTTGTCTGTATTGCCAACTAACATGCTGAGATCATTATTATTGATTTTACCAAGGCACTCTAAGACACAGAACAATTAAATAGACAGCTTTGCTGGTTTCCCAACGACCCGAGGGATCTGCAAGGAAGATGCTTAGCCACTATCAGTTCTAGAAATCCATGGAAGCCAAGAACCTGGCAGACCCGTAACACCATGTGGTACCCAAGCTTGTGTCTTGCTAACTTATTTACTGTCCGAATGCTGACTTGCTGTCACACAGTTTTCCGGTGTTCAGTCCAACATGGCCTGAGTTTCCTTCAGCTTTGATCACCTGATACATGCAGTGAGAAGAACACTTGGTTATAAGACCCTGAGTTGCACAAAGCCACCTGGGTAGATACTGTCATCAGAACCTTGATCAACCTTTGGAGTAAAGCAAGCAAACTCAATGTATGATCCAGGAGAAAAAAGTAAACAGCTGCACTGAGAGCGAGCTTGAAAACTGCTACGGCTAATTAGCAGAGGCAAACAGATGATATCAGAGGAAAAAAAAAAAAACCAGGGCTATGCCTAAGTATCCCGAGCCTGGCACTGATTCACGGAGTTCCTTTTTATTGTCAAGAATGACTACGTGCTTAGTGTGCGATTCTTGTGACAGTCCAGGGCTCTTCAGACACATGCAGAACTGGAATTTAAATATGCACCAGAATATGAGCTTCACGGCAACTCTTTTGTATTAAAAAGCACACCGCTCTCTAAAGCACATCATTAGTCCACGTGGACTCAGACACAGACCTTTGTGCTACAGTCACCTCTGCTCCAGCGTAAGAACACGTTCTGTAACTCTTGCTTTTTCCACAGTTTCATGTGAAGCCAAATACCCACATTTATCCTCATGCACATTACAAAACAGACAGATGCCAAGCATGAGTCAAGTTACAACTCAAACACATTCAAAAGCACTACACAACTGACAGTATCACCTTGCCTCTGCTCTCTGCTTAGCTGTAATGTTACCTGTCAGGTTTGTATAATGCGTCTTCGTCTGCAACAAACCTGACAGCAAGGAAAGTTCCAGAAACACCAGCCGTGGATACAACACTGACAGTTTGCCAGGAAGAAATTCAACACCAGGTTAAAGGCTAGGTTTTTACAACTATTATCTACACAAGCCTCAACAAAGCAGGTACACTTTTTTGTTAACCTTTGAGCTTTGCACCGAAGGCCACACATGGGATATTTGTGTTCCTCATTTACATATTTTGAAAATTCCAGCTATCCAAAACAGTTACTCTCAGGTCACCTTCAGCTCAACCATATATGACAGCAGTAGTGTCTTTTATATTTCCATTACTACAGAGCAAAACACGTGTTTGCCAACCCCAAACTACCCACCTACAGTTCCAGTAATTTAATCTGACAGCTCCCACAGCATGATGGTATCATGCTTTAACCCCTGTCAACAACCAAGCACCACACTGCTGCTTGCTCACCTCCTCCCTCCCCAGTGGGATGGGGGAAGAGAATCAGAGGAAAAAGGAAAGCCATGGGTTGAAGAAAGAACAGTTTGTTAATTAAAAATAAATGAAATAAAATTATACTACTAATATGTAATGGAAAATACTGCCACTACTAATGATGCTATGAAAACAACAAAAAAATGATACCACTCACCATCCAATGACTATGTCCAGCCAGTCCATAACAGCAAGAGAGCACAAGCCCCCCAGCCAACTCACATACTGAGCATGAAGTCTAAGGCATGAAATATCCCTTTGGTCAGTTTAGGTCAGCTGTCCCAGCTGTGTCTCCTCCCACCTTCTTGTAGAGAGGAAGCTGGGAACACAGGTGAAGTACAAGTCCTTGGTTTAATGCAAACATTGCTTGGCAACAACTAAAACCACCAGTGTATTATCCACATTCTTCTCAGCACAAATCCAAAACACCGCCTCATACTAGCTACTGTGAAGAAAATTAACTGTATCCCAGCCAAAACCAGCAGATGACAATATCCTCCTGGACTTAAGCCACAGACAGGAACACTCCATATAAGATACCTTGCTGCTCGCCAACTCTTATCACCTTTTGGCAGAAACACAGCAGACAGGATCTCCATCCTCAAACCACCTTAAAACAGTGATGTAGGCTATTAACACTAAAAGCAACGTCTTTCCACAGATCTGAAGAAATTCCTTTGGAGTTTCCCAGGCAACTAAGTACACAGCAACGCACTGCACTGGGATACAAGCCCTGTCACACGTACCTATTAGATCCTCTCTCAACAGAAAGTCCAGTACTGCAAATGCAAACTGTCTTCATAACAGGACCCTGAAGCTTTCTGACACCTAGCAGCAGTACACTTGCAGTTAATCACACCAAGTTAGAAGCAAAAGGACCAACTCAGACTTCAGTGGGCACAAGTACTTCTGTGTGTCCAGACAAAGCAAACCAAATGCAATCCACCAGTATACGATCCACTACGGTGTTTTCAGTGAATCTACTTTTACAGCATTTTTTTGAAATGTATCAGATCAGTCCAAACAAGTCTACCTAAACAGAAATAGCGTTTTAAGTTATTAAAGCAGCACAATAACCCCAACTATATGAACCACCTTTTTCTCCTCCTTTAAAGCAGCAAACAATTATGAATATTCCATGCATAGAAAACAGATTACCACAAAGCATACAAAAGTGATGTAAAACAAGAACCTCATATCAATCAACACCAAAGAAAAACTCCTTGCAGCAGTATTAAAGCAGGTATTTCTCTAGTGTTTGGGAATCACAACATGCCTGCCAACCAAAAAGGAACAAGACAAAATTATGTGCCACGCTGTACTCTATTATGAGAGCAGGAATTGGTATTACTGTCACATAAAAGAGGGTGGAGGGAGAACAGGCAAAAATATCCCTCAAATGGTGTAATGTTTTACATGCCTCTTAACAGTTCACTTGAGAATCGCCCTGTTACTTCCCAGCTCACTAACACTGTGCTATTTAGCAGCATTTTAGGCTTGTAAACATCTTGTCCATACATGGAAAAAACCTTACTAGCAATCAGACTAATAGCAATTTCCATGGAAGAAAGTTAATTTTATCAGAGTACAATTAGATTCAGGTACATTCACATTCTCTTCTGTGCCTCTTGCAGAATGGACAACAGTAAAAATACTAAAGATCCATATTACCATTGTAAATGTAAGCTGAAGTGATGTGGTAAGTTCTGCTATGTATCTGATGCTCCTGACTTGCTTCTAGCATGGAGTATCAATCATTATCTGTAGGGATAAGGTTATTAAATAATGTATTTTTTCTCTCAATATATGATGAGGGATGTTAGCAGATGTCCCTCCTCCCCAGAAGTCAAAACAGCACTCAAATGCTTTGCAAGTGATTGCTTCTATATAAAAAAACCCGTATTTTCAGAACACCAGGACCATCAGATCTGGCTTTCTAGCGCCATAAAATAAACTAAGAATTTCCTATTTCTTTAGGACTCATAACAAGGCCTGAAGACTTTATTTCCTTTTGACATAGCATCTGTAATACAAGCGAGCATGTTAGGTACTCACATAACATACAGCTTTGCACCTGGACATTGCATGATACAGAAGACATTGTTCCAGAAACTAAGGTCAGAATGGAAAAGTGTTAATCCAGATGTTTGGTAGTATGATGCTTCTTGTAACAGGGGCTGCCACTTGGTAAACCCCAGCATTTTCAAAGCTTGTAAAGCTAAACCTCAAGGAAGCAATGATTTAAGTGCAGGAAGCTACCTTGTCAAGGCTTACAGAAGCGATTTCATCCATTACCTGGCCACAGAGTTAAGTTACTCCCACTTACACAGATCTCATCACTGACTTGCAATTAAGTGCCCTTGAGCAATATCAGAAAGAAATCTACATGTTATGCTATGTATTGAAACTCTAGTGTTTTCTTCAAGGTGAGAAATTAAACCATTGTTCAAAACCACAGACCAATCCCACAGAAATCAGTAACATATGATGTAAGGGTTTTTTTGGTGGGTTGTTTTGTTTTGTGGTTTGCTTTTTTTTTTTTTAAAACCAAACTCCACACTCCTTGAATAACAGTAAGTTATGTTAAAATAACCAGTCAGACTTCATTCAAATGAATTAGACAACTTTTACTAAATGAAAAAACCTACATTTAAAATATGCATTTAAAACAAAATGGAATTAGAAAAGAGACTTAAATCCATTTTAAAGAACTTGCTCACTGTGTCAGAAATCAATATATCTCTTGCATTATATAATGTGCCAGTTCATAAAACGTAAAGTTACCAGAATCCTCAATTTAACATTTTCAAAGACAATACTGAAGTCAAGAGTTTTACATCTACTGATGCACATTTAGAATGGTATAAATCTGAAGCCTTCCCCCAAAGAATCTTACAAATTTGACAGTAGTCAATAAAAGCTTTTGTAGTTATATCCAATAAGTATTGCATCCTAAAGCATCACAAATCTGTGCCTTTCATTTATCCTACTACAAACTGTGTATCTTCTCTGTATCTTGCCATTTGCCAATGTTAACTCTTTTAAGAAAGGAGAGAACTGAAAGGAAATACTGCATAACTCTTGATCATGTACAGAAATTATTGCTACTATAGTACACTACAAAGCAGAAGTCTATACAATAGTATATGAAATTTGATCATGAAAATCCAAAGGATATAATCTTTAGTGACATAAGCCTTAAAATCATGTTGGACATTCATGTCGCATTGTCAGCTCACCACTCGTCAGCTAGCCTACTGTTTGTTGATGAACATCCATTTAAACACACCCTCTTATGAGAAAGAATGTCAGCTTTCAAAGGCTTAGCAAATAAGGATCTTCATGTTCTGTGGAACTATGCAAGATGAACTTTGATGCAGGTAGGGAGTTACCTGGAAGCTAAGCATGCCAAAAGGTGTTTCATGCTAATAAAACTAAAGCCAAGGTACCACATAATCAAGTTACCAACTAATAGGCAATACCATTTTTGTCCTATCTAAGTTAAATGAAGTGCCATAGCACAGTGTAACGTCAATAATTTAAAAGAGTGTAGTGCACAAATTCATTGTGTGGCAGTTTAAGTTAAAAAGTCAAGACAGGTTTTTCTGTCTCAATGTGGTGGCTGTCAAGCTGTCCAGTCTGGGAATTTTAGACTTAGTTTGCCTTTTGATCACTACCCTACCAGAAACTTTGCATTATAATGGGGCTCACATTTGGGCGGCATTATTATGAACAACAGGGGGCTAGGGGGAGGATAAGAGCTCAGTGGCTGTTCGAAAAAGCCCTTTCCTTATTTCAATTTCCAAGAGAGCTGTGAAATAAGACTAGATACCATATTCGCATCATTCTAGCTACAAAATAACCAAAGTAAAAGCAATCAAGCAACAGTAAGACCACATTACACAAATGGAACATCATGCTCTCCTCTGGTTTAACTATTACATCAAGTTTTAACTGGGATGTTGGTCAACTTTAAAAACCGTGGTAAATGTGAATATGTAGTTGCAATAGTTTTTTCCTAATACTTTGTTTACTCTATGCTGGATATTAGAAGTTGGAGCTATACTTGTTACAATACAGTGTCGCACATCTTTCTACTAGAAAAAATTAATAAAGATCCTTTACCCGTCTCTCTTAAGTTAAACGTGTGACATCATAAAGGGTGTCAAATGGCTGGATGGTTTTACAGTGCACACTTATTATATACTGTATTATGGAGTTTTGTCCTTGACAGATCTGATGGTGTTTCTACATTATTCCTTTCTTCACCTCTTCTTCGGTGGATTTGCTGTGCGAGGTGGAGTGACCGGACGCCCAGAATTCAGTCCACCATACTGGTACTTGGCTTTCTTTTCAGATGGTTTCAATATCTTAGAGAAAATAAAGAAGTTCTTTTGAGTCAGTGACAGCTAAGAAGATTTCCAACACTGTTAAGCCAACATGAAATCCCATTCAGCAGGAACAAGAGGGGTGGGGAAAAAAAAAATCATACCACAATCCTACAAATTTCTTAATCCTACATAAAACTGTAAATGTGCTTCTAAATCCTTCTAGTTCTATCACTGCACTGGGATGGGAAGGGAAAGAAAAGGGGCTGAAAACAACTTCAAGGAGTAAGGATTAAAATCTAATCAGAGTAACCACACTAAAAGGGTCCCAACAGTCCATCAGTCTGTATACTTAGGTACTCTGATCACTAGGTATGACTAAGAAGAATCACCCAATTAAACTTTGAAATGAGCATCTGAATAGAGGGAGTAACTTCATATGCAGGAGTTCACAAAACAGCAAATCCCACACAGTTCTCTGGAGAACAGCTGGTTTGTAGTTCTAATTGTCCACAGCCACCAGCCTGCAGCACAGTCCTTTCTGTAGCTCAGGTCTATTACCCTACGCTAACCATAAACACATCAACAAGCAGATTAACTCAGTCCATATAGCCCAACCCCTGAAGTAATACTTTAGGTATTGCATACAAATATATCATACCTGAAAGGAACACATCAGCGTTTCATCCACGCTCATCATGCCCCCTGCATTGTCAAACTCTCCACAATAATTTGGAGCTGAGAATAGGGTGACCAACTGCCGTTTAGCAAAGAATTCATATCCATCTTCAACCACCTGTCAACACCAGAGAAATCAATACAGCTCACAAAAAGAGATGAAACTTTGAAGAAAAAAGCCAGTCTTGAGGCAAACAGCACTCACAGTGAAGAGATGACAAGAACTCAAACAGCTATTTTATGTCAGCTTTCAGATAGGACAGGTTCAGTTATTCTGCCTTATCTAGACACCAAATGTCAGATCAGGTAGCTTAATCTGTCTGACACTTCCGATGTTAAATATGCATCAGCTTGACTGTTCAATATTTTCATACCTGAAGTCCGATTACGCACTGCCAGTTTAAGGACTCCCAGCATTTTATGGTTTATACACAGCATTTGGATGTTTGACCTATTAGTTCAAAGCACACAAGGTCTGGATATCATCTTCACTGCAACCGTTAAGTTTCACTTACACTGGTGTTCATCACACAAACCACAGTGTAGGCTTTTTTATCATTCTGATGCTCGAAAAGCAAAGTGGTTCTGCCATAATTTCTCTGAGAGCATAAACCACCTTTGACATAGTGTAAGTAGTATGATACATCAGCTAAGGATGTTCCCTCTTCCCCAAAACAGAAGTCTCATGTTGTAGCAAAACTAGTGCTAGTTATAATGAGCGGAACAGCTCACTTTGGTCCAATCACCATGGTCTTCTAAAAGGTGTCGTACTTAGAATCACAGAATGGTTTAGGTTGGAAGGGACCTTAAAGATCAGCTAATTCAGAGTAAAAGCCTATTTTTGTTTCACAGCAGGAACATGCTTTTAAAATTGGTCAAATAACAAAACTAAAAATTTATGCAGGAAATTGAAACCTGATGTCCACCTAACTAGGACAAAGTAACCTAAGAATGGCAAAAAAGCATACTTAAAGATTGACAATGCCAAAAATAACCTTGCTTTCTGCACATTTCAGTAAGTCAATCTATTCCAAAGTACTCTAGATAGCTGAACCAAAATGAAGGCAATGGTGAAGTCTTAGGTACAGCTTCTTTGCAGAAACATTCAAAATGCATTTCATACTTCCATGAAAAGTAAAGTGGAGATCATTCAAACCACAAGTACCAGAGAAATGGAAAGAACCCTGAAACTTCAGTGTAAATGTCAAATTCAAGTCCCTGGACACTTGTTCACATACAACAGCTTAAACAGACAATACAAAAGAAAGATCAATGGGGAAATCACTGTTAGTATATTACTTCATTGATGATTAACACCCAGTTCAGTATGAGTCAACAGAAGGACACTGTCCTATAGTCCCTTTATTAGGAAGATCCCCCACCCCAAGTTACACAATGCAAAGTAAGTTTCAAATATATCCTACTGATAAGCAGCACCAGAGGCAGAAAGTCTAGAAGGAGAAGTTTTAAGAAGCAACAGCAGCATAATTCATACCTGGTGAGCTCGACAGATCAAATCCAGATCATGACGATTCAGAAATTTACTGACCACATCAGCACCAAAAGTGAAAGAGACCCCACGATCATTTTCACCCCAACCTTGCACATCTTTGTCTGGGTCAGACCACAGCAGGTCACAGAGCAAACCTTTGGAAGATAATACAAGTGAAGATGCTAACCTTAGGAGGGATCATTTTACAATGTAAAACAGTTTTATTGTAATTACCAGAGCAGCTCTCCTAAAGAAAGTAAGCCTTAGCAACAAATATAGAAATACTTAAACTGCAGCTCAGGCGAAAGATACAGCCTGCGTAAGTCCAGAGATATTTTACCCCCCTCTCACCACTGATAGCATCCTGAGGTGAAACAAGTCAGAGCCAAATAGTTCTCTGAAATAATATTTAATCATAATATTCAGCATGTTTACATTGAGCATTTGAAAAATTAAAAAAATACTGCAGCAGGTGCATTTTAAAAGGCAACCATCAATTTCACAACTCACCAAGAAAGCTTAGTTTGAAAGCTGCAGTAAATCCTATGCAAGGCCAGTCACAAATACAGCAAATAAACTCGTACCGCAAGCTGCTGAACATGGAACAGCTTTGATTCTTACCTTGCTTACCATATGTGAAGAACCTTACAGGACTAAATTGAAATTTAACATGGTAACATTCTGATATATTGTTTCAGGTAGCACTTTCAGTTTGCTTGGACTACTGTTGCCTTTCCAAAAAGCCTTGTGCCAACCAGCCTGGAACCTAAATTAGAACAATAAGCCTCTGTGTTTTAGCACTGGTCAAGATCTTTCTTCTGCTGCCAACAAAAGGTCAGCCAACTCTGGAGTTACAACTGGGTACTAAAACCCAAAATGTTCTAGATAAACTGCAATGCCTTTATACATTGAATTTTCAAAGCTTTTTCACATGACAAAGAACCAGGCCCATTAAACTATGAACAAACTATAAAACAAAGCCTTCAAAAATCCATTTCCTAGTTTTCCATGAAATTGTGATGACTAACCCTTAAGCATTTAAATACTTAAGTGCTCTGTTTTACAACCTGGAAGAGATGCCAGCAGGCACCTTTATCTGGCCCTCAGAAGTTTGATTTACAGTTACATCTGGTTATTTGATAAATAAAATATTGAAGACACTGTTTAAGTAACAGATCCTTCAAGTTGTAATCAAAACTAATGTCTGAAAGCTACTGTGCAACTAGACCATTTCGTATTTACATACAGGTATCAAATAAAAGGTTTTTGGCAAGTCACAATTCCTCTCTAGTAGAGGCTAAGATTTTATTTGCTTTAGAAGACAAAGAACAGACAACACCATTTTACATAAAGTATCTACTGAATACAGACAGCATATGACAAAAACTTACTTTACTGCATTTAGTTCTGTTTTGTAACACGCATTTCAAAACAGAATAGTTGCACTGCAATCCCTAATGGTTTCTCATCACAAATTCCCAAGGAGTAACAGAAGCTGGCTTGCCTCAGCTGCTTAGGAAGCACTTCCTCTTCTGTTCTCTCCCCAAAACAATCTTGAGGGTTACAAATAGCAATGGGCACATCTTTCCTTTAATCTTTAGCAGTGGTGTAACAGAACGCTGCAACAAGTTTGCCTAAACTACGCTGCCCAAGTAGGTCTGTGCTTTAACACGCAGTATGTACCACTGCAATAGCTTAGGTTGAGCAGGAGCATACCATAACACAGCTGAGACAGGCATTCAAGGTTACACATAGGGAGTCAGTTTCCTAATAAACAAAGGGTTGGCAATGCTGACCAAAACACATCATGTATACCTGGGCCTCACACAATGCAAATACTTTAAGAGTTACCAAAGGTAAGTGATTTAAGTTGGAATACAGAGCCAGACTGGAGCCAACAGCTTTCAAACACCATAAAAATACCACCAAAAGGTTGGAGTTGAAAAGGCTTTTTTCCTTCAGGCTAGAAGAAACCACCACCATAATGATTTAATTTCTCAGCACATGAACATCTACCAAGAATTTCTGTATCAATACATACATTCACCAAGTGACATCCTTCCACAAAGGGATAGCTTTTAAGGACTTGCTCCTTTCACAGAAGTAAAACCACTTCAGTTTATTTTCCATTTTTCCACAAGATTTACTTCTATTCTGTAATATCAGTTGCCTTAAGTCCAAAAGGCCAAGAACTTCTGTGTCACTGTGCCACAGGCACACATGCCTCTGATGTGACATTTCATTTTACCTCTGCTGGTAAACACTCAGCTGTTGCTTCTGAAAGCAAAATTAAGACTGCAAAACACCCTGTACATCAAGAGCCTTTTTTAAAAGTCTCTATTCTTATTTTTAGGAGGTACTAAGAATACATACAATTTCAGTGGAGTATCCATGGAAACCAGAACTACATTCTGCAAGGGCATTCCTGAAGTGGGGGTGGCTCAAGCAGTAGTATTAGCCTGTTGAACAGCACTACCTTTTCTGACAGCTCTGATAAATTTAAAGATTGACTTGTTTGTACTGACATTTATTTGGTTGTGCATTAATTAAATTGTAAGAAGCATAAAAGGAAGAACAATGTAGTAATTTACAGCAGAGAAGCACTCATTTCCTGGCCTTGTAATGCTTCTCAGTGTCAAACATCTATATACCAGCTTGCATAGAAATTATGTTGTTTAAAGGACAGTAGATACATTAATATTAGTCTCTGAACTACTCTTACGCATCAGCTCTACGGAACATTACAGGAAGTAGAATTCTTCTGTTCCAAGGTTCAACTGTAACTGGTATTTCAGAAAAGGTTTAGATGTGGTATCTCCTCTGAAAGTTAATTTCAGACCATTGTTAAAATCAACACTTTTGACAGTCTTTTCGATCCACTAGTAACAAAATTTGGAATAAATGGGATTGAGGAAGATGATTAATTAAACCATTCAAAAGAATACTGTACAGAAAGCACTGGCCATTTGCACCCAACTTCTACATACAGAGTATTAACGTATTAGTAGAAGATTAACGTATTAGTAGAAGAAAATTTCAGGACTACCACATTGACAGAAGCAATTGAAAACCCAATTGCAGTGCAGCCGGAGCTATACTTTACAAATTTAAAGGCAACATGGCCCCAAGTAGAAAGAAACCCAAATACTTTAAACAATACTTAGCAAGCTTTGAACAGTTATGTTCTTTGATCAGCTAAAGCATTTGGGTGTGCCTAACAGGGCAAGAAAAAGAACTAGCTGTTCAGTTTCATTTGATCTGTCATTAGATTTCTAAGTTTGTTTTAAGGCAAACTTTTGGATAATGTATCCAAACTTGGATACTGTATCCCACTCTTACCCCAAGCAGTAGCAACATGGGCATAGTCTCTTAACTTGTCATATCATATAGCCATCACCAGGATAAAGGCTCATACCCTCCACAAGCACCAAGGAATACTATACCATGAACAGAGGTTGTTTTAAGTCACTGCATTGCCTGTACAGAAATTGATTAAACATGTATCATTATTAAGACCTATTTACAGTAAACCCCATGTCACTCACCTGTGTCAGGAACATCTGTAGGTCTCATAATTCTCCGGATCTGCTCCATTGACTGGAGATCTGGGGAGAGTCCTGTAAACACAAGAAAACAAGTGACTTATCTACATATTTTACCTGCAAAAAGGGTTCCAGAGAACACACAATTAGAGGTCCAAAGTCATACAGCATCCATTGTTTCCACTGCAATATAAACAAAAGACAGTTTGCTATAAGACAATCAAGTTACTGAACAAAGGGACAGAGAATAACACAAGTGTTTTCCTACCATCCTTTTAGCCACACAGCACAGAACTCTATGGTTAAGCATGTTCTCTTAAACCACTTGAGAGAATCAGTGAAGGATAGCATTCCCATTATCTAACACAATTTAACTGCATGGCGATGACCTTTTTACAACCACCTTACTTTATAAAAGCTGAAGGAATATCCCCCACCCAGCTTTAAAAGACCACAAGCCAAAGCAGCCTGCAGGTGTGACTAGAATCATGAGTCAGACCACTGTATTTCTGTGTTTTACCACACATCAGCTGAGCAGCAGTCACTGGATGCTGTAAACACATACAAGACTGCACAACTGCAATCAATAGGAGCAGAGGTAGTCATCTACTACAGCTCAGCTGCCTAGTCATTTGTAAAGCCATAGTACCTTGATTACTCAAAAAAACCCCTTTATCACACAGACACAGCTCTTTTTGTACAGTTTTGCCATTTTAACTTGTAGTCACAGCCAAAGCACAGGATTCCAAATCCACCCTTTGAACAGTTAAGTATGCACTCTAGAGCTTTTCTATTTGAGGCACACGGGAGCACAAGAGAACCTACTAGATGTTCTAGTACCTTAACATGTCCTTAAATAAAGGTCCTAAAGTGACTTAAATGACTTCGACCAAGATTACCTAATTAAGAAAGTTGCAAATTTGGAAACAGAGCATGAAGACCTAATTTGTGAGGAAACATATTTCATATTAACAAGTCATACCTATTTCAGTCCTGAACTTTGAACACTACAAAAAAACCTGTCATTGGACAGGAGTCACTGTGTAAAATAATTTCTGCTCACATCAGTTTGCACAGTGGCAATGTATGCGTTATATGAACAATGCTCCAGTGCATTTCATACAAAGACTTGATGAACTTTTCAAGTATTAAGATTTTAGATTATTTTTGTGGAAGCAGTCTTATGATAAAAACTTTCCACCCTCAGCTTGTTAAAGCTGTCTTCATATTACCTTGTTGTAAAGGATGGCAGACACTCTACATTAAATAGCGTATCAAAGGAGTTTTAATTAATCCTACTTCCAGAACAATACAGGGATACTAATATAAACTCAAGTAAATAATCAGCTTTTAAACTTTGACCAACCTATCTCTTCCTGTTCCCCAGAACAGATTTGCATGCAGATTACATTAGCACAAAGGCATGTGGATTCTACTCTGATTCTACTCAGCACCACACCCAGAGATAACAATGGACAATCTCAGTGAAGTAAGCACCACCAGTCTGTGACCTTCTGAAAAGTTACAGCTCTCACCATTTCAGGTTGCACCCAAACCACACAAGTTCTTTAAAAAGAAAACATGTTATTACAAACCATGTCTCAACTCTGCAGCTGTTACACCACTAAAATAGCAAAACTCCACAAACCTGCCCGCATGCCTGCAGACCTCTCTGTAACCACCCAAGAGATCTTTTCCCCAAAACCTATCACTCCCCTTGCACAAAAAAAAATAGCTAACATCTCAAATTGAGATCTACAGACAAAAGTTGCACATGATCAGCATTAAACGAAGGAAATAAGGATGCAAACGCAGGCTACTAATCCTCACTGTCAAGCTGTTGCCACTACAGGTCATTGCTGCAACCTATGTACTGAAGGAAAGCCAGAAAATACACAACTGAATTGTCTTGTCACATAATGACTGTTAAGCACCAAAAAAGTTATCTTTCAATGTACTGTCTTCTTGAGGCATAAAAGCATCCCTTCCCCTAAGGGAAAACTGAAAATGAATTGTCAATGCTCCTAGCAGACTCATCAAACCCAGGCTCTAAAGCTGAACCATTCCCTAATCAGGTGGATTTGGTAAAGAGTGATGGTTACTTATATTTAGATACTATGTAAGATTATCAGTTAGACATCACCTTCAACGTACATTTGTCATTGATGTCACACGAAAAAGAATTCCAGAGCTCGAAAATATAAATTCAGTACTCTACTAAAACAACTCCCATCTCAGAGCTTAAATCCAATGTGGTAAGACCAATGTGTTCCATCAACACAACACTGTAACATAGACTTAATTTACAGAAACTTTAACGCAATCACATAAGATCTGTAAAGATTAGAACTAGAGAGTGGTGGCAGATAAGAGGACAATACTGTACAGAATACAAAGCAAAAGGGAGAAGTTGGGACTGGTTATGGGATAAGCTTTAATCAAGTGAGATAAAGAGCTAGGTCAGAAGTAAGTCAAGAGGACAGCCTTGAGAGAGGGCCAAACTGTAATTTGTATGAGCGCTGTGGAATGACAGGGAAGAGACAGGGAGGTGATGGAAAGGATACAGTGAAAGAACCTTGCAGCAGCATAAACACTTGGAGACAACGATGGCAAGAGAGGTTTGATTTATCCTGCGAGATACAGAACTCAACACAGCAGATCCCCAGAAATGTCTAGGTGAAAAAAGAAATAACTCAGGATTTTAAGCTATTGCAGAGAGCCTACTGGGGTAAGTTAGGTGCCTTTTGTTTTACTATGTTATGCGGTTTTGCAAAGTTTTATTATATATCCCAGAGGACAATATTTTTAAAATAAACTATGCAAAAATGCGCAATATAGTAAAAAAGGCACCTACCTTATATCTACATGCTAGCTTCAACTTCCAGCAGAGTTGAATGTTTGTGTTGCTGCCTCAGTGTTTATTATAGCAGTAACATCATGAAAAGGCGTGGATAGTCCATGACTTCATGGGATCTGGAATGCAGTTTGGATAGGATTGGAGAAGAGCAGAAAAAGGGCAAAACATGTATGTGCTGAACATCCACTTTCACTTATTAGGAGCACACAGCACATTTAGTAAACTTTTAACTTTATTTCACAGCCACAGATCAGTTGTGAGTGATAGTAATTTCAGTTACAAATGAAGCCTGTACAAGTTTAAGGGACAATTAGCATTCAATAAAGTAAATATTGCTTTTTATTGACAGGTCCTTAAAGCATACTATGCACAAAATAAAAGCTGATTAATGAGAGGTTAATCACCCAATGTATTTATAATAAAGCTTTGATTTTTTTTCCTTGAAAAATAGCTTTGTAGGCTTTTTGCTCGTAACTCAGGTCTCAAGTGCATATTTACACAAAACTATCAGTTCTGTCACAGATCATAGCATTCTACTCTACCTACTAAGCTTTGATTATCTTCTACCACCCACCTAAGCTTAATTGTTTGGCTGAAACACCACAGTATTTTGTTATCATTCATTCTCTACTGTTTCCCAAATAAAATAAAATTTTAAAAATTGTAACAATAGCAAAAGAATTCCTTCAGCAGCTTTTTTGGAAAAAAATTATTACATGGTTTCAGCCAACCGATAATTGGCTACCTCGGTGCAGAAGTGATTTTACAGCTCACATTCTTTGAGACCTAGCTCATAAGATAGGTACCAGCTCTTCAAAAAGAAAAAAACCTCCAAAAGATAACACTGAGAACAAGATGAAAAGATGACCTGTGAGAAAACATACTTTAACATGTCAACACCACCTGAAGACTGGCAGACTCAACTGTCTATCACTGCATTCATTCTGCATTTACAGAGACATGACAATACCTCAGAGCATGTTCTGCATAAGACACTGATAGCTTGTAGTAGCAGGTACTGAAGGCAGCAGCTTTCAAAACAAGATGCAAGAGCCAGGATTATATTTACAGCACATTCCATACAGGCAGAGCTCTTTCAGAGATGCCTGTGATTTATAAAGGCAGGATATCAGCCATCAATATAACCTCACAAAGTCTGGAAGAGTCTGTTCAGGAATTTTGGTACATGTAATTCCAAACGAAGCTGTTCAAACTACAGGTTTCTGCAGTGCTCTCACTTCCACTCACCTCTAACTCCCTGACAATGCAGGTGGGACACCTACCAGCCCATCTCTGCATCACTCAGTGCAAGGCATCATGATGCTTAGTGATGGAAGTAGTTGCAAAGACAGCTGTAAAAAGGCAGGATGTGTCTTACTACAAGTAATTTGAAATCACTGGCAGTTGTTTGAGTTCTTGTGACTCAGCAAGGTCCTGAAAACCTCTAAGCATCAATGCCTGGAAAAACATGGCAAGTCCCCTTCTTCAAAGAGAAGCACCCAAGTTCCAATATTCAGAGAAGTCACAGGTCACAATCAGATCAGCATCAAACAGTTTCTTCTCTACAAGAGCAGGGCAGCACTGCAACAAGTGACTCTAGTACATAGATTTTTCCAACAGCAAAGGTTTTTTGGAGTCAGAGCAAGCCATGGCTGATGTGCTCCAATGGTAACAAGTGTCTTACTTCAAGCATGCTGCTTGACTACGTGACCTCTGAGGTCCCTTCCACCAACATCTGATGAAACCAGCTAAAGAGGCCAAGACTATAGACCTGGGCTTACTTGTAAAAGTTATTCTTTAACTTCACTGCTACAAATGCCAGTGTTACAATCTAGCAGTTCAGCCTTAGCTAACTGCAACAAGTCATGGCAAATTAGGCAAGAATTCTAGCATCTGATATCCTTCAGAAAGGGACAGACTGATGGGAATACTTACAGACACACTTGCTTCTCAGGCACAGAGGGCCATGTGTATCGGGTAAGAACACCACCTGTCTGCTGCCAGGTGCACAGAAAAGCACAAAGCATACACTGACCTTTACAGACAATATAAGGTTCAACATCTCCAGCTAAGTATCAGATATGCACATCCACACTCCATTTGGTATAGCATTAACCCAAAGATCAGTTTAGACACAGCCTTTAAAAGCTGTCATCAGCTTACCTCCATGACAACAGAAGATCTTCTCATCCACAATGGCTGCAATGGGCAGACAGTTGAAACAGTCTGTGAAGGTCTTCCACAGCTTAATGTTAAATCTCCGTTTGCCTACAAGAACAGTTTGGGGCATTAGGAAGAGAAAGCTGTTTTCTTAAAGCCAACCTGCAATACATATCACAACCTGACAAAAAATTTTAGCAAACTGTCTTCACCAGGCTTTACTTCTGTTAATATACATAGCTTTCAATCTCCTGCAACAGCATTTCAAGGACAGCAGAAGAACAAATAATAATTCCCTAGAGTGACTTGAACTTTGGTTTGAAACGTACTTTTCGAAAGTTTCAAAGAAGGTTCACAGAATATTGAAATCCTTGCAGTACAAGAGTTACTACCGGAAGCAAGTGTCATGTCGCCCCTCCCCAAATTATAAGTCTTTCAAAAGAAATAGGTTTTGCTTACATTCGTCATAGAATCCATAGATCCGATTGATGCTAGCACACTCATGATTTCCTCGTAAGAGAAAGAAGTTTTCGGGGTACTTGATTTTATATGCCAGTAATAGGCAAATTGTTTCCAGAGACTGTTTGCCTCTGTCTACATAATCTCCAAGGAAGAGATAATTAGCTTCTGGTGGGAATCCTCCGTATTCAAATAATCGAAGTAAGTCTGTATACTGACCATGAATATCACCTGAGTAAGAAAATGTTTACTGTGGATTAGTGCAACAACAGAGTACACAAATCAAGAACTTAAGTCATCTAATCACTTATTTAATTAATCTTAAAAAAAGTATTAATATTTCCTTCAAAAACAGACTGGCAATAGGTTCAGTAATACGAATCTGGTTCTCACTTTCTAACTGAAGCACTCACTAAATGTAACTAACTCACAGTATTTGCAGAACTGCTACATCAGTTCTGAAACCTATCTGAAAATCAAAATGAGAAGTCTTCACAATTAAGTTTAAGCTTTCTAACCAAGCTTTAATTAGTTCAAATTACAACAAGGTCAGAAAGACAACCTCTGACTGAACAGTTAGATGGTCAGGAAGCCAACGTGCTAAGAAGTTGTGACATTATTTACTGCAAAAACAGATCACTAAAGAACTTAGATATACTGGAAAGAAACAGAACATTGTGCTGGCAGAGAGCTCTTTAAAGGTCAACTGCCTGTCCTCCCATAACAGTGCTGTACTAAAATTCCCATCCCACAGCATTTAGGGTAACTCCTCCTTTGATGCAATTATTCATATAAAAACAGAGACTGAACGAGTGATATCTCTTACAAGATACTCGACCCTGCAGGTGTATTTTAGGAAAAATAACTGTCATGTTACTCATCACACTGCCACGTTTAAAATTAAGCTGGCTTTTCACGAGACAGTTCTTTGTGGCAAATACAAGACCACAGCATATCGTATCAGAGTATCAGACTAGCCAAAGCTAACTATCTGTGAGCTGCCCATAAAGTCAAAGAAGATACCAAAGCTGCTCTACCGTAACTTGTAGAGTACATGCAATCTATTCCAGCAATGGCAGAATTCAATACCAAAGTGGCTGAATGCAAAAAAGCCACACAAGACTTGTTCAGTACCAACTGAAGGTGTTGATTAAATGTAGTACTGCCTGGTCCCATACACTAAGCACTCCATAAATCCATTTTCACTTTTGCTGCTTGTTCAGTGGCAAAATCCCAACTTCATTAAGCACAGCTATTCTCCAGTAGAGCACTAGTTTCCATGGCCTTAAAAAAGAAAAAAAGCAACCCAACACACATTTCCCTACAACTTTTTCCACAATCTTAAAAGGGTTCCCAAACCTGTATGCTCACCAGTTAATTTCTTAAATTCTCGAGTGCTGAGTACATAGCTATATTCCTTTTTACTCTTTCCGTGAGAAATGCAGTACTTCCTTCTTTAGGCAGCATTCTTCCATAACTATTTCTCTACTCAGGAGAGGAATCACTTCCCAATTTTCTTTTCACAGGGAACATTACCCACTACCCAATTCCAGACACAATCTGAAGTTTCACTGGCTAAAACAGTTTTCACATATGTTACAACAATTCCTATTCTACTTGATATTTAGAAATCTCCAGGTCATAACCAGAAGAAAACGTAGAAGACTGCTCAACAAGTAATTACTATGCACAGTCTCGTACTCCAGACCTACACTATCAATACACTCCCCAGACCACCACCAGAATTAACTACCAAGTAAACACACTACAGAAAAGAAACATACTACAGAAAACATAACTGCACTCATTGTCTAGAACTACTTTCAGCTACACACGAGCCAGAGGGACCAAAGCACTCAAAGGGTAAATGAAGATTTTATAGGAACAATTTTGTAAAGGGGCCAAAGCATCTATTATTCCATTCAAGGCATCTGGTATTTTAACACAGAGCTTCATATGGCACAAGTTGAAATCTACCAAATACAAAGCCATCCAGTTAAAAAGTGCACCTATTTTAAAATAGAAGTTTACATAAGAATATCTTTCATCTTACATTAAAAACACAGCCCTTCAAGATGTTAAAGCTTATTTTGAACTGACTTACTACAAGACAAGACAATCCTATAATGGTTCCTCAGGCATTGCCTGAGCACACTAAAACAGTAGTTCAAAGCAGTACTGCTGCATATTTTGCTTTTGGTGAAAGCAACCATCTTTCTTTCACTTTTATCTAAATGCATCTTTGACAATTGCTCTAATACTAAATTCAGATGCACCTGACACTTCCTGGTGCTATCACTGTGTTGGAATCCAATTTAAAATAACAAATGCTTTATTTAACTGCATTTCCTACTCTCTTGCTGTGCATCTATCAGTCCTTTCAACTGTTTCGATTTAAGCAAATGAGAAACTAACTTTGAAGGAGGATATTATACTTTGCAGACCTTGACTTATAATCTAAATATTTGAGTTTTTCTTTTTTTTTTTTTTAATCTAGGAATACAATGAGACTACTGTAGTCATTTCAGTACAGCATAAACACAATGTGGTAAAGCTGGATTTTACCTTCAACTTTATGTCAGTAAAGCTGGTCTGGTTTTTCCTCCCCACCCTACCAAACAAGTAGTCATTTAAAAATGACTGTGCCAGTAGTGCCTTTTTTTTTTTCTCCAATTGGTAATATCCTCTCTTAATGTAAGAAACATTGCTACATTAGGTCTGCCAGGAAGAAGCTAATCTATCTTTGAGCACATTGGTAACAACAAATTCAACAACTGCTTCAATTTTAATACTATGACATTTTAAGAAGCCTAATTCAAGAAATTTTATGCTTGGTAAGACTGCATCCGCTGTTATTAAGTTGAAGGATGATTACAAGCCAGTATTTATAATACTTTTGTAACAGTTTAACAACCTTGCATACCTATTAAGACCAGTGTACTTTGGAAGAACTCTAAACCTTTACAAGATGCTATACAAGTAAAGAACACATGGTTTAGTTTTACTCATATTTGACAGCAATATAAAGCTCAAGGAATTTATTACACAGTAACTAAGCCTAGTTTAACAGTCTGCATCCAGTTTTATTTTTTCAGTTTAAACACTAACAATGCTTTCTTCATCACTACTTCTGAAGTGCTCTATTTCACAACATGTAAAGTTCTTTGTTTTGCTTATGCTTTGAAGAGAGCAACTACAACATTAAATATCTGCTTTTAAAGCAGCTAACTGCTTTCTGAAACAGTGATTGAAAGAGTAACAGGTCTGTGCACACAGTCCCTAGTGAAATACAAGGGACAGGTTACAAAATTTGCACTAGACAATGGCACAAGCAGCTCTTATTGCCAACAGAACTTGATCCTGAGTAGTATGGGGAGCATCATCAACTTACCATTACCTTCCTTTTTGCAACTTAAGCCAAACAACATTGAAAATTACACTTAAAAATCACAAAGACCTCACTCTAGTCTGTATCACCCACGTCAAGGTCACTTGCCTATCTCACTATCCTTCCAACCCACCTAGCATACAACCAGATTAACACACATACATAAAACACATGCACATGAAGTTTACATACCACAAATCTTCAGAGGTGCCTCTAGTTCCAGGAGAATAGGCTGGCTAAGAAATATT
The DNA here is from genome assembly GCA_027574665.1 of Rhynochetos jubatus. Classification (NCBI taxonomy): domain Eukaryota; kingdom Metazoa; phylum Chordata; class Aves; order Eurypygiformes; family Rhynochetidae; genus Rhynochetos; species Rhynochetos jubatus. The sequence goes on from CM050650.1 coordinate 30,840,544, forward strand.
TCCCGTGACTTTATGCACAAGCCTCGAACTTCTGCTTCCGTCATCTGAACGATCTTCCCAGGACGACATCCTCGTACTGAAATGATATGTTTAACAATTGAAGGTAGCTATCAGACAGGCACACAGCAATAAGTGCAGAGAAGCTGTATTTGAAATCTGTATTCGACAAAAAGCCAGCAGGACACTCCAACATATCTACCAAATGTATTGCACTTATGTATTAATCTCTTATACTGTGGTAACCTGTGCTTAGAGGTCCGTATGCATTCCTGTTAAATCAGGTTGTCAGAAAAGAACAACTTAAACCTCGCTTTTGTCCACACTTGGACAAAAAACAACTTCAAAAAGTGTTTAATTTAACAATCTCATTATAGCAGAGTATTCACAACAGGAAAAAAAAAAATCCCGAGAATGGAAATCGTGAGAACACTTTCACATTAGCATAAAATAAACTTCCTTAGGACTGCTGAGTTCAACAGGGCTGGCCAAACACAAAGAAAACACCACAGGCATGTTTACACTTCTGTCAGCTGCAGTTGGCATATGAGAAACATCACACTAAACCGAACTTTTGAAGAAATCTTCATTCATATATAGCTCAAGTTATCAGAACCTTTATGTCCAAAGGCATTCTAATTAGAATGAAATTGAATTCCTAAACCAGTAAGTCATGTACTCAGACCTATATTTAGCACTAAGTTTTCAAAAGCATTCACATGTCACTGCACTCCAACATCCTCTGGCAAGTTTATCTGCAGCTGCTTCTTTCCACAAGTATCTATAGGATTCCTCTGTCAGAGGCTTTAACATGTCTTTAATGAGGCAGCAAAATAGAACAACTGTGTCTGCGCTTTGGCTGATCCAGTTCAGCCTTGCATTTTAGCATAAACCAAACTTCAGAGTTCAAACTAATAAGCCAGAATGTATCAGGGTCTACAACAGGCAAACATCCTCTTCTGCCATCTGCTCTAGGTGGAAACAACATTCAGCATTAAACCAGGGTAGTACCTATAAGAGAAGGTGGTACAAAACTTCAGCAGGCCAAATCCACATGCCTTTGAACTCAAACACAAGCCGTTCCTTAGTAAAAATTTTATCTGCAACTTCAGGAACTCTAGTAAGATAGATTTGCAAACAGAACCCCAAAACCAAATTCTTCACACAAATTAGTTCCTGACTTGCCTGCTTCCTCTCTCCAAAAAGAAGGGATTAAGCTTGTATTTTTTTTAATTAATATAAGCTCCTGTTTCCTTTTATTTCTGCTTAGCTCCTAGAAAACATATTTTACAGAGGCCATCAGTATTATCTACATTGTGTAAAGGGGAAAAAAGAATATGAGAAACAGTTTGCTCTAGAGGTCACCTAGTCCAAAGTGTTAAGCTCAAAAAGTTCTGCTCTGGTTATCAGTGCATACTTATCCCAGTATAACTGCACATTTGACCATTCCAACACACTGCTATGATTTTTTTTATATACTTAATAAACACCAGACACTCATTAAACTGAGGTTAGGAAGCAGCCAAAGGAACATGTGAAAAGGCAGAAATGAAGAATGGTTTTCTCAAGTAGGGAAGAGAAGATGTGACACTAGATACTGGGACATCCAGTTTGAATGCCAAAATTGCAGGAGGGCTAGTCTACCTACAGAGAGGATACACCAGAAATACATTGCTCATCAGGATCCCACAAGAACAAGGCTGTGGCACACAGGACTTCTTTCAGTGAAACTCTGAATCAGTACAAGGTGATATAAGTCCTTTTGCTAATTAAGATTTCAACTAGAGAAAGTAAACAGATTTTTCGTACCATTTATTAATTGTAATTTTTGATGCATTAGGATGCTGTCTTACATATTAGAAGAATACAGACAGACACAACCAAGGTGACTAGAAAACAATGAATGCCTACAGGCTTCCATTTTATCGCATCTCAAATGTCTAAGTGAAGCACAGATACATCTTCAGCCCCATGGGGATTATTAGCAAAAAAAAAAAATCCCAGGCTTGACAGCTTTGCAGAGGGCTTGACTATCCAATTTGTGAAGTAGCAAAACGCTCCAGTCTCCACCTTTTCAAACACTTCCACTCTGGTAGCTTATAGCAATCCCCTTCATAGACCAGAAACTCATTTTGATAGGCACAATGAACTGCCATACATAAGAAATCAAGACTGCTTTTTCAGGTGAGAACTATCACATTGGACATCACTGTATTGAAACAATTGTTATATTTTAAACCCATGGTTTGTATCATCAAGGTCATGCCAAAGAAGCATGCAGCACAGATAGCATGTCAGTCATTTTTTCACTACAAACTCTGCATTCTTTTAATCCGTTTGGTAAACAATGAAATTTATCCTCTATTTAACTACTTTCATGATGTTTTGCAATATGAGAATTAAGCCATTTCATATAGATTAAAACCAAGAAGTAACAGCACACTTTTTATATCCACTCTAGTTTTGGAAGTCAACCCCAGGAAAACTCATTATACACAATATTAATGTAACCCTAAGAGGTATTAGGCCAAGCAGAGAGTCCAAAACTGAGGCAGCAGTTCAAGGAGGGCACTCATAATACTTAAAATAACTTTGATCCAAACAATATTTCTTAGAACATCGGACTTCAGCTCCCTCTGAAACTCACAGAGGTTTAAGCTTGGAACAATTGCTTTATAGGTTTGAGGCTTTAAGTGCTGCTGGATTTTTGTACTGGAAGACATAGTGAACATGCAGCTCCCAGCTTCAAAATTAACTGCCACAGCCAGTGCAGCCAGTGTCTTGATGCTAGTCCTTTACTTTTTACAGTAGAGCCTTAAATATTACAAGCTCCTAACAGACAAACCAACAAACAGGGCAGTAACTTACTGCCACACTTCACATTCTCCAGATAAGTAGTTTCTACTATGGCAATTATGTCACCCTCCGGAGACAGCACACCTAGTGATTGCAGTTACTTCTAGCCCTTGGGAAGAGTACAAATCTGGGCCAGCAGCCCCTTGCAAACACACCTTTCACCCCTACATCTGAACAGTCAGCAGCTCCACATAGCAAACTTGTCGTACACTCAGTTACACGTGAAGAAGTACAAACCCTGGAGTTTCATGAGGAATAATCACCAATAATACAGTTAAGAAAAAAAATCATTCTTCTCCCACAATCCCCTGATCATCAGTAAGGGTACTACGTATTGTTCAGTGTGTGATCCTGGAAGCTTCAGCACTTTGCTGGATTCAAAGGCACTCAAAGGTTTGCCAAGTACTAGTCAGCCAAAACAGCTGTACCACAGCTGAGGTACAAGCACAGAAGCAAGACTAAGCACGTCTTTCACCAGCTTACACTACAACAAGGATTTTGTTTCAAGTTTCCTTGACTCAGCTGAGCACTGTATGGATTGTAAACAAGAGCATCTCACATAACTGGCATTTTCAAAGGCCAAAACTCAAGGAACACATTTAAGAGGAGGTTATGACAAGATCAAGAGTGTAAGTGATGTTTTTCAGGCTCATTTACAAGTTACTATAGCTAACCGTTCTTAACACCATGCAATGCTGCATGCATTGTCAAATCTGTAGCTCACAGACTTTAACAGCATTGGGAAAACCATTTTTAGTGGTTGTCATTTAGTCAGGGCAGAAACAGCATCTCAACATTAGATGTAAATTAATTCTCTTTAATCTAAGACACTGATGCTGTAAACAAGCTCTGATTTACATAAAAGTCTTGGTAGGGACTGCATTTCCTGTTGTAATACAGAGTCCCACGTGCAATACTCTGCCAGAACAAGCTTTTGCTGCAAGGAGTTTAAAAGCAGAGGGAAACAGCAGGGAAAAATGAAAATTAAAAGCAACTATATCCATTGTACAGCCAGGCTATTACTTCAGCATAATAGATCCCACAGTAATCCAAAAGCCACTCTAACCAATATCACAGTGGTGTCTGTATCTACACAGCCATTGATATGCAAGTCTACTAATAGCAATTAATAATCAGAGACACAAGTTGCACAGTGACAGGAAAGAAACTTGAGCAATAATCCCTCCAAATTCATGCCAGAGTAGCAGATTATGTCAGGGAATACTAGAGAGGAAGAAAATAAATAATACTAGGGAAAGAGGTTAACCTAGTCTGTTACACTGTTTCTGGTGTGCCTCTCACTTGAAGTTGCTAATTTTGTGGCATCACTGCTAGAAGTTTCTTCAATAACTAGGTCAGCTGCAATATGCACAACTCTTCTAAGCATTCATACGGTGTCCTGTTCACTGGACAAAACACTCAGTTTTAGCATAACACCAAAATCCAGACAGCCTTCTCAAGTGTCAAAAAAAATGGGCTGGCATTATTGCCAAGCAGCAGCCTCTTTCCTCCTCTACACTCTTTTTTGCAAGCATTTGTATGGCCACACAGTAAACTGAATCAGTGAAACAGGGTGGGTTTTTTTTTTTTCCTTTCTTGAACAAACACACAACAAAACAAAAACTGTAATCTAGATGCTCCCCAAGATGGAGAATACATCCACTGTGACCTTGGGCTAGGACTAGTGAAGGAATAAGCAGCTGCTTCTGCTTCTTTTCACAGTAGCTCTAGCCAAGCTTATTTCTGAAATTATGGCTTCAGAGTTCTATTTTGCCTGAGTATATCTAAAAAAACCCACTCAAAACTACAAGGCAAGACTGCAAGCATGCAATTTTACAAATTGCACACAAGCAATTCCCACAAGCTTACACTCCCCCTAACATTCTGTGGAATGTTTAGTGATTGGTGATTAACAACTACAACATTTAACTATTTATTTCCTGTACTTCAAAGTACTTTGGAGTACTTAACTCCTGAACAGTCTCTCAGTAGGAGCAGAACTGATCTGAAAGCCCAAAGTGGGATTACCTGTGACTTGGAAACAACCAAACAGTTCTTCCAATGTTTTGGGAAACATATTCTGAAATTATCTGCTCTCAGCATTTTTAAAATCCAAGCTATATATTTTCAGAGGTTGAAGTCAGGAATCCTACACAGGATTTAAAGAGTGTCTTCAATTTTGGAAAAAACAAGACTTCTACTCCCTCAAAATACTCTGTTATTTAAATTGTTCAGCTGTCATCCAGAAGCAGCCACTCCTTAGCTGGCAGCAAAACATTGAGAATAAGCCAGCAACATAATTTTTCAAGGTTTCAGAATTGCTGTAACAGAACTAACCTTAGAATGGCTTTCATGCATGTGTTACACTGGTGGACAATAATATAAATGAAGCCCTGACAGAGCTTTTTGCTCAATTCAGTAAGAAGCATACTGCTGAATATACAACTACTCCACATGGCGTACATACCTTTCCTACGGTACGTCATCCAAAGTTGCCACTGAGATAAAAGAATCAGCCTTCTAAGGAGTTTTTTTTTATTAAGAACTGTGATTTTATAGCCAGGAACGCTTAAAATCTTAATAAATTTGCCTTCACTGGATGCCCTTGATTTTAAGTATTTTGCTGAAGAACACAGTGATTGCTTGTGAACTCATTTCAGCAGGACTTGTTTAACAAATACAAATGCTCTGCAGAGTAAGAAACTGCCCAAGACTTTAATTTCTAACCAGGAAAATTGCCAAACAATGAAGCGCTCTTCTACCCAAACTTGAATTTATATTCTTAAAATACATACTACCCAGCAGAATTAATGCTCAAGGAGAAGGCACTTCATTAGAAACTAATATCTGAAGTTGTTTCAGGGGATACCAGAATCACAGAACAAACCATAGAAGGGTTTGGGTTGGAAGGGACCTTAAAGACCATCTAGTTCCAACCCCCCTGCCATGGGCAAGGACACCCTCCACTAGACCAGGTTGCTCAAAGCCTCATCCAGCCTGGCCTTGAAGACAGCCAGGGATGGGGCATCCACAGCTTCTCTGGGGAACCTGTTCCAGTGCCTCACCACCCATGAAAACGGACAAGTGTGCCTACACCAACCTCCACCCATTACATTTACTTTTCATGGACCACCTGCTTCCTTACACAGAGGTTCCATAAACTGACAGTCTCAGTCTTCTGTATCATGCACAGTTCCAAGAAATACTGAATTCAAGGTTGAAGGACAAGATCACATTTAGTTACTCCATTCTGTTAGAAAATGCATAACCCTAATGCTTGTTATTGGTCTGTATTTACTGCCTGCTTAATTACACTTGAACCTAAAACTCATGCAACTAGCAAAGCACAAGGTGGAAGCCTCTCACTACGCTGTATTATACAAAGTGGTGGCAATTCCTCTTTCAGCCCACCTGGATGGCTAGCCTAACAAAAATTTCATCTTCTTTCTCAAAGTTTGACCATCTCTTCCTCTGAAGCAGAGCTAATGAAATTTCTAAAATTCAAGGAGGGCAGATGCAAATTACCAAGTTACAAAGTAACTCCTGAAAACTTAAGTTGTAATACAAAAAGCTAGGTTTTAACATGACTTCTGCACCTCTTCAATTCCACAGGTATTAAACTAATATGGTTATGTAGGATATACACACAACAGCTTTGTATGAAGCTTGATATTAAAAGAATAAAACACACAAGATGGTGCTGTGAAACTAAAATAACCTAGCCTATGTACTAAGACAAATCACACAACAGAAAGGGAAGGCAGTAAACAGGTTCATTTCTATGTTCAAATTATGAACGAGACACATCACATTAGAGGCACCTCAGGTTGTAAAGCAGATTCCCCTGTACACACAGCCCTTCACCGAGTACAGCATCTGACCTTCCTGAGTAATAGCCAAATATAGAATGCTTGACTTCATAGCGCTAAGCCATATATTGAGGTTTGTTTGGGGGGTTATTTTTTCTTTTAAAAAATTTACACACCTGCATTTGCAGTAGTCACTAATAAACACTTAATTGCAACTATCAAATATGAAACCCCCTCTTATTTACATTAAGTAAAATGAGTGATTTTTTTTTTCCCTTCTATAGTATGATTCAGGTTTACTCTGAGCAGGACACTGAATGAGTCAAGTCAAAAGCGTGCTGCAGAACAGCCACATGAAACAGTTACTGAATCACGTAGGCCTCAAGTGGCAAAATACACAAAAAAGTCAGAATAAAGGAACACTAGCACATACTGCCTGACACTGGGCTCTTGGCCTTCAATTCAAATTTTCAAGCCAACTATCCCAACCATCACGCGCTTACAAAGCTAAAGATGAACTGGCTGGTATTTGCACTGCTGTACAAACCCAGAAACAAACGTCATTCTTCTTTCTATCCCTTCTCCAAGTAATAACCCTTTCTTATTCAAGGTTCACCTCCATTGTTTGTTTGTATTGTTCTGTAACAATTCGTTAAGGTCTATTTTCTTCTTGGCACTCGCCTTCTCTTTTTCAGTATCGGTTACAGAACCTGTGGAACTGAAAGCACTACCACTGCATCCTGCCAGACCATCAGCCTGACTAGATAGGTTAATTAGTTAAGACACTAACCAAACCAGACAGACATTGTTGATCATAACACATTAGCCCAGAAGCTCTGTAGTATTAGAACTAGTAAGGAAAATCTCTATTTCACAAGCATTTAAATCCAACTTCCATTCAGAAAATCAATATTCAGATTTCTATCTTTAACACAATCTTCAAGACCTCCAAAATCAGAAGAAACTGAAGGTTGCAGCTTTCTTAGAAGACATCACATGACAGTAAGAACACTATGCAATCAGCTTTTATTAAGGCAATCAAAAAAAAAATCACTGACCTGAACACTGAAGCCATAACCATTCTTCACATCTGTGGGAAGTTTCACAACTCTCTTTTTGGGTATTTCCCAGTTTTCTTGGTGGACCAGTACTACCAGAACCAGTAGCTCTCCTAGCCTCACCAAATACAAATTTTTGAGCAGACCCATGTTAAGTTCCATCAACTGAATTAAAGTTATTTTGAAATAGGTTGGCCAGATATAGGCAAGCAAGAAGTCTTGCCTAGAGGGTAAATTTGTCTGTACAGCTATATAAATAAACACTCTTCACAGAAATCCAGCTTGTATTTAAGGCTACTATATGTCTGGGTTTCCTCAAGTACATCCTCTCTTCCATATGGTAAACTTTGTGTTTACCCAAACAGATACCTATATATTTAAATTAAACTGATTTAAATTGAAAGAGGGTAGATTTAGATTGGGTGTAAGGAAGACATTCTTCACAGAGAGGGTGGTGAGGCACTGGCACAGGTTCCCCAGAGAAGCTGTGGGTGCCCCATCCCTGGAAGTGTTCAAGGCCAGGCTGGATGAGGCTTTGAGCAACCTGGTCTAGCGGAGGGTGTCCCTGCCCATGGCAGGGGGGTTGGAACTAGATGGTCTGTAAGGTCCCTTCCAACCCAAACCAGTCTGTGATATTTGAAATTGCAGAAAGTCTGGTCCAGCTGGACTATCTTACATCTAGAAATTCTGAGGCATTTATAGCACAGAAACAGGAAGTCCACCACCTGGATGGACATATGGCAGCCTCACTAAACATCACCCACAGCACTCTACCAGTAAGGTCATACCTATTCCAGAATCCTTGCTTTGATACAGAGGAAACTTGTCCACACAAACTTTAAATTAGCTTATAGTCTGGCTTAAATGCAAGACTGATGTATCAGCTTAACTCAGCATTTTTGCAAATTTCAGGGCATTTCCCACAGAGGGATACATGGTGTGGCTAGATGGGGCAAAACAAAATACAGAAGTAAGCAGCAACTTCATCTACAGAGACTAAGAAGAAAAATGGTGCTGAAAAAAGAAAAACTTCTCTGTTCATCCTGGAGAAGGCTCCAGGGAGAACATACTGCAGCTCTGCAGTACATAAAGGGTACTTGTAAGAAAGACGAGGACAAACTTTTTAGCAGGACCTGTTGCCATAGGACAAGGTGTAATGGTTTTAAACTAAAAGAGGGTAGGTTCAGCCTCTGATACAAGGAAGAAAGTTTTTAGTTAGGGTTGTGAAGCACTGGAACAGGTTGCCCAGAGAGGCGGTAGATGCCCCATCCCTGGAATCGTTCAAGGTAAGGCTGGATGGGGTCTGAATAACCTGCTCTAGTTGAGGGTGTCCCTGCTTACTGCAGGGGGGTTGGACTAGATGACCTACCTTTAAAGGTCTCTTCCAACCCAAACCATTCTATGATCTTATATTCCACATCTGCTGTGCTCATGACAGTCTTCTGCGTGTGCATACTTGTGTGCTGTCCACAGCTAAACTGGACTGGGAAAATCTATCCACCAGATGGCACAGCTGGGAAGGTAGGAATAAAAAAAAAAGTCCGCACACTGAAGCAAAACTGAGGCTACAGTCTTTTTGTGTACCATAGCACAACTAGGCCTGACCCATGATGAGAATGCTGAATACCAGTCCAAGAAGGAAATAGCCTTAAGACCAATTTGGCTTATTCACTTTCATGGTCATGTATCCACCCAAAAGTGTTTTAGCAAACCTATGGAATTTTGTGTTTACATGACCTTTAAATCTTCATCGATTCACTTATGAGTTCTTTACCTTAGACGCTTTTAAGATTCAGCTGGTGAGGGTGCTGGGCCATCTTGTCTAGACCATGCTTTTATCAAGAAAGGTTAGACCAGATGATCCTTGAGGTCCCTTCCAACCTGGGATTCTATGAAAATAAATCTTACAATAAAGCTAAAAGTCAGGTACATGTCCAGCATCAGTCAGGCACATGTCTAAGTGCACTAGCATCTCCCTCACTCTTCTCATAAAGAAACACGAATGGGAATTTAAGTCCAGAGGTAGAAGAAATAAGAGGAAGGATTGCTGCAGTCAGACTTTATGCATACAATACAGACTTTAGTTATACTTCCACCCAAACAGAAGTTATAAGGTATCACTAACGAGTAACCACGTACTACACACAATGCAAGAGAAAGTAAACTCAAAACAAGCTCTTACTATTCCTAAATTCACTACTTAACAAATTAATAAAAAGGGTAAGAACTTGGTGTATGCAAAAGGTGGAAATTAAAAGGTCATGCCCTAGAAGACTATCACCATTCATTACACTATGCTTCAATTGAGTCTTTCCGAAAACTACCCCAAATTTAACTGGAGTGTTAATCAATCTGGCTTTCAGCAGCCAGAAGGTCTCCAAAATAAGTACACATTCAAGATAAGCAGGCAGGCACATATGCTGAAGGTTAGGAAGATGTTCTTGATGAAGTCTCCCAAGCAGCCTGTTGACGGGCTACCTATTGATATCTGGGGGCAGGGGGGCGAGGGGATGGTGGTGTTGAAGAAGAAAAAACACCACCACATGGAGGGTAAGATGATCTAAGCAGGCAATTTCAATCAAAAGGCAAGTTAATGTCACATAACCCAAAAGATTGAGCAACAAGAGTAAAACCAGAGTAACCTAATTAGAGTGAGAACTCATGACAGCTAATATCACAACCTAGAAACAGGTGTCACCAACCAGCAGCCCAGTGATGGCAGGGAAGCTTCCTGCTGCTGGGGCTTTTGATATGTATTTGTCACCCCTTAAAATGTATGTGGCAGCAGCCACTGGGAGACAATGGCAGACTGCCGTTCAGACTTAAAGCCATCCATTTCGCTTGCAGCGACCAAAAGGAATAAATAGGTACTGCATGACAACATTTCATAAAAGCGTCTTTTTATTATTTCAGTGTGCATTTTTACAGCTCAAAAGCCATGTTTGCTTATCCTTTAAGTCAAAGTTGAAGTGTGAGTAATGGAGCCAAAAATCTATCTTTAAACTAACTGCTCCAGAGATAACAGTCCATAAAAATTTTTCTGCGCAAGCAGCGTGGGGAGGGATTCATACTCACTTTACCAGAACAGGTCAGCTAAGCAACAGCGTGAGAGCTCCAGAATGTGAGCTGCCAACTGTACAAAAAACCCTTCATTGTGAAACACTACTATTCGAACGCCAGCTTAAAATATTATACGCTAGCAGTACAACAAATAAAAGACATCAAATGGAAGCAAAAATAACTCATACACAATGCATTCTGTTAATACTTTAAAAAAGCCCAAACCCTCCAAGAATCTACTCCCTTTCAGATACAAGATGTTGTACAGGGCACTCCTACATTTTAGTAGGTGACACACTGAAAACCGACCTCGTTTCCCTTAAGAATCTTCCTAATCTCTGCTCAGAGGGAGAAACAGATTGAGAAACTGCTGAAAAATTATAAGCAAAGCTTGGCTCAGAAGTTGCGCATACATGTCCCTGAGGAGTTAAGTACTGTGGAACACAAAGCACAGATTAGGTTGCTTGGACACAAGGCATCCAACCATAGCCCAAAAAGCTAGAAAGTTGCAACGCAAGTATTTAGGGTGTATGTAGAAGGCACAGTCAACTTATTGTAGAAGGCTTAGTTAAAAAAAAGTGAGTAATAATTAAGATAATAAAGAGCAGAACAATCCAACAAGTTGCACAGTAAAACCCTGCAGAATCCCCTCCTCTTAGAGCAATCTATATGTAAGTAACTACACTGATGAGCAAAGAGAAAAAGTGACTGGCGAAATTTTTTTTAAAGTCTCTCTCAAAAAACTCCATCACCACACATACATGTGCATGTTTATGGTCCAATACATCTGCATTACAAAGTCAAGGTTTACCGAGTTACTATCTGGTTTGTGTTAAAAACCCTTATCTACTCATCTGGGTTTCAACATCCAGAAAAAGGAATGTTTTATCTGTACCAGTCATCAAAGAGAAACTTCGACTGATGATACCTGCAGGTTTCTTCATACACGCTTTAAATCACAAGCATAAGCACAGTTGCCCAAAGCCTTTATGTATTTTAAAGCTTCTATTTTATTGTTTGTAATTGTTTCGCATCTAAAAAGCACAGACAGCAGTTACTAAAAAAAAATCCTCAAAGCACTAAAACCTCTGCTTTGTAGTAACTTGGCTGAACAAAACTTTGACTTAAAAAACTTGTTTCACTTCCAACTGTACATACCCCACAAACTCCTTTCTGCAAAGCGATCCAACTACCCGAGGAGTACAGCAACCAAGTGAACAGCGCATACCCGTACATGAACTCTCTTCTCCAACGTACCAGGTATTTGTTGAACGTGGAATTAAAGATTAATGGGAGAAGAGGCCTGAGGAGACTAAACATTCAAGACATAACTGAAATAAAAAGGAAATGCTAGGAATAATCCCTCAGCTTCTCCAACAGTAGGGAGTGAGTCGGTTTCCTCCTCACTTCAAAGGAAGGGCTCACTGTGGAACACACACGACACCCTCCCTAGCTTACAGGAGCCGTCCGTAAGAGCCACTCTCGGGGCCTGCCCCGTGGGGCAAGCGGAGGAATGCCGGCGCGCTAACCCCCCCGCTTCCACTGACGCTCACGTACACACGCTCCACACCTAACGCGGCGCGTACGCACGACTTCAAACACGGCAGACTGCGCCCAACTCAGCCGGAGGAAGGGATCAGGCCGCCCGTGGCTCTGCCAACGAGGCTCCTCCAGCTCGTCCCTCGGCCAGGCAGCCGCAGCGCGGGGGGGGAAGGGGAGAAAGCAAGCGAGACGCTTTTTCCTTTTAAGCAAGAAACCCACCTCACCTAGACAGGGAGGACGGAGCCCTTCGCACACCGGAGCCGACAGGCTGCCTAAACGCGCCCGTCCTCCCTCCGAGGGGCTCGGCAGGGCCGGGCCCGGCTCCCCGGGCAGCGTCGAGCCCCCTCCCGGCCGCTACCCCCAGGCCCGGCGGCGCGGGGGAGGCACCGGCCCCGCTCCCCCGCCCGCCCCGCCCGCTTCCCCCCTCACCACGCTGGCAGCCCCGGCTCCCGCGGGGAAGCCGGGGAGGGAGGCGACGGCGCCCCCTCGCCCTCCCCGGGTCGGCCCGGCGTTTCGCTCACCTTCCAGCAGCCGGGTGATGAGGCTGTCCACGTTCAGCTCCCCATCCGCCATTTTGTGGCCACCAGACTCAGTCCCGGGCGGGGAGAGGGCGGGGTGGAGGGCGCTTCACAGAGGAGGAGGAGGAGCAGGGAGAGGTGGCCGCAGCTATACAGTGGCTCCCCCCACCCCCCTCCAGCAGTCCCCTGCGGCCGCCCGGCGTCTCCCGCGCTGGCAGCCGAAAGCGCCGCGCCCGCTCCCTCACCGCTAAATGGGGGGAAGCGGCCACCGCTCCTCCCCGCCTCACAAGCAGCCAGGACGCATGCGCCTCGCCCGCCGCCGCCGCGGTTCTGCCGCTCCGCTCTCCAGACACTGCGCAGGCGTTGAAGGTGCTGGCGGGCTCCGGGGCGCATGCGCAGAGCGGCAACGACCCTCCCTCGCTCCTCGTGGGTCTCTTGGTAACCGCCCGGACGGTACCGGGAGGAGCGGGCCTCAGGGCCGGGGTGGCTCGCAGGCCAGACCCTCGCCGGGCCTCCTTCGAGGCTGAGTGCGGGGCGAGGAAGCCTTTCCTGTCACGACGCCTGCAACGGCCAGCCCCGAGGGGTTGGGCAGTGCTGCCGGCTATCTCTAATTCGGGGGGCAACTCCGAGGACGTCACCGTGAATGTGGCGCTTCTCATGGTGCCCCTCTGGATGCGGGGATACCGGGCACTTCTCATGGTGCCCCTCTGGTTGCGGGGATACCTGGCGCTTCTCATGGCGCCCCTCTGGATGCGGGGATACCGGGCGCTTCTCATGGCGCCCCTCTGGATGCGGGGATACCGGGCACTTCTCATGGCACCCGTCTGGATGCGGGGATACCTGGCGCTTCTCATGGCGCCCCTCTGGATGCGGGGGTACCTGGCGCTTCTCATGGCGCCCCTCTGGTTGCGGGGATACCGGGTGCTTCTCATGGCGCCCCTCTGGATGCGGGGATACCGGGCACTTCCCATGGTGCCCCTCTGGATGTGGGGATACCAGGAACTTCTCATGGTGCCCCTCTGGATTTGGGTATACCTGACACTTCTCATGGTGCCCCTCTGGATGTGGGTATACCTGACACTTCTCATGGTGCCCCTCTGGATGTGGGGATACCAGGAAGTTCTCATGGTGCCCCACCTTGTAGCAAGTTAGTGCAAGGACGTAGTAGCTTTGCCTTAAGAGGTTACGTCAGCAGCTGTCAATTGTGGATGAAAGTCAAGAAAATGAGTCCTAGTAGGCTGCGTGTAACCTGTGTGTCACCCCTTCTGCTGGAGCCACCTGCGAAAGCCCAGGGTTTATTAAAAAAATAAATCCCTCAGAACTGGAATAGCAAGTCATGCTCCTTACAGCCCTCTTCTAACAGAGTTGTCCAAAAAAACCCCATACTGACGTGGTCTATGTTTCATTGCTGCTGGACCTGCTACGAGTACTTTTTGGGTGATTTCTGAAACTTTTTAAGATGAGCTCCCTCAAGATGTGTTGATGTACTTTTATCAACAAATGCTTGCCCTGGAGGGTCAGAGAAGTGCTTTAAAATGTAGGTGGTGAAAACTTCTTGTGGACTGGGACAGCAAGCAAATACATGGATGTTGACAAGAAAACCTGCAGATGTTCTAGAAAAAAAACAGGCCACTTCTTTATATGCCTAAATATGGATGTCAATGTAGAAACTTAGAGAGGTCAAACATGAATTTTTCCATTGGTCTGTAAAAGCCGGCCAAATCCTGTCACCTTAAATAATTTCAAACCCCATTTTTTTATCTCCTGATTAGGAGAAAATGAATATGAGCAAAACAAAAGCAATTAGGACAAGGCGGGGCAATGATTAGGCGTCAGTTGATGGTAGGTGTCCAGACAGTCAGGTAAAAGAACGCTCTTTTGAAATACCTACGCAATGATAATGAAGTTTCACTTGACACGCTGAAGGACGAGGAAGAAACTCCAGAAAATAAAATTTATTTTGTAACTCCATTTGTAGGCAGCATATATGGAAACGGAATTTCAACACGCCTGCTGAAAGCACATACAGCTATCCTTCCTTATTTTTCAAATTCTGCTGGTAGTGAAAATCTAAATAAATAAATCTTTTCCTTTCATTTTTTGTCAAACTAGGAAAAATAATTATTTAGCTTTTAAAAGGATCTTCCTTATCCCAACTACTTTATGTCTGCCAAAACTAATAGATCTGCAGTCCCTCTTGAGCTTTCAGGAATTGTCCCACTTCCATTTCACACAACCGAACTGCCCCGACGGTTATTTTAAGGCATCGCAACATCAGCTTCAGACGTCACAATATTATCACAGAACATACTGCATTGACAACAAAATGGGGATATGAAATTATCCTTCACTGGGGCATAAAGATACAATTAATTTGTCTTCCAAAACTTCACAAGATACAAGACTTTCACATCCACTGAGCAAAACAATTCCGTAACAACTGTTTTTACTAGGCATGTCAGCACGTTCCAGAAACAATTCAGCGGCGTATCATAATAACAACATAATCTAATAAGCGGAGATGCAATGGAACAGAACAAGCTGCAAAATACACCTCACCTCTTTTCTTGTAGATGCTGCGCCAGTGTGTTATTTTATTTTACCACATCACGTCCGAACCCACATCGACCTGTATAATTCCTACCATTGCCTTATTGAGGAGCTCTGGTAAACAAGTGAAGCTGGGGTTTTTCTACTCCATTTTGCTACTACTCTGTTTTCTCAGGTTTCTGAAGTACAGCATCACACTGGGTCATAAGATGAGGAAAGACCGTCCGTGCTCCCCTCGACGTCAGAAGCATGACGCCTTCCTTACAGGATGCCTCTCGATTCCCATCACAGCTGCGTCCCGGCTCGCACACCGCAGCATGCCTTCCCTCCTCCTCCGTCGGCCCACGGGGTGGGAATGTGGCTGGGGGACAGAGTCGTGCCCCAGCTGTACGTGGGTTGTCGAGCGGGAGGATGGTCACCTCACTGCACCGTGGAACCCTCTAGAGTTTGCCCCTGCCCCCGCCTTGCTCCGTAGCTTGAGCAGGGAAACGAGTACGAGAGTTTCTCCCTCAATGGGTAAAACTTGACAGGTTCCGTCGTTTATGTGGGCATAATCCCAGCATGGCAGATAGGATTAAAGGATCAGAGAACGAGGCCCATTGTCTTCTGTGATTAAGAGAGAAATAGTGTGGACTGAACGCGTTTTCTTTGATCAGAGGGAGATGTTTAGTAGTTTTTAGCATAATACCATACACAGATACAGACGAAAGATACCTAACTGGTGATTTAAGTAGCAGGAGGTGCTGAACGTTGCTGACGCTTGTTGCAAATTCTCCTTAATAATGCTCAACTTTCTAAACTTCCTTTCAGTTATTATGAAATTTCCTCTTATGTCCATCAACACGGCTTTGCTTCTAACTTTCCCCTACTTGGTTTCAGTGTCATTTACCCTAAATACCCTGTGTGTCAACTTTCCTCTCCTCATCTGCATGCCGTCTCAAGGTGTCCTTTAATTTGCGCTGCTCTTCTGCTCAGTTTAGAAGGTTTGAAGGCCAGACATTTCCAAAGAAGGTGGCAAAAACCTGTATGCCAGTGTCATTCCCTAAACTGTGGCTCTCCAGACACGAGTTCTCACGCTGCTGCTGCGACTGTGAGACCGTTGCATCCCCAGCTACGGAGCACCATCTCAGCACCTCTGATGTTACCTACCCTTCCTAGTAACCTTGCGTTGGTTCAGCCAGTACTTCTACTCACTGTGCTTTAAACTTAGTGCACTACATGCACTTTAAGTTATTTACTACGCCATTGGAACTGCTGCTTTCAAAGTCCATGTCCCCTACAGTGCCCTCCTAGGTCTGTTATCAGTTACCTGCTAGACAGCACTGGGCAGCATTTTACAGCGTTACCCCATCACGAGAGCTTTTTTCTGAAGTACTCTATCGCCTTCGACGATTGTAATTCAGAGCTGACTGCAGCTGGTATGTAGATGGGAGGAGGAAGCCGGGAGGAGCCATGTGGTTAGTTTTCCAACATGTAATTAGGAGCATATTCTCCCTGGGTGGTGATAGCTGAAGTGCTGCTGCCTCCTCAGTGGCCTTCTTCAGTTTTGGACTTGAAACAGAAATTAGTGGTCCAAATCAGCAATGTATTTTCTTAGGATAGCTTATTTGCAAAAAAATATTCACAGGTCCTGTTTCCGTAGTCAGAAATGGCAAGAAAGTGTATGAAGGTAATCTGAAAATACACCAAGATTGCAGATAAATTATCACTATTTTGTCTGAAAAGTTTAGATTCAGAGACAGGTGCAGAAAAACAAACAGCTTTCACTCCATGGCACTTTATGACCGCTTTTTGTTTCTCAGTATTTGCACTGAGGCAGGGTAGATAGCAGGGTTCATTATATCCTTTTAAGATTATTAAAAAAACCCCCAAAACCATACTTCTCTATGCTGAGATAAAACCAAGGCTTTCTCAACTTGAAAGAAATTAGAAAAGGAGGAGAAATTAAAGAAGGAGGACAGTCCCAAAATAGCCAGTGATTTGGGTTTGGAGGCCCATACCGAGGATGGGAAAAACTTCTCTGAACTGCAGCACTTGTATAAATAATTGAATGTCCACTGGGCAGAGACTTGAGCCTGGATCTGTGTCAGGTGAATGCCCCAATCATTCAGCGATACAGCTGGACCATCTCTCTTGAAGCAGCTATTATAGTTTGTGGAAATAGTTAAATATTAATCAACCTAAGAGGCAGGCTATTGTTAAAGTAACACTGTGAATAATTCTACACAAGTTTTACACTCACTCTTTTCCCTTCCAAGAGCTAGTAGGTGAGTTACACTCAGCCTCCCCAGATTCTTGTCATACATTTGCTCCTCATTACCTGGGCAACTTTGATGAGCTCTCAGTTCTGATCTCCACATCTAGAAAGTGGGAATAACAACATAGGTGAGCTTTCCCAGGGAGTGAAGAGACATAACTGAATATTCGAAACACGTGATGAGATCTCCGCTTGTTACACAAATGTGTTTGTTATAATCATCAAAGCTTTGGTAGTGTTTATTGAAGAACAAGATTTTTTTGTAGATTAACACCGACCCTTGGTTCCTGTGGATGTAGTGTGTCCTCACTGCCTTTCATGCATACTTAAAAGGCAGGGCAGGTCTAGGTGTTTCCTTATTTTCTCTGGAATTAAAACAAGAAAGCAGATTGTTGTTGTCAAGAACCAGGGGTGAAACACTTAAAAAAAAAAAGGGATAGAAATGTCAATCCAGTAAGTGTGACTTGAAAGTCTTATTTTGAAAAGAGCAGCTAGCCCTGTCCTACGCCGATAGCGATAGCTCCAAGCTGGAGCTGGGTTCGAGAGCCTGGGCACGGTAAGCCCTGCCTTGAAGGCATGAGAGAGCCTCCCAGGAGCCGCATGCAAAACAAGGACAAGGTGAGGCGTACCCAGGGGTACGTATCACAGATTACTTCATCTCTCGCTGTCAGAACTATTTGAAAGTGTGAGGAGGGGTGGGTTTTTTTATTGTGTTTATTAGCATATGACACAATCTCAGTTCCCCTGCCAGCCTGTCCTACTGCCCACAAACGATCAGAAATACACAACACCTGCTGTGGCGTTATTCCCCAAGCGAGGAAGGGGGAAGGACTTCTGAAGCAAAACAAGGCAAACAATTTGGGCCTGCAGGATCTGCAGTTTGGGGAATGTCAATCAAGCTTACTATTCCTCTGCTTTGGGGAGAAAAATGTTCTCTTGTTTTCCAGGAGGGGACAGCTGCAAGAACTGAAAGTATCTGCATCCATTTTCCTAAGTAAACACGGGAATATTTAGTTTCAGCAAAACCAGATGGTTTATGCCCTGTGACTATGCTGGCATTTGACTCTAGCAGAGTCGCACAGAATGTGCAGAACGCTAGAAAGAACTCCTTTAAACCCAGGGACCCAACATACGAAGGAAAAGATACGAAGGTAGCAATAATAGACTTATAAAACCCCAACCTTTATCCAGGGATCTCCAAGTGCTCTCTAAATATTATTAATCTGACTACATAACTGTCCATCAAGTAATTAAATTTTGATACTCATTTCTCACAGAGGGTTACACTGAAGATGAGAAGGTAAATGAGCTCCTCCGGGTTATGCAGTGCGTCACGGTCTAGTCCCCTGCGTGCACTGACCGTTCACCTCTCTTTCCTTGCTAATGCCTCTCTAGTGTGCTGTGTCCTCAGCCATCTTCTCAGGACACGAATTTTAAACGTGAAACCATTACTGTTAATAGCACAGGGACAGGATTGAGCTGTATGCGGCATGGATCACCATAGCTGGGGCATCTGATTGCTCCGTGGGGAATTTATAATATGCTAAAGAGATCTGTGAGCAGCCCTCAAGCCTCTTGCTAATGGCGGTTGCGATGGGTGTTAAGTGTCTGAAGACGCTTAATTATTTGGTGTTTTTGATTGATTTGTGTTGTTATTGCTTAACACAACACTGTAGAAACAAGGCGTCTCTCTTCTACCAGTCTGAAAATGGTTTTCAACCACTCAGTAATTACACTGAGGTTCTGATAGGCACAACATTTTGCTGAACTACTGGGAGGCTGATGTGGTTTGCTCAGGATTACTCATAGCTTGAAGAACGAGGCTCAAGGGGCTTCAGGCCTCGTGGTCACTGACGGCTGCAGCACGTGTTCCTGAGCCAAATCCAAACCTGCTGACTCCCCGTTGCCTGCCGCATGTAAAAATAGGCTCAGGAAGGATCTCTTTTTCCCTTGCGTTTTCAGAGCAAACCTGCCCACAAAAGCACATCAGTTTTCTGGATGACTTAGTGCAGCACATATTTATTGTGAATCACTAGGCACTGCTTCCGAGTCCTACAGCTGTGAACCCTGAAGTGGGTCCTGGTTGCAGGACACAGCAACGGTCTAAAGTGTCTCCTTAGGTGTTGGTTTCCTTTGGTTTCCAGGAGAGAAGTTGTGTTAGGCTCTGGTTTACCCCATTGTCTGCACGACTGAGGGTGTGCCACCGAGCACCCTGCCCTGCAGTTGAGGCAATGCTATAATTTAATATCCTTCATGATCAGCATTTTATGAGTTTGAATTTGCCATTTATCCATTGTGTAATCACATAATAACAATAATAATAATGCTGCTACTAATAATAATTTAACTAACACAATGTATGTGGAGTTTTGCTGTTGCTTCTTACGTAAATCAGAGATATTTAGCAATATGTTACAAAATGGATACCTGTATTTCAGAGTGAGATGCAAGAGGCTACTTTGATTCAGGAAAAATAAAAAGGAGCTGTTGGGAAAACCTATTTTATGAAGAAAGAACTATAAAGTTGTAATTCGTCGTCCCGTGGATCATTCACTAACATGGAAACTACAGAGCTTCAGGTTGTTTACATTAAAACAAGCAAACAAACCAACAAGCCCTGTAGTATTTTCTGCCTTTTTAGAGAAATTCCGTTGCTTAATTTAGATTCAAAAACTGATATGATCTACAGGAGAGGAATTTGAGCCTGAATTTAGATAAAGTAACATGAATCACTAACAAAATTGAGGAAATAATAGCTAATCTTTAGGTAGAAAAGAACATTTATTTTAATTGTTAACCTGCTCATAAGAAACAGATAAGCTCCAGAAGAATTAAAAAGCAATATAAAGTCAAATTTAGACATCAAAATGTTTCAGGTACCTTGACTTCTGCCAAATTGTAACACATGCTGCTCGATCCTATTAACTCAAGTAGTATTTTTATTATCTATCAAGGAATTTAATTTATCCGTGTTCTGAAAATAGTTCACCTGCGTACAGTAACGCTCAGAAGAGCAGGAGCTGGGAGAGACCTCATCACTGCGACCAGCAGCAATGTGTCACACTCAGGGGTTCAAGCCTCGAGTCAGCAAAGCCTAGACTTACTCTGAAAGCCTGGGTGGGCTTGGCTAAGAGAAGGCCATTAGCTGTTGTAAGTGGGTTGTGGGGGTGTACATTGTGGCCCCCCAAAAGCATATCCCAGGTCTGTGGAAACATGCGTAGCCGGGGCTGGCTACACAGTGCTTTCTTGGTGGTGGCAATGCGGACTGAAGGTGGTCTCTCCAAGCTCCCACTGTCCCTCCCTGCTGTGATTTGCCGTCCCTGCAGTCTTGCTGGCGTGTTTGTGGGATGGCACTGCAAGCCAGATGTACACAGTGATACAGATGAATAACAACTCCCTCTCATTCCGCGGAAAGCGCTGGCTTTAACCCACGTTGCTTTGAGTGATCTGGTGTATAGCCCATCTCCCAGCCAGCGTGCCTCGGTCCAGCCGAGAAGACCAAAGACCATGGTATGAGGGCGAAAGGTACAGCGGCAAACCATGGAGGGGGGCTGGCTGAGCAGCCTCCCAAAGCAATGGTGTGGCATAGCTCACCCAGCAGCCGGCTAGCGGGGAGGCTGCAGCCCCGGGCTGCTGCTCTCGCACCCTCCTGAGTCATCCCATGACTTCAGATAAGCCATGTGCGTTATCGTGCCTCAGCCTGCCATCTGCACATCAGTGATAACAAAATCTAAATAATTCAGAAGAATGTAGCAAGGCTTAATTGAGGTGTGTAATATGTTTGGGACTTTTTACATGCTACAGCCTTTAAGGTATCCTTGCTGTGGAGCGCGTCGCTAGTAGTGCCGTCTTCCTTTAATGTTCTCTGCAAACTTGCTCTCTTCCTACTTTCATTATCAACGCTTGACTTTGGTGTCATTGTGTTGCTTGGACACCTTCTAATTTAAATTTCATATTTTGATTCCTCGGTGATAACTTCAAACATCAATTTTCTTCTGCTACGCTATCCGGCCTTTTTCTCATTTTAATGAAACCTAGCAACCATAATGTAAATTGGAAACAACTACAGCCCATTAGACTATTGAAATCCCTGAAGATTTGAATTATTCACTATTAACAGAACTTGTGTAATTATAGGTTAAGATATCACTTAGGCATTTAGCATACATCAGCTCCACTGTTAATTTTTAGCTCTTGATCTGTATTAGTAACCTCAGCTTGCTAAATTAAAGGATATGTCTCCAATTAGCCTAAATTTAACATTCAAGAACACATCTCTGGTGGGATGATGCTTATAAGTTTAGAACATCCAGACAACTTCAGCTCAGCTGCTCAGGCTCTAGCACACGTGTTTCCTTATAAACAATTCCATGACTTTCACGGGGCAGAAGCAAAAGGACAAAGCTGTGTTTTGTCTGACGCCCAAAGCCAAAAGGGTCACAGGCACTCTACCCCTGTAGGATCCCCATATTAAAGCCTGTACCCAGGGCAGAGGCAGTGAGGTCGTTGAATGAGAACCCCAGAAACCAAAATCCTGAAAATACTGGAGCTGTCCGACTCAAGCAACAAGAAAACACTGAGAAACATTATGGAGTGAGAGAAAGAGCACGGGCTGATATAGCAGAATAAAACCTCCACCACAAACCAAGCACCAACAAAAAGATCTTGCTTTCCCCTAGGAACCTTGCCTGTGTTGAACACAGTAGGCCCAGGTAGGACCCTTCTTTTTCCACGCTGTATGTGTTAGGCACGTACTACCCCGCAGACAGTTAAGGCACCTGTGCGGTGCATGGTCCTTGCAGAGTTTGGTGACTTACGAACAATGTTCTTCACAAGACAAGTTTCGGAGCTAACAAGCGTAAATCCCTCATTCCAAGCAGAGCTTTTTAGGGCTGTCTCCAGGAATTTAAAAAATTAATGACTTTCTTGAGCATCTTCTTTCTAATTAAATGACCAGAAAAGTTAGTGTGGCAGATAGTTAAAATTTCATGTGCTCATCCATTAAAATATAAGCACTTCCTAATGAGAATAAACTTTAATTAGCCAGTTAGTGATCTTGACAACAGGCTTTCAGCAACCACTGGGCAGTTTTAACCCTTTCCTGGGGGTCAGAAGTACTGCTGCAGCACCTTCGATAAAGACTCAGCATTTGTCTTATTCTTCTGAGAGCAGCAAGCTGACCTTCTGTTTGCTAAAGTATACATTAGCTCTTCTGTTTTCCCTCCTGTTCCACCACGAAGGAAAGATTCCCGCTAATCACCTGGGTATTTTTTATACCGTTTGATACCTGCCTTAGACGATTAGCTCACTCTGCATAATCCTAAGTAATCGCACTTCCAGTTGTGTCAAGCCCTTTTAGAATATGTAGCTAGGAAATGGTTTAGGCTTTTGCGCAGATGATTCTGAGTCCATTCTGACATGCTAGTCAGAAGTTGGACTGGAAACTTAAAGCTTTTTGGTCCTGGCTGGCGCTGAGAAAAGATACAGCTTTTTGATAGTGTCCTCTCATATATGCGTAAATTGAATAAAATAAAATTCAGTAAACATCAGTGAGCTTGTTACTGAGGAGAAACGCAGTACACTTGGTAGCTGTATAATTGCCTCCTAAGTATAATTCAAAAACCAGTGTCTTCACAGTAAAGCTCTGGGCGGTAAGAAATCCTCTTGCTGGGAAATCTTCTTATAAACTTATAATGGCAACCATTGCAGAGAAAGGAGGAAGCACTAAACTGGAAAATGCTATTAAAAAATGTAGTAGAATCCAAATTATTCAAAGCTTAGTCATGACCTTCACACACCAAAGCTTGCTGCAAAGTATGGGTTTTATTGGGAACAATCGTAATTGAATGATTACACGACTAATACCTGACTGTTGTACCCGAAACAAGTGAAAAAGAAAAAGAACATTTTCAGGTCATAGCACACTGAGGATTTTTACAGTTTTCTTTCATCTAGGAGGTTGAACTCTATCATAATAAACCTTTTGGCATGTAAAACAGTCACTGTAGTAGGTATATCTTCATAGTTAGACCTCTAAAAATATTTAGTTGCCTCAGTCTTAAACAGTTCCTTCTTGTGATGCCAGATTCCAAAGCCACGATGCCCATAGTTGCCCTACCAGCCTCTGAGCGAAGGCTTTGGTTGGTAAATCTCAGATTTGTTACGTCCTCCATATGCTTGCAGTCCTGTTTCTGAGCGTGTCCAGAGATGTTTCAGCAGGGGCAGTACTGATACCTCAGCATCTCCATCCCATGAGGATCCATGAACTTATCGTTCCTTTGCCTGTATTGCTTTTCCCGGATGCTGGGATTATTTGTGTCCCATATAAAGGAGGTGCTGTCTAATATAAAATCCATTAGCAGCTCTGAGAGTAAGGACCAAAGTTTAGGTGCCCTTTTGTCTGGCACGTTGCCCTAACCTCTTGTCTGAGTCTCACACCCCTGGCAGCCCAGCTGCCTGCCCAGTTTTATAAGCAGGAGGAAGCCTTCCCTCTTTCTCAGACTATTCCATAGGTTGGGGATTACAGCGTACCTTGGGCAATGTAGGATGTCTTGATCCCAAATCCCATTTCCTGGGTGCACTGTTTAGCTGATAGATCATTGTGAAGGACCAGCCATCACCACCACAGCCTTTTTTTATAGAGTAAACCCTCCTTCTGCTAAATATTTGGCTAAGGAGAGGAGCCTGTAGCCAGCCTGCAGAACAAATGAGACCTCCAGTCTCCTGAGCAGGACAAGAATTCAGCAAGGTGCCAAGTACCTGTTTGAAGCTAGCCCTCTTTTGAGCTGGGGGGATGGACCCAATGATCCCCAGATCCCATCCAGCCTAAAATGACATGACAGTACTACATACTGCTCCCTGCTTATCATGTGGGATTTTTCATTGTTCTTCGGAGGATGCTTATTCTAATCCTTGGTTGTAGGGGATACCTGTACGCCTGTCTCTGGTGCTCTGAATCACCCTACATGGGCAGGGACCTACTTCTCAGCCCTTACAGTGCCTGGATAGAGCTGCATAAGCCAGCAAGCTGGCTTCACCCTCTGCCTCTCTTTGTGTGGATTTATCTCTGAAGCCTTACAGATTTCTCTTTAAAGCTGTCAAATGTTTAAGGAGTTTGGATTTCTCTCATCTGCTCTAGAAATTTACCTTTAATTACTTAGAACAAAGACTTTTCCCACTCTAATTAAACACCTGTTGCCTCAAGTGTTCACTATCTGTGTCTTCACATGATTGTTTGATTTAAAGATTTTAAAAACATTTTCCCCCGCACACTCCAGGTGACCTGCATTAAGCCTGTGGACTTCCGAAGTATTTCTGGAACTTGATCTTACAGTTTTCCCTTCCCCCCGCCTTGCCCTTTTCAACCCAGATACAAGAAAAAGTACAAAATAGGTATTTCCATGTTGGATTTGGAGTTTTTTGGGGGGGAGGAGTAGGGTAGAAGGGGTAGATGTAAAGCTCATTAAAATAGTGATGGCAACAGTCAGAAATACAACTGTCAGGTACAGTACTGCCCAGTTGCTGTAATCCTTTAAATCTGACCTTCTGCCCACAGCCCTCCTGGGTATGTCTGCGCTGTGAATCGGAAGAATGTTTCAAGCTATCAACGACCCGAGTTGATTAGTAAGGAGGTTAGAGCTGGCACGAGTTACGTGGGGAAGCGTGAGTTGTCACACGACTGTGTGAGTAAAAGTAGGACAAGGACTAACTTTTTGCATGTTTTTGCCCTTCTCAGGGCGTTGCTTTTCTCGTTATACCACCCCTCTGCTAGCGGGTGCGTTGCACTGGTGCAGCCTTTTGCTGAAGGAGCAGGCCTGATTCTCCCTCTCCGATGGGCTGGCATCTTGCTGCTGGCTTCTGGACCAGGTGGGAGTCAGACCCAGTGTGTGGCTGGGGAAGGGGAGGTTTTGGAAAACAAATTCTACTTTGTTAAGTGGTTAGAATACATACTGATTAAATAAGCACCTCGCTCCTGTTTACACTTGGAAGTTCTCTCATCCTGGTGCAGTTATGCCAGTAAACTCCTCCTACGTAATTAGGGTGCTTTTTGCCTGTAAAATGCATTCCAGTTTGGCAAGTGGTACAAGCCATAACATCAAACCCACTTTTTTTTTTTTTTGCTGATGTAATTGCGTCTACGCTAGGGCTTTTGTTGAAGGAGTTATGTCATAAAAATCACCCTACACAACACAAAGCCTTCAAGTCTAAACTGAAGTCTTTAACCTTGTCCACCCAGCCAGACGCTACTGTGCTTTAATAGAGTTATGGAAAATCAAGGTAGATTTGTTAAATTTGCTGACCACAATTGAATCATCAGCAGAGACAAAGTTAAATCCCATTCAACATTGTATTTGCTAACCAGGTATCTGGTGTGGTATAATCTAATTTGATTTTTGCATAGCTGTGATTGAACAGGGGCCATTCAACCTACCTTAAACTCTGTCAGATATTAATAGGGCCAGGGTGAAATTTGCTGTATTTCAGCTTATTTTTCATTAGCTTTACTGACATATTCCTTCCAACGTACGTTACTTGGTTGTCATCTCAGTTAAGAGTCAGTCTTCCTTTTAGGCTTTTCATATTCCTTTTCCATTTTTATTGATACTACAAACTATAAATGTATTTAAGATTCCAATGAGAAAGAAGCGTTTGTCACTTTGATGGATACTCCGCTGGATCTTTAAATGCAGACTCCCTAAAATTATTTGAATCTTTTAAAGTATTCGCAAGCATTAACATAGTAGATTATCAATACAAATGACATTAATATATCTTCTTAGTTGAGTATCACTTTCTAAAGGATGTCATTAGACACACTCAGATTAGTTTTCCCCAGTAGACTGTAATTCAGTCTTGCGTTTCTAATAGACTACCGCATTTTAATTATTTTTCTTTCACATGAATGTTTCTAGGTTCCCTCAGAAATGCAGACGTTGTCCTTCAGAAAAACAATGACATAAGTTTTTATATTTGGCAAGGCTAGAACCTGAAGAAGTCACAGACAGTTACTTATTAGATCGCATGGAAAAACAATGCTATCTTAAAAGGTACAGTGCAAGTTTCACTGCAAATCCAATGTCCACCTGCTAAGGAAGGACTGGAACCAGATTTGCCCTGGAATCAGTCACAGTTTGTTACTGAATTCAGAGGAAGCAGGTTTAGGCCTGTACTAAACAAAGGAGAAACCTCGTTTGTCTCTGAGATGCGGTTAGTTCTGCAGTGTGATGTGGACCTGTTCAATCAGCTCTGCTTATTTTACAGGTTTTGAGAATGTCCATGATCATGCTTGAAGTACTGGCTAACAGTGTGACAGCTGAACGGTTAGTTAGCAACAGCCAAAGCAGTAAATGCAGAACGCTACATCATGGTGATACCACTGGCGAATGTAACGAGACAACCTGATTACCCAAGCTGGAATCAAAGTGGAGCATTGTATCTTTATGACAGAGAACACCACGGGATTCCTACTTGCCACAAATGGGGCTTGTGCCTCATCCCAGTACTATCGCTCATTATGCGCTTGTACGGTGCCTGGCAAAGAGTCTGTCGTGTTACTGTGACCTCTGTGGGATGTTACATGAAAATAATCCACTGAATCCTCTGGGAGATCACTGCCAGCAGTACTGGAAGCTACGTAAAGGACAAACTTGAAGGCCAAACTAGGGACCAGGTGTGTGGCGGAGCCTTGGCAGGGCTTTCAGTCACAGGATACGCAGTAGCTGAGGTTTTCAGAGAACCAGGAGAGGTCAGACACTTTGATATATCTTAGAATTGTTTTTTGACTGCAAGAACAGTAAAGGTCTAGTGGCTGCTATTCCACTCCAGGCTACAGAGCCTCATATTAAAAGAATGAAATTCTTGCTTCACCACTCAAGCAAACAGACCCAAGAGCATTTTTCTAAAAACAAACAAAAGTGATGCAAATGCAATTTTAATGCTGGCACTCAGCCTACGTGTGTACTGCGCCCATTGCTTTTGCTATGGTGGCAGCCTGAAATCAGAGTATATATAGACCTACATAGCTGTTTAAGGTCAGTCCTGCCAGGCTAACCCTACGGTTTTCTCTGACCGTTTATTTACCATCTACCAGTGTCATCAATATCACCATGGGAGAATATCATCTCCTCTTTGCTCTAAGTGTTTGTGGTTACCCTCTGCAGCACCAATTGATTTCCCAGCAGAGATAATAATAAATAACACCCATAGCAGTGATATAATGCACCTGCAATTTTCCAAGAGAGGACATAAAGAATGATGACTGTGAAAAGCAGAAACTTTCTTCCTCAAAGAATACAGTGTAATTTTGGTACACAGCCTTAAAAAGTGTAATTTAGGTGAAGAAGTGGGGGCTAGTCAATTCAAAAGATTCACTAGTGGTTACGTATCTGTTACCTCCAAGCTACTGCGTGGAGTCCAGACTGGATGAGTAGCAACTGAAAGTGGTTACTACCTGGCGGCCGAGGGGAGAAGAGGTGGTGGTGCTTCCTGCTCAGGTTTTTCATGAACCGCTGGCCACAATGACCACTGACCAATTAATAATCTATTTCAACTCTGATCTGGGAATAATCCCTTTCGACCGGGGTGGAGAGGCAATTGCCCTGCATGGGAAGCTAGCCTCACCGCTGCCCGTTCTGCACCTATCATCTGAAAAATGAGTACAGGCAGACCTGCAGCCAGTCCAAATTGTCAAGAGTTTGGGTCATTGATTTCAGAGTAATTACCATCACTCACACTGCAGAAGTGTCAGCCCAACAGAGTTTATACACGTTGATGTCAACCTGAAGATTTTTATGGGCACTACATAAATTTCTTAAATATGACTACTGTAGATTAATTCTCATCTTTTAAAGTTATAAAATATGCTTCTCAGATATATTGCATTGGCTTTTTTTGACTCTCTTACTGTACCAAATTTCAGACTTCCTCATTCATTTCACAGCACATAGTAGCAAAACACATAGGTTTAGGTTTTTACAGTGTTTTGTGGCATTTTTGCTGGAAAAGTACTTTTAAAGTTGAGGATTTCTTCTCTTTTTTTTTATTAATGTGGATGCATTCATTAATCCAATCTCAAATTCTGACATTTCTGTCCTTCTCAACCTTTGGTAGATATGCACAGGACGTACCGCAGTACTCACAGAATTCCCATTTCACGACAAACTTGTAACTTGCCTCTATAAATCACATAACCCGTTCTCCTGCTAGCGTAAGCTATGTTTCCCCAACAAACGATACACCATATATTAATGGGGTTTTTGTCTAATGCCATTATGGTATTAGACCCCAAGACAAAAACCTAAGGAACATCTGTCATCACATACTACAAGTCACAAACAGAACACCTTTTTTAACTGTCTCGAAGGAAGAAGCACAAGTTGTGCTCTTGTTGCATAACAACAGCCGTATCTACTGTTAAACGGCACATGAACAGTGCCAGACTGTGTGATTAATGAAATTAACTAATTAAAACCTTCTCCAACCTGATTTGAGTATTTAGTTAGTCAAAGCAGCTGTTTACTTCCCATATGACAAAGCAACAGGGGTTACTATAATTAATGAAAAGCAATAGTAAATAGTTTGGAGAGTGTGGGCTTTATGAATGTTCACGGAACGTTTGAACAGCAGATTAAAAAACCCCAGAATTCTTCAGGGTGAATAAAATGCCAGGTTTCCCAGCCCTCGGTTTCCAGATGTGAGCCGTAACGCCCCGGTGGTTCAGATGCCCGGTGTGGGTGGGGGGAGGGGACACACGTCCCGCATGACTGGGGCCACTGGCCAAACTCCCTGCTCGCAGCACACCTCGGAAGCACGCACGCCAGCAGAGGCACAGGGGTGTTTTCAGTGCTGTGGGGACCCCAAAGAAAAGCTGGGGGAAAGGCCTGGGTAAACAGAGGATTATGCATCTCCCCTTGGAGAACGTGGGGTGATGACAGACCCGGAGTGTCCCACGTCTCAAGGCTGGCTTGTGGTCTGCGCTGTGATAAACCTGAACGCTGCGAGTCAGTGTGGTAAACAGCACCACGTCTGCCTTTTGGTATCCTTCATCAAGGCGATCCAGCATCCCTTTTCTTCCATCCCTGCCACTACTATTCCATATTAATGTGGTGCGACGCATTTATTCCCCTGCCAAGAGCCTTTAACACACAAAGTGTATAAAGTAAAACCCCAAAGCATCTCATCCTAGCCTCAGTGGGAAGCAGTTTGTCATCATTTACAAGGTCTTTTTTCAGGAAGCAAATATTTCTTCGTGGGACAGAGGTAGTGCAATCTATCCATCTACTGACTTCAGTGTCAAATAATCTGGATGATCACACTTAACCTCCCAAAAGCTGCTCTGTTGCAGACCGCCCTACTTTTCCTGTAGTTTAGCAGCTTGGACTCCTGATGGGGCATTTACTCAAATAACGAGCAGCTTTTCCGAGTAGCATTTTCACTTGCAAACACTCATCTTGTCGATGAGAAATTCCATGCTCATTAGCGACTCTGGCTTCACAGCGGACCAAATATATGCTTTTATGTGCTTCAAGATTTGGGGCTTTTGACTGAATCTGCGAACAAAATTGGCTGAAACCAAGAACTGACTTTGGCTTCAAGGAAGAAAGTTCACCCAACTAAGTCTGATGATCATAATGGAGGGGAAAGTAAATTTAGCCTGGTTGGAATTTCAGCTTGGAAGAAACACAAATCAAAAACATGCATAGGCTGGAAGAATAATTCTGTAAACTAAGACAAGCTACTTCATCAGATAAGAATTCACGTTAATTTTTTTACCCAGTCTCATTCAAAATAAGTTAATTCCTTTGGTGCCAACAGATTGCATTAAGATTAGTTCTGAGCCTCTGGAGAAGGTCGTCGTGGTTGGCTGTGTCTGTTTCTGAGCTACAACTGAATCCTCAGTGAGGACAAAAGAGGGATTTTGCAGCACAGCAGCACACAAGTGAAGAGCTACAGCCCTGTGAAGGGACTGGCAGAGGGGCAGGTCCCAGGCATCACCAGTTGCCTGTCAGGGGAGGTCTGAGGTGGAGGAAGAGGAGGTCTTTCTTGCAAGGGTTGGTGTGAACGGAAGTGCCTTACAGCCGGCTGGCCAAACGCTTAGTGCAGGAGATTATCTTCCAGAAACTGGGCCCTAGCTGTGGCCTTACCATAAAGAATACAGGAGAAGCTAACAGGAATAGTGGGAAACATACAGGGGGATTAAAGAGGGAGAGCGGTGATCTAATTCTGATTAGCCTGTCATTTTATTCTGGTCTTACCTTTGCTCTTTTCCAGTAGTTCTCCACTGTTCTTCCTCCTCTCTCTAATTCCAAAGAAGGGCTAATACTCTGCCCTTATCAGCACTAGTATGCCAGCTCAGCTTTTTACTCCTTTGGAAAGCTGTGTTTCTCTAAGCACAGTTTTTCACTGCGGTTGTGTGGCCAGATATACAGTATCTGCTCCTAGAGGGAATTGTGATCACAGAAACACAATGAATTCTTTACTTGCTGTGGAAGCTGTCTCTAAATAAACATTTTATAGAACCTGATGTTCCTGATTTGTTACTACTTTGTAGTAACACATAGATTTCGTATGATGACTCACTTCTGAGAACGTTTACTTTTTGGATAGTGATCACTCTATTACTATCACTGTTAATCCAGGCAAAGGAAGCTTGTGGGTCACAGTCCCTTGCCCACGAGTCCTCACTCCCAGCACACTGAAAGCATTAGGTGAGATTAAATTTATGGCTGGTCAAAACCCATTCAACTTCAGTGAGGAAAAAGTTTTTCTCTCCTGATTTAAGGTAGTAAGTAACCATAAAGAAGCAAACAAGGAGGAAGAATGACTCAGAACAAGTTTCTCTGCGGCAAACAAAGATTGTTAAAAAACTGTGCCAGGATTGTTGGTCTGAGGATAAAGTTGTCATAAAGAAACAATAGGTATTTCAATGTGACGAACAATGAGGTTAAAAAAATGAAACAGAGAACCTTACCCATCCATACACTGTGGAGGGCTAGTCCAGTCTCAGATCTGTAAGTCTGAAAAAGATTTGAGGTTGAAGTAGATGAGTCCATGAACTCCTGCTTTGAACAGGCTTAATCACTAAAGCAGGAAAATCCCAAGGTAGTGTGGTTCCCATTCCCCCCTTTTTTATTTTCTACAGGTTCAATCAGTACTAAAACTTCGTATGCACTGTTAGACACCAAAATAGCCCGAGTCTCAGAGAAACTAAGTGCCCTCGGCTGTAGTGTATTGGCCATTTCTGTAACTCTGCCAAGGAAACCTCACTGATGGTGGTTAGGGAAGGCTCCAGCTCAGTAGTTCTCAATCTAGGATTAAAATAAATTTATGGGGACTTTTGATATCCCCTTCTTACTTCCCTCCCCCCTTTTCTTACTGGCTTTGGTATCAAAGATCGTTACCCCATAAAGCTTGTTATCTTGGACCTCAGGATAAATGCATCTAGCCCCCATGAACCTCAAGGGGACAGTGTTCATTCCTTCCCCAGTGATACTCAAAGCAGGATTCCCTAGGATACTGCCAGAAAACCAAAGCCACGGTACAGCAAACACCCTGCAAAGGGTGCGCTGCAAGTGGGTCAAGCGAGCAGGGGAGCACACGTCAGTGACAAATGGTTCTCTTGCCTGTAACAATTCCTCCCAACTGTGTCTGCACATCTGTCGTCCCATCTCTCTTTATATTTGCTAGCAGCTTTATAAATATCTGGGCCACTAAGCAGATTTTCTCTTCAAAACCTGCGGTCTGAAGTCTTAAAAACACATTACGGTCCCTAAAAGGACAGAGAGGAGCTTGTGTGCATGCACGTGTTTGTGTGTTCATTTAAAAAGCAGAGCTGATCAGCTAAATCATGCCGCCTTTGCATAAGAATCAGTGGAGCCTTGCCTGAATAAAAGCAAAAGAACCAACAGATTTCTTGTTTGTGTGACCCGTAGCTGCCCTGCATTCAACACGCCGTATGTTGGTTAATTCTGTCAGAAGTATAAATAGCACGAGTCAGGGGGTCACGCCTAGAAGCCAGCGGCCATGTCCCCTGCCTCCTCTTACTGAAGCTTTTTAATCGTTCAGCCATGCAGAGGAGAAGAAAACATAGTTAAGCCTTTCTAAACCCTTGTCTTACAGTGGCTGTTGGTTTCCTGAAGAGCATCATTCCACCTTCGAACGCAGTCCAGAACAGCAAGAGACCACGCAGCAGAGCATCGTGTACAGGGACACTTAACGCAACTAACGGCTGACGGTTTCAGAAAGACAGGTTGTGCATTTCACTTTGATCGACAACATCCTATTGACGTTGGAGTGGAAAGATTCCTTATCCCGACAGCACGGGCTAAGAGCCCGCTCACCCGGTTCTGTTCCCTGGCCTTAGCTAGCAACTCCTACCATCACCTCACGCAGACTAATTACCTCCTGGTTACATGTAGGAAAAAATCAGGTGAATGTGTTTCCAAGGCTTTTTTAAATTATTATTATTTGAGAGTTCTCCATGATGTGAAATCATTAAATCAGGATTAATGGTGTTTCTAAAAATACATACTTCTTCAGTCACAGGTCGTTTGGCCCTATGCAGGAAACACAAAGTAAACAGCACTCCAGTATGGATGATCACAACAGTCCCTGCTGGGCTTGATATACATGAATTAACTCATGAAAGGGGATAAATGCAGTGGGACAGGTCGTGTGATTACCAATTCCAGCTCCTGCCCCCTCTTCTCAAAACATTTTGGGAAACAGCTCCCAAGCCAGAGGTTTACAGCCTGCATTGCATCCCTGATGGAACACACCATTGATATATTGCTGCTGGGGTACAGGGCACCGAAAGGCAAATTATGTAGCCCCTACATAGTTTTATAATTCAACAATATCTGCATTTTGGACACAAAGGGAAGGATACACAAATCTTCAAGATGGAAGGTGAAAATCAAGGGGGTGAGAACAGACATTTCTTGTCACTAGACAATAATTATATAAGTACACATTTGGGATTTCTTGTACTAATTTCCACCCTCACCCTCCCTTTCTTGCTTTGAAGCCTCAGACATTGATTGTTATTCAAATCCAGATGAAAATCTTGAGACTAATGGCTCAATCCAGCAAGGCAATCCCTACTTTTTAAAATATGATACACATTAGGAGAGATCTTTGTCAGCAATGCACAGAGTAGCTGACCTTGTCAAAGGAGACTTTTTTCAGTGTGAGCTTTTAGGCTCAACTGTCTATCAAAAGTAGACCACCCGGTGCTGACTTAAGGCAGCGGTAAAGCTTCTGTGCGACTTCTGTGACTGAACCCATCGGCACTGCTCTTATTCCATCCACCCACCACAACGAGTCAACTAACTGCGTTTAGGAATTTGCTGTGAGCCTGTAATTTATTATGCTGTCCTCTCGGGAAGAAGCATTGTTGAAGAAGAATGACATAGTCCTTCCTTTATAATTTACTGTCCCAATAAAATTAATCACCAAACCTCTAGCTCCTAGAAAACTCTGCAGAGGAAATCAAATTCTAAAGAGGATCCATTCTTATCAGTGGCAAATAGGGTAAAAAGTGAGTCATTGCACAGGCCTCAATGCAAAATACAAATGACCTTGGAGTGGCAATCAACCTTTCAAGACTCATGTTTCACAGAAGACAGCAAGGTGAGTAGTTGGAAAGAGCTGTATTGATTTGGAAGCACCCCCATACAAAAAAGTATTCTTTGTTTTAATGTAGTCTGCAGCTCTCCCAGGTTGCAAGGAGGAGTCCACCCAGGGCAGCTGGCATCTAAGTCAGGGAGACGCAGAGCTGTGTGCCAGTGACTGCTGTCACAGGAGTGACAACGCACAAAATCCAATGAGGCGTTTGCTTGGAACTGGGCACCCACCAAAAAGCCAGCTCCCAAGGAAATATATGCTACCAAGCCATAATCTTGCACGGGGTAGGGTGGAAGAACTCTCCAAAAAAATCAGGGCATGCAATCGCTCTGCTAACTCAGGGCACCACTCCACCATCACAGCTGTCACAAGGAATCAGGTGAAGGTGCAAACCGTTATGGGCCGTGAACGAATGCTAGGGGAGTTTGTCTCAAGCCCTCCCATCCATGAAGCTTGGAGCAGAGGGGTAGATTTGCCAGGACCTAGGAGGACCGTAGTCCCCTTCCCGTGCTGTTCGGACACGGCTCGGTGCAGCCCGCACACTCTGTGACTCAGCGGGGAAGCGGCGGCACCAAGGAGCAGCTTCTCCCATCACTCCATCAGGCAATGGCACGCTCTACAGCTGATGTTCAAACCCCCGTAATGCCTTCTAATATGGATTGTACCATTTCATTCAAGGGTGAGAAAAGAAACACGTGGAAACTCAGCCTTGAAACTGTCCAGTGCCTCAGTTAGTGTCAAAGAGTTTTGATGGGGGGAGGGAATCAATGCCAGAAATCCCACCACCTATTAGATCCAAGTCCACAGCAGTGCGATAAGAAAAAGCTCAAGGCTATTCAGCTGAGTAAATAGGGAATATAATTTTCAGTAGTATTCAGAGGACACGCGGAAGTCAATAGCAGCATCCTGGCTCTGCCACTAATTTGCTATGGTTAGGTCACTTAGACTCTCCATTCTCCCTTGTTCTTGCCCATAAAGCGAAGACAATTCTAATGGCTGCTTTTATGACAGAAACACTGGAAGGTTTAACGAGCTAATGTTTTTCCAACACTGGAAGTATGTAAAGTACTTGGCAAGTGTTGAATGTTACCACCAGTGCTGGAGCAGTGGTGAATAGCAGGAGTGCCAGCACTTTATGGCTGAGGAGGAGATAGGAAAAAGCTGTTTCATCAGTGTTGTGGTTTAACTCTGGCCAGCAATAAAATACCACAAAGCCGCTCGCAACAAAATGGACCAAAATTGAAATGGGTTGAGTCTTTATAAGCCAGTTATGGTATCACAATTGCATGTTCCAGCCCTTGCTTAGAAACCCCAGACATCGTGGAGTCACACAAGCTATTTGCTGCTCTTCACAATCAAGAGAGCGACTCCCTCATCTCCACAAACACACCTCACTGTTGCTCCTACTAGGTCTTCTCATATAACTTGCCATTATGTATTTTAAAATCTCTACGCCAGAGACAATTAATTAGTTCAAATATCTTAAGGAAGAGAGATTTACAGACTTTGTTCATAAATGCTGTGCTTCAGCCTAGGTTGGTTTTCCATGGCAGGCTTTTTTGGTAGCTTTCATCTGTTAAAGTACAGGGTAACAAACTAAAGAAGTATAAAGGTAACTTCAGCTGGCCTAGGATGACTCCTGCTTTGAGGATCTGGCCATAAACTAAGAGGAAGCTTGCCAACAGGGCCTTTCCTCAGCAACTGTCTACCTTACAGAAGCTGGTGCAATCCCAAGTAATTTCCTCTATTAAACCCCTCTTCCAGCTCAGGAGTTCTTTCCTTTTACAACAGCCCTGGGAAAACGTACCCAACAGCATCAGACCCATGTGTAAAAGTAATTTAACTACCCAGATCCACGATCAGTATTTCGTGAGCTGCACTTCCCAAAGCAGCTTGAGACCCAGCTACAATTCATAAGGAAAGACATTTTTCAAAGCCATCCGAGCAGACACGTTTACCAAAGAACACTATCTGACTCGCTGAAATCAAGATCCTCTTCGGCAGTAAAACCCACAGGGAAAATAGGCTTTGTGCCTGGCCCAGGACGTCAGTGGGCTTCACTGGTGAAACACACACTGGTCAGCTGCAGCCCTAACGCAGCACAGCAGGTGCCAGCGGATAGCCTTGTCCTTGTCGATGTATTAAACATGTTCCTAATTTTGCTCACTTCATTGATTCCATGAAGATCAGACTATTCACATCAGTAAACATACGCCTTGGGTCAAATAAGCTTTTGCGATAAGATTACGCCCTGTACTGGAGCTTGCAAGGCAGCAGCGCTGCCCGAACAGCAGCTGATGGCACAGAGCTGCACGTACGTCTGTTCATCCGTTTGACCCGATAACCTTCGCTCGCGGTGCCCGTACCTGCCCTCTAGTTTGAATTAAGACCGTGCATCCTGAAGATCCCTACGGCTGAAATCTGAGTTGGCAGCGACTTAAAACAGTATCAGCATCAGTTGGAGAAAAATGCAGTTGGTGTGTTGGGGGTCTTTCCTTCCCTACACACACATCTGATGCTTTCATCCCCTGCACCTTGAAACACGCCATTTGCCCACCCCAACACAAGTCCCCTTTTACCTGTCATGTTTTTGCATACCCAGGCCTGGCTTCCCCTCCCACCCACCTGCCACCCCCTTTGCCCAGCCCGCTACCTTCACCCCCCCTACATGTGTGCACAGACATTCCCTTTCTCTTCATATCCCTGTCACAGCACACAGGCGCCTGGTAAGGTGGAAAGTGATGGCAACTCTCACGGGAAGGGACCCGAGACACAGGCAGAAATAGATGCTGGTGCTCCTCCACTGCCAGAATACGGCCCGTGTTTAAGGTTTGGGTCATGGTCACTAAGGACCCTGGCAGAACAGTACCTTTTTTTATTACTCACTTCACTGTAGCATTTGATTTCATTAGGTTTATAGCTTTCGTAGAAGAACATAGTGCTAAGCGTAGATGAGGCAAATATATAGTACATACAGAAAACATATCTATGGGAACCTTTCAGCACCATGTCCAAGTACCATATTTTTCTGATTATAAAACAACCCCTCCACATCCCCGTCTGTGCAGGGTGACATGACATAAGCCCAACATAGTAATATCAAGGAATTGATCCGCTCCCATCTTTCCTGCCACCAGCCATATGAGTCATTTACTTAAAAGCAACTTTGGAATACAAGTGTTTTGACCTCAGGTACTTTGAACCATCACCAGGCAACCTCCTCGCAGGATCAGGTGAGTGTAGCCCCATTTCCACCATGACATGAGGAATAATGTTATTTGATCTCAGTCTTTTTATCTTTTCTAATGCTTTTGTCTCTTTTGCCTACTCCTCCTGTTACCTGGTGTGCAATATGCTCCTTAAGAGATCCAGGGTGCATTGTCTCAGGGAAATAGCAATGAATTATTAAACCTGTCTCTATAACAGCCTTCCAGGTGTTCAGACAATCTGTAAGCTAAGCAGTGATGTTTATCTCTGTAACAAGGCACCTCCGCATGAAACATGGCAGCCAAAGTGCTGCACAAGCCTTTTCGTGGGTTTATTTCCTTTTTTTTTTTAATTGCCTTACAGTGGAAAACTGTCTTTTTTTTTTTTTTTTTCCATTAAAAGAACCAGTCTGTGTTTAAATCCTGCCTTTTGTCGGCTCCTGGGCAGGCACGTGCTGCCACGCAAACCCCCAAACTGGTTTTAGGTCTGCAGTTCTCACCTTTGCTGCGTAGGCAGTCAGAAGCTGGAAACCTTGAGCCAGGTTTAGATCCATCACCTGCCATTTGCAAGGCAGTGGATTTCTTGCCTACACATCACCTGGTTGTCCCTGGAAGAGGGGTGGGATGGGGAAGGGCTGAAGATCTGCTGCTGCCAAAAAAGAAAAGATAACCCAAAACGGTGGATCAAGATTTTGTACCCTGCGGTTGTCAGATGGACCTCTGGTAATTAGACGCCCGAGATTCACTGCCCAGGAGGGCAGGGGGGCTAAAACCCAACTGCGCTACAT
Source organism: Rhynochetos jubatus (assembly GCA_027574665.1). NCBI lineage: Eukaryota > Metazoa > Chordata > Aves > Eurypygiformes > Rhynochetidae > Rhynochetos > Rhynochetos jubatus. The sequence continues at coordinate 30,878,808 of CM050650.1, forward strand.
CAGTTGGGTGAGCCCCGGTGGTACAGCACCGGAGTTGCCTTTCATTCCAAGCGGGAACAACAAAGAAAGCCCACATACCCTTCTGAGCCCTATTGTGCCACCATATGAAATGAACCAGGTGCAAAATTAGTGCATTAAGACCAAACGAGACTTTTACAAGTCTGTGGCAGAGAAAGGTATGGAGAAGTGCCAAATCCAGCAGGATTATGGGGAGGTGCTGCCCTGAAAACAGCTTCATGGATACGAAACATTGATTAGTACATTCTGCCTTAATTGCTATTACTGTTATTTTTTCATGGTCTGTGGTAACACACTGAAAGTCCCTCTCGAGGATCTAAAGCTGTCGTCCCAGTCACAGTGCACACAACATAAAAAAAAGCAGGTCATTCCACAAGCACTGGCAGAGTCCAGGTTTCTTACGGGTTTGTGTCTTGTGCTCATTCACAGATACAAATTGAGGCCCTTTCTTGACACTTATTAGTTTGATCTCTGTTATTAATTGCTTGGTATCTATGAAGATGCAACTTTCTCTGCTACCCATCTTTCTAGCATGTGACTTGGGGGTCCCTCTCTGCTCCAGCCACCAGCCTACTTGCACAAAACTTGTAGGAATTCTATTAGCTTTGAGCCTGCTCTCCATCAGCCAAATTAAATCAACCAGCATATTCCAGAGTTCTCTGAGGACATACAGACCACGATCAGCTCATTTCCTGAGGAAACCAGACTAGCAATTCCTACTTCTAGCAGCTAATTGCTTGAAATGGATGCACAGAATAAATGGGAAAATAGGAAGAGAAGACGGCGGCAGAGGGGCGGAGGGTAGGTAATAAGAAACCAAGCACACTACTGTGCAATAGAATGAACATTAGTCACAGTCCAGTGCTGGCAGCTGGTACCAGCCTCGCAACCTGGCAAGGCATCTAGAGGAAGGATAAGAAGTCAGGAAGGAGGTGGCAAGGTGGGGGTTCGGCCCAGACCTTCTCATCCGTGTCAGGCAGCGTGGAGGGAAACTCCATTTGAGGGAAAGTTAACTAGTAGGAGTTGGATGAGCCAAAGAGGTTATGCCAAATAACCAGGGACCAGCTGTTCACCCCCAGATGCCAATCCCAAGAGCCTGACCTGCCTCCAGCCTTGCAGCTCATCCGGGCCCCGGAGCTCATCTTCCAGCTGGGAAGCCTTACCTTATAAAGCAGCTTGTTCTGGCACAAGCAGGTTGAGAGGTGCTCCTGGGGGCAGGTCGAGGGGGGCACTAAACATCTTCACTGGCAAGGCAGTTGGCAAAGGGGTGTCTCTGCATCCTCCACAGGGCAGCTGGCCAGGGGGATGGACTGTGTTTTCATGTGCCTTCTTCAGGAAAGCGCCACACTTGTATTTTCAGTATGGGGAAGGGGAGGGGAGTCAGCTGTGTGGTGAGAGACATCTCTATCCGTTTCTGTCGTTGTCTGTGTGATGGGAGAGATCCAGGCTCCTGCCTTCCCTCATGGGTGTGTACTGGAGGTTTGGATGGGAAGAAAACCCCATTTTAAAGAGGTGTGCTTACTCTGTCACATGCTTTGGCTGATGTGTGTCTAGTGAGAAGCAGCAAACTACAGGTGCTGGTGGCTGAGTGGTGGGATATGCAGGCTGCCTTGACAAAGAAAGGCAGGAGACAGGAGAGAGCACAAGGCAATACCGGGTTCTGTGGAGATACAACTACTCACCAGTTCCATTGTCTCATCTATCCATAAGGCAACATCAAGTTTTACATTTGGAGACAAGCCTGGAATAGATAAATATGAGAATTATTAGCGGAAGCTAGGACAAATCAGACATGTGCTCTGCCTCTAGAAAACCTTATGCTCTTCTTCCTCTACCTGCATCAAGAGGAGATGGCAGACATCAATTTCCAGCTCTCTGCCAGCAGAGTTACCTTGTTCCAGGAGGTTGGTTTGTTCCCCCACTGGCTAAGCCAGATGCTTTAAGGCCCATGAAGGCTTTAAAGCTACTTACACATTGCAAAGTGACCTTTTTTTAGACTTTAGACTCTGGGACTGACTCATGTGAACAGAGACACCCTGAACATTGAGAGAAAATTCACTTTCATATTTCTCAACTGTCACATATTCATTAGTTATAAATAATAAATGTAACATGGCTTGCAAAATATATATCCAACCTATTTAAGAATACTCAGTGCTTGTGATAACATTTTTATTTTAAAGCATTTTTGGTCTCAACCACAGTTTTCAGCCTTCGACTGCAGGACTACCTATGGAGTGAAGGAGAAAGGTAATTACCATACATTGTACTCCTCAGTGTGCAGACAAGAGGGGGTGAGCCAAAGGCAGATCTCAGGCAAGAACCCAGGAGGAATGAGGATGGACTCGCGCACGCAGCAGCCATCGTGGTTGCAGTGCTTTGCAGAAAGGCTGTGCTTGCTGGCTGCCAGACACCGGGCAGGAATATTCCCTACAAGCACCATCCTTACCATCTGGGCCACAGCTCCGCTCCGGGGGCCCAGGAAAGGCAGGACCGGAGGCAGAGCAATCCCTGCTCTTCCCAGCTGAGCACCGCTGGCTGTCGTGCGAGGCTACCAGGCAGGGGATACACAGCTTGGCTCCCTGTGAACACAGCACGTTCTTCTCTCCTCACCAGTTTCACTAAACTTGCATTTCCTACGCCTCTGCTAGTGCGGTTCAGGCTGAAAAATCATCTCTGTGATGGCCAGGTTTGTTTGCTTTCTCTGAGGATGTTTATTTAATATCTCTTCACTAACGAGTCAGGCTTTTTCTACGATCCACAAGACATCAATATTGCATGTGCTCAGGGACCTGAAGCATGTACGCTAAGCGCCGTGTACTTCAAACGGCAAGTGTTCTGTTAACGACGACGACAACTTAACAAGCTAGGGAGCAGCCTGAGCTTCTAGAGGCAAAGAGAGATCAAAATGCACAAAAGTTAATCGGCAAAACGACACAGGAGCCATCCTGCAGTGGAATTTATGCTTTACAAGCATACCAGTAAAAGACTGCTTTAATCACTAGATTATGCTAAGTACTTGCAAATTTTAATACGGTAAACCACTATTTTTTTATCTACTTTAGCCTCAAAAAAACTTCCCTTCTTAAATATAGAAACATGTAATCAGATTCCTATAAAAGCCCCCCCCAAGAAAAGCATTAAGATAATAAATAACACCAGAGAACTCTGAGAAATGAGTGCAGGAGGAGAAGGGGGGAAGAATTCACCTCTCCCCCCCCTTTCCCCTGCCCTGGTTTGTGCTACCCATAACTACTTGCCTGGAGCCTCTTGCCCCATTCACCTGTGCAGCCCTCTGGGTCATTGCCTTCTCTCCCTGGGAGAGCACAGCCATTGTCCCATGCTGACCCACAGCTTGGGGACCCCAGGTTGTCCTCCAAGCACAGGAACACCAGATGCCCTCCCTGGAAGCCCTGTGTACCTCTCTCACCCAGCATGCTCTTTGGACAACACCTCGGCCCAAATTAAGGGGGAGGTGGGGCGGTGCTTGTCTTGAGGAATCCCCCAACCGCACATCCCGAGTGCCAAGGACAAGACACCCAGAGGGCCCCCCCCCCCCCCCCCCCCGCCAGGAGAAGCTGCTGCGGGAGCGAGGCAGCGAGCTTGACTTGCAGCCGGCTGAAAATGGTATGTTAAATATTCTATTGTGCGCTTAAATGGTATTTATAGACACCATCAATCACACGGGTCCTAAATGCATTAAATCGAGATTCGCTTGAAGACCAGTGTTCTTCCAGACTCCTAAAAACAGCTCAGGAAAATGATATCATCCCAGCGCTCACCTAAACCCCATGGATTCAAAGAGGTCTCTGATGCTCAGCAGGGCTTGGCTCATGCTCACCCCAGCCCTGGTATCCACCCCAGAGGCAGCAGGCTCAGCTCAACCTTTTGCAGACCTCATGGCACTTTTACCTTCATAAAAATTAAGACTTAGTGGAGCAACAGCAGTAGAGAACTGATGCAGAATAAGCTAAATCAGCCTCAAAACCTCCAGGATTGGGGGAAATCAAAACAGGGTACAAAGACACAGCCCCATCCCCAGCCAAAAGGAAGAGCTGAACTCTTGCACCGCTCTTAAACTCTCCCCTCCCTGCCTCTCTGACCGAAATTGGGCACAGCTGGCTCCCTCTGCTTGCCTCCAGCCGGGAAGGAATCTGAAGCACCAAACACAAAACATGTGTGAACTCCAGACCTTGCTCAAGGAGCTGTAAGCAGCATTTGTCATTCCGATGCTGTGGCATTTCAGGCGGCGTTAGGGCGTTTGCAGGGGTGCAGTTTCTTGGGCGAACACTTGCTTTTTGGTCATTCGAACATGGTTTATGCAGCTGTAGCAGATGTCCCCTCGCCTAGGACATAGGGATAACAGCAGGCAGCACTGGTACGCTAACAGCGTGACAGGCACGGTGCTTCAGTACTCAGTGGATATCGTTGTCCTGATTTTGACTCTTAAGCCTAAACTGAGTTATTTAACCTCTGAGTTTGGGTTTCCCTGGCTAGTCATGTATTTATTTGCACTTGCCAATTCACCGGTGATGCTTGCAGAAGTACGGTGGCACTTCGAAGCCATTCTCAAGAGAAGAAGCACTTTACGTTCTGGGTTTTACTAGCGCAATGGTAGTAGAAGCAGAAACGAGGCGTAAGTTAGTGCGGCTCGTTGCAGGAAGGCTGCTGCTTATTCCCTGCGTAACTAACCTACAAGGGCAGAGGAATATTAAGCACCACGTGCTCTGCTGATTTACTTAGGCATGCAAAACCTCCCCTGCAGTTTTACACCACGTGTATACCTATCGTGCAGCAGGGTAAGCTGCGATGCACTTTGCTGTCTCTTCACTACTGTAATTAGGCCCTTTTACCACCCCTTCCCCTGCCCTTTTTTTTTTTTTTATGTGTGTGTTAACTGCTCTGCAGAAAGTCAAACCATGGGCAGCTTTCTTCTACAAACAAATCCAATTAGTTCAGATTGCGCACAGATTAAGATTTAAGACTCCAGAGAGATGCCTGGATGGAAATCCTTTAGGTTAGTGAGTCCTTATTCAAAAACACACAAACAGGAACGGAGGATGGCGGCACATTTAATTGGGGACTGATGGGTGGAGACCATCAGACAATTAAAGGTCTCTCCTTTATTATCACCCGCGGAAAAGGGAGGGCCAGGTGAGGCAGGATATGACCTATTCCCGGCGAGGATGGGTATGTAGGTCACTGTGTCATACGGAAAGGTGCAGAGCGAAACCTGAGCAGCAGCCTGCAGGCAGTGGCCCAGATCAAAGGAGAAACTGGGGACACCTTTAAAAAGAGCTCTGGCCACCAGTCAGGGAACAGCAAGGGGCTCCCAGTCTGAGGGAAAACACGGTGCCCAGCTTCCTTCTCCCTTGGGATGGGCAGATGGCCGTCTTGGCTGCTGTCAGGAGGTAGCTGATGAAAACACCTTCGATGAAGAGTCCCTAGGGTTTCGTAGGGCTAAGAATAGGGAGGGCAAGCAGGTGAAGGGGCTGTGCAGTACAGCGTGAGTGCTCGGCCCCACTCTTCCTTGTGTTCTGTCATCCAGAAAAGAGCCAAAGAATGAAGGGAGGAGCGAAGCCTGCTCTCCTACAGCACAAGATGCAAATGAGGCAGACAGCAGGGTGGATGCAAAGGCTTCAGACATTCATCTCTGGAAACAGGTTCGGAGAGACCTGAATCCAGCTCCAGCAGGGTGAATCATCCGCTAGTCTGCAGGCCCGGTTGAATAGCTGCTATAGCTCTCGGAAATAAAGGCTGCCAGCGTATAAATGCCAATGAAGTGGGCATGGCAGCCTTAAGAACGATTGCATGGGAACATCCTGGAGGATCAGCTACCTGGCAGGAGTCAGTAAGGGTCAGAAATGCTGGGAGTCACTGCTCCCACGCTTTCTAGTGATGAGCGTTCAGCTGCACGTGACTCCTGAAAGCACCCCGGTTACCACCTGCCAGGACATCCCCGTGATTACAGGGTGTCACGGAGCAGTGATGCACGATTATTTACCCGGACCGTGAGGTATTTCAGGACACGGTAGTTTAAATAACTGTTTATACAGTAACAGCTCACTGCAGTGGAGCAATCAAATGTTCCTGAGGTTACTTAGTACGGCAGAGAAACAGAACATGCAACCACCTGAGCTCCCGTCACTATGGCCTGGGTACCACGGAGCGCCCCGAACCTCGCCGAAGTGGCAAGGGCTCAGCACAGCAGCTGCTGTGGGTGCCAGCAGCCCACATTTTGGCAACCTTTGATCTAAACGGCTTGAATATTGGGGGAGAACCGTAACACTGCAGACGTCTCAGTCGCATCAGGTCTTCTGCCACCATCAGATTGGTGTCATTGTACCCCATGCTTCTGCCGCTACCAGCTCTGAGCAAAATGGTACCAGTTTGTCAGGAATATTTGCCACCAATAGGGCTAACTGGAGGATACGTCCTCTCTTGTGTGAATGGTGAGTTTGAAATGTGTCTTCTTTTCATGCTGGAATAAAACCTGAAGGTTGTAAAACCCCAAAAAATAATCGTTTAGGATTGATCATAATGCAGAAGGAAATTTTTTTAATCTGCCTGTGGAGTTTTTGTGGCGCTGTTATAAAAACCAAACTTTTCACATGGAAAAAGAAAATGCTTTAGTCCAAAAAGTCCCCAAAAGTGAAAGCAAGACACTTTACCACCATCCAAAATTTGCAAAACATGAATGTCCGTCGGACCGTGTATTTGTCACTGGCCTGCAGTGGCTGCAATTATTGTTTTTCTGCCCCATTCTAATCAGTATAGCAATGAGCAATAAGGGTGTGGCTGAAAAATTCTATCAGCACAACTGTATTGATAATGTATTTGTAATGGCAAAAGAATGAGGTGACTGAATGCAGTTTATTTCACCCCGGGAGCTAACATGGGAGCGTGGCAGAGGGCTGGTGGGCACCAGTTGAGCCCATGATAGAACTGCAGGAAGAGCTATGCCATCCAATCTCGCCTAGTGAGCAAAATACCAGCTTAGGGGCAGAATGGTCATTTGGAGCAACCGTGTATTTTAAAATAGCTGGGCAAGCGGCAGGTTGAGGGAAACAAAACCAGGTTTGCAGTATTAGCAAGGCAAATCGTGCACTGACGTCAGGAACGCTGTGATGATTGCATCAGGAATTTCACAATATTTGGTGCTGTTTTCTGCAGCCCTTGTTCCTGCAACTCTGTAATCACATGAAAATTGCTATTCTCGTTGAAAAGTGAAAAATATTTCCGGCTTGGAAGTATAAAAACCATGAACCAAGCACTCCAAATGAAAAAAAGTAAATAAAAAGAAGCACACCAGACTAATTATTAAAACCTCCTCAAACTCCCAGGGTTTTGCAGCAGACAGCTCATGATGTGTGGTGGTCTGAGCTGAGCTGATAGCTGCTGGCTGCTCAGCTGGAGAAAATTCAGTTTTCTTGAGGGAGAGGTGTCTGAGAGGGAGTATCTGTTTTTAAAAGATAAGAGAGTAAAATATGGTGGCTGTGGGGTTGATAGGAAGGAATAGCTGTAGTTTTCATGGGGTTTTCTGTGTGTGTGAGGTGGAGCTAGCAGAAAGACTAAAAGTGGATCCTAGCTAAATCCTTAATGACGATCTTTGCACTTGCTCCCTACCTCTTTCTGTTTCTGACATACCCCGCGGAGGTTTTCAAACACCTGCATCACCAACTGGGACGTATACACACGTGTGCATATGTACACGTATGTGTATATGTGTGTGCGTTCTGAATGCTTGCAAGCCTTTAGCCACCTACGGCCTTGGAAGAAGCAACAGCCACCACATGCGAGAGTTAGGAAGTAAGATTGTAAGCTGCCACAAAGCCACCCCTAATCCTCTTTTAATTACACAGGCGAGCGAGGCCTTGACGCTGAGACAGCTCCACGCTGCAGTGTGCTCCAGCAAGCGCAACGGAAGCAGCAGCACCTGATGACGCAGGACTGTACGGTACGGAGGGTGAAGGCTATAATTAGGGAACCACTTTATTGTGAAGCAGGCAGTCTAATGAAAGCAGCTGATGGGACCAGCTGACTGCATCTACACTGACAATAGCCTGCTAGCATCATCACTATTTGTCATCTTCCCCGCCCCACACCCCCCCCCCGGCACGTCTCTGAATGTTCAGAATGAGGTAATCTCCCCAGACCACGAAGACTGAAATCTTTAAACTGCTCCACTGAGCTCTACCCAGACTCACGCGTTATGATGGCCGCTGTGCTGGGGGACAGAATTTCACCTCTGGGCTCACCGATGCCAAGCAGCTGAGAAAGGGTGGCTGCCTCCTGCTCTTGCTCCCTCGTGCGTGATGGACACAAAAGAAATGCAGAAAATACAACCAGGCAGTAGTAGATGCAGAGGAGTAGACTAGGCTAACTGCCAGCAGGAAGATAACAACAAAGGCAAGGCACTTAGGCAGAGCACTCCTTCGCAGGGCGCAAAATGACCTCACGCGCTTCAGTCAACTCATCACTTCCGGCTCGTTGTGAGGAGGGGTCACAGCCCAAGTAGCTGTTGTAGAGCCAGGAAGGCTGGGGTGCAAGAAGAGAGCAAGGGACTTGTTTGAGCATGAACAGAAAGGGAGTCTGATAATTTTCAGTGCTTAATTCTGGAAAAATTTGCTTATATGCCTCAAAAAGGCCTTTGGAGGTACCTAATCCATCTATCCCTCCTGTCTGGTACCCAGTAGTATTTCCTCCGGAGTATTTTATGCAGTTTGGCTTGGAGAAGCTAATAACTTCTCTGTGTATGCTGACTGGACTAGCCCCTTGCTTTTTAGCTCTGCTCTAAATGCAGGTGGAAATACATGTAGGAAGAGGCTTGCCCTTTCCCTGCCCTTGACTCACCTAGTCCGAGCCTACGGGATTTCGGATCTCCAGGGCTCTCCGTCAAGCAGCTTGTAAAAGCATTCCAAACGTACTACTCTTAACCAGCAAAGAAAATAACTTCCTTGCCATAAATGCTAATGTTGGAGCACTGAGAAATTCAAAGGGAGGCTGCAGGGAGAGGAACATTCCCCGTGCGACGACTGAAGTGCCAGTTCGCGAAAGCTGACGTCAGCGCGTGCCTTCAGGGTGGCAGAGCACTTTGCATTTACCCTCTCCTTGTTTGTGCTCCTTCTGGACGTGCTCCAGTGGAAAAAACAGAGTGAAAAGGAGAAGCTAATGCCTTTCTAATACATTTCTGAATTCCTTCGGTCTCACACAGGGAGCAGGCTCCGAAGCACCTAACTTTTGCCTGCCCAGTTCACCGAGATAAAAGAAAACGAAGGCAGCTGGTGCTGGCGGCCAAACTAAGTTATAATTAGATTGTCATAGCAAACAGTCAGTTGGGGCAGCTCCAAGGAGGACTGGAGGAGAGCATGCCGGCAAATAACACCATCTCGAGATTTGATGATTTGCAGAGGCAACGCTGTTTCCCATCAAGCGGATTCATTCTGGCTCACAGCTGCTTTCACGTACAGTCATGGTCGTTCAAAACCCAAGAAAGCTGCGTGAGTAAGCGACAGGTTTCTGCTAAAAAGGGTCCGTCCGATGGGAAGATGGGAGGAAGCCCAAGAGCGGTTCCCTGACTCCGTGGTATTGTTTGCAGGTTGGAGGATAAGCAGGGCCGGTAGTAGGCTTCCTGCCGAAACAGATCTCCCACCTCTGGGATGGAGCAGCACAGGGAGTGCCACATACTCCCCCTTTCCATACCCCCCTGTCCCCTTCCATCACCATTTAGGTCAAGCAGGCAGTCTGTTGAAGGTGTGAGCTGGGAGCATTCTGGAGGAGATGCTGGCTGCTGGGTAGGCAGCCTTCTGTGGAAAAATACCTTCTTTTCCCTTCTTTCTCCCTCCCTTCTCTTGTTTAATTCTGGGCTGCTGTTGGAGTCAGTGGGAAAGGCTTACCCAGTCAATATGGTCACACATGAGCTGTCACTGCTACAATAATTACATTGCAGGGGTTCTTAATGAAGATGGCTACCCGTAATTTGGTTTCAGAGCTGCACACTGGCCCTGTCAAGCAGAGTGGATGACATCCGTGCATGACGGCGGCTTTAGTCTGTTGTCGGTCTAATAGCTGGTTACTTGGTACAAGCAGCTCACGGTGATCAATACAGCAGTTCACTCTGCACTGAAGCTGCCTCTCAACCACCAAAATGGTGAGGTGGGCGTTGGTCTCTTCTCCCGGGTAGCAAGTGATAGAACGAGAGGAAATGGCCTCAAGTTGTGCCAGTGGAGGTTTAGGTTGGATATTAGGAAAAATTTCTTCACTGAAAGGGCTGTCAGGCATTGGAAGGGGCTGTCCAGGGAGGTGGTGGAGTCACCAGCCCTGGAGGTATTTAAGAGACGTGTAGATGTGGTGCTTAGGGACATGGTTTAGTGGTGGACTTGGCACTGCTCGGTTAATGGCCAAACTCAATGATCTTAAAGGTCTTTTCCAACCTAAATGATTCTATGAAATAACAACTTTAAGTTTACTAGAACTATACAGAAGAATCAACTTTTCTTTCTCACTGACATGCTGATGGTTTAGACTTAGTTCCCATTTCAAGAATCAGGATGGCAATATCAAAAAATTAAAAGGTTCCAAATCAGTAATATTTTTCAGCTAAATGCTTTAGGCTGGAAAATAACTCAAAAGACAGACATCCTGCACTTCTGAATATTCTGAAAATAAAGTCTTTGAAATAGCTAAGCAGTCTTTGAAATAACATTCTGAAATGAAAGATTTCCCTTCACGTCCACTTTTCCCCATCATTTCTCTTCCACAAAGTAAAAAATGAAAGACAAACAGACCAATAACGCAAGAAAAAAAAATCCCATTTCAGCAATATAATTTCTTCTCAACAGGTTTTTTTTTTCTCTGTTCTAAAGGACATACCGTATAAATGGATCTGAGATCAGATCCCCCGAAATCCCAACCCTTCCTACTCTAAGCAATGTGCCAGGATCCCTTCAGAGCTAGGCGAGGAGAGGGTGCAACCTGCAGCCTTTCGTCTCGAAGGCTGGAGGTGGAACCTGGCGAGCTAATTACTCAGTGTGGGTAAGGCAAGTGGGAGCACGATGGGAGAGCAGGGAACTTCCCTCTCCGCTCCATTCCCCGCCCTGCGATAATCACAGCCTGGTGTGCTGCTGAGCGCTCGGTGCCCCTGTATGGATACGGAGCATCAGGGCAGCCCCAATCCTCGGTGACCCCCCACCGCTGTCTCTCCCCTCGCACAGGCTGCCAACGCTGTATTTGCATTCAAGCTAAGGGGAAAAACAGGCGTAAAATTGGCACAGCTACCAGTCTAGCCGTGTTAGCGATGGAGTGATAAGTTGTCTAGTGGTTATGCAACTGGGCTGTGTCTGTGGAGCCAGGACTTCTGGGTTTAATTTCCTGCTCAGTCACTGACTCATCACGTAGCCCAGGGCACATCACTTCACCTCTCCGCGCATAAGTTTCATCATCTTCAGTTGGAAGGTCAGAAGACTCTCACAGGAATGGTAGGACACACAAATAACCCTCATAAATATTTGTAAAATGCTTTAGACGATGCTTCAACAAAGGCATTGAGTATTCCATTCTTGAATAAGTAACAGCCAGGGGAATGTCCTAATTGCCAGGCCGGCTTATTTACTTACCTTGCGCCAGAGATTTCTGGCAGCTGTACCAAAAGGATGTCTCGGGTAGGGGAAAAGGGTGAAGAGGTTGCTCGGCTAGCGCAGCAGGAGCAGCAGCAGGAAAAGGTCAGCTCATGCCACAAAACAAGTACGTGATAGATAAACGTTATGCCAAAGGCTGAGAGGCATTTGCGTCATTTTCAGCCCAGATGCACAAAAAGCCTATGTAGATGACACTCGCAGATGGAATATGGATGTCTTATCCTGTTAAGTATGGTCCAAAAAGTCCCACGTCATTTCCCCAGAACACACGGTCAGCTCTGTTTTCGGACTTAAAAAGGGTTTAGATACCTGCAGTTCTGCTTTTGCCCCTTCCCAGAGGCCTTACCTCTTCCCGGGGCCGAGCATCTTGCCGTCTGTCCTCCGCCTGCGGCTGTCTGGGACTCACAGCCTCGGCGTGTCAGCCCCTCGGATCCCCGGGGGGTCTGGGAGGAACACTGGGAGATGATAGGTGACTCATTCAAGCACTCAGCGTTGCTGTGGGCCCTAAGGAGCCGTGGCGCTCCCGGCGAGCTCTCGGGGGTCCCGATGGCCGCAGTGAAGTTACACAAGGTGGTTGCTGACAGAGCTAAGCAGAGGGTGAGGCTTAGAAACTGTGAGAACACGCACCCCCGATTTTAGTCGTCCGACCTACCCCCGCCGTGTCCTCCCCACTTATTCCTAACTCCTGCGTTTGATCCGAAGGCTGACTCATAGAGCACCCGCGGGCACCCTGGCAAGGGCAGGTAAATTCCCCGTGGGTGCAATGCTCCTGCGGCTTTAGCAGGAGGTACTGGCGGCACAAGGGACTTGGAGTAAGAGCACAGAAAGTTCTTTCTGCCTCATCCGCCCACTGTGAACCCGTTACACGTGGTTTCGTGAGAAGCCCAAGGACCAGCTCCCCTGCTGTTTGCTAAACTGGACAGCAGCCCTGGCTGCTGTTTTACTCTGGGGATTATTTCCCATCGCAACCTAAACCCGTTGGGGCCCTCGTGGTGGTGCTCCCAGTCACCTAAGCAACACAAATGGTAGCCACAGGGTTTTCCTTCATGCCTAGTTTTTCACAGTAACAGGAATTTGAAAACATCCTTGATGGTTGTGATACAGAGAATTTAAAGGTACCAGCTCACTTTCCTTCTTCACAGCCATAATAATTTTATGCCGTTGAGAAAGCATTCTTAGATGTTTGGAAGCAGCTGGTTTTTTCCACCCGAAATAACTCACTCCAGAGTCAGCCCATGGATCAGTGGCAGAAATTCCCATCTGGCTCTCACAGACACATGTCCCTGCAGCACCAGTACTCCAGAAGGACGATGAATTCTTTCTTGTAAGGAAGCAGAAGGCCTGGAGAGTACAAGCACCCTACCACCGAAACACATTCATGGATTCCATACTGCGTCCGACAGAGGACACAAGCACATTTCCACACCTGACTTCTGCAGATCCTGCCCAAGGCCTGCAGTGAGGAAAACCCACACAGCTCAGTGAACGAAGCTTTCTTGGTAAAATCCACCTAATTTACTCTATGACTGCGTTATGAATGAGTTACACAGGTCACAGAAATGGAAAGACATAAGGGAACTTCTTCCCGCCTCTAGCCAGTAATTAGTTCCAACCACCCCGTAAATAAGCTCTCCTGTGTTTTCCTGGATTTGTTTCTAAAATTGCTTAAGCCGTAGGCTCTCTGTCTTCTCCCTTGGGTGACCGTTCTCTCTGATGACCTAAACAGAACGATTTTTGCTTTGTGCTAGGAGGTTCATCAAAAGCAGCCAAAGTTCATACGCTCCCCGCTCCCAACCGGGGGTGTGTTGATAGTGTTGGGTTTCGAAACCCCTAGGAGAAATCTACTGAACTCGGAAAGGAATTCCATAGGCGAAAGACGGTGCAACGTGGTGTCCACAAAGGCGGGGGGCGGTGGCGAGGACAGCTGCTGACAGTTAGATGGAAGATACTCAGTGTGTGCTAAGTTAAATTGTGCCAGCCTCTTCCACCACCCCCTTTTTTGGACACAGACTCCGGCGGCTAGAAATACTCCTCAGGTCCCCGGATGAGCAAACCGTGAACTCAAGACAGAAATAGTTTCAACATGATAGCTCTCAGGAGCACCCCCCTCCCTGAGCTGCTCGGAGATCTATGATATGCAAAAAATTTGTTTCATTTCAATAATTCGTGAACTACTTTATGGATAGAACTTCATCTTGCTTTTCCCAAAATCCCAGATACCTTCCTTCTAAAAAAAGGGTAAAAAAGAGCAGGTTTGCAATATGGTCCTCCAACAGCAAATTCTTTAAACACCTGAGAACATGAATCACACAAATGCAGAGTGGTAAAAATCCAGGGCTTTTCCATTCCCCTCTCTTTGAGGTGGGGTTGTTCACCTCAACATTTTAGCTCGATACCCTTCAAAGTAACAAAATTCTCACCCAGATATCCCAACCTATAACACCAGCTGCTAAAATAACATCATTAGCAATCAGTGCATCTGTGTATCACCATCCAGCAGCTGGTGGGAGGAAACATTTAGCAAACTCCAGAGTCACACATTCTTCTGTGCAGATGTTTTTCTGAATTTTCCCTCTCTTCCCTACGTTCACTGAGCACCTAAACTGACTTTGGAGCAAACTGACCCTAGATGAAACTCTTTTGTGCCATCCGACCATAGAAAGCAGAACGCAGACACTGTACCGTGATGAGGGGGAGATCCACCAGCAGCAACAAAAGAGCCCAAAACTTGAACTCGACTGCTGCCTAAGCTGTAGACAAGCGATTTGCCAATGCTTGCAGGCTCCATCACTTCCCTTCATGTTTTGAAGAACAGAACACTTCTCAAGACCAGGCAACAGCGTAACATGTACCCTCAGCGCCCTTCACAACAGCCTGAGCCGGGCAGCAAGGCCAGTCGCCACAAAGGTCCTTTGGACGGTGACTGCTCATGCGAGTGGAGCTGTAGCTCTTCTCCAGAGGAAGAATCCACAAAGCCTGTTTTCTCTGGAAGTTAAGAAATCACCTTACACAGAAGAGGTATCTTTCAGTGGGGGGTGAGTGTGGTGGTGTATTCCCTCCGCCCCAGCTCCTGGACCACTCCGCGGCCTTAGAGGTTCCCTTCAAGGCTTGGCCATTGTGTGGGGAGTTTGGCGGTTCAGCGCCCTTTGATCCTAAGAAACACACTTGTGTTGCTAAGGTGGGGAACAGGACCAACTGTACCAGGAATTCGGTTACTTTGCCTCGGTGAGGAATAAGAATAGAATCACTAATCATCCCCCTGACAGCCCTGAGACAACTCGGGAAGGTCGGCACCAGCAATTACTGGCAGTCTGAGAACTCCAGTAATTACCAACCCGGATCTTAATCGGGATGGAAATTTACTGATGTCTAAAGTCAATCCTCTTGCAATCCTGTAAACAGCAGTCCCAAGGGAGGCCCCTTGAGCTCTCCTGGACCGCAGCAGGCTGCGCCCAGCATCTCCCTCAGAGTGGGATCCTTCCCAGAGCTCCCAAACTCTCAAGTCTATGAAATCAGGACTGTTGATGAAACCTGGGCTGAAACCTCCTGGAGAGTCAAGGCTTTGCCTGTTGAGAGATGCAAAGGTGTCTGACGTGAATATTTTCACTAACTCCAGGGGAAATTTTAAGAGGTACCTTTGTATATGTATCTATCTCTAGATCTAATCTCTGTGTGTGCATACCTACAATTGGATTTTTAGACCTTTGTTAAGTCTTTGGTTAAATTGTCTCAGTCCACTGACAGTTAAGTTTTGATAGTAAATGATATAATCTAATTTTGTGATTGATCTTAATAGTGTTAATGAACCGTAAAATTACTGCTAGTCCATCTTAAATTGCTGTTATTTCAGAGTTATACAAACCCATACTCATGTTAAGTCACCACGCTGTGATCCCTACCCCTAATCCCTCGGGCATAAACTGTTGCCCAAGTCTGGGACGGGGAGTGGATTCAGCCGCACCTAGACTCCTCTCCGAGAAGGAGTTTAGAAAGCAAGGGGGTCCACTCTGAACCTCAACTGGAGGGACTTGTTTACCCTCCTTCCCTAACCCCTATATAAATCACACCAACCCAATTCTGACTCGATTTCCCTGACCCTATGTAAATCATTTCTCCTGATCCGTGTGCAAGCCATTCTAACCCAGTGCTAATTTGCTTTCACCTTTGTATGCTTTGTCCACGTTAAATAACTGATAGAGTGGGTCTTGCCATCAAGTTCCGTTAAGTCGCATTTTTCACAAATTCATACTAAAATTGCTGTTCCCTGTAATACCTGTGACACTGATCTTTTAGGTGGCCTAAACCACTCTCTTTTACACCAGTGAGACCACCATTGGCCACAGCAAAATCCCGGGCTAAGATGGCATCCATTCCATGCATTTTTCCCTATGGAATTGAAGTTCCTCCTAAGCCTCTTTCCATTCATGTATCTGTAGGCAACCTGGCCGACTCAGCGGTCCAGTGAGGAAAAATGCCACGAGGGTGTTGGGAGCCAAGGGCATGCTATTAAAGAAAACAGGGGGAACAGACAACTGACAGGATGTAGAGATTCCTTTCTGATTTAATGTGACACTGAAGGCAGTCAGACTAAGATCCAGACCTTACAATTTGTCATCCGCTCCAGCTTAACGTTACCTCCGCTTAATGAGCAGAGAGGGAACGCGCAGCAGTAGTGTCTTCAAGGAAATAATTTTGCTTGTGGAGCAGCTGCAAACTGCGTGATACTGGATGTTTTTTAAATGTCAGTGCAGTTCATCACACACTTCAGTCTACACAAGAGAGACGCCAGAAGGTATTTGCATAGACTAAATGAGAAGCCCGCCAGTCCATGCTCCAGCTCCTATGTGCTCCTGCTGTAGCAGTGCGGTGGAGACACACCACAGCTACAGAAGCTAGGGAAAAGTCTCCTGCTGCAGAAGCAGCACAGGGAGAATATAATTTAAGAACGATGGCTTCTTGGTTCCCAAACGTGTCAGTAAAGGCAGCATTTCTTACAGAGCTGAATGCCGCAGGCAACTGGGAATCTGCAGTCCAAAGTGGAGTCACCCTGGCTACCGCACAAGAATTATTTACGCTCAGGTCCCTCAGGATGCTGGAGGAGCTAAGAGCCATCTTTCCCCTCAATTCCCAACCCGCTGCACCCCTCATGTTTTGGCTTTCAGAAACTCAGAACACAATCTAGCCTTGTAAGTGAGGAAAAGGGGGGGTCTAGTTATCCTAGGCAGGGCGGGGCACCAGTATGAAACTCAAGATGCTCTTGTACCCGCCTCTAGGCAGGACAAACAGTGAGAGCAGCATTTTGTCCCTCTAACGCATGCTCTAGGACCCCCACCCCACGTCCTGCATGCACGTGTGATTTAGAAAGGTAGATCAGCACTGAACCATCCTGTGTTTCCTTGTACCTAGCACTGATGAAAGGTTCTGCAGGGAACTATGTGTTTCTACTCCTTTCCCAGCCAAGGGCTGTATGAGCAGTGGCTATCCAAGCTCCCAGAAGGGAAGAGGACTCAGAAGAACAACATTTAGGGATGAGGGGAGATTGTAGTCTTCATGAGCCACCGGGATGTTTTCTCAGGGTCCTCACTTGTGAGGCTTGTATTTTCCAACGTGCTGAGATAAAGACGCTGCGGAACGGACTGGAACACAGTAAATCTTGTCTCCTGCGGTTGTGTTTGCTTCCATTTACTGAGCTAAATAAATACCAGCAGTTGGGATATCAGATAGATGGTTAACAACCCACAGTGAAGACAGGGATGAAGAGCAGCAGAGATGCCTGTGCTGTGCTAAAAGAAGAGGTAGGTGCCTCTGTTTTGCACTCCAAATACAACCCCACTTGGGGCTGCATGTAGAGCTCCCAGACACACATCTGTGCATAAGACTGAGGCAAATAAAAGTCCCGCAAGTAATAGCCGAACCTTTGAGTGCAGCTCACAGGAGAGGTAGTGGAGCTACAGCCCCTGAAAACTGACTATACAACTTGTATTTCACCCACCTCTTTTTATCTTAGCAAGGACAATGACAGGAGTGAAATGGAAAAAAGAAGAGCCTGAATACCTGCTGTGTGCATAATGAGTAGATTTAGGAAGCCCAGAACATTTTCTTCTCCAAAATATTTTAATTTTCTGCTCATATGCATTTCCAGAGTGGAAATGTAGCACACCTCACAAAAACTTAGACCAGTGTAAAGCACACTTGGGCTTCGGTAAAATCAAAACGTAAAGTATTTGACATAAGAAATAAGATAAACAAGATCACAGGAACCTGTGAAGTATCTTCTGATCATATGAATTGACCTGCAAGTAGAAAACATGGAAAGTCTAATTTCCAGGAAAGATCTCCTCTGAACTCCTGATCCAGAGGTGGCTTAAAGATGTTTCCATGGCATTGTACTTGTCTGTGTAGAATGACTGTAGCACCCTCAACTCAATGGTCTTGCTGGAATCGCAGCTTTTCTTTTTCTATCTCACTTACCTTGCTACTGGGGAATACCAGGTCACAATCATGGACTTGTAGCTAACATTTTATCTACAGTTTTATAAGAAAAAAGGGCAGATGCACAATTACGGTGCCAAGATGCATGAACAAATTGTCTCACTTCATGCAAGCAATTGACGTCCTGAGCAATATTCATGAAACAGAGAATTGCATCCCAGAATGAAAAAGGTTTAACACTTTGAACTTCGTCTTCCACTTGACTGATCTGCAGAAGCTAACTCCATTACATTTCTGATCAAGATTATTGGGCCCAAAAATCCCTGGCTAACCCAGAAGCTTCATTTATACCCAACAGTTTTTCTTATTCTGCTGCTCTCTGCATCACACCCGAGAGCAGACTCAGCAGAGGCAGATGTTTGTTCCACTTGCTTTACAGAGGTGTTATTTTAGTGTTCTTTTCTGCATCGGTCTCATGTTGGCACCTCTTGGCTCTTCTTCTTGACACAAGATAGACGAATAAAGAACCCACCAGGACTCCAGCTACTGCAGCCACAATGACAGCCCAGTAAGGGACTGCAGGTTCGGTTCTCTCCAAGTTGAGGTCTGAATTTCTGAATCCACTGTTTCTCAGCGTGGAAAGAAATGGTTTCTCCTACAAAGGGAGAGCAAAGGTTTTACTACCCACAGACCACTCAACAGGCAGCATTCAATGTGCCATCACCCCTTCCCCGACAGGAACTGACAATCTTTAGACAGATTATCAGCTGTTTCTGCCTTATGTCTATCTTAGCTCAAATTCTTTCCTGCCCTATGGCCTGAAAGTTCAAGAACAAAACAAAAAAAAGGATCCATCTCAGACAGTGATGGCATCTTTTCCAGATTTGTTTGCTGCAGACAACCAAGTGGAAATATGTAGACTCATTAAAACTGGCTTAAAAGAGGGGCTTTCCATTGCAGTGAGCATTCTTTTTTTTTTTTTTTTTTTTTTTTGCATTAAATTTTAAGTAGATTTTCCTGTGTGTAACAAAATAGGAGTATATTTTAGCTATTTAAAGTCTTCATAAAGATACTCCTTAAAAAAAGACTGTCACCAATAAGAAGAAAGGAGAAAAATAAAAGTGGTTAATGGAGAGTATGGACATCTTGGCCTTTACTTACTGGGTTTGGACACTTGAGTTTTAATTGGTCATGGGTAAAGTTGTTGTAAGTCTGCTTTTCACCAACTGGCTCCAGCTGAAGAAGAGAAAAGCAATAATAAGTATAATGATAGGTTATATTCCCCCTCCTCAGACTCTCCTGACTCAGGTGGTTACCACTATTTAGCCAATCTTTCGGTGCTTGTAGCAACGAAGAAATGTGTTACAAGGTGCATCACAGTAAAGTTCCCATTTTAAAACTCCTGAACTGAAGGCACTGAGAATCTGATGTACTGTCTATAGAAAAACTCCCTCAGGAAGCAAGGAACAGGAGAAGCCTTTCCTCCTTTTGCACTGAGTAGAGGAGAAAATAACTCTGAATACCACATACTTTAAATATTCTGCTAAAACAAAGTGGTTCGCTGTACACACAGTTCTCCCACATACACATCTCAAATGACAGCATAAACCACAAAGGAAAAAAAAACCCAAAACCAAGAAACAAAACACATGACAGATGTTAGTCATGTTACTTAGGACAGTACTGAAAGATGCTCAGGTGTTGCGGTGATGGAGTTGAGTTCAGAAATGATGTAGAGTTAGAAATAGATGTAGAGACAGGACGAGCCGGTGCCAACCTTTGCAATCTTCACTCAAACAAGAAATTCCCTGGGAGTTTTAGCTGAGGCTAATTTCACAAGATTGCAAGAAGTGAGTTATGTAGAGCTTTTTGTACTATCAGTTGTCAGCTAAGTTGCAATAGCTGACCATAGGCTCACCCTGAGCCTGTTTCAAGCTCAAAATACGTCCAGGCTAATGGCATAGCATTTGCGGTTGGCGAGGAGCGCGTGTAGCACCGGTTACCATAGCTAAGCTAACAAGCAGAGGCTTGCTCAGTCGTATTAACTGAAGTGTTTACAACTGTGTATGGACATGCCCGCAGTAATGACTTCAGAATCGGCCCATAGAGAACCGCAGTTTCCATCCAGCAGTTCTGGGAATACAGTGCAGAGGAGTGCTGGTGCTTCTGCTGTTGTCTATACATGCACTGACTGTCCTCAAGTGATTAAAGTGTCAGCTGTATGTTGGAGAGAAACAATACCGTAACAAGCCCAAGACAACACAGAGAAAACAAATTCTATTCATAAGATTCCCATGTGTAAACACTGGGAATACTTTCTTACTACAGTTAAAGGGGAAAAAAAAAAAAGAGGAAAAAGGGAAGTAGAGGCTGCAAAATGAAGAGAGAGAGATGAACCATGGCAAAATGTGACTAGGGAAGGGAAGAAAGCTAACAAGTGCAGAGAAGATGAGAAGCAAAGAGAACACCAAGGTTTGCTGATTGCTGTGGGGTCCTGTTGGACTCATGTGAGAGTCCTAATCGCTCGGCCTGCCCACCAGCTAATGTCATGAAGACAGAATTTGGTCATTCTGTTGCATCTTGAAGGGAACAGCTCAAATTCTGATGTGGCTATTTGTAACATACGTGGCTCATATCCTGTAGCATTCTGACCACTGTACGACTGGTTATTTGCAGATAACTAACACTTCCCGTGCCAGGGCACTTGGTAAGGGGTCTGCTGCAGAGCCCAGACAAAGGATGATAAGGTGAAAAATTCTGCAGCCAGCCGTGCTTGCTTCAGCTCTATGCAATGTGTTCCTCGGGACCATTAGCTTCTGAGCTTTGAAGATGACAGTATCCCCAAGTCCATGAGACTACATGGAAAATTCTGGAAAGAACACACAGCCCCTCTAGAGCATGTGGCAAACATGGAGGCAGAACACGAGCTAAACACACTGTGTGCTCTTCTCCTGGGCCAGGGGACCCATCAGCTGGGTTTAGGACCCTTAAGACTACGGAGTCCTCTCTCACGCAGGAGCATTCTTTGCTTCGCATGAAACAAAAAGGGCAAAGAACATCATGGTGAGGGAGATCCGTCCCCATCCCTGCATACCCCCCGCAGCGGCCAGGCACAGTCTGGCCCTTTATTTGCACTGACAAGAATCCATGTCATTTGGCCACAAGCCTACAGCCTGCCGAGCTTTTCAGGGAACGGGGAAACAATGCAGCCTTAAGTAAGCTCGCACAGCCCCGCCGTACATGGACTGCGAGTGAAAAGCAGGGATGTGTTACAAGAACTAGACTAGAACTAGTGAACAGTAAAATCTTCGGCTGGCACAGACCGACAGATCTCTACGGAAGGGAATAGCTGTGCTTCGCATCAGTAAGAACCTGATCCCCGCCACCCCGGTAGAAAGCTTTGTGTCAATATCCTTACGTGCGTAGGAAATGAATGACAGTCTGGACAGAATAAAACTCTGGTGGCACAAAAAGATGACTGATGGTGATTCAGGAATGAGTAATGGCAAATAGGAACACCACGTGGCAACAGAAACCCAATTTAAGGCTACCATATGTCCAGGTACCATCTCTTTCTCCTTGAAACCTGCCACCATACTCAATTTGAACGTTTTCTGCATTTGCTTGGAGTTTCTGGGCCACCGTTAGCCGTACTCGAGCTACCGCACCATGATGCCTACCACACTGCCGTCATCTGAAGTCCCAGGCAGGAAAGCCTGATGGAAAACAGGCAGATCTGCTGTGTGTGCACAGATCAATTACTCGGAGTACGTGCATGCACTGTACGTCTACTGCTCCCTATAACCCTGGACCTACAGCTCGTATGCTATACGGGGCAACTGCACAGATTTCTGCCCTGCCTTTCCCAGCCCTCGTGCTCGAGTTCATTCTGGAGTATACTGTAAGCTTCTGATCTTGCTCAAACTTTTACTTAAACTGGAAAGAGATTCCCCTCCATTTATGCTTGTTTGTTGTAGAAATCAGGATACAGGATTTCTGCTACCACGCTGTGTTTGGGTACTGGTGTTTATGAGATAAGAGGAGGAAATGTCGCTGTGGCGTGAAAATGCCATCGACTTCCTTCCACCATGGGAAACATCATGGTTCTGAAAGCAACTGTGACCTTGGAATTACCAAGTCCAGCACGTGCCTCTTACACACTCTTCCAGCACTATTCAGAAACTACCATTTCCCCCAGATGACAGAAGGAGTGTGACTGCAAGCAGGGGCATCATAGGTATGGTTTCAGGCCCCCCCAATTAGTTTCAGTGCCTCTATTAAAATTGCCTCTGATACTGGAGTGGGTGGTACAACACGTCCACACTATTAGTGGCAGAAAAAATTCAGTCACATGTATGTTTTCTTAATAAATCTGAGAGAATTCACTGAAGAAGGAGAAGCTCATTCAACAGACATCTTCAGGAAACCTACGGGACTGTACGTTTAACTAGCCTGATTTTTTGCTTTGATGCAAGTTGTTTACCAAACCAGAAGGAAATTTTTCATTGCATTAAGACTCTCAGGACTTCTTATTTTGAATGAGCAAAGATTTACACTGTTTATGCAACATGATTGCTTTGGATTGTGTTCCTAAACAGTGCAGACTGAGAAGGGTCCAGAGTTGAGCAGCCCCCCTCCTGTGAGCATATAAATTTTATTTCTTGCTTACTCTTTTGTTTCAGACGCCTTTCTCATGACTTTTCTCAGGGACTGCTGCCACAAACACATAGGGATCTAGGTCACAACCTCTTACCATATTATTCCAGAGAGCCATGGCCATCTCACCGTAGCCTCGTACACTGAAATGAAAGCAGTCTGCAGCAAAGAAACTCAGATCTGGCTTGCCGTTCTGCAATAAGAGCAAAAACGTGTTTCTCAGCACATTTCAACCTTTGAGGTCTGACGTGTTAGACAGAATAGTGCACTGTACTTGGCATACCCACTTCACAATGTCGGTATCCTCCTAAAGGCAATATGCTTGTATTTTGACACTGCAAATAAACGTGGGCACTCCTAACTGTGGGCTGATTACTGTATCTTGAGACCCTCTGTGTGATGCAGACTGCTCAACTTCACACAGCGATTTTCGTAACAAACCTGAACTTATCATTAACCAACAGTGACAGCTCTTAAATGGACACTCCCATTGACCCCCACTCCACCTTGTACAGAACTGATAGAAAGTGGCTTATTCTTGCTTGTTAAACTTCCATAACTCAGACTTACAACCTTTCAGGTGTTGAAATTTGTGCTGAATTTCAGATAGCATTAAAAATTGTGGGCTTATCCAGCTGTGGCAATGTCTGTCTTAGGGAAAATTTGCCTTATCACTACCCGCATGGTGACTATTCTTTGGACTCAAAGGTGCCAGAACACAACGGGGATGATAAGGGATCAGTGTTATACAAAACTGGGTGAGTTTGGCCAGTATTCATGCTGAATATTTGTATCCCTAACTACACAGTGTACATAATGCTAAGGCTGGAGAAAAGGAGACTCAGTGGTTGGCTTCAAAGTCTACTTCCTCTTTCCAGGCTCTGATGAGCCAGGCATGCAAGTGCTGGTGTCCGTGTGAAGGAAACCTGAACATATTCTATAGCCCAGATCAGAAGAAAATTGTGCTGAATGCCAACCAAGCCTCCAACAGGGGAAGCAACATGCAGTTGAGAGGAAGCCAGAGGGTGCTTAGGTTTACTGTGCGCATACTACGAATTTTTCCCAAAGCCATTTTGATTCACAGGCAGTAGGGTCTGTCCTTGTCTTCTCTAATCACAGGTTCCACCCTGTGCCACAAGACTGTGCAAAGAGAATAAAATCCAGTCCTGTGGCATGGATCTTACTGACTTCGAGAAACCAAGGTACCGGTCCTTGTTCAATGGGAAAGAAAACCAGGACTCACGCTATCCACAGGTAAGAAGGTGTTTCGGAAAAATGGTTGCATGACAACTGCAAAGTCCTCACGCTCTTCGTACCGACCGCTGTTGATCAGCTGTAAGACTTCAGCCTGTATGGAGTTGTATCGTTGGAAACAGAAAAGTTACTTACAAGGTTCATCTAACATTTGTCTTCTATCAAAAACATGCCTACTACACTTCTTTCAATGTAGGAAGCCATAAATTATTAGTATAAATCCAGCTGAATGGTATGAAACAGTCCAGAGAAAAGCTAAGAAAATAATTTTGTCCATGAAGAGATTTTCATGAGGAAAATGCATAGAAGCTAGAATAATTTGAAATTTGCTGAATTAAAAAATTGCAGTTTGTACTTTACTCATAGAAATTGGTGCTTGAGATTAAAATCTACAGAGAATTTAAAAAAAAAAAAAAGGCAAAATTCAAAATTTTTAGAAGTGACAAATGAGTTCAGAAGGCTAACTTGGGACTGAAGTTCACTTGATTTTTCAGAAAGGCATGCTTATGTAAAACAAAACTTAAGCATTGAAAAAACACCTGCCACTTTCGAAAACTATGGCCACAGGCACTCATACAGGTAATAAAAACATCTCATTGTTACTTGCTGGCTTACTGGGTATACATTCTAAAGCGCCCGGTCATATCTCAAAATCATTCCTAACCTGTCTTCCTTAGCTAAGGAAAATGTCCCCTTGGGTAGGGTTATACCAGTATTTTTCAAGACTGTTTTTCTGGGCTTTGTCAGATTCATTGGACAACATCCACTGGCAGAGCCAGAACAGAGGACTGGAGAACATAATGTGATCTGATAGAGTGATGCCCGTATTCATAGGAATAATGGTGGAAAAACCTTCTGCTCCAATAGCTATTTATAGCCTTTGTTAAATCCGAGTGAACCTTATGCCCGAGGCTATGAAAATTTCCCCTCAGATAGCAAGCTGACCCACGGTAAGCGATCTTTGTGCACACACTCAGCTCGTAGCAAAAGAAAGGAGTATCAGGTCTGTTCAGTTCATATTCTCTGCTAAGAGTTACCACAAAAGATCTGATGCAAAGTTATTTGTCACCCTTGGAGTGACATGTTAATTCATGTGAGCTATTCATTGGATTCACAACAAACATATCAACAAAACAGCCATCGCCACTGACACTTTTTCAGTCGCTGAAACAGCGACTGGAAACAGAGCCAGTCCCAGTCCGCCTCCAGCTCAGAACAGAGGTCAGATCACAAAGCAGCATGGAAAGTCTTGCAATGCTGCTTAGTTAGCTGGGCAGGAACCGAGTTAGACTGTAGCCAAGTTGTTTACCAGTCATCCCTCTCAGTCCTGCTGAAGGTATGCAGGAGAGGAAGGCAAGTGAGGGAAGCAATATAAGAAGATGCAAGTGAAGATGACCACTTACAGAATCAAGACATTACCTGAAAATCTCTGTTAACTCTCTTAATTTCTTGCAGTTCAGAAGAATTCTCCTCAGGGTTTAAGAAACATGGGCAAAGTTTCCTTTAAGGGAAGAAATACTAGAATTAAAAGCCAACATGGAGCAGTCTATGCAATTCTTCAGCAACATGTGTTTGCTTCAAGAAGCTCAGGATAGGTGCTCAAAGCTCATGGGCAGAAGGAGAGTCATCTCGTTGGCTTAGAGGTGGACAGAATATTTAATTAAAAAAATCTCTATTGACTTAGTTATAAAAGTGAAGGAAGAGCTGTCACAGCTGGTAAGAGCTGCAAGATCTACAACAGTTGGACACAAAAGCGTTTAGTATGCCATGCATCACCAGGAAATCACACATGCTAGAATAACAAACCCCTACATACAGGCTTACAGCAGAGTTTCAGAAATCTGGGGCTTTAAAGGTAGAAAAGACAAATTCTTCATGTAGTCTGACTCCTCAGACCATTATGTTTCATTCTGTTACCTCCGTATCAAGAGGTAATAATTTGTGCTTCACTGAAATGCATCCTCTAAGAATGTGCCTGGAATCAATATGAAGATATCAAGTGATACAGTCAATTCACTGTTTTCCCTTCTAGTGTGTTCCAGTAGTTAATTGCTTCTATTATGAAAAAACCTGTGCCTAACTTCATTTGAATTCATTAGGCACCAGCTTCCAACCACTGGTTTTGTTGTGCCTTGCTCTGCTAGACTAAAGATCCTTTTCATCTCCACGCTGACTCCTCTAAAGGCACTGCTGCTTTCTAAATTAAGCCCCTCAATCTCCTTTGGGTTAGGATTTTGGTCTCCTCCATTAAGTGTGAAAAGCAGCTGCTGGCTGTGCACTCTGCTGCGCACAGCCGAGCCTGCACCACAGGTAACGCGGCGCTGAATACAAGCGGAGGTTTCAGGGATGTCAGCCTGTGCTGCTGACCAGTGGCTGGGCAAAAAAGGCTGTGAAGTTCAGTAGTACGTCGGTTCTGTGGTGACTTGTGCTACGGCGTGCTGCCTTAGGGCTGAGAAAGGTGAGCATGTGCATGCCTTTTAGCTGAAGTATTGGAAGAAGTAATAGGAAGTTGATGGAAACTGGTGCATCAGGTAAAGGCCGCAGCAAAAGTAGCTTGGAAAGCTCAGTGTGGATGTCCTACTGTAGAAGCAACTTAGATTGATCCCCAAAAAATAGCACTTTAAAGGCAAAGACCTGTTTTGCTTACTTACTTTATTGTCAAAGCGCACCCTAAAGAGCTCGCTGCGATCTGACGCAGTCCAGAAATCTCTAGTATCTCCACCATGTTGACAAAGACTCTTGGGAGCTGCAGGGATTATAATAACCAGACATAGCAAATCACAGAACATGATACCACTACAAAGCAAGAGAAGTGCCATCCGCAGGTCAGGGAGTCAGCGCAAACTGCAACCAATGGCATGTGCAAGGATGATGTATAAAAGGAGGGGGAGGGAGACATACAGTGGATGTCAGCC
This sequence comes from Rhynochetos jubatus, assembly GCA_027574665.1. Lineage (NCBI taxonomy): Eukaryota > Metazoa > Chordata > Aves > Eurypygiformes > Rhynochetidae > Rhynochetos > Rhynochetos jubatus. Next base: position 30,905,719 of record CM050650.1, read on the forward strand.
AAAAAATTCCCGGCAGCTAGTACAAACTAGCTGAAACGCTGCTTCGCTCCCTAGGGCATTTCCATTTTCTCTAGGGTAAATGAAACCTCGTACAGTTGGTTTAGCCACCAAAGCTGGCAGGGGGCTTGTGCGACGTTTGGTCCACAGCAAAAATACTCTGAAACTGGAGAGTTTTCCTGAAACTGCAGCCCACTTGCTCAGTGTATTATCTAACACAGTTGTTGGAATGGAGTGCTGAGGAGCAGTCCGACTCCAGCTATTTGGAAGATGACCTTGTACGAAACAGAATCACTGACAGTTTATCAGAGGTGAGAAAAGCATCAACGTGCTTGCCAGGAACATAAGCTTGCTAGAGTCTCTTAAAAGCTTACCTCCTCGTAGAAAATATCCAGAGTGTCCTGAAGGTGCTTTACATACTTTTGCACTGAATAGGTTTCCTGTGTCATTAGAAAAATAGAGAAATTGGATCAGCCCTCTTTCAGGAACGCAGAAATTTGTTTCACCTGAAGAAAGGAGCCCACAGACTCTCTAGTAGCAGGGCAGTCTATGAGAAGATGTACTGACTCGACGCTCCCTTTTTTTGTCTTTGTTGGCAGATATATTTTAAGATCAAGAGGTTTATTGCCACATGCACACAGGTTATATAGTGCTTGTCTTTCTATGTCACTAATATAGTCCCTTAATCTCTGTAGAAAATCCTGAGGTATATAATAGTTCTTGGCAGAGGCTTTGCCTGACGAATGACTACATAAATCACAACTTTGGATTCCATGTTGTCTCTTATGGGACCCGGGCCAGAGTAGTAGTTTGTCTTATGAACAGAGAGATACAATTGTTATTTTTCCTAAACAGCCAATCTGAAGGAATTGATGCGGAGGCAGTCAGGCCCCACAAAACCCATCGGCAAAAGGACTTTGTGACTGTAGTTACAGAGGTGTAACTGTGGGGGCAAAGGCTCCGGGCAGCAGCCTCTAAAGGAAAATGGGCAAAACTGAGGAAACAGTCCCTAGTCATTCCAATGGGCTGGGGTCCAGGTGCCCAATCTGTGTCACAGGAACCTTTTCAGAGGAGACGACCACTGACAGCTCGATAAAAGACACCTTTTTCACTATAAATTAATGTTATTTCTGTTGGTGTCATTCTGAAGGAAGAATGAGGCATCCTCACTAATGTTTGCATGGAGACACTTTCCAGCATAAAACTTCACTTGTGTCCCCGTAACAACATGCCTCAGACACCACGCTGTCTTGATTGCTTTGTCTGGTTAAGCTGGGAGAGCTCTTCTTTGGTTTATCCTTGGTGTTTTGTTCAATTTGGGGCGGGTTGCTGGTTCTTAAATAATGCGTTACTCTGGAGCTACAGTGCCCCGGTATTAAAAGCTGAGCACTTGTTTTCTGATACAATACAGATGAAAGGAACAGGACTTCTAAGTGCTTTTTAAACAAAGAGGAGCTTTGGCTCACAGAGAGAGAAAGGTTAAATTTGCAGGGCTGGTCACTTGCCAAGTGCCTGGGTGAGCGTGCCTAATTCAGAGCTACCAACCTTGTCCAAGCAGTACTGGCACAGGTCGTTGCCTCCAACAAGGACAGTGATCAGCTTCCAATCTTCCTTGAAATTAATTTTCTAGTGGCACATAAAATAAACAGATTGCAGCATCCATCGCTTAGGCATGCAGAGGTAAATTCACAAATGGGGCTGAGTGGGGTGCGGGCGGCATGGCGGAGCACAGAAAGGAGGCGTGCTGAGTTAAGATGGCACAAGAAAAGCATCTGTCCAGGGGGAAAATGTGAACTGTTTGCTAGTCTAGCTGCAATTCATGTTGGCTTTCATAAGGAAACCCCCTTCAGCAGATCTGTCAGTGTAGCAGGGTATAGAAATGCGTCTGTGGCAGCAAGCGTGCCTAAATGAACGTCAGCTTCAGGACAGGGATGGACAGGAGAGATTTGCCAGCCGCGGTTGAACACTGCAGGCAGCGCGAGGACGAAGAGATGGGGGAGTGGATGCTGGAGTGACTCATGGAGCTGTGGAACTGGAGCTGCTGGGGATCCCTGCCAGCTGGGCAAGTATTACCCCACGGCCAAGAGGGGCGAGAGGCACCCCAGGGAACAGACAGCTCGATTAAAATAGAAGAGTCCAGGAGGCTGGTGACTTCACTGAGCTCATATAAGGGCAGCTGCAGCATCCACGTCACTGCAAGCTAACAATAGGCGCTGCTGAGAGCTGGAACTCATAAAAACATTTTGTAATGTTCAGTGCAAAGAAAGGAATCAAAGGCAACTATTTTTAGTGTGGTGCATTTACATAACAAACATCTGCGAAAGGATCCCACAAATAGAGGAAGGGCCTGGGAATCACCCACAGGTCTGGATTCTCCTGCTTAACCAGCACTTTGTTCAGAAAGCCTTTCATGAAGAGGCAAAGTGTGGCAGGGACTTCCCCCCTCCCCTTTTTTAAAGATGCATAAAAAGCAGTGAATAAAACAAAGCTCTAGAGCCACATACTATTTTATTGAAGAGCCACGCCAGCGCCCTTCCCTCTGCCAGACAACCGGTAATGCAGGGTAACTGACAGTGGGACTAGCATGCAGCATCCATCAAGAGTGCTGGCACGGAGAGACACATGCTCTGACAAATCCTGCTTATTCAGTACCTTCCTTTCCCATTCAGCCTGAGCCAAAGAGCACCAGGCTCTCCCATTCCCTTACCGGGTGCTCTCCCTGAACCAACAGCTCACACCCCAACAGTCGTCCACTCAAATTCAGTCAACACTTGGAGCAGGGCAGCCTTGGTTTTCTTTCAGATTCCCTCCCCCCACCCCAAACTGCAGCAGCAGCCACTGAATTAAAAGTGAGTGGTCCTTTTGGTGTCCTTTGTAGCCCTCAGTGCAGCTGGCACAGCTGGCTGGTCAACAATACTAGATCCACTACTAATTCCCTAAAAGCTTGTGGCGTGACAGGGATTCACCCAACCCTGAGGTTCCTGGCCACTAATCATTTGTATGTTCAGAACCAGAGTTTCAGAGGGCCTAATCTCCTGGAAAGACTTCAGTTGTCCCCCCACTTCTCCGTACTGCCGTTTCCCAGACCCAAGAGTGAATAGTGTGACTCGTGTTTGTCACCAGGTGCCTGCTCCAGTACTTCTACACTCAGCCTTTATGACCTCCCCTTTTGAACCCTGCTGCTCGACTAACCAGTCCTGTGATCTCCACAAAGTCCTCAGATCTTCCCTCTTCCTCACTACCACCCTTACAACTTCTGGCTGCACTGCACCCTACGTTAGTGTCTGCCTTCTGCGTTTGCACCCCACCTGCATGGATCTGTATAGGTAAATTACCATCTCCTGAAGGCTAATCCCTGGCACATTCATCATGGAAAGCACACGAGAGATAAGGACCCTGACTTTGCTTCCGTCAGTAAAGCACTCTTCACACGCAAGCATCCATTCAACTAAAGTCATGTACAGAGACCATGGGAGCACTGAGAGGTGGGCCAAGTTCCACTTACCGAGCTGCTCCTCATTAACTCCACCAGTTCGTGTGCTTGGGCTGGCATATTGCTGTAGGGAGAGGACAGAAGCACTGTAGATGCATGCTCTGAAAGATCATCTTGATCTCCCACTCCTCATTTCAGGGAATCTTAGGATCAGCAGAAATCAGTACAAGGAAAGTGATGCCTCAAAAGGATGAGCGAACATAGGACCAAGATCAGCAGCAGTTGTACAAGTGAATAATCTGATCTGAAAGGGCTTCAGCTAGGATGGCTGCCAAGTGGCAGGCAACTGGGATGAATTCTTCCCATCTCAGAGTTGGCTTAAGTGCATTTTGTTTGGAGAAGACCACTAATGCCCAGATGCAGAGACATTTAGTTGCATAACTCCCTTTGAAATCTAGTGGGGAAGTTTGGTGCTTACACAGAAGCTGGGCACCTAACCAGCCTTCCTGATCCAGCCTTAAATTCCTACAGCTTGTCTTATGGCCGGAAGATATTGCTTACACTGTGGAGCCGCCAGGCTGGAGAGTCTCAGTCCAGCCCTGGGAAGGATGCAGCATACACGGGGCAAAGCACAAACCACGCTGAGACACCAGCTGGAAGCTTCAGCTCCTGATACACTAGCATGAGACAGTGCTTGAGCTAATAAGCCCTGCCTCTCCCCAGCATGAACACAACTGCGGTTACATTACTTGTACTCCCACAACCACGCTGAGCACCCTGATTCTTTGCTCAGGGCACCCGTGAAGTATTGAGTAGCTACACAGGCTTTGCTAGCTATCCTGAAACGCTATTGCAGTAGGTTTTATGAGTGCTAAAGGTGTCACAGAAAGTCTTGGAAGAAAATTCCATGAGTATCCTAAGAGCAGGCACAGCGTACACAATACAAACTCTTACACATTTGGGTTCTTAACAGACTAGTAGATTTTTTCCTTCTGGAGGAAAAAGGGATTAATTCCCAGCTGCTCATTCTGTTCTTTTTCTTTGCAATGCAACTGCTGATAGTTTTTAATGCCATTAGGGTAGCAGCGGGCTTCTGTTTGTTAGTTTGAGGGACATTTCCCAGAAATCAAGAAATAAATGAGAGATGCTCATGAATTTTTTTCTCATTACAGATATGGCTTGAGAGTGAATCAGGGACCTGCATACTGAAGGCTGGGCAGAAAAAGGTACTGGTAGAATAAGAAGCATAATTAAGGCATTGGCTAGTAAATTCCAGGCAGAGGTAAAATGAAGAAAGGAAGTTTCTCTCTGTCCCCAGTTTACAGAAAGATACAAATATATCCTCCAAATATTGGATTTAAAAAAAAAATTTAAATCAATCAAAAAACATCAGATCACAGAAACATGCTCAGTACAAGTAGGTCATCAGTATTAACTCAGTCTTAGCATGCACTTTAAATACAATCTGCCAGCCCATCAGTTCTCACTCCTTTACCCTTCCTTGGTTGCGACTGTGCTTACCGTGCTGTGGCACCTCTCTTTGCAACGTTGAACCCGGCTGTTTCCTTGGAGGTGCCAGTGGAGAAGCCAATGAGGTCCGGATTAAATTTTTTCAAGATATCTTATAAAGAGAAAGCACAGTGTTTAGCCATCCACAGTACAACCGGCAGCACTGCCTCCTGTAGAAGCTCAGGCCAAGCGAGTGGTGAGAATGTGGACCCGGGTTTTCTCCTCATTCACTGTGACCTTGTAGATGGTATAGACACACCTGCCTTGGAGACTACTTACTGTCCAAACCAGCACAGCAACTATTTGTCTCCATGGCCTGGAGAAGCCGGGGTCTGGCAGCCCAGGAGCTGCACAGGTCATAGATGCCAGGTCCCTGGCAACTCACTGGTCTTGAATTTGAGTGCCAGAGTCATCATGGTTACTTTCCCTCATGTACCGGGAGCAGACTCTCTGAATATGGCTCTCTACCTCCCACTCCTCCAGCTACCCATCAAGATAATATTTTATTGCAGAGAAGTGAATTTAATTCACATTTCTATATTTCACCGAAACCCACAGTGGGGAAGCATGATGTCTGAAAACTGTTATTGTCACTGTGCCTGTACTGCTGTCGGAAACCTCTTTGTAGAGCCTCATTTATAATGCATAAATGAAATGCGCCTTCTATTTTTCTTAAATCACAGCGATGTGCGTGGTACAAGACAAAGCATATCAGATTTTATTACCAACAGTGTCAGGTACTGTCAAACTGCTCCACAGCGTGGATCACATACAAATAGATCAACCATTGTGAACCAAGTCCCTTCCAATTTATGGTCACACTGACCACTTACTGGTTTCTATGGCAACTACAGGCACCGATTACACAGAACACTAGGACAAGAAATTTATGGTATTTTTAGATTATATTTTTTTCAGTGCAATGTAGCAATTTGAAATCATCAGGAGGAACCATAACTTTGTCAACAACGCTTTCTAGGTGTACCACTAGTTGTTTTCTAAGCCTTTGCCCACAACCATTACAGTCAGTCACTGGAAGGCATAAAATGAAATAAGGGAGGAGGAGCAGGTCTGCCATGAACTTCTGTCACCTTTAGCACATTTACTCCTGATCATTTCTGTCAAGAGGACAATACAATCACATGCAGGTCCTGTGATGTGGAGGGGCTGAATCAACTTTGGAGCTAGTCGGGTCAGTCTGGGTTTCAGCTGTGACTCACATGAACTGTTCATGTCCGCACTAGATAGGCATCCCCCACTGTTCCCAAGGAAAGTGTGACCGTTTCCAGATGTTTCCTAGCTTCTACTTAGACTGCTTTCAGAGTAATACTCGCCTTTCGCTTCTCTCACATTGATCTGCCAGGATACTCACTGGGTAAAGTAGCCTGGGTCTCCAGGGTCCCATCACCTCCAATACTACAAAGGGAAAGAACAGAATCATCAGGCAGGGTTAATCCTGCAACCATCTGTCACCATATGTTGCTGTAGCAGCCTGGGAAGGATGGGAAACAAAAATATCCCAAAACAAAACACTGACTTCAAACAGGGCTAAGAAGATAAACCACTAGAATTCAGGGAAAGTACTGAAAGATTTCACATTAAATCGAGCAGGGCATCAGCTGACATAGATGTTGTGTCTCCAGACTGGGGATAGAGCATACTGGGAGAACTGATTTTTCATACAGACATGCTGGGATGCCCATCACAGAAAGGCATACTTCCTCACCAAAGTTGCACCACGTGGCCTTGCTGAAACTGCATTTGTGTGCAGTTATGCACAGAAGAGAGACTGCATTACATGCCCCCTAACTACCTACCTGGGATTCTGCAGTGTGGATTTATGAAAAGAGTCTCTGCCTCTACCATTCAAAACTTGTCTGTGTGCATAGCCAATGTGTTCTTATACTACCCTGGCAGCCCCCCCCAGAAAATATCTTTGCCTGTAGATACATACATGGGGGCAAGAAAGTACGAAGAAAAGAATGTAAACATGCACATACGCTTATCAAGCGTACTTCTGCCCATATGAAGCAGGCGGTTTCCTTCCACTCTACCATGGATATTGAGATTCACACCCACTCTATCATGTATTGTCTCTGCCCACTTTGCAATAGCAAAGATGTCTGGGACATCTTCGCAGAATACGCACGCAGTGCTCTCACCGTGTTCACGCCAATCCACACTCAGGCTCTCTAGCGTTACACACGGCATTAGATAATCACAGCAACAGCAATGTTTTGAATTAACTCCAGAGAGACTAGCAAGAGGCTCCAAGAATTCACTCATATTAATAAACCAGTACTGTCAGTCCCACAGGACTGTTCTTGTAGCAATCAGGTCTGGTTAAAAAGACAACAAAACAATCACAAAACCAAACACCGCCCTACCCCCTCAAGAACCAATTTCTTTCTCTTCCAGTCCTGACTCCTCCAATCCATACCAAGCAATACTTGCTTTCAGCATCCTACCCCTGCATTTACATACTTAAGTATGTAACTACATAGCCAGGTGACCCACACTTTTATCTGTGTCTGTGGACAAAAACTGAGAGAAAATTGAGCATTTTCACCTCCAGGAGAGTCCCATCCAGTCTGTTTGTAGGTCAGCTGGTTTGGCTCCTACTGCAGTCTGAAAAGGATGGAAAGAACCATTTATAAAATACTAGAAGGAAAAAAGTGCTGTATGTTTAGGTAAGACAGACATCGTGATTTGAAAGTGCTGAAGCATTTTGGTAACTTTACTCTGCATCCAGTCAAGCTTTTGCAACACCCCAGTTTTAGCATCACCTTATTCACGTTATTATTGGTGTCCTTATTCACCGCCACACACTGGCCCCTGGGCAGTCCTGCATCTCCTGAACTTCAAATTCACATGCTTCTCATATGAAAAAGCAGCTCACCTAGATAGCAGGCTGTGGGACATAGGAGGAAATCTAGTCCAGCCAGACGGCATCCGACTGTAAGGTCAAGGACATAAGGCTTTAGAACCACTACTCCAAATATTGTTTCAGCAGTCCAATGGGACCCAGATTAATATCAATGGATCCAGATTAACATCAACAGCTTTGTATTTGTCTGTTTTTTTCTGGTGGAAAATGTTTCATTCTGACATTTCCTAAAGACAGCTGATTTTGAGAGAGACTTAATAATTTGGGGGGGATAACCCCAAAAGCAACTCCCAAAAAACATATTGGTGAAAAATTCCCAGCCATATTTAGCTGTAAATAAATCAGTAGAGGAGCTGCTTTTAAATCTGCCAAGAAAACAAATCTTTCTTGTAAAATCCACTTTTCCTCTGCTGGATCCAGTCTGATAGTCCAGCACAGAGACTTGATGAGGTGTAGGCAGGATTGTTTCTGCCAATACATGTAAGCATGTTGGCATATCTATTGCTCTCACCGTGCATGGGTGCTAAGAAGTCAGACAGATGCATTCTAGCCAGTGACATGACTAAGTTGATCAGTGTTTCATTAATCTCCAACTGCATCTAGACTGAGAACAGCCTTCCTGCAGGCTGAACTTCAATATCTTTTAAATATATGTAAGTTAATAAATAAAGGCATCAAAACAAAGAAATTTGTGATGTATTTGAGTAGCTCACAGGTCTGGGAGAGGCCTCTAGCAAGGTCAGCACCCTGACCTGCATTCAGGGTGGCAATTGTGCAAATGGGTTCTTCTCCAGTGTTACAGCTTCCAAGTGGTTTCACTTGATTTTATATTCTTCAAAAAGCCATGGTATCAACTCAGTCATAAGCACTGACTGCATTCAGGGCTCTTGTGGGAAATATCGGGAGGCAAATCAATGCCGCAGTGGACCAAGACAGATCTTTGCTGCTGCAGTCCCTCTGTGCCGGGGACGGTTAGGCAGTACAAAGTGTGTACTGCTGCTGCTGGCTGTACTGCACTTTGTGTGTGCAGGGTGTGTATGTGTACACACATGTAGGAAATACTCTGTCATTTTTTCTGCGCCCCCAGGAATAAATCCCTTAATGAAAACCCCAACCACACCTTGCTGTGGCAATGGCAACTAATAGGAACTGAGTGAATAATAGCAGTATGAAAAACTGCCTTGCTCGGTTCTTGCGACAGGGACCTCCAACATCAGCCTGGCCCTTATGACTGGGGTTCTCTGAGAGATTTCATATACTAAAAGTATTAAAATTTAAAAAAGAAGCAGCGTGTGCTGGTGCACATGTGTAGCACTGGATGTGGGGAAGAAAATCAAGTAATTAATTTTAAGTCATGGCAATGGACAGGAGGGAGACTTGCGGGGTCATTGCTGAGGTCTTCTAAGAAAAGCTCAAAGCTCAGCAGCAGGGGGAAAACCAGGATTACATTAGGTCAAGCAAAATCCGTTTCAGAGCTAATGAGGAGGTGAAGACGTGCACACCTGCCTGTAGATAAGCCTGATCATTTAAGGGCTTCAGTCCCTTCAGCTCCCTCTGAACTCCACAGGAGCTGAAGCTGCTAGAATGAACACCAGTTTAGCTCAGGAGTTAAAATTCATGGGAACTGTTGACATGAATGTTTGCTTTCATCCCCTGCCAGAACCTACTACAGAATCCTGTAGTGCTGTGGAATTCTGGAACCTTTTCTCAGAAAATTTCAGTGTGGTATTCCCTGCCTTCTCTGGGGCCTTTCTTTTCTGTGCCTACTCTTTCCAGTTTGCATTTCTTGGTACACAAAATATGCCAGAGTTTTAACTGTAAGATGCCTAAACCAGGGAGCAACATCTGAAAGCAAACTTCTGAAATACAGAAGTATCAGAATTATCTCAAGTGAGAAACACTTTGTTCTGCAATCAATCATTTCTGTAGGAATTTTCATCAAGATCTCTCATTGCATGAAAAATGCCAATTGCGCACTCTTGTTTTCATGTCAGAAAAGACTATCCCTATAAGGCAGACATTTCCCTTTTCAAAAACACTTGAATGAACCGTTTGCAGCAGAGAATGTGATCCCATTTCTGTTCTGGCCTGAATTATTCATTGCTGAATTACACAATTGCCAGTGTCACTCATATCCCTTCAGGCCATTTCTTTGCAAAGGGACACAGGTAGATGAGTTTTGCTTTTCCAAGCCAAAGCAATTTGCTTTCTATCTGATGATGCCTGACACAACCACATCTAGGCAAAAATCGACAATTGCTCTTCTCGTTCTAAATGTGGGAATACAGCAGTACTCACAGTCAGGGAATCTCCCAGGGCTCCTATGACTTTGATGTCAGCAGGTTGTAGCTCATGTACTAAAATACAGTAGGAGAAAAAAGCAGGATTATTGACAACTGACACAAAACACTTTAACAGAATAAAGAAGCAAGTCTTTGGTTCCAATCTGATGGCGTTTTTACAGTTTTTAAGGGAGAATGAGCCCCAAGTTCTGTGCGTCAGGTAGGCAAAAGGCAAGTCATCTTGCCTTTGCTTGCAACAGTGAACTAACACAGAAATAAATGGACCTAAAACAGCTTAGGAGAAAAAAAAAAAAAACAGATTAGATATGTTTAGGGATGCATACATTCACATGCTCTTTTAATTGGTTTTCAGGTTTGGGCCATAGATCAATACTTCCTATTAGCATTCTCCCCGTAAAGCCTTCCAGCTACACAGAGAGCTCTCACCCTGCTGCTTGTCAGAGCAGGCTCACCAGGCAGGTCAGACTTGCTGGGCCACTAAGCTACCCGGGCAATTTTAATGTGCCATGTTGCTGTACATGGTACACGTCTGTGATAAATCATGTGATCACATTTGGCCACAGAGAGCACACCTGCTGCGACACAGAGCTTTCTGGGTAGGGCAAAACAGACTTTCTTCCTTAGCTGCTAAATAGATCAGCTTTTATCTAGGATGTACAATTTCAAGATCTTACTGTTTTTAAAAGCAAAAGGTGAGATCTTTCCTTTTTGTGATTTTAGCTTACAGGTTCTTTCTCACCTGATGTTGGGACATGACTGGACGGAGGCTTTTCGGAACACAACAGGTTACTGCCCCAGTTCTGAAATGACAAGTTACAAAACTGGTTCACCTTGTGATAATATGGAATTCATATAAGGTTTAATTGTACAGTGAAGGGCAAAACCAAGTTAAGACATAGATCCTACTCTGGTGCCTATAGCTCAACAGTCCTTTCCTCTTCTTTGTGAAATACTGTCCAAACAGTCATTAATTTTGGTGACATTTTCTAGCCAAAGCCTAGATTTTTTCCAATGGCAAAACATTTCATCTAGAAATATTGCTTATGACAAAGTTCCGTGAGGAGGATTATTTTTTTTCCTTTTCCCTACAGCCTGAAGATTTTGTCAATTACCTAGAAGGTGGTGTCTCCAGCTTTGAAGTTCTGCTCTGTCTCAAAGGACTTCAGATGTAAAACCAAACAAAACAATAAAATCCTCTAAAAAGTTATAATATTAATGTATTACATTATTATTACTTCCCATGTACATCACTGGAATCCTGTTCTTTTCCTAGACACTTTCCAGGAAGGCTTGCTTTCTCTGAACATAAAATTTGAAAAAAAAAATGAATCTTCAGAAGTTTCAGTAAAAAGAGCTATCAGCCTCTAAATAGGCCTTTACCGTACACTCGTAGGTAATATAATAGCTATTATGTTTATTCCACCAATCGAGGAAATTGAGTCAACCACACATTGCAAAACATCTTGGTTAACCAGCAAAGACAGCTGATGAATGTGCCACCCACACTTTTTGGTAGTGAGAAACAATATTAGCTAAGAAGGCAGTGAGGGAAAACCACAGATTTTTGTAATGGGCAGTCCCTGCAAAGACAGTTGCTTACACTGATCTAAGTGGCAGCCCTGCTTGGAGCAGGAGGTTGGAGTAGGGATGTCCTGAGGTCCCTTCCAACCCCAATTATTCTACAATGGCACAATTCTACCATTCAGAGAAAAATTACAAGGACCAGTGGTCTTCAGAAAGCATGGTTAGGGTTAAAAAACCACCAAGACAAATTTATGTGTTCTTGTGAAAGATGGCATAATAGGCTCTACTATCAACCATCCAGTTAAAGTCTGGTTGCAGAGGCGCAAAAGGACATCTGGGCCTATTTTCAGATCAGAGAGAACACAGTTCCTTCACTCACTCTACTGTTTCTTGCCTTTCCCTATCACTTGCTATCTCCGTTGAGATTCAGTGGAAGTGCAAGGATTACCCCTTAAAAATATAACTCCAGCTCTACAGATAAAAATCCCATTTCAATATTGCAAATTATGGCTTGCTGGAACAATAACAGCTGGTGCCCTTGGTAACCCTCAAGGCACACAGAGATTTTCAAAATTTGGCTAGGCATGAGGACCCCCTCTAGGCCAAACTAGCTCAGCCCATTTTGACTGCCACCTCCAACCACACCCAGGCTGCATGCCAAGAGCAAATAACCGCCCCTTTTCCTCAAGACCTACACAAAGGCTGTTTCTGCAGTCAGTTTAATCTACCTCATGGTAGTGGCTCAGTCGTGGTGGAAAGCGAATCCCTTTGAAAACGGATTTTTGTGTCTGGCTGCAGATCCAACATGTAAAGGTGACTGCCCTCTACAGGTTAAGCTTACCTGAGCGCATGTGGCTCAAGAAGAGAATATGCAAACCTTCCTCCCACCATTTGGGGGCTCGGGGTTCTAAGCTGTCTTCTCCCTATTGCAAGGAACTTGCTATCTGAATTAATGATGCATCCCAGGTGACTTACTGTTGAACACAGCTTTGATACAATCGCTCCAATTAATACAATTAATGTTGTTTGGCTTTTAGGAAGAGTTTAACATTTGTGTGCACAGGAAAAAACGCAATGCAAGGTAGATTTCCCGTTCTGAAAACCGGTAGTGGTTTATCTCATCTATAAATTCAGGATGATGTGTGAACAGTCACCAGATACAGCTTTGCATAGTTTGCCTACCTCTATCGGCTCACTAGTGGGCTCCACAGGCGGATATGTGTAGTTGCTATTCTTGTATGTTCCCAGGAATTGTTTGTCCTGGAGAAAGGGGGAATACAAAAGAGAAATCAGGCAATAAACTCATGATACAGACCATAGCAAGAGATATCAAGACATCATATCACCAAGAAAGCAATTGTTTAAGCTGCAAAATAGGGACCTGGATTTTGAAACCATGCTCCTTTCTTGAATTCAGCAATAAGATTTGTGCTTAGCACTTTATGGCAAGAATGGCATATGCCAGGTGCTGATTACAGTTTAGCGTTTTCCCCTCCTAACCTTGCAGAAATTACCTAGACTTCATGATATGTTTAGTCCTTTCAAAAGACACTGACGTTGCCTAGAGAAACCTGGGCAGATCTTCCTGTGTCAGCAGAGGGGAGGTGAAAGATTGATTACTGAAAGGATCAGTCTTCCCTCCCAGAGAGGCTGTATAAATTGCATGGTTATTTTTGACCTCTACTAATGCAACATGCATTCAGGAAGACATGCACATTTTGTAGGCTAAAAGATCTCACTGGGAGGCCCACTTACCTCAACTAAGAGCAATTCCAGTATCTGCATGAGGAGGTCTTGCAAAGCACCAAAATCAGAAGGCATATTTAATTGAGTATAAGACCCACTGTTCTTTTATTTGCAGGGGTTTATCCTACTTTAAGTTGCCTCAATGCAAGTCATTTTCCTTGGCTTGTTGGGCCCTTACCAACTGGCACACCTGGTATTTTCATGGACATGACTACCTGAAGTAGGATTTTAAAAATGTAGTGAGTCTGTGGGAACTATAAATGGAATTTGTGGGTGTCAGAACCTGAAACAATCTACTACTCCCTTTAGTAGTGAAGAAGGTAAAATCCCCTGGAAACAGTCCTTTGCAGCACTGTTTCACAGTCTTTACCTCAGATATTTCTGAGCAGGGAAGGCACTGGCACTTCTATCCATGACTTTTTCAAAGCACTGTGGTCTTACTATTTCTGAAAACAATGGCCACAGAATATTTGCAAGGGATATAAAACTTTCCTACGCCTACTTCTCAAAATCAGCACCTTTGAATAGGAGTGGAGAAGGGGAAAGAAGTATAAAAGCCACATTTTTGGCACTGAAGAAGTTGCTAAGTTAAATTAAGTTGCCTGGAAATAATTCTGGGTAAAATGAAGTAGGATCAATTTAAGTGAATCTGAGGACTTTTGAAACACGCTGATTAATAACTCAGCAGATCTTTTTCTTTTAGAATGGACACACGATAAGAAAAAACCCTCCTGTATGACTTAAATGACTGTCTCCAGACAGCTGGGTCCCTGATCTGTTCAGTTCTTTGGCCTCCTTGTTGAAACTTCTGAAGAAAGGGAGTCAATCATTGCTGACTGCAGTGGTCATTTCCACATGTTGATAACTAGCAACTGTACTGCAAGTTCAGCAGTTTGTTTTATATCTGTAGAAGCAGCTTCCAAAGTATCCCCTTTATGGATCAGGCCAGGGAAACCAACCTGCCACTGATTCAAGAGATAAAAGGTTTTGGGTGTTTTCAGAGCCCAAACACCATTGATTCTAATGGGAAAGTTAATGCAGAATATTCCATTGTTTGCTCTGTGAGCTGTCTCTGTACTTCACAAACATAACAAAACACAACCTCTGCTACAACTGAAAACACACAAATCAGCATGTTGTTGATCAGTATTCATTGCACAGTAAAAGGCCAAGGGACACCAGAGCAGGTATATGAGAGCACCCTCTCACTTCAGAGGTAAGCAGAGAACATTTTCAGTAAACCTGCTCCAGGCATATTGAACCCCTGCTCTCTGCAGCAAGCACAAGCAGGAACAGCCTCCTGATACCCAGCTTCCACAATGTGGGCATTTACCTGAGTTGGACAGTCAAGGACAAAGTCAGCCATGAAGTCAAACGATTCAGCTTTCTGGCCTACAGGCTGTAACTAGAAAGGAAGAAAAAAAAAACCCTGCTTTGTAACCATGTTGGTTCATCTTACATTTGTGTAACAATTCTAATCCAAAAGAATCTAAATATACCTTTCAAGTATATATATAAAGCTGCCTGTATTTATATACCTTGATTTACCCAGCACTGAAATGCATCTACTTCTCAGAAAGAACATGGCAACTGCATAACAAAACAGCAACTCCAGAAAGAAGCTTAAAATGGAAAGTGGAAAGCTACACTGGATCAGTTTAAACTCCTGGAGGTTTTTGGCAGGCACATGAAGTACCTTGGAATTTCTCCAGAAGACAAGGTCATAAATTCACTTCTCTTGCATAAAAGACACTTAGAGTCCCTCAATTTTTATAGCTGAGCTGCATGATGGCATGTCCAAGAAAAGGCTGTTTATGTGTAGAAGATTAAGCCAAATTTAATTAGAGGTGCTGTTTGATGATCACAAGCAATCAAGACATTACTCTGAAGTATATAGAAGTTACCATCCAGGATCTGAGAGACCGCCTCTGCATGCATACTCCTACTGCACTGCAATGCTAAGTAAAATGAGTTGCTTAAGCAATCTTTAATGACACATTTTTATTCAGCTTTACTCATTTCCAAAAGTAGTAAAACTAAACTGAATTAAAGCCACTTTAATTCCTAATGAGACATTCACAACACATGGATATAAACCAAACTTCTAAGTAATCTGTTTTAAATTGACATATGCAGTTACAATTCTTTATTTGGTGGTTTCCCACAGCAGCTCCCAGAAACATCATCCTTATTGAATACTGTCCTGCCTTTCATGACAAGGGGTGAAGTAGACGTGAAGTTGCTCGGTGGAAATCACAAATGACTGACCACGCACCTACAGCACCCCACTCCTCCCTACACACTTTAAGAAGCAAGAAATTCTAGGCTGAGAGCACTGTCAGAAATTTGAGGGTATCCAACTAGTAAAGAAGAAACAAACACAAGATGTAGAGTTATCCAGGCCTCCATTGTGATGTTTACTACAGACATTATTTTAATTCTGGTCAGGTCTAGGTAAAGAGCACGTTATATGCAAAGCCTGTCACCTTACCACAGTATTCCAGAGAGCTTTGGCAAGCTGAGAATGGCCTTTCTGGCTCGGATGGAAACAGTCAGGTGAAAAGTAGGAGACATCTGGATGCCCATCCTACAAAGGAAAGTGTAAAGGACATCTGAGTGCAGAAGAATCCACACAGCTCCAACTTCGGGTTGCTGAGGCCAAATCCCAGTAATGGGATGTTCATGCTACTTGTTCTTGCTGCTCCAAGCAGGAAAGTCTCATGATAACCTGCTGATACAAAGTGTACTTCAGCAGGTCCATGATGATAAGAGCTAGAGATGCTTATGCGCATCCCCGGCAGATACAGATATGTCCAGAAACAGCAAAACCAGCATTTTCAATTACATGTCTAGCCTCTCTCCAGGTTCTGCCATAAAGATGGGTTCCTCTCCTCGGCATCTCATCAGAACTGGCACCACTGCGCTCTGCAGCACCTTTACATGGTATCAAGCATGTCATGGATGCTTTACCAGAAGGAGCAGAGCTCATCTGCTTTTTCACAGCTGTGTCACTTCTGCAAGTTCAAAAGGAGCAAGAAGCAAGTAAGTGTTCGAGGGAGGGCAGCCAGTCTGACTGAGCACACCAGTGCAGTCTCCTTTCTGAGCAAAACTGGACTTTAACACAAATACTGAAGGAAACAGTATTTAAATATCTTGGCTTTCATGTGAGTACTGAGATGAGAAAGTCTAGGTCACAGGTGACTGACACAACATTTTTTTGGTCAGAGCAGTCCTTCCTTAAAACTTGAGCAGGTTTTGATTCAGTGTCTTTGAGCTAGCTTGTAAGAGATCTACGATGAAAATTTCCATCTATATCTGATCTTTTGCCCAGTTTAGCAGCAGAGTTTTCAGTTCAGGAACATCTGAATGTTGTGCAAGATAAGAAAAACAGCATCCTGAGCTTTCTTAAAATCCAAACTAATGCTTGCAAGACTGTACAAAAGTTCAGAAATATTTTGCTGCTTCTGTGTTGTTGGTTTTTTTTTTTTTTCCTGTGTTCCCTACCTCAGTACTGAAACCCGTGGCGATGACTTATCGCAGGAACCAGCTTCACAAACAACATCATCAAAGCCTGTTTTTCCTGGGAAGCTTTCAGCCAGTTTTCCAAACTTGTCCGTAGCAGCATCTGAACTTCTCAAACATACCACTAGCTATTACTGGCATTTTCAGGATCACTCCGGTTCAGTTATACCAGAGCAATCCCTGCTCAGTATTTTGCCCCATCTGCTCTTAGTTCCAGGTGAGATGAGGAAGTGCAGATGCGTGTGAAAATTAGCAAATGGAGATTCAGTTTCAGAGAAGGTTTGGATCATTTCCTAGATTTATAGTTTACTGAGACTTACCATTCAAAGTACTGAAATATAATTGCCAGTAGCAGGAAAAATGGCTCACTACATAAAACTACTACTTCCACCAGATCATATGTAAACTTCTCTCTCTGTCAGATACAAAAGAATGAGTTATGGGCCACGAAGAGGAGGTGATGCTGTAGTCTCTAATGTGCACTGCAGCTATGTTGCTCTGAGACCTGTAACTTAATATCTCTTTTATTAATAATATTATATTTTCAGAAAGAAAAATATTTATGCACCCTTGAGAACATACATAAACAAACCTCTTAAGTCAGGTTTTGATTCATTTTCCAGAACAGTATTTCATATTGACAGTACAACAAAGAACTGCTAACTATAAGAAGAAATCTGATGTACTATAACAAAACCCAACAAGTTCTAATAAGAAAAGCACAGAACAAGCTGAAACTATTTTGCATATAGTCTCCAGAGGTTAGATACCCACACTTAGGTTTTTGAATGCAGAAGTCTCTTTAGACCGTACCTGGCCAAGAGGAATCTTGGGATTTTGAAGGAAAGGCTGGATGACCACTGTGAAATTTTCATGAGTATCATATCTGCCAGAGTCCACTAGTCTCTGAATGCCAAGCTGCAAGAAATTAAAAACAAACAAACAAACAAAACACCAATAATCCAGCAACATCTCTGCATCATAATTGAGTTTTTTGGTGTTTGGGGTTTTTTGTTGTAGTTTTTATGGGGTTTGGTTTGGGTTTGGTTTTTTCTTTTTTTTGAGAGCCTGAGAATCAGAAGGAAGTTTTTACTTCTTAACTGAAATAGCCACAGATGTTGGTAAAAGGTGAGCCTCGCAAAGTGGCAGAGAAAGTTGGAACACAATACTACAACTGTCTGTGGGGGACAGGACTTTAGTGACTAAACTCCCACCTATCCATCTGTACTAGAAAATAAAATTTTTCTGAGGACCTTTGCTGCTGATTTTGGTCATATGTTGTTTTGGATAGCATCAAATTACCTTCTGCTTAGCTCATAGGGCCCATTTGGGTAAAATATTGCTATGATATGTTGCTTGGTAACCAAGACCTCAATGGAAATAAAGTAACTGCACCACTCTTGATAAACATACCTGGTAAGCTTTGGTGGCTTCCCTCACCATCGTTAGATTTGGTGAGTTTTCTTCTCCCGTGAGAACACAACTACACAGATAACTGTGGGAGAGGTTCAAGAAGAAGACAGGAATAGAGAGAGTTAGAGGTCTGAGAATGCAAAAGCCACTTTCTGCCACTCAGTGCACTCATGACATTGGAGGTTCAAAGACACCTGTACAGTCATATTTCTGTGAAAATGTCTTATTGTTCTTGCCATTGTTCATCATTTCAACCCTTTTGTAATTTTCTGCCTCATGAAAGATACTACTCTAAACCAGTTTGCTTCCTCCCCCCAGGTATATCCCCCCAGTGTGATGTATACTCTACTATGATAGTTTGTCCCATTCGTTACACCCTGGCATCCAAAGGCCTTGCAGCCTGACAGAGGTGCATGCCAGTCCCTCTGGAACTAGAAAACAGTTCTTTGAAATGTACTGGCTGCATTACCTCTGAGCTGATCCTTGTCCAATCAACAATTCCTTTTGCATTCCCAAGACACAGAATTTTCCCATCTGGACAGTCAGCAAAGAATGTAAATTACCCATTGCAAAAAAGCCTCTGAAACAGGAGAAACTTCTCTACTCTGCAAATAATTCATATTCGCTCAAAAGGCCTGAAAAT
This sequence comes from Rhynochetos jubatus, assembly GCA_027574665.1. NCBI lineage: Eukaryota > Metazoa > Chordata > Aves > Eurypygiformes > Rhynochetidae > Rhynochetos > Rhynochetos jubatus. Next base: position 30,924,696 of record CM050650.1, read on the forward strand.
CCAAATGCATGCGGACTTCAACCCCACCTTGAGGAACCCTGTATCAATAACTTTAACCTAAGCTCATCGAGGTGTGCATTATGTATCACAGGAAACCTTACACTTCTAGACATGGACAAGACACAGGTCCTTTGACAACACTTAGGTCAAATCCAAGAGAAAAAGCAACTCCATCAGGCAGGGTGATGTCAGCACGGCAGGGGATGTACGTACGACTGTAGTGCTACCTTTGAGCATCAGTTCAAATGATGAGAGGAGCGGGGAATAAGAACACTCTTTATCATCATGGACAGTAAGCTCAGGTACAAAAGGAAGCCAAACAAGCCTTACTCTGCCATGTAAGTGGGGCACTGAACTTGCGTATCCACAAACAACTGTCTCAGAGGGAGGAGGTCCATCACTTGAACCAGACTCACTAGAGCTTTCGGAACCTGAAAGGTAAGGCAGACTTTAGCTTGGAAGGAACTGGTTACACAGCCCACAGTGCGTTTGTTCTACCCCAGAGCCCAGCTGTTTGACACCCCTTCCTTTTCTCCATTGTTGAAGGGGGGAAAAAAAAAAAAGGACAACAAAATCCCCCACCAAACTCCCCCAGTTCAGCTTTTGATTCTTTTCCAACACCATGGTCCAGTGTTACCATCAGACTGCACCTCACTAGTCTTAAATAGACAAGACAAACAAAAATGCTTTTGGACAAGTCAATGGGATATGTTTGGTACCAGAATGGAAAAAAACCCCAAAATCAAACAAACAGAAGAGCTAGCCCCAGTCAGTCATGTACCAGTACAAGCTCAAATGCCAGGACGTCACGGAACTTGCCTGCTTGTGCAGAATATCAAGGGTTTCTTGAATCCTTCTGATGAAATTCACAGGTAAGTAGTGATCCTCATAGAAATAAAAGAGAAGAGATTACTGCTAAATGGAGACACAAAGCATTTTGTTTGGTAGACTGCAGAATCACATTAATTCCCTTCGTTTTCTGCCATACAACACTGTGGTCACTAGAAATGTTCTTGCTTCTTTCTAGAGGCTGGGGATTTTAAGCATACCAATTACCCTAAAATGCAGAAAGACTCGGTGAAATTTTGGATTTAAAATAAACCTTGTTGAGTAGCAGTATGTTTAACCCAAACCCACTGGGTCCTGCATGTAAAGACGCAGGAAGGAACCCAATCTGAATGCAGGCTGAACAGCATAAGACAAGCAGCCATAGGCATGCTCACAGCCAGCTGATAAGCTCTTGTAAAATTAGGTGAAATCATTGCTAGTCAAGGTCACAGCTATAAATAAAGCTATAAAACTTGGCAGCAACAGCAGCAAAGATGCCTAGTGAGGCTCCTGCAGATGCAGCAGATTTCTCAAACACAAGGGGTTGTAGGAGAATTGAAAATCCTCACAAGAAGTTAGCATATTAAAGGCAAGAGAGTAAGAGCTGGCAGAGAAAGGTGGCCTCTCCCTGCCACCTGCCCACTCAACTCCCATGAGCTCCTTATGGCAGCCCTAAAGGCTTCTCCACAATCCAGAGAAGCATAAAATTCAAATGGTATTGAGCGCTTCAGCAACTTCCCTCATACCTCACCTATTCCTAGCACCTCCCTACAGTTACGGGGTGCTGACAATTGGAGGATTAGACTACAGGTAGTTCAAAGCAGTGTAATTCTTTCTTGGATGTCTAAAGAGGCCATGCTAGCAGTAGAGCAGCTACCACATCAGAGGAGTTTTCTTCCCTTCCCCTTTTTGATCATGGTCAAAAGACAGTGATTCTTACCCTGGAGTAAGCCAGAGAGAACGCAACCAACCTACTCTGTAGTTGGTAACTGTTTTTATATCAGGGCGCTATCAGCAGCAACCACCACCAAAACATATGGCAGCTCATATAACTCATGCTCTCTCTGTGGAAGCTCTAAGGATCCATGGATTTCCCTTAACATGTTTCTACCTTGACATCACAGTCCCCCTACAGCTTCAGTTAACCACTTCTACTACTCACAGGGTCTTTGCAGAAGTTGCACAGATCGTTGCCTCCAATATGCACCGTTATGAGCTTCCAGTCAGCACTGAAGTCAATTCTCTGTGCAATAAAGAAGAAAATAATGAGCCTGAATTCCTTTGACTTTGTGATACACACATGGTATTGTTGCAGTTGGATTGATCATGAAATGCAACACCTGTTTATTGTCATGTTTTAATCTTAAAGGGGTTCCAGACAACTTACAGGGTCAGTTTTCATTAGTTCCAGGAGTTTTCTTGCTTGGGCAGGTAAATGCCTGTGAAGAAGGACAACTAGTGAGTGAAAGAAACACCCTTATGGAGAGATCAACATCTACGCTCTTCAAACACCTTAAATCAAGCAGCCAGACACCAGAAGGCTTGCGTGAGGAGACAGTACAACCCTCATGTTGCCACGATCACATTACACATCTTTGAGGAGAGTCAACATTAAATTGAACTTGGACACTGATTTTACTCAAGTGCAGTAATTAATCTGGAACTGTAAGTTTAGCTGCTATTACAGTGCGTTTAGCACCTCAGGCACCTGAAAAGCCAGACACAGCACATGTTTGTAAGCAGATGGCCTGTTTAGAACTAGGCTACTGTCAATCTATTCCTCGTGGACTAAAACCACAAGGGAATCCCAATTCCCCGTAATTAACAATGTCTGTGCACACACAACAGCTCAACCTCCTGCAAAGCTGAAGGGTTTCAGAGTTCACAGTGCACATCTCCCGCATTTCTGTAGCTTGCACCCAGAGTCAATACTTCATTTTCAATGGTGTAAAACAGCTCTGTGCACACTACCTTTCCAGGGTAATTAAAAATCCAAGCAACCTTCAAAGTTATGCAAACAAGATGACAGCCTTGCATTTTTCCAATAGCCAAGCGAGCACACGCTCTCTCTCTCTCTTTTGCATATATACACCTACATATATATGTATATATATAAACTGCCATGAATTTTGAGTTATCTAGGATAAACACTTCAACCTTGTTTGACTGCCCCGACACGTTGATCCTCAAATATGCATAGAAAAGAGAATGTGGTTGGAAAGCTTTGGCCTTGAAGGCAGTTCTGTAGTATGGCATGAGCTGCATCTCCCTTCAGGCTCTTGTTAGAAACACTTCACTGACTGTCTATCATTTCTGGAAACACATCAATTGACATTAACAAGCATGACACTTGTTTTGTATGGCAACCAGAGCTTAGCTCTCCTTTGCAACGCTGTGTTTACTGTAGGAACAGGAGATAATCTCTCACCACCCTCCTTCAACTGAATACTGATCTAACACTAACATAAGAGTATTTACTGGGGAAGGAGCCCTGTCATACAGCCACCTGTGACATGGACACTGCATGCATGTAATAGTTCTGTTCGCTGTTATCCTTGTTCAGTGTCATAACCTACTTATTTATATGTCAAAGCTAGCACAAGCCACAAGTGGTCATGATTTCTTTCTGTTCTTACAGTCCATAAGCTAGGACATTGACCTTAATATTGATCCAGTGGACAACACCACTTATTGAGCTGCCAGTCTGCGTCACCTTCAATTCCTCATGCAGTCACTGAAGTGCTGATACATCCTGAGCCCACGCAGCCAGTAAGATCTAACATCATCTTGAATGAAATAGTTCCAGCCATCCCTGGGCAGGATGATGGAGAGATGTTCCATCCTTTTGATCACCTTTGTGGCCCTCCTCTGGACTCGCTCCAACCTGTCAATACCTTCTTATGCTGGTGGCTCCACAGCTGGACACAGCACTCCAGGTGGGGGCTCACAAGAGCAGAGTAGAGGGGGAGAATCCCCTCCCTCGACCTGCTGGCCACACTTCTCCTGATACAGCCCGGGATACGGTTGGCTTTCTGGGCTGCCAGCGCACACTGCCGGCTCATGTTCAGCTTTTCATCCACCGTTACGCCCAAGTCCTTCTCCCCAGGGCTGCTCTCAATCCATTCATCCCCCAGCCTGTAGTGATAGTGGGGATTGCTCCGACCCAGGTGCAGGACCTTGCACTTGGCCTTGTTGAACTCCATGCGGGTGGCACAGGCCCACCTCTCCAGCCTGTCCAGGTCCCTCTGGATGGCATCCCTTCCCTCCAGTGTGTCAACCGCACTACACAGCTTGGTGTCATTAGCAAACTTGTCAATGGTGCACTTGATCCCACTACGTCACTGATGAAGATATTAAACCTTACTTGTCCCAGTACAGATCCCTGAGGGACATGCCATTTGTCACCAATCTCCATCTGGACACTGAGCCATGGACCACTACCCTCTGGATGAGATCAAACAATTCCTCATCGACCAAAGAGTCCAAACATCGAATCCATATCTCTCAAATCTAGAGAGAAGGTTGTTGTGGGGGACTGTCAAAGGCCTTACAGAAGTCCAGACAGATGACATCCATAGCTCTTCCCTTATCCACTGACATAGTCAACCATCACAGAAGGCCACTAGGTTGGTCAGGCAGGAGTTGCCCTTGGTGAAGCCATTGCTGGCTGTCTCAAATCACCTTCCTGTCCTCCATATGCCTCAGCACAGCTTCAAGGGGATCTGTTCCATGATCTTCCCAAACACAGAGGTGAGGCTGACAGGTTGGTAGTTCCCAGGGTTCTCCTTTCTACCCTTTTTAAAAAAGGGTGCAATGTTTCCCTTTTTCCAGTCACTGGGGACTTCACCTGACTGCCGTGACTTTTCAAATATCATGGAGAGTGCCTTGTCAACTACATCAGCCAATTCCCTCAGGACTCTGGGATGCATCTTGTCAGGTCCCATAGACATGTATATCCAGGTTCCTCACATGCTCTTGAACCTGATCTCTTACAGTGAGAGGGACTTTGTTCCCCGAGCCTTGCGGTACATCCACTCCAAAGGTGTGGGAAGAGAGATTGTCAGTGAAGGCTGAGGCAAAGTTGTTGAGTACCTCAGCCTTCTCCTCATCCATTATTACTAGTTTTCCAGTCTTGCTCATCATGTATGTGTGTGTGTGTGTGTGTGTGGAGGTGGGATACACTTTCTTTGACCTTCTTTTTCTGGCTGACACACCTATAAAAGCCCTTGTTATTCTCTGTATTCCTTGCCATGTTCAGCTCCAGCTGCGCCTTGGCCTTCCTGACTCCATCCCTGCACAACTGGGCAGCATCCCAGCATACTTGTCCCTGCTTCCATTGCCTGTGCATTTCTTTCTTGCCCTTTAGTTTGATCAGCAGGACTTGACTCAGCCATGCCAGTCTCTTGCCTTCCTTGCCCAATTTCTTACACCTGGGGATCAAGAGCTCTTGCTCTCTATGGAAAGCGTCCTTAAAGATCTGCCAGCTCTGTTCTGCTCCCTTGTCCTCAAGAGCAGTTTCCTTATTGACTAATCCCTTGAACAGCTGGAATTTTACTTTCTTAAAATTCAGGGTCCTGACTTTACTCCCCACCTGACCCATATCCCTCAGGACTGTGAACTCCACCAGTGTGTGATCCCTGCAGCCCAAGGTGCCTCCAATCTTGACATCACCAATTAGCTCAGGTGCGTTGGTGACCAGTATCACACCCCCAGGTCTATTACCTGGCTTAAGAAGTTATCCTAAAGGCACTCCAGGAGTCTCCTGGATTGCCTAGAGCTCATCGCACTACTTTTCTGGCAGGTAACAGAAACAGTTTGCTAATGGGAAATAGAGATATTCACGGTTTCTGCCACACGTTTTCTCAGTCTTAAATTCTTAACCTCCTTATTTTTCACGTGAAATCAGAGATCTCAGCCAAGCTCTGCTTCAGCAACATGCTCCAGATCTATCCTTAACTCCAACATGTACATAAACACTTTGGCAATTAATGCAGACAGGCTTTGGCTGAATTAGACCTGCATTACCTACATTGCATCAAGTTCACTAAAAAGCTCTTCAAAGCAGCCACTGATTTCATTTTAAGAAACCCATACACCCGTTTTCCAAAAGCTGGTAAGGGTGCTGAACTACCTGATTTCAGAAAAGCAGTTTCCAGGTTAGCAGCCAAAAGTGAGACAGGTAACAATTCTGAAATACCAGCATTAGCCAGTGAACCCCTTTTGCCCTCTGAATCATAGGAAAATGGTTATTTTTGGCTGATGAAGAATAAATTTTGGATTGCATCATCATTCCAGGGCCAAATAACTAAAGCAGGAGAAACATTTCCTTATGTTGCAATACATTTAAATATTCAACTAGGACACGTTCATCCTCTCAGAAGCATCAAGAGCCACAATGCGACAGAACAGAACCCCAGAGGAAGCATCTCAAAGTTCAGGGATATCAGTGTAGTAGTTTCCAGGATTTTACTTTTGCACATCTTTCTACAGAGAGTTACAAGACAGAGAAACAAGAGAAGACTAGGTGAAATCTGGGACAATTGTCTGCATCTCCTTGCTGAATGTTTTCAAAACATGGGTGCAGAACATAGCTCCACTTCCTCATGTTTATCCAGTCCAGCTGCTTGCACTGGAAGAGAGAAAACTATTTGGTATAGATGAAGCAGACAAATTTTCATTAGACTAACATCCATCAACTCATTTCATAGAGGTAACAAATAACTATTTAATAGTAATGCCTTGGTTGCTACTGATACAAACTGCTTCAAGTCATATTGGTGACTTAAGAGGTTGCGTATCCTGTTTCAAGTCTTCCCACCACTGCAAAAAGCTTATTTAGGATTGAACTGACACAAAATACAAGAAAGGCACCTATCTCATTCTTTCCTGTAACAAGCAAAAGCTGAAGCTAATCTGGATATATGCTGCACACAGAAGTATGCTGATAAATTCTCATGAATGGCTGAATCAGAGCCATAATCCTTGCACATGTTTCACTGCCATACGCAGATATATTCAGCCATCACTAGGAAAAAAAACCCCTTCTCTCAGGTATGGGGGAACTGTAGGATACATCAGGGCTCCTAGGGGACTATTTCTGCCAGGAAATCCAAGCATTTACTGAGGTTGCTAGTATGAGTCAGAAGATACTCAGGGCCTACAGGAGAACAATAAAAATACCTGATAAATCCTAAAAAAACTTTGCCTAGATACAGCAAACCAAACACGTCACTGCACCTCTGAACTTCACTTCCAAGACCTCTTTGGAAAGTAAGAGGAATTTTTCTTTAAACAGACAAATAAAGGTCTGGGTAATATCAACTAAGGATGTCAAATCCAGGCATGGTCTGCCAGAACCTGTGCCCAAACGATGACTGAAATCCAACAGCCATCTGTTTCATTAATTAAACAGCACTGAGTCTTTCAATAAGAAGCCAGGGATTTCTAGGATAGGCAGTACAGAGAAGCTCAACTCATGCAGCCTCCCAGGTGTGACTAAAAGCAAAGAGCCAAATTCAGATGACTGTAAGACATTACAATCCCTATTATACTGGCAGAATGGGCTGCAACTGCACCAGGTCTGCAATGCACCAAAACCCATAAATGACCATCAGCAATTCTCCTTTCTTCCGATTCCAGAGTGTGGCTAGGTTTTTTCCTCTCTCTTGACTGCTCTTCCTTTCTTATCCAGAAGCCTGAGTCCAAATTATGGAAGACTTATTTAATCTCATTTTTCTCCTAGTCTCTCTTTCCCAATTCGCTACGTGCTCATTTTCTGAAAAACATCCATAGTCTCAGAAATTTATTAACAGACAAATAGATACATGAATAGATGTTGAAGAAGAAAGGTAGAAACCACCACCAAACAGTTTCTGCCAGTTTTCTGTTTGTGGATTTCACCAGGGCTGTTGGCTTCATTTGAAAGTTTAGCAGTGAAATAAGCCCATACATTTAACAGGTTTTGAGCCAATTTTCAACTCTAACTAGACTGGTTTTGCTTGCTGTTCAGAGCAAGTTTTGACAGCACATGAGACAGTTGAAAGAGAATCAGATGAAACATCCAACACCTGCAAAGGAAAACCAGAAAGCTACATACTCAGCCTGTGCTCCAGGAACTGCCTGGTTGAGGAATGCATTCGCATCATTCTCACTCCCCGTGCCAGTCGAATAGCCCATAATCGTAACATTGAACTCTCGGAAGATGTCTGGAAAAGAAAGATGGCAATGAAGGGAAAATGACTACCTCTGCTCTCTGCCTACAGGGACTAGCACACACCAGCACTGCCACAGTTTTGCTCTCTGACAGTACAGCTGCTGCCATGTTCCCTCAACCACCTGCATCCACCAAGCAGTGGCAAGAGGGAGCTCCACTTCGGCAGCAGTGTGCTTGCTGTGCCCTGCATTGTCACCGTCGGGCAAGATGAGCAGAACAGAAGGCTACTGTGTGCAGTTTTCTCTCACTTTGTAGTGGTTAAAGCCTAAAATTAAAATCCTCAGTCATATGCTGGTGACTTTGTGAAGCGAGTCTGAAGAGGTCTTCAGCCCATCAGGAGCTCAATTTCAGCTAGAGGATCTTGGTCTGCTTCAGGGCTGTGCAAAATCTCATACTACTGACAGATATGAAAAAGCAAGCCTCAGAGGCATGGTTCTGATGAAATCCCACCATGTTCTCCATTACCCTCGTAGTAGTTTCCAAAAGGAAGTTGACAGTAATTCGCAGCCGATAGTGAAAATGGTCTCATTGTAACCATAAAAGCTAACTTAATCTCAAAGACTGAATTTAACCACATTTTAATGAAGGCTTTGTCAAATATAATAGCATCCAGGGAATCAATTAATTGCTTATTCTAATTATATTCGTTACATTCTGCTTATAATAAATGGGTGTCACACAGAAGGACAGTTTACTGTCCCTCTTCAGATGGAAGTTTATTATTACAGCTGATCCAGAGAGAAACTCCAGTGGCTTTACAACAGACTGAGCTACGAGAAGTTGCATGCTTCAGTGTAGAGAACGTTAAAATTATTCCCTTCGAGTTTATGTACGAGTTGTCAGCTTTATTTACTAAAGAGGTCTACTCTACCCTCCATCTCTTTTTGGAAAAAGCTGTGGTGGAATATTTATGAAAAGTAAATGTTAATTGCATCAAACATGGACATAGCAGACATATTTAGAAATTGAAATTGCACTCTCCAAGCAGTTGAGAAGGGACAGGGAAAAGAAAGGAAGGAAAATTTCCAGCTGTTTCTCAGCTTCACTGAGGAAGCCAACTGTTCATTCATTAGTCCTTGGATATTGTTTCTTTGAGAGGTAGTTCTTGTTAATTACTCCAATATAGCTTTGAGATACTTAAGAGCTCTCTGTAAACATATCAGAAATCAGTCCATTCCCTCTCTTCAGTCTTGCCAATTAGATCTAGCAAAGCATTTACTTACTAGGTAGGGTTGTCACGTTCTCTAATGACTCATCTCCTCCAATACTAAAATGAGAAAGAGAAATCCCAGTCACTCATCTCTTGGTTGGACACAGACAATAAGCAAAGTGAAAACCTACCACACATCATGAGAAAAAGCAAAGGGTGATTAATTTGGTAACTATCAATCTATCAGGTTACGTGGAGAGGACAGAAGAGGAAGCGTGACTGCGGAGAACGGCTGGGGTTTCAGTGGTAAAGATGCTTGTCAGAAGGATTTAATGATCTTGCAGCTGTATGGGGGTAGAGTCAACCGTCATGCCTGAGACAGCTACATACTCGAATGATTGAGCCCTAAAGTACTGCAGATTAGAAGGTGGACTTTGAGGCCAGCTCCAGCCTCATGAAGCCACTATAAGGCAGCAGCAGCCAGCCCGCCTCTGGGTGACAAGAGTGCTGTGGCTGTGGCTCCTCAGTCTCTTCTCCTGCTTCCTGCACAGGGGTATGTCCTCTCCAGCTTTCCAACTAGTGGGACACTCTGAGGCCACACTCCAGCTTATGGAGAGGGGTTAGGACAGCACAGAACTGCTTCACTCAGTGTCAATTGAGCTACACCGTTACACCACAAAAATTTAGTCTTTTGCGACTGTGCGCTGCACGTGGTCAAAGTTCTCCAGCTAAACAAACTGTTTTCCATAGTGCTACAAAAGGTTCATAAATTGCAAACATTGAGAAGTTTCCCAAAAGCAGACAGTTCTGACTTATTTGTTCCAGTGATTTTTCTCCAATTTTGTAGATTTCCAACTTGCCATCCCGCCAAGAAAACACAAATGGTCACAAGCAGCCAAGGAGGAAAGCTTGAGGGAAGCCAAAAGGCTAGCTTAAAATCCATTGATGAAAACATTTTCTGTGAAGCCACCTTTATGACAAATCCTGGTTCTTGATCAATCTTTACAAGAAATGCTTGCCCGAGAAGCAACTTTTTTCAACTTTCTGACAGCTGAAAGCCCCAGAACATGTGGAAATGAATAATAGTGTTTACAGGAGAGACTACACGTATCAGCTTGGCTGAAGACTTACCTCCAAGACAGTCCTCGATATTCAGTATCCAAATTGAGGAGGTTATCTGAGGCAATTCCTGTACCAGCCTGGACATTGTTTTTCATTAACCAAATGAAATTAAAGCACAATTACTAACACAATAGTCATTCATACACAGCCATTTTATTTACTTTTGAATACATCTCTTCAAAAGCTTTAGAAGGCATCTGGCTTTTCCTCAACCTTCCTCCTGAAAAATGCATCAACACATTTCATATTTATTTATGAGCATCATGTTGTATATGATGCATAAAATGCATGATGGAACCATGGAACAAAGGCTTTCTTCTCCTGGGTCTAGATGAGCTGAATAACTCATTTACAGTTGCATTACTCAAGGACGATGAAAATGTTTCAAACACACGCATTAAACTTTTTGGCTAATGATAAGGAACACCACATGAACTCAAAGAAAGCAAACATATCTCTCAGAAAGGAGCACCATAACACCCTTACACTGATTTGAAAAGTATTGTGCTAAATGGAGAGGCTTGCAGTAGTATTACAACAAGGAGAAAAGCACTTTCTACGCTTACCCTGAAGAAAGAGGCAAGCTAGCAACTACGTCCCTCTTAAAACACCACCAGAACTCAGAAGCAGAGTGCCTGCCAGCTGTGACACTTCATGCCAAATTTGGGTCCAGGGTAGTACTTCAAGTAGAGCACAAGACCTGGCAGACTATTTTGCTGCTACTTCAGATTAAACCACAATATCACATTTTCTCCTATGTGTTAGCTTTAACGAATCAACACAAGACTGGTGTTCAGAATAACTATGCATGAGTCAAGTGCAGCTCTGAGACAGCAATGCACCACTACACTTTCTGGGAAAGCAGATTTTATTCTCAGTTCCTACAGACTATACTTAGAAGCAGAAACACCTGCAATGTCCTGCATATTATAATATGGCAACCACAGCTATATACAGAATATCTTTCATTTGTCAATATTGCAGGTTTGCATTCAAATGCTTCTATTTATTTTGGTAGCCTCCTGTGTGTAGGAGTTTTAACAAGGTGCCTGCCAGAGAGTTGTAAAGACTCCATAGTTTGTACACACAACGTCTTTGTTGTTAAGGCTCAGATTTAGAGAAACCTATGTTCCAATTACACCATTCTGCTCAGTGTTTCCTTCGAGCTGGCTGTAGAGTTTCAGGCTTTGACCAGTATGAAAACATTAGGCAGAAAGATGTAACTGGAATATAGGATGTCTGGATCTTGAGATGTATTCCTTTTAGGCTACCAAAGATAACCATCCTCAACAAGAACTACATCTTGATAAAGAAAATTAGCTATGAGTTAATACAGGCACAATAAAAAGACTGAGATTCTTCTGAAATGGATAAAGTCAGAGGGCTCTCACCTGTGTACATCCTTATCTCATTAATGCTAAAATGAATAAAATGCTATTATCCAACATCCCTCAGGCACACTCTGTTCCTGAAAGAACAGAGGCAAAAGAACCGGTTCACCAGTCTGTTCCTATTCAGAAAAACTATGAAAAACACAGCAACCTAAGGCTGGTGCTATGTCCCATTAGTTTCAACAGCATCTGATCTCTTCTGTCTCCAATTCCGCCAACTGTGTAAGCACCTCTTTAAAGGATTTGCCTGTGTTTTTGCCTGAGTTCAAAAGCCTGTGAATACGCGCGTGGGGGGAAGAGAGTGCTGGAGAACTGATACCTTCTTTCTTGTTCTAGCTGCTAGATCTATTGTCATCCATGAATGAATGGATCTTTGCTTCTAGGTACAACAGCTATTTCCCTGGAGCAGGCACATGTTTGTAGTTTTACCAAGAGAAAAGTGAAAACATTATCTTCTTACCGTCAAAGAATCCCCAAGGGCTGCTATAATTTTCACATCAGCTGGCTTTAGGGAATGCACTGCAAAGGAAAAAGATGCAGCTAAAGCTGGATAGGAAATAGCTCTTCTTTTTCACCACAGTGAAACATGCCATTGTGCATTCTGATGCTCAGACAGGTTGTTTTTGCAACACCCAGGTGATAAAACAGGAGCTCTCTCCAGCTCATCTCATGTGGTTGTAGCAGCAGCATATGCAAATTATTAGTATCACAATGAGTAGCATTGCTACCAAAAAGACAGAACAGCAAGGAGCAAATAACAGTAAGCCGCAAACAATATCCAACACCAAGATGAAGGTAAAACAATGCAGTATTAGACAAAGCAGGAATGGCATATTGAAGCTGTAAGAAGAAAGCTGTCCTGCGGAGAAGAACTAAGGAGAAGATAATGTGAGGTCTAGGACGCACTTCAGGCTATGTCCTAGACTAATACAGCTGAAGCTGGATTTCCAGTTTCCTTCGTCGAGATTACAGTGGTATCGCTTATAGCCTATGTCAGCACATAGAGCTGGATTTTATCATGAGATATTTTGAAATTCTCTGCTGGCAGTGAGGTAAGAGGAGCTACTTAGTCAGAATGTGACCTTGAGTGACAGCATGGCATTGTATCTATTAAGCAGCTGCTGAAAAACATGACATCTTTTCTGAGCAGTAATTTTCACAGGGCAGCAGACATTTCAGCAAAAATAAACATTCATCTTGAAGGACAGTTGAAAGCCATTCAGCCTCTTACCACAAAACAGGCAAGATTACCTGAAGTTGCAGGAGGGGAGGATGGAGACCTGTCCTCGCATAGCAGCTGGCTTCCATAATTCTAAAGAGAAGAAGAAAGCTGAACACCATTTGTCTAGGAAATACAGTCAGTAGTAATTAGGATCTTCCTCATAGAGGCCAGGTGGCTAAACCAAAGCCTGTTTAGCATGATATTAACCTGACAGGTCTTGGCTGCTCAATTCAATAGTCATATTCAGTGTTGCTCACATTAGAGTAGCATCCCAGACCAACAACCATGCTGTCTGAGCACGTGTTCTTACAGGTGTTTCTGGATTCGTTTTGCCTAACTCAGTGAAAGCTTTCCTGTTCCCTGCCATGGACTCAACCTCCCAAGCCCCTTTGGCCAAAGACTGATTTCACCTGTGGTGCAGAGCACGACTCATCTGGTTACCATACAGAAGCAGATACAGCAGAGTAACAGTGGGATGGTGATATTGACACTTACTGGAGTTTGGTGAGGGTATGTGTAATTACTGTTCTTGTATGTCCTCAGGAATGGCTCAGCCTACAAAAAAAGGCAATCTGAGTAAATGCAAAGCATAAGAATACATAGAGATTTCCATTCCCCAACCTTCAGTTGTCAGATGTCTGCAGATGATTAGCAACTTGATGAAAATGAACCCCAGGGATTAAAAAAAAAAAAAAAAGGAAGAAATGGCACTTTTAAAATGCATACAATAACAGTGTAAACCTGGGGCACTGTTTTTACACAGCCAGAGCTTGCAGAATATGCTTGGGACCCTGCTGCGTGTGATTAACAAAAAGCATGTGGTCCCACTGACCTCTGCAGAACTGTGTTGACCAGTGCTATTGTTGCTCTTTTTCCCCCACTGAAGCTCGGTCATTCAGTGTGGATACTTGATGGCCTTGACTAGGTAGGTCAAACACCCTTCTTTTTCATTTTGGCCAGCCATGACGTGTGGTCATAAGGAAGCTTACTCCTAGGATGAGCTTTCCCTTCATCTCATGGGGGACTTCTCATACTGGTACAGTGGCAGTGGCACAAACGATGCAAGCAAGAGTCAGCCCCGCCCCGGCTCATGCAGACAGCACTCCAGGCTCACACAGACCCCCAGCACCTCTATACAAGCATAGATAAACTTGTAACTTACTTCACTTGGACAGTTGAGAACAATCTGATCTTCTATTTGCTGATTATCTGTCTTCTGCCCTAAGGGTTCCAGCTGGGGGGAAAGGGGGCAGCACAGAAGAAAACTGAGTATCAGAGAGCAATGGGTAACGCTGTGCTACCTGTCACTGGAAACCACCTCTGCAGCACAGAAGAAAACTGAGTATCAGAGAGCAATGGGTAACACTGTGCTACCTGTCACTGGAAACCACCTCTGCAGCACAGCGAGGCCACTGCAGTGCTGACTGCAGCGCACCAGACAGTGCTAGCCACTGCCTCCGCGCACTGCTGCTTTCCCAAAGAGGCTAATTCCCATACACCATGAATGTGGCCTGATGATCACTGTGTCAAGCAGGCATCATCTTCCAGAGAAGTCCAACACCCTCGGCCTTAACATACCCTGAGAGGTATGTTTGACATGACATTACTGGTTTGACATGACTGGTTTAACAGCTTAGGTGAGCTTTCTTCACGTGATCACTCTTTTCCTTTGTAAACACATTTAGTGGTCCAGAAGAGACATAGTAGCTCCCTGGAGGTTTTGGCTGCCAAGGGCAGGATGGAGCAGACAAGGAGAGACCAATAAAACCTTTAAAAATCTTACCATGTTGTTCCACAAAGCACGTGCAGCCTGGGAATGAGACTTCTGGCTGAAGTGGAAACAATCAGGGGCAAAATATGAACTGTCTGGCAACCCTTCCTAGAGAACGAGAAGGATGCTGTCACAGAGGCAGTAAATATACAACTAGCTGTGCTTTATCCCCTCTGATCCAGTGAGATACCCCAGCTGACTTCAAACTGAAGCTTCAAAGGTCTCTGAGGTCAAGAGAATTACACTTGGCCAGAGAAGGCTAGTAACTCAGAACTAAGAAGCCTTTTAAAGCTTCTTAATACAAGATTTCCAAAGTAATAAGGAATACAGACCACTATGACTCTGGGTACAGAATAACTGGGCACAGATACTGTTTATATTCTTTATTTCCCTTGAGATTCATGCATTATAGTCTTTTGATGCACGTAGGTTTTTATACTAAAAGTCATTTGCCAAGTACTGGAAGGGACCTGGTGATGCATGGGGGATATAGAGCGAGTGTTGTCTGGATTGTTGTCTGATTGCAGTGGACTGGACTCAGTGCCCAAAACTGTGTCTTCAGGGTCTGTATTCCTGTTGCCCATTATGACCAACTTATACCATAAGCACTTTCTGCAATTTCGGATGTTAACTCGGGTGAATATAATAATTATTAGGCCAGAAAACTGCTGGTTATTTTTACAGTCCAGGCAGTTTTGAAAAGTCAGTGGAATCGCAACAGGATTTAATGTAGGGGTGGGGTTTTTTTGGTTATTTTTACCTGTGTTTTTGGCATGTTCACATTCATCAGAAATGGCTGCATAACCACAGTGAAATCATCTGTAGTGTCATACCTTCCACTCTCCACTAACTGGCGGGTTCTCTCCTAAAGAGTCAAAGAAAAGTTGTCACCATTCCTTCTTTTACATTTGGCTCATCAAGTCCCTCTGTCCATTTACATCTCACCCAAGTGTTCCCCCTCCCTAGTACAGAAACCCAGGCATGGCTGTGGTTTCCAGTACGCGCCAGGCAGCCAACGTAGCCGTCTGTTTGAGACAGGCATCCCGGGCTTCTTTGCAGAGAGGTAGCCTGGGGATGGATGGCTGCCTGATTGACATGGGCAGGCAACCTGCTCAGTAATTAGATTTGCCGTCAAAAACATGTCCTTCCAGAATCACTGAAGAGTTTTGGGTTTGGTTGAGAGCCCATGTCCAAAGTTTGTTCCTGAGTGATCATGTTCTTTGACTGAATCTGATCTCCAATGAGATAAGCAATCAAAAAACTGCTGGCTCCCTGACATACTCTACTTTCTATGGTTCCTTAAGAAACTTTTTCCTCATCTGTTTTGATGTTTCGGTAACTCAGAGTTGTAAAGATCTTCATCTTACTCTCATTCCACCCTCACTTTTTTTTTTTTTTTTTAAATCACAACTACAAATATGTCATTAAAATGAGTGGAAACTGTCCCTACTTCCAAATATTAGCCCCCCTGTTGTCTCTTGACCAACAGGAGAATGACATTAAGCCTATAACAAAGACCACATGCCTTACCTGATACTTTCTGTTAAAGTAGACCAATTTCTTGAGCTCATTGGAATTGTCCTTAGGGTTTAAGACACAAGGGCACAGGAGCCTGTGGGAAGAGAGCATAGCACTGAGGTCTGCTCCTCTTTTTTCTCCCCCGTGCCCAAGCCGACGAGCTGCAGGGTTAAAAGCTTCTCCGAGGGAGATTTCTCTGAAGAGCGACTCAATGGGAGCGTAGTCTCACCTCTGAGTTTCTGCACAGCCCTGCTTCTTGAGCAGACACACATTTATTAGAGATAAATTCATGAACATCAAATGAGGAAAAGGCACCGTGCAAGCCAAAAAACAAAAAAACCCAAAACGATCTGGGTGCCCATGGCAAGGTTTTGGCAGCAGGAATGGCTTATGTGTGCAAAGTCCAGGTCTGTTGTGCCAGACACAGCTGGTTCCAGACAGCTTCAATGGTCCCACCACAGGGCACAGCTGAGCCTGTCGGCCAAGATGATGATGCCTCTGTTTAGGAAAGGGCAGAAAGCAGTAGAGAGGGAGAGGAGGAAAGAACAACAGTGGGAATGAGGAGAAGGTGCTCCATGGCAGAGCAGGCGCTCCCCTGAAGGGACTGCAGCCTGTGGATGAGCCCACATCAGAGCAGGCACACATCTGAAGGACTCATGCCTGAGCACAGGACAAGAGTGAGAAGGAAGGAGCAGCAGAAAGATACTGTTATGTGCAGCCCTTGACCCCCTGTGCCACCCATGCCTCACTGAAGGGACTGAGGGTACCCTGTGGCAGTAACAAGGTGGGAGGGAAAGGTGCTTGGAGTGACGTTGAGCCTGGGAATGTGGGAGGATAGGTGCCTTAACTGTTCAACTATTTTGCTTGCTTGTTTGTTTCCCAATATCTGAATTGGAAATTAAATATTTATGCTAGCAGAAAATAAATTTAGTTAAGTTCCTCTTGTTTTCTCCCCCATGCTGCTGGGGTGGGGTGAATGAGTGGCTGTGTAGGTGCTTGGCTGCCACCTGGGGCCAACCCATCTCAAACACTGTTCAAGAGTGCACCTGCACAACAACGTGGTTTGCGTCAGCATCTCTAGAGACAAAGTAACCACAAATTTGTTCTAATCATCTCAGAGGGTCACAAGTTGCAGGATGTTTCACGTGGTGGATAGTAAAGCACCAAAACAGATGACAAGATTGATGCTGGAATCTCAATCTATTCCAACATGAGATATTTTAAGTTTCTGTGAATTCATGTTGGCCACCTTCATATCTCTCCCTGAAGTTCTGGTCCTTTTAGCATGTGATGGTTTTCTTCTGATGCTCCCCCTTCCTGGGCACACCTCATTATCACCTAAGAAACTCGAATGAGAAAAAAGACTCCTTTTAAATATCCAGCCATGTGATCATAGTGAAGCATTCCTGAGAGGGCTCTTAAGAGAAATACCTCCCACAGAGATGCAGTTGATAGGTATAAAGTATATACAGACATCTACCTCCAAACTTTTCTTAATGCAGAGCAACTAAGAAAATAAGATTTTACTTCTGTAGTACATCTCTATGAAAGGCAATACAAACCTGAATTGTATTTTCAGAAGCGTTTCAGTAACATAAACAAGGCAAAATTAGTGGAGATATGATCTCTTTTTAGGTTATTTGCTACTCTCAGGGAAAAAAAAGAGACAAGCTTTCAAGATGAAAAGTCTCCTTCAGGTCCTTCTTCAAATCAGTAGCATGGCATTTATTAACCCACACACAGTCTCCTCAGTACCCTGTAAACTTGGCTTGCAGCCAGACAGGAAAATGTTAAATTCAGCATGGCACCTGAAATGACGGGGAAAGGTTACAGGTATCTTGGGATAATCTAATCTTAAAGGCTCCAGTAACTAGCCTTGTCCGATGATCAGGTTCTTGAGACACGTGCGTGCTTTAGCCGATAACGTTTGTTAAAAAGAAAAACTGTAACTGGTTATCTAAAACACCAGCACTCTGACTTTAAAACCTGGTTTTCCAGTGACAGCTACCAGAGCCCTTAAATCAGAGCAAGAGTGTTCCATCCGTGTTCCTCCTGTAAAACCACCTAATTCACGGGGCCCTTCAGGTGTCCACACTTCTCCTGTCAGCAGCTGCAGAGTCCCTCGCAGCTAAGGGATGCAACAGGATGGATTCAAAGCAGATGTTTTAGTGAGGCAGCTGGGTACGGGAGACCCTGCAGTTCTATGATTCTGGCCTCCCAGCTAAGAGTCTATGCTGACAGTATCCAGCACCAGCTCCTTGGCCCAAGCAGTGGGAGGAGTAACGGCTGCCTACATTCACAGGACACGGTTATTCTGCCTGCCTGTCCAGAAAAGCAGAGCTTTGCTTTCCTGAAACCAAGCAGGTCCTGCCAGGAGCAAGGCTGGGGAGACATGCTGGACCCTACCTGGGTCACCAGATGCTCAGCTGTGGAGCAGACCTGCCACCTCAGTGGAGGATTCACACTGACCTGGGAGGATTGATGAGCCGTGAGGCAACAGGTAGTATGATTCAGCATCTCAGACATCTACTTGAGAGACTAATTAACAATAAAACTAATAATCAGCAATGAGATTACAGAGATCGGAAATACAGAAGTAAGGAGAGTTTTAAGACTGCAGAAAGGTAAATCTGTAAATGAAGCTATTTTAAAGTGATCAGCTAAGAAAACCCCGTGTCCTAATCTCTCCTCCATTTTTGCCCAAAGAGTGCACAGCTGAGCTCTTTCTGCTTCAGCTTGAGCTCCCTTGCAGACTAAGGGATGAGTCATTAAAATGACTCCACCACAAAACGTGGTAACAGCCAGGCTCGGATACAGACAGTGAGAGACAGGCAGGCAGTTATAAATGCTGTGTTGAAATCCAAGTGTAGGTACATGTGCATACACAGAGGAAGATGTTCTGTGGTCTGAAATACTAGAACATTTTCCTTTTACAAAAAAAAAAAAAAAAAAAAAGTGTCTTGAGAAGACCTTACAGCCTTCTATGAGCAACAGGAAGAGCTGTAACATAAATCATCTTCAAACCTCATAAGCAGCTTTGGGCAGGTACTTTTCGTTGTGTGCAGCTCCCGGAGGCTTGCTATCGAAAGCACAGTCACCAGGTTCACAAAGGCCCGTGGAACCTGCCAAGAGAATACACAAACCCATAGTCAGTGCCCGGGGTACAGAGTGCCATCTTTGCCCCTCCACAGCCACAGCAGACCTCAGGTAGCAGCCTGCTGATTCATGCAGCTTCCATTATTTATAACAGAGGTGTTCAAAGTACTTCCTCAATAATTAATTCCCCTTTCCATATAGTACGGAATTCCAGCCCCCGCCTGCACTGCCTAGTTGTATTTTAAATGTTCATGTCTGGTCACTTGAAAATGAGGACTTCAAAAAGGTCCAGACAAGTTGTTATCTGTCTCAGCATGGCTCAGACACCTGCTAACTCTTTGAGTACTCTCATCGTCCTCACCCTCACCTGAAATATCAGAATCTCCCTCTTAGTGATCACAAAATATCTATGTAGTTTCTCATTATACTGCAAAATACTGCAAAGCATTTTCTTGCCGTTGAATACCATATGTTTTTCAAATTTGTTATAATACTTTAGGATATTTGTCCACAGCACATCAGATAGAACCAAGTACATCCTTATTCCTTCAGTAAAATACTCCTCCAGCCGTTTCTGTGTCTTGCCAAGGTTTTCCTGCAAGAAGGCATCTCTGCCTACAGCAGTGCTCCGCAGATGAAAACAGGGAACTAAATTCTCAATCAATGATCAGTGACTTGTTTACAAAAAGAACATCACCCCCACTCCCACATGCCAGAAAAGTTTGTTTTACCTCTCTGTGAAGTGTGTCCAAAGCTATTTGTAGATTGTAGGTGTAGTTCTCAGGAGAATAGTGTACCTGTTGAAGCAAGAGGGTTGAATTTTATTGTCAATCAGTTAACTCAAGCAGGCACAACAGTGTCTAGCTAGAGTCTCTCACAGCAGCATTCGTATTTCTAACTCTTGGGTCAAGAGTAACAGAGTCTTGGGCAAAACTGTCCTCTATCTGCTTTTCGTCTTTTCCCCTCACAGCTGTCTCACTCACAAGAAAAGGTCTATCAGCCACAGGATACCAGTGAGGGTGCAAATGCAGGGGACGTTATCAGTCATCACAACATCCTCCATCCCCAGGCTTGCTCAGGCTGGGTTTAAAAGCACGGCGAACACCTCGCTAACAGGGACCATCTTGGGAGAGGTCAGTTTGTCTAAAAGTAGGTTTGTTTCTCCTCTATGGAATATTACCAACATGCCTCCCATATGCTCCTTACCTGCAACAAATAATAACTGGCAAAGCCTAGGCAATTATCTGGGAGAGAAATCACTTCATATACTCACCTCTCAGCAGCAAAATTTCACTGTTTCGTTTGAGTGGTTTGAACCCTCTAAATTAATTGTCTCAAGTAATCTTCACTTGTGGAACTATTTGACAAGCAAATAAACTTTCCTATGAGAAATATCTCTCATTTTCAGCCTTAATTCTCTTTGAATTCATTTCAAGCAGAAGTTCATTTAGAGTCTTCTACAAAACTAGACTGCTCAGTTCCCTTATTTCCCAAATGACAGCTCACCAAGAGCATTGTGGTTGGCACTATTTGCAGCTGTGCAATGTAAAGGAAGTACCACTGCGATCTTTGGGCACAGACGTACTTTCTCCTTGCCCCCTACACTCATGTACGACTGCCGTTTTGTGCCTGGGTCAGGAGCAGAAGGTAGGAATGGTTAGTTTGCTCTTTCCTTGTTTTATAACCATCCTATGGTGCTGCTTTGCTGTTTTTCTTGATCTGAAATTAATCATGCATGAATTAGAAGTATGTGCTCTGCTGCTTGTGAGTAGGTAAGACTCATCACTGTGTGAGTCTGCTACAGCCTTTCACCTCCTCCATACTCACACATGCCAAAGGCTATATATAGTATGTATACAATATATATATACAATATATACTACATTATACATAATTGCATCAGCATGAGCTGTGTGTAGAACCATTCCCATAGTACTAAGACTAGTAAGAGAGCACCGAATGAGACTTAGAAGTGTGACTGTGCACATGGTGAAGAAGAGCAAAAACCCTTGACTGTTTATCTACAGGAGGTAAAGTGACTAGATAATGGGAAGTTATCTTAGTTAACAGCAGAACAAAGTAGCCACAGTTATGTAACTTACAGGTGTTCTAAAGGTATAACTTCGTTTATCATAACATCAGGTTGAACAACCTGAAGGTCTCAGTACAGTTACATTCCAGAGCTGTACAGATAAGACCTCCCTTGTTTTGGTCTCACCCACCGAGTTCTGCCCTCTCAGCCCCTGCAATGCGTAGAGACGCTGTGCCCAGGCTGGCCCAGTTCACGCTGCAGGCAGCAGGGGAACTTACCGGATCACTGCAGAATTCACATAGGTCATTTCCTCCAATTAAAAGGGTTATGAGCTTCCAGTCA
Organism: Rhynochetos jubatus; assembly: GCA_027574665.1. Taxonomy (NCBI): domain Eukaryota; kingdom Metazoa; phylum Chordata; class Aves; order Eurypygiformes; family Rhynochetidae; genus Rhynochetos; species Rhynochetos jubatus. The sequence goes on from CM050650.1 coordinate 30,946,381, forward strand.
GTCTGAAAATTTATTCTCTGCACACAGGAGATGGAATAAAAGTTATTAATTAAAAAAAAAAAGGTGGGGCAATGTGGGGGGACAGGGAGGAGGCAACATGCTAAACACAAATGTAACATTTCTCAGGGTAACTGGGTATAGTTCTCTAAGCATCCACAACAAAAATGAATTTGTAGTCATGACTGAAGGTGTAGGAACTACTAAAATCTAAATGAGGTTTAGAATATCAGTGGTATGATGCAAAATTACTTTCTTCAGAAAAATACTGCTCAGAATCTGTCTGTACGTTTTTCTCAGTAACCTCTTGTGTATGTGACTTCTCCTGCAGTTCTAGGAACACATCTTCACTGCAAGAATGGTGGTATGTTTTACTGTGTCATAAATAATGCAGCTATCCTACTGGAAAACCTTGGAGGACAATGTATTTTGGTCTTGTTTTGAGACAAACTGCAGAGACTAGAGGGGCAGTATTAACTCTACCTAACAATACTGGTAAAAAATTATAGCTCTTTTTCTTCTGGAAGGCTTTTTCAAAGAGATAGCTAATGCAAGGTAATTATGCTTCAATAAACACACAACTTAGCTTTGAGGAAAGGTTCAGATATGCTTAGTACCACGTAAACTGATGTTGTATTCAATATCTTAATGCTTCAATTTCTGCCCCAAACACCACTAAGAAAAACTGCAGCAGTGTATTTAGCCTCAAGTGGTTTAAAAACATCTGTCTTCAAAAGCAGAAGGCAACATGTCCCACGCTGTTCAGTAGTTCGGTCTCAAAATCTACTTAATCCAAATTAAGAAGGGAAAATTTTAATGCTGCACTAAAAAGGTGTTTTAAAAAGAGAAAAAAAAAGGAGCTCTTAGATCAAAGATATATTACCTATATGGTATATGGACATAATTTCTAGTCAGAAAGAAGTTTATTAGTTAAATAAAAAGATGAGTTTATCTGTTAAATAAAAGGTGTTTGCCTTCGTTTCTGGTGTGTGATGTTTCCAAGCCGATAAATATGACTGAGTAGTACCCAGAAGACTTGAATGGTTTGAATGAAAACCATCCAACCACTTCATTGTTAGCTGCCATCCCTTTTAATCTCATTTCAGATACAGCCATCAGAGTGAAATCTTGTTTACGAGAAAGTGAACCAAAAATGAAGGTACTGCAAATATTTTTGCTAGTATGTATTCACCGGGGTATTTATACCAGACATGCACACACAGTTATCTTGAAGGCTTTCTGACTTCTTTCCAAATGCACAATTGGAAAGCCAAAACAGTATCATGTAACTCAGGTCACAGATTGCATAGGATATTTGTCAAATTACAAATACCAAACATGCAGAGCAGTAGCTGAGGTGAAAAATACGCATGCAGTCCTCAGCCTAATATGTCTTTTACAGACATTAATCAAATAATAACTATCAACAAATGTGTAAGACAAAAAATCAGCTGATGACTAAGTGAAAGAAAGGACTAAATTGCTTTTAAAGAAAACAAGTCCTTTCCTCACTTCACATGTCCACTCCACATGATTTGCCACTTGAAAACACATGCCCTTCAACCTCATAGCATGTGTCATTACTGCTGGCAAAACCATAGGCCTCCAAGGTAGTTAATAGTACCACAGCAAAATCCTAGCAGAGAAAAAGTGCTGTCAGCTTATAGGGTGACAAAGGTTGAGCAGGGAAGCAACAGCACCGAATTTACCAGCCACTTGTGCTAAAAATGGTGATTCCAACTATCTGAGTTTGATAGTAACTATCACACACTGATACGAAGTAATTTAAGACAAAGCTATGGATTATTTTGTAGTGACTCACACCCTGCACTGAGGAATATTACACTGTACAATGCTGTACCCATAGCTTTAATGTTTGGGATCTGCTGTTGGTCTGTTAGAAACTAATGATGCCCCATAAATTCACCTTTCCGAAGACATTACTGACATATCAAACTCACAGTATCATTCTTCATTCGATCCACCAGTCTTCTAACCTGTGCAGGAACATGCCTAAAAATAAGATCAAAAAAGAATAGAAGAGAATCGTGCATAGGCAGCAAGGCAAAGAGGAAAGCTGCTGCATGTATCGGTGTTACTACACGGCCTCAAGCCCCTGAAGCATGTCTCATATGAAGCGTTCCCAAGAGACAGATACGAGACGAACTTCACTGAAGACTGAGCGCAGTGGTCTCTAGGTAACTCCCAGCTCGGTCACAGACCGACCATTGGCACAATTTTCTGTCTTAGTTTCTCTACACAAACTCTTGGTCCTACTGAGAAGAGGGTTTGAATATACCTCCTATAAAATGGGGATGTTTTTTCTCTGCCTCATAATAGGGATGTGAAGCTTTCCGAGTGCTTGTAAAGTGCTTTGTGCTTCTTTATTGAAAATGCTAGAGAACGCATTGCTTTTGCTGCTAATTTATTTGACATAGACTAGAAACACTGCAAAGTCTCCATCATGTTTCTTGGCCTTCATGTTAGAGATGGGCTAAAGAAATGTACTTGTGCTTGCCTATCAGCCTTATTGCATTCCTGCCGAAGTCCAGGGTTTGAGCTTTTTTTACTCAGAACCGAGTTTTAAAGAAAAATCAACGTTCTATTAAAATTAAAATAGTTTTTCTCTTACTCTGCACGACTCCCTGCTACAGCTTGGTTGAGTGCAGCATTATCTGTACTCTCCCTTCCGGTGCCGGTGGAATACCCTATCAGGGATGGGTTGAACTCACGAAGAATGTCTGCAGAAAAAGACAGCGCCTTGAAATGTTGCTTGCTTCAGCAGCTAATGAATGAGGTTATAAAGATTAGGCCTGAGTAAATGACCATTAAAAAACTTTGAGACACCTATCAAGAAATCAACCTTTAAGTATAATAAATGTAGAGATTTGTCACCATACAACTATTTCTTTGCCTTCAAGATTTCTGCATATCATGAATTCAGATATCTCATGTCCTAACCTGATCATCCTGGCAAGTAATGCTGTTTTGCCTGGTAAGTGAGGCTGAGTAATTCTATGCCCAGGCAGGAGACTCTCATGCCATTATACTCGAACTGCAGACGGGTTGGAATCAAATCCTTTAGCCTGATTTCCCCAGATGTATTAACCTCAAAGACCCAAGATTCCCTTCTAGACCTTAGGTTACAAACCAGCCTTACAAACACCCCAGATCTAAAATGCTCTGACCGCTAAAAAGCATGTAAAATCTGACCTTGTAACATGATTCTGTTCCTGCCTAAAACAACTTTCCCATACAGTCAATATAGTTTCTTTAGGCTATGATCTAAAATCTTTGATTATTCTACCCCAAACACATTTTAGACAGAACTATAACCAACAGAAGAATACGAATACAACCAAACCCCTAGGAATTACAAAATACACAGTTAAGTCATGCACAGCAAATTACAGCCTGGTTGTTATGCAACTTTTACTCAGCACTGGACAATGAATACAAAGGGATCGGTTCTGTCGCGCTACAAGCTGTCAATCTTTCGTCATGTTGTCTTTTATGATAGCAGCTGTTTCACTGAACAGCTCCAGATATATACGCAGTTTACAGAAAAAGGCACTTACTTGCTAGTGTTGTGACTGTGCTTATGTTTTCATTTCCTCCAACACTGTTAAAAAGAAAGAAGAAGAAAAAAAATGTTCCAAGCTCTGAGGGACTTGGTAAGGCAGTGGACTAAGTAAGAGAGCTCCCCCTGACGGGGTTTCTGTACACGCACACAGCATGTTGTTCTCTGGATGCTGTACTCAGTCAAAGCAAGCTCTTCCTGCGCATACCAATGGGGTCACGAAATCAGAGACAGTCACAACCATAATGATTCTATTAAAAGCACTGTACACTAGCTGCTCTTTCAATTCTCTCATGTGTTTAACATGTGCTCAAAATTCGATGACAAAAAATGAGAATTTTTAAAAGCTGCCATTTTTGCTATTGTTGGCCCTATTAAAATATTTATTACTTCCATTTTTAGTTAACGAATCCTTTGTATCCATAACAACAAGTTCTAAAAGCATGTATTTCACAGTGATAAGTATACCCAATACCTTCCTCCCTATTTCACTCAACTGGAAGCATAGGACTAGACCGGTAAATTCACCTTATATCTGTGTGCTCTTTACCCTCCTTCATGCTGTAGAGAATGCTAGCCTACTTCTCCCACCAAATGTCAGTAGAATATTACTAAAAATCAAAATATAAAAAATTGGACTTACAACATCTCTATAGCATCCCTTTAATTTGGAACAGAGGATTTTGAAGTGCTCTGGTACCTGTTTAAACCTCTTACAGAGCTTCAGTTTTTCAGATGATAATAAATGATGAACAGAAAATCAGCTTGACAGGTTTGGTATTAAATAATACCGTTCCAGAATCATAAGCGAACATGATTGCCTTTCTTCAGCGTGGCTTTTTGACTCTTTAATAAAATGTTGCATAAGTAAAAGTCTGTACTGACTCATAATCAATCAACTGTTCTGCTTAATATAGGCAACACTGGGAAAGGGTCAAGGAAACAGATACTGTGTACGAAACAGCAGCAGCAAAAAAGATCCCATTCTGACTTTTCCTAGTCCACTGATTTTAAATGAGAGAAATGGGTATCATGGGCCACAGTGGGGAAGAGCAGACAAAGATATTGAAAGAGCAGGGACAGAAACACAGAATGCTCAAGTGGTGCAATGCCACTGCGATCTACAAGTCCCCTGTGCAATAGTTACAACCGTGAGAGGAGAAAGGGTTAACAAGGATCCCATGTCATCTGTGTATCCAGGCCTATTCCAGCCATACTACGTTGTATTCTAGGTAGCCACTAGTTTGAATATTTTATTTATCATGAGTAAAAGTACAACCATGTGCTTCTATGCAAAATGTAAAATCAAATTCACTCTCCACAAGCCTCCGTTTGTCACAAAAACTAACTATACATATCAACCCCCAAGAAAATTCGTTCCCTCCCATTGCGGGGGAATTACTGGGACTCACCTCCAAGAAAGACCTCGGTATTGAGTCAGGACATCCAGAACATCATGGGGTTTGGATGCTGCCCCATTACCTGCCTGAAGCACAAGAGAAGAGGACTTCACCTTCAGATAATAAGAATTGCTACAGTAACTAGTTCTCTGACTGCTCCCAGTGAAAATAATTAAAGAGGATGTTAATGAAGCAAGCTACGTCATCTTCCCAAAATATAACAGATCCGTGTTCTCAAGAGGATCAAGGAATGAGTGTATTTAACTCTGCTCCAGTGATTTACCCTCTTCTATCAACTTCTTGATTAGATCAAGTGGGGAAAAAGTTGGTTGAGAATGATCAAAATATTCATATAATTCTAAATTTACATAAGGAATAAATAAGATAGCAATGGTTCTGAATGAATAATTTATTAAAATGTTCCTCACATTAAAAAGTGGCACGGTGATTTTATGTCTTCCCTCCCCCAGTTTCCCCAAGAAAAGGGATTTAATGTGGCAATTAGCACAGAACACATAAGAAACATGAATTATGATATGAGCAGCGAAGCAGTCATCACTGACTGGAGAATCACAGCCAGCCTAAGAGTAATGAGTTTACATAGCTCCAGGAATAGTGTTAAAACAAAAAATTCTCAAGCTAAGTTACACTTGACACGCCTGATGATATATTGCAATGATACTCAAATATTTAGTTGGTATAGATGGACATGGCTCTATATGCTGTTGTATTATCATACATATATTTCTTATACCATGTATATTTCATAAATATACACGCACAGAGTGAGCTGCAGAATTTGTTCTATTTACACTGCTTACTAATTGCGTTGACGGCCAATACCTTGGGAGCTGCCAGGAATCGATAAAGAAAAGCAATTGTTACAAGTCCACTCTAGCAGGCTGGTTTCGCCGCTGCGCAGTCTAATCTTGCGGCTCTTCCTTGTGTGGCACTCTTGTGGACTTTAAATGGGAACTGTGAGCTCAGATTAGACTCGTGACCTGATTACCAGTCAGTCAAGGTGGAGTATGGGAAAGAATATGTGAAAAATGTGTTTGGCTCAATAGGTCATAGCTGTAATTCTATTTTTTGGGTTAAAAATTCAGAAATGCTTTTGCATTACTCACTTTAACAGTGGTTATCCAGTGATCTTTACTTACTGTGAGTGAATCTCCCAGTGCAGCAATCACCCGAATATCTGCTGGTTTCAAATTATGAACTAAAATATAAAAAATAAAGGTGGTGTAAGGGAAGAAGGAAAGAAAGAAAACTTCCACCTGTACCGGTTATCAGAAATTTTCCTTAGAAAAAGCATAAAGCATTGCAAAGACAGTATTCTAATATTCACAACAGCATCAGCACAGAATGACAGACACTGACAGGCATCAAACCAGAAATGATTCCTGATACCATAGCTGGGCATTAGCTACAGCGACAAGGGAGGCAGTAAGATTTCAGTCTTGCGTCTGTGCTTGCTCAAACTCCTTTTACCCAATGGAAATGACTGAAAAGCAGGCACAGCTCCGGCGCCGGAACACAGTAGAAATTTTTGGGACCATCATAGCTTCTGAGGGAAGACAAAAGCCCCTCAGGGACACAATTCCATGTGGCTTTTGCACCCCAGACTGCACCGACAAGAGCCCCTACTCCACAGTTTACCATCCCTGCAACTGAAGTACCCAACTGCCTCCTGTTGTTTCCACTGTCACGTCTTTGTACATGGAAGGTGCAGTTGCATAAGCTTTCACCATCCTTGAGGGAGAACTTGCTTCTCGCTGTACAACAACTTACGTTGTTCCAAAAAAGATCTTAAAAGCCACAGTCCATTGAGTGCACTACTTCAAAGGAAAGTGTACCTTTCCTAACTAAACCCAGTTCCTGTTCCTCTTTGTAGCTCCGCAACAAATTTGCATAGGAATGTACCTGAAACTGGAACTGAATCAGAGGGACTCCGGTCCAAACAAGGCATATTTGTTCCATAAATCCTCTCCTGTAAAGGCAGACCGGGCAAGACTTCACATTAGACTCGCTATACTCGGATCGCGATAAACCATTTATGTCTCAGAGCATTAGATTAACGCATTTCCAACATGCTTTGCATACACGTACCCATCTCAACCTGTCCTCAGGCTGAGCCTACAACGGCCCTTTGAAGGCAGACACAAGCTCAGTCTGCTCAGAAGCCGCATGGCCACATTAGTGCAGCACAGCTCTTGCCTACCAGCGGGGCCAGTTATTTCAGACTCTGTGCCACGCTGTGTTCAGCTACGCAACGTTCTGTGTGCTCGCACTCCGAGCTAGGTGAGCTCCCATCTTTTTGCGAGAAACTGCTTGAATTTCCCCACGTAGAGGTGTATACACCCCGAGTAACTAACAAAACAGATGGCCTTATATTAAAATGAGAGGGGAAATGTGTATTGCTATTCCAATGACGCATAGGCTGTTTGGAGTGCAGATGTGGTCTAGACACTGTGTTCTGGGGCATAAAAGTGAGCATCACCACCTTCCTCTGTAGCTGCTTGGGAACACCAAGTTCTGCTCAGAATTAGAGTACCATAACTTAAAAAAAAAAGAAAGCACAGCTGTTTATCTCAGCACATCTCATCTGCAGCCATCTCACAAAAATTAAAAATGAAAAATCCATTGTTCTTCAGTTCCACTATGGTGTAAATGCAATGAAATCGACCCATTCAGTGGTGTCATGCTGCTCTGATCTCTTTCTGCCACTGTAGGACTAAATGGCCCCATTTCATTGTCTTCTTATCTCAGGCAAATTAGCATTGTTATCCAGATACTTTAAAAAAGGCTCTTAACAGTGAAGGCAAGACTTACTTTAGGCTTGCTGAACACATCTACCTTAAATCACACTCTACAAAATCCATGAGGAGAAAACGTGCTATTAAGCATCTGGCTATTCAGTCAAGTGTGGAAACAAAGAGCTGGAGCTTGGTAATTAGTTTTCCCAGGTAGCATTGTTTAATTATGCTACAACACACTCTCACCCACCTGCCCCACCCCCTGGAATACACTCACTCTGTCTGATGCAAACAGTCCTGCTATACCTGAGATGTGTCTTTGGTGCTTGATGTCTCTGGGGAAGACGGGTAGTTGCTATTTCTATATGTGAACAAATACGGATTTTCCTGCAGAGTGAAGAGAGTATGTTTACAGATGCTAGTGGAAACACAGTCGGATGATATTAAAGTCTCCCAGCTAGATTTTCCAAGGGAAGAGAATCTTTACAGTATTAATTTTTGAACGAACATTGCACTAGTGAAGTAAACCAGGTTAGACCTGAAAATTAAGCCCTGGTATGCTCTAGGCACAGCACCACCTCTTGCCTTAAACCTAACATCAAACAAAACACATAATTCAATTTCTTTGATGCTTTAATTGCTGTTCAGCGAAGCTTTCGGATGCCAGCAATATTTTATCACTATCAAATTATTAAAGTCAGAGATTAAATGCAAAAAACATTCTGGAACCTGTTCTTTGAACCTGAGATGCTCAGACCCTGAAGATACTACTGGGCTACTGACAGCTCCAGGGACTAAACCAGCTAAACCTGACAGCAGACAGAGTCAAATCACAGAAAAGCTAATTTATATAAAATATATGGATTCGATTTTAGTGCTGACACAGATTGTAATACTGATAATGCAACCCTGATATCCACAATTAATAGGATCAATTAATCAGGATTAATTCAGATCTATTTGTTATATTCTGAATAAAAAAATCTGACACAGTAAGACAATCTAACTAAATTTTGTCCAAAGTTCTAGTTTTCAGAGTTTCATCTTTATAAAATAAAGAGTTTGTGACAATGAACTTCAAGAACACTACATTTTTTAACAGTGCAATGTCTCTGGCAAGTTCACATTCCCAAGAACTTCGGAAGATGACAACAGCATTTGAAAACTTGAAAATTTTGCAAAGAGTAAATGGAATATCACAGCAATAAGGAAACCCTTTTACCTGAGAAGGACACCGGACCTGAAGCATTTTTGTGACATCGTAAGGTTGCTTCTGTCCAACTGGCTCCATCTGGAAAGGAAGAGAACAGAGGAATTGTACATGTGTTGTGTGTGGGAGGATGGGGGAAGAGAGAGCAGCAGCAACTCAAAGACTATAGTGCCTGGAGTTTTCCGTCAGGTACACATCTGTATGTAAAAACTTGTTGTGCTTATGATAAATATTTATCCATGTATAACATACCACATTTATAGCTACAAAAGTAAGGAACTGAAAACAAGGCCTCTCACATGATCAGACTGTCATCCCATCATCATTAAACAGCCATCCACACTAACTGCTCTTGGGAATGCCAACCCTGTAAGTGTTTTTCCCACAGGCACAGATCTCATACCACAGTCTTCAACTGCCTGCAGTCAAGTCGCTATTGATCAGCTCATCCACAGTAACTGTAGACATGCTCTAGAAGAGCATAGCTTAAGCCATCCTCATGGTGAGTTTTACCCCCTTACAGTATGCAATTTAAACTTCACTGCCGTTTGCAAGCCAGTTCTGCTTCCTAGCTGGTCTGGGTATGAGAAAGCAAAGGGGTCGCCACAGCTCCGCTGCCAGGTAACAACTCCTTGCAGCAGTCTGTCTGTCCTCCCAGGCCTCATCCACTGTTTTTTTTTTTTTTGTCTTCGCCCAGGCTGTGAAACCATGCTCACAATCACTTGAGAAAGGCACACTTGGGAGTTTCCAGTTTATAGCTTTCATATAAAGGTATAAAGAAACACAGACTTATGTGTGGGAGGAAAACCAACTCTGAGCAGATTAAAACTTTGAAGTAAAAATAGTATTACTGAAACTCCTTGGAAAATGCAGCTTTGACTCAGACTGTACACTGAAGGCTTGGGTAAGTGTTGCTTTACCTCAGAAGCAGAAAGCACAAGATCCCTAATATAAATGGAAAACTAAAAATCTTCCATTTGGTAATACATTCATATTGTATTAACTTTTTTTCCTTCTGCCTTATGAGCACTATCTTCATGTACTCCCTCTGCTGCAAGTTCATTTTGCAGCAAAGTCAGAACCATGGAACGTAACACATTTAAGTCCCACACCAATCCCCTGGTGGCTGTAGCCCATGCAACTAAAAGCTTGCTAATTTATCTCACCTTCCAGACCTGTTTCCTTATGTACATTTTCATACGTGTCAGACAACATCAACAGGTGCGCTCCAACTCTGCACAGAGGCTTGAAAATATTTATGTTTGTTGGCCTTCTTCTACCAAGATGCAGAGGGGATTGTTGTTAGTGAAAATTATGGAATGATTCAAAACTCAATACTGGCAACACAAAGTGGAAAATAGCACAAAGAATCACTTCACCTGTCCGGGCACCTTGCTGGGCACTAAATGTCACTCACACCCAAAGGAGTTGGCCACGGGTTTAGATTCCCCAGTGAATGTCTGCTCAGCTTGCATCAGCAGCTGCCAGAGCAGCAGACTAAATAAGAAATAGGATTGAAGGGACTGGAAAATACAGCAGTAACAGGCTTGACGTCACCAATGCATTCTGGGCAGGAATGTTATAATGTATTTTGGTTGTTCCATCAATGAAAATAATGGGAAGAATTCAGAGAGATAGAGGTTTACAGATGTAGATATTCTCTGAAAGACGCATTTGAAGAAACAGTCTGTGCTTTTGAGAGAGGAATAAAAGGAATGTCCCTGAAACATGCAAAATAATGATGCTCAGAGAAAAGATATATTGGGAGCCGGTACTTTCTCATCTTCCTAGGACAAAACAAAGTAGCTATTTAATGACATTCTTAAAAAAATATTCTTCTTCCAGGACAAAATCTTCCCACAGAACATGGGACAACGTTGCCTTTTCTTGGCTAGGAATGAATTTCAGACAAGTATTAGATACTTGTATGTTGTTGGGAGTTGGGTGATGAGAACAAATTTCTCCAGGAGGCAATTTATTCCAGATGGCTCAGAAACACTCTTCTCCCAGCAGAGACCAATAGCTCCCATGTAGCAGAGCTGCAAGGTCCTGGTCAGGAAATCAGGCACAGAAGCTGCATTGTGGTCAGCCAAAACCTCCCCTGAATGCCAGCACGTCTATCAGGTAGGCCGGTTAGCTTACAAGGTCTGCGCTGGTAATGCGACGGTTTCTAAGTCAGTGTAAACCCCTGAACGCAGAAGTGAGGTACCGGCAGCCTCCCGAGATGCTCTTCCCATTTGGGTTCTTGCCTGGTTTCAGTTCCTCTCTTGTTTGCAGGATAGGGGTTTTTTTTACAGTCCTTTCTTTTACACAAAAGAATGCCAAACACGAGAGCAAGAGCTTCTCGTCTTAAGTTCTTCACACACATGAAAGGAGCTTTGCCCCTGAATATATTTCCAGAGGTAAAGCTGCAGACATTTGCCAAAATTAGTCAGTCAGGTTCTCTGTGGTAAACATCAAAGCTATCCAAATAAACAACCAAGCTCTCTCAGCTTTTCCTAGCTATCCAATGTTGTGTTGCTGGCTGTTGTCTGATGTGCTTAGCATATGAATCGCAGTGCTCCTAGATAGCTAGAAACGTGTTAGTAAAATACCCAGCCATACCTAGAACAAGTCCTTAGCACCTGCTAGCTCAGCTTCTTCTCAGTCAGACCAAAGTGCAGTCCTACTGCCAATTGCCACTAGATTTTTCAAGGTTTTGCCCTTTGGCCAACAAGCAGGTAATCATTCCAAGAAAGACGCTGGTACGAAGCCTCAAAACAAGGTAAGGGCAGCCTGGCAGACAGCAGGAGAAGGGAAACTGAATGCAGTTCTCTGGCACCTCTGCATTCTGCTGTGTTTGCTGCTCAACAAGTCATGATCTTGATTTCCTATCAGTTCCCAGTACTGCATTGTGGGTCAGTTTGTTGTGTTTTTAAGGCAGTCAGCATAAAGCATAAGATGGACTTCCCAGTAGAACTAGAGTGACCTTTTACTGGGTGAGGACACCTGCCAGCACTCTTTATGCTGAAAACATCTTTCCTACCATCTGCTTTGACATCATGGCAGAATAACGTCACAGGTACATAAGGAACCTACCCAGAGAGGTACCTTTCTGGTGACTGCCAGCTGCACTAAGAAAATTCCACTAAATCAAAGAGGAGGCAGGAAAACAGAGGGGAAAATGAGTTGTGAAGGGAATACTACCATTCCTGTAGCCTCCCTTCAAACCAGTAGCAAGATGTGGTTTTGCCACATTTTGGTCTTCCTCCAGGCCACCTAGGCTGTCCCCTCAGCAGAGGAACTGTCTCACACTGAGGAAAAACACTGAAATAAAGCAAAGTTTGTATTTGTCTCCTTCATGACACATCTCTGGTTCTGGTGGCTCCCCAGCACGCTCACTCCCTCAGGCTGGGTAACTGGCACTAACGCAGCAATTCTTAAAGTTGCACTTCATTTTGCTTATGGTTTTTCACCTCTGCTGTTTCCACAAAATGCTCCCAGCAGTGACAAGAATAGAGGGGTGCTCAAGGACAGAGCCCAGGAGGCCAAATACAGTCTGTGCAGAAAACGGTTAGGGACAGAAAAATGAAGCAGAGGGAAGGCAGGAGGCTCTTCTGCTGGCAGAAGCTGCAAACAAAAAAACCCCATCATCTAAATGGACAGAAGAAATTTGTTGCAAGCTAAGCGTAAGAATTTGAGATGGCAGGAAACAGAAATCAGTGCCGAGTTGACCGAGTGTGTCCTCATGAGTTATTAAATGTCAGAGGACAAATCCTCTCACCTTCCACAGAGACTGGATTCAGAGGAGGCAATATACCTGTTTCAGACTATGTATGATAACATCACAACTCCTTGTAAAGGATATTCCAGATGCCTAGTATTGGATTCTGCCTAAACTGAAATCTAAAAAGCTGGACAGGAAGAAAACAGGGGTGTGTGTGTGTGTGTGTGTGTGTGTGTGTGGAAGCTATAATCTAGACTAAGAAAAAAAATTAAAGCAAAGCCCATGAGAAGCACATGGACTCTGCTAATTGCAGTCTGACAGAAGAGAAGGATGTTACTCAAAGTTGGAGGTCAGTTTCCCACTGATAAGCCCTAGAAAATATATAGTTGAGGCTGATCTATTGTCACAGTTAGATGGATCTCAGAATCTGACAAATTTGGTTCAGTTAGCCCCAAACAATTCCTGCTGGAGAGGCACAAAATGGGCTGGCAAACTGGTGGCACTGTGGTCCCTCTCCAGTTGGAAGCATTCATTTTCTGCACTAGCTGAAAACACATTTCATTTCAAAAAATTAAAATATGCTGATGAAAAAACCCTGCTAAGCAGAATAAAGGACCAGTTTTCACAGCAAATGTTCATACTTTGTGTGGCTTGCTCCTGACTAACTTCAGTATTTGTAATGGCTAGTATCTGAGAAGGACATGACACTGCTTTCTAGGGTCTCACAGATCATGTTTGGGTGATGGTAATTGTGTAATCTATGTAAATATCTCCAACACTGATGGGGACACTGAGACATGGGCAGTTGAAGTAACTCATTCAGTTTCTTTACAGAGAACTGCCAAAACCAGAGAGAATGGTTAATGCATCCTTCAGGAATCTGATTTCCAGTGTTTGCTTTGCTCATTTGATGAGTGAAACTAATTGCCTTGTGGGACTAAGGCAAAACAACGATAAAGAAGCCAACGTACATTTATCATAGCATCTATATTATGATAAAAGAACTGAGGTAGGAACTTTGACATCATCATGAGGAATGTCACAGATAACAGCAAAGGAGATAACTGGATGCAGCATGGTTGTTCCAAGGTTAGAGCTTCAACAGCTGATCAATTTTTAACTCTTTGGCTCCTACTAACTAACTAAATTCCTACTAACTTTAACTAAAAGATAACATCTTTAATAAAAGTGGCTGTACAATTTTTCTAGCTCTATCATCTAGTTGAATAAAAGCCTCTTCCTGCAAATCCTGCTTCTTTACATGATCAGGCTTATAACAACATTACTACTGCCAGAATTAACATAAAAAGAAACAAAATCATGCCAATCTGCATGGATTTATTTTTAAACATGGTTCACTAAAAGGCAGCCGCAGTATAGATTTTTTTCCTTCGTGCTTAGGATAATTTGGACAGACACAGAAATAGTAAGTGCTCTCAAATTAAAATCTTATTAACACATGGGATAAAAAGCAAAAAAAGTAAGTCTTATCTCTAATCTAACTTCATTGTCCATTGCAGATTCCTATTAATTAAAAAATAATATATATATGTGTGTGTTATAAGAAGGTTATTAGAAAAACAGCAGAAAAATTTCTAAGAAAAAGAAATTTCTTAGAAAATTTCTAAGAAAAGTTTCTAAGTCAGAAGGAATAGTAAAATCAACATTTTATCTAAAACCACTGATATCAGGTCATACCCAAATATAATATGCACTAAGCAGTAAGATCCTACTTTGCTCTAGTGAGTCCAAAACCACATGCCTGCTTTTTTTCTTCACTCATATTGAAAAGCCATTTCCTTACTAGCTCCCATCATCAATTTTAAAACGCAACCCCCTCCAGCTGTACGTACATCCACTCAGTCATACACACAAGCGCTGCCTGCCGGCAGCTCAAGCCTGCAGAACAAAACAGCCTCCTACAGAACTGGTCATCACGTTCAAGCTTGAGTGGGTCAGAGTCCATGTTTCTTTCAGACACAGGCTCCCTCCCATTAGAAGGCACCATGGGTTGGCTTTCCTCAGCTGGGTAGGATATCCATCTCTGAAGAAGTAATAGGAGCTCCTCAAGGCTATCACCTTTTACTGTGAGCAACAGCAGCAAAAGGATGATGGTTGAGGAGGAGACAACCTTATGAGACTCATGAGTAAAGAGGGGGATGGACACAGGACAGAGGAGGCAGAAGATTATAATCCCTATAATACCAGGTCAGAACAAGCCTCAGTTGTCACTGTGCTACTCTGTCACAGGGGTGAGGCTAGCAAAAGAAAGGTCTGTCACAGCTCATTTAATCCATGAGACTTCCCAAAGGGCTACTATGAAAACGTTTTTAGAAAGCTCTTGGTAGTAAGTAGCAGCCACAAAACAGCAAGAGATTTGCCTTGAGGGTGTAGGGCATTTCGTATTATTTGAGGGCAGTCTCTGTGCACAGCTGAGGACAGCAGTCAGGGAATGTTTCTCTCCTATATTCCTCCTTCCCCTCCCTCCTTGCTAGTTAAAGCCTGGCTAATGTGGAGTTGCTACCAGGCATCCACACTAAGTCCAGCAAGCCACAGTGTCATAACCACTCACCATGTTATTCCAGAGGCCCACAGCCATGAATGTATAATCTTCTTCCAGAGTTTCCAGTTGGGTCTTTGATGTGGTAATGAAACCATCCCTGCTCTGCAGGAGAAAACATTTCAAGCATGAGGAAACAAGAGTACGGAAAGATGAGACATTGAGCCACAAAAGGTCTCATTCTATAAAATAACTCATATCCACAAGAATATCAATCTCTGCTATTCTTGTTAAGCCACTTGTTGCTGATCTCAGCTACTGCTGGTGTGTCAAGACAGAACAGAGGCTGTTCTTGTAGGTGAATGCTGTACCTATCACTGTAAGGCAGCAGTGAAGGGATTGCACCGCAACAGGACAGGAAGAACACAGGAACAACAAAGCACAAACACAATAGTGATATATGGGAGACCAGGGAGACATGCAGATGTGATCACATGAATGATTTGGAATCAACAACACTTCCTCTAGCTGACATTTACATGCATTTTAAAAGTGGAAGAAGTTGTCTTAAGGGATCATGCTTATTATTAAATGGAAGTAATGTTGGGAGAGTGGAAGATTGCACACTGTGGCCTGCAAGTGTCCCACAAACCAGAAGAAATAAAGAATCCACCTATTAGACAAGATGGCATTTATGGTAATAACAGAGCAATTTATTAGGGGAAAAAGTAATGTCATGAAAGCTTAAAGTCTGCCATTTGTAAAGACTCAGCCATCATTAAAACAAGCCTGACATAAGATGACCCAGAAGCAAAGGAAGATTTTGCAACACAGAACACCCTAACCTTCCTGAAAGGCAAATTTCTCCTCCCAGTTCACTTTGTTCTGAAACTGAGCTGAGGGGGCCAGTGGAATTACCACAAATTCAAGGAACTTTTATGATGCCCAGGAACCAGACCATAACTCGCCATCAACATGTTTTACAAATAACCACCTACTTTTACATACTGGATTTTGATGCCTTGCTCTGAGTGAACCATTATCCAGGAAGAAATATTTTTGCCTCTTCACTGACAGTTCCCAGGCAACCTTCACCTTTGAACCTCCCTTTAAAGGTCACTCGTGGCAAAATCATGTCGGGCATTCCAGGCAACCTTACCTATATTCATTCCCCATTGGCTATATCAAATACAAAATCTGGACAAAATTCATTCCTGTGTTCCCAGACTGCCTTAATCCTATTGTAGGGAGGTAACTCTACTTTCAGTACAGTGTATAAAACCTTCATCTTTTTTTCCCCTTACCCATTTTTAAATACTTCTTGTTATCCTCTTTTTGCCTCTGTTTCCAAACACACATGAGCATAATATGCTGAATATTGCGCTCAATCTCAGCAGACACAATCCAGAAAGAACGGAGCAACGCACGTTTACTCACCAGCCTGAGAAGCAGATTAGTTTCTTGGAGAGAAGGCTGAAGGACAACAGTGAAGTCATCCTTTTGGTCATACCTCTCAGACTTCAGCAGTTTTTCCCAAGCATCCTGAATAGACAGCCATTTAATCAGATGAGTGTTATCAGGCAGACCGTATAATATTTGTGCAATTTTTCAGGGCTTAAAGGGAACTAAGATTATCCCCATCCCTAATAAACCACAATAATAAAATTCTGTAATCCAGAACAAAGTCAGCAATTTAATGAAATCTTCTTACACAATAATTGGAAGCTCCTTGTAGCCATGAGAAAGTTACAGTGATTTACCATCATTTCCTTTGAAAGAGCAGCAACCCTAGCAAGGCAATGAAATGTCATGCTTATTGCTTCCCTATCATTTTTCAAAGGAATTCCAGCACAACTGTCTTTGTCTTAACAGAAAGTTTCACTCTTCTAAATCATGTGGCAGGTGACTGGACAAGATAGATCATTTCTCTGATGGGATATGACAAATCCTATGTTGCCAAAAGCTGTACAGTCATTAGAAACTTCAGGAGATGCGAAGACCATTCAGGTGTAGAAAAAACTTATCTCCAATGTTCCTGATGTAAGAAATCAGGTCAGAACTGCTGTGGATGTGTGGCAAAAAGGCTGTTACTCAACTTCCTCGCCGCTATTCTTCCCTTAACTCCTCACTTCAGACCAACCTGCAAATGAATAGGCATGTCTAGCAACGTGAGAGCCAAGCAACACAGAAGATGCCATACCTGATAGGACCACCTCAGTATGTTATCCTCCAACATGGAGTGTTCACTGACACAATTGCACTGATTCCTGCCTGGATTGCTGCAGAAAAGAATGAAAAACATTAAAGACTTTATGAACTCTCAATAAACAAGACAGATAATGTGAGCTCTTTTAAGCCACTGACAAGCATGTATTGAAGACTGAATTGTTGCATGTATTGAGAAGGCTACATAGAACATCCTAATTTTTTATATTAAAACATCTAAAGGTACATATTTCTATGTCTAGAGCTTTGGGTTGCTTCTTGATTTGAAAGCCTGTTCAAATGACAAATATGACAGACTTGAATTAGCACAGGGTCTCACGAGCTCGCAGCATGCTCAAGCTTAAAATAGCAGCTGCACTAGTTTTCAAGCATTTCCTTCTCTATAGTCACATAGGAAAATGGAACACACTCAAAATACTTTCACAGGAATTTTTGCCTTAGTATTTGGCAACAAGACCTGCATCTAGACCTATAGATGGAAGATCAATGCTGCGAAAGCTTACATATGCTAAAGGATGACCACGCACTCAGAATCACAGAGTGGTAGGTGTTGGAAGGGACCTTCAGAGATCACCTAGTCCAACCGCCCTGCCAGAGCAGGTTCACCTAGAGCAGGTTGGACAGGAACACATCCAGGCGAGTTTTGAATATCTCCAGAGAAGAAGACTCCACAACCTCTTTGGGCAGTCCATTCCAGTGCTCTGGCACCCTCAGAGTTAAGATTTTCCTCATCTTGCAATGGAATTTCCTGCATTCCAGTTTGTGCCCGTTGGCCATTTTCTTGTTGCTGGGCACCACTGAAAAGAGTCTGGTTCCATCCTCTTGACACCTACCCTCTAGGTATTTGTAAGCATATATATTAGCTGTCAAGCAGCTGACCAGTTTCAGCCAAATTTCTGACCTGCAAGGTAAAAAAGATGTGCATACTGCATATTTCTGCAGCTATTTGGAAAACTCAGACCTTCTCCCAGGGCTGTGGACAGGAACAATATAAGATACATTTAAGATCAGTCTGGTTCCAGCAAAAATATACACAGTTGAAAATGCTTGGATGGACCGGAATCTGAGAAAACTTTTTTGTGGTGTTTCCATGCAAGCAATAAATACCTGTCAGGTTCAGGCTCTCTCTCCTTTTCACAGAAGTCTAGCTAAGCCTATAAAATGGGAGCTTTCTGTTAAAGTGCTTTTATCACTGCTGGTGAGTGAAAAAATGTGAACTCAGGACCAGAACCTGACTCAAGTCTAACAGAAGAACCTCATACAACACACGAAGTTATATGCCTAACAGTGAGGTTCACACACTACTTCTAGTGCAGACAGCACTTGTAGCTAGTAAGAAACTTATAAAGGAAGGAACTTTAAACCCTTATATGTCCCAAACTTCAATGCCTAAAGCTAGGTACTGTCATGAGACTGGGAGTGTCAGCCACTTTTCTCCTCTTAGACACTTGAAATTTCATCTTTTAATATGGGCTTATGTTTTTCTTTGAAAGCAGGGTTCAAAACGGGGACTTTGCAGCCCAATGCTGAGTGCCTCATCTGGGAGACAATCTGGGCCTGAGGCTGAGACAAACCCAGGAGTTTACCAAACACTGAATTACAAGGCTTGCAAACTAGTGGAACTGTTCAACTAGACAATCACGGTTGCAAGAGCATGCTGATGAGAAAGCAAATTAGCTTGAGTTAAAAAGGAAATATAAAAATTGCCCAGAGGGGAAAAAAAAAAAAAAACCAACCCAAAATTATTTAATTTTGTATTCTAAGGCCTTCAATATATGGTGGCGCTCACATTCCTAGATCCATCTTTTCTACCTCTTATCTATCTCTCTCACATCTTCTCCCTTAGTGACTGTACAGGAGAAATAAGCTAGAATGCTCCATGCAATTGCTTTTGAAAAGGAATGCTTCTCCTGTGCTTATACTTGTTGTTAAGCACGTGGTTATGCAGCAGCCAGACCCCTTGTTTGACTGATGGAACGTCTCCCGGGTTGTATACATGCAAAGCTTGTGAAACACTTCAGGATGACTATATTAGTACATATGGTGTCTTATGCCACAGGCACAGGAAAAAAATTACTGTGGAGTAAGATGGAGTGTAGTCTCATCAGCTGTAAACTACTCCATCATAACTGTCCATGTGCACACTCCCACTCCATACTAAATTGGGACATAAGCTACTCACACTTTTGTTACAAGGTACTGAGAAAGGGAGATGGATGAAAGCATCTAGGCACACAGTTACCATGAGGAACTGACAAGTTGGATGTTCTCCATCCTACCATGCCTTAAGCCCCAGTAGTAGCTTTCACATAGCCTAACAATGTGTTTTAAGACCAGTTATTATTTTTGTGAACATTGATACCTAGAAACTTGACCTTTTGTATCTAAGAACCTAAGAACCTTCAGAGTTTTCAACTCAAGAGTTGCTGGGCAGAAGTAGCACTGACTAAAGAACTGGGTGTAGGTAGGCTGTGCAGTCTTGTGACCATGATCACTGTCCTGGGTCTGGCTGGGATGGAGTTAACTTTCTTCATAGCAGCCCATACAGTGCTAAGTTTTGGATCTGTGGCTAAAGCTCTAACACACCAATGCTTTGGCTGTTGCTGAACAGTGCTTCTAGAGCACTGAGGCTTTCTCTTTTTTCCCACTCTGACCCACACAGCAAGTAGGCTGGGGGTGGGCAAGAGATTGTAAGAGAACACAGCTGGGACAGCTGACCTGAACTGGCCAAGGGGATATTCCATACCATATAACATCATGCTGAGCAATGAAAACTGAGGAATAGTGGTGTTTTGGCTTCCAAGGTCACTGTTGCTTGGAGACTGGCTGGACATTACTCCGCTCGCAGGAGGTAGTGAGTGATTAACTTTGTGTCACTTATTTTCACCCCTCTTTCTTTCTTCTATTAAACTGCCTGCATCTAAAACCATGAGTTTTCTTGCTTTTGTTCTTCCTAGTCTGTCCCTTGTCCTGCTGGGGGGTGGTAAAGGAGGATGTGAGCGAGAGACTGTGTGGGTGTGTGGCTGCTGGCCAGGGTCAATTCTCCACAACCACAGCATGAAATATTTAAACATACGCTATCCAAGTTGTCAGAAAGAAAAACACTTACTCTTCCTGGCAAATCTATGTCTTGCAGAGGGAACATATCAGAAACAAAGTGAAAATCTAAAATTTTACATAATTTTGTATTAAGGGCAGAAAACCTGTTCAGAGGATTATTATTACTCTCTACAACTACCTGAAAGGAGGTTGCAGAGAGGTGGGTGTTGGTCTCTTCTCCCAAGGGACAAGTGGTAGGACAAGACGAAAAGGACTAAAGTGGCACCAGGTGAGGTTTACATAGGATATTAAGAAAAAATTCTTCACTGAAAGGGCTGCCAGGCCTTGGAACAGGCTGCCCAGGGAGGTGGTGGAGTCACCAGCCCTGGAGGTATTTAAGAGACATGCGGACAAAGTGCTTAGGGACATGGTTCAGTGGTGGTATTGGCAGTGTTAGGCTAATGGTTGGATTTGATGATATTAAAGTTCTTTTCCAACCGGAAAGATTCTGTGATTGTAAGATAAAGTCAATGTGTATACATAGCTATGTATCTGGACACTAGTGAGAGACAGTGTCAAGAATATAAAGGAACCCCTTTTACCTGGCACTATTGTAATCTTGGCATGCAAGAGAGGAAGTTGTGAGTTCAGTGGAATCCACCAGGTTTATAAAGGCCTTGGGAACCTGCAGTGATAAAATAAAAATTAATCATGTCATATTTGTAATCAAAGATCAGCAAGTAGCGATAATGGTAAAGTACATCTACAGCTTCACGTGTTACCTCTGGACTGAGATTCTGCCTGCAGAAGATCAGTTATCAGTCTTTGTCAATTCCATCCTGAACCCTATGCCGATGCATGCATTCTAGAGTAGCTTTGATCATCATTCACGAAGCACCCGTGACCATGACTTCTTGACTGCGACCCAGCAACTTATTTTACGTAACTGAAGTGGCCACCAGCCAACTTAATTGAACTCAAATGAACAAGGAACTACCATTTTTATGGCCACATTCCAATGCAAATCTGTGGATGAAACGTCCTGTATAATAGCACAAGCACTCATGCATCCTGCCTCATCTCTTCCCCAAGCAGAAAGCAGCTTCCATTTACATAATGATATTTCACTTTTACAAGTGCACATATACAGATTCTGGAAATAATAGTGGAGAGAATCTGAAGAGAATGCGTGGATGGGACTTCACCTATACACAACATTTATTGAAGTCAGTCTGAGAAAAATGAGTGGTCGTGGCCTGATGAAATCAAACTGTAGCAGGTTTAGAACACCATTCTAATCCAGGCCTTCAATCCAGCAAAACAAAATTCTTGGAAGACACTATTGAAACACTTCAGTGGAACAGTTAATAGTCTGCTTTAGTAGTGATGTATCTGCATCTAGTCTGCTGTTCATTAGTAGACTAAGACACAATGCAGAGTGTTTCCCAGAAACCATCACAGATATGCGGGTAATTCCTAGTATAGTGGGCTAGAAAAACTTTAGAAATGCTGAGATCTTCAAATGAACACATAAAACACTGGAAAAAAGAACCAGTAGACATATTTCTAATGGGTGTTTTCCCTGGTCTGTAAAAGTCATCACCTGGTAGTTAGGAGCCTGTAGACTGCCTAGTTAGCTCCATACTTCCAGTAATTGGATGTCAGTTATTTTCAAGCAGCCCTGTTAAACATGAATGACTTTCAGACCTAGACTGATGTACTCCATTTTTCATAGAAAACACTTAAAAAACCCACAAAGATGGAGTAGTACATCAGCTTCTGTTGCAAAATGAAGCAGTTACCCATCTGTCCTTTCAGTTTGTACGCATCAGCTTTTTAAAAGCATGATTGAAACACTTAATGACAATGAATGGAGCCAGCAGATTGTAGTCAATGAGACTGATGTTCTAAGTCACCTGAACAGTGGTTACAAGCCCTAATCCAGTTAGGGAGATTGGAAAAATTGGCAAAGGATTCAGGTATTCAAGGTTGATGAGTAAATCCTAGTATGGTGGGTACACCATGTACCCACTAAATCTTCTCTATCCCTCCCCTCCTCAGCTGGACCGGGGAGAGAAAATATAATGAATGGGTCCTGGGTCAAGATAACGATAGGGAGAGTCCATTCACCAATTCCTACCATGGGCAAGTAGGGCAACTTGGGGAAATTATTTTAATTTATTGCCAATGAAATCAGAGTAAGGTAATGAGAAATAAAAACTAAATCTTAGAACACCTTCCTCCCCTCCTTCTTCCCAGGCTTAACTTTACACCCAATTTCTCTACCTACTACCCCCCAGCAGTGCAGGGAGACAGGGAATGAGGGTTGTGGTCAGTCCATCACACGCTGTCTCTGCCGCTCCTTCCTCCTCAGGGGAAGGATCCTCACACTCTGCCCCTGCTCCAGCGTGGGGTCCCTCCCATGGAAGACAGTCCTCCAGCAACTTCTCTAATGTGAATCCTTCCCATGGGCTGCAGTTCTTCATTAACTGCTCCAGCGTGGGTCCCTCCCATGGGGTGCCATCCTTCAGAAGCAGCCTGCTCCAGCCTGGGTTCCCCCCAGGGTCAAAAGTCCTGCAGCAAGCCTGTTCCAGCATGGGTTTCTCTCTCCACAGGTCTAGCCAGGAGCCTGCTCCAGCGCAGGCTTCCCATGGGGTCACAGCCTCCTTTGAGCATCCCCCTGCCCGACCGTGGGGTCCTCCCTGGGCTGCAGGCAGGTCTCAGCTCCCCTGTGACCCTCCATGGCTGCAGGGGCACAGCTGGCCTCACCATGCTCTGCCCCACGGGCTGCCAAGAATCTCTGCTCTGGCGCCTGGAGCACCTCCTCCCCCTCCTTCTCCTCTGACCCATGTGCCTACAGAGTTGTCACAGATTCTCACTCCCCTCTCTGGCTGAAGTTGCTGTTGCTCAGCAACTTTTTCCCCCTTCTTGCACACATTATCCCAGAGGCACTACCACTGTCGCTGATAGGCTTGGCCTTGGCCAGTGGCGGGTCTGTCTTGCAGCAGTCTGGCATCGGCTGTATTGGACACAAGGGAAACTTCTAGCAGCTCCTCACAGAAGCCACCCCCACAGCCGCCCCACTACCAAAACCTTGGCATGCAAATCCAATAC
The DNA here is from genome assembly GCA_027574665.1 of Rhynochetos jubatus. Taxonomy (NCBI): domain Eukaryota; kingdom Metazoa; phylum Chordata; class Aves; order Eurypygiformes; family Rhynochetidae; genus Rhynochetos; species Rhynochetos jubatus. The sequence continues at coordinate 30,969,909 of CM050650.1, forward strand.
ACTTACCTTTTCATATAAAAAATCCAAGACAGCTTTAAGTTTTTCTAGGTTGTCCAATATGCAGTTCTTCTGCAAATGAGATGAGAAATGCCATCAAAACTAGTAGAAAAACCAAAGTTGTCAATTTGACATAAGTCACAAACCCTGTGTATCCAACAATTGCTATATTCTGGATTCACCCTTAGCCAGCACCAAGAAAAAACAGTCTTGTACTAGCTTGTACTAGTCTTGCAATTTAACTGCCTATAATTAGACAAATCAACATATTAAAAAAAAAAAAAAAAGACAGGGATGGGGAAGAAAAATAACTTTAGACTTGAAGGTGGAAGAGTTGTTGTACTAAGGCATCTCAGACTTGGGATCACAAATTAAGTACATGTGTTTATAAATACAAAACACAACATGTGCCAGGAGCTTGCCTCACTGGATAGAGTCATTCCAACATCCCAGAACTAGCTACTCCTTTGGTTCACTATGGCAGAAAGCAGAACTCAGGAAAGTGGCTTAACCACCTGCCTTGACTGCTAAACCACCCTATGCAAAGCTTACCGGTTGTGTGGAGGCACAGGAAGAACAAGGGGATTCAGCACTAAAAAAAACTGTGATCAGTTTCCAGTCATTTTGGAAGTCCAGCATCTGGGAGGAAAAAAAAAAAAAAAATTGAAAGGAATAGGATGGTAAGAGACCTATTTACATTTTTCCTTTCTCACATATGATATGCTGTGGCTTTAAATCTGCAAGACCAGGCAGAAGTCCATGACCCAACCCTGGCCACATCAATCACTTCCATTTGTCACACACCTAGCTTTACACTAGAGGAGACAACAAATAGATGGTTAAGCAGCATATGCTGCAATAAAAGCCGAACACACAGCTCTAAAAAGCTCAGGTTAGAGCCAGAAATTGCTGCTGCCATTAGAGAGTGTATTGGAAAAGATGGGCATGCACATCTTAGCACAGAGCTGGATGCTGCTTCTTTCCATCACTGTTGCAGCTTGCTGATGGGGTTAATGTTCCTGAACTGCTGGGACTGGGTCACGCTAGTGGGATGAAGACTGGGACAAAAACCTGAGAGCTAGAGCCCTGCTCAGCTGTGCTATGTTTATTAGGCAGTTCTCACCAACCCTGAAGAGCATTGTTTAGAACCACTCGGTTCCACAAAAATTTATATTAAATCCATTTGCAAACAGTCCGATGGGCTCCCTGTTGAACAAAGAGGCAACGGCAGAATCGCCTTGGCAATTACATTTTGCCATTATGTCAAGACCATTTTACAAAATAACATGCCTCAGGGTTACGAATAGCAGAAAAAATGAATGTGTAAACCTCCAGGATAGGATTTACAAAGCACTCAGCCATGAGTGATAATTCAGCATCACTGACATCAGCCAAAGCATATCTAGGTCTTTACTGTCCTTTCAGAAAATATGAGCCTAAAAGACCAAGAGGAAACTGAAGAGACAAATACTGAGAATTGTTATTTTGGGTTGGCTTCTCAGAAACACTGGCACAATTACAGTGTGTAGCTAGCAGAGGTCTCACGTCCTTAACCAATAGAAAACAAATATATTGGCTTCCCTACCAAGCTCTTCAGGCACCCTGCAAAACGTAAACCTGGTGGGATACTTTCAAGAACAAAACACTGCATTTGAAAGGTACAGAATTAACTCTTATTTACAACAAAAAGACCAAAGTCCATTAACCTCAACAAATGGCATTTTCTATTTTGGAAAGATTTTTGAGTGCTGTTTAAAGCATGTCACCACATTTCTCCCCTTTCCTGCTTCGACACCAAGCTCTCTGAATTGTCCTGTGCTTTAAACAAACCTGATTCTCTTTCATGAGCTTCACTATTTCTTCAGCTTGATGCAGGAGGTCTCTGAAAAGCAGAAAGGAAAAGAGAAACTATAAAGGCATCAGTAAGGGCAAAGCTTTTACCATTAAATCAAACCACATTTGAGACTTCAGGCAGGATTAATCTTTTTTATCCTAAACCTCTCCTAAATCCTTAAGATTAGACACTTTTCTGGGCTGCATAGAGAGCCTGGGCTGATTAGCTCATATTCAAGTACCCCACTTTCAGACACTTGCACTTAGATGAAAACAGCAGACACAGGTTGGTAGGCACACCTCTAATTCTATTTGAGCTCCTCTTTTTAGCTGCAAAACAAATTTTGGGAGACCTGATGTTAAGTCCACAGACTTAAGATCTAAACCCCAAAGCCCACAGTGGGCTTTGTTCCTCCTGCTTCTGCGAGGTGACAACTGAGCCACATAGGCAGGGTGTGTCCCTGGAGTGTTTGTGTAGCCTCTGCCAGTACTGAACATATTCTGTGCCCAGTGAAGTGCTCCAAAATCAAAGGCTTTCATCCTTCACCTTTCCAGCTGTAAACGAACTGCCCAGCCAAAACCCCCTCAGACTTACACAGCTTGACTGCCTGATGTCGCTCCGTTTGTGCCAGGCAGAGGAGACTGGTGCAGCACCGAGGCATTAAAACTGCTAAGGAGAGCTGAATGACACACAGGTTAGGCGATTTTGGCATACAAGGCACTACCACTCTGCAATTTCAGAATAAACACAACTGAACAGAACAGCCACAAAATGTAAAGTCTAAGGATCTCTTGGCAGGCATGACGGGTATGCCTGAGCCCTTCTGTGGCTCTTCTTGCTGGTTTTGCTCTCTACCTTCTAAAGTTTTGATGTCTGACTTTGCCTCCAGGCCCAGGTCAGAAACCTCCATCCCCATCTCTCATGTCAGCCACGAGTAGGTGGATTTAAATATAGGCAGACGTAGAAATGAAGCTACTGAGAAAGGCTATCCAGAGGTAGCCTCCTGAAGTGCTGAGGACTTGCCTGGTTTTAAACCTCCTTTCACAGAGAAATGGAAGTGACATTATGACACTAGGAAAAAGATTTGGAGGGGACGACCCTGAGTGATCCACTACTCAACTCAGTGTTTCAGTGAACCTGAAGGTTTTACTTGCAACACCCTTCAAGCAAGTCAAGGCTGCCTTCGGAGCCAGCTGGAACCAGCTGATAGGTGATGAATTCACCCATATGGTGCACCTACGGCAGCCCCAGTGTAAATCCTGAACACATGGCAGTGGAAAGAGTACTGGACAGGCAAACCCCCACAAAATTTCATTGGGCTAACTTGGGCAGCAAGCACACGCCAGCAGGGACTGTGGTGTGGGTAGTACTAGTAGCCTACTAGTAGTACAGCAGTCAATGGCACCACTGCTTCACTGGTCTTTGTCTAACCAGACAGCCTCTTTAAAGCCAGCACAGGTAACCCAGCCTGGCTGTACTCATGTCCCTCAAGTACACTGTCCCGCAGGCTTCCCTTAAAGCCCTGTAGTGTGTTTCCGCTACACCTGGTGTGCAGCCCACCAAAACACTGGAGCTCCTGCCAGCATGTCATTCAGTTTGCCTGAGTTTCAGTGTGACGGCAAGACCCACCTGCAAAAGTTTCCACGCTTACTTCAAGGAGGCTCTTTCCTGTGCTATAGAAAGGGAAGAGAAAACAGGAAGTTGCTCTTATTCTGTTTCTCAAAGAAAAATTATGACAGCAGAGCCTCAATTTCTTATTAGCTACACCACAGCTTAGAGTGCATATTTATGGCAGTCGCTGAAATTAAGAACGGGGCCTTTTTTCCCCAAAACAGTCATGTTAACAGCTATTGCTGAGTAAGAACACAGTCTTAGGTCTCAATTTTTTGTGTCTCTATACACTCTTCATGTTGCAGTAATTCTGCTTAAGCATACGCGCAAGTAATGTCTCTCTGTGTGCGACACGGATGTTCACGCAACCATTTGAAAAAAAGTAGTCTCTTAAAGTTTGTCAGTGCAAGGCCAAATCCCCATCTGGAATGCTATGACTCTAAAGAGCTACACAGACTTGCATCTATAAGGTTTAGCCATTCGCTCACTCACTGATTTAGGTCTGTTAAGAGGCATGAAGGAAGAAAACGGGGTAAGGCTTGTGCACAAAGCGCTGGGAATCATGCAAGCAGAGGACAGGGTATCAGGACTCCTGGGTTCTTTCTTTCTTTTGATAAACCTCTGCTTTCTAGCCTCCAACTAGTGGATAATGATATTTACTACCTAGGATTCATCATGCAGCAATGATTCCTAATCAAAGTTATTGCAACCCTAAGGCAGTTCCATATCTTGCATAAGTACAAAGAATTTCTGTTAACTAAGGACTGGGAAGGATCCAGTGTCTCAAAATCCATTGTATTTCACATAGGCTTTTTCCTCCTCTCTAGAAAACAATAACAAGAATTGCTTGGGTCTAATTCCTGCACTGTGATACTGTATATATTAGTATCATGACACTTATCAATGCTAACAATTCATTGCTACCTGTGGAGCAAATCCTCACGATGTACGTCAGAGCCTGCTGCCTGTGAAAAAGCAAGACATAAGAACAGCATTAAGCAAAGGGTAAACTAGCTCTACGTAAGCTGTTCCCCTACCATATTCCACTCCTGTTATAGGCAGTATTGTTTTGTACATACTTTTCTCCATTGTGTTGCAGCTACTCACAGATTTAAACTCTTTTCCAGAGCTTCCTTATTACTGGGTATTTTCATAGTCTGGTAATTCTTTCAGTCAAATGAAATGCTGTTCTAAACCAAATTTCTCTGGATCTACTCCTTTTCAACAAGGGACATGACCTGAAGTAATTTATATAATTGACATGGATGGCACCCAGTCAGTATGGTGTCTATTAAAAAAAACCTTAACATAAACAGAGGAACTTCATTGATTTCAAATAGTCTGAGGAGGAGACAGTAACAGAGACGTTTGCTCTAGGAAAGCAGACATTCCTTAAAAGAAGATAATTTATGTTTTTCTATGGAACCATACACCAGCAATGACATCATTAGCACAAAAAAGGCTTGTTCTAAAGAGCCAAGCAACTGATATGGGTGAAGCACCTTTCCATTTAGAACAATTTTCTTCCAAAGAGGGAGGTACTCACAAGGAGTCCAGCAGTGCTGGTTTTCTAATGGAAAGTTTTCATCCCAAGGGAAAGTATGATGTCTTGATGAATGTGAAAGTTGTTTTGTGATAAGGGAGAATCTCCCCCATTTCTTTTCAATTGTAGCCCCTGCAATGGCTAACCATTTCTGCCCAACATGCATTTCCTCAAAGCTTGAGAACTGTGGTTAAAGGCTCTCAACTGGGCCCTAAATCTATTTCGGATATTTACTTCCAACTATTAAGTAAAGATCATCCAAACCTGGCTGTATCAGAACAGGCAGGAGAACTTTATCCAATGGCTTATACATCAGAATTATATGTTTATGACACTTCTAGAGCTTCTGCCTTCTAGATAGGAAACCAGGATGGAAAATCTACTGAATTTCTCAATAATTTGTTTTAATGGTGACCACCAAAATGGTACTTTTTTCCAGTTAGAATTTTCCCAGCTGCTTCTTCCAGTTATTTGATGTGTGTGATGCTTATTGTTAGGAAAATCCAAGCACTCTAATCAAGTATCATGGTTCTCTGCAAGAGCACTGTGATCGCATTTCCTCCTGTATGAAGTCAGCTGGCTATTTTTAGTCTCCAGGTATACTGGAACACTGAACAGCAGGTATTTCCACTCATTTTTCACCAGAAACCTTTGATGCTTGCAGAAAGATTCGAGTCCCTGAATGCCCTAACTGGGACCCCAAGCTACATCATCAGCTCACTTCATCGTCACAAGGGAGGAAATGGCTCACGTTCAGCACACATCCTGCTCGTACTTACTCTCTGCAAACTTCCTATTGCAGCGACTGCTTTAAGGTCAGCTGGCCTCAGAGCATGAACTGCAGGAAAGTGAAAGACTTGAGGTTAAAAAAGAGTAGTAACCTAGAAAGAAAACTATATATGTCAGTATACTAAAACAGCAAAATTGATTAAAGCACGAGAAATCTATACTGATCTTTCCACCTGGCAGTTTTAAATCAGTAAGAGTGAAACCTTACTCAGGTGTTCAGTAAATACTTTGGGTGCTTAGATGCACTGAAATGCTCAACCATCAAGCAAGAAAAGATCATAAAACACTGCTGTGAACGATTTCAGGAATAGTGGCACCCTCAGTTAGCAGCTGAAGAAACCAAGGTAAAAAAGTAATTATGAATAGAACAAAAAGCTAAGAAGTTTGTTGAGCCTACCCCCATTTCAGTCACATCCCACACATATACATCCCCTCAAACAGCTCATCTCTCCCCCCGACTGTTCTGGAATAATTTTGGAAGGGAAAGCCTGTACAAGGATAAGATCAAACACAAACCTGAAGATGAAGGGGTCTTGGGTAACATCGCCTGCTTACATGAAAACTCCAAGCTTCTTAGAGCCTTTGACATAAACAAACAAACGGTTGATTGTTTAGCTCTAACAAGGAAATCTGTGGAAACAGGGGTTCTATGGGCTCCATTCTCACACAGTACCAAGCTTCTACTCACGTAACAACATTTTAAAGAACAGTTACACCTCTTCTAGAAATAGGTGGGAGCAGAGATGTGGACAGCTGCATTTTTTAATCTACTCTTCCAGAACTTAACACTTTTTGCTCAGTTTTCTTACTGGTTGCCACAGAACTGGGTCTGAGCATACAATGACATGTGCTGAACACAACCTGTTACATCCATTGCTGCAAACAGCGAGAGCTTAGTCTGGAAAAGGCCATCAGGACAGCTACTGAATGCATCTTCACATGCCAATGGGCACCCAATGTACACAACAAAAAGCTACATCTCTAGTGTGTAACAGGAAAGGCAAAATTAACCAATTCTGGGTCCTTGGCAATGGGCAAAGTTCCTATGTGACCAGAGAAAGCACTAAGTGTGGGCTGAGGGGGTGGGGGAGGCGAGGGAAGCTGCATTCAGGGGAAGGATGTGAGTGATGTTTATCACCCAGCATGAGAGACAGCTCAGTACCACTAGGAATATTATTTAATGCCCTCCAACATCCTGACTTTAGGGCCCAACATCTAGTACTTTAAAGAGAAATGAAAGACAACCCTGCCTGCCCCGGGTAACTTTGCTGGGACTTCCCTCATCACTATAACCGTAGCTGACCACCACTGCTATGTAAAGGTGAAATCCATACTGCGAAAAGGGCCACCGCAGCTCGAGCGTACCCCCGCAGTCCCCAGTTGGAAGACTTCAGTGGTGCACGTTTTGCACCATTATAGCACAAAGGAAGAGTTTAATCATCTTTCTAAGAGAGCAACAGGGCATCTAAGAACAAGTGCTAACCACAATGGATCTACATACAAGGTATGCAACCTAATAACAAATGTTGCTCCGAGAAACCTATTTTTCCTGATTAGGTACTGTAATCTTGCAGCTGCAGTACCGCATTGCTGAGTCATTGGCTTTGCACTTATTCTTTGCAGAATGAAACAGTTTAGAGCACCAAGCTCTATTTTTTTCTTCTTCTGCCTGCCTCAGCGGAAGCAACAGCCAGAGAGGTGATGATAGGTATTGAAAAAAGCTAAAAAAAGGTGAAGTTGTTCTCATACGTTACCTTTAGGTTTCCCTGTTCTTCCAGATGATCTGCATTACCTTAAAAACATTAAAAGAATTAATTGTGGTATTTTTCACCTTAGAAAAACACTTCAGAAGACTAGATATACTTAAACCCACAGAATCCTGAGAGGAGTAACCTTTCTCCTCTTGCCTTACTTTCCAAAAGTGAGACTCATCCCAACAACCAAACGTATTTTCTTAGTTTTTGCTATACCAGAATAAGGTTTTAAGTTACTATAAGCAGGTAAGATCTGTTGAAATTAGTGGAATACAATGAAGTCATACATACAGATCATGGGGTTCTTGTGGTTCTCCTCAACCAATCTCATGCTCTACAGGCCTTTTCTACCTGTTTCCCTCTTCAGCACATTTCATATATCACTGTAGACTTATTCTGTCCAAATTTAGAGTAATTTGAACATGTACCGGTGGAACTCTTAAGAAAGGAGCAATTTACATTGATCTACGTCTTCCACAGTCAGACAGCAACATCACACTATTGTGAGTTTGCCATAGTGATACAGAAACAGCTGCAATTTCTTCTCTTAGTAGGGAGTGTTGACAGATTAAATAGCCTGTGGAGCCAGAAGTCAGGCCTGTAGCCATTTTGGTAATTATACTTTTTCCTTGAGTATACACTTGGATTTATACACATAGATTTTGGGTTATCCTGAAATCTCCACAAGGGTGACCACAAAGTCTGGCTCCTGACCCTCAGCTCACCTTCAAAGTGTGCTCACAGCTGTCCCTGCTTGACACACTGAAGCCATCAACATCCACCAAGACTCACAACAAGTCTTTCTGTATTTAGAGTAAATGTTCTTTAACTTCCAAGAGCTACTTCTGGAATACTTAGTCCTGCTGTGTACATCTGCTTGCACATCTCTCTTTCCACATCAAGAACAGAGGAGATGGAGAGCCAGCTCAGCCCAGCAGGGGAGATATGCTTGGGCGTAGAACAGCCAGAGGTGCTCCTGCTGCAAGCAGGTGCCATGCCTGGCATGAGCAGGTGGCTCTGGGCAGCCCCTGTGAACATGGGTACCATGCACACAGAGGTCAGCACGGTGGCAGAAAGCCACTACTACTCCCCATGACCCCCTCAGCCTGTCTCATGAGCCACACTACATGACCACCTCCAATAACTGTCAGCAACTTCCATGCATTTGAGTGGGGGAGGTTCCCCCTACTTGGGTTTCAGCCATGAGCTATTTGCAAATTTATATATTTACTGTACTTGGTAGAAAGCTGAGACAGTTGCTGCCTGGCTGTTGCATGACATTTCATTTAAAGTTTGTGCTTGTTCAATCCTCATTTTTAGATGGTGCTTTATTTGGGATGATAACCAGAACCCCAGCTCTGTTGTTTGAGATACTGGAGACACATGCGATGAAGGACTCTTCTGTGTCACACAAATCTGTTGTAGACCCTCAGTAGCTTTGAGAGTTTTAACACTAATTTCAACTATGTTTGAGAACAGATCCACAGGTTACATTGTGGGAGAAAGAGGGTCCAATCCCAGTTTCCAGGATTTGGGGAGTGGGAGGGGGCAGGGAATGGTCTCTTGATATTTCAAAAACTTAAGAACAGCCATTCTTTGTCAGAATGAAGGTCCATCTAACCTGGGATTCTGCATCTGACAACACCCAAATGCAAACGCTTAGGTAAAGAATATGGAAAATACAGCTATACCTCCATGCTCTATCCTCCCAGCTATCCGTGCTGTTGGTGTCCCTGAGCAAGCAAGTACTTCATGCTGAAGAACTCCCTGAGACCTTTCTTCCATTTGCCTATTTCTTTTCCTAACCTTTCACACATTTGGCTTCCCCCCAACTCCTGTGGCAAAGGTGGTTCATCATTTAACTGTGTTGAAAAAGAGTACTTTCTCATTTGTTAATAACTTGATCCGTTTCCATGTTGTTCATGTAAAGAGCAGGCATTCCCCTGTTGCCACAAAATTTATCATTTTGCATGTCTGTATGTCTTTATCATATACCTATCCATCTTTCTTCCAGGCTGAAGAGTCAGTCTATTCGATCTCATGTGGAAGTTGCTTCATAAGTCTGAGCACTCTTCCCCTTCATCCTCCTAGGTTTTTCCACATCATTTTTGAGATGAAAAGTCTAGACAACTCTCCAGATGCAGGTGAACTACGGACATATATACAGCAGCAGAAACGTGTTTTCTATTCTGTTCTCTCCCTCACTCCTAAAATTGTTTGTGTCTCTGACTGTTGCTAACACTGATCTGATGCCCTCAGACAGCTATTTTATGATTTCATTCTGAGCACCCTGAATAGTTTTGCATCAGCAAGCTAGCGTACCCCCTTACCCAGATCACTGCTGAACACATGGAGAGCACACACCCCAACAGAGATCACTACAAGCTCCTGCAGGTTCTCTTCCTACCCTTCTCACAGTCTGAAGATTTGTAATTTGATTCTTCAGTCCCAGCTTTTTCTCAGGGCCCACAAAGGTGCCCTCGCTCTTACAGCGTGACAGTTAGTTTCCTTAGGAGCCCTTGCTCAAAGGATTTATTGAAATCCAAATATACCCCAGCTGGATAATCAATCCATGGGCATGTGCCCATTGCCATGGATTTTCTTCACCAATCCCGTAGGGAAGCTCTCCTGTTATATTTACCCCAAGTCAGTTCACTCTGTTCTGTATGCTTCTATCACCTATTTGCCTGGTGCAGAAGCCTTACTGCTTTTGTACAATTAGCACTACAGTTCCCCAGATCCTCCCAAACCAGAACCCACTATAAAAGCTGGTTTCACGTTTGCCATCTTCCACTCCTGACATCAATGCTGATTCAAGAAATAGTCTGCACCACAGCTGATACAATGGACATTGTATCAGTCTGCTTGGCTCACTCCCTTGGATGAATATCATCTAATCCTGGCAGTTCTTTTACTGTTTGTTATCCATTTGTTCAAGGATTTGACCGTTCCTCCTCTTGTCCCCTGCGCTGAAAGGCTCTGAGCGCAAGGACTTTTTTAAGCTCTTGTGCAGGGGACACCAAAGGAAAAAAGAAATTAATTTAGTTTTTCTGTTCGGCTTCAGCTTTCTTTTATACATCAGTCAGCCATATAGACTCCCTGCTTCAGACGTGTTTGGAAAAGGATTTATTACTTTTTATTCCTTCAGCAATGATTCATTGTTTCCCCTTGTATTCATTTTTGGCTTGGTTGATTAAATTTTAACCTACCAGAGCACATATTCTTTAGTTTTCTTAGTTTGCTTTGGACTTATGCTATCCATAGGATGCTTTTATTAACTCCTGATGCTGCCAATATTATAGTTACTTCTTTACCATTTAATAACGTTAGCTTGAATTTTTAATTTTCTCATCGCAAAAAAAAAAAAAAGTTAATTATTTTTTCTGACAATTACCTAAAATTTGGGAGAAAGATTCTACTCCTTCCATCCTTGGTCTTACAGGTAGCCTGTTTCAGCTAATAATTCTTACAGGCTGTTATCAATCAACTTTTTTTCCTGAATCAAGTTTCAACAGGAACTGCACTCACCATGCATCTTTTCCCTTAAATTAAAAAGCCCAAATGTGATGGTTTCTTTTGTTTATTTTAGGAATCAAAACCTCCTAACGGTTAGTTATTTATCAGAGCACGTTATAATCCTCTGACAACACTTATCCTCACAGTCTACTGGTAAGGTAAAGCACTACTATTATTTATCATTACTTTCTTACAGGCGAAGAGCTGAAGCACAGAGCCAGTAAGGCCAACACATGCACAGCATTTTTAGTTCTAGACCACCTAAAAAACTGGTGTATGCCACCAAATGTGGACCTCACAGATCCAGCACAGGGAACAAAGACTCCTCCGCTACCCTGAAATTTCCAGAAATCTGAACAATGATGCCCTGAGTGCCAGAATACTGCCCAACCCATTCACACAACCTTCTATCACTGCACAGATGATGATCACAGATATAAATTCAGAGAAAACCTCTGACCCTTGCTTGAATTTGTGCCCCATTTGGGACAGATCTCACTATTAGTCTTATTTGATGATGTTTTTCTCATCAGAAAGCCTTAGTGCCTGTCTAAGATGCAGTCCATCCCCAGACGAGTACAAACCAATGCATCTTTATCAAAAATTATCAAATATACCCAAAATTACATGCAAGATCACAGTTTTACTCACAGATTTTCTTCATTCTGCTTCTGAAACTCCTGCTATACACCCACCTTGCAACAACTAAAAATATAGGTTCCTAAATACCACGTAACTAGAACTTTCAAAAGGCCTTTCAAAACTTACCTTCTGAGGAGAGAAACCAAAGGAACAACAGGCCTAACAACAGCTTCATGATAAGTGCCTCTGTGAACCGGTAATCCAGGAGGGCTGTCAGTTAGGCGTGAAGGCTGTGAAGAAAGAAACCCTCTTCTTTTTCCTCCTTTATATTTTAACAAATTGATAACTCAGCAGCCATAAAATTTATTAGCCTCTTTACCTTTGGAAAGCAAAGTGACAATAATATCTTATTTCAAAGACACGTGCAACCCCAGTTTATAAATTGCCCCATCCAAGGTTCAAAGCAGTACAGAAGTGGCACAGCTTCCCCCACTCGCTCAGAGGCAGCTGGACACTATTCAGGGGGACGCTCAGCAAATATGAGCACCTAGATCACCTGAGTCAGCTTCCAGCAGGGTCAAGGCTCTTCCAGGCAATACATAACACATTAATTTGGCATTAGCCTGTCTCTACCAGGCAGGGAAGAAGCCTCTGTTCCTGAGGCAACAAGGGCAACTGAAGCCTATGTAATAGCCCACATCCAGCCAAAGAAGAATGTTGTGCTCTTCTTCTGGTCTCCTTCACAGCTGCTGCTCCTTCATTGCCTTCAAACAGCCTCATGCTGTGCCTGTCTCTTTTCCAGTAGCTCCAGAACCACCAGATCCTTCCCCAAGTTGATTTGACCCATTGAAACTCTAAATTTAACTGGTTGCCAGAGGGTGTGAAGAACATCAGAAACAGCACAGAAGAGCGTGGGAGGGCCATGATCCAAGCGAGGAGAGCAAGCCTCCACCCAGAGCAGCAGCAAGCTGTGGCCTAGGGCAGCGCAGCTCTGCCTTGCACCGTGAAACCCTGTCCTAAAGTGAAATAGTGTAAGGGATGCGTCACCTCTCCTGTGTCACCCCACCTTATAAAGTTCCTGATAGTGGGAGAAGAAGCAGATAGGCACTGAGTAGTAACGCAAGCCCTTAAGTACCACCAGCCCTGGCAGACAGTGCATTAAAGACTGCCTCTACAGCTTCAGCCCAGGTGATGCAGACAGTTCTCCTTCTGGCAATTTTTCCTTCACTGGGGTATGCCTCACCAGTATTTGCCAAGCACCAGTGGAGAAGCAGATCGGTAACTCTGTCCTCATTCTGCCCAGGTCTCCAAAACTCTTGCTATGATCCCTATCGCAGTAGCCCAGTCCCTTCTGCAGACCTAAAAAGCATGCAGAAATGTCAGTTAGACTGTGATACTACACTTCCCACCAAAAGTCCTTTATGCCTCAGTTACAGTGTCAGGATCAAACCTCTGAAGAGCAGACGGCACAAACCACCAGAGTTCCCTCCAATCTCTTCCAAGCACGTTGACACCCAGATAGAGCTCCAACATGAATAAGGAGAGATTGCTCAAGTAAAGAGCTTTAAATGCCTAAATAAACCACTGACACGCCCATCTCAGGCTGTTTATTTTGGCTTTCTATTGTTTCGTGACTGAAATTTGACGTTCTTTGAAGGAACATGTTGGAAGCAGATCTTATGCCCTTCACTTTTCAAAAAATGAGAACGTAATAGTAATTCTAACTGTGAACAGCTACCATTCAGAGTGACATGCGAGAGGGAATCTGCACAGGCAAGGGGAAACTTTCCTCCACCTCCTGGGTCTCCAACCTCATCCCAGCACAAACATAGCATAGACCTCTCTAGTACAAGCAGCTACTCACCTCGGACATGGCAGCGTGTTCAAGTCTGAGAGGGAATAAGCTCATTCCACTTGAGGGTCTCACATCCTGAAACACAGTTTGACGCTCAGGCTCTTTGGAGCAGTAAGGTAATGAAAAAAATCAGAAGCTTACTCCCTGTCAAGGCCCCATGCCAACCAACAACCCCCCTGGCTGGGCTCAGCTGAAGTGGAGCTCCCGGCACATGGCAAGGTGAGGGAGGCCGGTCAGGGCCATGACCGCCTGTCAGTCAAGGTGGCATCGCACAGCCGCAGTGTGGATGGGAGTTAACTTGGGTGGGTTTTGTCATTACATTACATTCCGCTTCACTCTTTGGCAGGAAGCCCTTGTTATCAACGTCTGAGAAACAGACTTCTTAATGAGCTGGAAGTGCTTAAAATTCCAGAATGTCTCTTCCTCACTGCTCACCAAGCAAAACACAGAAAGGAAGATAACATTAATTCATACATTTGCCATAAACCACAGCTCCAAGAGTAAGAGTTTAGCCTTTTGACACTGTGACGTGCTCGAGAAAGGAAACAGTGCTAACTGCAAGGCTTGTAAATCTTCTGTAAACACTCCTTACCACCAGCATCAAAATAGCTCCTACAGTAAATAGCAGGTGGCAGCAAAGATCAAGGAAGTTTGCAAAAGGGAGAAGAGAATTTTCTCTTAGATGTAGAAAGTGTCAAGACAGATTAAAGCTTTTGCATCACTTCAAGGGCAAAGCTGCATCTCCCAGAAGGTATGAGAGCTCCAGACTATAAGCCAACCCTCAGCTGACGGTATTTAGGAATACCCCAGAGAACTGCAGCCATGTAGCTAATTGCCTAATTATCAACACAGACCATCTTGTGCTTTCCCTACAATGCCTGCTGCTCAGGTGGGACAAGGAGCTAGCTGGACCTTGTAGTTAACCCTGCCTGAATTTTGTGAGTTTTCTTGTCACCTGCCCTGGATGGAGAAGGCTCACAACACAGCTGGCACAGAAGAGCTTTGCATGGGGGTTGGTGGTGAAGAAAAGAAGTTTTGTGCCTTGGTATGTTCTCAAGCAAAGGACCTGTTTCACGTGCCTAGACCCAAGAGTGCAAAACATCACAAAAACAGAAGTCAAGGTCCCAGTTATAGCTTTAAAGTAAGCAACACCCAAACAGATACTCAAACATATGCACTATAACATATTAGCCAAACTTTCTGGCCCATTGCTGCATTTTTAGGTGGCTTATAATATACCTAGAACTTCACCTCTCATACCTGGTATGGGAGCTACAGCTGGGAGAGACAAGGGATTCTTCTGTCTTGTCTTTCAGTTTTTCATTATCTGCTCACTTAAACAGAGCTCTTTCCTTTTACTTATATGAATTATTGAAAACCAGAATCACTGACAACCTATCTAGGTCCTCACCTGTAGGACCAGTGTTTTAAAATACAAATAATGAATCTATGGCTGCACATTAAAAGAAAAACAAGAAACCAAAACAGACATCAAAAAAACCCCACCAACCAACTGTGGCACTCAACCACTCATAATTAAACCCAAGGCATTTGTCACCATAAGCACAGCCTTTTACTGAATAAGTTAGTGAAGTAGGTTGCCCAGCTGCTAAGAAGCAGAGGCCATATAACAGAGGGTAATGCAACTGTATGCACAAAACTACCGTATTACACCAGCACAGCAGAGGACTTGTGAAAATACAAAGCAGACTGAATCTCCATTTCATTTGAAGATACTGCCTGTCTGTGTCTTGTCAGTATTTCAGCTCATCATACTGCCTAGACAAGTTCTCGGATCTTGAATTTTGTATTTAGGAAGCATATCCCTGAATTGCTCCATCTATGAGACCCCCATCCATAATAGGTAGAACACAATAGTGCTGTGAAACCGTCAGGAGTAAATCATATACCACAGTGAGAGGTTTCACATTTCCTCATTATGTTGTGCCATCGCCTCCCGTTGCCACGCTTCACATTGCTGGTAAATTTAGTGCACACTCTGGACCTAAACAGCAGATCTTCCTCCACGGGAGAGGTCAGGCATACAGCAGAGAACGAGGAGATGAAGTGAGGCCAAGGGCAGCCAGGGACCTTGAGCGCAGAGCAGAGATGCTGCAGCAGCAGCAGCAGGCAGTTGAGCTGCACAGCTTAAAGGAAGCTGCTACCACCTGCTGGAGAGAAGGCAAATACTCAACGGAAAAGAAGAAACCCAACGTTAATTTAGCCGTTTCGGTCAGGAGTTGGAAAGCACCACTCTGCTTATGGTCAGGTTACTGGAAGTGGGCAAAAGACCTTGTAATATTTGGTGCCCTCCTTAGAAAAACCCCGAGTGTCTGGAGTTGCAGACGAGGATATGAGTTTTTTCTAAAATGTCTTTTAAAAAGAAATACCTGTAAAACCAAATGCAAGCAAAAACCTCAAATATGCTTCTTTAAAGTACATTTTTCTAAACTCGGCACATGACTGAAGTTTTGTATTCTTCACTTGAACATCTGGGATTGGCAGAGCTGCTGTAGAGACCTGAGCTGTGGCGATAAATAAGTAAATAAGCAAGGTCACTGCTGAAGTTACACCCACGATTTGGATGAGCTATGAAGCAGCAGCCTCCTGCGAGCACCCAGCAGTGGTTGAAGGCTGCAATATTACAGAAACCTGAGATCCAACGTTAATTAGCGAATGAAACTCAAATTTTCTTCCTTGTCCCTGCAGGAGGGCACAACCTCCCACACAGATTGTTTGATTGCTTGGCAAGGGCACAAGCCCTTTAGCCACTGACCTAAGGCTGCCACCAAAGTAAAGCACAAAGTCCTTTTCCACAGGCGGAGCCCATCACAGCCTGGAGGCTGGTGGGACCCCTGCCTGCCTGTGTGGTTTGTACAGCTGGCACAGGGCCCTCGTGCCCCACTGCTTGTCACAGTGAAAGCTGGAGCTGCTCCTCTCAGTATTTTCTAGTAGCTCTGAGCCTTTAACATAGGCAAGCTACAGATCATGCCATAGGCCAAAATCCCCTTTGCTCCACAGGGGCAGGAGCCCTGGGGCTCTGGGCCTCTGCTAGTCACTGCCCTTCTGGAGGCCAGCTGAAGCCTGATGAAGGCTGCAAGACAGCTGAAAGCCCAGAAAGCAGCAGAAGTCAAGATTTAAAGAACCTCTGCTAAAGACTCTTTGCTGACTTTGCTGCAGCATGAGGATTTTTTAGGGTCTGTAGGCAGCAAGGAGCTGGGGACCAGATACTTCTCATGGCCTCATCTTCAGCTGGCCCCTCAGTTATCAGATTAGGAGATAATGGTCACTTCTCGAGAGCCCCATTTACAGCCACAGCCTTGAGAGAATCCACCAGTGCTACCACAGTCTTGAGAGAGCAGCGCTGGCAGGAAGGTAGATAGCAAAGGAAAGCAGTCTGTCTGACTCTGATAGGCAGCGATAGCATTTTAGAGTAGGGACCAAAAAATGTAGGCTCTCTTCCTGTGAGTCTCTGGGTGAGTACATTGATGCTCCGATCCAAAGTACCTAATTCTCAAAGATTTGCATGGAAATTGGGCATCTAAATAAGTACCTCCCTGAATTGAAGGCCAGGTCTCGAAGCACTGTGGTTCTCTGTAAGATGGAAACACCAGTATTCCCTTTCTCCCATTCTTTTCCATTGAGTTATAAAATTCCCAGAGCAGCGCCTACTTTTTGCTGTTTGTGTTCATGCCACAAAGGGGCTCTGTTTTCAGCCAGTGCTGTAATCACAGCAACCATGTGGGAAGCTCCTGACTCCCCTGTGCTTTCTGAAGCTCTTCCCACATGAAGGTATGATGGACAGACTCCATGGGGTCAGCCTGTCTTGGTGCTGCGGTGCCCCAGATTTGCTAGTCCCTCTACCCACACCCCAAACCGTTCTGTTTACCTTACTCCCCCGCCGAATTTTGTTTCTCAGCCTGCCTCTACATGTCAGTAAACATAGCCCTTTGACCTCAATAAGCCAGCCCAGCTATCCTATATTCCTTTAGCATCATTAATATTTGTGCTGTCCTTGAAAAAGAGAAGACTAACAAGTGGTAGCATAGTGGATGAGATGGGGAGAGGGGGGTAAGGCTGCTTTTCCTCATAAGGGATGTGGCTGTTTGACCCTTCTGGCTGTAGTTGCACCAGACATTTGCAGACCTTTGAACTTCAAGGTCCTCAAGGCTGATCAGGTTTTGTCCATATCCAGCAGAGACACGTGGAGGCAGCAGCTTGTGGCTCAACACACTCCCTTAACATACTTCACACAAGTTGTGGCAAACATGTCCTCCCGCTGTAGTGTTCACCACCTATGCATTGCTCTGAGCTGCTCTCACCTGTTTTGTGGCTAAAAGAGCCAAACACTGGCCGTCCAGGTGCTCTGTGTCTTCCTGCTCACGAGTTCTTTCACCCAGTGAGTGGAACCGCGCTTAGACAAGTGGGTTAACAGGCCTGTGGACACAGGCACACTTATTTTACTTAGGGACCATGCAAGGGCAAGCAGCTACAGGCTTTCCTGTGAAGAGGTGCTTACAGAAGCTGAATATCCTTTTGTGAGGCAAAGAAATGACAGGTGAACAGGCAAACACCACCAAGGCAATCTTAAACCCAAAATCACACACCCCTGTGCACTCCAGAAAGAGGAGCGGCTACCCAGGCATAAAATAAATAGGAGGGGTGAGAAACTATAGAATCTGGACTGGACTAGAAATATTTACAGTGTAGGGCGTAAAGGAATATCACTGCTCTGCCCAGAGCACATGGCCCAGGTAAGGCCAGTTGGCCTGAATGACACTTTTGGAGGGTCACGCCTGCTTTTGCCAACTGTAACACTCGAGGTTGCCACCAGAGGACACCAAATTCCTACATTTTCACTCCTGAACACCAAGTGTATGCAGACCCTACGGCTGGTAATAGGGTAAAAATGTAATGGCACTGGAGCTGTAGCTCCAGTCCTTTGGAAGGTAAGCCCAGGCCAGGCGATTCTTGATGAGACTTCTGGTCCAGATGTACAACCACACAACTGTAGCTCCGTCTCCTTCCTTACAGTCAGAAGCTGATTTCAAGCTTGCATATTTTCAGCGACTGCATGCTTTGAAGACCAGTAATAATACAAAAAATATCAGTGATTCAAACCAACACTAGATGATTGGAGACCAAAAGCCACTGCCAGCTGAACAGATGCTCTTATTCCATATTTCCACTGAAAGAGCCTTCCAAAATTCACAGCTTTGCCAGGCTTTTTCCTGACATTTCAGCTGAATATTGCAAAAATGCCATCAAGTGCTAGAGGCCTTTGTTTTTAAGAGAGAAAGGCTGGGCTCTGGAACCACCTATGGGTGCAGGCATGGGCCTGTGCATAGGATTTTCTGAACAATTAATCTGCACTTTATTATTTCAAGTGATCTCAATAAATTGCAAAAGCTGCTCAGAATCAACTGGATAAAATTCAATAAAAACACAGCAAAGTACTGTGATTGGGAAGGCGAAATTAAGTGCACAAATGAACGACTTGGAATAATTGGTTAAGCAGCAGTACTACACAAAAGGATCTGGAGGAATTAGAGTGGATCATGTAATGAGTCAATGGCATGCTGCTGTTGCAACAAAACCAAACATTTATTTTGGGATATGTTAATAGAGTGTCATAAGTATGTCACAGGAGGTCATTATTCTGCTTTATCCCCAAAGGGTGTCACTGACGATGCTAAACGTGCCAAATTTGGGGCACCAGCACTTTCAGAAAGATGGGAGTTCAGAGCAGACCAGCCAGCCCAACAGGAAGCTTAAGAAACCCTGAGGAAAGCTGCATGGACTGGGGGAGCTTTTGCAGGAGAGGGGAGGCCAGTGAGGATGGCCTCCGTGAATGCAGGGAACTCTTCTAGCCAGCAGCAATTATCATGCATCTGTTTTCCCTGGCAGCTCAGAAGCCAGAGATACGCAGAGGGCTCCCAGATCAGCGTGGAACAGACACCAAACCCAGGGCTAGTTTGGGTTTCATCTCAACAGGCATCTCTGTTTTTCTTACGTAAGAAGGAAGGCATGCAGGTGGGGGATGGGAGGGGTTGTGAGTTTTGATGTGACTGTCAGTGACAACCTGGAAACTTGCTTTCAGGTGAGGAATGGTCCTTTTAACACAACAAAGTGGCACACCCAAGAGTGCATACACAGACCACACCTACTGGAGCCAGCTTCCACAGGGTTGTTTGTACAGCAGGCGACGGAGAAAATAAAGATTGGAGATGGAGCTTCCTTTTTGCCGATTGCTCCCCCATGTCAACCTGACCTTATGAACGATACGGGAAGGCTGTTCACATATTACTACTTTTCTGTGGCTCCTGGGGACCTTCATGGTCTGGCTAGTCTCACAGCTGCTGTTTGACTCCCTCCCCTTTTACACTTTGTTTCCACCAACCACCTAAACAAATTCGGGCATGTGCCCATTCCGCAAAGGCCTTAAGTACATGCTTAAATTTAAGCATGATCTTCAAACAAGTGTGTGTTGACCTTAAAAAACACACATAGATAAAACATCTTTTCGCTCTAGCTAGGTTCAAACACTTTCCTTCAAATCCTTAGAGTCTACCACCTCTCTGACACTGAAATAGATGCCTTGCATAAGAAGACTCTCTTGCTTCCTCTCCACTGTAACTCATCAGCTCTTCCCTGCTCCAGGGCACGTACCTCTAGGGACAGATGAGATCTATTCCTGTTTGTTACTATGCAGAGCTAGATCTCAGCAGCAGCGATAAAGGCCTTTGCACATCCTAGCTTACTGATACTTCCCTTTTCTCTGGAATTCGTACTCCTCGCCGCCCTCGCTCCCTGCCCCCTTCCCCGTTTGCTCATACTTCTGGAAAGATGACTGAAGGCTAACTAATGAGTAAGACGCTGCTGCACGTCATCGCCTGTCTGCTGCAAGAAGGGGTGAAGAAGTTCGTTTGTCCACAGGTTAAAGTGAGGTTGCCATCCAAACAAGGAACGTGTAATTGGGAGACCAAGCAGTGGGAAACCTGCCCTCTCTTCTCTCTCGTCTGGAGCATTTAATTTCTCGTTTTCTTCATTGTGTACACCACTTTATGCCTGCACAGCATGTTTCAAGCAAGGATCTCAAAGGGTTTCACAGACCTTAATTAAACATCATAAATCCCTAATAGATAGATGAAAATTCTGAGTCACAAAAAAGTGAAGGGATGTGCTCATGGTGAAACAGTGAGTCAGTTGCAGAGCTTGGAGCAGGGCTTTGGTGATCCCAGTCCCGTACTCAGCGTCTTCGCCACTCTCCAGACTTTACAGAAGACATAGACCTGCACGGAGAGCAAGTTCAACAGCAGCCTGATGCAGCTCCCAATGACTGTTCAATCACCAGTGGGGAACAAGCATCAATAGCATTTGGCACTGCAGTGCCCGAACTGGCTGAGAGTGAAGGCCAGTTTGCAGGAGTACTCCATAAACTGGGAAATGGGGAAGAGCCCCAGTCACCCTGCTCCCCACTGGTTTCGATCCCAAGCCTGCCTGAGGACTAGGGTCTGGGGCCTTGTTAATGGCCATTTCCAAATCCACACGCAACAGCTACAGGACTTGGCCAGTCCCTTCACCATCCTAAAATGGTGGCCTGGCAGGGGAGGGTCTTCATGTCCTGACAAATGCCCACAGAAGCAGTGTCAGACAGAGCTTGAAGCAGGCATGGGGGCTCACCATAGACTTGCAGGGGCCCAGTGCGGCCTGCACCTGGGGGGACCCAGCCCACATGTCCGAGCCAGCTCCTGGCTGTTGGGTGGCCCTGGGCAAGTCCCTTTCTCTGCCGTTTCCCTCCCCAGCCTTTGTTTTCGTGTCCGTAGAGTGTAGGCTCTGCAGGGCAGGGACTCTCCCAGCTGGGCGTTTGCGCCATGTGGCCCTGGCCAGGCCCGGCCTGGCTGGCGGGACAGTGCAGCCCTACCCGCCCAGCCCTGCCGCGGGGCCCGCCTCGGTGCCAGGGAGCCGGTCCCTGTCGGTGGACATCGTCACAGGCTGCTTTCCAATTATAGCATTTCAGGGCTGCGACCGTGTTTAATTATCTGAGTTTTATAAACACTAAACGGCCTTGGCTGACGCCCCAGTTAATGATCCCCTGTAGAAGTGACTTTGGCCAGCAGACTCCCAGCCGGGCCCTCGCCACGCCCGCCAGAAAGGGTCAATTAAAGAAAGACAGGAGAGGATAAAAACACAGAAACGCGACTTAAAAGATGATGCTGAACTGAGGAAATGACACAGAACTCCCTCCCATCTACGTGCTGCTGCTGCTGAGCTGGGCTTTCCTGAGGGTACCAAACAGAGGTGGCTCTGCTCCTCAAACTCGCCTGCCACCAACAGAAGCTGCCCACACCTGAGCACCCCTTCCCACCATCCCAGTGACTGCCCATAGGAGGGTACGATGATGGCAGAAGACCTGTAGCAGGTCAAGCAGTTCGAATCACCTACTGTGTCAAACCTATGTTTCTTTTCCGTCAGGTTTTCCCCCTGGTAAATATCAACAAAGAAAAAAAATAATAAACCAAAACAACACAACCCACCTCAAAAACAGAATGAAAAACCCCACAATAGTAAATAGCCAAGGCTTTTATGTTAATGCAAGAGTCACTGACAGCATCAAAACAAAGGAAAAATCTCTGGGTCAAATTTGCAACTGATGTAAATAAGCCTACTGAGTTTCAGTGAAGAGAGCTGACTTTCATACACTACGTCTATACATACATACGCACGCTCCCCTCGGCCCCCTCTGCTAATGCATCCCAGCTCAGTGGCACGAAGGACACTGGAAGGGGAGCAGACGACCCTTGGGTATAATTTGTACATATGCACTACTAAAGCTCGGCATTTTTATTAAAAAAAAAAAAAAATAATAAAACCGGGCGAGCGCACGGCTGCAAGGCGGCCTGGGTAATTGTGCAATGCTGGGAACTCTTAGGTAGTTAATAATTATACTCAACCTTCGGTCTAGTTCCTAACAACACCCCTAGGCGTGTCGCTCTTACAGAATAAGGGCACACGCCCTGCTGTGTCTCCTTGCTTAACAGGAACACAAAGTACAGTAGTAGGAGGTGTTTCCTTGAACTCTGAACAATTGGACATTTAAGGATTAATTACTGTTAAGGAGCTTTGGACTGGCAAACACACTAACTCAGCTCTTGGCTGCGTCTCCCAGCCAAGTTCTCTCAGTCATCCTAATTAGACATTCTGATACCATCTTTAATTATATGATCTCACATGCTATTTTTTTTTTTCTTCTTTTTTTTTTTTTCTGCTTACACTGAACCCCTGTCTCGTGCAGCACGCCGAGCAGGCAGAGCATACAAGGGTGAACAGGCGGTGAGGAAGGTGCCCGGCTGGGAGTCGCTTGCCCCCGACTCACTCGGTGTGGCAGACCCAAGGAAGTTGGGACCTGAGCTCCCCACACTGCTGAAAACACCCCGGGTCTTTCACAAGAGGGAGGAAAGCCTCGAGCCTGCCACAGCTCCCTCGCCACTGTGGGCAAGACAGGACCTATACGGTATTTGTCAGTATTGACTGCAGCCCGGCTGGAATAATCCTGCGCTGAGCGGTATCCCACGCCAGCCGCAGCGAGTGCGTGTGTGCACACATGTATGTACACACACGTTCTCCTGTACACACCTAGATCTTGTTGAAACAACAGGAGGAGCATAGTGCGTGTTACTAATGTTTTTCACCTTTGTAAACACTGCATTGCTGGGGCGACGCTCCTGCGTCCCGACTTGCAGCACCCAGCGGTGCTGCGGGCCTGGCGCCCTCCCATCCCCCCTTGCCCCGGAGCCTACCAAGAGCTGCTGAAGCTGCTTCACATTCAAGCTGGTCCTGTTGGTCTCCAACATCCTTCCTAGGAAGGGACCTGGCTACCTCTGAGAGTCACTAACCCGACATCGCCTTTGTCTTTGTGCGCTGCCTTTTGCTACCCACCCTCCCGCAGCCCTCCCTTCCCCCAGATGCAAGGAGGGAAGTTTTGGGTGGCGTGCTTTCAACTGAAACCCTGCTCTGCTGAGCTGGAAACGCAGTATACACTGAGGTCAGCTGAGGTTCACTAAGCTGAGGAACTCCTTAAATGGTATCGTCTGAAAAGTCGTCTCCCTTCATCTTTGTGAGCAGCACGGGGATGCCTGGGGATGGATGGGTGAGTTCTCGCCGGGACACTTTTCTAAACGCTGGACCCCCAAACTTGCTTGAATGTGGGGACAAGGAGGCAGCTGCAGCCACCCTGTTTTCCCCAGCACCAGCCTGCTCCCTGGAAATGGCTCCAAGATCCACCCCGGCCTCTACTTGCCAGCAGAACTGGTTGGCCTCAGCGGGAAGGGTGCACGGCACCCGTGCTTGCCCCATGCTCCTCGGGCTGGCAAGCCTGGCACGTGTTCCAGCAGGGTCTCTGCCCTGCCCGTCCTCCTCTAGGGTCTGGGCTAGCCTGTGGGTGTAAGCGCCACTGAGCGCTTCACCACCTCTTCCAAAATGAGAGGGGAGGAAAGGAGGACTTGATTGTCCCAAGCAGGCAGCAGTACCCCACACAGGGAGGAGCCTTCTCCTCCCAGCTCCTTGGCATTCCTCGCTGATTCAGAGTCAACATAATGGGGCCGAGATGGCGCCATTGATCCTGCTGGGCAGGCGGAGCCGCTGCATGGTGGGGATTAGTAATGGCTTTCTTCCCCCTGGCACTGGGTCACAGGATTCAACCTTTCGTACTGCCCCATGGTGGAAACAGTCTTCCTCCTTCCCCACCACCAGAAACGTGCCTGTGGAGCAGCCATTGGTCCTGGTCCCGCAGCTGCACAGGGGAATTAAGAGTTGGAGTCAAGTGAGAAAAGAAAAACGAAATGGGGACCAGACAGTCACCACGGGTGGAGGATAGACCTACCCTGCCAAGGCAGCCAATCACACTCTTAAGAGTGATTCCCCGGGAGGATCCTTCCTTCAGCCCCCTAGGACAGGCAGGTCCATGCAATCAGGGACCTCCTACAATCAAGGTGCATCTTGGATGACCTTGAGTTGCCAAGAGTGTCGCTGTGCAGCTCCTTCTGCTCTGTGCCACGACAGCACAACCTTGCTCCTTGCAGCTGCCTGGGAAAGGCCTGGCCAGGGGTGACTGTGGCTCCAGCAAACCCTCCACCTCCACCATTAGCAAGAAGAGCAGGGGGGACAAGGAGCATCACTCCAAGATGAGCACCCATCCCAGCTGGAGATGCCAACGCAAAAGCATGTGCGAGGTCAAGGGAAGCACCTGAAGCTGATGTTTTGAAGGCATCGCTCTCCTTTTCCCTCCCTTTCACCACAGACAGTGTCACAGACAGATCTTCATTTCCTCGGTGGCTGCCAGAAGTGGAGAAGGTAATCAGATACCAGCATGGCCTCAGAACATTGCTCAGAGTGGAGATTTAATCACAGTCCTTGTGGCTCCTGATGTTCAATTGCAGCCTAGAAAAGGCAGCTAACATCTCCCATCACCGCCGTGACCTATAGCAGCCAGGGAGCAGCGAAGGGTTGTAGCTCTCTAAGTCAGCATCAGCCTAGAACGACGGCTACGGTGAGCAACTCCTGCTGCGTGAGGCTCTGGTGCTGCTCACTGCTGGTGCTGACGCCCTGCCCTAAGCCCTGGCTTTGAAGGGTTGGAGCAGGGCTGTGCCTGGCTAGGCCATAGGGCGATCTTAGATGTGGAGGGATCATGAGCTCACCTTTCCTCCCAGATTACTGGAGACATTGATGGACCTCTGGCATGCAACTTTTCTTTTAAGCCCACAGACTTAGTCTGCTGCTCTACCCTCATTAACATGAGGTAAACAGTTTCAAAACTAGGAGCATTTCAGACTAGTACCATGATGTAAGCAACTGAAATAGGAATCAGGTGAATTAGAGCATCCAGTGCTTGAATAAGGAAAAGAACTGACCTATTTATTCCCTTTGCCCAAAACCAGCATCATCTCCTGCTGTGGCCGCTCACATCGGTAATCGCCAGCATGAGTGTGTCATAATTGGGAGCCACTGATGAATCTGCTCAAGTCTGGGAGCCCAACTAGGTTTACAGAAAGGGGTTGGGGAGCCAAGAGGAGCATCTGCACCCAGTTGGTGGATTGTGCCTGACCCACAAGCTCACCTAGGATCACTGGCTGCAGATCCGTATTTACCTTTCCAGGAACTTGAAAAACAACTTCTGCCTGAGAGAGGAAAAACGGTAGGAGAGCCAGCAAAAGGCAAGTAGGCAACAGTTCCTGGCACTGCCTGTGAACTTGCAGAGTTGTACAGTCATTTGTGGGATGCATGCTCTAGATTACGGCCATGTAAGGCCTGTCTCCCTCTCTTCCCCCACGCTAGTCTGTGGAATGGAGCATGCAAAATAAAAAGGGAAATCTGAGACTCACACTGCAGCAGGCTGAACAGTTTACATTCTTGTCTGCCATGATATCCTCCTCCCAGCTTAGTCCTTATCTGTTTGACCTCACATAGCCAGCATCAAAAAAAGCTGATATTTAGTACAGAGGAATTCTGTAGTTCAAATGAGATAGCACTGCAAGGGGGAAAGAAATATGCTTACAATATACTACTTCTGGACAGTTTGGATTCAAAAGCAGAGATGCAGAGTGGTTGATGTTCATAGGCACCACTGGAGAGTGTCCAGTCCACCCCTTTGCTCAAGAGGGGTCAGTTAGAGCAGACTGCTCAGACCCATGCCCAGGCATGTTTTGAGTGTCTCCAAGGACGGAGAATCCACAAACCTCCCTGGGCAACCTATGCCAGTGTTTGACCACCTTCACAGTGAAAAAGTATGTTTCATGTCTGCTATGGGAAACTGTGACCACTGCCTCTCATCCTGTCACTTAGTACTACTGGGAAGAGTCTGACCATGTCTCCTTTGCTCCCTATCCCCATCAGGTATTTACACACTTTGGTAAGATCCTCCCTGAGCCTTCTCAAAGCCAAACAATCCCAGCTCTCTTGGCCTCCCCTTCCAGCCTTGCCTTGTCTTCATCAAGGAAAATCTTCCTGAGGAGTCTTGGATCTCACTACATTGGAGCACGCATGAAAAGCCTTCTTCTAAACCTCAGCCTTACAAGAGAGTGCCAGCAGCTTCCACCCAGGTTGATAATCCATCTGTACTGCTCCTTGTGCTGAGAGTGGCCAAGCTGAATGGCGCCTCTCTCGCAGCACCTGAGACAGAGCAGAAAACACTGAACTTTTGCAACTGAATTCAAGGGCTTTGTTACGACATCATGAAACTGCAAGGGGATCAGGTCATAGACATCAGTAGGAGTAGGACCATAATGTGGTATGCTTTTTATAAAATAATGCATCATTTGTTCCACTGCGGGGTATCTGATGCAATAACCATGTCACAGTTTTCCTCTGTCACATCCTTCCCACATGACAGTGGAAACATCACTTGAAACCAGCATGCTGGATGCTCTCCTTTCCCCCACACTCCCACTCCAGCTCTGCTTGCCATTAAGCTTTCTTCAAGTTTAGCTCATGCTTATTCTTTCCATTGGCTGCAGAATTTCTACAGCATTCCTGTAGCTGCTCCTGCAGATTCTAGACCAAATTTTTAAAAAAGTAAAAAAAAAAAAATAATCCCCAACAGCCTTTGTCTGGCATGATACATTCAGGTCACTCCTCTGGACTTTTTCTTGCCACCAAAGCTCTGCCCCAGGTAGGGTGTCCCCTCCACTGAATATATAAGACCAGACTACCCACACATGCTGCCCAGAGATGAGCCAGTTCTTGGTACTACGGAATGTGACCGGGAGGAAAGTCCAGACATGAGTCCCGCGTCATGGAAAGGGGGCAGGCAAAAAAAGAACGGGGAGCCTCCCAATTCCTGTGCATACTAAAGACATCAGTGGGATGTATACTGATCCTATGGAAGAGTTTTTGGTGCAGATGCCCCTCACATCCTTTCTTTGCAAAAGGAAAGGCCGATGTCTCTTCCGGTGCCACTCTGCCCGCCCCATGGTAACACAGAGATCCCTCACTTGCACAACAAGGTCTGGGCATCGCAGGGTGGAGGGAGGGCGAGCCTGTTCAGAAGGAGGGGAAATTCCCTAAGTGAAGTGGGAGATCTAAATCAAGATGAAGATGCTGGGAAAAACACAATTTCCATGCTGATGTGGTAGCATTTGGCCTCCCACAGCTAGAAGACTGGTGGAAAACAGTTTGCTCAGCTGTGTAATTTCATCCTTCAAACCCAAGTTATAGTAACTGCTGTGGACATTCCAGCCTCTGCGAGCTGATGATGACAAAAGGCAGTCGCCACCAGCCGGTGCTGGGAGGAAACCAGGTGGGAGGCTTAGCCTCGCAACCCGCGTTGGCAGACGAGCAACGCTAAGCCTTTGTGAAGGGAGCTGTCAGCGAACGGGAGCTTAGGGAGCACTCCAGGTTGGCAGGAGGCAAGCAAGAACCTATCTTCCTGTTAGCCTTTTTCTGGGAGGGGACAGAGCGGGGGGATACACTGCCAAAGGAGCCAGTTTGACAAAATCGAGGTTGGATACCTCTGCGTAATGGGAAAGCCTTTGGTGAGGCAGGAAATCCCGGAGGCACTCCCCTTAGGGAAAGCTTGTGTGCAGTAGGAGATCAAATGGGGACTCCCCCATGCCCGAGGCCCTGAGGAGATAGATAATAAGAGATGCTGCTCTTGGGTTCCTTTGGTGTATTTGCTTATAACTGCCATGCCTCCCAGAATAACTACTTTTTCCTTTAGCCCCACCAAGAGGAGTGCATTTAGAAAAAGCCTCCTAAAGGCTCTCCCTCACCCCCTGTGTCATCCTTGACCTTGTGGGGCACCCTAAGGCTGGCTCCAGCTCTACAGCCCAAACCCTCCTATGTTGACTTTGTGTCAACTTTCCTACAACACAGATTCCTGACCGCTGACCTCACTTCACACAGGCATGTGCACGTATTCCCTGTTCTGGTGACTGATACCTTCAGCATTCCCAGTGACTTCACAAATATTTTCATACACCAGCCACATAACTTACTCCGACATCTCTCTTCTCCTTCCCCATGGCACTGTGAGAACGTAAGAGTTAAAAAAAGGGAAAAAGAAGGAACAAATAAAAACCCACAAGGGACAGGGGCCAGCAGGAAGCCACAAGAGACATTACTCCTATGGAAACCCATGAGTAAGAAGCAGCTTGGCTAGCCGTGACTCACCTAGAGATCTCTTCCTCACCATCATTTCTTAATTTGATGATGACATCCTGCCCTCCTAACCTGGTGTATCTGGGCTCCTTCCACTCCAGAGACTGCAGCTTTTCCCCGGGTGAGTGAGGGAATCCCACCTTAACCTCCTCCTTACTGCCAGTGAAGCAGCCATGCTTTCCACCCCACATTTTCAGAGCAGAAGCTCTTGAGTCGTTCTGGCTGAGGAGGTGGATTAAAAAAAAAAAAAACCCAAACAGAAAGTCACCTCAGCATGCATTTTCTAGCCCTATCCCTTTCTTTTTGAAGCCAAGATGAAGGGATTAATGCACTATTTGCTTCTTAGCCCAGGTGGTCTGCTCTGCTAGCCTCTGCCCCATTTACCATTGTTGCAGCTAACAGCTGTCTGGATTGCAGCTGCTCTAATGAAAGAAGCCCTGAAATGTGCTACAACCGGGCACCTGGCAATGCTGTACCCATTTGTTCATATTGAAGGAACATGCGAGGTTTTAATTGTTCATGGCAAAGGGAGCTTTTTAATGACTTCAATTAACAGAGAGAGAACTCCAGTTAGCTCTTGCTATACAAAAGAGTGTCCACAATGTCATTAAAACAAGATTTACAAGTGTCATAACTCTCAGCAGCATAGTCAACAACACAGCCAATCATTACAACTGAGCACCAAAGGAGAAGTGGGGGGGAACGTCACACCAATGAGGAACGGGAGGAAAAGAAAGGAGTTGGGGGGGGGGGGGGGGGGGGGGGGGGTGTAGAAGGTGCAGAGGAAAAAAGAAAAGTCATTTTTTCTTTTCAGTCTAAATTGATTTTATTCTACAAAACGCTACTCAATTAAAATCGTAAAAGCAAAACCATTTTAATATGTTCTTTCTTTCATAGCAGCAAGCTTTCTCTAACAAGCTTTTTGTTTTAGTGCAAATACTGTAGGCCTGTAATTCAGTAAAATAACAAGAACAGAAAAGAGACAACACCAGAGAGAATGCCTCAGAGCTGAGATTCTCCAGGACTGCAGGAACGATACCAAGACCATGACGAGCGAAGAAGGGTCCCAATTCAGCAGTCACCTTTAAGAACCTCCTTGGCAGAAACTATTTCACCACAGACACAGGGAAAAAAAAATTTAAAAAAAAAATCATGATCTAAAACTTCAGGAAAAAAAAAAAAAGATAATGGTGAATGGTGCCCCCAGACCTTCAGTAATCCTCACAGTTACCTATTAATCACTGAGGCTTGATCCCACCCCTGACATCTGCTTTGCAGCGGCAAAATGCCACTGATGCTTCAATGTGCCCCCAGGAGAGGGGAATCCGAATCGGGCCCTGTCGGTATCTGAGGATCTTAAAGTAGACTTTAGTGACACTAGTAACTTATCGCTCTAATAAAGATGCACTATCCCTTATCGATGTTACTTTGAACTACACAGTATATCAAGATATATACAACAGTTTATCCTCTCACTGAGCAAAAACAATTGGATACCTATTTTCTACACATTTTAATATGGTTTTAATATCAAGTAACCACAAACAAGAAAGTGGAATAACCCTTTAATCATACAGGATAGGAGGGGAACAATTAAGTAAAACAGGAGGGGATTTTATTATTACCTTGTATTCTGAGATTTGTCCTCAACTCCACCTACTGTTCACAGAGGAATGATAATGCATCTTTAGAAACATATCTCTTTTTACATTTTATACAGACAACAACAAAACCCAGAATCTTTTATTTAAAGAATAATAAAAAAAAGCCTAAAAAAAGAATAAGATTGGAGTATTTTTAATGCTTTCTTTATTATATCCAAGTCTTGAACAGAAAAAAAGATGTAAACATGATAAATAAATAAGAAATAAAATGTAGATTGTTTCCCCCCACCTCTTAAAATGTTTGACTTGGCCTTCCTAATGAAAATGAACTTGTGTCACAAGAATTCTTACATTTCAGAAGGCTGTTTTAGACTGGGAAAAAAAAAAGAAGCAACAACCAAACACCAGAAATGTGAGCTGGGAGGATGTTAAATTAATGGCGGGCAGATCTGCTGGAGCAGGCACAAGACGGCTGCCTGCCAATAAATAATAAAGATAGCAGGGAGGAAGGGGGTGTCTTAGGTTTGTTTTCATTTTGGTTTTTTTTTTCTTTTCATTTAGGATGAAGGCCAGGTGGATCCTACATACAGTAAGCAGCAAAATTAAAAGGTTCAGATGAACTAAATAGATCATTTAAATAATAATTATAAAAACACAAGAGAGAGCTTCTGTCCCCAGCGTGTTGGTCCCAAATCCCATAACACCGCGAGCAGTTTGAGACTTACCCAGTCTCCACACCTACGAGAAGGGAATGGATGAAGGCAATGCCACAACTGGGAAGGGGGAAGGAGGAATGAGGGCAAAACTGGAATGGCAAACATCATCTGGAAGCTGAATGTTTCCTTCAATGCAGCTGCTACTGCTCCTCCTAGTTTGGCACTGATTAATTTAAGATGTTGTGAGAGGCTTCGTTGGGCCAGTCACTAAGGGGTTGACCCAATACCAGCTGAAATTCCCTAGGCCTTTTTCTACTGACCTCAACAGCTCTTGGTCAGACACAAGTTACAACAGCTCCTGCATCCCCATTACATGCAGAACACAGAGATGCTACGTTTAGGAACTGGCAGGGAAGGTACCCATGGAAAACACTGTTTTGGGGATGGGAAGGACAATCAATTCCCAAAAAGCACACCAGCAAACCTGAAAAGAAGAACGCAGGGCCAGACCAAAACAGCAGCAGAGCTCAAGTTGTATCTGTCTACCAGGAACTAAAGAAAGGTCAGGCTGATTCACAAAATACCGAGGGCAGGAGACCAGCGATCCCAACAGATATCCTCTGAGAGATCTGAGGGACAAAACAGGCAGGCACAAGATATTCAGGGCTTTTCCAGACAGTAGAAAATAATCCTCTTTTCTAAGCAGTTTCACATGGCTCCCATCAATCTCACAGGACAGGAAAGGGGACCGTCCTGCCTGATCTCTGAGGTCAACAACAAGGCAGTAGGCAAGGGCCAGCTGCAGCTCCTTTTGGCAATAAGCAACGATTCAGTGGGCAAGAGCAAAGGTAGATTTTGTTGTCCTACTAGGAGTTAGGCTTACTCGGGTTTGAGGAGGCACGTGACTTCCTGAACCCCCTAGTGGGAATGCTCCTCATCTCTGGGGAGACAGCGATCCTGGTCAGCTGGCCTCGAAAGTAGCTGCATCACTTTAGGATTCACCACTTGTCAACGCTGCATTCTGCTCAGAAATGGGTGGAAATGACATGCAAAGATATTTTATTGAACAGTTTCAGATTCTCAATCCAGACTGGTCCAAATAAGCATCCAGCAAAATGAAGATGGTTAGAGAAGCAGCAGTTTCACCTAAAGTGATATCATCTACATAAAAACCTATGAAAACAGGATCCTTTGTGCTGACTACAGGAAGTTTAAAGTCTACTTTATTAAAAAGGAAGTTTTGATGTTCATGTAAGGACAAGAGATCTCCTTTATCAATTTCCCTTATTGTGTAAGCTCAGTTTGAAACCTCTAGCACTGGTAGAGCAATGTTTAAGTAATAAAGAAAAAGCCTGAATCACAATCAGCTTTATGAAGAAAAAGATCAGTCATATCTTTCTATTTCTAGCTGTTTTGGTAAATACCTGGATTTAAAAATAACAGCAATAGCAAAAAAACCAAAGCCTACCTTTAGAGCCAAAGTAGTGTCCCTTTGAAATGATTCAAGGAATGGGCAGTAGCCAGGGTTTGAGCCCTGCTGAGTAAAGGTCGGGTTCCACAAGACTGAACCCTATGAATTCCCAGTGGGTACGGCAGCAGTTTAGCATCTCACAGGACTAGCCCTGTAATTGCAAATTGCATTTCTCCAGGTCCAGCCTGACCAAGAAATACCCTGGTTTCAATTGATTAAAAAAAAAAAAAAAATAAAAGAACAAGAAAATCTCGCACCAAAATAAATAGCTGCCACCACAGCTTCAACAGGCAGGACCAAAGAGCTATCCCCTAAGCGGCTGAACTGGCAAGCTGGGCAATCCTAGTGTGCACATGGTCATGGTTTGTCGGTGCCTTACATCAACAGGAGTTGAGCTTGGCTCCAAGTGGGAACAGGTTACACGCATTACTGTTTTCAGTAGTGAACATCAGCGCTGGAGAATTTGTGCCCTCTGTGAGCACTTCATAGTAGCAGCCAAGACCACAGGTTATAGAAGACAAGGACCCAGAGCTAGGGGAAGAGCCCTCTGATGTGTTTTTTGTCTTCAGGTCAATAAACTCCAACAAAACCAGATCAATTACAATGCAAAAAAAAAAAAAAAATAGAGAGGCCAAAGACTGAGGTGCAAATAATGGTAATCGATTTTCCTCCACTCTCAGTTTGTCATTCATAAATCCAGAGTATATCAGAAGCTCTGTTCTAGTTCAAACAGGTCATCAACCACGCCGATCCCGCCTGGTCAGGAGCACCTTGTGGCCTGCGCTGTGCTGGAGGTTGGACCGCTGCTTTCCCCCCTAGCCTCGTAAATTGGGAATTTCTGAGCAAACAAGATCCGCTAGTACCGACTGGTGGATGCGCGCTGCTTTGTTTCCCAACAATGAAGAATTCAGCAAAGGTACACCCAACTAGTTTCACCCTCTTACCCGCTCCCAGCATCCATCCTAGATTTATAGGCACGTGGTGCCACCTCTTTTTCGGTAGCATGTTCTGCAAATGTGGCCGAGGGGAGGGGAGGATTTACTAACAGGAAGAGATCAGCCTCTGAGTCAGAAGCCCTGATGGGGAGGAAGATACAATACTCCCTAGACAGCAGGCAGCCCAGGAAAAGTAAACAACAAGCAGCAGATTTGATATCCACCAAATTGGGGTAAAACCCTGCCAAAGATACTGGTGAGTGCCAGCCCAGCAGCTTTTCTGACGCTACTTTGGCCCTGAGATGCTAACTTGTTTTTTGAGGAGCCCAAGGGGATAAATTTATACACATTTTCAAAAAGAAAGGCTTCCGCATGAGCCTCCTGCTGTCTCTGTGCCCCAGGCCAGAGTTACAAGCTCTGCCCTTGCT
Organism: Rhynochetos jubatus; assembly: GCA_027574665.1. Taxonomy (NCBI): domain Eukaryota; kingdom Metazoa; phylum Chordata; class Aves; order Eurypygiformes; family Rhynochetidae; genus Rhynochetos; species Rhynochetos jubatus. The sequence goes on from CM050650.1 coordinate 31,003,637, forward strand.
GCTGAGCCCTTGGGCTCCTCTTGGTCCCCCTTCTCCCAGACCTCCCAGCCATCCCCCTCCTGCCTGGGCAACCCGTGTTTCCCACAGCCTGTCCCAAGAGGAAAGATCCCAACAAGCCTTTAGAGTTCAGAGCAACTGGATGAAATGTCATGGGATCGGCAACATTGGAAATGATAAGCGCAGAGAGAGAGAGGGAAAGAGAGAAGTTGTAAGATCAACTAACCAGAATGATCTAAGCACAAAGCACAACCGATCAGATCAATTCACCATGGAAGGGGACAACTAGCAACTGTCTGCAGCTCGCTTTCAGTCCCAGACAGGAGTTCTCCCCAAGTCCGCTACGGCCATGAAGAGGTTTCCATAGGCAGTCCCTACAGAGGGGACGTCACCCTCTCCAAACAGTCCTGGTGCGTCAGTCCCACCCTTGTCGTTTCCTGCCTCCAGGGAGCTGGCGTTGGTCCTCACTCTCCTTCCCGGAGCTGCAGCACTTCCCCATCCTTGTTCTTGCTGCCCTTGTGCTTGAACGATCCTGTGCCTGTCTTTAATCCCATGGAGGGGGGCTCCCCCCATGGTGCTGGGGGGGGATGTAACACACTGGCAAACTGGGGGATCACAGGGGGATTACAATGCCAGCAAGGTGGGAGAGTTCAAGGAATCCGAGGACTGGTCACCGCTGCTGCTGCTCCTCCGGTGAGCTTTGGAGCAGGACTCGGACGGGGAGAGAGGAGACTCCTGATCCAACACATTGGGGTAGGTGAAGACCAGGTTGGAGGAGCCAGGAGTGATGGCTGGTGTTGAGGTCACCACGATGGGAGTGTTGAGTGCCTCCTCCCCATAAAAACCTCCAGCAATGCTGATGGGCTTAATGACAGACCTCTGGGCTTTGTCAAGGACCAAAGAGGAAGATGGGATCTCTTCCTCCACAGGCTCCTGCTTCACCACCACTGCTCCGCTCGCTCCAGTCCGAACGCTCTGGAGGCTGCTGGATGGAGGGCTCCGACGTTCCTCAGGGCTGATTTTGCACACGGGGCTGTGAGCCACCAGCATAAACTCCAGCTTCTCCTTCTCCTTCTGGAGCTCAGCAATCTCCTTTTGCAGCATCGACTTCTCCTCCTCCAGCACTTCAGTCTCCTGCAGATAAAAGGGGAATACGTAAATATCACAGGCTTTGGAACTGCTCCTCACCTGGAACATGGCCATCAAGGCCAGTTCTCACCTGGAACGGGCAGATACTCATTCCAGATACTCATGGAAGATACTCTGCACGAGCCACGCAGGCACCAGGTCATTGCCAGCTGAGCATCTTGTGTTTCCTGTGCCTAGCAGGAGGCTATTCCCAAACTTCAAGGATCGAAGGGTTCTAGTCTTCTCATAAGCTCGCCTTAATTTTCTCTTGGTCAGCTTCTACCACGCAGTCTCAGCCTGTGACTTCACTCTTCTCCCTTGCTGTCTGCCTGACAGATAACTTAGCAGAGAGGACTCAGATCTCCTCCCATCATCTTTTGTGTCAGGTAAGTCACATTCTTTTCACAAAGGTAGCGTGTAGCAATCTCTAAAGTGTTTCCGCTTTCCTTCTGGAGTGCGTGTTCCAGATTAGGTCTGACACTTGCCCGACTCTTGCACAAAGGACTAACACTTTCATATCCACAGGATCACCCTTTGTTGCAATCTTGGATTAATACTTTTACCTTTCCCATGGTCACATCATGCTGATGGCTCATAGTCAATCTGTGAGCAATTATATCTCCCCGTGAGAGGAGCTCACCATTTCCCAAAGAACTAGCCCTTGGCCCTTCAGGATATGACCTCCCACTTTGTACTCCTCTCACTTCTGCTACTCTATAGGATGTTCTGCCTCCCCTACGCTGAGAACACCTCTTTACTTTGAGTCAGTAGCACATTTCACCAGTGGACACTGTTAAGTACATTGTAAAGAACATCATTGAATCACACCAGCACCAGGCTGGTTCTCGAGCAGGAGCGCTGCAGCCTTCCCTCCAGCCTTTCAACACAACCCATCCTTGCCTCCTCTTCAGCCCGCCCCTTACCCACTCCACGGTCCTTGTGCTCATTTCTACCTTCTCCAGCTTAACTAGCTATTTCCCCTGGTGGCACCAGAACACACGTCTCCGTGGTGCTTTCTTGTGCAGGAAATCGGTTACCCTTACCAAAGAAAGGTTAGCCTAAAGGATGGAGGTGTGACAGGTACCCCTAACATCTGCCTCATTTTTCTACAGCTTTCAGAGGATCCCACCGTCTTCGGTACTCTTTAAAGCCTGCCTTTGGGGCTCCCAGCATCTAAAGATTCCACTGACGGAGGGAGACTCATGCTAGTTAGATGGCTAGAAGGGAAGAGAGCTCCTAGGATATTTTTGGTAGTGAGCAAGGGGAGTTTAGGCTCCTGACCTCCAGGCCCGAGCCCTTCACCACCAGTGATGTAGGAGAAACACCACTGGGCAGCCTTGGAAGGGGAAGGCAGTGTGTGTTTTGTAGCATCTTCCTTAAACATGCTAACAGAAGGAGAGCAGTGCCCTTTGACCTGGTCCACAGGGCAGGCGACAAGGGAAGAGAAATGTATGCAGAGCACGTACCGCCTGGAGTTTCTCTGTTAGCTCTCGACGCCTGTTACGACACTTAGCAGCTGCCAGCTTGTTCCTCTCTCTCCGGATCCTTCGTTTCTCTTCTTCCTCGGGCGACAGCTGCGAGCAAGTGCCAAGAAAACCCACAATCAGATCTGAGCAAGGCATTCCTTGAAGTTTGTGAGGATTGAACCGCAACGCAAAGGAAAAAAGGCCTGATCCAGCAGGATGCTGAGCACTCGCCTTCTTCACCGAAGTCAGCAGAAGATGAAAGCGCACAGTATCTCTGCCTGCACCGGGTCTTAGCAGAAGGGTGAGGAGAAGACGGAGCAGGGGCAAGATTGTGTAAGAGGACAGTGAATCTGCACCAAGGCCAAACAGATAAAAGATGCTGTGATTGTTTCACAACTTGGGTGGTACATTAAGCAAAACCAGAGCACGATGTTGTAAGTGCCTCTTTCTTGAAAGAAAATATCTGCTGCTTCCCACACAAAAATAGTTGTTAGCTTGAAGGTCGGGGATGGGGTGGAAGGGGAGACGGGGAAATCAGCAGAGCTCCCTTGAAGTCCGTGAAGCAACAATGATTTATACCACCCAAAAACCTGACCTCAGATTTTCGAGCACTGGGCGAGATAAGGCACTGTGCTTCTTGCATCAGCAGGCAAGGCTCCAGTGATATCAAGAGCTTCCTGAAGCCAGCTGACATCCTCACTGATGTAAGTCAGGAGCAATTCCACAGAAACCCATCGAGCGACACTTGCGAAACCAGAGGAAGTGAGCAGGAGCCCGCAAGGTCTGGTCAAGTCAGGCCTAGCTTCTGGGTTTTGGGACAAGGTTTTACAAATCCCAGCAGCGGCAGATAGGCTTGCACCACCACCGAGGCCAGGAAGCCAGGACAGCAGGGCGTGAAGAGGGCTGGCGTGGCCCGGCTCACCCCTGCGGCGCACAGCGTGCAGGATCCGACACAAACAGATGGCCGCGGGGACTCGGGGCGTGCGTTTGGCCTCTTCTGCTGCGGCCCAGCCTCAGCCCTGCATCCCAGCCTCACTGAGACGGTGTGCTGCCAGGGGCTTTGGCCCGGGCAACGCAAACGAAAGTGAAACAAACACCCTGCGAAGCACATGTTGGATCTCATGTGGTGCCAGCAGAGAGTGGAAAGAAAAACCTTTTCATAAAAGCTTTCAGTTTTAGTATCTTCAGGGATGGTTAAAATCACAAGAGACGTTCACCATTTTACTACCTTTTCTTTTTAGCGTTAGTTTTACTCTGACCTCATTCTGGTTTGTTTTGGTTTGCTTTATTTCCTTAATTTTGATTTTCACAGTTTCGGGGAGTTTACTTCAGCCTCTGGGCATTCCCCTCGCTCAGTTCTGCTTTCTTTTGGGATCCAGTTGGTGCCTGCGATTTCACTTGCACGCCGTGCGAGCCCCCAGGCACACGCCAAGCGACACAAGCGCTTATAGGACTTCAGGACGCGGGTTTTGGGCCTGAAAGCTTTTTCATCAGCAGATCACAGCACTCCATCTCAGGGTGGGGGTGTATCTCCATCCTGCTGGGGCACCTCCATCCTGCTGGGGCACCTCCATCCTGCATCCCAGCGGGGCTTTGGCATATTCCCACAGGAAGAAGCTCCTGCAGGCACCGCTCTCCCCCGCTACAGCTCTGCCTGCTCCCTTCCCAGCCCATATGTGTGCAGGGTAAAAGTGTACTGCCACGCAAGTATCTGCAGTACAGCAAAGTGTTAAGCATGCACAGAGAGTCTGTGCTAACTTGGGGCCTTGGCACACAGTTTGCAAGAGCCCTTTCATGCCCTAGAAGCACAGACCTCACTGAAATACGTTGGGACGGAAAAAAAGCCTCCTTCCAGGGCCTTCAGTCATTTTTAAGTTACCCATCTCGGAGGCAATGCTTTGCAAAAGCTGAAGGGGCTGAAGCCCCTAATCTGGACGTGCTCAACATTATACCAGGTCTGAAAAGGAATATTCTGTCAGCGGCGGCTGGATTTGTTTGAAAGCGGTTAGACTTGGCACTCTTCGTGCCCCCGCTGTACGCATTATCTGTAGCTTGTCCAAGCCCAATACGTGCGTTCCCTGGCAGAAACGTTCATCAAAACAGGCTCTTTTCATAAAGCGTTACACAGTGTTTTCCAAAAAGGCGCTCCGATGTGGTGTTCAAAACACCAACAGCGGAAACCTGAGCCAAAGAGCCACAGTAAAGTGCCCGGGTGCTGCCTTAGCACGTGTCTAATCAAAAGGACTTGGCTTTGAATGACCCACAATGAACGGCTTGCAAACAAGCCACAGGCCAGGAATTGCTTGGCAGGCATCCTTCAGCAAATAACTCCGGACAACAAATAAAGTGGAGAATATGGTGATCTCTTCACGGCCAATTTGTGAACACAGAGGCAGCATTTGTCAAACAAATTAGATGTTGCTAATTATTCCCCCAGTTCTCGTGAGAGCTTCCCTGGCTTTGGACACCAGCCCCGCACGCAGGGAACGGGGAGGTAGCTCCGGCTGGTGGAGAAGGGCTGGCACGTACCCGAACCACCATGGCTGCCCCATCCTTCCTCCCAGAAACGGGTCCTCGGTACACCCATACTGACTCCCTGCACAGAGGTGAAGCTCACTCTGGACAAGTGACTTTAACCCCTTCCCTGCCTCTTAGGTCTAAACCAGACAGCGATTCCGCATAAAATAATCAGACTGTGAATCAAAACAGATGACGTGGAAGTAAAAGCAGGGCTGGTGAGGCTTATTAGAAACAGACCTCATGGACAGCCTGCGCTTATGTACTGAGGGTGCGCAGCGTGACTTGTTACACTGCTCTGCCGCGACCCACACAACTGCTGCTTGGGAACAATTCGGGGAGATCTAGGTTATACTCACTTTCTTTTAAAAAGAAATCAGCCTAGCACTGTGGATAGCTACTCACCAGACAGCCTTGGAAAAGGCTGTTTCTGACTGAGAAGAAATTCACGGGGCTGACAGGATTTCTAGAACATGAGACACCTGCATCTAAGTCCACTCCAGCACAGGATCCAGGGTCCTGGTTCCCTAATTCCATCAGGAGGCTGAGCACGGGGCAGCAGTGGCACAAGCCACCCCATCCTGGCTACGAAAATACCACTGGCTTGTGAGCAGGATAATCTCTGCTGAGGACCCCCACCTCATCGCTGGAAAGCAACCGAGCGATTGCGTATTTGTAGTGGGAAGATGGATGTAGACCCCAGACATCCAGAAGGCTCCAGCTACCAGAGTCAAGGTGCTCTAGGGAATCTGTTCCAAGCTCCTTGCACAAAGCTGGCTGGGACTGCTGGTATCACCCAAAGGTGGCCACAGAGCAGACGTAAAACACCAGCTGAGGTAATTTGGGTGCCAGTTTCATAAAGGACATATGTAAAAGCTCCTCTGCTTGCTCAGGGGTTTCCATCTGCCCCGAGTGGTGAAGACACTCAAACTGAAACTCAAGGTTCGACTTCAGAGTTTCACCTGCTTTTGAAACCGAGCTGCAACGCAGCCCAGTGGTATGAAGTGTTTGATGGAGATTAGGCAAGACTGCCGTACGATGAGGAAGCGGCAATAAAATTCACCCTCCGGCTTACACCATACGTCACCCCGAGAAACCCCAGCACCTGTACGGCACAGGGGACGGACCTCAGCACTCTCCTGTGGGGTCAGAAACACTGCGAGAGGGCGGGGGAGAATCTCTGCACGCCTGTTTGAGGCATCCTCAGCCTCTCTCACCGCCATGGTTACCTGCTCGTCTCTTCGTCTCCGGCCCACTGTGGTCCCGATGGTTTTGATCACACCAGGTCGCTGAAGGGCCGTGTGTCCGGCCACCGAAGACAGCGGGGGCAGCGGGTGGCTGTAGGGGTGCGAGCGAGAGTAAGGGCTTGACATGGAGGTGATGACGGTGGGCTGGACCATCCACTGCAGGTCCTGGCTGGTTGTGATGGCGTTGATCGTAGGGATAAAAGCACTGCCTGATCCTGGCATATCTACTCGAAATTTCTAGGAGGAAAGGCAGGGGAAGAAAGGGAGAGAGAAGAGAAGGAACCGTTAATGAAAGCAGAACGCAAGTAGTTACTCAGAGACCAGCTAGGCCCTCAGGAGCAGCACCATTGAGGATCAAAGCAACACCCAAAGCCAAGGCACTGGCCGCTGGTGCCTGTGCTGCATCCCAGGCTGCCCGTGCCCACTGTGGCCCCCCGAGGAAGGCGCTGGGCTCGGGCGCTTCCCCTCCAGAGCAGCCCTTCCCTCTCCCAGCCCCCTTTCTCACCCCCCACAATTCTTCTTCAGCATCCCCTACGCCAGCCTCCCTTCCCGGACAGCTTCCCCACTGCCTCCCGCTTGTGCCCACTGCTCCTTCCGGAGTGGAGCAAAAGGGGAATTAAGGAGTTTCTAGAAAAACACTTCTCCACCAGTCCAAAAAGAAAAGGAAGAGAAACTTCAGTTCTGAAATGCCGTTACCAAGGAGGGCAAAGCCTCCTTCTACCAAAGGATTCCCCTGAAATTTGGGCTCGGTCCACGTAGAGTTCGGTATGGCGAGAACAGCAGCTTGCTTCTCGTTCCGTGGTTCTGCCCTCGCCACACACACAGGGCGAGCAATCCGGCCCCGGGATGGTTACGTGCAAGGATATGTATTTTAATAGCAGCCTATAAACCAGGTCTTAGGATTCAGATCGGACAAGTTCCCTGCAGCTCTCTGCACTGTCTAGACAAAACAAGGCAGCAGTAAAAACCAAGGCAGCAGGTAATGATCTCCAAAATACTTGTACACCTTATTTCAGACAGAGGTAAATCCATCTGGATAATATGCTGGCACTAAACTGCAAGGAAAACAATCGCTTGTCCCCGGAGGGGGAAGCAGGGGAGAGGAATGCTTTTGTCTACACAGAGCTCCTTCTGGAGGCTTTCAATGGTTAGACTTGGTTTTACAGGCAGACGTGCCTTGCTCCAGCCATCTCTGCGTAAGGGACAGGGCCCGTAGGACCGGCGTAGGAGGCTCATAGGACCGGCGGCTGTCACTATCACCATCTGTAAGTGATCCCACGAAAAACGCGCGTCCTTGGGTCAACAACCGAGCTTCCCAGAGAAGCGAGAGCCCTTGCATCAGCCTGACCTCAGCTCAGGTAAGCGTCCCAGATAAGGGACAGCACTTCAACACAGATTTCCTTTTCAGGGTGTGCCTAGTCAAGCACCCTAAGTGCTTTGTTAAACCAAGGCTACTGCAAACAGTATTTCACGTTCTGATAGCTGCAGCATTTCGGGCCAGTATTAGCCATTAGAAGTCCAGCTGCCAACACCGGGAGACCAGAATATCCAGTTCAAATACCGACCAATGCCGACTTACAGCTTTGGACAGCTCAAACTCTAGTAAGAAAGGACAAGAGAAGGAAGGAGTGAATCAAGTTAAGCGGGTGGGGGAATTACACAGGCAGGATGACACTGACACCAAGACCTTGGCAAAAGCCCCACCAGAACCTCAGAGATTCACCTGGAGCTCGAGTCCCACACAGCCACAACATACCCTCCATCTCACTTGGTGACCTCTCCTGATTAACTAACTACAGAGGCCCTCAGCTGCAAACCATCAACACCACGGAGGAATTTACGGGCACAAATCCCCTTCCTCGTTCTGCCCAGCACAGGCTGTGACCACGGCCCAGGAGAGGATGGATGCCTTGGTGCCTCCACAACCATTACACTGTAACCAAGGGATCTTAGCCTCACAGAAGGGGGTAAGATCAGGACTAGTTAAACCACAGGTGCCCAGGGGGATGGAAGTTCTGCTTTCAGCTCCACAAGCGGCTTCTACCGTGACCTTTACACCTCCCTGTACCACCATCCCTCCTGTACCCAAAAAGAAGAGAAAACAGACTCTGGTTTTCTTTGTAGGGGCAAGAGAAAGCTATAGCTGCAAAATGTACTGGGATCTTTCAGTGCTTTGCTATGCAAAGACACCATTTGCATTCCAGAGCAAACCACCCTTGCAGTGGTGCCACGGTATTGCAGCCTCCCACCCAGTCACATCCTAAAAATTCCTGTTGGAGCTTGGGAGGGTCAGACCCCCCACCAAATCAGCCACATAAAATACAAGTGTCTGACACAAACATCAGGCTCCAAGTTATTGATAAAGCAACTACTCCACTTGCAATCACTCTTCTGTTTCACCTGGGACCCTTGTCTAACACCAGCGTGGGTCTCCCGGGCAGCAAAGGCTTGGGTCGGCCACATCCCTCGGCAGCTCCACGGTGCTTGCTTGCAGACTCAGGGAGGAGACCAGTTGGACTGCAGTCCCTGTGCCATGCTCCATCCTCTGTCACCAACTTCCTTTCTAATCCCCCAAAACATCTTAAAAAAATTTTCCCCGAACCTGTATTCTGTATTTCTCAAAAGTGGTGGTTTTTTCTGGGTAACGAACTAAGGCACATGCTGCTGTGACAGGCTGGGTCTTCAGATATGGGGTGCTCAGGCCACGGCTGGGGTGTACAAGCACTGTACACTTCCTGACTGGTCAGGCTGTCTCCACATTTCTCACCTTCCCTGCTCAGACGCTGCACTGGAACAGCTTTGCTGTGCCGAAATGCTCTGCCTGGTGGCAGCCAGCTCTGACCCCTGTGGCGCTGCTGGTTTCAGTGGCAGGCTCCAAATTCCCTGCCGCCTCCCCAGGGCGCTGGCCTCCTCACTCCGGAGCTCCAGACCTTCCCCCAAACTGCACCGCCAGCTTTGCCCTCCTCATTCCTCACTCTCCTCGAGGGCTTCAGTCCCGCTGCCAGCCTGGCAGCACTGCCTGCCTTCACTCGCTTCTTGCTTTCTCCTCTTTCCAGACCCCCTCCTGCCACTTCCTCACCCAGGACACCCGCAGCTCTCCTCTCCTGACCCGGGAGAGGCTCCTGGAGGCAAGCCTCTGCCAGCTCCCGGTTCTCCTTATCTACGAGGCATTCACAGCGCTACAGAAAAGATGTGCCGACAGCCAGACTGCAGAGCTACACGCTCAGCACGCGCTCAGCCACGAAGCCACCGCTCTCCTCCTGACCCAAGCAACTTGCAGGTGAAGGTATCATTTAAAAAACCCCAATAACTAACCAGAAAACAGCGAGTCCTGTTATTAAGGGTGCCAAGAATTGAGGTCAGCCTCTGCTCTGCCTTAAAAATCCCGGGTTGGAGGGGAGCCTCTCCCGCTCCATACTCAAGGGAGCCTCCAGCCAGTCCTGCCACAGGTCACAACTTGGGTGCGCAGGCAGCATGACAGCATTTTGGGCTTTGGTCCCGTGGTCCCCTTCTCCACCTTAATGAGGAGTTTCTATAATCCACCCCGCTGCATCCCCGCTCCCTTCCAGACCTTCACTTACATCCGTAACTGCAAGAGCCGAGCAGCACCAGAAACCAGCCTGGAAACAGGCACAAAGGCCACGAAAAAACCCAAACCCAACAGCAAATCCACCAAAAAACCGCACCCGGAGGACCTTCAAGCATAGAGAACACATAGGATATATCCTATAATAAACGCAAGGCCCCTGATGGTGCTCCCATGTTGAGCATCTCCTCGAAGGAAAACTGGACACAGGGCTGGGATATCTGAGGGGAAAGGCAACTGGTCTGCAAGAGTACACAAACTCTTCCCATTAAAGTCTATGTTTACCACATGGCAAGCCAGTGATTAGGAAAATAGCATGACACGCAACTTAAAAGAAAAATGTTCCAGCGCTGCGTTGTATGGGAAAAATAATTAAAAAGCATCAAAGTTTTGGCTCAGAGACACAGTTTCCACTAAAACATGTGACCAATGCATCTTTTCTTGCTTTGGGGGGAAAAAAAAAAAGGAAAAAAAAAAAAAAAAAAAGAACACTGAAGGAAAAATTCCTACAATGGCTATTTTCTGTAGAGATAAAAGTCTGCAGATCTCGGCAGACCGGGATCGGCAGAACAGCCCGACTGCTAGGGTAAAGGCAACGCGCGCATTTGATCCTAATCTACAACATCTGTAAGGATCAAGGGAAAGACGACGCACAAGGCCTTCAGAAATCTCCCGGATTCTTTAAGAAAACATTTACGTTCTCCCTAAGCCGGCGTCCCGCTCCAAAGCCCCGTTTCAGACGGTATCCCTAGAAACTGGGCTCTGGCACCCGCACCCAACACTACACACGCCAGCTGCCTGGGGAAGACGTGCGGCCCCGGAAAATGAAAAGGGGGAAACCCCAGTTACGGGTCAGCCCTCCACAGCTCAAACACCAGCGGTGCCGGCGTTCCGTGACCTCCTCCAGCGAGTGCTTGGATCCCTTGGATCACCAGGAAAGGAATGGGAAGGGAAAGCGAAGGGTTTGCAGCCTGCCGGGCGTTCCCAGCTTGTCAGCCTCCCTCCCTTCCCGCTCCCCCAGCCTTGTCCTGGCGTTTACTGTAGAAGAGGGAATAAACCCAGCTGTGATCCCTGGAAACCTCGGTCGGCAGCCCGCAGAGGGCACCAGCGAGGTGCGTTTGGGGCCGGCGGGGAGCGGCGGAGAGTCATTTCTGGTAAAACTTCTTTAATGTGAGGAATGTCACGGGCTGGTACGGTTGGCAAAGTTTAAGACTGGAGGGTTGGTTTATTTTTTTTTTTTCTTTGCCCCCCCTTTTTTTTTTTTTAAAGCGATCCTATGACTTCTCGACGCGAAGACAGCGATGCGCTCGCGCTGCCCAGTTCGCTCCTACAAGCCGCACAAGGAATATTCGTATCCTGAGAGGGGAAGGGGGGACACCAACTCCCAAAAAGCAAAATAACCCAAAAGAGCGAGGCTGGGCCAGCTGATGTAAACAAGTTATGAAAGAACCCAGGTTTGTATAACTGCCCCGATTGTGTAACGCCTTCCCCAGAAGTGGTGGGTTTAGCCGATGGAGCCATATAAGCCATTCCGGGATGTTTTCTTAGGAAAATGAAAAGAAAAAAAAAAATATAAACTCCTCAAAGCACCCGGCTACGCTTCCCGGTCCGCCAATTCCCGCCGCTTCTACAGGAAATCTCTCCCCCCTGCTTCGTGCGCCGCCGGGCAGCGGGGGCTGGCGGGGGGGAGCGGGGCCGGCGGGAGCGCTCCCAGGCTCTCCTGGAAACCTCCCCCTCGGGAAAAAGCCACCGTCGGCCGGAGACCGGCCAGAGGCTCCCGGTAAGCGGAGGAGCGGCCGGGCGGAGCGGAGCGGCACGCTGCGGGTCCCACCGGTGGGACAGGCAAAAAAACGTGTCACCGCCACGGAGCCAAAGGTTGGGGAGCGGCCCGGTGTGTGTGTGGGGGGGTGTGTGGGAGCGAGGAGATGGCTTGAAAAAGCTACAGCCCGGTTCGTTCCGGTGGGTCAGAAACTGAGGCGGCACCTCCCGAAGTCCCGGGACAGCCGCCCCGGTTGGTGGCGGCGAGCCCGGGACGGTACCCGAGCGCCCGGGAAGGGGCGGCGGACGGAGGGACAGAAAAGGTCCCGCCGAGAACAAAGGCAGGAAGGAGGGAGAGTCAGATACCCCGTGTCTGTGCGCTACCGGCCCCGGAGAGCAGGAGCCCGGCGGGGCCCTGTGTTTTCCGCGCTGGCCCCGACACCCGCGGCCGGGGCGGCTTCCTCGCCCCACGTCCCCGCGCTCGGGGCAGGCAGCGACACCCCCGATGATCCCGGCCGGGTCACCCCCAGCCCCGGCCGGCGGCGGCACTCGCTCCGGAGCGGGCAGGGAAGGAAAGCGGCGTCGCCCCGCCGGGACGGGCCGGCGGCTGCGGGCAACCCCGGCACCGCCTTGCGCCCCCGCGGACGGCGCCTCTCCGCCGGCCGCCCGCACCGCGGAGGAAGAGCCGCTCCCCGGGCGTGGCGGTGAACTCCCGCGCCGGGAGCGCTCGCAGTAGCCCCCCTGGGTTGGATTGGGGGGTGGAGGCGAGGCGGGGGGAGAGCGAGGGCAGCGCCCGGCCCTACCTGCTGGGCTGCGCCGCTGGAGTAGGTCTCGGGATGTCCCGGGGAGCCGCTGCTGCCTCTGGAGGAGGTGTCGAAGTTCCCGGGGTAGTCCTGGTACATGGTCCGAGGTCGGGCCGGGGGAGCCGCGTCCCCGCCTTCCCGCACCGACACCCGCCGCTCCCAGCCGTCTCCCCGCCCCCTTCTTTCCTCCCGACCTCTTCGGCTCTCGCTTTTCGCCTCCCAACGCTCGCCGCGGAGAGAAGGGGGGAAAAGGGGAAAAAAAAAAAAAAAAGGCAAAAAAAAATGGTTCAAAAAGGGGGAAAAGGTAAAAAAAAAAATGAGAGAGAAAATAGAAAAATAAAACAATAATAATAAAAGAGGGCTCGGCGGCAGCGAAGCGCCGACGGGACGGGACGGGAGGGCTCGGCGGGACCGTCCGCGCAGGCAGCACGCACGCCGATGTCCTCTCTCCGCGCTGCCCGGCGAGACTCGCCCCGCCGGCGGAGCGGCCCCGGGGGCTGCAGGCGGAGCGGCTCTCCCCCCGTCCACGCGCGCGCACACCCCCACACCCCCTCTCCCCGCAACCAACCGCCACCGGCCGCCCCTTTTCCCGGCGCGGAGGTGACTCAAGCGGGTCTTAACGCCCCGCGGCTCCCCCGGTAAAGCGAGCGGGAGCTCCGCGCGCCCGCGGTGACTCAGAGCAATGGCATCGCCCCGGTCCCACTCGCTTATTATCCGCCCCGCCGCCGCACCATGTGCACTCGCACACGTCAAACCCGCGGCGCACCGGCCCCACCTTGCCAGAGCGGAGCCTCCCACCTGCCGCCTCCGCGGGGGGGGGGGGGGGGAACGGGACGGCGAGACCGGGACCGCGCCCGCACTCGCGGCGGCGTGTTCCCGTCAGGCTCCGCCTCTCCCCCCCTCCCCCCCCCCGCCCCGCTTGGTCCCGTCCGTTGTCGCACGGTGCCAAAAATGGTCATTTGCGTCGCACGACGCCAGCGCGGGTTTCCTTGCCGCGGATGACGCGTTGCGAGAGGGATTCCCTGGCTCCGCCGCCGGGATTTAAAGGGACAGGCACACCGCTGGCACGGAGCGTGGTGAGGGGCGTGGGGGGGTAGTTTTTTGGGGAACGGGGTGCACATCCCGCCCCGCAGACCGGTTTCTCCCGGTGGATTCGGCGGGGATGCGATACGCGGGATAGATCGAGCCCTGCGGGAGGGTGGCTGGTCCCGGCTGTACCCCCCCGCCCCGCCTGGGATGTTTCTTCACAGCATCCGTACACCAAGTTTGTAGTGCTGCTAAGCTGTTTTGATTGGTTTTGCTTTTCTCTGCTTCTTCATTTTTTATTTTACTTAAATTTTTGGTCTATTTTTATTTTTTCTTTTATTATTAATTTTTGTTGCTTTTTATTTTTTAATTTTTCATGATTTTATTTTGGGGGTTATTTCTTATTTTTATCTTCTTTTTCTTCTTCTTTTTCCTTTTTCTGTTTTCTTTATTTTTTTAATTTTCTTTTTTTCTTTTTTTTCCTTATTTTTCTTTTATTTAAAAAAGTGTCACTTTTTTTTAATTTTATATTTACTCTTTTTTCTTTTATTTTTTAATTTTAGACTTCTTTTTGTTTTTTTCTGTGGACTCCTCCATCCCCCCGGAAGCTGGCTGCAAAGCCACCCCAGGCCTCCAAACCACAGTATGTCACGGGAAGGGCAGGTAACAGCCCCAGGCTGCCCTGGATTAGAAGCCGGTGGGGCCAAGACGGTCACAGCCCGCCTCGGGTGGCTGGGGCATTGCTGGGACACTGAGTGGCCCAGGCTGGGACGCGGCAGAAGCCAGCTGCAGGGAGAACATGGGCTCTCGGGTGACCTGCCGCAAACGCAGCAACGATGCTGGTTTACAGATTGTTAAAATACAGCTCTTTGACCCAAAATGTTTCATTTTCACCCCTCCCGGAGATTCAGCTGGCCCTGAGTGTGTCCTTTTTGCCAGTGAGGAAGGAAAAGTCATCTAAGTTCAAGCTGTAAAATCCCGTTTAAGCTGTCTCAGGGGCAAAGTATTTTCCCACAGGAGCTCATCCGAGAGTAATGGGCTTTCCTCCACTGGGACTGTCCTCGGGAAGGCAGAGACAACACCCATCTCAATCACAGAGCCTCCGGGGAACTCGGAAAAGCAGCAGCCCACTGGTGATAAGCCTTCAGCACCGAGCCAGGTGGGACTCAAACTCCCGCAGTTTGCCTTTCAGCACTTTCATTTCCCAGGCAGTTGAAATTCTCCATCCCAATGATCCGCAGCACCTGACATGGAGGGAGGTGGGGAGGAAAAACTGAATCTGTGCTTCCAACTGGTGTGGCACTGGGAGCGAGGGGCTGGGGAGAGGGAGAGGTGCTTCAGCGGGGCGCGGCGAGGGGGTGACACGGGTTTCCCCTTGGGTTGCGTGTCAGGCAGCTGATCTGCACGCGCTCCTCTCTGCTGGAGAGAGGATGAGTTGAAGATGGGAGAGGAATCAGGCTGCAGTTGTCAAGAGACAAAGAGAGATGGGTTAAAAACACGCGTTGTAATAAAGAGGCTTAATGAAAGGGGTTGGGGTTTTGGCTGCACCTCCCTTGGCTCTGCCTCCAGCTCTCCTCAGGAGGAGGCTGCTGCTGGCCCCGGGGTTTACCGGGCGTCGGGAGCCGCTGCTGTCACTCGGGGTGACCAGCCCTGGCTGCGGTGTGTTCCCAGCCAGGCTGGTGGGCTGGCAGAAGCCATGCTACTGTGCAGCGAGGAGTGTTGAAGGCTTTGGTCCGGGGGGAGAGAGATGGCTAGAAACGGGGTCGAAAGGGGTGCCGGAGCGTTAGTGGTGAGGCATTTTGCGAGAGGAAGAGAGAGAGGGTTTCTCGTCTCCCCCCTCCTACAATTGTTTTGATAATTTTTCTTCGTCAGATCATTAAACCTAAAATACCCGCTTCTCCTCACGTTTCTGCTCGAGTACAAACATTTTGAGCGTTGTTTTCAAACATATTCCAACGTGATTTTGGCACACCTCTACCCCGTCCTGCCTAATCGCATGAGACCTAGTCTGGGAACAGCTCGTTTGAAATGACATTCGAGCGCTGTTTTAATATTCGGCTGCAGTTAATGTGGATGCAATTAGTTGACACTTGTAAATCTTCCAGTTAAAAGCCCTGTAAGAAGAGTAGGAAGCTGAAAGCTCACCTGAGGCCAAACCCTCAGCTGCAACGTCTTCCACAGATCAACCGGCACCACCTTGCCCTCCACGAGCACCCGACCCATGGCCCCCGGATGCGACGCTGAGGTTTTACCGTGTATTTATGTTGACTTCGTTAGAGCTTCTTCTGGCCTGGGAGCGCAAACCCCCTCGGGCTGAGACAGGCTCGCCCCTACCAGAAGTGATCCATATGTCCCATGAACGAAAAAATAATCAGCCCCATGGAGCCTCCTCGCTCCATATATCAGCCCTTCGTAATGCTTTCTTGGTTTTTTGGATCAAAATAACTCAGACTAGCCTGGCTCGCAGTGCCCCAGACACATGCATTTTTAATCCGCATCCAGACCAAGCTTGGTTGTGCAATAGGCTCCCTGCTTCCAAAAAAACAAGAGATAACATGTACGTCTGCCTAGTCCATTCTTGCCTGAACCATAGACAAATTAAGACCGGCCCAGGTTCCAGGGCAGGAGAGGAGCATTGTAAGGCAAATGAGACCTTGGCTCCCCGTGCTTCTGGATTTTGGGAGCAATTAGGAGACTGAAACCCAGACCTGGGAATGCTTTTCACCGTGTTTTTACAGGAGTGGAGGATAAGGGCACTCAGCAGCGGCTTAGACTTGGCCCTTGGCGAGCGCGTGGCAGAGCCTACAGTTAGGCCTCCCTCTTCAGCCTCCCCGAAGGTGCCAGCCTGCACCAGCCACCCTGTGCCACCTGCCTCAGGGTAAAATCATTGATTTGCCGTCAAGGGGGAAAATTGCAGCCACGTTCCTCGTTTTCCTCGCCCTTTATTCTTCCGCAACCCTTTAGATAGCTGCTGTGAAGAAGCCCGCAGCGATCACTTCACCATAAACTCGTGCCACCACCAGTGAAGGACAGCCGAGACGTGCCGTGGCTGTCTCTGAAGCGGAGCAGCGCAGCCCCCGGGCTGGGGGGCAGCTCCAGGGCTGGTGGGACTGCAGCTACGCCGCACCGCTGGGGCGCGGGGAGCTGCGGGACAGCCCAGGAATGGGTATACGCCTCTTCTCCCCACACAATTCCTCATCTCCTGGTTTAAAACCAACTCCCCCAAATTGGTGCTGTCTTGGTCACCGTTCATTTTACTACAGAAGCACCGACTGTTGCTTGCTGAGACCTCTTCCTCGACCTCTGTGAAGCAGCAGTGTACGCATTGTCAGGGCTCTCCAAGCCCTTCCTGACAACTGTACTTTCAGCTGCGGGTAAAGTCTGCTTTCGTATTCTCTCCCTAAGTGCTAAGAGCAAGTGTTTTGATCTTAACTTCTGGGAACGAGCTCTTAAGCTACCACCTCACGCTTAATTATGGTTATTTATTAAGTACTCTAGCGTATCCAAGGGAGAATGGAGGTTTTCTGCTTCAAAGGGTTTCTGGATGTGGTTCGGCAAACACCTTTCACCAAGCAGAGTGCTTTTTCTACTCACTGTCGGATCACGGAGCCCCCTCTCTCGCCGATAACCCCATTGTTTTCAGAAGGAGGCAGCCATAGGGCCCCTGTATCTTTAGGGCAGGGAGTCACTCCCCTCCATTCATCTCAGGTGACTGAAGTGACACTGTCCCTGTGTTCAGGCGTGCAGCTGGCACACATTGTTGGCAGGGTGAGCTCTGCCATACGTCCCGTTCAGGGTAATGACACCAATCCTGCCACTCTTACCAAAGCCTGGTGACGAGGTGGCATCGTTTAACTCTTTCCCAATGCTGATGTCAATAAAAGCCCAGGATAAAGCCAGATGCTGTGATGCTCTTCCCTCTTTTGAACCAGGGTTGAGTGATGCTGAGGGCCTGGGATGCGGGCAGGGCAGCAGCAGGGCGGTCTGGCGGCAGCATTGGCACCGAACCCCTCTGGCAGTGCTAGGGAGGCTTGCAGCACAGCTCTGGTGCGGTGCCATAGCCAGCAGTCCTGCTGGCTCCGCGCAGGGTCGGCTCTACAGAGATCCCAGACGCCGACAAAGCCAAACGCTACTTCAAAGCAGAAACAGCTTCAGCCCTCTTAAGAGGCTCCAGAACAAAGATCCTCCCAACCCACTGAGCAGCAGGTGCAAGAAGTGGATTGGGACCAAGGGCTTATTAAAAGTGACCACGACGCACAGTTTACGGCATTTTGCTGGTGTAGGGAAGCAGAAAACAGCTTCAGGAGGTACCAGCCTAGGGACGAGCAAGCTCCCTCCTAGCCCCAGAGTACGCGGGATGTGAGAGATGGGAATGTAAGAGATCCCACGAGTTGAGTTCTAGACACCTCTTGGCACGAGATGAACGGTCTTATCTTGATACCTGTGTTTGTTTGCCCAGCTCCAAACCTGTCTCAGCAGCACGAGAGCCTGCCTTGCCCTGCTCCCGCCTCTTGCAGAGACACCACCTCCACTCTCAGCAGCCAAAGGGCCCACCAATGCTCATCCACACAGCAGCCTAGGGGCTTCCCTGCAAGATCCCAGGCAGCGCTCCCAGGGAAGCCCCGGCAGACGGTGCTGCAGGAGACGTTTGGGGAGCCCTGCCCTGCAGAGCTTAGACCCAGTTCTCTCCTCACTGCCCAGCCCAGTAAGGGACGTGAATATTTTCTTGCTGCATTTTGCGAGCCTCAACAAACACATTTTCTCGTGTCAGAGAAGTGGCAAGGACTGAAAACCTTCCTCAGGAGCAGTAAAACCTGCCCCTGTCAGTGCCCCTGTGGCTCAGCTGGACAGAGGCTGAGGACAGTATCTTGCCCGAAGGGCCCACGCTCAGGCGCGACCAGGATCAGGCCCAGGGCCATGCTGCTGAGCTGCCATTGCTGCCTGGGCTGGCAGGAGGGGGACCGGCCCATATCCTTGTACCAGAGAATTTCGGACGTTATTCTCTGAAGCAGCCGGTGCCAGCCAAGTGGATCACCCAGCTGAGCTTATCAGACAGCTCATTGTTCCTGCCTGAGTGATTCAGCCCCTCCAAAGTACTCCCCGGCAGCACAGCAGCGAGGAGGAGGAGGAGGAGGGAGGCGTGCAGCACACACAGATAGTCCTCCTGATAGCGGGAGGCAGATAAACACGCGAGTTAGTGGCTGAGCTCAGACCTAGTTGCGGCAGTTTGACCTTTCTGCTGGTAAGCCTTCCTTCAAGCTGACATGACAGAGTCTGACACAAGCACTCAGGGGAATGTGTGGCCAGAAAGTGAGACTTACTTTCTCCAGCAAGCAATATTGATTAGCGCAGCGCCCGCGGACGCGGCTCGAGGCGGTGGTGGGATTTCAGCACAGCTCGTTCGGGAAGCGAGCACAAGGGCAGCTGAGACGCAAAGGTAAAACAATTTGTTGACGGAAGCTCCCAAGTGTTCTTTCTGGCCTCCTGCCGTAGGGAGCTGTGAGCTCCTGAAAGCCTTGGAGTGAGGGAGGGGCTCCTCAGGCTGCACAGTGGCACTGGGGACCAGCTGCTGTCCCTGCATGGCCTGGCTCGCTTACATCCGGGTGGATGTCCTTGTAATGCAGCGCCTCTTCCCACCTCCCTGGGCCACTTTGTCCTTCGGCATCTTTCCTTCTGGGAAAGAAACACCTATTAGGAGCACTGATGTTTTCTGAGAATTGGGGCCATTAGGAGAAAAAAAATGGACCAAGGCTCTACCTGAGCATCTGAGAGAGGATTTTTCCTCTCTTGCCATCCAGGACTGTGCCAGTGCATGAAACCAAACCCACACCTGTGCAGCCTCACCGTAGGAAGTGCCACCGGGCCGAGGTCCCCATCCTCTGTGGACCCGTGGACACGGGTCTCGATGAGCCTGGTGATTCCCTGCTGTCTGCAGTGTTATAAGCCATGATGTAGCGTGGAGTGGCTGGGACTCAGCTTCCTGCTGCCCCCGACATCTTGTTGGTGGCACCATGAAGCCGAAACATTGCTCACGCTGCAAAGAGCGGCTGCCTGTAGTCTAACGCCAAGGCCATTTGTTCCATGAACGCACATTTTGAAAATCTTGCTCCTAGCCTTTTGCCCTTGCCGAGAGCCCGATCCACGCCTAAGGCAGTAACGTGCTCTTTGCCCAAGCCCATGGAAAACCCCAAAGAGTCACAGCAGGAAAATGTGAACTACCCCAATTTTAGTTCTGTATTTATCCTGATGACACTTAAGTACCAGCAACACCAGCCAAATGGTCTGGGACAGGAGGCGGAGACTGCTATTATGTAGTATTTATTAAATACCCCAGTTCAAACGCCTCCCATAATAAACTCCTGGTTTGCTCAGGAGTATAGGATGGGGTTTTTGAAAGCAGCAGGCTGACCCAGAATCCCAGTTTACACATAATCTATACACAGAGGCACTTTAAGTTCTTTTAAAGCAATGTGTGGTATTATACCAACACAAACATTGAGTCCAGGTAAAGGTAGCAAGCTCCTGGAGGGTTATGAGGATGCTCTCGCACAGCATGTTATCGATTCTTTCCACCATGGCCTGCACTTTTCTTCCCTGTGCTGCTATGTATGGAAAGATGAGGAAAAAGCAGAGCTTTCCCACCTGGGGTCTCAGGGAAGGACCAGGAGGCAGTTGCTCTGGACAAGCATTTGCCCACCTACCGTCCCTCTGGCTAGGATGAGATCCTAGGGTTTGATCGTCGGGCTGATGACACAGATGCAGGAGCTCCCCAGGAGCTAGGACTGTTTAGATGGGGATGTGATGCACTCGGAGGGTGGTCCCAAAGAGAGAGGGCAAAGCCTGGGTTGGCACAGCGGGGGCACCCTCGGGAGCACCCTTGGGAGCTGGCAAAGGGGTGTGGGAGCGCTCGTCAGGCTCAGATCCGTGCCCATGTGGCTGCAGGCAAACACCCCCCATCCCTCGGTAAGCCTGCTTCCACAGTGCGCTTAACACTGAAATACCAGCGGGCCCAGGGTAAGAGGTGCTGTTTGCGGACACAAGTCAGTGACGAGAGAAACAATCTGCGCCAACCTGCGTCCGGCTGCGAGCGGCGACAGGCCCGGGGCTACCGGCGGACGCCTGCGGCCTTGCCCTCTGCCTGGTGTGCCACGGGAGGGCCGACCAGGGGTGGCGGCGGCAGCCTCGCAGCCCCTCTGCCAGCAATCCCGCACCCATTCAGGCACAGGTGGAAGCTTTGGGACCCTCAAACTCCTGGGCTGGTCCCTGCGGCCACATCCAGCCCCCGGGATTGCGGAGCCCCGAAGGCGGAGGAGTCCCGTCCCGTGTCCTGCCATCCTCTGTCAGATCATGCTGTGCTGGCAGTTTGCAAAGCTGTCTATTATCGGCACGTTAATAACCTTTCACAATGTTTAATTACTTGGAAAGGTAATCGGTCCTGTGGTAGTTCTTTAAAAAGCATGCCCATTTCACTTGCTCTTGGCAAAGGCTTCGGCTTTTTTGTCTTTCATTCTCGCAATAAATAAGTTACAGCTGATCCTGCTTCCAAAGGCACCACCTATTTGTAAAACAAAGCGGAAGATTGCTCCCTGGCTTTCTGGCTATCAGCTCTGCAGCTGGGTGCCCTGCCACAGAGCTCTCCCACCGACACTATTGTGTGTGGATTCAGGGTGACTGTCTGCCTTGTATTTTTTTTAACGGACTCTCGTTTAAGGTGCCCCATCTGACACAGCCAGGTCCTGAGGGGCGGACTCCACCATCAGAGCTGGCCCCACATAAATAAACAGCCAAGAAGCCATAGGTAAGCAGCCCGCTCCCCTCCGCTCGCTCACAGCTGCCCTTCGGCCCCCATGACAAGCTGCCGTGCCCCAGGCTGGGGCTGGGAGGAGGGAGTAGGAAGACCCGGCACCAGGAAGAGGACAAGCAGACCATCCAGATGGGTGAGAGGGTCCCCAGGCTCACTCCAAGGACAGCTAACCACCATGTTGCGAGGGTCAGGGCCTCGAGACTGCCAACAGTCACACCTCTGCTGCGTTCACTACCCCAAAAAGTGGCAGGTTGCTCTCTTTCCATGCAAGGGTGCTACCACTCATGACAGGCCACAACTCGTGCATGTCACCTTTGGGCTTGTGACCCTGTGCTGGCAACTGCAGCAGTCACGGAGGTTTGGCCCCATCCTGGAGCCCACCAACTGATGGCTGGGTCCCTGAGGCAGCTTGTGACCGCTGCATAGACACCCTCAGGGTCCCCATGGCTGCCCCTTGTCACCCTGGTGCAGCCCTGGGATCCAGAGAGCAGATCTGCCACGATGCAAAAACCCTCTGGCACTTCTGTGGAGGGCACACGCATGTGCTCGCACGCCCGCACACGTGCCTGCACACACGCATACCTGCGAGCCCATGGGGACCCGGCGTGTGAGAACCTGCTCCGTCCGTGCCCGGGGCTGGCCCTGGGCAGGGCGCACAGCCTGCCAGGCTCAGGCTCCCACTAGCCACGGCCACAGCCTGCAGTAGAGAAAATGTTAGACTAGGCTGACTAAATTTGTCCTTTTCCGCTGATGAACACTGTCCTATGAGCCAACGCATTCTGCTTCAGCCAGGGGGGTACTCACTTTTGGGGAGAAAAGCATAAAATGGTATTAGAGCCAAACATTATTCACGATGGCAGCAGAAGCCGTTGGCATTTTCTTCCCTTCTCCCCAAGTACAAGCTTGTCAAATGACCAAACGAAAAGCCCCCAGCAGCTTTCAAAGGGGCAGGCTCTCAGCCTGCAGTTTTCCCCACATGGAGGCATAGTCAGAAGCCCATCCATGCTGGTGTTTTTCTCATTTTCTTGGAAGTCTTGACAGGTTTGTTTTCTTCTTTTTTTTTTTTTTTTAATTTTCTTAAAAAAAAAAAAAAAGCGGCTTTTCGCAGCCCTGGGGCAGGAGGCTCTCACTTGCTAAATCACAAGGTTTGCCACACTGAAATGTAGGGACGTGCCCGCAAACGGGAACTGGCTGTCTTAGCTTTTGTTCTTGACTGTTTGCCAGATCCCTTACAACAACAGGAGGAGGTTCAGCCACCTGAACATCCCTGTGCTCAGTGGGAGCGTGTGAACGCGGGCACTGACATATCAGACACCATCCAGCAGCGCAGGCAGCCGGAGCAGAAACGCCCGGCAGTGCTGCCGGCTGGTGTTTCCCTCCTGGCATGGGCACTGGGCTGTGCTGAGCCAGGATCCCATGTCCTTGCAGCGCTCGGTGACGGCAGGTGGGAGAGAGGTGTGGATGGGATGTCAGGAAACACCCCTCAGTGCTGTGATGTTAGAAATAGAGTTAGCCTAGATTTTAGAGCTGGGTAAGTGGAGATCGGGTCACTGTCCATTTGAAGAACAGTGATGGGAAGGGACAGCGAGTGACCAAAACTTGTAGATTGGAAGAGATGATTAGCAAAATTCTGCCCTTAAAAAGCCAAAAAGCAACTTCTAGTGCAGCCGTTGGTGGTAGGCACTTGCTCAGCACGGACCTAACCTGTAGCTCTCCATGCCATTCCAGGGCTGTATATCCTTATTTAACTTGGACAGCACACCTCAGTCCTCAGCGACAGATATATTTAGACTTCTATTTCAGTCACAGACTTGGAGACAGACCAGGTGTACACCTCAGACCTTGCCTATAGTCATTCCTTGGCCACCTCACTGTTGTGCTAATGTTTATTTAAAAGGATGAGGGGTGGAGCATGACCTAGCAAGGGGTTGAGGAGTTCTCCTAATGTCCGTCCTTCAGCTGGGCTCTCGTCAGCAACCTCACTGCAACTTTTTGACCTGGGAGGTCCAGGGCAGCAACTCAACGTGCTCAAAGTCCTTCAAGTCCATTCTGCTGGCTCCAGTTTCCTTCCTATGGGTCCCAGCGGGGCCACCTCAGAGGTACTTAGGATTTTGACATGCTGCACCTTTCATCTCAAACTCTACAGCAAGAATCCCCCGGTTTTCACCCACAGCTCTCGGTACCAGCTTCCCCTCCATGAGTCCCTGCACACTTTTGAATCACCAAGGAGCTCTGGAGCTCTAAATTATCCTTGCCCTGGGCTGAGAGGAGATGGAGCTCAGCTCCCGCAGCACCTAGACATTTCCTCTGCTCTCCCTGACCATCACCTCCTGAATTTCCACCATCATCTCGTTGCCTCACTCCCAACACTGCCTCAACCCCATAATTTGGGTGAAGGTTAAGGAAGATGTGCAGGTGGGTGCTCCCCCTCCCCGAATCACGTCCTCGAGTTTGCAGGTCCCACGAGGCAGGCAAGCCAAGCCCTCTTCCCTCGCAACGTCATGGCGCTAGCTTATGAAATTCAGCTTGTCAGTAAGTTAGCCAGTCCCACCCACGACTTCTTTCCACATAATTATGGTACGTGGAGATATCAGGAAAAAAGGAGAGCCCCTGCCGGAGATGCTGACGTCTTTTTCCTCTCAGGTTCAATGGCCGCTTTATTGCGGTCGGGTTTTCTTCCTCCCCGCCACCCGGTCTTTCTCTGACTGGAATTGTTCCCCTCCGAAAAATCTTTTGCTGAAAAGCAGTTCTGCCACTTCTGTAGCGAGGCAGCGCTCACGAACGGCACAAGTGGTAGTTACGGGATGTGTGGTTTACCTCAAGACGTCACATCTCCTCCCCCCAGAGACATCAGAAGGGTTATTGCTCAAATTCGGCTTCGATTGTATAAAGGAAAAAGGCCCTGTGACTTTCACTACTACTTTTAATGTTCTAAGAAACCTTCACGTTCCTTCCTCGGGCTGCTGCAAAGGGCAATTACCTGGGGCACAAGATGCTGCCTTTTGGTAAATATACGCATACGAAGTGCGGTCTAAAATCCCATGAGTCAAATTTCAGTATTTCCTACCCGGGGAAAAGAGCAATTGATTTTGGTTGAGGATTTTTTTCCAGGTGAAGGCTGGCAAGAAGGCAGAGCTTCGAGTACTGGATTCACGCTTTCTTCCATTAAACACTTTTGGAGAGCAGAAGGGGTGTAATGTATGGCGTGCCTCTTTCGGTGACGTGATGCTTGGCTGGAAGACGGTCCCTGGGGACCCCCAGGGATGGCTGTGATCCGTGCAGGGAAGGGGGTGCACCAGGGCTGGGCTCACCCAGCACCCACCGTGCTCTGTTGAGGCAAACACCAGCCCAGCAAGAGCTGGGCATCCTCTCTGCGGCAGGAAAGCTGTGAAAGGAGATGCGGGTAGGCTTGGGCGCACCGGACACAGGCAGCACAGGACTGTGTGAGTGCACACTCAGAGAGAGAGAGAGGAGAAAGGAAACCGGCAAACCAGATGTCCCCATCCCAGCTTAAACAAAAAGAACACACAGAAGGTGAACAAACACCATCGCCGGTGGAAACGCAGCCATTCTCATCTCCTTCACATAAGCAGCGGGGACCAGGGCAGGGCTGCCTGGCCAGGCTGCCGGTGGCACGCAGATGCAGCGCAGCCACGCGCCCCAGGTTTGGTCCTCTCCCTGGTTTTGGTGGCAAGGACACCCCTTATTTTCTCACAAGTCACCCCCAGGTTCTAACAACCTTCCTGCTCTGCAGAGCCACGCCGAGCTGCACTATTAGGAGCACGATGCAGTGAATCCTTGGGGTGGGGGGTGTTGCCTGGGCGGCAGCTGATGTGCTTTTTGTGAGCTTTTTCAGCCTTCTGTGTGCCACAGCGAGTGGGGTCTGCGGGCACTGCTCCCGAGAGCTGCCCACCTGAAGCCGGGACAGTGCCGGGAAGGGCAAAAGGGTGCCAAGGCAAACCGTGCCGTGGCCTTTTGCTTGCCTCAGCTTTAAGGGTGCAACTGTGGCGTCTGACTAAAAACATGACCGAGCCCCGCTTTGCCAAACTCGTTTCTGATTTCTCATGTGGCGCCTGGGGATGGGGCTCCCAAGGGAGGAGCAGGGTCCCTTCGTTTTTCTAGAAAGACATGGCGTTATGCCTCGCGAGCGCAGCGTTTACTCGTGGGTGCCTTCCTCCCATGAGCAGACCCACGCCGTGACCTGCCCAGGAAACGCAGCTGGCTTCCTGCAGCGAGCCAGGCAGTGCCTCACAAGCTGAGCAGCTCGTTCACCTCCCGGTCGCTCCAGCGCCAGCCTCCCGGGCTCCTCCAGGAAGGTTCTCATCGGCGGATGACAAGCCCTTGCCAAGGGGACGAGCAGTGTTCTGGAGGGAAAGCCGCCCACCCCGGCTCTGGCAGCAGGAGCTCGACGCCTGCCTTCCCGTCAGCCGGGATGCGGGATGCTCGCCAGGGAGAGGGAAACTGTTACGACACAACCAGGTGGAAGATGCGTGTGTGTGCATTGCAAGGACTTTATCTCCTAACCCTGAGGTGTGTGTGAATAGGGAAGGAGTTCCCTTCCACAAAGCTGCCCCAGTGAGGAGAGGCCAGGGATGGGCACCTTCATCCCCAGCACTCTGTCTCTGCTGGGGCTGGCAGGCTCCTGGCAGGAGCTAATTAACCCTTCAATTGCTGAGGAAGCTCAGAGGACCTTAATTTGACAGTCACAGTAAAAATATTTTGTCTGTCAACAGAGCCTTTCATCCAAGGATCTCAAAGCACTATACAAGTATTAATTAAGCTCACCAAGGTACGTATGAATAATTATCACCATTGGACAGTGTGGAGAGCTGAGGCTAAACTTGCCCAAGAGCATCTGCCAGGCCCCCGGGGACCAGCGCAGAAGAGGAGGAAATTCCCAGCTGGAGTCGCCAGGCTACAAATCCGCCTGCAGAGAAGAGCCACAGCCTGCAAACCGGCTGGGATTGCAGTGCCCTGCTCACGGGCGTCCTCCCCTCAAAGATCACACATATGAAGGACAGGGGGGAAAAATAAAGCTATTTTCGTTTTGGGATACAGTGCAACCGACGTCACTGTGAAAAACTTAGGCAAGAATGACATGAAAACATAAACTCCTGTGTGAAAACTTTCTGAACAGCAGAAGAGAATGCTGTTCCATTTATCCTGCGTCTCGTGCGAGTCCCTTCTACTGTTTTATGTGAGACTAGTAGTTTCTGAAAGTAGTGGATAGTAAATCAGGTGTTGAAGGACAGAGCTTAAGGACTATTTTTTAAACCCAAAACAACCAAACCTTTATTTACACGAACTTCCTTGTAATTTCCCCTCACTATTACGAGCCGCAGGGCTTGCAGCACTTTCATTGTCCTATGGCTCCAACCACATGGTATCAGGGAGTCTTACATCAGGGTTACTTAGGCTGCAAGTTCAGGTGTATTTTAGGTAATAAAGACTCGCTGTCATCGTCTAGTCTGAACCCTCACACAGCCCAACCCAGAGGATGTAGCTATTTACCTTACAGATACCCCCACCACTTCCATCACATTATTCGGTTAGTTTTCGTGGCCGTACCTGTAACTGCTGAAGGGCTCCGCAGCTTCCCCACCTTCCAAACCCTGCTCCACGTTGCAGGGAGAGGCTGCAATATCGGGCTGCTTCTTTGCAAATTCCTTACCTACAGGAATGTTGTGGGAATGAATATTACAAATACTGTGAGATCCGAAGATATCAGAGCAGTGGGGAGGGGAGTCGTAAAAATATACCTCACGCAGATAATAGCGGCTATAAATCCTATTGCCGTGCTCTGGCTTGGCACCGGCGCTCTGCTGAACTCCTTGCTGTGCTCGTTCCTCTCTCCAAGGCAAGCTTCGCTGTTTATTAGTGATACATAACAACAGCCGTGCGGTCCTCTTCTGGACGGTTCCGGATTAAAGCAACCTTTTCAGTTTGAAGTAAGCACTTCCCAAAGCAGTAGCAGATAAACTGAAGAACATCCATATAAGGTGTGTTACGGGGTTTAACGGATGATTTGTCTTACGCCGGCACAACTTCCCTGCACAAGGGTCTTTTAGAAAGCTATTTGGCCTCCGAGTCCAAACCATGCTTGACACCCGAACCCCCATGGATGGGCCTCCGGGGAGACTTACCGCAGCCTTCCAGTACCTGAAGCGGCCTACAGGGAGGCTGGGGGGGCTTTTTACAAGGGCCTGTAGTGACAGGACAAGGGGTAACAGGTTTAAATTGAAAGCGGGGAGATTTAGATTGGATATCAGGAAGAAATTCTTCATGGAGAGGGTGGTGAGCCTCTGGAACAGGTTGCCCAGAGAAGCTGTGGATGCCCCATCCCTGGCAGTGTTCAAGGCCAGGCTGGATGAGGCTTTGAGCAACCTGGTCTAGTGGAGGGTGTCCCTGCCCATGGCAGGGGGGTTGGAACTAGATGGTCTTTAAGGTCCCTTCCAACCCAAACCAGTCTGTGATTCTATAGCACATCCTCCAGCATCATGACTGGATTGGAGGTGATGAGAACTTCTCCCCCACTGAAGGAAAACCAGGGGTGGTCTCCCAGAAGGGCGGCCGACATGGGTATGCTGCGCGTGGGGAGGAAACGTGGTTTGTACAGTGGTGGCACCATGCGTTCCCTATTCCAGGAATGTAGTGAGAAGGATCGGTAGGCTGGGAGGAGTCCTTCCTCTTCCTCCCCACGCAGAGGGCCATCTGCCCCACAGCTCCACTAACCCAGATGCCTCTGCCCCATGCCTCGCCCTGCCCAGCATACAGTTGGTGGTGGGCCCAAAGGGATCTCCTCACCCACGCGACTCCAGCGCATGTTTCGTTGCTGCAGCATCCCTGGGCAGCTTCAGCTAAAACGGACAGGACAGGCAGGGCGTTGGTACAGCGTTTCAGGTTACTGACCGGTTAATTAGGAAGGGGGAGACCCTTCTCAGGAGCGCTGGAAACCTCCTCACCCAAGCCATGGCAAACGGAGCGCTACGAAGTCTTTCAGATCGGTGCTGCCTGTTTCCAATTACATCCCAGAGCATTTCTGCAGGGAAGAGCCAAAGTCTTGATTTATAGGCTTTTGGGCAAGGGAACGCAGTGTTTTTTATTATCTTTATCTCTAAATCTGCTCTTGTTACTTGTTGCTTACAACAAACTTGCAGAGCCTAACGCAAAGGTCTTTTGTTAAGGTTTCCTATGCTCAGATGTTAAAATCCTTCATTAAAGCCCTGGCTAATTGCTTCTGTGTTAGACAGACAGGCCCATCCATTTCACTCCGCTCAGCGCACCCTTGGGATGGGGAACACGCATTTTTGGGATGGCATCTCCTCGGAAGGCGGGCGAACGGGGAATTAACCTCAGGCCGAGGCCCTGCAGCCACGCTGCCGGCCCACTGAGACCTCCCCACCCAGACCCCGGCCACGGCCAGAGGCCGAGCACTCGCTCGCACCTCGTGGGCGCCGCGGAGGGTGGGAGAGGCAGCCAGCCCGCTCCTGCGCCACTCGCTCCGCACCAGACATTCCTCTGGCTGGATTTTCTGCTGCATTGGCTTCCCACATATTTATCCTGACATCACATGGGCTGGGGCCCTTCCCGCCTCTGCCCAGCGTGAGTTTGCTCTGCAAAGAAAAAAAATCCCTTTTAGAAAACGATGTCTTCTGTGGAAGGAAAAATGCTCAAATGCTGCGAAGAAGAGTTTTATGAGCTTTGCTTCAATACTTGTTGTGCAACACCCCTACGGGATTTCATTATTTATGATTTTATCTAACTACAGTCTGTGCCTAATAGCTCGGAGGTGCTGTTGATTAATTTTTTCCAGCTCTTTGATGTACCGGCAATAACTTGTCTATGCTGCCCTGTGTCAGTAAAGTGGAAATTGCCACGGCACAGTCAAGGTGTGGTACCATGAGGTGGCCAAAGCCGGAATAACTGCCCGTGTCCGCAGTAGGACCCAGGTTCCCCCTGGCCACGCTCTCCTCGCTTGCACTGGCTGATGGCGTTGTAATGAGTCAACAGTTTAAAACAGGAAAAAATGAACCCAACCCAAATTTTTTTTTCTTTTTTTTCCCAGGGTCAGTGGGTTGAACTTGCTCTCCATGCCACCAGGTATGTACCGGAACCGGCGCGGAGGACAGAGGAAGCAATCAGGCAACGAGCAGCAGCGGGAGGAGGAAGAGGAGGGAGAAGGGCAAGTGGGGGCAGGCTGTAAGATCATCTTTTGACACCACGCCCTACGTATGGACACTGTCAGTCTAATTCCTACCATACTGGTTCCGTCCTCGATGTTGTAATCTGTTTCTGTGAATCTTTTCAATTAGGTAGTGATTTATTGGTTAGTGGGGTGGGTTTGGAGAACCTCCAGCAACAGACATGAAATCCATTACCATGCTGAGCTCCATCCTATTGCCTGCAATGCAAAAGTATGATTTATTTTTTTTTTTTCTCCAGGAAATGAATCTTTTTCAAAGTGATTATAAGATTATATGACTAGGCTATCGAGTGATGTAAACCTGCCCGTTTCCAAAAGCTTCGGTGTAGTTACACCACTTGCAAAAAGGATTTGCTTCAAAATTTTTAGCTGTCCCAGCACATTAGTTGCTGATTAACTGGAGGTCTTCCTGAAAAGAGTGTGTTTATCAGCATAAACGGACCTCTTTGTTCCCTTACGTAGAGGTTTTCAGTTTGCCCAAGTTAAAGCCTTCGCCAGTTCAGAATTTATTATTTCTTGTCATCGCTTCTCTTATAGTCATCACCTCTTTGGTGTTAGTCCAATTCTGTGGATTTGTCAATCACCACCACAAAGAAACCCTGAGCCAAAATAAACCTGGCATGACTTGATTTCTGTATTACAAATGTACTGGCACAAACATTGTCCGCAAAATCTCCCATTTCAGCAAAGTGCTTGGAATCCCATTGACTTCAATTAGTAAGTTAAGCAAGTGCTTAAATGCCGTGTTTGAACCGGGGCCTGAAGACCGTACCTTGGCCAACTGGATTTGTTGTCTTTTTTTTTTTTTTAATAGTTATACAGCTTTTAGAGGGATTTCCATGTTTCAGTTCAGTAAGACATCAAAAACTTGGGTGAGATCAAGGAGAACTGAAAGCAGATACTACGCTGTCTTCTGGCATCTTTCATTGACAAACTGTTTGTAGCAGATGAGGCACTAAGGATTCAAGGAGAGTGCATGAAACAATGAGATGGTCTCTAAGACACTTTCCTCTTCTTAAAGTTATGGGGTCAAATCTCAAAACAAACAAACCAACAAATCTTGCTGAGGCAAAACAACACAAGGAAGGGGATTACGGACGTGTAAGATAAGGGAAAAACATGGACCAGCACGAATAGGCTTTACTTCACGGCAGCTGATGGTGCCTGGCAATTTGACGCTACACGCTACTCCTGTTCTCCCTGTATGCAATTACATAGGCATATCAGCGTAACGCATGGTTATTACAAAATAACCACAACATGCTGGGAAGAACATTTTATGCTTCTCAGTTGGACAAGGCTCATCTGGTCTTAATCTGACTTTTTTTTTTTTTCCTTCTTCTTACAGAACATCTTCTATTTTAAGGTTTTTCCCATTTGGCCAAGGGAATCCATGTTAATTTGACCTCCATTAAATCAAATTTTTTCCATTATTCTCTCTGCTGATCAAAGAGCTCTGGGGCACTTTGCTGAGAGGCAGGCGTACCTTGCCGCTGGAACAGGAAGGCAGAGCAGCGGCATGCAAATGCTCCCCCACCTTCCCGCTGTTGGGAAAGACGCTTCCAGCCCGGCTGCCTCCTAAGCTGGCTGCTCGTGCTCAGCCCTGGACCTGCATGTTTCCCTTGCCCAAACCCGTCTCTCCTGGGCAGGCTCACACTGCCTCACCCAGAGGTTTCGCTACCATGCAATGCCGGCATGGCCAACGTTGGGCTCCCGGGGAAACTGCCTATTCCCAACCAGCGCCGAGAGAATTCCAGCTGTAGACAACAGTCTGAAGGACTCAGATCTCATACTTGGTGACTCAAGGCACGGCTGTGCCGCGCGACGGAGTGGGCTGAAGAGCCCAGAGCCTTCGGCCTCGCTCCCCTCCTACGCTGCCCCACTGGGACGCGCCTGCTCAGGCCCAGGCCCGACGGCTGCCAGGGCACAGCGAGGGCACCCAGAGCACCTCCATACTGCCCTTCCCAGCACATCCGCACCCAGGCAATGGCCCGAGACTGGCCACGGCTTCCCCACGCCCCGGCAAGGGTGGGAGCAGTGGCGCTGGCTGCAGCACGACCGGTCCTGGTCCCCATCCCGCCAGGGAGCGGTCATGCCGCCCTGGACGAGTCACATCCCTCCTTTTTGCCTCAGTTCCTTGTTTGTAAAATGGACACAAATACTTCACAAGGGTGTTGTGAAACCTAATTAATTAATACCTGTAACGCACTTTGATGTCCTCGCATGAAAAGTCCTATATAACTACAAAGCGTTTTTAATGTTATAAAGCAAGAAGTTCTTGCTGTCTTGCCTTGGCAAAGAGGCTGATTAGATGTTATCAGCTTTGCTGTTTACACGTACAGAAACTGCTGCAGTACGGTTTGTTTTTAAAGAGTAACGTGGTAAAATGACAGAAGGGTTACTTTAGGGGTCTGTTCCCTGTAACGTCAGGGAGCAGCCAGAAGTGGCTTGATATTTACTGTCAATGAAATACGCTAAATAGTCCTTAAACAAAAAAAAACAACCAACAAACAAACAACCCCCCAAAAACCCAAACAAACAACCCCCAAAAACCAACAAAAGAACCGAACCAAACCAAAAGCTGCCATACGTGTGCATACTGGTGCGTCCCAGTCACACCTGTAGTAACCATACCGAAAGGCCTTCCAGCCCAAGCTTGAGGAAAAAGCCGTACTACAGGAGCATTTAATCCTGCGTTTAAAGGACTGTGCATGGCTTACCTTTCATAGAAGTCAACTGGCTCCTAAATAAGCGCCTGTTTGGGTGTAATGTGGTTGGCTATTTTTGTCTAATCTGCCGTTAAGACTGTCCCCTTTGCAGTTTTACTACTGGAGTGGTAAGGACCCAACCTGGGGAGCTGGGAGTGAGGAGCCCTGATTCTGCCTTCATCACGAAACTCAGGGTGCTGTCACGCCAGCAAACACGACCGCAGCGCCTGTGCCTTAATTTGATAACTGATGTTCAAGCAGGAGGAAGCCGTGCTGTACGGCCCTTCCCTTAGAAGGCTCCGTGATGTATGTGAACAGCGCAGGGATGAAAGCGCAGCTTTACATGTTAAAATTCCCGACAGGCCTGTCCAGCTCTGCATCTAAAGATGCACTAATAAGTTAATGACAAAATACAAGTGCGTTGACTCCTGTAATTTAGAAAACTGGAGCCAAAGGAGTCTTAATAGTCCTGCTTTTCTTTCCCAATTAACACTGTTTACTTTCTGCATTTCCCTGACCTTGGAAAGCCATCCTGCACAATTCCACATGCTTGCCTCCACCTTTAGCCCTTGCCACACGAACGCAGCACCCAGACTGTGCGTGGCTCAAGCAGCGTCACACTTGGTTTATACTGGATTATAAAACTAGAACAAAACTCCATATAAACATTTATTCTGCATTTACAAGATGTACTTTGCAGTCAGTCCTCCCGGGACAGGATAATTTCACTGCACTCGGCAGTGTTGTTCTGGACCGACAGCAGCACAGCAGCGATGAGCCTCCGCTCCTTCCCTCTCCGGCTGCCAGCATCCACTGTCTCTCCCTTCCTTGAATTCTGAAACTGGCTGTAAACGTGGACATTACCATTTTGCTAGCACAAACGGGTAAATACACCGCTGAAGCACCCTGCGAAGGGCTGAGCTCTGGTACGCTGTCGTTCCAGCTGCCGCCTCAAAGCCTGGGGATGCCCCGAGCTGCCTGCGAGCAATAAGCCATCGCTCACAAGCACTTTTTTGGTCCTGTTTGTCTTGTTTTTAGTGACAGTTTCTCCCTGTGCTCACCCGGACAGCATTGGGAGGACAGGGGTTCTGGTGAACGGCAGTGCGGCAGGCAGCACTGCAGCTCAGCCGGGCGCTCGTCTCATCCTGTCCCATCCCGCGCGGCTGAGCGAGAGGGGAAGGAGCCGAAGTCCAACTCAGGTGTGAGCGGCTGGAAGCAGGAATATGCACAATGAGAGGAAACTGGGTACATCGCCTTTGCAAAACCAAATAAACAATACATTCGAGGAAAAAAAAAGGCCCCCAAAACCCAACTTGGACCAAATCCTTTCCTTCCGCCAGCAACAGTGGGTTGCAGAGGCTGAAGTGTTTTCACACTGAAAGTATGGCAGCGTTTGGGAGCTTTCTCTACAGTCTACAAATAAACAAAACCCAGGGAGTGTTTTGCATTCAATAGTTAATCACAGTTGGCTGAGTGTTTATATTTTTCTTCACTGTAAAGGCATTCTTGGTCCGCCTCCCAAACAGCTTGTTTTGTCTGTGAGATTTAATCTTGAGTGGCAGGACTAGGCGCAAAGACAAACCTCAAAACAATTCTTATTCTTCTATAGCAAGATGTCAGGGCGTAAAAGCTAACTTCCCTGCAAACGGCCCCGCAGGTTGGCTCGCAGAGGGCTTCTTGCTACAATTTCCAGTCTGCCCTGACATGGTGGTGGATGAAGCAGCTCATTTCACTCAGTTTTAACTCTTCCCTGTTTGTGAACTGCTCTTCAAATAGTCTAAACAACTCCAAACAAGTAGAATTCAATGCACGTTGGACCAGTTTCCAGTCCTAGCTCCTCCCTGAAGAAGCATCTTGTTTGTGTACAGGGAGCATTGGCTCCAGATGCCCAGCCTACTTTCACATCCAAACATGGGTTTTCTTCAAGGCAACATCAAGGTACCTTTTATAAAAACGAAGGGATGATGCAATGTGTCTGTAGTGCTGCTCTGCCCAGCATTGGCTTAGGCAGTCACCCAAGAGCACCGTCTCATACAGACATCAGCCACATTTTTGCAGCCGTCCCTGCTAACACAAGCGAGTGACTGAAAAAGTACTGAATTTCTGCCTTTGCACTTGTGAGATCGCAACACGGTTAGAAACAGTGAACCTGTGAAATCTCACCACTTTCACTCTTCATTTAGTTTCCATGTGCTATTGCCTCTGAACAGTCTCTAAAGGGAGATAATATCAGGTTGTGCTTGGCTGTGCTCAGATCTGTATCGCAGGTTTTAAAGAAGTTAATAAAACTACGTCCAAGTTGCCTGAGACGTATGCCTGCAGGTCATTCAGTCCAACCTTTCGCTGGAAGCAGGACTATCACCAGTTTCTAGATCAGGACCGCCACAGCTTTGCCTTCTCATGTCTCATAAATCTCTGGGGAGATGCCCCAACCTCCGGAGACACCTCTTCCACTGCTGGCGTGTGTCCTCTTGTGGAGGTGCTCTCTGCCCTGGGCTTGGTATCCTGGAGATTTGTGCTTTTGATGGCGTTGCTTCTGGAGGAAGAATTTTTGATAAAAGACTTCCCCGTAAACTTAACCAGACAGAGCCTGATGGGGAGTCAGGAAACTCCTTGCAAAATCATTTCAATAGCTTCTTGCAGCCCCCCTACTCCTACCTATGCAACGCTAGACAGAGGTATACACTTCTGAGTCTGTTTTCTGGTTTATGCTTTAAAGTCAGTAGAAGTTACTCTTAGCAAATGTGGGGTCTATACGAATAACATGTTAAGTGATGCTCGTAACCTCCAGCACCTTCCGAGAATTTTCCCTGGGCTGACTTCAAGCACACAGCCTGCTTCTTGAGGCTGCTGCAAGGTATCTCTGGAGAAGAACAGATAAATTAACACTTCACACAGTACAGCTAATGTGGGGACCCTTCTACCAAGAGTACAGCACAGTGCTGAATACACGGTTCAATTTTAAGAAGGGCCAAATAATCCCACGATCCATTTCTAAAACACCATAATAAAAATAATGCTAAATTCAACAAAGTGGCCATTACAAATGCAGAAGAAACACTCCTGTGATCCATAGCAAGCACAACAAACCAAGCGATCGGATTATTTTGGAATCTCTCTTCTAGAGTACCCCAGCAGTGGCTAATTCCAGAGACACTGGATTGGATTCAATCGAGCGATGTCCCAACAGACACCACCTCCCCTTCGAACCAGGCAGCTCCGAGCGTTGTTTGCAGCCTCCGCTTTGAAAAGCCTTTTCCTCATGAGCAGGCATTTACCCAGCTTTGCATGAGCAATCCACGTCGGTGCTGAACATCCATCCAGTGGAAGAGAGGAAGGCAGGATCAAGTCGCGGGGGTTTTTCATGCAACCTGCTCATAATTAGCCTCTAGCAGCGGCTGAGTCACTCACAAGAGTCCCGGGTGCTATTAGGAGCAGACACGCCACGGCCCAGCGTATAATTACACCAGCCACCATCGTGCGGAAACTGCTCCATTTAGCTCTCTGACCCCATTAGAGAGAAGCTGTTATTTCTTCTTGGCTACAAGTGCTGTGGGTACTCTGGAGAAGACGAGCCCAATTCTCACAGCACAAATTCATTCAGCCAAACTCACCTCTTGCTGAAACCAGAAGATGCCGTCCTCTTTCCCGGTTCACCCGTGGGCTGCCCTACGGTCCAGAGGCAGAGATGCTGAGATGCAGGACCTACTGGATGCAAGGGACAGGGAGATGAGTGCAGGCAGCCTAAGGAAACACAGCACGCCACAGTGCCTCTGTCACCAGCGAGCGATGACAAAACAGCCATTGAGACAAGCCACGGAGCCGAGGAAGCGGCAGAAACAAGCTGTCTCGACAAGGCAGGTTTTTACTCGGACGTTTTGCTTCCCGTTCTCATAACGAGGATAGAAAAGTTCCGATGGGAAGCTGGTTGCTGACGGCCCCAGAACTCTTTTACGTGCCTCCAGGGCTGACGATGCAAGGAGAAAGTTTTCTGCAGCCTAGAACGGAGGCAGCCTGATAGAGCAGGTGTGGGTGGCCAAAACACACGAGAAATCCCCGTCAGCTGGCAGGGCTGAACTCGAGCTGCAGCTGGATTTTGCAGCTGCCCTTTCCTATCAGAGGAAAAGCCCGGCTTCAGCAGCAGCAGGGCGGCATTCCCCTCGGGCACAGCTCCTCTGCTGGGTACACACATGAACCTAGCCCCAGGTGATGAGCAACCAAAGCCCGTTACCTCCTGCAGCCGAGATCTCACGGAGAGGGAGCAGGGGGGACCTGGGCAGTGGGGGAGGCTACGTACAGCGACCGAGCCATGGGAGGCCGCCGCTAGCCCACTGAGGGAAAGCAGAAAAGGGCAGAGCTGTTGTCACTCCTGGTTGCCATCCTGCCCGGCGGAGTTCAGTGAGGTTTGCTGGGAGGGGTGCGCGGTGCTTGGGCTGCTGCTGACTCCGCAGTTCGGAGAAGAAACGCACGGCTCCAACCTCCAGCTGCTGCGCTCGCACCAGGGCTACATCCCCTGCGAAAGGCATGAAGAACCTCATGGCTTTTTAAAGCAAGTACTATAAAACTTTTGCTGGAAAGGACAGTGGAATAAAGGAAACAAGGTGTCAAATTATAATCAGCTTGAATAGTTTCTAATAAACACCGAGGAAATAAAACGTACCCTGTTTGTCGGCAGGCTTGATGGCTTACCCAGTACTCACCCCACCCAAACCAAGGGCTTGAAATGGAGCAGCACTGGAACAGAAACTCCTGATGGCGTTAGATTTGCTTTTTCCTGGTACCGTGTTGCCATCCTCAGGGACAGAAAAGGCATCATTAGGGTTTAAATACGGTTTGATGGAAACACAGAGCACCTCAAGGATCAATTTTCACCACGGGCAGCTGCAGCACGAGGCATTAATTCCTCACCCTCTCTAGTGACAGAGGAAACGCGGGGAGCTGTGGGCACAAATAACGTTAGACTTCTAGCGTGTATTTTGCTTTTCATGCCTGCAATTAAACGCTTGCTTTACGTCCTGTTGTTTAAAACTGTATTTATTCTTTAGCGCTGCCATAAAAACCTCCTGTATTTTTTTTTTAATTTGCACTGGGGATACGTTTGAAGGCCCATATTGTAGGCTCAGCAAGTGGCAAGGCAGCCGCCAAACCTTGCTTCCTTTGTTGATTTCTTGATGATTTAAGACCTATTTTCAGCAGCTGATCCCAGTTTTCCCCCTGCCTTTTTGCTTGGTAACTACCATTTTAACAAAATAGTGTTTGTCCAGTGCCTTGGAACCAAGAATTGGACTTTCAGATGTATGACAGTGAACAGAATAGGAAAAGCAGCATTAAAATCACCTACACGGCATGGCTTTTCAAGCCACATGCTTAGAAATACGTGGCAGAACCCTTGTGTTCCTGTAGAATATTAGGCTGCTAGACTCATTTCTTAGGTAGCTAAAATGACTTGCACGCTCCTGATATTTGTGTTGTTTACCTTCCTCCAGCGCCAAATTTCCAATCATTCTCTGAATCTGCAGAAGTCAGTAAAAACCACAGAAAAACCTGCGCCATTGATGTACATTGTCCAGGCTTTTACTGGCTTTGCCCACAGGGACAAACCCTATTGTTTCCAAAGCCAAACAGGAAAAGATACAGCCCGATCAATGGTTTATTTAGGTGCGGGCTTCCTTCAGAAAAGGAGAATACACCTTCCCCCTGCTGATGCCAAGATGCAAATTAAACTAAGATCTGGTGCAAAAAATGTATATCATATATATATATATATATATAAATATATATATATATATATATATATATATATATAAAAATATCCTTTCTGTTCTGGGTAACAACAGTATTTTCTCAGAATTATTCTGTGGTGGAGACTACAATACTTAGCTTAATAAATAAACCCCAGTTTCTACAGTAAGACTGATTATTTTTACATCAAACCATTCTGTATTGAATGCAGGTGCATGCGACGCCGGCGCACACACGGAAAAACTACTGGC
Source organism: Rhynochetos jubatus (assembly GCA_027574665.1). Lineage (NCBI taxonomy): Eukaryota > Metazoa > Chordata > Aves > Eurypygiformes > Rhynochetidae > Rhynochetos > Rhynochetos jubatus. Next base: position 31,041,873 of record CM050650.1, read on the forward strand.
CGCCTTGTTCAAACATAAACCTCTACGTTGCTAAAAATAGCAGTAACTAGTAAGGATGAAACAAAATTGTCCCAGAACATTACAGACAACCGAAAATAAAAACTGAAAAGGAGATGACTTCAGGGATTTTCAGTAACAAGTAAGAAACAGTGTAAGCTTCAGGTTTAATGAGCGTTACAATACATCAATTACAGAGACATAAGTAATTTAAGGGAAGAGCATTCGCTGGCAGTCAGTTTGGTCACAGACTTCATTTGCTTCCCAGGGAAAGGACAGCACCCTGTAATTAACAGTCACGGTCAGAAGCCGTGTCCAAAGCTTGTTACCTCCTCAGAGCACGCCTTCCTCACAAAGCTGGAAGGGTGAGAAACTTCCCTTCTCTGCTGACAGAAGACACTTCCCCATCGCCCACATTTATCGCTGCCGTTCACATGTCATATTAGAAACGTGTTTCAGACCTGCAGGGGTGACGCCCGTGAACTACTACAGGTTTCTACTGCCTGCCGCTTCTCTGGTTATTGTATGGACATAGGAGGAGGAGAAGTTGTGGATTATTAGAGAAGCTGCGGATGCCCCATCCCTGGCTGTCTTCAAGGCCAGGCTGGATGAGGCTTGGAGCAACCTGGTCTAGTGGAGGGTGTCCCTGCCCATGGCAGGGGGTTGGAACTAGATGGTCTTTAAGCTCGCTTCCAACCCAAACCATTCCGTGATTCTATGAACATCCAAGCAGCACTTCCTACTCACCACTTAAACAGGTTTTCGACCTTTGCTACACCCCCAGCCTTGTATTAAGAGGCACCACTTGACAGAGACTATCCAAACCTATTCCCCGCTCTCCTGGGTAAGGAGCCTCTATGTAAAACTACCTGAAGTAAGACTTAAGGTACTGCACTTCACTGCTGAATCGCGTCTCCCGACTGATTCATCGAAGATGCTCATTGCTGCAAGCACCAGACAGGGTGAGAGGAAGGAAACGCACACAGAAACATGCCTGGCGAGGGTCTAACAATGTGTGGGAGATCCTCGCTAATTCTAGCAATGCCTCCTTCTCAAAAACTGAGTCAAGGCTACCTCATATAGGAATGGGAGGATGCTCAAGGTCATGGATAACACTGAGAATGTGGCTGATTCAGCAAACAAAATGTGCTGATCAACGAAGTGATGATCAGCACAGCAGAAAGATCAACAAAGGCCAAACTACGTATCATACAGTTAAGTTTTATTTATTCTTCCAGCTGCTTGTCCAGTCTTTCCAGCAAGTTCACAAAAAGTCAAACCTTGAATCCGAAACATTTGGTATCATTCTAGCACAGTGGATTACGTATGCAGATGAATAAAGGCTTGACCGTAGGTTTGCACTTTAAGGACCTTTGGAAAATGGTGTATTAGTGGGGCTTAGTAACTAGAGACTTACTGTGTTCATTCATTCAAAATTCTGACAGAGTAGGATTTAGGCTTTTCAGTATGCTTGTAACATTGCTCCAACACCCCACTTGGAGGGCTAACACCCCCGGTACACTCTTCTGAGAACTATCAGGAAGGGCTCCATAAAATACTCTGCAGGTCAGAGAGTGCAGGGTGGCTTTGAAATGAAGAAAATGTTCATTAAGTGTAAGAAAAATGCCTTTTCTTCCAATCTGAAAGATTGATAGGCTTGCAGACTTCATCTTAAACATAAGCAGTTCAGTTTATCAACTTTTCTACCTTTTCCTCTTTTTTCTTTTTTTTTAAATACTACCAGTTGTAGCGTGACGTAAAATTAGACCAAAACGATCGCTTTGTTTCCATAGTTGCTAGCGACAAGTTGGTGAAACTATTGAATTCAACATCAGGAATTGCCGGTGTAGGCTTTTTATATCCTCAAAGTCTTTTCTTACATGGCTTCTAAAACTCTTATTCCTTTAACAGTAAAGCAGTTCTTTGTCCAAAATTACTAGGAGTGAGGTGAAGGGTGCATTTTGGGTTGAAAATGCGTACCAGTTCTGAAAAGTGGACCTCCTTTTGAAATGTTTTGTGACTGCGAAGTCTTTGGATCATGGTAACTTCAGAAATGATTAAAAAAAAAAAAAAAATACTGCTGCCACTTGGACAACCAGGTATGTAAGGCAAACCCTGTGTTCAAGGGGCAACCGCTACAACGCTGAATCAAACGCAAGGGTATAAAGTGTAAGACTCCAGGAATCTACTGAAGCAACTTGAGGGTTTGGTTTTTACCTTTTGAAGATGTTAGAGACGGTTTCTATCAGCTTTTGAACACTGTGACAACAAATGTTTTTCTTTTCCTTCTCCCACCCTGTTCACAAGAGTCAGCTTATTCCTGAGTATGTGTGTGTGGCTTGGACTTTTACCTGAAGAAATGCAGACGTGAGATCATCCCAGTATGGCAAACAATGCCCGTTTTCAGTCCTTTAAGGTTTTGCTATTCACATAAACCCATTACCCTCCACACCTGCTCTGAGTCTTGGTTTGCATGCAAAAGCCTAAATGCAATGCCTCCCCGCCGAGGGAGTTCAGGCTCAGACCTTTGGAGCCGTTCACAGCCCCCAGATAAGGCAGCGAGAGGCACAAGGGGGTGGGTCGCAGGACAGAATATGCCCCTTCCTCTGTAGATTTGCAACAAGGCTTCTGATTTTGTTTGCAGCTTAATTTCCAGCCAAGAACTTCGGTATTAAACATAAACTAAAATTGTGCCTATAAACCAGCTAAAAATACCTGTAGTTTCTACAGGCAAATTATTTGCATAATCCTTAATTATAAAGCTTCACTGCTCAAAACCCATCTACATTTCCTAGGTGGACATTCTCCTGGAAAGCACTGTTTTTAATGTAAAATAACAAGTTTTAGAAAGGGTAGGAGAATGCTGCCAATTAAGTAATTTGATGACATTTCATTGCATAAGCAGACAGTGGTGCTATAGTGAATAATTTCAAATTAAATGTTTTCCAGCACCACTGTATCATCTGCATACTATTCATTTAGTTCCTTATATTTAGCAGAAGTAGGGCATATTTTCCATATGCCATTTATAAGCAAAACACACTGTTAATTTTATTCCTTACTGGAAAGTACCCTGGTCTATTTACAAATTAATTTGGGAAGTGACATCGTGACAGTTAGCCCCAACTGGTGCGCCTGACAGAAGCGTGAAAGAAAGGATGAATAGGTGGGATTTTGCCTTTGCCATTTCAGAATTAGGGGAGGTAATGTTTCCAGTTATATACCCTTAAAATTATTTCTGAGAAGACATGATGAACTTAAGCATTAAGGTAAATACCTGTAGCCCTATATTATGTCATCAGTTACTTTTCCAAGACATCATTCATTCCTTTGTTGAAAGTTTGCTTCTTCCCAGTATTTATCTTAACTTGGAAAAAATACAGGCCTAGGAAAGAGCTTCATTGTGTTATACCGACTTATACAACTAGTTCCTTGTGCACTGGGACTAAAGAAGTAGAACTTTTTCATAATGGCAAGGAGAGCTCATTACAAAAGCACTAAAATTGTCCAACTGGAAATAAAAACAAAGCATAAAAGCATTTAATATAAGGTGAGCTTTCACTGAAATATTAAAAAAACCCCAACCCTCCTACACTCTGCCGTATTAATATCAGACCAACCTGAAAGGCACTGAGAATTGAACTGTGCAACTGACACCCATACCTCTGAGAATAACAACCACAGTGAGACGCAAACCTCCAAGGCAGAATATGGCACGGTACAGTCCATTAGACATTCCTGGTACGTACGGCAGTTTCATATTTTCTTAGGGTAAGCTGGAAATGTTAACTGAATGTACAAATTCCATAGTATTTCCGTGGGGGAGAAAAAAAATATGCGATTTACACCACCTGAAGACAAGGAAACAAGGCATAACGTACAGGACATTGTTGGCATAAGAAAACTTTACCACATTAAAACGCAACCTTTAAAATTTAATCCAGTGGATACGTAAAGGAATGGTGGTGGCAGAAGCACAGGGACAGGACAAGTATCAAATATTCATTTTTAAGCGTGCTAGTGAGGTCTTTGTTTCAGAAATCTGACAAAAACTGAAGCTACCAAAACCACTTTAGAGGCAAGAAAGCACCTATTTAAGACAGTCCAACTCATTTCCAGGCACTCTTCTTGTGGGCTGACAGGACACGTGCAGACTGAAGGATCTGTCCGGTATCATCTCCATGCCCAAGGCTGCCTACAGCTTCCCATTAGCAAAAGCTGCCTCCTGGAACTGAGGGACAAACGTTTTGAAATATGCCCTAGGGAAAAAAAGAGGCAAGGCACGGTTAGGAAGGAGGAAAGTTGGAACGTGGTGCGCACATGTACGTACGTAGCCGAGGTTTTAATGTTACCACACTCAGTCCATTATTAGAGCTGACAAACGGGTAGTGTTTTTCTCACAAGTTTTCAGTATGCGGCAGATCCATACACCTCAGCTTTCTAGACCCCGCAGCACTTATTCCTTCAGTGTCCTCCCGCTGACCTCCTTAGTGTGGTCAACATCAGAAGACAATCAGTAACTCAACACTGTCAGAAGAGCTGAATGGACCATCCATACTCTGTGCAGTGCGAAGTTCCAGAGATAAACTGTGTTATGCACTAAAACATAAACCTCTGAATGGCTGTGAAGGTGAGAAACACTTAGCTGAGCCCCAGGTGTGGCTATGCCACTGCCTGCAGCATTTTGTAACTGGGACTTTCTGACGTGATCACCAGGTTTCTGGGATAAAAAGTTTAGTTTTCCCCCTGTGCTGAGGAAGGCTTCACGTATGGCAGCAAAGGCCCAAAGGCAGACAGGTCAATGGAGCAGGAAAGTCACGAAGAGAAGTCAGGATACGTGCAGGAGATACGCTCTTTATCTGTCTCCTTACAGACACCTTGACGCAATACGCAGTCACTGTTGATGGAAGTAGTTTACGTAAGACGTAGTGAATAAACACTAACACTTTGGGTGAACTGTAATTCCTCTTATTAGACTCTGAAAGACAGAACATTATTCTGTAAATTAAGATGTGCTTTGTATATGCTGGAACTTAGTCTACCTTCTTTACGAAGAATCAAGTGACCCATAAATCTGTAAAATGAACTGATCCTAAGTATAACCAAAATTGAGTTTGAACTCTACCTTTGAGTTTATTGCACTGAAATACTCAACCGTGTACTGAACATATTTTATGTGTCCCAGTGATAACCTTCAGTTGCGGGTTATATTAGAAGCTGCTTCATCATTCTGCCTACTACTTGCTGCACCCAGCTTTCACTTTCTCTTTTCTTTTTTTATAACCACTTTGTTTTCTGTTCACAGAACTAGTCTTTATAAATTTCTATGCAAGAAGAACCTCCTCCTGTTCTCCCTACAAAAAAAAAAAAAAAAAAAAAAAAAAAAAGTGAGAACAGGTGCCATTACGTTAATTGCGTTCCTGGTCTCTCTGCTGGTTTACCTCCTGAAGCAAACACAGAATCACAGACTGGTTTGGGTTGGAAGGGACCTTAAAGACCATCTAGTTCCAAGCCCCCTGCCATGGGCAGGGACACCCTCCACTAGACCAGGTTGCTCAAAGCCTCATCCAGCCTGGCCTTGAACACTGCCAGGGATGGGGCACCCACAGCTTCTCTGGGCAGCCTGTGCCAGTGCCTCACCACCCTCTCCGGGAAGAATTTCTTCCTGATATCCAATCTAAATCTCCCCGCTTTCAATTTAAACCTGTTACCCCTTGTCCTGTCACTACAGGCCCTTGTAAAAAGTCCCCCCCTCCCAGCTTCCCTGTAGGCCCCTTCAGGTACTGGAAGGTGCTATAAGGTCTCCCCGGAGTCTTCTCTTCTCCGGGCTGAACAAGCCCAACTCTCTCAGCCTTTCTTTGTATGCTCATCATCTTCCCAATCATGATACGTGTTTCATAGCTGGGGTAGAAGCTTTGGCAATCACTGAACACCAATCATACCTTCTCACACCTAAAGACGTTGCATGATCACAAAAGAGAACGCTCCCCTTTCTCTGTGAAGTTGTGCCTGGCGATTTAATTAACAGATAGCTGCAGTCAGCTTCTGTACAGAAGCTGTAAACACACACGAGATGCCGTCCAAAGGTTAACTGAGCAATAGAAAGTAAAAGCATTTCTGGGCTGAGAAGCTGAGCCCAGAAATGGAAAAGGGCAACCAGCACACACATTTTATGGCATAAACAGACTGTGCTGTGTATTTTCAGAATACACTCTCGGTGAATCAAAGTTCAGAAAGCAGCCCTCATAATCATGCCCACGAAGGTGATTGTTCACCCTGGCACATACGCATGCAGAAACCAGCTGAGAAGATATGCCTGTCATCTGGTCTCAGCACTTGAATGCCATTTCTGCACTTGTGTTTTTATAGCATGCATTTGAAATTGTAGCCTCTGTACCTCCTGGTCAGCTCTACGTCATTTTGCTAGCTCAAGGAATCTCTCTTGCACATCATCAATGCCAGGATCTATCGTCTTTTTATTTCTCCTTGCATTATCTGTCCTAGCATTTAATTACATTTCCTCTGCTAGCTTATTTTAAGGAGTTTCTTCCTTCCCCTTTGAGAGCTTCTCTGCAGACTCTCTTCGATGCACATGCTCTTCTTACTGACTTGATAAATGTTACTTAAAACTTCCCTCTTCCTAAATTGTAAAAATTCTTAATCATCAAATAGAATGCAAGCAGAACTATTTTCCTACATCTTATTTCTTTTCTGAAACACCTCCTTTATAGCATTTCTGTGCTTTGTATTAAAACCACACTTACCGCATTGTATTTCAATGACTTGCCTGGTAGGTAAATTCCAGCATGAATGCTTCTGATACCACATGCACCCTCCCACACCATCTTTACCTACACCAGCATCCTTTCTTTTCAGTGACTCCTGCAGCAGAGCTACTATCCTTTGCTACAGAACTAAATCTAACACCTCCCTACATTCTGATCAGATGTACTATTTCAAAGAGGATGCTATTTCACTGGTAGTTCATATGAACCTCTTGGAGATGTTCCATACACTACAAAAATTCCATTAGTACTTTGTAATTTTTAAATGTCTACTCTTCTGTTTCCATAAAGTACATGCTAAAGTTTGCCCTTATCAGTTTTGGTCTTGTCCAAACTGAAGAAAATGTAGTATCACACGTTTACCCAGGATATGTTCCTCCACTTCTGTCTCTCTCCCACACACCCCAAGTATCTGAGATTAAAGAAATTTTGGAAAAAAACATTTGGATAATTACGGTTCATCACACACACCCCACATGAAAAATAAATTCCCCCTCTCACCCCAAACCAAAATGAAAAAGACCCTGCAAAGAGATCCAAAAGCACAATATACCTGATAGCACTGTATCAGCTACAGCACATTTAATGGACTGAAATGGAAAGATGGGGAAGCAGGAGAAGGAAGGCTCAGCTGCCTCCCTCAACTGCAAAATGAACATTGCAGACAGGGAGGGAATGGCAAGTGTTCGTGCATAAAAGTAACAAGACTTATTTTGAGTATCTATGAAGGAGTAGAACAGGCAGCAGAGACATTACTCATTATTAGAGCTGGCTGGAATTATTATTTTCTTAAAATCACGTGACTTTTCAGTGGAAAATTACATTTTTACCCAGTTGTCATGGTTTAACTCCAGCCAACAACTAAGCACCACACAGCCACTCACTCACCTTTCCCCACTGGGATGGGGAAAAGAATCAGAGGAAAAGGTAAGAAAATCCATGGGTTGAGATAAAAAGAGTTTAATAACCGAAATGAAATAAAATAATGATACTAACAATACTAATAACACATAATGAAAATACTACTACTACTATGTATGAAAATAACAGGAAAAAAACCCACAAGTGACACAACTGCTCAGCACCCACTAACCAACACCCAGCCAGTCCCTGACTAGCCAGAGTCCAAGAGCCAGACCCCCCATCTTCTGTGGAAACGCTACTGGGTTTTCATCAGGAAAAGGAGAAAAACAATGAAATTCTTCAGTTTGGCCTGATCTGAGAAGATGTTCTGGTTTGTAGAACTGAGCCCAAACACCCTGATATTAACCTCCTCATCTGCAGTCCAGCACCTCAGAGATGATGTATCTAGTCACACCGACAAGGCTCTGGTGCATCACAGGAGTTGTAAGAGTAAACATAATGGCAAAAGTGGCCTCTTCAAAGCACCCAGTCCATGAGGAATGATGGGATAAATAACTAAAATTTCTGCTTTCAGGAGGCACTGTGCTACTGCTAGCAGATGCATTACAGCGTTACATTAACTGCATTCTTTTTTTACATGTTCCAAGCAAAATTTTTTTCAGAACTTTTTCCATCTGAAGTTTGGGGCAAAACAGTATGTTAAAATTTCCCATGAAATGGAAATTCTGACTTTTTGTCTCCACTGCAGAGATTACCAGTAAGGAAGAACAGAACAAGCACCGATTACTGGCTGAGTGTTTCATGCATCAACCGTCTGGCACCGAGGTCAAAGGGTACATGTTTCCACACAAACAGGACCATGGCATGGACATATTATGTCACAATGGATTACATGAAATAACTTTAAAAGAAACTCAAAATTTTCTGAAGGACAACACTCTGCTACAGACTGGATGTTAAGGGCCTCTCCCACATGCATTACAATTCCTATCAGGAAGGTTATAAAAGGCTAGGAACACTCATACCCCAGCACACTGCACATACAGGCACAGAGAAATGGTGAATGTAACATGAACTTTGGAAAAAGATTCAAATCTCACACCCCTAGTCACATAAACCTACTCATACGAATTTACCCCCTCAATGACTTTGATCTGTGCCACACCACAGGAATTCACATTAAAATCTCTCAATGTTTTGTTTCAGACACTTTGTCACATGATACTTTCAAGTATCTCAGAAGTGTTTTGAAATTATTATTTTTACATCCACTAGATACGCTCTTTAAATAACAGTTCTTTAGAGCTGAAAAAATACAGTAATTTGGGTACCTGCTGAATTACGCTGGAGATCTACGCTTTCTCTAGGCTGTGTCACATGGCAGAAATCAGTTTTTGATCTACGCTTTTTCTCCTTTCTGGGAAACACGGAGTTTCTTCTTTCTCCGGTTTTACTCTACCATGCTCTCGGTGGATCTGTGTCACACTGACCTTACAGGTAGCTTAGAAGAACCGCAGAAAATGCTCCTTCAAGTACAGAGAAAGTGGTTCGTACAAAGTCCACAGATATTCTTTATGTGAGTGTTGAGTACAATGGCTCTGCATCCCTCTCATAATGGTTTAGATCTTAGCTTGAACAGTGTTTAAAGAGTTGCTTTCTTTTCAGCTTAGAGTGGGTGCCAATCTTCATACGCACACAGGCACATGTCTAACTCTTTGTTGAGTGTCTTACTGTAAGGATCTGTTGTTTTTATTTGTTTTTATTCCCACAAATGGTCACTTTCCAAGTTCAAGGTAGCCAGTTATGGGGTTTCTATGGAAATTTTTCTTCAGCACTCCAGAAAACAACACATTTCACCGTAGTTAACCACTATATACACTTGATACGGTACATTGAATTTCAGGTGCTACGCTCAAGGACATGTGCTGAGAGTAAAGCACTTATCTTTTCTTCACCTTATTATCCAGTGGAAAGAAAGTCTTGCTATTGCAAATGGTAAGTGCCTAAAAGAAGGTAGAATTGGATCACTCGCTGTTTACATGTTTTCTGGTGATATAAAACACCGACTGTGATACATGGTCTCCAGAAGCCCATACGTACCTAAATCCTAGGATGTGAGTTTGCAGTGCTTAAAACATACTTGACTCTTGTGAAATTTCATTCTAACTGTAATGTTTTTTCCAGCATAATGTAGTGCTGGGTTTTTAAAATGTAGTTGGTAGAAAATCTGCACTGACCACTTGATAATACCGTTTGCCTTCAGTACTTCCGCGATCTCCCATCAAACGCTTCACATATATTTATGGTGACAGCATTCTAGAACCGTAACGCACTTGTTTTCTGCTGTCGCTTTTGCCTGGCCGGTGCTATAGCCAACTATACAAAGGTGTTTTAGTTACCACTCACTGCGTAATAAACGTAGAAAGTTGTCTAGGTGTTCCTATTTCTCTTAAAATCTTCATGTGGGGAATTTGGAGCAGAACTTTGAGATTCAAACTCAAAAAAACCCAAAAATTCCATACAAAATGCTGTACCAATGAGATTTCTGCTTTTTTGTGTCTGGGACAAGGATTCATCACGGGGTGATGAATCATCTTCCTAAGTCATTCACAAAATAGATTCCCCTGAAACTCCTTGCTTCAAGAGTGCCAAGTTTTTCAGCACGCTGATCTCAAATTCATCCATGCTATTTGCACTCATATATTTTATGTGTTTCAGCTTAAAAAGTGGGAGTTTCAAGTGCCTTTTCCACCAAGAGATGATTTGAGGAAAAGGAAGGGGATGAAGTAATCCTGATGGTCCACATCAAGTACAGACTTAGCTGTACAGCAGCAGGTCTACTACCAGCACAGTGTATTCTGCCCCTTTCCTGGCAAATGAAAGCCCTTGAGCCGAAATCTTGACCTTTTCACAAAGACACATTACTTTTTTCTCACTGTATCAAGTGCAGGTATTGTACTGCTTCTCGTCAGAAGACTCAGGTTATTGTACTTGGATTTTTCCTACTATTTGCTTTGAGAGCAAACTTGATTCTTAAATACTACCCATTATTTCAATATTCTAATTTATCCTTGTAAAATGTTTTGGTATCTACCATGACTACAGTTTCATTCTGAAAGGCTCTAATTATAGAACAACTAGTAGCTAGTATATTTGATAAAAACATCCCTTTTCTCCTAGTCTAGGCAAGGCACACAGGAAAACGTGTGGTTCTTTTCCTCAGCCTTTTCAAGCTAATACACCTGACTGGGCCAGGCACTCCTGCAGTTGTGGGGACCTCGGTATAGTTCTACGTAACCCTTCCAAGTCTTCTGGGGTATGGTCTGTAGCTAGGACACCCTTCTCCTCAGCAGTCCTCTGTAGCCTGAGCTGTCCAGTAAGTTTAACAGTGAATTTATGTTTGACTATTCTGCAAACACTTATTTACTCCAGGACTGAGGTGAGGACTGAACTGTACCCTTTCCAGATGTATTAGATACAGCGGAGAATCCCAGGCATTTGCCTCACTCAACTGCTGTCCATTTCTTTTAGAGGAGTTGCAACTCCAGGATTTGCATTATTTTGCAACCCATACTTCTTTCCTTCTGCATCTTAAAGGAACTGCTGCAAGACTTCTACAAGCTTCTTTAAATCCACAGGATCCTTACAGAAAAAACATCCAGTCCAGAGATGACTGATCTTCACAAATTAGCTAGAATAGCAACGTTCGCCCCTCTGCCAATTAAATTAGATGAACCCGGGAACTAAGAAGGGTGGAGGTCAGAGTATAGGACAGCTTGAGGCTTCTTGAGGTCTTTGACCTATTCCACCCAGACTAGTGTTATTATGCTGACACTGTGCATAACTGTGCAATAAAATCTTGTTATATAAATTATTTCAACAGCATAGCCATATTAGAATTATAAAAGAGCTTCTCCTGGCTTTATCAACATCACCTGATTATTCACTTTTTGAAATACAAAGTATTTTTTCACGGAGCATACATACACATGTAGCTGCCTTTGTGTTTTTATGTTCCTGTTGCAACTTGCTTTGACACAATGAAAACCTGTTTTGAAAATACTGTGGAACACCTACAACAATCCCTTTTGGGTGCCAGGCAAGAGGATTTGTCCTCCCGTGACTAGAGGCACAGCCAGCTGGTTTGCTTCATGGAACCCCTAATAATTCATCTCCTGTGTAGAAGATACTTACTGTAACTCTCCAGACTCTCTGGGATTTGCAGTTTGTTTAGAACAGAACAAAATCAAAGATGACAACCTTTCTTTATTATATAATCTTTTCTTTTTAAATTTCATTTGTCAGGAGCTATCTAACTCAACACGATTACTATTAACTAACAAAAGGAACTTAAATTAATAAATTATTACGTTAATTCCAGCAGTGGTTATGTATTTAGGTCCTCCACCGTATGAGTGCTCATCAGGTCCTTAGCGGGTGGCTATACCCTCCTCCTGCACCTCTCGGCCTTGCATTTAACAAGGGCTGGATGCAAAAGTGTGGAAACCTACTGAAAGCCCATTCTTTTACTAGGCCTCACGCCAACGTTCAAGGAATAGTTTTTCCCTTGTAAACTCAGACACGAGACATTGAAACCTCTTTCCTACTTTTACTATATATAATGCATTAAAAACATATTTCCATTGGGCGAACCATGTTGTCTATTTATTCCCAGGCACTTCCACAGCATTCCTCACCAGGCTAAAGATACACGAGCACTCATGGCAGAGCAGAATAACCCAGTCTCCTACTTCGGGGTAACTATGGGGTAACGAGATTAATTCTATGCTAGGCGTTTTACGACACCTCTATTAGGAGACAATGACTGTTAAAACAACTTATCATTCCCTCCAGATCTAATATATTGCAACGGTTGGCGTGACAAACCGTTCTCAGCACTCTAGCTTCTGGTTGCATAGCTGGGATCAGGCTGCAGCGGGCAGGCCCACACCATGGCCCGGCGCCAAGTGGCAAAGGCTCAGGAGGTAATGAAAATCAGGACTATTATGGCCTGCGCAAGGCATGTGGGAGGCAGCGAAGTTCTAAACCACTGTTTCAATCCCAACATCACTAAAACTGATCCAAGCGCAGTGGCAGAATGATAAAGGTACCTTCCAGGATTTCTTTATCGCTTCAAATATACATAACGATACTTGGCATGTATTCATGTTTCTAAACTAAGCTTCTCGATGGTACGCTCTTTGGGATGTGGTTTATAATTTCCTTACTAGGCAGCTTTATCTATAGCAAATATTTTGCTTTTATGTGAAACACAATGTCTACACAGTTCTCCATTTTATACATCTCCAAAACTGGCGATACCAAGCAAACATCTGAAGTGTTTATACAACAGAAAGACAATAGTTGTTAAATTACCACTACTGTAACTGGCTAAACACACAAATGTACAGAGGAGTCAGTGCACAATGCCATTATGCTGCTAGCAATATTTTTTTCCAGGTGCCAAGCAAATTCATCACATAATCTCTCTTCCTCTTCTAACGTTTCTCTCTCTCTACCTCCTTTGGCTGTGATTCACCTACAAAGAGTTTAGTAAACTTCTTATGCCCATTTCTACCCGCCAGTCTACACGAGGCACTGACTGTGCAGCCAGGCTGATGGACAGGCCAGAGATCAACCATCAAGAGAGCTGGAGGTCTGCAGTGGGCAGCCACGAAAATGCACGGTTTTTAAGAAATACTGTTGCCTTCAGCTCAGTTCATAATATTATACGAAGGACAATTGTCTCTAAAATTACAAACAAAACAAAACATGTGCTGCTGAAACCAAAACTGAAAATAGAAGTAGTAGAGCTAGTGAAGTTAAGCACACGTCTGAAGTTTAAACATTAAAATTCACTTATGTCCAACAGTTGTTTTCTGTATTTTAGTAACAATGCTCCCAGAAGTTCTTGTTGGAGTTATTACCCTTTCTGATTGAAGCCACACAGAAAGGTACAAGAAATGGTTATATTTAGACATGTTTTTCAACGGTTTGCTGATTGCAGAAATAACAGGTGGCTTTACTCCGTATGAAGCAAACAGCAATAAAAATTAATTTTTCATTTGGTTATACATTTGTGTGTCTGTTCCAAAAAGCTATGATATCAATTGATTTTATAAATAAAGTCAAGAATTCAACACAGCTCTGCTGTAAAAATTAAGACGACTTTGCTGCCCAACTTACCATAAAGCAAAATGAATCTTGACAATCTGTTCAAATCACGAAACAACCATAAATATAACAACCTGACTAAAGGCAAAATATAAAGGAGGGAGTTCTAGGGAACTGCTGCGGAGCCAGGACTATAGATCATTATGTAGGCTGGCAATTAATGTTTATTTTAAAGCAGCAGCATAAGCAGGGTCATCACTTTGAGAAAGATGGTAACTTTGGTTCCAAGAATATACGTGCTCCCAAACGCTTGGACTTTACTGACAATTGCAGATAAAAATCACAGCAACTGGGCATAATCAGTGTGTACAGACCAAGGCCAGTCACTATGCAAGCAACTTGTTTGGATCATCTGGAAGTCAAGACTCTGGGATTTATTTTCTCACAGGTTTCTGATACAGGCATTTGGGAATTTACAAAGGTGCACTGCACAGACGCGGTGGCTCTAAGTGTCCCAGAGCACACAGAGCAAACCCAACCTCTCACTCTTTTAAACAATTTCATCAATGCCTTCTGCTTGCCAGTTCAAGAGATAAACACTTCACTTCCTTCACCTTCTCCACGATGTACATAAATAGACTTGCTTCAGTCAGATGAAGGCTTGTGGTCTTAGATCATAGCAGATTTTGCTTCTGCTTTCTTAACTTCCATTTTCCCCTCAGGGATTACTCAGTGCCGGGTTAGCGGGTGTCTGCAAAGGGGGCACCGGAATATCTCTGTCACAGCACGGTCACTCCACTTCCTTACCAGTGGATCATGAGAATGATATTCCAAGACCATCATGGAAAAATTCAATCTTTATACAGTCTTTTTAAATACTAATTTGAAGGAAATTTCCAGTCCTGTAAGCCTCAGTGTGACAAGCCTGCTCTATTTTTCCTATTTGCTGAGGTACCATAGGCACATTTTTCCACTCCAGGTAAAGGTTAACTTCTTAAAGAGATACTGTTTATTCAAGACACTTCTTATTTCCTCCTATCTGGGCTACATTATGTGCATGCTGAACTCTATTGTTGGAGAGCAATTACTTAGCAAATTATTTAGTAGATTTGAAGGACAGAGTCAATGCCAGACAAGATGCAACTGGGAGCCTCTTCTAAGTACAAAAGGCAGGGTGAAGAACACGATGGAAAGAGGAGGGAGGGGGAAAGTAGGGCCGATTTAAGAAGGAGGAGAAAGCAGAAAAGACTGGGAAAAACCAAATCCAGGAGTGAGGCTTGTAAGGAAAGACAAGTGTAGAGATTCAAGAACAGAGGAGATCAGAGAAGCAATAATAGAATTTGAATGATCTTTAAGAGATTATTGAAGCCCTTAATTGCCCTTCAGAGGTAGAAATGAAGGGTTACACCACAGATACATCCATAACGAGTCTGACAACCAGCATCCCTGAAAACAAAGTTTGCTTGCAGGTGAAAGTACTGATTTCATCATGCCATCTGCTTTGCTTTGCCAGATCGCTTATCAACGGGGCCGAAGGCAACATACCAAAACATAAAAGAAACCTGCTTGGATATTCATTAGGACAAACCAGTCAGAAGGAAAGGGATGAGATGCCACACATTTGTGATTATATAAAACATATTAAGGAAGTCATTCTCTCTGCTATTTGAAAGTTATATGTTTGCTCTTAGAAGTAAGAGCAAATCCTTAAAAGGACAGAGACCTCTCCAAATGGGGAAAACAGACAGAAACAAACCTTAACACTTACAGGTGAAAGCAGAGTAATGCAGATAAAAAAATGAATATGAGGAACAAATTAGCTGTGACCCTCCAAATAAAAACTTGTCAAACAGTACAAAAGCTGTCCAAAAAGTAAAAAGAACACTTAGAAATAAACTCACAAGCATGAATGAAATGAATTTTGCATCCAAGTTCGCCGTGGAGGTGTTTAAAGAGGCTGCCATGCCAGAATCCTGAGTTCCAAGGGATGTATTGAAAGATCTGACTCGCAGAAATGTCAGCCAAAAAGGTAACGAACAAATCAACAAAACACACACAAGCAAACCAACAGGCCCAGATGATATTCACACCCGAGCTCTACAGAAACTCAAGTGTGAGAAAGTTAAACTCTAAAATAGCTCGTAACCTCCTGCTTGAAACTGGCCTGGTACCAGAGAAGTGCGATGTCAATTAAAAAAAGGTCTGGGAGGATAGAGGGAACTGTGATACTGTAAATTTCATGCCGTACCTTACGAATTGGTAGAGACTGTGATAAGAAACCATAAATTTATAAAAAGCCCTGAATTAGTGACCTGAGTAAAAGCAATATATTGGGTAGGAGTCAAACTTATGCTTCACAAAGCTCTTATTTTCTTAAGGTACCAAAACCATGTGGACAAGAAAGATCGAAGTGACACACACTGCTCAACCTTCCCACAGGCATTTGGGAAGGTATTTCAAAGGCTTTTAAAAAATGGAATTACTGCAGCAGGAGAAAAGATCCATGAGTGGATAATCAGCAGGTCAAGATAAGAAAAAAAAGATAGGAATGAATGATGACTACTATTAGGGTGAAGTTGCCAGAGAGCTGTACAGAAAGGGGTGTTTTGACCTGTGTTGTTCAACGTATTCCTACACGATCTGCGAAAGTGAGCAAAAGAAGATGGCAAGTTTGCTAATGCTAACAATTTAGTCAGGGAAGGAAAAATGAGGCACAATTATGAGGAACTGCAGATGGCTCTTACAGCACTGGGAGACTGGGAGATAAAATACCAGGTGAAAAGTCAGTATTGACAAACATGAAAGGGAGGTATGTCAGGAAAAAGACTTAATTTTACATACACAAAAAAGACAGGCTCTGAAAACCAGATAGTAAGGTGATCTCGGTGCTAAAATGTCAGTGTAACCTTCAGTCGTATGCAGAAACCCCAATCAGACATTATTAGAACCAGAATAAAGAGTAAACCAGACAATATCACTACGTCACCGTAGAAATGCATGGTGAATGAATCATGAGTAACATGCAGTTCCCTGTCTCAGAAAGAGTATGACAGAAACAGTAAAGGGATAAAGAAGTGGAACAAGGGTGCTCAGAAACATGGAAAGGTTCTGTAGAAGGAAGAAGCAAGGAGAGCAGGAGAAAAGGTGACAGAAGAGACGTGAAGAAGTTCAGAAGATCATAAAGGATCATGGAAGGGATAAGTGGATTAATTATTTGCTGCCTCTTTTCATACAAGAGCTAGGGGATGACAATGGCAGGTAGCAGGAGGTAGGAATGCAAAAAGATGATAAGCTTATTCTTCACACCACACATTATCTAAGCTATCCCTTGCTACACAATTTTGTGATGTTATGATGTGGGTTCAAAAAGCAACCACAGAAGGAAAGCTAGGTAGAGCTACTGAAGTGAAACACACCAATTCTGGATAAAGAAATCTTTGAAGGTGGTAGAGCATGCCAGGAAAATACAACCCCACACTCTGCCATGCTCTTCACAGCCATCGGTTACTGCCTATTGATAGATATTTGATAGTGGACTTAAATGAATCTTGAGTTTGACCTACTATGGCCATTCTTTGTGTTTAACTGAGCAGTTACAAATGTTACCCAAAAGACAAGACCACGGAGCTCACCTACTATTTTTACTTAGCTGTTTATTTTGTAATGGACCAAGCAACAGTATTTATCTGGGCTACTAAATCTCAGCACCTTCCAAACCTACGTATTTCTCTCTACACTTATCTCTCAAGCAAGGGAGGACATATTTTGCATCAGTACCTAACTATAATTTCATGCTCTAGTACAGATCTAGCAGCTTCGACAAATGTATATCAGAGTTCTCTAATGAAGCCAGATCAGACAGTCTAACGTAGTATTTCTAGAACAACCTAACCCTGGTTATCTAAGAACCACCTACATAAAATTTTAGCCTTTAATTCCTACAAAGCAGTTGTCTTCCAGCAAAGTGCTATTATATTCCACTGCTACCAAGCCAACTCCTCCAATCTCTTCTGTGCATTTCTCCTGCCAATGTATGAGAATACTTTTTTGCAGAAAGAATATTTACTATATATCAAAATGCACATATGTACGGTTCACACATATACATAATGTCTATATAAAACCACAGAAAAACTAGTTGCCTAACAGATTTTATTTCTATGCACTTCCTATAGCACCTATATTCCTCATCTTTAAATAGTTGTTTTTCTTTTCCCACAGTCAAAGCTTTAATGAGAAGTGACCAGAAACAAATACCCAGGCCCTTCTGTCTTGGCTGAAATCCACATAATGCATGACAGCACTGAAGATCCCTGGCAGGCACCTGTCAGAAACTAACATACCATAACTTAAGAGTCAGACTTAATTATCCAAGGAGACATTTAAAGAAAAGTACATGAAAAATATGACTCAAGAAGTGCGACTATCATGTGCATGCACTGTACTCTGCAGTGTATGCAGAGGAACAACGTAAAAAAACCCCAACGATATCATGGGAAAATTCTAATTAAAAGCTGTATCTATTGTGTCTATTACATCTTATAATCAAAATAATTTTGTTATTAAGGTTTGCTAGCAAATCAGCTGCAGAAAATGTTAAAAGGACAAATGCAATCATTAAGTATTTTAACAAAACGTAATTTTTGCTATTTGCTTTTCTACTTTTCACGTGTAATTCTGATCAGCTGACACTGCCACAGGAAATTAGTTTTGATTTAATGGTCTATAAAATCAAATCAACTTCTTTGCAAGATTCACACAGCTGGGTCACCACATCTCCTCTCGCTATGGCTGTCACTGCGTATTGGCCCTTTTGTCTTCTGAAACAGAGCCCACCAGCAGCAAGAAGACATCAGCCTTACTCGATTTCAGGCAAGGAAAGCACAGTTCAGTTTCTGATGTGAGACTATCGAAAACCAGAGTTAAACAAGTGCCCCAGCTTAGCATCTCACCCCTTAGTTTGTGCCTACCCCACTGCTCTTCTCCAAAAAGAATCCTCTGAGCCTTGCAAACCTTCAGAGATCAAGACATAAAACACATAGGGAAGGATGATGTCCCTACGTTTTGTGTTTCCGATCCCTAATCTTGTTCTTCCCAACTTCTTTTGAAGGTGAAGGTAACATGCAACAGAGCCAGAGCCAGCCAAGAAGAAAGCTTTCTGAGGCGAGTACAAGTGAAGGCAAACAAGCTAGTTTTTGGGAATCTACTCTTTAAAGATGCCTAACATGCATGAAAATCAGGTAACACATGAAGATACAATTTTCTGCTTTAACAAATAAGCAGGAAAAATACTGAAATACAAACCAAATAATAACAAACGATTTATTACCTTCATTACCCCTACCAAGGAGAGAAGATTATAAAAAAGTGCAATGTTTACAAATAAACTTTATATTGACATTCAAGGTAGCATCAGTAGAAAATAAAAGTTTCAAGGAACTAGAGAAACCTCTTACTTTAATAGAATGCAAAATGTAGTAATAGACTTTCTGCTCAAAAAGTGAAAGAATTCTGACTTGATAAAAAAGATGGATGAGCTGAAAAACTGGCCACTGTCAATATAGAAAAAAATAACCATTAGGGCACTCAAAATATATGGAATATAATAGTAAGTCTTGGATATCTTTCAACCGAGCTTGCCTAAACAGCAACACAGAAATTGTCCCCTTTTTTCAAATATCTTTTTATTAAACCAAAAGATACATTTCCTCTCCTTCCTGGGGAACATTAAAGCTTAAAGCAACCATCTCAGCCAAATAGCAATTAGCATCTTCACATTATGCATATCTTTTAATTTTATGATGTTCAAGGAAAAGGTATTGAAGAGGCTGAAAATGCTACGGCCCGGTGCACCAGCCTGACACTTTCTAATCATAGCACGCTTGCGCTCAGCACGGACCGTAGCTGCAACCGCGCTAGTGATACATACGTAGCTCGCACAAGATGCGTCTCCATATAATCTTAAGCTGCACTTGACCTTACGGCAAAGCAACAGCCAATATACAGTTGAGAGCACTTGAGCCCTTTTAAGCTTTCACCCTTACAGAGCCCTGAGGGATATGTAAAATTAACACCACATTCAGCAAACACCAGTGAATGGCCAGAGACAACAATATTATTCAGAAGCCAGTTTTATCAGCCTCCTTGAAAAAAGAATATGAAGTCTCGGAACAACTTTTTATTGTGGTACCAGTTTTCTATCCTCCTGCTATTTTTAATGACGAGTAGGTGGATTTATGTAGGATAAAAGAGTAAACTGAGTCCTGACTTGCTCTCCATGAAGTATAACCTAAGTCTACAGAGCAGCTCTGGGTCAGACAGAAATTGGGCCAGAGTGCATCTAAGAAGTGTATTTGTATAAACAAACAAGCTTTATTTACAGTATTCCTTCATAAAATCCTAGGCTTAGAGTCTGCATGTTCTTTAAAGACTCCATTTATGTACACTTGAATGCCTATTTAAGCAAAAAACAAGAGAGCTTTCCCATGGAAACCGCACAGAGATGTTTTACTTCACACGTACACCACAAACAAGGCTGCTAACTTTCCATAATTTACTGTATTTTCTTAGGCCTGCTATTGTATTTTAGGACCAAATCTTTCGGAGAAGCTGCTTACGCAGGAGGTCACAGACGTATAAATAAATGACCTAAGAAAGGCAAAGCCTGAGATGTGAACTGAGAGGAAACAGCATCTCGGCAGCATGTAAGAAAATGTTAATATTTTTCGTTTCCCTGTTTCTAGCTGGAGGAACAGGTTAAAATTTAGCGTTTAGTTGAGAAACAAGCAATGTGGAGGCATTGGGAATCATTTTATTTAATCAGGACTTGATTAGTCCCTGAGAATTAAATCAAGCCAGAGGGCAATCCCTGGGCTAAGACAATAGCAAGCTTCAGATACCAGATGCCATCGCTCAGCAAGGAATCTAAGTCAGTGGGCCTCAAAGGAGCCAGGTGATTTTAAATACTGCCTGAGAGGACACAGAGAAAGAAAAACTCGATTTTGTGGAGTTCATCAGACAGGATAAATTGGTCCAATTACTTCAGCAAGAACACAAGCAGTTTTTCTCTGAATGAAAAATATCCTGCTAAACTGATACTCCGATTTGAGAATTTGCCTTTTAGATTTAGGTGGTATGTGTCTAAGTGTGAATGCATACAATCTACTTCCATATGTATGTATCTTAAGGGAGTAATTTTGTTCCTACTTATAATGACTGCTGATTGTCTCAAGGCTACGGCAAAGGGTTAAGTCCTAACTTCAAAAGAGATGCCTACCTCTGCTGGGGACCACAAAGATAAGCAAGGATACCAAGACTTTCAAGTTTAGTCATTGAGTTGAAGGAAATGGATGGCCTCACCTGTTTGGGGGAAAAAAACCCCAAACAACACAACCACCCCCCTCCACCCCCAACCCTGGGAGGAGGCAGGGCACACAGAATCAAAGTCCCTTCGACATGAACTTATGACAGCTCCGCCCATGAATAAGCAGGCTGTGTTGAGATGCTGAAACCAGAGGCAGGGCTTGCCAAAACTGAGGATGAGGAAATCTCTGAGTGATGACATTTCAAACTTGGTGGTGCTCCTACATCCTATACAGCAAGGTGGTATACATGCTTCACTCAGTACGTGACTGGACAGCTAATGAACCCCGGTGGTGCAGGAGAAAGCAAAAGCCAACCCTGATGGTGTCTTAAGCTACAGTGAGGAAAATGGTGTAAACTGATCCCTCAAGTGTCTGAGAATAAGGGTGGAGAAACTGGTCAGATACTAGACATCAAGTGGGAGATCCTGTGGCCCCAGAATAGTAGGGCCTCAAAGACAGACAGAGCTGTTTTGTCTCAAAGGATGCCAAGCACTTGGGAGACCATTTGGCTAAGAGGGAATAAGACTGCATATAAGCAAAACCTAATAGACAGTATTTAGAAAACACAAACAAGTTGTCCCTGATTTATCCAGGGCTTAATTCAGCTGAGCAGAATTACATTGCTTCTAGGGGCTAAATCACATACCATCCTTTTCTGTTTTCATTTGGGATGTTTTGATGTGGTGCTTGAACCACTATTTAATTAGAACTCTTTCCTACATATCTACATATATTCTCATACAGTTGGTCCATAACGTGGCTATGGTAAAAATAAAGTACAATGAAAAATTATTTGGTTGTGTTGCAACACACTAACCTATTCTAAGAAGCCTAGCAAATATTTTAAACACTGTTTACATAAGGTGCTTGACTAAGTAAGAAATCTTTCTTAAAATATGCTAACATGTATCACAACATCATACTTTTCTCTATACAGATTTATTTATGGTACCTACTCAGGAATCACTAGTTGTTCCTGCAAGCAAAGCGATTTTAACTAGAGCAGCTTCTCTGTCTCTTTGCAGCTCAGTGATAGTTATTTCAGACATTGCAGCATACTTTCTTCCCCCGCTTCTCATCATCTTTCTCATATTACGTATCCAGTGTAAAACTGAAATGCAAAGGCTCAAACCTAAGAGTGAATGACCTCACAAAACGTACATGTGATAGTAAGCGTACCTATTTAGTGCTTTTTAAAAGAACTGTTATAATACTTCTAAATTTCAAGTGCAGGGTAGAGAATTCCATTTGTATACACCCACTCATAAATGAATGCACTTAGCAGACAGCACATAGGTACTTGTAAGCTTCCAGCTGCAAAAGAAATGTATTTTATGGTACAGTCATAAAAAACCCCACCGTAATGCTTCCAGTTATTGTTTCCTTTTTTTTTAAAAACAAAACACTTATAATATTCTGCTAGAGAAAAGAAACAAGTCCACACACACACACAAATCCTATTTGATCAAGAAATGGCTCTCTTAGACAGTATGGTAGTAAACCCAAATACTAGCAACAAATTTCTATTACAATGCATCAAAAATCCAAAATCAAACATTACCTGATGTTCTCCATAAAATTTAAATTAGTATAAAATCTGCAAATGCTTCAGTCAATTGTTGTTTGCTTCCATCATTTCCATATTACAGTCTCTGACCATGCCATTCAATTTACTCAGCTTGAACTACTTTCAATTCTTATTTATGCATCTTTGCTAATTTAATTTAATCTTCTGACTGTCATTCAAAACGTTCACCCCAGAATGCCTTGTTATTTATTCAGTTTGATGCCTTTACGTGCTGAACAACTGCTAATCAGCCTGCTGAAATCTCTTGCTGTTCTAACATTTTTACACTTTGCAAAGAAATACTGTAGCAAGGCCCTTGGCCGTATTGCTCCATCCAGGTAAAATCCGCTGGGCTTCCTCAGGAGGCAGGGATAATATCTAGTGTGCAAAAGGGGCATCACTGCCCATGGCAGCTTGCCCTTGCAACAGAACCGCTCTGGGGAGGCTGAGTGGTCATCTTTAACTCAAGGGGATACTGGTACTGAAGTGGTGTCTCCTCAGCCTGAAACAAGGGCTTGCAGAAAAACTACAGAGGAAAGAGTCAGAGACTCTCTGTTTCTAGCCAACAGAAAAAGCAGTAAAGAAAGATTCAGACTTCCAGGTAACTCCCTCCAGTTCTTCGAGGACTGCCTCCTGTGCTGGATTGGTGGTTTACTCTACCTCCTCCTGTTCTTCAGTGTCTTTTTACTACAGCCTTGTTCCATCTCTTTCAGGTTTTTCTTCTTTGCTCTACCCATCTCACATGCTTCCCCCTCCAGGGTCCCCTCAACACCAACACAAAACCATGTCGTTACCTTGACTGACTGCTATCATGCAGATTACTCCTGCTGGGGGCTATCTTGTCTACTTGAATTGGAAGCTCTGTGGTGCAGAT
The DNA here is from genome assembly GCA_027574665.1 of Rhynochetos jubatus. NCBI lineage: Eukaryota > Metazoa > Chordata > Aves > Eurypygiformes > Rhynochetidae > Rhynochetos > Rhynochetos jubatus. The sequence goes on from CM050650.1 coordinate 31,065,438, forward strand.
TGTCACCGCTCTGTGCTCGTACAACGCCTAGCAGAAAGAGTCTTCCTTTGATTAGTCCTCCAGCACTCATGTAATAAGCATAATTAATAAAGTATCTGTCTATACTCACATATGGGAAGCGCTACGACTGTATGAGAACAAAAACAGGTTCAGCTTTTATAACACTGGAAACGTACGGTTAAATCCATGAAATTTCTACCAACAGTTGACCGTATAACAAAGGGGATATTTAGTAGGAAACAGCAATATGACTTACTTTGCTCTCTTGGCCATTTCATTGCCATCCCAGCGGGGGCTGTAAGGGTAATTCTTCTGGGCCTGGGAGTACAGCTGGCCACTGTTAGTGAAGTGGTAGACGGACTGAAATGTTAGGGTTGGTTGGTCTCGAGGAAAGTAGAGGGGTAGGTCAACTAAAATTGAAAAAAAAAGGAAGACTCATTGAAATAGAACATTGTGGGTTTTTTCTTTGTCTGTCTTTTTTTGTTTGTTTGTTTTGTTTTACTGAGAAGATACGATTGCTTCCTATTGATTTAAAGGTGACAGAACAGGAGAAATTGATGATTACTTCTAAAATATACCCCTGAATTTCTTTTAAGTAAAGATTCCAACATATTGCTGTATGGGATGGTTTGCTTTATCAAAACATTTTTGTAAATTACATACTTTAAAATGTTTAGCTAGTGTATTTCTATACAAATCATAACATTTACACCATGTTTATTTCCTTACAGAAAAAATAATGCAGTATTACCCTTTATAGTGAAACCTTTCCTTTTCAAAATTCACAAAATACATTCTGTTTATGTTTTTCATTCAAGAAACAGATTCCTCTTTATGTGCTTTAGCCAATTCATTTTAGTATCCCCCATAGACATCAAAAGCATTATCATTCTCATTTTACAGTTGTCTGAGACTTAAAATGGTTAAATGATTTGATAAAGGATGTAGCAAGATTCAGTCACATGAGTTAGAAAAGATCTTAACTTGCTGTCATCTGTTAGACAAAAAAACCACCCACAAAACCAAAAACACACTGCGAAGTCATTAATACCCAAAATATCTCACTAAAAATAAAAATCAGAACCTCTTAGTTCCCTTTGCTTACCACTGTCTCATGATCAGCTAGGTCTGGTAGAACAATAAAACAGTCTACAACAGCTAACATGGTAAGAAACTGGTCTTCAACATTATTTTAATTGCTAGATTTATACTTAAGATTTTCTTGGTCTACTTTTAATTTCAGGAAGCTTCAGAAATCTGTAGTTAAACTGAGTTGTGACAGCAGACATGAATTATTCCCATTAAATGTCTAACCTAATAACAAATTAAAAAAAAGAATGTGCATTTCTTTTAAAGGTGTTGACTTCATCTATAAAGCACCTAGGACTGTACTTCTTGTTTTCCTCCGAATCACAATTTTTTAAATTCTGCACAATGAAAGAACATTGCAATGGAACAGTAACTCCCTGTGAATCTTAAAATCATTTTTCCTCTTGGTATAGCAAGGAGTGAAATAAAATAATAAGATTATAATTCATTCATATGAGCCTGGGTTCTCAGTATTCGTTCTTTGTGACTTCATAGTCCTTCACAGAGAGAAGGAAAGACTCCTAACTTAATAGGTTGGAAAAACTGAGGTAGGAGCCAAAGTAAGTGGCAAAATCACTACAAACAGAATTTAAGAAAGAGAAAGGAACATTGCAGGACTGAACCCATCCTAGGTGGAACAGGATCTCCCCTCCAGTACGCTTAGTACTGCACTATATTTTCTACTTTTAAATACATCATGGAGCACTGTCTTTGAAATCTCTGCTCATAGACTGAAAAATTAGTCTAAGACAGATTTTATTTTTCTAAATCCCATGCTATCATCCTGCTAGACCGTTCATTTTTCAGTGTTTCTAACCATGTCTGAATTCTTGGACGTGCACCAGCCAAACCATAGCACCCTTTTCCCTGAATTACCCTCCTAGCTCTATGAGTAAAACTGTTTGAAGCCATAAAGTACACAAAACTGAATGTGATATTCCTCCTGTAGTCTCAAAATACAACAAATCACTGTGGACGACAGCGTTTGCTCAGTTCATGACCCAGTGTCTGAGCTACACGTGATAACTGCCCGAGTCCTGGTGACTCAGCTCATACAGCAGCTTCCAGCAGATATTTAAGCGGTAATGACATGGGCAGAGTTCTGCTAATTTGAGGGCAGATCACTGCTGTAACAAAGGTTAGATTCAAAGATTGTGCTGTCAAATTCTTCTTTATTACGTGATTATTAAATAACAACCCTGAAAAACATTGGTGTATCGAGGCCATTTATCAGCAGGCAAGCTGTCTCCTCCCTTCGCAGATGGTACGTGCGTACCGCAGCCTCTGAAGGAATTCGCCGTGGAAAAGAGTATGAAGCAAGGAGACAGGCTCTCTCTTTTAACGTTATAAATACACTTTTTCAGCTCTGAGTGCTGAGAAACTCTGTTCCTCTAACGCATCTTTTTCCTTCTCAAGTACCAACTCCTTGAAGGAAAACTGTGTGCTTGTGTATTTTACCACTGTGTGAAAGGAATAACAAACTTCACGAAACACTTGAGTAAGAGTTCAGTCCTTGTACTTAACGTTTTACTTGAGAATTTCTAACTTCCCTTTGAAAATCTGTGTCTACATAACGGGGACATGCAGCAGTTTTCTTCCTGTTACTTAAAAGTTTGCACTTAAGAGAAAGTATCCAGCACTAAAATGCTGTTTAAATGGATAATCAAGACACTGGTATCACCACAGCGGCATTTCTATTCATTATCAGAAGACTTTCTGTTGTAAAAATATTTTTCCAACCAAAATATAACAGAAAACATTTTCTTCTTTTATTAACCAAAACATGTATAGGAATTTTCAGGAATTATGGACATTATAGACTGTTAAATCAGATAATCAAATCAGATTTAAAATTGTGCATCCCACATCTGGCCAACAGCAGCACCATCCTGAACTGCAAGTAGAGTTTCAAAAAATTTGACTTGCCTTTGATTCCTAACACAACCCTTCACTTGAAATGGCCAAACTCCCATTTTTCTAACCCAAGTGTTTCCTTAATACAAGGTGTGAGATGAGTCCAGACCAAGTAAAAAAACCCGTCCCTAATTCTGGAACACAACCACACCTAAAAGCCCAGTAAACAGGAAATAGCCTTGAGCTGTAAAGTGTTATACATATCTCAAGGTGGCCAGCGATTATTTCAGCAGTAGGAAGGGGAGGCAAGAACTCACTTCCGTTGCAGCGGATGCCCGTCCACTGACACCGAGAGTGCACAGAATGCTCAGATTTGGGGCAAAGCGTTTTATCGTACTTGAAAAATAGGCAAATACCATTGCTAATCAAGGCTAGGAAGGTGCTTTGAAGATAAAAGATCAGGTTCTGCTCATAGTCACACAGGTTGATGAAGTATTCTTTTTCATATAGGTAATCTGACGCTCATTCTGTGCATTAATACAAAATCAGATCTGCCTTCATGCAACACATAAGGTGGCAAAGGTAAGCGTTATCATAATGACATCCCAGAGAACATTTGCACTTTGTAATGAAGAATGCATCACAATTAAAAGTGACGTGCCACTTCTGTAAATCAACACCTGAACTAGGCAAAGTATACCAGCCCGTTTTGGTTTGGCATGCTAGTTACCTAAGAACTACAAAAACGTATTCAAGTTGAATACAAGTACTATTTCCAAATAACAGCTGACTCACAAAGTACCCTGGTGATATGTCTGCAGAAAATAAGCAGATGACTCACGTCTGTAAATTCCTGAAAGTACCAATAGACCCCTTGCTTAGTCATCTTTTGCTTGGATGCTGGGTTCATGAGCTCTGTAAACTATAATGAGGGATCTAGCTCTTAGTAGGACTCTCTCTCCCTTTTTTCCCTCTCTTCTAAACAGTGCAAATTATCTCCCTAAAAATAACTTCATCTACGTAAGTGAGTCACTTCAAGTAGCAAGCTTATACAAGTCATGCAGTTATGCAGTAATATTTGGTTATGAAGGTAAAAATCTTGCTGTCAGATTTAAAACTAAAATTATGTCAGAGGAAGTTCTATTTACCCCTTCTCTCACAGAAATAGAAACATTTCCTTTGGAAAATTTCAACAATTAGCTCATTCAGGAAAGTAAAGCTTTCTAATTCAGTTCCATGCTTAAAGCAATGTAATCCTGATGATTTCTTACTTTGGCTTTCCTAAGCATCACACTGTTAATATAAGAGGAGCTCAAAGAAGCAGACTGGAGAAAAAAGCCAATATCACAGTAAAACACCACTTTCTCCTATGTTACAATTTAGAGATCATTTTTTAAAAGTCAGGTTTTAGAAAGCCACAGTGCGGGGAAAATCACGTCTTTATGAAAGCTCTACATGAGCAGAACTTGGAGTGCTGTTTTGGGTAATTAAGCATTGAGTAAATTCTTCGGTGATTGAACCCTAATTTTCCCACACAGTTCATAAGAAAGCAAAAGAAAAAGGACTCGCTTGTTGAGAATGAGTCATGTTGTAAAGAAACTTAATTACAGTTTATAAATAGTTGAAGTTGCTCTCTTTTTGAAACATAAGAAACTATTGAGAAGTAACACACGTTTGCTTCTCTCGACTTAGCATTTAACGCATACATATATTCAAAACATAGTTATCTTAAAGCCAAAATCCTGATTCATTAATAACTAAAAAACAGTGCAATGAATCAGAAAGGTTTAATTGTTCATTTTCTTAAAGAACAAGCATCTGAGACCTGGAACAGGTTACTTAGTTTGTTAAGCTTATGTCAACAGCTACACAGTTGATTTGAAGAGTCTTATTATCCTTAAAATAATACCTTTAGCATTTAATTTTACAGCTTTGTAAACAGGGTATGAAATGTGGAAGGGATGTCTCAGCAAAAGCATATAGCAGTGCTACTATAAGGTTTCTGAAGGAAAAATGCTCAGAAGAAAAGGGCAGGTTTACCACAGCGCTCCCCTTCCCGCCTTTAAGTACTGGAGGGAAAGGAAACCAAAACCTCGCTTGAAATGCCTGCTGGCCAGACAAATATTTCTAAGTACCTATACGGTCATATTTAGAAATTCTTCCATCTTCTGTTCCCCTGTTCTACAGAAAAGGTTTATTACGCCTTTGTGAGGCACTGGGTAAATCTAGACGCTTGTTTTCACAGAAATCAACAGTTACTCACTGAATGTTACGCACTGTTTTAAAGCTTGGATGATACTATACTGTTTATCTTCGGGATGCTTGAATCTGCTGCAGTTTATTGCACCTGTAATTTGTTTTGCACTCAGACACACTGGCATCAGACACACACATTTTACTGCTGAGATTTCTACTTCTACAGGATTTCATGGCCTGCACAACTTTAATTCAATCCCTACTTGCTTTATGGAACAGCCTTCAAACACAAGATAATACAGCTTTCTTATGACTTGATGACTTCATACAGTTCCCAGGCTGGACAGAGCTGGCCAAAGGAGACACTGTTTTGGTTTGCCCCATCTGACAGACTGTACCCCTCTGCATTTATTTACTGCAGAACACGGAAGCCTTGCTCGGATTAGATATGTATTCATTTCTGCATGAGCTTTTCAATGTTCCAGTCATCATAACAGATGATGATAGCTACGTAACATTTAAAAAATTGTTTCACGGCACCTTCATGAGTTGAGAGGCTATTTAGGGATTCCAGACTTGGAACGAAGGAACAAGGAAAGGACAATCAACCTGTCTACTGACGCCGAGACCCTGTGGGACCCGATTCTTCTGAGACTTAATAGTAGGTAATACTTAATATAGCCAAACACAACTCCTTCCAACATTGACTGACGTAGTAGATACTTCAGAATCAACAACTACTGGACACGTGACAGGTTTTGTTCAAACTATTTCACCAGAAAAACAAGAAGGGTACAGGAAAGATGTGCCAAACCCAAATCCCCAGAGAACACTGAACAATCTTAGCCTGATACTATTCGTTCTCTTCCTGAAATCCCCTGACTCACTCCTTACTTACCATCCAGCTTTGGCCAGAGACTGCCTCTGCATTCAAGTACTTCTGTTGAAGTAAGTAATGGAAACAGGAAACACATATTCCTGGCTCCAGAACTGTCTCTTATTAGTATATATTCATCATCCTATTGCTTGTTCTTTTTTTGGTTCACTGAATTTCACATTCTCTCTGCTTTTACTTGCAACAGAGCTCATACTGCTGGGAAAAACAACTTGTGGATTCGAATGCACTGCCTCAAACTGCAAAGTTCCTTGAACTCAGAGCTTTCCAGTTTTCATGACGTGTTAATGTGGATGAGACCCATCCGAAGCTACAATGCAACTCAGTGGTAACACAGACACCATATTATATAATGTTCCTTACAAATCTATCACGGTTTATTTTAAAAAGAAAATTTACAGTAGGTTTTCTGACATGACTTCTCCTATGGCAAAGCTGTTCCAGACAGCCTGTACGACGCATGAAAAATCTTCACCTAACTTCAAGGGAAAATGGCTATCCAGTTTTTACACAGAAATTGCAGTACAGAAGGCCTTTTTCAGGAATCATATTGATCACTGAACCTACTGAGAAACCTAAACAGATTCAGCCACAAGCAGTTTGGGGACTGTAGTGGCCAGCACAAACCTCTGCAGGGCAGGATTTCAGGCCGTTTTGCCTAGTGAATCTTTCCTCGACTGTTGAGTGCTGAAGGCCTTCAGCCTACATTCTACTGGCAAAAAATGAAACGACAAATTTGGCTCAGAACACACAGAGAATTACTAAATGCCACAGCTATCCTTCTTTGGTGCGTGATGATGCAGTCCTGCAAGAATGAGAGAGCAAGAGTGACAACATATCAATGGCATTAGTGTGGGACTTTAGGTTAACAGAGCGCAGTCACAGGAATTTGAGTTTGTCAAATATTATCAGGGATAACATCCCTTCTGGAGAATAACAGGTTCTTTACAGGAAGATGTTGTTTTGAAATCAACATTTCAAAATTTCAAATCTGAAATGAAGAGCTGTTTATGGAATTTTGGCTGAGACGCTTATGGCACTTTGGGTGTGTTAGTATATCACAGCTGCTTTTGAAATAATTAAATCTGTCCTTGCTACAGGAAATATTCACCCCATCGGCAAAGCCAACACTTGTATAGTAAACGAGTATGAAGACATATATTAAATACTTCCAAATAAATACCATGAAAATACAAGTAAATACTATGAGAAAGAAGCAACTACTCTTTTTTCTTAGCTGCGCCAATTATGTATCAACTGAATATATGATACTAAATAGAAGATGAACATTGAAATGTGATTGAATAATGGAAAAATTACAATATTTGGGATTATGACAATTTATGTGAATATATGAAATTCACAGCTCCTTGTTTTGTACTGGGAAGTGATCTGTCAACAGAACAACTCACTATGGAGCCAGTCCTGTAACTGCATTTGTATAATGATTGATCCTCAACAACAGAAGATCTTCTTGATCTTTGTCAACAAGCATAATATTCAAGAATGGGAAGGGAACCTACTGGGATATTCAGAAGATAAGGATATTAGAAGGTCATTAGGAAGAGTTCAGGTGGGTTATGAAAGGAGGAAAACTGCTGAGGAACATTTTGTTTAGCACAGGTTTAACACGTTACCTCCAGAACGTGAGCTAGCTGACAGCAGGTATTGAAACTGCTGGGAAATGCCCAGTTTGCAGTAACTCTGGTGATGTCCATTGTGACATTAAAATCAAAATTTTTGCACCAACAGTATGTCCCTTTCCCTAACATGTCTTCTGAGAGGTACAGAGGCACCCATTTGCCTACCTGTCGCACTCTCTAGAGAGGTGTGCTGCTTACCAGCAGCTCGTATCAGGGATGTCACCGAGACACTGCCAAGCCTGTTACAGTCCACTGACTATCTGTTGCTGTTGTTTCACTGGGGCACCAGTGATACAGCCAGATGCAGTCTGAGGAGTATCAAGAAGGATTACAGAACCCTGGGAGCCGTGGTAAGGGACTCTGGAGTGCAGGTGGTCTTTCAATCAATCCTTCTAGTCAGAGGGAAGGGCTTTGAAAAGGCCAGTTGAATCTGGTGAATCAACAAATGTTTACAGAACCGGAGCCACAGCCAGGGGTTTGGCTACTTAGACCATGGGACTCGCTTAAAAAAACTGGTCTACTGAGAGCTTATGGTCAAGATTAAAGGGAGAGCAGGGACAATTGACATTATAGTGGGGGGTCTAGTACAGGTCACCTGCCCAGGAAGACCAAGTGGATGAGGCCCTCTATAGACAGATTGCTCATGCTCACAAGTCCTGGTCTTCATGGGGGACTTCAAACACCCCAGTATCTGTTGAAGGGACAGCACAGCAGGCCATAAGCAATCCAAGAGGTTCCTGGAATGTGCTGATGATAAATTCCTTCTCTAAGTGATAGAAGAGCTGATGAGGACAAGTGCCATGCTGGACCTTGTTCTCACTTAACCAAGGGCAGCTTTGGTTCAGTGACCATGACATGGTGGAGTTCAAAGTCCTTGGGGCACTGATGAGGGTTCACAACAAGCTCATTACCCTGGACTTCACAAGAGCAGACTTTGGCCTCTTCAGGGATCTGCTTGGTACTATGGGATCAGGCTATTTATCCCTGATAGTATTAAATCTGGCCAGGGACACCAAGTGCAACAAGAGAAGTTTCTATAAGTACGTCAGTGACGAAAGACTAGGGAAGATATGGGCCCTCTCCAGAAGGAAATGGGAAACCTGGTTACCCGGGATGTGGAGAAGACTGAGGTACTCAATGACTTTTTTGCCTCAGTCTTGTACTTAAGTCTCACTGCCCAAGTCACAGAAGGCAAATGTAGGGACTGGGAGAATGAAGAACCACCCACTGTAGAAGACCAGGTTCAAGACCATCTAAAGAACCTGAGAGTGCACAAGTCCATGGGACCTGATGAGATACGTTCTGAGGGAATTAGCAGATGAAGTTGCTAAGGCATTATCCAACATATGTGAGAAGTCATGGCAGTCCAGTGAAGTTTCCCTGACTGGAAAAGAGGAAACATAATGCCTATTTTTAAAAAGGGAAAAAAGGAAGACCTGGATAACTACAGTCTCACCTCTGTGCCCAGCCAGATCATGGAGCAGATCCTCCTGGAAACTACGCTAAGGCACATGGAAACCAAGGAGGAGATTGGTGACAGCCAGCATGGCTTCACTAAGGGTAAATTGTGCCTGACAAATTTGGTGGCCTTCTACAACAGGGTTACAGCATTGGCAGATAAGGGAAGAGCAACCGATGTCATCTACCTGGACTTGTGGAAAGCATTTGACACTGTCTCGAATGACATCCTTGTATCCAAATTGGAGAGACACGGATTTGATGGGCGGACCGCTTGGTGGATAAGGAATTGGCTGGATGGTCACACTCAAAGAGTTGTGGTCAAGTGCTCAATGTCTGCGTGGAGACCACTGAAGAGCGGTGTTCCTCAGGGGATGGTATGGGACCGGTACTGTTTAACATCTTTGTCAGTGACACGGACGGTGGGACTGAGTGCACACCCAGCAAGTCTGCCGATGACACCAAGCTGTGTGGTGCAGTAGGCACGCTGGAGGGAAGGGATGTCATCCAGAAGGACCTGGACAGGCTGGAAGGAATGGGCCTGTGCCAGCTTCATGAAGTTAAACAAGGCCAAGTGCAAGGGCTTTGCAGTACCTGAAGAGACCTACAAGAAAGCTGGAAAGGGACTTTCGACAAGGGCATGCAGTGATAGGACAGGGGGTAACATGATTAAACTCACAGAAGGTAGTCTGAGATTAGATATTAGGAAAAAATTCTTCCCGGAGAGGGTGGTGAGGCACTGGCACAGGTTGCCCAGAGAAGCTGTGGATGCCCCATCCCTGGGTGTCTTCAAGGCCAGGCTGGATGAGGCTTTGAGCAACCTGGTCTAGTGGAGGGTGTCCCTGCCCATGCAGGGGGGTTGGAACTAGATGGTCTTTAAGGTCCCTTCCAACCCAAACCAGTCTGTGATTCTATGATTATGACAACCTCACATCTTTGGAAATGGCCAACTTCAAAGTCTCAGAAGTGTTTACTTTTAATTTCAACTCTCTTAAACAGCCCTTAAATATTTCTGAAGAATGAAAACAAAGAACTGTGATGTATTAAGCTATTCTGACACATTACAGAGAGTAGATTTGTTTACTTGTAGATTTCAATGAAACTAGAATAAATTTATCACTTAGTTTTCTCTATGTTGTTTTAAAAAATATAAAGTATATAACTGGTTTTTATTTGAAGAGGACTGCATGACACTGCGGTATCTATCTTGTGGTTCTCATTCCACTGATAATGGGAACTGCAATATAGTCTAGGCACCAATGGCAACTAGATTTATGATTACTGTTGTTTTGATTTTCTTTCAACCTAGGTAGACGATACGGTTGTAAAAATATCCCATGACTTTATCCTGTATCTTTCTTTCTAAGTATCTTATTCTTCATACAAAACCAGCACTTGCAAAAAATGTGAGAAAATAGTTTAAATACCTTAAGTTTTAGACATGTGCTGCAGGCAGAGGATCTAATTCTTTGTTTAGTCTTGGAGAGGAACTAAATAACAGATCAAATCAAGACATTCTTCAAGCAGTTTTCAGCTACACAGTCAACGACCACAAAAAAGTGATGTAACTTAACCCAAAAACTGCTTTATAACGTCTTCTTGCTTTGGACTGCCACCACCCACCTCAGCTATGTCATATTCTTTTGCACTTTTACAGCAAGACTGGACTACCTCCTAAAAATACCCCATGGAATATCTCATAATCCTATATCAAGCCCACAGAAACAGCATAATGGCCTCACAGGTCTTCTTCTGCTGTAATTTCTGTAACCATGATTATTTTAATTAAGAGAAGAGCATTTTATTTTTACCTCACTAGCTTCAGCTAGTGACATCTATTTCACTTTATTTTTACTTCAAACACTGAAAGAACTTCATTCCCTCCCCCTTCCGTTTTTATTTCCGTTTATTGTTTCTGCTGTAACAGTTTCTATAGTAACTTCTCTAAGTGCTGATGAGATTGATGCTACTAAAAGCTGCCTCTTCTTCATCCGAATTGCTTGAAGCTTATACTTTAAATACAGTTGCAGTTGTTACGGGCATAAAAAGCAAGCTTTGCCCTTTCTTGGAACGGGCTGGAGACCATGGCATGTAACTGATGGAAGAAAGGTGAAAACCCTTCCTCTGCTTTCCCAGTTCAGAGATGCACTGCTAAACGCTGAGAAGTTTTACATCACTGTCTAGCAGGACAGGAAGACTTCCAAAGCATGCTTTTACCTGAAAAGCAGCTGTGCAAAAACACTGCCTTCTCTCACTGACACTTTACTAAGCTTATGAGGCTTGCAAATAAGTTCTTTTTCCTGTTTTAAATGCTGCCTGGGATTTGAAAGGAAACTGATTTATTTCACTCTCATGGGTGATCAGCATGACATTATCCTGCAGGTCAAGAGGACCCTCTGCGGACACACATGCTATCCTGTTCTTTCAAGCTGCACTCCAAGCAGGCTTACAGCTTTCAGATCACAATGCAGTGTAATCCTGCCTGACCCAACAAGCCAGCTAAGCCACTCCAGATACTTTTAAAGCAAAACTGAAACCCAGTCTACTGCAATATAGGCCCATCTCTTCTTCCCACTCCTGAACATCACAATTTATCACTTTTGCCCTTGAAGCCACTTTTCACAGTTCTAGAAGTTCATCCTTCTATTGCCTTTTCGTGATCTAAAGAACATGTTTATGCTTGCGGAACATAGTCTTTTAAGCCACGCTTTCTAGACTACCAGTTGTTTCTAGTGTTCTCTTGAGAATGCTCCATTTGAGGATGGAGCAAGACAAACAGCAAGATCATAATCTTCAGGAAGCAGGCTTTGGGCCATTCAGGCATCTTGCTCCTCCCATGGACGAATTCTATGGGATATGGTCCTGAGGAGAAGAGGGATCCACGATCGCCTCCTCCAAGCTCAAGAATGGTCCATCCGAATGAGCAGAAAGTCAAGCAATAGTAGCAGGAGGCCCACATGGATGAACAAGGAGCTCCTGACAAAACTCAAACATAAAAAGGAAGCACGTGAGAGGTGCACGCTCTCTGAGCATGCAGAAACCATCTGGGTTTCAGTCAAAGCTCACCTGGAGTGGAATCTGGCAAGAGGAGTTAAGGACAACAAGATGGGCTGCTACAGGAACAGCAACAGGAAAAGGAAGACTAGGGAAAATGTGGGACTGGTGCTGAATGGGGCAGGGGAGCTGGTGACAAAGGAGACCGAAAAGCAGCTTAAGCACTCCCTTCTTCCCCTGTTTAGACATTTAAGCGTCTTTGTGACCAGTTCCATCTCTAAACCAAGGTGTGTTTCTTATTATTCCAAAGTCACTTCTATTTATCTATTTTATTGGAGGCATGCAGCAATAGCCTTTGTGTGCCATTCCTGTGTCAGAGACGGATTCTGAGAAAAGGTCTACTTTGGTGACAAAGTAATTGTCACTGGCTAGAAAGAGGAAGGAGATAGGGAAGAAGGATTCAGAAAATCTTTCTTTTCCAGATGCAGCTCTTATTTCTAGAAATTTTGTGTCTCTAATAATCCTGTGGTGTTCTGTATCATCTTGTTTTTTTCTGAAAGCATTGCCTGGTATTGAACCCAGGACTGATTCATGTGAAACCCATGCTCATCGTCTCCTTTCCAGACTGAAAACAAAATATTTGCTTTCTGCTTGCTACTATGAGCAATTTCCAACTTGCTGTGTCTCACACCTTTAATGTGGTTCTCAACTTAGAGAAAAACTATCTGTGAATGCCATGTGAGACGTCAAAATGTGTGGACACAAGACAGAGTAAGAAGACAAAGTAGACCAATCTGTACTCAAGTCCCAACTCTGTCAATACCTTTTTTTTTTTTTTTAAAATTAAAAATTGAGTGGACAAAATAGGATTATATCACTTCCCAATCTCAGACGTCTTTTCTGAGAATTTATTAGTTATCTGTCATATACTCAGGCACATTGTAGTAGTACTCTAGATATATCAATTTGATAAGAAGAAGTACCAGTTCACTTTTCTGAAAAGTGCAATTTTATAAGCAGTATTACAAAAACCTTTCAGTTCATTTGTTAAAGTGCTCGTAGTTCCTGGAAGAACATCAATGAATGTCTACAGCAATATACTACGGTTTTAAGAGTATGGCAAATATACACGTTTCTTGGAAAATAAGAAGGTAACATCCACACCAAAACGACACTTAAAAATACATTGCCAGTCCACCCCCGTCAGGCCATCATAAAATACTTGTAAAACCTGATTCTTATCACAACAGTTGTTTCCTGTTTGTTGCTGTTCATACCAAGTTTTGTGATTCGCCTGGTGTCCATTCTCCCTTTTTTAGCACAATTATAAACGCGAATTATAAAAATGTAAAACCAGTTTATACTGAATGATGTGATTACAAAATGAACACAGAGAAACAGAAAAAGAGGGAAAGAAAACTCTGCTTTCAGGTTCACTAGCACCCATTATGAATACCTAAATACGGAAAATCTCATTCAGCCCACAGGCAAGTAAATACCCAGGATGGAATCAAAGGAACATGATGTTTAACATACTCTTAATGCCAAAAATTAAATTATCAGCTTTCCATACAACTTTCAAACTAAAATCTCGTTGGCAGTGTCCCTTAGAAATAAACTAGAAAAACATGCAACAGAGAAAAATGATCAGGAAAAGGCTAATTAATTTTCCAAATGCTGCAATTCAGTCCTGGGATTAGCCCCAGCCTATACGTAGTTAAGTGCAGAACTGTCTGCCTGTGACTCAGGCTACTGTTCCATCACACTGCCTGCTCCACTGCACTGCGGCGTATCTTCCATTGACTTCAGGTAAGTGACACGCACCTCTCTACGCAGGAAATGTCAGCGAATGCCTTGTTTTGTGGTGATTAAAACAATGCACAAAGTTGTGAAGAGACCCACCGGCTCTGCTCAGGGTATATTGTGCTGTAGGCAGAAATGACATGCGCTCAGGAACTTTCAAGACCAGGTTCAAAGAAATACATGGTACCGAGAGTCAGAGGAAAAGAGCACCTCATGACAGACACATCTGCTTACTGAACACTCAAAAAAGTACTCTCAAGCATAAGATCCAAGTGGCCTTTGACTTCTGCCAGACAGTTTTACACCACTGGGGCTTTGCTACTTTCCAGTTTATGAATGAAATTGCATCCCTTGACAATCTTTGCAGACTTAATTGTGACGACTGCCAAGCACTGATATTGATGAAGAAAAGCATCTATCTTCCTTTCAGCTTCCAAAAGCTTTGTGAACAAGTCTTACAGGACAGAAAGCTGAAAAAACACGTATCTCTGAAGCTATTAACCCCACTCCAGTAGCACACAGGAGTCATTGAGAATATTCCAACTGCTGTAAATACGACATCAAAACAACAAACACAAGCTACTTGTCTCATTTACATTCAACAAGATCTACAGGTCCTGTGTAACACAGAGGAGTCGTTGGCAAAAACTACTGGCAGACAAAGGTTTACTGAAATATTTACAGGAATGATTAACGAAAGAGTCTCATGTTCTGAGTTCCAAATGGATCACATAATAAAAATGTTTAAGAAATAATTTGTTATCTCAGTGACTGTGGAGTTAGTGTAGCAAACAGATTTTTCAAACAGGAATCTGCAGAAGCAATTTCAAAAAGAACAATAAAAACAATCATCTCAGATTAAAAGAAAAAACAAAACCAAACAAAAAACCCCCAACTTTTGCCTTCTCATATAAGCTCTCCTAAACCCAAATAGCAAACACTAAGCCATCAGACGCATGCTCATCTAGGACAAATCTTCCATTTAAGACTACCAAACCTCCTTGGCTAGCCATTTACTACCACAGAGTCTAATTTGTTTATTTAAACAGCTGCTGGAGGAATAGATGAAGGGGCTGACCAATGCTCCTTAGCTCTGTTCTGTTGATTTTCCAGAGGTGGGGCAATCTTCTTTAAAGGGCAGGTAACATCTTAACCTACACCAGGTTCCTGAAAAAAGAACATTTACCTGGATTCTAAAGGTTATTGTTGCTCCACTAAATGATTAAAACAATATCTGAAGCCTTGTTTGACACAATTCTGTTTATTTGCGGTGAGCAGGCATACATCCCTCTTTCTCTGAACGCTACTCGAATAAGCTGCACTTTCTTTGCAGAGCAGCGTAAACTTGTCTTCTCAGCTACTAATGTTCTTTCCCAAAGTGTCCTTTCCCACCCCCACCCCCCACCCCCGCCCCCCTTCCAAGCCTCATTTGACAAACATGGCTACCAGAAATTCATTGTCTTTCTTTTCCAATCTGCTTTTTGTAGCTGTGGACAGATGTGCTAATCCGGATCCAAAAGAGGTTTATGTGAGAAAACCCCAATTGTTTAGCTCAGGCCATCAATTCAAACCACGTAAATTGACTGCATTGGCAGAAATTGCTCTGCTGATAAATGCGTGCAGATAGCAATATCCAAACAGGAATTCATCAGAAGCTGGCACTGATGCCTTCCAACAAAATCCCCTGAATCCAGAGGCAGCTGTCTGCCCAAAGTACCTGACACTCACAGGTATAACCTCCTGTAACCCATTTAATGCCCTAGGCCCCTTGCTTGCTTCTCTTGCCCGTGTAAAAACCTCCTTCTTGCTGAGATGCTGCCTATTTCTGATCCAGTCTCTGACAGGGGTAACCACATAAC
Organism: Rhynochetos jubatus; assembly: GCA_027574665.1. NCBI lineage: Eukaryota > Metazoa > Chordata > Aves > Eurypygiformes > Rhynochetidae > Rhynochetos > Rhynochetos jubatus. The sequence goes on from CM050650.1 coordinate 31,081,229, forward strand.
TGCACAGACAGATAAGACGACGGACAAAAAGTCACTTCAGTTGGCACTCCCATAGCAAGAAAGCTAGTTAATTAAACTTAACATTTACATGACCAGCACTTTGGACCTCCTGGGTCACTAGTATTACCCAACACAGAACCTGAAAATCTTTACTGTTAGTGGCAGCAAATATTCCCACCAACTTCACTGAAGTCTAATATCCCATACAAAATACAGATACAAAAGATACAAATGATGGCAGGTTCCAACATTCTCCATCCTCCAAAATACCGTTTAATGAAATAAAACGTGTTTAGTTTAATATCTGTCCTTTCCAAGATGACTTAAACAAATAACCACTAACGCAAGTAGTGTTCCATTTGCTATTGCAACTGGTCCCACTTCTGTCAACCTCCTTTTGTGCTGATAACCTAAAAATCTTGTAAGATAAAAATTCATCTTTGAAAAGCCTATATACAGGTTGCTTTAGAGTCCTATACTTGTGTCCATACCAATAAGGCTACTTAATTTTTAATTACGCACAAATAATGTAACTTGTGTTTACATTTATATACGGTATAAAAGCACAGAGGTTATGCTGAAACAGGAACATGAAGAAATATCTATCTCCAAAAATTAATCATAGCTGATTTATGAACAAGGGAAAGAAATCAGCAGTATATTGAAGTTTAGTTATAAAGCTTCAGACTGAGACTTACGCATAAACACTATCAATATCAAAAGCATTAAGCCTGATTAATGATTTCCTCTTCCATGTGGATGCATGAACTCATCTCAATGTTTATTTCTTCTGTCATGTATTTGAAAGCACTTGACTAATTCTTAAAACTACACCACTAAAGCAACAGTTCCTTTGACTGCTCTTTGATCTAATATAATAACTTCAGCAGCTATATTAATCTAATGATTAAGTTTGCAATTAGGTAGCTCTTCTGTGTTTTAAGGTAGAGTGAGTAGACTTTGCTCTCCATTTTGATACAAAGGCAGGAATCAATTTTTTTAAGCAAGTGAATTTTTTCTGAGGTTACTGGGCTTTGACAATCAAAGAACTACTTCCCCATTCCTCTCCTCTTAGCTTTAACTCAGTTTACTCAATAAAACTATTCTGAGTAATTTCACTTGACTCCTAATGTGTTCTGATTCCTAGTTTCCAAACAAGTTTGTAACTCTGAATGCAAATAGCTGCAAAAAAATGCTGAAGTTATTTTTCAAATCTTTTAAAGAAAATGCAACTCACGTTAGGTTGTCTGTATCTCACAATCTCAATTAAACCTACAATTTTAACCAAAATTAAGATGCCAGTAAAATTTACTATGGTTCCTTTCATTTGATTTGCCACCATGATTGCTGTGTAGTGACCTATTTATTCTCTTCAGAACGCTTTCTCTACATACTACAGTAAATATATAAAGTAGAACAGTTTTCAACTTAGGGCTATCTCTCCCAGACATTTTATTAGACGCTTGCTAAATATTCAACCATAATATACATAGTTATGTCAGCGGTTAAGAGATGAAAGCCTGCATTACTTCACTCAGGAAATGAAGTGCAGGTTTCGGTCCTTTCATTGCAATATCCTTCAGTGCATGGATCATAAATGTTTTTGCAGTGGAGTGTTCAACAAGCGGGTGATGCAATGGCTTACATAGCTAAGCCACTGTATGATTTCTAAGGCCACAGGGTTAATACATAGTGATAAACTATTCAGTTATAATTGTAGCTTTCGTGCCAGTTAAATTGAGCACTGAATATTACCCAGTTAAAACCTACTCTGTTATTTAACAGAAATTTGAATATAATGGAATATAATACAATGGAAGATTTTTTATTTCAAGTTTGGGTTTTCTAGACCTCTTACAGTCATTACTGTCTGCAATTCTTAGGTGATAAAAAGAAAGGGATCGGTGAGACTATTTTTTATAATCTTCTATACAACCCAGGGTGAAGGACTTCTCTGAAAAACAGCAATCCCCACTTCTGGCTTTAAAAGCTCTGGGGTAAATTTCTATGATGTCACTAAGACATCATTAGTCTTCCACATGAAAAGCTGGCCCACAATCAAAAATGTGAAATACTCCAGCGATAGAGTGTTGACAAACACCAATGCTGCAGCTGCCCAGATTGCATTGTAATTATTTAAAACAAAGATGAGAAGTGTAACATTCAAAAAACCAAAAGTAACATGATTGAATTTCCTCAGACCAACCAGACCAAAGTATCTTTGGTACCTGTGAATTTCATTTTACTATAAGGAAAATTAATAATTGCTACTTAAGGTAACATCTGTAACGCAGTAATGAAGCCACACTTGCTAGTTTTTTCATTAAGTAATTCCTATATATTTATTTAATTAAGAATCTCTTTTTGAAAGTAATACAATCTTCATTTTAAAATTTCAGATGACAGCAAATCTAGCTACATACTGTAGCAAACTGTTAGACAGGTTTGCCTACACAGTTTCAGTCTAGGAATAACTTTTGGCTCCTAATGACAGTATAGTGTTATTTCTCATTTAATATATTTTCCCTACACTAAAATGTTTTTACCATCACTATCAATGCATTAATTCCTGAACCAGTCCTAAAACCAGCACACAATTACAAAAGATTTTAGGTATCCTCAGGTTGTGTATAGTATTTGGCCTCATTATTGACACTTTTGAAAGGATGAGTTACAACTGTGAACTTAGTCTTGAGTCAAATTACCAGAAAACCTTCCCATGATGCTTTTGGTGTCAAAAATCCGCAGGCACTATCAATGTGGACCCTCTCCCCTTCTCCACAGACAATCAGGATTTTGTGTTTTCAGTGTCAAGGTCACATCAAAAATACATTAAGCACTGGATAAAAATAGCTAAAACTTTCAAATTGTTTCCTGCAATTGTAATTTTTCCCTTTTGAACTTGCATCTTCAAGAGGATAGACATTTATGCCTGAGGCAAAGTGTTACTCACTGTGAACAAGGAAGCAAAAATCTTTCCACATCAGCAACAGAGTAAGCTTTGTGAAGCCTTCTGCATCATATTCCACCACACCACTATCAACAAAAACACAAGAAAATTATTTCAATTTTTACCTACCACTCATTCTCATACTGAACGATAAATAAGTAAAGTTTGCATTACAGGGATTGGGTTTTTTGTTTGTTTGTTCAGAAATTTCCAGTATTTCCTTTATTTTTTAACAGTTACAATTTTCTAGCTAAATTAAAATTAGATTAAACTTTTAAGCTTAATAATCTTATTTGTGCTATGGTATTGGAGTTTCTTGCATTAAGAAAGGCCATATTCACTTTATAGAAATACACTTTACAATGAAAGGAGACGTGCTAATACATCTGCAGTACTAATGTGACAGAACCTGTACACACACAAATTCCTGTATGTTATTCAGATTAAGATAATTTATTAACCTGTAGTAAGTGACAGGGTAAAACTGAAAATGCACAGGCTGAGAAAAGTTTAAATTTGGAATTTCAAAAAAGTATATGTGAAAAAAAGCAAAGCATGAAAAATTAAATATAGACGATTTGTTCGGTAGATGGATTAAGTTTCAACCATCAGGAGTCTGTATTCTCTAAAAGTCTCAAGCAGTATTGGGACTCACAAACCACTTTACAAGTGAAACAACATCATAGGCACACCTGAGCATTTCTATACTGCAGTTTTCTCAGAAGAAAATGAAATATCTTGTTTTCTTAAGGACTGAGCTTGCATTGACTATCTCCTCCTTTGTCCAGATGAACTCATTGATATCTAGCTATAGTTGTATAAAATTTGGGTGCATGCTAGAAAGCACCTGTCCTCCTACCCTCACTTCAGAGATGCGAGATCTGACGGGTTCACGAATATCCCTGTCTTTCGGCATCACCACTTGGAAGCAGAAACCCTCTCCTCACAATGAGGCAAAGCATCGGCTTCTGGACTCACTCAAGCAAGGAGTTGGGTGGGAAACTGAAGTGCCTACCCTTCACAGCGCCAAGGCACCCCTGTTTAGTTGGTTTGTCAAGCTGATGTGTCATCATGCCAAGCCATGGAGCTTTGAACTGCAGGAATTCAGCATGACCCGACAGCCCTTTCTCTTGAGAGACAAGACATTGCTCGGCAGTGAGAGCAGCTGGTCTCCCAGTCCTGCCTTTACGCTGAGCAGTGGTTTTTTGGCTCCTGCAAGGCTTGGAACTGTACCCACATCCCTGTCCTCCCACCTCAGCCACTGCCTGTTACTGTGAGATCCCTCCAGTCATTTATTCAGACACGAGCACATTTCTTTTCCATGAGGAGAAAATCCCCACCATCCTTTTCCCATAATTAACTATTTTTTAGCAAAATCAGATCGGCAGCTGGCAGAGGAGTGAAGTAACACTGAACTTCATTCCAGTACTGCTACAGCGGGATGATCCGTGTACATCCTTCTGTGAAAAGTGACCAGATTCCATCTTATCCAGTGGACAGCAGTCACACAACCAAAGACCATGTGCAGAAAACAACGCTTTCCCCCATGCTACAGAAAATAATGCATCAAAAGAAAACTTACGTTCCAAAGTGACTCAGGAAAGCTGCGATATACTCTCTTCTCTTATGGTATCCCTGAATAACATATTGTACCTTAAAAAAAAGAAAGAAACAAACAAATCCAAGCTATGAAAAGATTAAAAAAAGCCAATGCTCCCAATTTATATTATATTCCTTGTTAAGGAAAATTTATGTTTGTCATGATATTAGTTCTGTATCCTACATTTAGCTTGCTTGGTTTCCCTAAATCCTAAAATGCCTTTAAAACAAACAGTGGATCCTGCACACAGAAAATCTCGTACGGAAATCTCTTCACTCGCTTCTAAGTAAAACTTAGTATTTCGCAATGTACTGAGGAGCTGTTTAACTACACAATATAAAGAGTGAAGAAAGCAAATGCACGACCTTGCCTTGCTGAAGTTTGAGCAGGAAGCCGCGATAGGCAAATCATAATTACCTGAACTGACAGTTGGTTAAGTGTCAAAATAACATTCTGGTTATAAAAGAAAGAAAGAAAAAAATATTTCACAACTGATCTTGGGTGTTTTCTGAAGACTGCACCTCCAACAAAATCTTCTTAACACTAAGCTCTGTCAGTGGTTTCATGCTGACTCAGGGAGCCACCTACTCAACTGTGAGCATCAATCTCCAAGGCATTCTGGGTTTTGAAAGACTTCCATCCTGGCACAGACGAAATCCAACGATACTAAACTTGGAAGACTTAAGGCAAAATTCTCCTCTCACCATGTATTTTCTTACTGATTTGAATGGGTTTATTTAGCAGAACAGTGTGAACAGGGTTTGACCCATAACAGAAACAATGCGTGTGTTGTCAGGCTGCAAGAGCATCTGGTTAACAACTGGTTACTTCAAGTACTTAATGTATGGTCCCATATGTGATTCTCTATGCAGATCCCTTTGCTTTCCAGAATGAAAACTAACATTTTAAAAACCTTTTTTCCCCCCACTGAACATGAAAAGAACAGGAAGAATATTTTTCTTGGCTATGGTAATACTAGAATTCCTTGGCTGGCAAATGCTTTCCTAAATTTTTTGAAAAAGCCTTGATACAATCATTGCTGAGAGCTATCTTGTACCTCTTAAATTCTATTTATAAACTGAGACAATTTCATAAAAAACTAAGATTATTTTGAAGGCTTTGTGTAGGATCTGAAATGTTATTTTGGGAAAAGGAAAACATGATAAGTTCGCTTAAGGGACTTTGTTTAAGAAAGGATAAAAACAGTCCTGTGTACTTGCAGATTTTAAAAACAGAAAGTAGTTTTAACAGAAAACCACAACAAAACCAACTCTAAAGATAGATTCCAATATAATTATGGAAACAAACTTTAAAGAACTTTTTCTAAAAAAGAAAATTATTTTCTTCATTTGGACAAATGATGGTAAAAATAATATATAGATACAAACAGGAGGTCTGAAATAGGCAGATTCCTAGATATTGGCCCCTAAGTTTTCTTTTGAAAATTATACTTCAATAATGGAGAAGCTTTCAAAATACTATACACACTCTTTTTTGTTTAAACAGTAAGCTAAGTGGAACACAACCTTTTCAGCAACCTTAAGTAGTTATTACTGTATAAACATCCAAGTAGAGTGCTGATTCACTTCACTTGGATGAAACATCTGAAGAAAATCACTGCAAGTACCCAAAACCTACAATGCTGACTGTGGTATGAGAACTCAGATATCCTCCAACTGGAAAAATAATATACAAATGAAACTGCTGTATTTACTACCAAAACAGGATGCTACAATGCAGTGTTGTATGATACAATGACATTTTATCCTGAATTCTAACATGTCACAGTAAGAAAAATCCACTCCAGGACCTGACCCCAAAGGTGCTTGTTTACCTGTGACAGTCATTATGCCCTGCATACGTGGTCAACTCTTATCAAGACAGTATTCTTTGCGTAGTTCACCTGAAGTATGTCCTACCTGGGAGACAGCAGAAAAACTGTCTATGGAAACGCTATAATGTGTTCCTGCAAAACAGTATAGCATATAAGGGAAAGGAAATTGAGTTCTCTTTACTAACTTACCTTGTTCGTTAGAAGCTGGCATACTTGGGGTACATAGTCGATAAGACAACCTCCACCTGGAAAGGCTGGGATGTGAAGGGCAGATGATCCTCCAAGCGCACTAGAAACAGAAGTTAATTTAACTGTATATTACACGTACAGTCCCTGGGATTTGAAAGTGATTTCTACCTGGCCCTCTTTCCTTATGCTTAAAGTCAGATGAAGTGTATTTTATGCTGTGATGATATCAAATGTACTGAGTGATACCATCTATAAAACCAGGTTATACCATGACCCACTGTTATTTAAACTACTTTAATCAGGAGTATCACTAACATGAAGCATTGTCTCAGGAAATGGCTTTTGTTATAAACAGTTCTGTTTCTTAGCCCTCATCAGTAAGATGTGGAGCACTGTAGCTAAGATACCTGGTTATTGTGGAAGGAGAGGATTTTGAGTCTTGAATTATTCAAAAAGCCACCTTCATTCAAACCGGCTAAGAATAAGCAAAATAATTTGGACTGAGGAGTAACAGATGTCCAGTTGCAAATGTCAGTCACGACATCTACTCCAGTTTTGGGCCTCCCACTACAACACAGATGTTAACATACTAGATCAAGTGGGCCAGAAAGATTATTAGGTACATGATGTAACGGGGGGTGCTAAAGGAATTGGGTTTGTTCATTCTTAAAAGAACACTGTGCGGAGGGGGGGGGGGGGCATGCTGAAGAGGGAAGTTGAAGGCATATTGTTATTGAAGGCACATTGATGCCTTCAATTACCTAATGGAAAAATATAGAGAAGGTGGGGCCAGAGTCTTCTCTGAAGTGCACTGTGACAGGATTAAAGGCAATGCAGACATGTTGCAACAAAGGAAGTTCTGGTTAGCTATTAGGAGAAATGTTTTCACAATGAGAGTAATCAAATACTGGAAGACAGGCCCAGAGGGACTAAGGATCTCTGTCCTTGGAGGTGCTCAAAGATCAGCTGAACAACTGCCGTGAGCACGCTGACCTAAGCTGGACTTGCTGTGAGGAGGGGCTTGGTCAGATATCCTCCAGAGGTTCTCCCTAGTTGATTCTATGACTCTGTTCATCCCCAGAAGGAAAGAATACGAACAAAGATATTAACTCTGTCCATGCACAGACTGGAAATCTGAATGGTAGGAATCCACAGTAATAAGATAACTTCAGAGATGTATTTAGGCACCTTAATCAATTGCTTTTATCGCAGGGCAGGAGACCGAAGCGCTCCTGTTACTGCTGAGGATAATGGCTTCTTTGGTGTGGAAAGGCCTAGCACTTTCTATTTAAATCAGGTTGTACAAGGCAAGAACCAGCTAAAGTCCATGCTACTTTCTCTTAGCAGTACTGACCTAAATCCTTCTTCCAGTCTTTTACCAATCAAAAGGGATATGAATTTGCATTGCACAAACAATCCAGAACCTTGTTGGGTACAATTAAGAAGCTTCAAAAGCTAAGTTACTTCATGGCCTCCTGCTTACATGCTGTTTCCATGAGAGATTAAACTGCCTGCAAAGAAAGTTCTCTGCAAAATAAGGCTATTATTATCCAATGGGACCTGCCCTTGTATTTTCCTCAGTACTTGATAAGATATCACTTTGGTAGGTATAAAGGTCTACAGTTGTACATCGCTTTGAAGGAACAGAGCCTACATAAATCAAAAAAAAAAACCAAACTCATAATAAGGTATATGGAAATCTGCTACTCAGGCAAAACAGTCTGGGTTCAGCAGACTGTTCACCACATGGAACAGTTCTGCAGGTCTGGATTTTGCATATGCAATGATGAAAAAAAAAAAAGCCTTGAATACACCACAGCTACATAAGAAAAACAAACAAACTTTTCCAGCAGAAGTAAGGCTTGAACAGGGTTGAGATTTTTTTTAAAACAAAATATAGTTTCCTTGTTGCTACCCCCTTACAAAAACTATTCACATGGGAATATGATTTTGCTACTTGTGGATGTTAAAATCAGTGAAGAATGACTATTAGATTATTACTAAATTGGAACATTTCTCAAAGAGCAGTTTGCTTCTAGGAAATTGAAAGTATACTGGCTCCGACAGTCTTTAATGCTGGAGAATGAAAGACTTGTTCGTGCTGGTATGTTACAAGTGGGTTGTGAACCTTACTTTAGGACCCTGGCTTTCAGTTTATTAAACTCCTTAAGTGCTTATGTAAATATATCCATAAAAGACACCAATCTCATACACAGATCAAATGGTACTGTCCGTTTTGCATCCCGCCTTGCCTCATTTGCAACAAGTCCAAATTCCCCCTCAGCATGGAGATACCACTGGAGACGCTCAGATGACTACTACAGGAATTACAGGCTCTTCTCTCGGCTACAATAGCAGGCATGAAATGAGGAGTAATCTCTAACAGATTTCACATGCAAAAAAGCTTCCACTTCTATATCATCAGTTTCCAATAAATCTTCCAGACTGAATTATTATGATTTGTGAATAAGGGCTTCGCATTTCCCTGTATCCTTCTTTTGAAAGTAGTCAATCCATAAAAACCTTGTTGACATAAATGGGAATTCAACCCTTCTCAAAGGAAAAACAGACTACTACAAGGTGTGGTTTCTGAGAAAGAGGTCCCCTCCACAGAAAGAAGGCTGGAATTTCTAGTATAATTATCCTCTGAAAACAGAATAAAGCTGTACACTATGTAATTTACATTCTGTAGAAATAATTATGGGTAGGGAAAATTAAGAGTGGATAGGCATCTTTGTTCCCTCTCTTGGGTCAGAGAATCTGCTTATTAAATATTTTAATAAAACACTGCCTTTGCACAGGACCTTGCCACTGACCATCTCAAAATTTTCTATAAACATTCAGCAACTAAGGTTCATCTGCATTATGAAACTGATATTTATTTTTAAATATGTAAGGAAGCTATTGCTCAGTTTGTTTTGACTATGCTGGATTATGTCTCTGTCATGGAGACATAGGAACATTATTTGCAGGACCTCACAGGGCAAGAGGCTATAATAATTCCTTTGACCCTGTAACAAACCTGCAGCTGAAGAAAGAAGTGACTTACTCAATATCAAATGAGAAGGGCATGTACAAAGTGCAAGGAAATATGTAGAATGGAGAAAATAAGGCAAGAGAATTTCAGCATGCAGCTCAGTATCTAATGCTGCTTTTTGAGGTCCCTCAATGCCCAATCAAAAGAAAATGTTTAAGATAAAAAATGCCATAAGAAGACTTTTATAGTCAAGGACATTCTATTTGCCAAGAGATTTCACCAGCACAAGCTACAGATTCCTGCACGTCAGACCTGTTTTCTAGATAGCTGAGCCTCTTGGAGCATAGATCTCACATATCTCTGTTTATGATTAAGCTTTCCTTCTCAGTAATGCTGTTATACACCCCTCATAAATAAAACACACGTTCATATCCAAGACTAAAAACAACTATAACATCACATTATCAGGTTTGGTGACAGTCATTTTATCAAGATGACAAAAAATAAAACCAAACCGTCAAGATACAATGAGGAAGTTATTTTGTATTTAAACACAGACAAACTAATTAATATTGCTTCCCTATAGCTTCCGGAGTGAGTCTAGTTCAGCACAATCAACTGAGCTGTGTTTGATTTTTACTCTATGCTTTCCGGTAACCTGCTGTTATTTAAAGGCTAAGATTCTAACAGATCCTCATAGTGGCTTTCTGCAATTATCATAATTCATGAAGCAAGAGTCTTAGTGGATGCTCTTTCGTTAGGACTGGTAGCAGATGAAGATAAATACATGGTAGATCTACCTACCTATGAGATAAGGTTGCATTAACACATTGGAACACAAAGACCTGTTGGACTCAGCATTGTATTCACTTGCTCTTACTCTAAACCTACTCAGCTCTGCCAAACAACTTCGTACACCTCATTTTAAGATGGACTAGCGACTCCTTTGCAGTAAGTTCCTGCTTTCCTGTGTTTCCAGAGTGTCAGACACAAGGCGGTTCTGATCCACGGTCTGTGAATTAAACTGGATTTTGCGAGGAACTCACTACTGAATTCAACAAGAGCAGCAGTCAGCCGGCATTAATAGCAGTTGTGTTCTGCGACACGCTGAAATACAAGTGCAGAGAGCGTAGCTGGAGTATGTTTACATTTCTGCTGTTGACTGGTGCATTCCAAGTGACTTGCTTTGTCTCTCAATGGATCTATTTACTGAGTCCCACATACAAAATGCAAAATTCTTTCCCATTTCTTGATAGCATATAATTACATTAAAATGTCTTTCTCAAGAAATGATCCACATAGCATTACTTCACAGGTTTATGGAAGTGCCTGGATTTGTTCTTGAGTATTTATGTGTAAAGAACCAGTTGTTTCCCCTTCCTTAAAAACATCACTTCACTAGAGATGAGGGGTGCTTCCAAGTCCCAAGCTCAGAAGACTGGGTGGTTTAGCAAGGCAGACTTAGAGGCACAAAGGAAGATGCTCCTACTCCCATCCCTACCCTGCACCTTTCCCTAGAACTCTCCCCATTCCCTCCGGGGTTTGTCTAGTTCCCCTAACCTCTTTTCATTCACCCCACCTTTTCCCTGCAATCCAAATTGCTTCCCCCTTTCTCTGAGCAGAAAAATGTGGGTTTCTCTACATTGGTGGGAAACAAAATGAGCTGAAAAGTGAAAAAACTTTTGAGTCTGAAGAATCAGGATTATTTCATACTATCCCCCTACATCTTGCAGGGTCCCACAAGAATAAAAAGATCCCAGTTTATAAAGTTATAACAGGTTATGGCACTACAGTTTAGCATCTACACACATGTAATACTGCCTATATATTTTGCTCTCTCTACCCGTTACCCTTCCCCATCTCCCAAAATTGCATAAGCTTTTATTTGACAGAAGTATGCCAAAGAAAAGAACATCTACAGAAAAGTTTCATGCTCTTGAAAGGAGGTACCTTGCACAATGGCTGTTATTTTGCTCCAAGGGGGAAAAGAATAAATCACATGTATTTGGGAAAGAGGACCAGAACTGTAAGAAGAATCATACTTACGCCTGAATACAGTGTGAACATAGCATTAAAGAGCTTTCTACCAAAAGAAAGTGGTATATAATACTGATTGCACTCAACAGTGTTCCTAATCCAACGTATTCTTTCTGCAAAACCCACATAAAAGAGGGAAATGACAATTTCAATGATTGTGAATGATACAGCTGAAGATTTGTCTAGCTTTGAAAATGTAAATAAACAAAAAACTTGCCTCTACAAGGAAAGACTTTTTATACCGGTTTAAAATAACTAAGAGCTTTTCTCTCAGCGTGGCCAATGTTAAAACATGTTCAAATCTATGTATAGTGTTGGAAAGTAGACTTTAGACTTTATAGACTATAGCCCTTGCTTTTACTGGGATCCACCCTTCTTAACTCTCTGTAAGTTTTCACCTGCCTTATTTTGAAACTGAAGCACGTTGCAGACCTACGCAGGCATTTACAGGGTTTATTACTCATGATGGTTATAAGCAAGAGTAGCCTGAAGCATGTGGAAAGAAATTCCCTTCTTTTTGCTCTTTTTTCCTGTTTTGAGACTCATGGTAAGGTCTTTGATCTCCTTCACCATTCTCCTTCTTCTTTGTTGCTGAAGTAAATAGCTGACTTCCCCCCCCCCCCCCCCCCCCCCCCGCTTTTGCAGTTTCATCACTTTAGTACATTACACCATTTGGCACAGGAGACACTAGGAACCACATCAAATAAAAGCACGTGACCACAAAAGCTGCCTTACCAACCATGATCCCATATTTGCTGTCAGTTTACCATTTTTCAGACTTGCTCGACCATAACCAAATCCTCCCTATCACACAAACAACGTGGTGCTTGGCAGAAGCCTTGGGATAGTGCTTCGATCAGCAGTACAGAGCTTAACAGTAAGATAACAGAATATTACTCACTACTGAAAAATTGGTCAGCCCAGGTTTGTGACAGTGTTTTCTCCCCTTTCTGGTATTTAATATATTTAACATATTGCTTGCCACTCAAATCTACTGCAAATCAAAGTGTGTTCACAAAAAGTTTCCATTCTATTTTTAAAGAAGCAATTTTTATTTACAATTATTTCTACTTCAACACTGCTAAAACAGAAAGGTATGTTTTCAGATAACAGATATAATCTAAGGTATCTATATCGTTGAGTGTACAGAAAAAAACCCCACAATCACAAATAGACCTATAAGGAAAACTATGCCAAATCTACTTATTTGGAGAAAGAAACCCAGTCAAACTCAGACTAAAAGTCTGCCCGTTAGAGCTGACTGGATAGTACCATCTTTTTTTTCCTTGACCTAGTAGAGGTTCAGGGTAAATACCTCTGAGCTCCTCCTGACTAATGACTGGAAAAAACCCATGAAGTCATCACTGTAAAAGGAAATACTAAAACCAAAATACATTTTAGTTTCACAGACTGTGCAGAAAACTGCAAGTCAGACTTGCTGAGCTTTATTTGCAGCTCTTCTGCTGACTGCATACGTTCTAGCATGTTATTGCAACCCGTCTGCTTTTCTGCTTGCCCACCTATAATGTCCAAATGCTTATACTGAAGAGCACTGAAGTTTAATAGCATTCACAGAAGTGTATAAAACTGTGGGATGAAGTCATCTGTAAGTGCTAATGAATACCGCTTTGTTTGGGTTATTCCGAGTTCTGCTGCAGGTAAAATTGTCAAAAAAAAAAAAAAAAAAGAGTTTTCTATAATGTATTTCCTATTTTAGACAGAGTGGCTATACCAAGAAAAGTTTTACATTAACTCTACAGATTCTGGGTTCTAGCAGGCTTTAACCTAACAGACTTACACACAAACCATAGCTTGGGTGATCCAATATTGAAAGATTTATGGGGATAGGAGCTCTGTCCCCAGGATTCTACTCCTCCTCAAGGGAAAAAAAAACCCAAACCCAAGACGCATGAGATGAATAGATAGCTAACCATATAATTAAATTAGAATATATTTCTTTACTTCCATGGCCAGACTCAGAGCTGGAAGGCGAAAGAACAGATACTCTTGCAGCATAAATTTTTCTTACTGCTACTTCATAGTATAAAATCTGAAAACGCTACTGTTTCCTCTGTATTGGATGAATCAGGACTGGTGGGATTTTGCCTTTGCCTAATGGGTCTTTATACGCAGAAAGGTTCTGCATAAGGGGGACTGAGAGGTTTCCACCGCCCTGCTGAAGAAGTGAAAAACCTGGGCTGCCAGTGATGGAAAAGGGAGCTCTCCACTGAGCTCAGGTCTCACACTCTCTGAAACATCAAAACCACGCAAGGGTAGGGGCAATGGCCATAAACTGGGAAACAGAAGGTTCAACCTGAACGTGAGGAAACCCTTCTTCCCTGTGAGGGTGACAGAGCACTGGGACAGGCTGCCCAGAGAGGTGGGGGAGTCTCCTTCCCTGGAGACTTTCCAAAGCTGCCTGGACTTGTTCCTGTGTGATCTGCTGTGGGTGATCCTGCTCTGGCAGGGGGATTGGACTAGATGAACTGTAGAGGTCCCTGCCAACCCCTAACACTCTGTGAATCTGTGTAACATTTACGACTCAGCTCGGACACTTCATGCTTCACAGCAGCAGCAGGCGGTATATAGGCACTCTGCCTACGACGGTCATCACACTGCTTTCCTATATGGGCAAGGGGACCCACTTTTATAAACTGATCCCTAGTTTACGATAGACAGCCTGGGCAGGGAGCAGTCCAGCAGAACCGACCACCCTCTGGCACCTCCATCACACCTCAAGGTACAAACTTCAGGAAAAGTCCAAGGAAGTGTAACAGAAATTATCAACAAGGCTTCAGTGTGTGCAGTGGCTTAAAATTCAGGTTAACTTAGCCTGTGTTAACAACATCACTCTAGAAATTACCACACAGTACAGAAATTTTGGTCACTTAGTGATTCTGACAATATAAAACCAAAGCAACTATATTTCAAACTGATTCAAAGTATTACAAAACACCATATGCTTAAAATATAGAATTATATTTCATAATACACTACAAACAAGTTTAAAAAGAGGATATGAGAGGTTCCATAGGCTAGAGAAAGAGTGTGATTCTTTCTTACAAGGCTCAAAAATTCTGAAAAATGTTGCTTTTGTGTTGCAACTTACCACATTTATGCCCCCCTCAGTTTTTCCACAAAATAACCCACAATAGCAAGATGTATTACAAATGCTATATTCTCAGTCATTTGCGGCAAATAATAATGAAAATTCATAACAAATGACATAAGATCTGAATTTAGAGACAATTTTTATGATCTCAAAAAAAGTAGTTTTGGTCATGTCTCTCCTTACCCTTTCCTTCCCCCCTCCCCAATGTGTTAGTTACTAATATTAATTCTCCAACACAGTATTATTTAATGAAAACAGTTATAAGAAGACCTGAACAACTTGCTAGATGCCTCACAGTTTAAACAGGAACTGTAGGAGAGAAACCCAGAGAAATGGAGCAGCAGCAAACACCACTGGACAAAAAAAACATGTAAGTAAGATAAACAGCGTGGGCAGATAAGAAAAGAAAGAGAACACTATGCAATCCTATTTTGGTTTTACTTCCAAAGACGTTAAAAAGCAGTAAGTGAAGACTAAAACAAATAATGTAAGATGCCAGGAAAAAGACCATGTAGCTTAACCTACAGTGATTGTCTTCTGTACGGATCTCAGTAAGAAGAGCAATTGTAAACAGGCTGGAGACTTGACACAACTAAGGCAGAACAAGAGTTTGAGTGAAGAAAGAGTGAACTATAACCTAATTGTAACACTTTTTCATCCTGCACTGATTTGAGATGCCAACACAAAATGGGGAACTTGTTGAAAATGATGCACTATCCCTGCTTCTCCTTCACATGGACTGTGAAAGAGGAAAAGCGGAATCTGTTATCTGAAAATTTACTTTTCAACTTCCTGTTCTTCAGAATTGTACTTTTGATGGCATTACCTGTTTCGCAGATATATTTATAACCACCTTAACTGTGAATATATAGAGGGTACTCTAAGTAACAAGTAAAATAATACTGGGCATTGCCTCTTCTGCTTCAAGGGAAAAATGTATTAACTTGAAGTGCGCTCTCAAAGGAACTAGAAATTGCTTATGCGTAGCATGAAGATGGGAGCTGGGAATTACAAACTCTTGCATAAACAAGAAAAAAGAAAAAGACTAGAGTGTTGTTAACCTGTGAGCAGTATTCTCCTCTGAAACAGAAAGACTCAATCAATTAATGAAAGAATCGAGGATTTATTTATGGTGAGGATCACTGGAAATTCCCCTGCACTGAAACCTGGGGTGGTAGGTTAGACAGTGCTTGTCATCATTTAAGATATTGATCTGCTCTTTTATCATCCACTCTGCTTTAGTGATGGAGATCTCCCAAACAATCCCACTGAACAGAATATTTATAACAAGTCCACGTGAACATTCTCTTATCATCCATTATGAATGGATATCCATAAAGTGGATAACATAAATTAATAACTGTTCTAAGATGGTATCAGTTTTATTTGCAAACATATGCCCTATATACCTATAATTTCTTATCAACCTTCCAGCATGCATTCAATAACGTGCAGCTTACTATGTATTATCACAGTTCACATGTCAGGTAGTTTTCTAGTGCTCGTACTAAGCTCAGTTAAGCAGCAGTGTCTTTATCACAAAGCAGAAAAAAGAGTGTTAAAAAACTGTATGACTCCATTGCCTTCCTTGCCCAGTTTTCATCTTTTTCTGAATAACAACAGTCATTTCCTATAACGCACAGCCTTTTACGTTTTATGGTTGCACATGCTTATATTGTTCCTTATTTATGTTCCCTAATCTACCAGTTAGATTACAGTAATTATCTTATTGTTAATCTTTTTCCTGATATTGCTTAATGGCTAACACTTACAGTGACATAAGTAATTTTGTAAGCATGCTATTTTTTGCCTCTGTGCTAAAATAATGCTGTGTTGTAGACTTCTCCCACATAAACAAATTTTTCCGTTCTCCTTAGGCCAGACAGTAATCCTCATTTGTGGATCTCTTCTATCTGGAGAAACATTTTATGTAAGAAACATCCTGTCCCCTGCATCATCAGCATCACATCTGATTAGCTTACATGAAGAACGAGAAATGCAAAGTACTGAAAGGATAAGAAATCTTGCAGAAAAACTTCAGAAATGAAATGAGAGCAACATGCTGGAAAACTTCTGGATATGAAGTTGAGCATTTGGGTCATTGATAAGAATGCCCGAGGGAGGCAGAAAGTTAGAGGAGAAAAATGTTTTTCTTTCATACATCTGGCTTCTGACACTGATTTCCATGTGTACGCAGCATGATTAAGGGGCATTCTTGCTCAGATCTTGAAATTGGCTTTATCTTATGTTCACAAACGATGTGGAATGCTACAAGTCTGGTCTGGTGCTCCCGCTAAATGCTCCAAGAGGCCTACTGAGCTCAGGTTTTATGTAAGCCAAATACACTCACATGTGGACGCAAGGCAAGAGAACATCATTTTTTTCATGTAAACACAGCCACTGTGGTTTGACAAGCTAATAAGAACCATGTTAAACCCTTACTCATTTAACAAGATGATACGAATCTGCTCGGATGGTTTTTACAGCCCCTTTCAGAATCTTTACCACACGCATTTGGTAAGTGTGTTTTGCTCCTATGAACATAAAGAATTCAATATTCATCCTAATACATATTCTCTTCAAAACAGAGGGAAGCAGAGCTATGCATCACATCGCACAAAGGCAGCTTTTGGTAGGTGGGAAGACTGGAATAATTCCCAGAAGAAAACGTTGGCACTTTGAAACCTTGGTTTATATCAGAGATACCAAAGGTTCCTTCTGTAACAAGGCAGACACAGGTCTACTTTTAAAACAAAAAATGAAAGGCAGAAAATAAAACCACGGGTCTCACTGAGTTAAAAATCAAAGCAGGGACCCCATACACGCACAAGAAACTGGAAATTTCATAATTTGCAACTCAGAGCAGCGCTTCGTTGGTCAAAAGGTGAACACAAGTGTTCCCGGGATTCTGTTTTCACTGATGCCTGGATTTTGTTCATGTGGTGCAAGACAAAGACTGGAGCAAAAATCCTTTCTACACAGATCCCCCTTTTCCCAGAAGAGATTATGAAAGTGCATAGTGCTCACACAGACATCAATCCGGCCCAAGTGGAATGTACACACTAGCATCCCATAAACCTCCCCTAATGCAGGCCCTCTTTCCCTCACAATCTACAAGTGCTTACATGGTCACCGACAGATAAAAATTCCAACTTCACGTTAGTACACCTAATCACCTTTTAAAGTCTTGATTAATATAACAATGTTTAAGGGCTTCAGTGCATTTGCAAGCCGAGTGCTTAGATAACGGGGTGGCCTAAACGTTGTCTGCAAGTAGATGTATTTACAAATAAATATCAGATGCTTTGATAGTCTTTTTAGTTGAAGAATGACATGTTCAGAAAGCTTATCACCTTTTAAATCATTTACATTCTGTATTTTAATAAGACTGAAGATATTTGGATTCTACATCTAGAATAGCTTCCTAAATTAAATATTTTCTTTTTGGAAATTATATATGAAGTCTCTTAAGTCCTAGAGATATGTTAAAAAAAAAAAAAAAACCCGAACCAAAAAAACCCACACCACCAAACAAAAAATGTTACACTGCCTCAAGCACTAATAAGAGAAGTTTTCAATAAGAATAACAAAGGAATGGTTAAAAATACAAAACACCACAACCCTTGCTTTCCTGCTCCCTCACTCTTGAAATATTAGAAAGCAATTTCTCTTTGTTTTCTTCCCAACCAGTTCTTCCCTCGATCCCTTCAAAAATCAAAAGCACCAACTGACTTTTTAATCTGGTAATACAACCATCAGCTATGCCAGTGTAAAACCAATACTGCTACAAAAACACTCTAAAGCAATAAAAAGGTAAAATAAGTAATTGAATGAGGCCCATTCTGTGAACTAAAGTTAAAACTCAAAACAGATGAGAACTACTTTAAAGAAACCTTTCCGCCAATAGTGGCTGATTTCCAAGTCAAAGATCTGCCATTGGCCAACAGAGATTTGTTTACAAAGATAAATTGTGTAACAAATCCCATTACATTCATGCTTTGCCTGCTTCAGCTTTCTGACACTTTCTGTTAGTATTACTATTAGTTATATTAAGACTTCTAGATTATAGGCTGATAATCACTCAATCTGATGAAGACTACGATGTCTTCCCAGCATATGTATGTGTTCTTTTATAAAGTTCTTCCATAATGGAATATGGTTTTCTATTTTTTTTTAAAGACTTCTGTACCGTATGTAATGCTCTCCTAAAAATATCAGCTTTTAATTGAATTGACATTTCACCCATTATACAATATACAGGACAAATTTTTTTATTTACTAAATCATAAGTGAAGCGGCTGCTAATACTGTCCTATGTGTGTCCCTGATTAGGAAACTGTTGTAATTATCTTGTATGGCTAGATAACAGAATGTGGTTTTAATACTTACTCTAACTTTACCTATCAATGAGTTACAGAAAAAGAATTTATGCTCAAGGTGAAAATATTCTAATTTTTGGCTGCAAATGTTTACATTCTAATTGCATTTGGCTGTTTCTACCAGCAATAAATATTAGCACCACGTTGGAATCTTCTACGCTATCCATGCATATGTTCAGATACCTTGTACTTTTATTTCTTTGAAGTCCTTTAAAGTTTGATTTCTTTAAAGTCTTTAAGAAGGAGTCTATGCTATACTATTGTATGCTAGTAAAAGTGCATTAGAACTCACAACTACTTCAGAAGCTGGGTATGACCAGAATTTCTCAAGGAGGTCCTCAGCATCATTCAAGATGAAGTTTACTATTGAGTCACTTCAGTTTAGCCAAAATTCTTTTTTTCATCAGCTAATAATATCATAGTGTCAACAAAATCCCTTCAATACCAACTTCTAAGGCAGGTTACCCATTTTCTCACTTTACAAAATTTAAAGATGACGTGCCACACTGTCTACACTATCTATCTGTAACTGCAGAAGCGCATGATTTCGGACCTAGACAGCTTTGCAAGCTTTTTTTATTGTGAAGATTTGTTGCTCACAAAAGTTATTTTTGAATTGACTAAAGAATGTAAAAAATGAAACCTTCAGTATTATTTAAATCTATAAATAATATTTTAGAATTCTAGTTTACCTGCTAACCCTGGGTCAGGAATAGCTGATTTGGGGCTTCTACATGCTTAGGTTATTATTTTGTTGTGAAGACTGAAGTTCTCAGAAATCATATGCTCTTTGCTCTTTCTTCTGTTTCCTGTCTTCAACATACAGGCCATCATCGGTTGGTTTTAAGTGAATTATAATGAATGTGTTAACTTACGAAGATTTTAGGTCTGCTGCAAAGTTGGGAGTAAAAAAAACCCCAACAAACTGACCATACAAGAATAAAAAAAATACAGTTCTGAATTTAAATCTAAACTTTCCTGCATATGACCTCTGTCCATTGGGCTTCCTTCTTCCAAATGCCTGAAGGCCTTGCCTCTAACAACTACTACTATTATTAGTGTTTCTTTGGCTAATGGTCAATTTTAGTTTTCTTTAAAATTTTCAGGAGTTACACGTACGCTGGACAAATCTTAGTCATCTCCCTCTTTCAGATTTTAATCTTTCACCAAGAGTTCAGGGTGACGATGCAGTTCCAGAATACTATACATGCCCAATTTCACTTCAAATTAAGAATCAGCTACAGGTTTTTAAAAAAGCAGCTGTTTTGGAATGCAAATGAGGGAATGATATATTTGATCCTCTTACTTAGGTAAATTCTTATCCACCTTGATTTAAATTAAAAATAGGCTTAGAACCATAGGATTCATATCTAATATATTGTTTTCATGCTAGAAATAGAAAGCAATAGCAAGGTAGGGTCTTAAAAAAAATTGTTTAATTCTCACTTCAGGAAGGACAGAAAATCAAGCATTGCTCTTATTTTGAACCAGTGTACATAAAAAAAAGGGGTCAAATTTGGCATGGTATATGCTGGATACAATACACTATATACAGATTTCAGTTGTTATAACCTTGAACACGTAAATCCTTATCTGAATGTCTATTTGGATTTGGCGATAAAATGAGCTATTGCCTTTACCCATATAACCACCTGCATCTGTATGACCCTCGTGCGCACGTTTGTACACAAAATGCGTAACAGTAAGTCAAATAACACTTCTTCTTTTTCCCACCCCCCAAAAGAATCACGATTTCAAAGTCTGAGTTCCCACATCAACAGTAATTTGCTCATCCTTCGCACATGTGCTGTAACAACACAATGCCACCAATGCTAATGCCATACCAATAGATGGGCATGACTACTGCAGGTTGATGAATTACTTCTTTATATTGCATGAGTTTTAGGTGTGTAAACATCAGCTATAATTTTCCAAGGATGTAATCTCTGTATTTCATTTATTCCTGAATACCTGCCAGTCAGTGTTTACCTACCTGTGTTTGCTTATATTGGGACTATTCACAGCAAAATAACAAGGAAGCACAGTATCGAAGTTTGGTTTCCAATGGACTTCTACACTGCATCAGACTGACTTTTTAACTGAGTTGTGTTAAAGACACAGCACAGCATGAGTTCACTCCTTATTAAACATCAGAGAAACCACACAGGAAAGATACCCTAAATGCCTTGGCCAAAGGAAAAGCTTCAAACGGTGTTCAAGCCTTGTAAAACATCAGAGAATACATTCAGGATACAAATCTTGACTGAAGAAAGGGCTTTCTGATGTTTAATAAAGCATGAATTCTGACTGAAGCACTTCCTAGGATTAGAATATTCATAATTTCTTTCTCCCATATTGACTCTGTTCACAGAATAGTTACTCAGGGGCTTCAGCCTTTCCTTCAGGTGGCATTAAGAGAATCTTTTTCTAAGTGGATTCATGAAACTATAGGAACTTTGTATTTTTAAGACTTCTACCCTCCTGTCAAATTTTTTAAAGTGGCCAGCAGTCTCAAAAAATGTCTGGAGGGCAGAAATGACAGATACCTGTAGGCAAAGACAAAATGATCATACTAATTTTATAGGAAAGAGAGCTAATTTTCTTAGGAAGCCAGATTAAAAGATAACCCAGGTTTCCCACCACACAAAGTATCTAAGGAAGAATTTACAATTCCACTGAAGTCCTTGGCAGAGCTTACCAGTGGGAACGCAGCCAAGACCTCACCCTCAGCCTATGCAGTAAACTAAAGCAATTCCAAAAAAAAACCACCCCACAAAACCCACCCTATTGATTACCCTGAAAGCTTAAATAAAGGAGTGAGAAGCAACTGATTAAACTCCCATTTCACGTGCAATTCAGAGAGATGGATAGTTTTTCTTCAGACACTTCCTGAATAAGAACAGGTATAGGAAATTTCACCCCATTAGGTAAATCATTTGTCAAAACCACTGTTGCGAGAGCTTCTACAAATACCTTCTTAACCACAGCCCCAGGACTGCTAATATACTACTAGTAATCTCCTTTCTTTACCATTAAGGCACACAGGTGCATACACGAAAGAGCGAGTTCATATAAAGTTCTGTAAACCTGAGGTGCCAGAGGAGGGTATAACTCAACACTGTCACAGAAAAAGGTATTGATGCCCCTGAGGGAGGGAAATCTGGATAAGTGAGACAAATATGCTAGTCCTAAGGAAGCTTCAAAGCAGTAGTCATTTGAAGCAGTTATCACACATGGAAAACCTCAGTCCAAAACTGAAAAATTTCTAAATAAAAGAAACAAAAGAAAACTGTTTATAATGGAAAACATGAGGCAATTTCCAACTGTAGCAAATTTCAAAGGTCCTTAGCTCTCCCAGCTTCTAGCTTTACTGGAAAGCAGGAGTTGCTTAATACCACTGAAAATATCTGACAAACTGCTTTTAGTCTAAGTTTAGAGATGTGACCTTTTTTTCCCCCCCTCAAAGCTTCAGACCAAGAATCCGTTAGTCTTCATAGTTCAGTTTTGGACACGCTATGCATTTATGAAACTCTTCTTAGGCAGTACCCACACTCTAAAATTTAAAAGTCTCCATCAGCCAATTTTACCCTCTTTTTTTTTGGGTTTTTTTTTTTTTTTTGTGATCTTGGAGCTTGTGTTAGAGAAAAAGCTGTGTGAATTTCTGGTAGTTTCACAGAAAGTTTACTAATCTTGCTCAGTGGGTGGGAAAAGAAGGTGAATGAGTCAACACAGGGAAAAGAATGGTCAAAATAGCAGAAGGTGATGAAAACTTGCTTATGTTCACTGGGTACAGGAGAAAATAAGAAATGGTAAAACTTCCCTAAGTTAGAAAATGGTTTTTGTACTTTGCCCATCTCCCCCAGTGTGAATTTAAAAAAAAATAACACAAAACACGTGTCAGGGAAGGTCCTGTTTTTCCACAAACCAGTTCTCCTCATTTATTATATAACCCCAATGCTATCTAAAATACGTTGTACAAACAGAGAGTTACTGGAACATGTCCTTGCTGATCTTGTTTCTTCCACCATTTGACTTTTCAGAAAACTGATCATATTTTTTTGTTCTTGTAGACTAAAGAGAAAAGGAAAAAAACCAAAACCAAACCCAGGAACCTGCTCTCAGAGAGTTGTGTCTAGCAAGATTTTCTAGTAAAAGCTACTCACTGATTTGCTACAGATTTACTGTAAAACAATTGCCTGTTACGCAAGGATAGTTAGCTCCTGGAGGACAGAACCCCTCCAGCAAAATGCAGAAATGCTGCTGTTCACACCTATTTGAACTGTTACAACTCTCTGGACCTCAAACTGTTTCCATTTTGGTGAGTGTACTACTTACTTTTTTTTTTTTTAAACTTTCCTTTAGTTGCTCATAAGGATGCTCAAAGACAGGTTGTTGAAGTCAGTGCAGGTCATCTGTTGCACTGATGATGGGCACCACAAGGGAAAACTCAACAGAAATTTAACATTAACAAACAGCATCCTAAGAGCCCCAGGTATCCAGAGAATCGCCATCAGTGTTTTTAAGCACAGCAAACTTCTACTCAGAGAAGACCAAGTTAAAGAAGGTGGCCATGAAAGTGACAAATACATGATGAAAATTGGCTTTTGTTCCCGGGAGGGCTTCATTACGTTTTAGACAAATGGGTAATGTCTTCATTTCAGAACCTCCCTCCAAGCATGTATGCGTGCATACACACTACGTAAAAGCTATACTGACTCCTTCCCAGTTAGGGGGCACACCTGTCTCTCACTCTTACCGAAGCTCTTTGAAAGAGTCACTAAGAACTAAGAGTAAATAATTAGCTCTAACAGCAGCGTTAAGTCAGCAGGGGGGGTGCAGTCCAGTGACAATACGTTATTTAGGGTAGTCAAGACAAGTTCCGACCATGAAGAGTAATAAACAGTCTTTGAAGCAGAACAACTGGATGACTGCAAGAATTAGGAGATTTAACACAGATGAATATGAAGTGACGCATGTGGAAAGAACAATCCTAACCGAAAATATAAAATGATGGACACCAAACTGAACATACAGCGGAACTCAGGGTTACAACTGACAGTTCAGTCAAAATGTCAGCTCAGCACTAAATAAAAAGCCAAAACATAAGGAAGTATGGGATTATAAGGAAAGAAGTACAAAGTCATCTGTGGGACGACTCAGTCTGTAAGCAGAAAATGGGGGCAGGAGGATGACTGAGACCCATAACATGATGAGTGATGTGGAAAATGTGAATAAGCATTGACTAGTTGCTGTCTCTTCCAACACAAGTGTAGTGGTCAGCATTACACCTAACAGGAGATAGGTTCAAAACCAAAAAGGAAACAGATCTTCATGCAAGATGTAGTGGAGTTATGACATACCCCGTTGCAATATGTTCAAAGGATAGGCTGGACAAGCCCATGGGAGAGAAATTCATTCAGGATTACTGAATACACGTGATTCAACCCCGAGCCACCAATGACTCAGGGCTGGAGAACTATTAGGGCAAAATATCCTATGTGCTAGCCCTTTTTCCATAAACTTTGGTATCATTTTGCACATGCATGCGATTTTCTAGTTGGGCAACATATTTAGATACTACTTCAAGGCAGTTCACAGTGATAAATTTTAATCACAACACATCTCTCTATTAACATGAAAAATAAAACTACTATCACAGCATTATATGATTAAAATAGGTATTAATCATTTAAATAATGGGGTTTGCTTAAAAATGCAATGAAAGTGGTTTAAGTGTAACCTGAACTAATAGAAGGGGGGAAAGGCAAAACTTCAGAAGGGCTAATATTGCCCTTCCTCCCAGAGAAGGTTTACAAGTAACTAGTTTTGTGATCCGCAAAATTAAAGGTACCTTCAAAAAGCTCTACGTTTGATAAAAAGAATGAAACACTGAAACAAATAGATCCTCCTTTGAATACCTCAATTGCTTTGCAACAAACCACCTGACTTGTCTGACATGAACTCAGGCTGGGTGGAACCTCTGGAAGAGCACACTGTCTGAAGGTGTAGGACCCTGCCCTCTTCTGCAAGTACAAGTGATATGCCAGGGATCACAATGACGTTTTTAAAAATGCACAGCTCTGCAAAACGTACTGTGCTAGCTTCCCCACCCCAGCTTAACATACAATCCCTCTGACAATATCAACAGTTGCCTAACATTACATTTCACATACCACCACGATTTGGATGGCATGTGCTTGTTTGAAAGAGAATTTGAAACATTAACAGTTGCCGTGATGAGGTTTAAGAGGAGAGTGAAGGAAGTAAACTGAGAATCAAGGTTACAAAATGGCTCTATTCATTCCTCCGTGGAGATGAAACACTATGAACCAAACCCCAAACACTATTTACTTTGGGAAACAGAGTATGTCAAACTTCTCAGAGTAGGTGGAGTCAAATAAGGACACAATTGGCCTAAAGACACCACCAGCAAATTCCTGTGCACAGCGATATCACTGTGTACAGGTACAGCTGGCTGCAAGATCCTGAGAGGGGAGGGCAAGCAAATCATATCCCTCAAACACGGTGGTGATTTAGGGATGCACTTATGCACTAGTGAAGATCCACATACAGGTGATGTTGGAGTTACGATTAAAGGTCTTATAGCAATCACAAGTATTGCTGCTAAGGCCTCTTACATGAACAAATTTTTTAATTAGCCAATGCTGCTGCCTGCTTCTACTTGTGTGCTCTTTGTTTTCAAGCCACTGCAGGATATAGTAGAGATGTGGGTGATGGGAGATACAGCTGGCTCTGTTGAACCTTTCCTGAGAGGTGGGGGGGAAAGGGGGTAAAGACAACTACAATCATTTTACTTGATGCCATGTTCTCCTTTGTTCGGTCTTTGATAGAGTTATAATGCAAGCTCAAGTTGATACTTGAGGTATTTTTATTAATGGGAACTTGAAATAAAAATATGAGCAAGTACAAATAGAGAGAACAATTTATTAGGAGTTCTGCAAATTAGCACACCTCAATACTAAAATCTACAGTCCATGAAATAGTTTTCCATAGCACAGCAACAACAAAAGCATCTCCACATGAGCCCTTCAAACTCAGGATAAAAGTTGAAAGGAATGCCCCCTAAGCACGGGAAGTAAATTCAGTAGCTATGGTCAAATTCAGTCCTTGGCTATTTCACTGGGAGTTCAAACAAGACTTGTCAGAATTACAGCATGGAAGACACTAGCAGACCGAAGATCTGTCTATGAGGAATTAAAAGACCACCAACTCCACTGGTGGTCCAACTTATTGCCAGTTGCCATTCGGTTTCTTTGCTGTATTAAGATTAGTTAAACAGTGATCATTAATAGATTTCCCAGCCTTCCCTTTCTTACTAACTTGCCCCCATCCCTGAACACTGTAAAAGGTTGGGGAACTGATGCTGTCCTGTAAGACACAGCAAAAGCTCCAGCAGTAAGGTATCAGAAATTTCCTACTGTAGAAGCATATAGGTTGTATATTTAAGCATAATCGGCTTAGGAAAAACAGAATACCAAAAAGGGGTGGGGTGGGGGGTGGGGTGAAAAAAACACTTAAAGTTTACAATAAATAAAACATCTGAAGGTTGATATTATTCTAGAATCAAGTCAGTCAGAGGCAAGGGGGTTCACCATCTGCGACACTTTAGATTTGCACTTATCGTGAAATCCTGTGCTGAAAGGTTCAAGGAACAAAAGCAGAAGCAGTCAGGAAGAATGAAACTCTTATCAGAGGCAAGTTTCCTGAAAAATTGTGGTGCCTGTTTGCAGCACCTGAGCTACACAACTAAAGACACATTTCTCACACATAAAGGAAATAGAAATGATTTGCATCTCTGTTCTGACTGACCTGGCAGAGCAACTTTTTGTTAGAAATTAGTGATTGCAATACTGCAGAGTACTGCAATACTCTACTGAAGAGACTGGAGGTCACGGTTACATGCATCACAAACTTTTCAAGTACTGCATACTAATATCCAGATGATTCCTTGTAACTAACTCATGACTTCCTATTCTCCAGGTCTACCAAACCAGCGCCCTGCAACCACTACCAACTGATTTAGTGTATCCGTAAGTTTCTAATACGATTGGTGTCCTAAATATTTTCTGAGCACGGAAGACAAGATTGTTTGGGGGAATGTCTAATTTTCATCTTTCAGCTTGACAATACATGAAAACCAGTATCTGAAATGCACAGATTTATTGCCCAGTTAGTGACTTCAAACTGCATGTATTAGTTGCGGGGAAAAAAGGCACCCAGGTCTTTACATGTCCAACTTACACTCCCATGGTTTGTGTAACACCTGCTCCTAATTCCTGTCTCTTTGGAGACCTACCTTGGAAAGTGACCTATCTAAAGCTGTGGTCAGTACTTGGAAAAGCTATCTATCCTTCAAGGAAACTTGTATTTATTCAGTGTCTAATTAGTGTCAACCTGAAGAACATTTATGCAAACTTGGTCAGGACTAAAAATAACTAATTGTAGCTCATCTAGCCAAATGCTAGGAAAGGTTGGAATTTATGTCCAATACATGGTCTGATTTTTCTAACTTTGCAAGAAGAAAAAAATAATGCAGTACATGTAAAAGCAAGGGAAGTCTGGATAATGGGTGACTACAAACTATTATATATCAAATCCAAAACCCAGGGTAGATATTTCGAGATCCCAAAGATATAAAAATTCTTTTAATCTAAAATGTCATACTTCGCCTTGAAAATTTGGCACTCTACCATCTGCCTACCAGGGAATCTCCAGAATTGCTCAGTTCCATTGCATGGTCTTCAGGACCATGCATTTTCATCTTTCTTTCAGTGTAAATCTACACTAAAAGGGAGATGAAACAAAACTCCAAAGGAAGAAGGAGAATACATGTGCAAAAGCTCCTAGCTGGGAAAAAGAGAACCATATTTTAAAAATATATTTCTATTAGTTAAAAGAACAAGGAAGAGACTTCAGGGCAAGACCTGGCAAGACAAGAGGAGTATGCTACTTGAACCAAGTGACAGAGAAAACAGATTCAGGAATGTCCTCAGTGTAGGAGCTTTGAGAATTTGGGAGGTGACAGAGTGCAAAAGGAAGGAGGGAAGGGAAAGGTTGCTGGAGACACTGGAAAAAAATAGGGAAGCACATGAATATTAAAAATACACTTACAAGATACAGTTTATGGTTTTGGGTTGTTTTTTGTTTGTTTGTTTTTTTAATTTCTAACTTTACTTACAGTTTTGTAAAAAAAAAAAATATAATCCAAAAAAACATTGAAGTCCCAAACTCCTTTGTGTTACTTCAAATACTTTCCCCCCCTCTTTCATATGGTACTAGGAGCTACCCAAATAAAGCAGATATTTGAATTAAGGAGGAGAAATAAGTACTATACTTTAACACACCTTTTGGATACTTTCAACATAAACCAGTTTAAAAGACACAGTTGTGATGTTTCAAATATCAGTGTGGGGGACTGGTATCCTAATCAAGATGAAAGTCTCTTCAGCAGGTACCATATCAACATTGTCCAGACACTGGAGTAATTCCAAAGGACTAAATTAATTTCCCAAAGATGTTTCTCTTTTTCCTTCCTAAGAATTTAGGTCTCTCATTGCATGTACAAAATTATAACCTGAGTTTATAAAGGCCTACTGCAGCATTCTGAAGAGAACTGAAGTTGAATTCATGCCATGTCTAGGTATAAGAAATGACAATAAGCCAAGTCCTTGAACATCAGCATATTAATGTCAGGATTGCTCTTTCCCAAAAGCTCCCTATGAGTTCCTGTAACACAACTTCACCCTCCCAAGTGCTAGCTATAATTGTCACTTCAACACAACTATAAAAGAACAGAAAAGTAAATTTAATTTGCAGACAGGTTTTTCATGTACGTTCAGTGTAATGGTAAACTCAAAATATAGATCCTACTACCCAAAACATGCTCCTTGAGCTTTTTGCAAGGTTATGATAAAGGGATGCCTTGAGGTCATTCCCCCTAGCAACACACAACAACAAACCTGACTTTCCCTGTGCAGCACTGATTTTATGATTAAATAAATGTATCAAAAAGACCTTTTTTCTTTATTATAATATTCAACTGATGAGCTCCATTCCAGATGTGAATGAACACACTGACTGGAAAACTTATGCTTCCTCAAACAAATCACTTCTCATTTCCAAGAAAAGGCAGCTTGGGAGACTGAAAATGCCACACAAGCAAAAACCATACAGTGTTTAAAAAGGAGTACCCCACAGTCAATATACGGGAAGCCAGCTCTGTATCATCATTACCCATCAGCTTTCCACATACCCTTTCCGACATGCTTTAGCAGAATTCCTTCTGGCCAAGCCTGAAAACTGGAAACAGACTCTCCTTTTGTCCTTTAGGATTCAAGAGTTATTCACCTATTTATTTGCTGGTATAATACAAAAAATCAAAATCTGGGTTGAGAAATTTACCACAAGACCAACTTTAAAAGGTTACTATGGAGGCTAGAAACAGTTTCTACATTATTAATCCAATCAGACAGGTTGATGCCTGTCATCTTTGCCCAGATTTGAACTCCTATTACCCAAGAGAATAGAAATTGGTGATGCAGGAAGAAACGCTTAACTGTACAGTATTATTTGCTTGTGGCTCAGCAAGCATTTAACCACATATGTGAAGCCCTGCCAAGATGTCCTCCTACAATAAAGGAACTTTAAAAAAAAATAAAAATCAAGAGAACACAAACACAATCAGTAATTGGCAGATTTTGGATGGAACACTATTTACCTACTATTCGTTCTTAAAATAGAACCCAGTATTTGTAAAGGTTTTTAAGACTGAATTAAATGCGAAGACCTTTTCTGCTTGCCATACCATACAATTATAATCAGCTTGCCAACCACAATATCTATTTATCTCTATGTTACTGAGATATTCTGGCAGGGGTCAAGGCTCAAAAATATACTGAACTATTAAAAATACTGTTTTCATGGTGGAAAGAGATGTACTTCTGCACATACAAAATTTTTTATTTCATTTTCTTTAGAGCACACTGCTCAAATGACAACAGTGGACATGCTAGGGGAACCTGTATCACATTGTCAGTGAGCCTAAATGAGTATAGCCTCAAGACAGCATATATAGCTAAAGCAGGGCAGTGATTAAGGAAGATCACCAGGTGTGAAGCGTACCATTTTAGGTACAAAATTTGACTATAAAAGAAAGAGAACCCATTGCTAAGCCAAACAACATTTATCTGGTACAGACTGAGATTGTCAGAGGAAGCCTCTATCTGGTTCTAGTTTCTTAATCATGAAATCTTTCTGACATACATGGATGTATTCACACATCCTGACAATATTTGGTACTAACATATCCCGGAAGAGTACCAAGAAGATAAACACATTAAAGTTGAAAGTGAAAATTTACAGAGACGCAGATTAAAAGACAATAAAACACTTTATCAGTGGAATAGCACTAAGAAAATTGCATATACTGTATTACTTGCGTCATTTCAAATCAAGTCTTGACAGAACACAAAGGTTTAATAAAAAAACCCTGCTGGTACAGTTGAAATTGAGACATTTGAGGGATGCCTTGTTGCCAAAAATAAGAAAAATAAAATGTTTGTATTTTAAATGTGAGCCATAGTTGTCAATTTGACCACCTCAGAAATGTGAGTTCTCCCTTAGTCCCCAAAAGAACAGTGAGAGGTTACTGCTCGAGAAGACTTTCCCATCAATATTTTTAGTTTTCTTCTGTTGCTTAAGAAAATAACTTCATGGCACCAGGTATTAAAGGACTGTGCACAAGCAGTACAAACACAACCTGTCCAACATAACTGAGGAAGAAAAAAGAAAACACACACATATAAAAACAAAAAAAGCCCCACTCCAAACCGTCTTCTTTAATAGGCCAGCTGCACAAAAGACACTGCTGCTACACGGCCTCAGCACAGTGTGCCTATAAATCCTGAACACCCCTACATTCTTGACTTTAAAGGGAGTCAGCTGTAGGACCTTGTTAGATATTAATTAACAAAAACCAGGGAGTTGCCTTGGTGAAAAGTAAACAACATTCCAGTTGCACAGTCTGATGTAACATGGGTGGTTGCATATAGACTCCACCATTAAACTATTAAACAAAATATGCCGAACAGATTGGTAGATGAACAAAAATAGAACACTAGACTTTCATAGCATTAGTATAACAAACAAACCCAAAAGGGTAAATCTATCCTTTTTTTCTAGTATTTTAAGTGTGCTCAGTTGTATGCGTACATGTTGCCGGTTGCATTGCCAAGATCATTCACGGTTAGTGACTATTGGTTCTATTTCAGGGTACTTTTTTCTTTTTAATTTTGCTATACTATATAAAATTTAAGAAAGGAAAATACAAGTTAGTATTTGTGTGTTGAACAGAGACTAGAAGCCTTCAGCACAGAGTTAAAAAGATAAAGTAAAAGAGGTTTCCCTGTATTATGTGCCTTGGTGTGGTAAGGCATACCACCACCCATCATACTGACCCAAATTCTTTGATTTTTGGCCCCATACTACTCTACACTGCTCTAAATTATGTTATGTACCAGCTAGTCCCAAAGGCCCACACATTGGTGATACTTGTCAGAATGCAGCAAACGGGCACCCTTGCCCCTCATGCCTTCCCTTCACTGTGCCAGCAGTGAGATGGGAACTGAATTTAACTTTATATCACCTCATCATGAGCTCCAGCCAGAGCAAACCCTAGCCAGCAATATATCCTTAAGACCTCACCCTTCCATGTTGCTGGAGAAGTATAAAGAGACTAACGAAAAAAGCCTTATTTTATGGAGGAAGCGAGTGGTGTTGGTAGCTTCTGTTATTGACCCGGAGTTGAAATGGAAGCATGGTAGCTCAAGAGAGAAGAGCACCTTGCTTCCATACCACCATGACAAATGGGGTACTGTTAACAACGTATTAATATGGCTACAAAAAACTGCACAGCTTCAATCCAGAGCGACCTTTATGACCTCAAGGACTGGGCCAACTCAGATGCAACTTCTGGAGGATGTTCTCCCTTAATGAGGGTAGCAGAGCAGCAGTCCAGTTCCTCAGGGAGGCTGTAGGATCTCCACTGTGGGAAGTGTTCAAGACATGGCCAGACACAGGCCCCATACACAAACGCTGAACGAGTGCTGGCAGTGGTCCCGTGCCAAGCAGGAAGCTGTGCTGGATGATTCAGAGTTCTTTTCCAACAAAGAGCTCTATGACTGATGTGAAATCTGCCACTTAGTTGCTACAAATGAATTTTCTACCAAACCACTACAGGCATCATAAGTGAAGCAACTCGATATATTTTACTAATTGACATGACCTCCAAAATTTTAACATAACACTAGAAAAAATCAGTAAAGAAATTAATCTGCGAGATGTTCCCTGTTACTGCTGAGACACACTCAAATAGAATTCTGTCAAGGAGAGGAAAAAGGATTGTTCAACTACATGTAATCCAGGTTTTGACAAATATGATATAATGGAATATGCTGGCTTTCACTGTTGCATAAAAACCCCCAAGTTTTTGCTCCTTTTATAAAAGCAATTATTTGTAAAGAGAAATAATGTTAAAAGAAATGTAAAATAAACATTTGTAAGCGTTCTAAAAATGTTAATGTTGAAATGTTTTAAAATAAAGAGAACAAAGGCACTGAAATCACAGACAACTGCTAAATGACTGTGCTGGACACGCACTGACTCTGTGTCTCAGACAATTAAAAGTGCCATTAGATTTGAATTATCAAACGCTGCCTAAACTTTCAGCAAGGTTTCTTTTGTCATGACTTACATTCATCACCCCACTCAAACTGCAGTTTCTATGTCAACTGCAGGAAAAACTGTTACCTGACATGCAAAAAACCAGAGGCTCAATTCTTGAAAACGAAACACATTTTCAGAGATGTGTGCAGAGCTAAAAACAAACGGCCAAAACAGAAACCAGAAAATACAGACGGAACGTGAAGGAAAAAACAAAAAAGGCAGTAAGAGAAACTTAAATGGTAGGTAAGGGAACAAAACCAAGTGTACCAACTGAAAACAACAGGATTTGAGGTGGGCCGAGTTACACAGTCCTCATTACAGCTACAAAAGAAGCAGACAATCTTTGAGCAATGGAAGAAATTAAGAGGATCACTATGTAATTACACATACATGCCATCTAACCATCTTACCATCACGGAGTAAAAGGGGGAAAAAAAATAAAACACCGAAAAATATCTGGGAAATGGACCAGAAACCAAGACCTGAAAGATAATTCCTCCATAAATTGTCTGAGAAAATCCTACCCGCCCTGGTGAGGAGGGTTTGGGCAGAGGAGCGAGCTGCCGCTGCAAGGTACCCAGCATCCCGGGACAGACAGAGGTTGCCCAGCTGTTTGGGTCACTATCAAAGGCAACCACGAAGAAAGGAAAAGGAAAGGAAAGGAAGTGGCAGCCACGCTGAGGAGCAGAACTGCTTTGCACGCAGGACTCAACATATGGAATAAACACTTCTGAGGCAACACAGGGAACAATTAGTCTAAACAGTTTTGTAAATATCTTGGACAAACACCAGAAGAGAAGAATACTGAGGAAGACACTGACTAATTCAGGGGAGGGAAGGGGCCTAGATGGCTTTTCTGGCCTCCTTCTGTCCTCATGCGCCCTGTATTTATATTTGAATGCTTGCATTACCCAGCAGATAGGCTATTTAAGGTCAGGAAAGCATTGCACTAGCACAGCTGCCTCCAGCAAGTAGAGCTTGACATCACTAAACCACACAGAAGAGCACAGCCCTTTTATTGGCTTCAACAGCAAATATCTGCAAGCAGAATTGTTTCGCTCTATTTGTACAGGTTTTTCCACTGCACTGTGGTGTCTGCAACTTTGGTACTAACAGACTTCTGTCCACGGAAATTGTTAAATAGCTGAAGTTTCCTCCTCATGTATTTTCAGCAGCCCCTGACCAAGAACCAGCTCAAAGAATTTAGTTTTAAAATCCAATGAAAAAGCATCTACATTCTCGTATTTTAAAGTTTCACTTCTTGCCAAATCTGTCTTCCTCTGTGGGTTGTTCGACACATACTGCATGCACATATTAAATATCACACACGAGAGTTGTGATTTAAAGTTCTAGAATATTCTTTGTCGACACACATGTATGTTTTCCAAACTATATATACAAAGGTCATGATGTTTTTCCATTAACACATTGGCTAGAAAGAAACAGTTTCAAAACACTGCTACCTCTTGTCACATTAGATAAATATCTTAAATAAGAATTCCCAAATTTTCTTAGTTAGATATATCAGTGACTGCACCAAAACAAAATTCCACAACCCTGAAAAACCCAGAACAATGCAAAACGCCTCACAGCGTGCAGCAGAGTTTTGGCTCTTAATCATCCAAATCAAAGACCTGTTGGAGCACAGAAGTGTGTCCCTACCCAAGTGCTTGGGGTTTCTTCCAATGACAATCAGGATGGGAAGCGGGATGTTGGACATCCAGGTTTTCTCCTGACACCAGTTTTGAATTTGACCAGCGTATAAACCTCAGAGGTGGGTCCCACAGTTTGGCTGTAGCCTGTGACAACTTGAAGACAGCAGAAGAATTCACTGATCTTCAACAAAAGAGAGCAGGGAGCAGCAACACTCCTATGAGGTATAAAACAGGAGTACAGGTACAAGAATATTTCTTCTTGATCAAAAAAAAGCTGCCTTAAACATAAAGAGTATACGCAACTCCTTGGATGTGAGGTGACCTATAGGCCAACTCCAACTACCTCTGTGTGCTTCTTCCAGGTTGCAGATTAATCAGGTCCTGTTAGTGCTCAGGAGTCCTCAAGAACTGCTGGCTGTAGAGGAACGAAAGATGCTAAATGTACGGGAATCACAAGATGCCCTGCTCTGCACAATTACGTTTTGGGCTGTTCCTGCTTTCTATAAAAATCATAGTTTTCAAAATGCAAACCTGCAAAACACAGCAACTCCGTTCCATTCAAAACATGAATTTTCTAAAGTTGCCTACAATCTGCACATTCATTCAAAGAAAGCTGAAGTTTAGTATAGTGACAGGGTGCCTGTGTTGGGTTTACAATTCAACAAATCCTTGTGATTTGTAAGGGGAGTCTCCAGAGGAAAGCTCCTAGGAAAGAAGTTCTCATATTTCCAAAGAGGGATCTGTTATCTAGGAAAAATTATTCAACAAGAAGTCTCGCATTCGGAAATATGTCTTTTATACCTATTCTCAAGGTAGGTCCAATGTGCAACTGCTGAAAGTAAATAGGGTTTCAGCCAACATTCACCTGAGATGAGTAGCTCGTGTAGTTAAGCAGTGGGACAGACTGGGACTGCCTCATATGTCTTAAATGAAATCAGCAGTACAATGAATCACATTCTTGACAATAATTAGGGAAAAGGAAACCCTCAGAAACCCAGTAGTCATGTTGCAAAAATCAGCCACGATTTATTTTGGGGAAATGGCATCTTCCTACAACAGATAATTAAGGAGATATTAAAGCTCCTTTCAAGAAGACATTAAGTTCAAAATGCCACCAATTATTGGGAGGAAAGAGGGAGGCAGAAAGTGAAGAAAACAGAGGTGGTACCTAGTACTACTGTGGGGTTGGGAAGCTTATGGGAAAAAGGCACGTCGGCAGGGGAACAAACCCCCTGGCAATCTCAAAGGACGCACTTCAATCCTCTCTCTTGATCACACAGGCAATGGGGCCAAGATCCCCCCACTTACAGTCTCCCTCCCACCCATCGGATTCCCTGCAGAGCTGTTCCTCTGCCATCCTCCTCAATCCACACTCCCTGTGCCACCACATTCCCTGCCGAAGTGCCAGCATCAGGAACGTGGTTCCTGGTGGTTACTGCCACCTCTTCCCAACTGGGGGTGGAAGGGGAAGAAGATGACAGAGGCATTCAAAACCGAGGTCTTTCACATACAACTTCATCCTGTGTTTCACATTTTTTAGAGGATTTATCTGAAAATCCTTAACTCTTCACTTCCAAATGGTCAGAGATTTGTACCTATTGAACGTGACCATCTGGAAGCAAGCATTAAACAGTAGCTGCGATTTTGTTAACTGTTTTAAGTAATTAAATAGGAAAAGTGTGAAGACAGAACACTGTAACGTGCAGATCGCAATTACAGCCAAGTTCTCTGAAAACAAATGATTTAGTCACTGTATTCAGAAAGCAAGCCACATATTCCACATACGCAAAAATCAGCTTCAGTAAAGTGTACTCTGTTAAAAGATATCATGTTCTGTAGTGGTGGGTTTGGATTTACATCAAGAACTGGGAAAAATACCCACGCGGCAACAAAAGCCAGTTCAAAGTGTACTCTAGGAAATTTGAGTTTTCATAACTGTTGAGTAAATGTGTCTTTCTATACTCACTGCATTTGCTGCCAAAACAAATTCTAATTAACTCATTGTAACTACTGTTTGTCAGTTTTGGTAATAATACTCAGTTAGAATGGATACAGTTGAAGAGCTAAAGCTCAGATTCGAGCTTAAAGAAAAGCTCTCCATGACCTACTCTGTTATTACATTTAAGGATAAATTGGCAGGACTTGTCAGATAATTTTTAATTTTGATGCAGTCAGTAACTTTGAAGCACTTTTCTTCTGCAACAGCTATTTCATTCCAAAGGGAGAGTTTGTGGAATTAAGCATGTTTAACAACAGAGAAACTATTGCTTCAATTGTCATTTCCCAGCAACTCCATATTTAATTGGTTTTGTTTCTTAAAGTAGCATTTCACAACAGCACATTAGCCACCAAAACACAATTAACTTAGCCCTAGAGAAACTCCAAGTTAAGTTTCCCTACATATAAATTTTACAATTCAGGTAGGACCTGATTTTTTTCATTGCATTTTCAAGAAACATCCAGTTAGGAAACTTTTAGGTTAATATTTAACCTCAGTGACCAGTCTCTCCTGCTTGCTCTACTACTGTTCTATCACAAGCCATAGAGGAAAAAACAAAAAGATTACACTTATTTCAAATTTCTCTGGTCAGTCTAACTAATTTTATGGAAAACATTTCAAGGAGTTCAAAGCTGGCCCTGCAGTTGGCCCACACAGTTCTTCAGAACCAAAGGTTCTACATAAAAGATTCCTATTAATTCTTAGGTGTGAAAAACATCCCGCCACCTGTGACAGACACAGTTCAGCACTAACGCAGGGTGATTCTGTTCAGCAGGCTTCCTTTCTCTTACAAAAACATTTCAGGAAAGGAAGATGAAATCTGCTGTGCGCTCTCCAACGTCTTGGGGAAATAGCTGAGACAGATGCTTCAGTGCTGCACCAGAGATGTCAAAATGGCAATGAAAATACCCTTCAATCCCCCAACCGTAAGAACAACATAAGCAATAGAAAAGCCAAAAACATTTGCTGCATGAAACATAAGACTTGTGAAACTGAAATGAACTTCAGTAGCAAAGTAAACACAATCTAAGAAAATAATTATTAAAAAGAATCCTTATTACAAATACAGGGGAAGATTTAAAAAATATTAATTACTGGCCTAGCTAGTAACTGAGAGGACAGTAATTTTCAGTGTCATTGCCAGAATAGTTTTGGCTAAAAAACTGCCTCTAACAATTTCACTGTACGAAGATACAAGTCTAAACATACGGGCAACAGTAAAGAACTAAGAACACCTTTATGAATAACACTGTCTGATGTCCTAAAGAAAAATCACTTTGTTCCCTTTTTCCTTCATTATCACTCTTCATAGGAAGGTAAGCACACCTAGAAGCAGTGATACCGCAGTAAAAATGCTGAGGAGGATATTTTAGAAGAGTACAGCTTTACAGTGGTACTTAGAAATGCCTGTGTTGAAACAGGGACTATTGCAATGAAACATGGTATACCCATAGCATATGACAACATAACATGAAACAGAACTGTATGTTTAATTAAGGTAACCTGAAATAAAGTACATGTGCAGAAGTGAAAAAATGCAACACCTTAATGGAAAGATTTGCATCTAAAGGAAAGAAATGTGTTTAAAACTACTGAAGTTTCTGTAGACCATTCCACTCTAGTCAGAAGTATGTAGTGGAAGGGAGTTGGAGAGGGCTGTCTTGAATCATGTCTCTGTTTTCTTTTGTAATTTCTTAGTTAATATCATTTTCTGTACGTATTTTTCTACTATACAAGAAAATCCACTAAGGGATGAAGTACTTCATATATCATGTAAAAATACTCCTTCCACCCTGAGGTTACATAGCCTTATGCATACAGGATGACACTCAGAGAAATGTGACAAAACCTCCAGGAAGACACAAACCCTTCCCCCACAGTCAACTCCAAGTTTTTTGCTCTGAGACTCGAGGCAACACTGAGCTTTGGATTGCCAGAAAGCGCACGTCAGACTGAAAACTACGCCTCATCTCCTATACAGAGAAACTGGTACCTCATTACCTAGCAACACAGTCAGTCCCACTGAACTGCCTCAAGTCTGTCATCCTTCATTCTTAGGTCTAATTGCTTAGTCTCTTAACTGAAAGAAAACCATCTTAAAAATCTCACTAACTGAACCATTTAAGGACAGCATTATCATATCCAGCATTAAAGCACCATTTAGATGATGGACACATAATCTTAGTTCTTTTACAACTATTTTCACTCATTGTTCTGTATCAGCTTCAGAAGAAAAAGGAATAGCCGCTACAGTTGAACACCAGGGACAGAAGTACAAGTCAATTCGTTTTGACTGTCAATCCCCGTCTACCCTGAGCTCTCCTAAAGCTGTCAACAGGCCACCAAAGGGTGACTGCAGCAAAACAGATGATTTTTAGGACACAGAAAGAGTTGTAGAGCAGAGCTAGACTGGAAATCAGGTTACGGTAGTGGCTACAGTTTCATAAGATTGGGATGATGGGGACATGACGCATGCAGCAGGCAGGAGATACCATTGACTCACTGGCCAGGCATTGTGTAGAGGCATGACCAAACTGGGATTAACAGAAGAGAAAGCCCTGCAAAGCAACAGTCATTCCTGCTTTCCATGTCTCCAAAGATGCTCTGGGTTTTGAAGAAGTCATGGACTGTCTTGGCTGTATACTAGCAATTCTACTGAAACCATCAACTCAGACTAATAAGCATATTTTAATATGCCAAATAGAAGACCTTACTTCTGTCTTCTACAAAGATAGACACATAAAAAGGCCTAAATATGACCACTCATTTAGAGACCGTGTATTCATAACCACCCTGAAACAGCAGGCTCCAACAGGTGGCGTGCACCCAGCAGTATGGCATGCCAGCTTCAAAGGTGAAGCCCTTCACAGTACCCCTGCATCTCAAATGTGGAGAGAGGCGGCATCTGGCAGTAAATGGATAACATTCTATGGTTTTCCAACACCCAAGCACAAAGGACAGGTAGAAGATAGGAAACACCTTAAAGCAAATAAACGTGTTTAATTTTCTCTTTTTTTTTTTTTTCCACACGTGAAAAACATACAGGAACATTTAAAGTCTAAGAGTTCAGACCAGGTTCTTGTTATTCTCCCCTGCCTGCACGAGAAGGTTAAATGCAGTCACCGAACTCTGCATACCACCCTCAGTCATGAAGAACCCTCTGGCACAGCTCCCAGACCAGCAAAACCCAACCATTTCAGTCCCCAAAGCATGGAGCCCGATCCATTTAAGCAAAACAAGTTCTACTGACATCTGGTTTTCTTAGCATATTCACGTCCGCATATTTATCAGAGAAAAGCCCTCCAGGACAACAGTGTTTATTGCAGGATTATTTCTGTGAATCCGGGGAACACAGCATTCACTGAGCAATGGTGTTTCTACCCTTATATCTTTTTTTTCTTAAAATGTGAAGCAAGACAAACCCATTTTTATTTTTAGATTGAACAACTCATGCAAGAAAATAAATACATATATTAAATATATATTTTTTTAAATACCAAACCCCACCCTGGTTTCTGATCCACATTCATGTGTAGTACGCTGGCACACATTTTAAGCATTAATATAGAAATTAGCTGTTCAATCTCTCACTGATTCCTTGGATTTAGAGCCTGGTGACTTCTAATAAATGAAACTCAAAAGATATGATTGATATTTTTATTACAAATTTACTTTCCATATGAATATCTAGTATACTTTCACTAGAAAGATAATTTTGAGCAAGCAAGAAGCTTTCTACCAAGAGGTTTAGAGACTACTGTGAATAAAGCATGGAAACGTGACACAGGCATCAAGGGTAAATATCTCATCAGCTCCTCGTCCTGCAGAAGGAGCCTCAGAATCCTACCTGTGCCTACCTTGCAGCAGGAGGAGGTCAGGTGGATGAGCAAGCAAGGGGCCACAGGTCCTGACACTGCTCACCTCTCTGACCCAAGGCACAGCAGCCCCAGGGGGATGAGGAGCACCCTGCGGCCAGTCCCACATCCCGAGTTGGGAGGAGAAGCGGGACACGCTGGGGACACACGCTCAGGGATGCTGACAAGCACCATTCTCTCAAGCTGGGTGGTCAGTCTGTGGGGTTTCCCAGCTTATCACTTCCTCCACAAGTGCGCAGAAACTTGGTTTGATGACACTACAGTTATAATAGTATTTTTTAAAAGAAGCACATATAAATGCCCCCGCTTCGCTTTAACTTAATCTAATTTTTTTCATCATTAAAAGCAACTGTTATTGGCACTGTATCTGATTACTGATGCAGTGCAACAAAGAATAACAATTCTTAAAACTACAAAATGAAAGCCTTTTTAACTGATTGATTTAATATTAAGAAAACATTACCTAGAAATTGTTGTTTGTGTTTTGAACAATTTAAAAAGATTCCTTTAAATACAAGTTTTAAGGAAAAAATGAAACCAGGTATAGATAGGATTAATTATTGCTGAGATTTGTATAAACTAATACAAATCCTTCCCATCCCTATGTGTGGGGTTGTTTTTCTACTGTAAGAACTGGACACTCGCAGCCAGATACCACATCACACAAGTCAATGCAACACCGATACTGGTTCAAATGAGCCACAGTACTACTGCACTTTTAGCCCCTGCTTTAATACGTGAGCTTTTCCAAGCTGAGTGATGTACTAACATCTCTATCCCCAAAGCATAAAAAGTGCACATTTCCTTCATTTTGCAAATTTATCTACCAGAGTCTATGACAAAGAGCAGTCAGTCTTACCAGTATTATGTTTACCACCCATCTAAAAATAGTGCTTTACAATAACCCTTCAAAGCAAAACCACTATATTCATATTGCTAGGGCTCAAATTTGCTGACAAGATCTGTGGGCATGTATCAGTTTTAGAAAATGCAACGTGGGAATGCATGTTTGTATGGTGGAGCACAAAAGCAATGAAACCTCTTGGGAGAGCAGGAGATAACTCACGTTACACAAACAGGCCCTTTGCTCTTATTTCTCTACAGAGCTGAAACGTTTCTATCTGAAAATTTTTTTCCATACGTCAGGAAAATGCTATTCCTGTTTGCTCATTATTTCTAAGGTGAACAGAGTTTAGTATTAGCAAAATAATTGTGGGAATTTGGTATTTTTCCTGTTTTGTTGAGTACTGGGGAATGTTATGTTGGGAACTGTCAACTACTACTTACTCCACCTCAAAATCTGCTGCATAAAAAAATAGACTGGTAATTTGCTTACATGGCTTTTGTAGATGCAATTACTGTTAGCAGCAGGAAAGAACTTTTATAAGCAGAACACAATTCAAATGTAACATGCCATGGCCTCAAGTCATTAAACTAATCCTCAGGGCTTCTTGAGGCTTTTTGTACTTTTGGCAAAAAGTATAAAGAAGTACGCCTTGTTGCTTCAGTTCCCAAACACTGGAAAGTTAAATATCCAGACTGCCAGCCTCTGCTAAACAGAGCAGAGGTTGGTTCAGGGAAAGAAGAGACAGATACATCTTTGCTATTAAAGCACAATCGAACAACCATTTCAAATATACCCATATATTTTCTTCATGGAACATAAAAAGTAGTCAGTAGAATAAAGGAAGGTGCAACAGCTCACAAGCAACTCTGGTAGTATGCGTTACTACTACCTAGATGCTGTGATGGATACCTTACAAAGGCACACGGACAGAGTGAGTGAAGTATCTCAAATTTGACACAAGGATAACGTGACAAGGTGTGGCATGGAACTCCAGGGCCTACTGGTTTGACTGTAATACGACCACACGAGCTATAAACGACTGAGCCACAAACATGTCAGACATGTCAGATATGTACTAACACCATTCAAATACCTGCTATATTGCTCTACATCACACACCTAAAATCAGATATTCTTTAGGGCACCGACAGAAAATGCAATACTTTTAGGAAGACAGTGTTCCTTTGCATTGCTATTCTGCTTGGTTTCAGGAGGTTAACATCTTTCTAAAGATACTAGTGAAAGTGGAAAAATAAGCAATGTATTCATTAGCACATGGGTCGTTTGGACAGACATACCTGGGTGGCGTGAAATACACTTAATCAACACACGACTATTCCATAAATACAACGGAAACTAGCGACAGCCCATTTGCTTTTAACAGCAGCTGAGCAGAAGAACCCTTTGGAACATGGAAGGACAATTACTCGTTTGAGTACAATTATTCCCTCAACAATTGTTGACAAAAAGTAGCAAATTGATAAAAAATATTAAAATGTAAAAGCTGCTAAGTATATTCTGTGTGTGTCTGCATGTGCATGTGTAACCTACATTTTCTTAAATAAAATATCTCGGTAGTCTTATGCCTTTATCTAAATCAAATATTGGTGTTGCTTTATTTTTTGTTGTTTTTTTTTTTAAATTGCATCCAATGGTTTATCCAGACCAATGCCCTGTTGAGCAAAATGTCAAGATACCCCATTCCTTTGCTTGCACAAACTTTATCACCGAGTTACTATAAAACTGTGGTAGTCAGTATTTCCTATCTTTTCTTTGCTACTTAGAAGTTATCACCAGTTCAGAGGAAAGTCACTGCAGTATTAACCAGAAAAACAGCATCACTGAAGCATCACAATGCTAGACCAGCTGTACTGTTTTATACCTGAACAGTCTAATAGAGTTACTCTTTTGAAGCAGACATATAAGGCTGAGATACTGAAGGGAAGGAGAATCATTAAGACATTCCTAATTCCAGAAATTAAAGAAGAGAAAAACCCAAAACAACAAAACTGTCTCACTCACTGTTCAATACGTGGGGAGAGATACAGCTTAGGAAAAACCTGAGTAGCTTCTGCATCCTCAAAACTAACGGAGAGAAGTGCAACATCTTCTCCAGGATCTTCATTCACATCCTGTACATGAAAAATAATAAAAGTAAAATGGCAATTAAGAAACTGAGTACTTAGAAAGTTACAGATAACTAATAAGTCAAATACCCATTTATTTAGAAGATGCTTAAGTGAGGAATCTAAAGTGTAACCATTGAAAAACAGGTTGCAAATTTGTTCTTTCTCACTATATTTAGAAGATATTCTGCCATGCTTAATTTCCTTTGAACTAAAATTACCACGTTAGCAAGTGTACAGTAGTGTAGCTCTTCAATTAGCTGAACTATGTATTTCAATAGATGCAGATTTCCTTTTTTAAGAATTCTGTTTAACACTAGAAAGTTTTTTAAAAAAATGTTGTAATATCACTGAGTTATGACCACAGATTCTGCATTTGTTATTTCTTAAAGTAGTATATGGTCCAAAATTTCAGCTGTACTCAACTCCTACTTCTCTTGGGGTTGAGAAACATTTTTGCGATCAGAAATTTTTATCTAGAACTCATTGTCCTCAAGTTTCCTGCAAATTAGACCACTGTATTACTTTCAAAGACTGCATACTCTATAAAAACCATTGTAAGAGGAAAAAAAAAATCCATGCTAAATATCGTGCCACTCAATCTTAATGCATCCACAGTTTATTTGTATCAGAACAATCAAGTTACAGTTTTGGGATCAGGTAGAACAAATTGTTTCTCGTTAGGACCTGACATCTTTCCAATTCATAAATCACATGCAGTATGAACAAGTGTATTTCTGCCACACACAACTTCATTTAAGCTCCTGGCCTCTAGTTAGAAAGGAATGAGTTAGCAGTGCAGTCACCTTCATCGACAGCAAGTAGAACGGTGCCACTCGCTGCTCACAGAGATGGCCTTTAATGTGTTTGTGCATATGTACATAGCAACTTGCCAAGATGCATTTGTTTTTGTCCGTTTTGGAAAAATACGAGAGGAAATAGATAGCCCAGCAGATACGTGCTCACAGCAGGATCAACATGGCGCAGTGCGCCCTGGTATGCTCCGACCCACAAGCAGCTGTGAGGAAGGAACATGCAAACCGCTGAAACATTGTCAGGAGATCCTGCTCTATCTGGGGAGGAAAAACAAAACAAAAAGTGACTGCTGAGTGGTTTCAGGAAGACAATCTCGTGCCATTTGAAGCTTTGGCAGGACTGAAACTG
Source organism: Rhynochetos jubatus (assembly GCA_027574665.1). Classification (NCBI taxonomy): domain Eukaryota; kingdom Metazoa; phylum Chordata; class Aves; order Eurypygiformes; family Rhynochetidae; genus Rhynochetos; species Rhynochetos jubatus. Next base: position 31,125,716 of record CM050650.1, read on the forward strand.
TTAACATCCAGAGAGACTAGCTACGTACAAGCTATTATGTGCAGAACGCAACATGCCAAGAAACTTGGTGATAAGCTGTAGGGAAGAATGGGTCTTAAAAAAGCCTAATTGTCTTAGATGAAAAATGAGACAGACCTGACAGTGTTTTCTTAAATTCTGCCTTGGTGTGCAGCCCACTTCTGACAGCTGAAAGTGTGCTCTTAGAAATGCCTATAAAACGGTCACGAGCACACTCAGGCTGGAAATCAGAGCACGGTATTAGGCCAAGGTTGCAGGACAACACTCTGCACGAGCGGTGAGGGCAGAAGCTAGCTGCTGGGCTGTTGGGACGGGATGATAGGACATGGTTGACTGCAACAGCGACAGTCAGGACCTCGTGACCCACAATGTTCCCTTCACGTTTCCAAGTGGTACTACCATCTACAGCAGAACCACCAGCACACATTACAAAACCTTTCTCAACGAGACAAACAGCCCACCAAAAACACCCGAGTGCCATCTCCACCCAACCCCCTCCGCCACCTTCTCCTTAGTATTTCACATATTTCCATCATTAAGGAAAAAATTAAATAAGGAACAGCTTTCACTTCTGAATCTAAGTATGGCATTAACTGGCTTTTTCCCATTAATTTGCCAATTGTCAATCAAATGAAAAGAACTATTAAGACAGATTAAGCAGTAATGCTAATGATTAAGAAGATTTTAGTTTAATGGGCATTCTTCAAGAGATGACAAGTACATGTAATACATTCACCCATGTACGTATACAGTTCTTCTGAGATCATATTCTTTCGCTCAGAATATTTTCCAGATAACTTGTTTTTACAGAATAGAACCTACATGAATTTTACAAGCTTCATGGACAAAACCAAACATATTTAATCTTGCATTTAGTATTAGTGCTTAAGTTGATGTGCACACACAGATTGACATCACGCGTAAGACCTGCGTCTAGAATGCCACCCCAGGTGCTTACTGATCAAAGAGGATCAAAACAAGGAAAAAAACCCCAATCAACCCCAAAACAGATTAGGAGAACACCACTATGGCATCCATTAACTCATACAGTATTATTACACTGGATCTTCTACACTCACTAATGGGTACTTGGAGTCTTATGCCAGGGGAAAAAAAAACCAGACTCACCAAAACCCCATAAATCATCATGGCATCTTTGCATGTTAAGCTGCAATAAGACGATGTGTACAGTAAAAGCAATGAGCTGAAACGTGACTCTTTTCATTTACAAAAATAACACACAATAAACACTACTGCACCTACTGTTGCCAGCACAGTGCTGCATTACTTTCATACAGCTACTGTCCAACGCAAATTTGGGTAAAGAAACTGGCATTCTTCTGCAACTGTCCCTTTTCAAATGGATGCGTATTTTTGGCCCACATACCTGAGAAATGAAAATTGTGAATTAAAAAAGATGCAAACCCCCAACATTCCTGTAGGTTTTAAAAAGATGAAATGCAGTAACACCATGAAGTTGCTTAACCTTAGTGCTCAGGTGGTCACAGATATATGACAAAGTCCCTTTGTATCCCACACCATACTGTTCATTCCTTTCAGACTTCTTACTTTTACTTATGCAAGAATCTGCCTGGTGGAACTGCATTCAACCCTAGTATGTCTGTTACAAGTGCCGTTTATAAAACTAAACCAAAACCACATGCCTTACAGATAAACTGTGGAAAGCCTTTTCAACTAATAGACCTTTTTGATGTTGTCTGTGCCAGTCACAACTCCTCCTTCAAGGATCTCTCCTGGTCATCTCTACAAACCTGCTCGTGATTAGGTGAGACGACAAACCAACCCTTGTATTACCAGGCAATGACATTTCCTTCCATTACACCAACGAGTCCAAAGGCAAAGGTTGTTTTAACAGCTCTTATCAAACGCTGTCCAGACAGTGTCTTCCCGTTTCCCACTTTGCATGAGTATTTCTCTCAAAGAACAGGCCAGATTAAAACAGAGCAGCAAAGCAAAAATCACCTCTATTTTTATTTTCCAGTTGGCTTCAAAAGAGACTGTGACATCCAATTGCTTTGGCAATATTACTCCCTTTCAGGAAAAAAAAGAGGCTGTTGAACTCAAGTCACAACATATTTTTAAATATTTAATAGCTGTGTTCCTTCTCATAATTTGCATTTAACTCACAAAACTGTTAGATGATTTTATTAAAAAAAATTTTTTCTTTAAGAAAAATTAATTTTGTAAAAATTAAGAATATCAGTTTCCTATAAACCTATCTAAGGTTAGAACTGCCACGTTAAAGTACCATTTTATACTCACAGAACTTTTTCCACACAAGGCTTTATAGAAGGTATTATTAAACTGAACTTCCACTGAACAGAGAGGACATCCTGGGCCACAGGAATTTTGAGGTTTAAAAATTGAATGTTTGTAAAAATGTTTCAAATCATTTAAGCATGTGATAATGCACACCTATTAGTTTTTCCACAACAGTCTCATCCTTGATAGTAAAAAAAGCCCTGTAGCTCACTGCAATGTAAAAGGTCCAACGCAGATTTTTATGGTGTCTTTCCACCATCTCGCTACCACGTATTTCTTTTTGCAGAAATAATCTTTGCCTCATTCCAGAAAATGCCCATTCAAATCAAGCAGGAAAAAAAAAAAAAAAAAGGATACACCATCTAACACTGAAAATAGTTTTCTTTCTCAAGAACTGCAAGGGGTTTCCTATGTTTACAGGATACTTTGCACAGTGTGGACAGATCCTTGACTGAAACTCCAAAGTGCTGTGGAAATGCAAAATATACATAGTAAAGCAACGTCCTCAGAAAGGAACAAAATTAACAAAGCTAAAGGTTTTCAACCTGTAGGTTTTTTTATACTGCAGAGACTTCTTAGCAACAACTTACAAGAATAACCAAAACTTTTCACAAAAGAAAAGCTCATGGTATTTTATTCTAATTTATCCTTTGTCTATTTAGCCAGTGCAGATGAAAGGTACATTTAAATATGTAGTTTTGAAACTCAAGTACCAAAAGCCATGTGAAAATACAACAGCTGCACAGAACAGATGAAAAGGGAAGTTTGCCGGCATTTAGAAATTTTTCTTCTCTGAAAAACTTGAAGAAAAAGACTTCAGGTATCACAAGAGTCCGTAGTAAAATTTAAAAATCTCACTTCTAATTGTATCAGCACTGTCTAAATGCCTATTTGTTAGTTTTCATCCATATCAGTCTAAATTTACATTCAAATGCACGCTTCAACGTTTACAGCTGCTCCCTTCGCAAAATACATAATCTTTTTATAAAGTTAGCATGAGTTGTTTATGAAAATTATCATCAAAACCACTTTAAACACACCATCCAAACAGCATTGTTTTCTCGTATCCTACCTACTGTAATTGAAAACTGGGAATTTACTGGAACTGACAATTTATTATGAGTCAGATGGTTGATAGCCAGTCCAACCAAAACATCTGCTCCGCACAGTCACAACTGCTATAACCCATTTCCTCTTGTGCCTGGAGTCCAACCAAGTTGCATATTACAGTTCCTTTTCCTTAAAGATGCAGACTCTGGAAAATCAGTTATTACCTTTTCTTAGTTATCAACAAAGAATCACCTTGCAACCTCTGATTATTCTTCTAAGAGGTGGTATTTCTGTATTTGGCATGCAAGTATGGTCCCCTGCACCAAACAGAAATGCATCAAGGGGTAAGTGACTGCAGGCTTGTCCCAGGCCTACAAAGCAGGACCTGCTTTCCCATGGAAGACTCGAGAAGTAGGGAGATGAGACCAGGCTGGGGTGTGGGGAAAAAGCATGCAGTGGGCTGATGCATAAATCCAGGACCTGGAATTAAGAATCTGGTTTAGTGAGACTAATTGTAAACCAAGAATGATAAGACAAGAAACTTGGAAAAATATGGTAGAAAGGATGGGAAAGGATGTGCAGGAAGAATATTGACATGCTTTGGGAAGGACAAGCAGCTTCTGGCCTGGGGGATGGTGGGAAGTGAGAAAAGGGAGCAGGGCTTCTGCTGGGGCTATTACGTTTGTATTGTAAGCACAAACAGCAATTGGTTTGTGGATAAATGTGAGGTAAGGAAGAGCACACAAACTGTTGAAACTACTAGAAGTTCCTTTGGGTAAGGAGATGCCACGTGGAAGCCTGATGCTGCAGAAGCCTTCACACTGCATGGTCGTGCCAAATATGCTTCAAGACATTCCCAGCCCCAGCTGATCATTCCTACATCTTCCTGGAGGTTTCTGAGCTCTCAACTGCTCAATAACTGTCTTTGTGGTATGAGACTAATTGAAGGGATGAAAACCGCCAGCAAATGGGGAGGGTAACCGAATGCTTAAAATAATGTAAGCAAAGGATAAACTCAGTTTTGGGGGAAGGTGAAAAAGAAAGGTAGAAATGTGGACGAGAACACAGAAGACTGAGGCAGTGTTGATCTCCGCATCTGCAGCCAGTTTATGACAAGTGAAAGTCTCTCAACAGACACTTACTTGACCGTGGTACCCCACAGCCCTACCAAGCCAGTCAGCTTCACAGGAGTGTGAAATTTATATTTCAGGAACCTTCCTGGGGAAAAAACGGTCTCCAAGGAGAAATACATAAGAATCACAAGCATTTAGACAGGTAAGTTATCTTAGGGACAAACTTAACCGTGTAATGTTGCATGATACATCCCTTATTGGAACCACACATTAAAAACTCATGAGCGAAATGAACCATGGCATTTGTTTTTCTAACTGAAACATGAGTTGCACCAAAGAATACACCACCACTATTTACTTCATTAGTACTAATGGGCTACTTGCATCACAATGGTTAGCAAAGTTAGCCATTTTCCCTCCAAAGGACAGTGTGCACTAACGTGAAAAACAACTGGCAGAAAGAGCACAAGCAACTCATGCCCTTCTGCGTAGCAGTTTCCCTAGCCAGCTCTGATACAAGCAGCTACATGTTCTCCCAACCTTTTTCTATAGCTAATGTTTTTTAAAAACCTAACAAAACACACCAAGGGAAAAGAGGCTAAGGAATGTGAAGTGGCAAATAAGACTGAGCAATCTGCTTCACTCTAGGGAGAATATGTAATTATTCCAGGAAATTCTTTCTCCTGTCTTCCAGGAAACCCAACAGGTCTGATCAAGGAGTGCTGATTCTTTAAATAGGATCTTTAATGAAAACAAAGGCAGTTACCTTGCATGCACTGCCCAGGGCATCGCAGCGTTCCAAACACAGCCCCTGTCCCAGGGTAACACAGCAAAACACTCACCTCGCTCCGGCTAGGCAAAGAGCGCATTTGAGCCCAGTGTAATTCCTCTTTTAAAAGTTACATGAAAACCGCAGTCTGGGAACAATTCTACAGAACATGAAGAGCAAGTTTCTAGGGCAATATTCTCAGTTTTCTTCATTAAAACAAAATATAATAAATAAAAATCTACTAAGTATTAAAGAAGTATTATCAAGACCTCCCAGTGTACTCTGGGCATCGATAACTGAACGTGAAAGCAAGCAGTATTCTGTTGGTGTGAGTGACATATCAGGGGGTTTGTTGTTGTTGTCGTCGTTGGGGGGTTTTGTTTTGTTTTCAGGGTTTTACATACAAACATATTATGCTTTTCTAAAACAAAAATTTAAGATCTGTTTTGCTTATACCATTTTCTTTTATTACAGTCATGGTACTTTACCACTGCTTTCACAACAAGATTGATTGTCAGAGTTAGGTAAGGCAGGCTGTTAGGAAAAGCGTAAGAAAAAACAAATGGTTGAAAAGAACAAGTAACATTCTTGTCCATGAAAATATCTGCTAGATTCGCAACTTTCAAGATTAATGTCATTTAAGCGGATAAAGATTAATTAATTCATTATTCACCACAACAATTCTGTTTGCTTAGGTCTGAAAAACACAATCTCAGAAAATAAGGCAGATTTCTAATAAGGTCAAAAAAATGTTTTGGTAAGTTTGGGACTCAAATTTGTAATAAATTATCTAAGTGTGGCACAGTCTAAAATTAATAGTGAGTGTGGCCTAAAATTAGTATTTCTCAAATGATTTCAAATGAGCTAAAGTGTTTCTACATATTCAATTTGCAGACAAGAAATACAAAACGCATTTGCAAGAGAGGATCATTCCATCACATTGATTGAATCTAAGTCCTCACCAAACAACTGTATTTATTAGGTATGTTTAAAAGATACTACAGTAGGGAATATTTTATATTTTTAAAAGAGACTGATATGCAAAATGCTCATAATCTTAAATTTCAATTTGTTCAATGAAACTTAAGCATAAGCACATTAGCTCTACCTACTCCAATATCAGGTATCACATTCAGATTAAAACATGATGAAAAAAACCATCATTTACATAGTTTGTAGTGGATCTGGAAATGAATGAAAATTGAAAATAACCCCACAAAATAGGGAGAAATATTAAGCATTTAGATTGCTGGGAGGTAATCTCAGACCTGATTTTTCCATACATTCATGAAAAAATTTGTTTCCTAGGACATCAATTTATCCAACAGTACACAGAAGTGCTTAATTTTTGAATTCTACCCTAATTATTAAGAAGACTGGATAAGTAAAAATGCCATAGTTTTACCATTAAAAGAATAGGTTAACCTGAAAGATCCCCCTATTACTCTGATGAAGTTTCGTAGGCAGGAAAGAGATTCCAATACCACCATACCTTTCCCAAAACCTCAAGCAAAGCACCTTGAGGTTGACAGGAGCACCTGCCTCTGCCCTCACCAGCTGATAATGGGATGAACAGAGTGTTCAGAGACGCCAAAGTTTAGCTTTTATAGAGGTCATCCTGCCTGTTATTAAACAGTGAGCAGCAGGTGCATCCACTCAGACCAAGCCAATGTTGCCATGTCTTGACAAACAACGTTTCATCTTTAAACAGCACCACAAAAACGGTTCTTGAAAATCAAGAGTTTATTTCTCCTACCAACAAAAACTCCAATAAGCTACTTCATTGGCATTAGTGGTGCCTCTGGTGAAATAAAGGGAAGTACAACCTGAGCAAACGTGTGTGGATCTGGCTGAAAGCGGAAGACTGAAAATATGTTTTCTTATGAGCACATATCCTAGACAAATGTCACTTTAAAGCTTGGCTGTAAACAATGATTGGCTTTTTGTAAAAAAGGTTGTATGTATGGTAAACATGCTCTGAATGCCTTAAACAGTCATGACTGAAAGTTATGGTAAACAGCCAGCAAAGCACAAGTAGTATTAAAATTAACACCTGGACTAATAACACCAGCATTCTAAATCAGGAATCATCTGGGGACAGTGAGGTAGAAAGAGTGAAGAAGGAGGCAGCTTTACTTTGATCATCTGAGCTTTGCACATTAGTGACAGACACACTAAGTTTGGGCAAACATGACATTCAGTCATAAGTATTTATGGTTCTGTATGTGTCTTCAGCATACAGGACCCATATTCACCATGGGTTTTAGATGTTCTCTATTTAAAATTTCATCTGAAATGATCAACAATGGAGAGGCAAGACTTATGTAGTAACATAATTAATTCTAAGCATGTCACAGTTCAGGCACTATATTACCTTTGTCACTTGCCAAGTTATTTCCTTGCTAACAACAGACAGACTAAGTGTTTATTTTTTAAAATCAATCAGACTTTTCAATAAAAGCTTTTTCTCCTTGCTCTCCACATATTCCTATGTGTTCCTGGTTCAGTGATTATCTCTGGAGAATCAGAAATACTATAGATTACATGGTTCACAACAAGAATGCCAGAGTAAAGCCATATTCTGAGACAGATCTTCAGTGAACCAGGAAGTACCAACAAGATTTCACAGATGAAAAAGTGAATAATCAAGGTGTAAGGTAAAAACAAGCCAAGTTACACTTGCTCAGTGGTCCTTCAGCACTGCAGCTTAGTGTGTTGCTGACCTAGTTTAAAAATTTGAAATATTTTCTTTTAAAGGAGATTCAAATATTGAAAGTGTTAACTGCTGTGAGTTTTTTAGTCAACTGCTGTTTCATAAGAGTAACAGGAATGTTTCTTATTAAATTCCACAGCATTTTATATTCACAAACAGTTTATTACGCATTCCTATTTCAAGTGTATAATAGTCAGATTTCTTTGTGAGATAATTCTATTATCCCTTTGTCCCATTATTACATCTATGTCCACAGGATCCTAAAAAGAAAAAGTGTGTTTCTGTGTGGAGCATTTTGTGCTTTGTATAAAGAATATGTAAGTCAGAGCATCCTGTCCCCTTGAACCTTATTTACAAACGTTCATCTTTCCAACAAACAACGTGCTTGGTGTAATCACGCACGCAAGTGTGTATGTGTGCAGATGTAACTCTTGGACTTCACCACGCTGCTCAGGTTAAGGTTGACTCATTTGTTGTTTACCTTGCCCAAGACCGTGCCTGAAACACAGGGTGTCCAGCTCAGATGTGGTCCCAATGAACTAACGTGTTAGTTGCTGGAATAATACATCACATGTTGCCAGACAGAAGACTGATTCCATGACTGAGATTTCCCCAATTACTGACTCAGAAAAGATCACCAGATCTCCCCTATCTCTTCCATTACTGCATCCATCACCAACTTGGGCCAAAGAATTTGAAGTATTGTTAAACTCTCTTACAGTACCTGGAGCTGTTGTAAAGAAAAGGATGCAGATTCAAAGGCCACTAATAATATTACTCTTGAATTTTCAATTGTCTGTTCCAAGGTTCAAGGGATAATTTTCTGTAAACCTAATCCAACCTGAATGCTCTCACAAGGCCCAAAATCACTTGCATGTGCTCAACAGCTTCAGCGCAGCATCCCATCATGCACAAATCAACACGGCAGAATACCCTCTGTACTTGGCTAGATATTCAGCTTTCTGTCCATAAAACTGAGCAGTATGTTCTTTGGTAAGGAGGGTGATGTCATCACACACAAGCAAGACTTGGATCAAGACGACATTGTTTGAACTGGATGTTTCTTACCCTGTCCCATAAGAGAGAGTATTTGATAGTTTTATTTTCCTTTTTTTTTTTCTTTTTTCTATTTTTTTTCTTTGAAGCAATGTATTTAAGAAATTAAAGACTACATTCTTTTCAAAGTTTTCCTGAAATAATCCAAGTTTGATGTTCAAACTTCACAACTGGTGGGATTTGCTGGATTGTTATTCACCGGGTTCCACCCTGCTGTTCTGAACAGTTAAGAGTGCTCTGACAGGCAACGGTAAGACAACTCTTCTACTTCCCATGTCTTCATGAACCTCAATTCTTCTACAGGTGTGTTTCAAAAGAATGTAGTCCTTTGTTTGTTTCATATATGTACACCAATAGATGGACCCAGTATAACACTTCTTTGAGGATAAAATTTTAAGAATTTTAAAAGGAGCTTAAGAAAAGTTCAGGTTTGGATATTATTTTAAAATACATAAGAGAACCAAAGTAACTGCCAGCTAAAAAACTGAGAAGCCAATGCTTAAAATGTCATTGAAAAAAAACCAAAAGATTAAAATCAGCGATGTTAAATGGCAATAAAGTCCTATGTACATTAGGAGGCTGCAAGTTCAAAACCATCGAACCTTTTCTACTAAGAAGCCACTTAGAAAACAGCTCTGTTTGTCAGTGACAAAACCGTAGTCAACAGCATTTTAAGAATCAAGGGAGAGTGAAGATTCAAGTCACATTCTGGGAATTCTCTAAGATTGCCAAATTCAGGAAAAATTTTCTAATTAATCTTTCCACCAACAGCAACTTGCTTTTTGCAAACCTATGTAAAATTGCTTCTCCCATCTTGATATTTCACATTAAAAATTCCTCTTTTTTCACTTTATGGTGTTTATCTAGAAATAAATATGTCTCATCTTTTACTTCTGGGGTCCTAACATAACTTTAGAAGCCTATCTTATCTTGCTACTTTCCAAATATTAAGAACAGTTGAGATTTTGGCCCACTGTTTTCACTCTGTATGCTGCACCTCCATGGCTGCCACAGAAGAAAACCACCTACATGCACATCCTGCCCCAACCCTTACAACCACCCAAAGCATGAATTTCTACTTCTTTGGAAATAGAAAAAGATTACTATGGAATAAGAAGGGTTGATGAAAATATTTTAAGTTAGGTATCACATCTAGCTTCAAATAAAAAGGTTGAGAAACCATAAACATAGCTCAAGCACAAACCATGAGATAAAGCTGTCTACAGGCCCACTCTAATTAAGACTGAATACAATAAGCAGCACTGCTAACTAGTGGCAATGTTTTTCGTAAGATCTAACAGGAGACTCAACTCTTTGTAGATTCATAATTGCAATAACATACAATGAAACAACATCACACAGGGAATCCCCAAACCAGTCCTAATGTAAGGTCTTGTGAAGTATTAGGGAATATGAAAACTTAGCAAGTAAAACTGTGAACATAGAAACAGAACAGGCTGTGTATGTCAAGAAAAAAATTCAGAAGCTATCCATGGAGTGTGTGAATATCTTTTTTTCTTCACAATAAACTGAAGTGCTAGACATCAATACTGAAATCCAATACTGACATTTATTTTACAGCTATGCAGACAACGGACCTTCCTTTGTATTAACTTCACACTACTGCAGACTATATTGCCATGGGATTAAACTGAAAATTCTGCTAGCCATATGTTTCTGTTACATGCAGTTCATTAGCAGCATAACAACTCATGTTTACATGACAATTATAATAGTCCTGACTTCAACTAAATCTACATTTTCATTGATATTTGCAAAAGCAAGGACAAACAGTCAATTTACTGATTTATTTCAAAAACTGTTATACATTTATGGTTACACTCAATACTCATCTAGGTTTTAAATGTAATAAATGTCACCGTAATCCTAGAATCACTCAAAACAGTAAATCCAGGAAAACATATCAGTCATCCACCAGCCATACAAACCTAACTCAGACTGGTTTAATTTTACAATCTAAATACAGCTCCATAGTGTTCCATACACTGGGAGTGGATCCTTAGTTCTAGTTCTACTCAGTACTTCTTCTAAAGGTGCAGCAGTTGGCTACAATAAGATTTATACTATTTTGCTTAGATTAGTTTCCAACAACTCAAGAAACAGCATTACATTCCACCCATGGTAAAGTGAGTATGTTAAAAGATATACTTCAAGAGAAGCTATGCCAGTTTATTAATCTTCACCCTCCTTTGCACAGTGTTATCATCACGATAAGAAGCTCCTCAGATATACCCATGGCATATGCAGGTGCACATACACGTAGGTATGCATACAGGTTCTTCTTTTAAAAGTTATGTTCTAGTTACCAGAGGGTCACTGCAGTCATTACCTGAAATGAAACGGAAGTGAAGATCCTTCTACTTCCTTTTCTTGCTGCTCCATTTGGGATCCACACTACAGTCTTGCCAACTTCTGACCTTTCAGCCCATACAGTTACTCATGTCATGAACACAAACTTCCCATTTACTATCAAACTCAAGACATTGCTTTCTCCATGCAGCATCAACTGCGTGGTCCACAACAGAAGCTACTCCTCCCTTTACTTGCACTTGGCACCACAGCAATGTTCAGACATCTCTGTCTAGATCAAGCCTTCATTTCTCTTGATAGGGCCCTAGAATCTTTCAGTGATATTAAATCAAATTATTAAATATTCTTTGGAAATAACCACTGTCCTGGATCCCTGTGAGCACATGCTTTTTAGCCCCTATACTCTAAGTCACTCAAGATGAAAACTTCTGGAGTCTTCCAGTTTTCCAACAGGTCTGTTTCTGAAACTGGCTATGTTTTCTGATGGGCTTTAACACTCTCCCAGTTTTATCAATGGCAATATTTATACTTACATAAAACAAAACTTTCAATATTTTCCTTCTCTCTATAGAAATGATTCCATTTCCTTTTGTCTTCCTCCACATTCAAATCCTCACTATCTTAAACTAACTGAAGGACTTCATAAAGTTTTTCTTTGTTTGGTTTGTGGGTTGCATTTTTAATGTATTTTATTTTATTTCCATGGTCTATGTGATCTTTCTGGGAACAGAAGCCTCAATTGCTTGAATGCCTTCAGCCTGAAATACTAGCTGGTGACTTAAAAACGTCTGTCTCGGTTTTCACTCGGAACAACTGCACTTACTTGACACCAGTTTGTCTTAAGGCTACCCTGTGTCCAAACAGATGCATTTATGGTAAGTGTTTGTTTGTTTGTTTTTAATAAATACAGGACAGATATCCTTTTCCACTAGGACTAGTCAACACCTACACATTTGTTTCTACTTTCTTCCCCCCAAAATTTTATTTCATTCCTCCTAAGAGCAGTTTAAACCCCACTGCATTAATCAAGGATAGTGTGTTCCCACATTAAGAAATATTCTCTGCAGGTATTTTCGTATCTATGAAATTGGTTTCCAAGGTGCTTTACATTAAAACTTTAATCTTCACAAGATTACTATAATTATTAGTTGCACTGTAATAACTGGTTTTGTGGCAACCACGTGTTTGATGCTCTATTGTTAAAAGAGGAGCAGTCCCTTTCATAAGTCTTTACTATCTGGAAGGCAGATGCATAAAGATACCAGGGAAGTCCAGAGACAAAACTAAACATCCCAATTTTTTTCCTAATGTTTGTTTGCTTTATATTGTAATTAACTCATTTTTTATAGCTCTCACAACAAATTATCTCAGAACAAGAAGAGGAACTAACTGAAGGGCATTCTTTGCCAGACAGTTTCACTCTGGAACATACTAACGAGCAAGGTACAGTTATTTGAGAAAAGGGGAGAACAGAACAGATACACTCAGACAACATAAACATTCACTCTTTTCTTAGGAAACCAAGCTAAAATTGCAGTTAAATGATGTGGTTTATCTTAAATTCTGAAATATGGTAGGTAAACGCTTGATGCAAAACGTATGAAGAATTTCTTTGTTGAAATGTGTTCAGAGGATGTCAGCAGAACTCTGTTCCTTCCAGAGGCTGTTATTTCCAATTAAAAAGTCATTCTTGAGAAAGAAAAATGAAAATCTGTGCTGTTGTACAGGCAGATAGATGGCTGAGATTACTATGACGGGTACTTGCAGCAAGTCCATGATAAGCTGTACTTAAGGTTCAGGAAGCCTAGAAAGCGCAGGCTCAAGACCGTTGTTTGTATAGCTCTTCCGAAAGTCATCCATTCCCTTTCTGAGAAAACAGGTTAAGACAAAATGTTGCCTTGATTTATGGGAAGGTTAAAAACCAAACAGTAAAGGTACAAAGTCTGTAAAAAATGCACTCCTCGTGGGGAAGATCAGAATTTAGATTACTCTTCCTTGAATGAAATTACATTTGGAAACAGAAAAGCTGAACAGCTAGTAGGGAAAGGAGAAACAAGACAGAGTGGCACGGACATTTCTAACTTTCATCAAGCTATGATGTACTCCTTGAGCAAAGCAGGTGAGATCTTCCCTTGCTGCTTGTTGAAGAAACACTAAGATACTGAAAAGTTTATTTCATACCTACTTATGCTGGTGAACACCCACTCACTTAGAACATTCACTACCAGACTGCAGCAGAGGTGTTACACTTTAAATAAATCCTTCATAGAGTAAGCAAGTGTCTCTTCTTTGTTTCAATTCAAATAAAATATTTCAGTGCACTGTCTGTTAACATGAACAATAAAATCCTTTCTTCAGTTGTGAGAAACACTTCAGTTTCACTATGCTTATGTGAAGTGACCTATCTATAAATGCCCATACCTCATGACCTGCTAACTCGACTATACAAAACCCTCTACTAACTGGCAAGAACACAGAAATGTGTATTTTCTTTGAAGATCACAGATACTACAGCAGACTAAAATTTGAAACAGGTGAATAAGAAGAAATATTGTGTTGAGTCTTCATGCTACAGAAGTTCATTTCAAGGCATAGTCTATGAATTTTCCATTCATTTCCTATGAAATATGAATTGATGTCATTCTTGTTCTATCATCTTTTCATTAAGTAAATTATAGGTAAAATACATTATCCAGGACAATTAATGGGACTGCAAATTACTGCCATGGCCTGGCAGAGAAGTGACATAATGCATTCGGTCTTACAAATATTTTTTGTGTATTCTGTGATGCTCATGACCAACTCTTTCTGCTAAAAATGTTTAGTAAAAGAGTATGTGCATTTCCAGTGACCTAAACGCTGTTCTTCAATCTAACATAGTAAAATTATTGTTAATGCAAAGTCCAAGAGGAGATCATTTTCTTGGCTGTAACTCTCCAGGGAACTTAGGTAATGGAATGAAAAACTTGAACTTTAAACAGGTGCTGGCACAAACCCAGCTGCAGTAACCAGAGCAACCTTAAGCAATGTTGTAGTTACCTGGTGTCTGCTCACTAGACTGGACTCACATCTTTTTACGAGCCTTAGGCAGTTTCTGAATACATATCTTTGTGAACATGTATCTGCATTAATTTCCACATAAGAAAGCTGGATTAAATTAAATAAACTTAGGATGTTACAATCTTCACCAAAATTGAGATGCAATATTATTCTAACAAAGAAGTTTAGTAGATATTTTCCAACTTTAACAAAATCCCTTGTCAGTAAATACTGATCTTCAATTTCACTTATGTTCTAAATGATGCCAGTTCATTTATTTTTGAATCAATAAAAAACTTCTGATTTCTCCAGTATATTACACCAAGACCTAACTTTTTTTTTTTAAACCAGGAAACTTAATTATCTTCCATATTTCAGTACCTGGAAATCTAATGACATGTGGTCTGAGGGTACCCAGCCATGATATTGAGAAAACTGTTACCCTCATCAAGAAAAAATCCCCACTCAACACGAAAGATAAACTTCTGACAACAATATCAGCGATAAGGTACTCATGAGTTAGACTAATCTGCTTTGGGACCTACAGTGTTGTTCTGTCTTCATTTAGTTCAGAGGCTACAATCAGAAGATGAAACAGGTCTTGGACAACGTAGAGGTTCTCCAGGCATATAGAAATTCCAAGGATGTTGCAAAGAATACTGCAGTTATGATCAAGATAGCCTCTAATACTATTTCTGAAAGCCAAGATGCCTTATTTATTGTGCTTTCCACTGAACAGATTAAGTAAACAAACTTAATATAAGGAAGGTCTTGCTCCCATTGATGTAGTGGGGGTTAGAAGTTCCAGAACAGTTTTGGAGCGGGTACAGAAGAAGATGAAAGTCACTGTCTTCAGAAGAGCAAGAAAACCTGTGGCACTAACCAATCAGACTTCTGGTGCTAGGGGCTGAGCTCTGTATTGAGAAAACTTGGCTAGTGCACAAGTAATCATGACAGGTTTTGCAATTTTGCCAGAGTTGATACTGACGCTATCAGCAATCCAGACACTGGTAACAAGCAACTCAGCACAGGGAATACCAATGCTTGTGTACTGGATAGAGGAGGGCCATGAAGATGGTCAGAGGGTTGAAGCACCTCTCCTACGAAGAAAGGTTGAGAGAGTTGGGCTCGTTCAGCCTGGAGAAGAGAAGGCTCCACCCGGGGAGACCTTATAGCACCTTCCAGTACCTGAAAGGGGCTACAGGGAAGCTGGAGGGGACATTTTACAAGGGCCTGTAGTGACAGGACAAGGCATAATGGGTTTGAATTGAAAATGCGTAGATTTAGATTGGATTATCAGGAAGTTCTTCATGGAGAGGGTGTGAGGCACTGGAACAGGCTGCCCAGAGAAGCTGTGGATGTCCCATCCCTGGCTGTCTTCAAGGCCAGGCTGGATGAGGCTTTGAGCAACCTGGTCTAGTGGAGGGTGTCCTTGCCCATGGCAGGGGGGTTGGAACTGGATGGTCTTTAAGGTCCCTTCCAACCCAAACCAGTCTGTGATTCTGTGATTCTATAATAAAATTTCATAAATAAGTTTCTTTCATAGAGGCTGGATCTTGCATAGGGCAGCTAGATGAAGACAGAAAAAACTGAATTCCTAAATTCAGTTTGATCAACACGTCATCACAACAGCTTGAGTTGCCGCTTCCATCTAAAGGGCCTGAATGCTTACTTGCCAATGAAGGCAAGAAGAGAATGACACTTAAGTCTCACCACAGAAAGTCTACTTAATTTTAACATTAAGTGAATTTGATGCGTGCCCTCACTCATGTGGACAAGTTATAATACCATTTCCACTGTCGTCTTCTTAATTTTGACATATTGAACTGATACGCAATATTTTTTTTAAATAGAGCAGCATAAAAGCATTTATGCAAAGCACCCTGTAAAGTGTTGTGATTCCTAAATTCATGCATACTGGTATGCATTGGTACAATTCAAACTATACTGGTAGCAACTGAAACCATACTTAAAATGGATTAAACCAGTATTTAAAAGATATCCTACAACTAATGCAAAACTTAATGTTTAAAACAATTACTTTGAGCCTTTTCATTTTCAGGTGAAATTAATAAAATTGCTCATTTCCTCTCTCCCTCCAATACTGCTGTATCAAAGGATATTACTTGAAGATTTAAAAACATCTACTGAATGACAGCTCCTTAAATTGCGTGAAGTTCAACCATGATAAACAAATACTCAAATGGACAAAGATTAGCACACAGAACAGCTTGTACCCACCTATTAATAAATAACATACTAAATTTAGGTTGACAGCCACAACTAAACTGGCAGATAAAGTAATTATTGTATTTGATATTCCATGGCTTAAAAATCCAAACTACCAGAATCTATTTCTGTTCCATCTTCATGTGACTCTAGCAAAAATTCATAAACCAGTTTCCCAATTTTAAAATCTGCAGATTAATTCATGTTATTGATGTTAAGTCAGTATTTCTAAACTTTTTTGCTCCTGACTGCGAAGTTCTCCATCAATACAGCAAAAGGTAGTCTTTTAATCTTGATTCAACTACTACCAACTGATTAATGAACATGAAAAAATTTCAAGTTGCAGAAGCATTTCCAGTATCAGACAGCTATCACTGACAGCTTCAAAATCTATTAAAAGAAAAAGAATGAAAGAATAATTCACCAGATGAGCCAGATTTCAACCTGATACTTTTATAGGAGTAATACATTCCTGAAAACAGGATTCATAATATTCATGCAGAAATATTGAGACAAACTCAAAACTAGCAATGGTGCAAAAGACACCACTTCAAATGCTTTTACCTGTCTGAACCAGTTTTGTTGCTTTGACACACCCACAATTCTTGTATATATTTATCCCTCTGAAACACAGAACAAGCATATAACACAAAGAAGCCTTTATATATAATGCCATATAATTACCCTTCATATTTCAGATGGTTTGAAAATCTATGTTTATGAATACAGTTCTCTGATCATGTTCCTGTTGACTTCAATAAGGGCAGAATACATCTCATGGAATAAAAAATTCAGTCGTTTCAGACTGGCCTACACGCCACCAACTGGACCATTAGACCAGCCTTTCTATAAAAGACATCTGAACTATTTGTTTTTTTAAAAAATGCATGCAACTGGTTTCATAACAGCAGTCATAATATTTCTTGCCTTGATCACTTTCCAGAACCATAAGCCTCTTGGGTTGGTTTTTTTTTTTTTCTAACACAGGGAAATGAATTTACTAGCTAGTCCTTTCCCACACCATGAAGTGTAATGATTATTTCTTTGCAAAACAGTCCACCAACCATGATGTACACACTTGCTTTTCACTCCAGACAAAACACTGCTTTAAACTACTTTTTATGACCGTTGAGTGTGTCAGGGATTCCTTGTTTCTGAACGCAAGTGACTTGATTCTCATTTAATAATGTTACTCTGATTAACTATACTACTATTTTCAGTATTTGTGTAAGAAGATCTGAGAAAGAAGATTCAGTGAAGCCATACCAACATTCCAAAAAATTATATGGCAATATACATTCCATACTGTGTACTTCTCTATAAATATATTGCTTTGTAGGAGTTAGTTTATTGATTGAAATCTACATTTTAAGTCTCATATTTGCAACACATCCAACTTTCTATAAAACACATTGTAGGAAAAATACAGCAGAAATAAGTAAACTTTACTGTCATTCCCCATGCCCTTGACAGAAAAAAACAAAACCAAAACCCCAAAGACAAGCACTCAGGGATCCTTTTACTGCTCTGAAATTACAAGCACATGCTAGGCACATACATACTTATTGAAAAACTTGTCTACCTGCCTTTTTGGCATATAAATGCTTCCAAACCACTGGAATAGCTGTACAACCAATAATTTGTTGCAGAAAGAAATTTAAGACTGCAATAAAGCAACATTATATCAATGTTAAATTATATGTCAAAGAAGTTTCCCAATTGTTTTTTCCCCCCAAGAGATGTATGAAAACCCAAGAGACGATGTGACTTCTCCTCTCAACATCAGATTCAATCTCAAGAATGTCTGTGGAAATCAAAACAGAATATAAAATTTGTGCTTCTCAGTCCTTCATATTGAGATGTAGTTTCATCACCATGAGATACAGGAAAAAAAAAAAAAAAAAAAAGAGACAGACACTCACTCTGCAACAGAGGCTTTAAAGATAGTATGCTTGCGTGGTTTTTTTACACAATCCCAGCAACATTCACAATCTCCACAGTTGATGACACGCATTGCATACTTCCACGTAATATACCAATCTGTGCACCACCCGTGGAAACAAATGGGACTATACCTTCCTCTTGCTATGCTCAAGAGTCTGGGTCACTAAAGGTGAGCTTGAGATTAGCAGTATTAAAAAAATTCTTAAACTTAAAAAGGAAGTGTGTTAAAAATGGAATGCAAATTGAAGAGTGTAAAGCTGTTCACTTTTGAACTTCTATGGATTTTACAATCTTAAAATGTATCATGTTTTCTCCATAAATAATACAAATAACCTGGAATTTATCATTCTCACAAGAAATACAAAACATATTGAAGAGCAATAAAACATTTGACTAACAATTACATCTGTACACCACCAGATTGGAACTGCTCTGAAAAACCCATATGCAAATTCCTGGAAACACACAATGCCAAGTTAATTTACTTATTCATTTTACAGGTAAGGTTCTAAACACCTGCAATTGGTAACATGCTCGGGGTGTGTGTGTGTGGGGTGTGTGTGTGTGTCAAGAAGTCAAGACCAGTGCCCAGAGAACAATTTACAAAAAATAGATAAAAAATAAGTAGGTGTCTAAAAATTAACTTTGTATGTTTCTGCGGTTGTACCAATTTGAATTTTAAATACATTATTCATCTACAGCTAAAACATTTATCAGCAACAATATGTAGTTCAGACTACTTCTTCCCCTGCCAACAAAATCTTTTTTCAGACATGGTATTCCTACATGTACTATTTGGAGGGAAATACTTCTCTGTAATAAAAATTCCTTCTGTACTTTTTTCCACTCCCTTCCAACTTATACCAAACAAGAAAGCATAACACAAATCCTTTTATGGTTAAAAAGATCCTGACCAAGGTTCTTAATGTTCTTGGACAAGCGATGCCCACATTACCACAACATTTTCTTGACTTAACACGGTTTGAAGATGAGGATGATGCCTTACATGCTCCAGGCTGAACAGATTTGTTAGGAAGACATGTCCTGACACATATGCTTAAGAGTATAAGGTCATTGATTAATCAAGAAAGGAGTCAATTAAAATAATGGAATTAATATATTTGCAGATGGTTACTTAACAGGACACTGTCAAGGTATTTTTGTGGATTTTTGAATATTCCTTTCTCAATTAGCATTGATAAATGCTTTGCTGTGTATCTGTCTAGATTTCAGTGTGTTAGAAGCTGGTTTGCAATTAATGGCTGCATAAAAAAGTAAATAGTCCTGAACAAACTCTTTACTTAAAAATAATAAAAAGAGCATTTTCAAATATTTTGTTCTCCATATAATACTTTTGCAAGGACCCAAATCCACTCATGCACAGAAGAAACAAATAAATATCTGGAGACAATACTGTGAACGTTTCAAACTAGAGTTTTCAAGAGTTTATATGCAGTAAGCTTCCAGACATTAATCTCAGTAAGAATCTTTTTCATTGTATTTTTCAAAGAATCCAAAATTAGTACAAAGATGAACAGATAAGACTTGTTTCCATTCTTTCTCTGTGATTCAAAAAGCACACTCTAATGTGTTTTGTACAGATGTAAATATCTTAATCGTACCTTGCAAAATTGCCTTAATATGGTAATGCAGAGATTATTCACCTTTCACTACAAATTCAGACTCTTGCTTTTGCTGTCCGACTCCAAAATAGCTTTTGCATATTAAATGAGCTGTTAAGCTGTCTTCATAGTGAAAACTTCCTGTTGATTCTCTTAGCTCACGTGAAGAGAAAGATTTCCTTCACAGTAACAATGATGAACAACCCAGCGGAGGAAGGAGAAAACCAACTGCACCTTGACCTACCACAAATGTTCTTGCACTGATCATTTGACTAAAGATTTAATTTTAGATTGTATAATCCCTTAGCTGGACATTCCCAAATTGATTTAAACAACACTGATAGAGGTTTAGGTTGCAAGAACGAGTTTACAAACTGAACCAAATGTCTCAGTGCTAAGTTAGTATAAATATTCTATTTGGGCATTCATCCCACTTAAGCAAAATTGTTCCAGAACTTTTTGGATGATGAAAAATTTTTCAGTGTCAGCAAGTTCTTCATTCTAATGTACACACACTGTAGCGAGTTTTCCCCCTCGTAATTTGGTTTCAGCTTCAATGCACATGTGAGTACATTTTCAGACACCTCCCACCCTCTTGGTCCTCTCCTCATCCTGTTTTTAGTCTCAAAGATAATTAAGTTCATAGAAGCTATATGAAGATTAGCAGTCAGGTAGAGAAGACAGTCAACTGATTACCCCACTAAATACTGCAACAGGTAAATCCAACTTGCTATGAATGGTGGCAACTGAGTCTCACTTGACAAATTGCTATATGGGACACATGGGAGAGCCATAACGTAGAGATTCAAGGAGACAAAGGATTAAACCTGTATCAAACTTCACTATTTTTATTGCTCACAAATCTGGTTGTTCTACCTGAAAATCTTAAAACCTACTTCTGTGTGTGCCAGAAAACTACACACATCACCTTGCCCTGTACAAGTATAGAAACACAGACTGGTTGGGGTTGGAAGGGACCTTAAAGACCATCTAGTTCCAACCCCCCTGCCATGGGCAGGGACACCCTCCACTAGACCAGGTTGCTCAAAGCCTCATCCAGCCTGGCCTTGAACACCTCCAGGGATGGGACATCCACAACTACTAGGCACACACTCACCTTCTGACTTGCTGAACTGCATGGCAAAATTTATATATATATTTGGGGTTTTTTACATCCTGTTTACACAGATCACTATTACAATTTTCCAAGTTTCCTGGAAATGCATCCCTCCAAACTTAGTAGACTTTTACAAAGTGCATTTTTATCAATCTTATATGGATCGTTTTTTCTTACTAGGCTTCCAACTATTCTCAGTTCTTTTAAATTAAATTACCTTTTTAGTGCTATTCCTTGTTTTTTATTTAGCATTGAAGCATTTTATTAATATACTGTTTATTCACACACAGGTAGCTACCAACTGGCATAAAGCTTTCTACACCATTTTTCTAGGACGAGCAAATGTATCCAGTTATATTCACAAAATTTATAAAGAAGCCATTGAAAAATAATTCTGCATCCTGCAAAGCTGCCTCACATGAGTCAGAAAGATAATATATGACTCCAAGTTGCTTTCACAGGTATCGTCTCCTAATTCTGATACTATCATTGCCTGAAGGCCTCTAAACTGGGCTGCAGTTTGATCAGACACCGTTTCAAGAAGGAACTGGCAACATGTGGTAAACACAAAAAAAAAGGAGAATATTTGGGTTATTATGTTGCTGCCATACAGTAAAACTGATGCTGCAAGAACACAATTGTAAAATGCCAGTCTTGTTTATTACAAATTCAGTTGCACAGCTTCTCATGAAACATTCGCTATTGCAACCAGAAGAATCCCTCTGTTAATTTCGTTCCAACATTTCTTTTGTTTTAGGAGAGCTCACAAGGCATGCAGTCCTAAAGTTTCATATTATTAGCACCACCACTACTAGGCAAGTTGCGTAAATCCTGGTCACTGTTCTTTATTACAAATATACTGCCTGCTCTAAATAAAGTATTTTTTTATTGCCCAGTATCCATTTGCTAATTGCCACGCCTTGAAATTAAGTTCCAAAGGTCTCTGATTCTAAACTAAAAAAACAAAACAAACAAACAAAAAAACCCAACCCCAAAAAACTTGCAAAAGCAGCTTGAATTGCCATGTAAAAATGAATATTTAATGCTAGATAAACAGCTTTTCTGTTCAGTAGAGTTCTTGTGCAGTCAAGGTTAATTACACAAAACAAAGCCTAGAAATTACTACCATTTTAAAAGCATTTTACATACGCTGTCAAAATACATGGTATGCAGAAACCAAAATGGATAGGCAAAGAACTAAATTCTACCTAGAAATCAGGTGTTCCATTTGTAAACAAAGACGAAACACAGTGTAAAGAATATAAACTTTAATTTTATCTTAGATATTTCTCACACAGAGAGGACTATCAGACAGGAAGCCAGATTTCATGTACTCCTTGCTCTATCGTTTATTTGCTTTTTATTGTTTTTATTTTTTGGAAATCAGTGAAACAGCTACAGTGCTTCTCTTTCGTGCAGAATACAGCTGGGCTCTGGGAACTTTGGAAGGACGGTACCGTAGAAGCTCTAAGCATCATCAGAGAGACACTCCATTTCATCTAACTTTAACAAGAGCCTGATCCTGAGAAATAATATGTACCTGTAATGAATTTACTGCTACTGACGTCAGTGGCATCCAGGGAGCATCTCGTTCCCTTCAGAAATGGAAACAAAATGCTTTTTATTGCTTGGACCAATAGCTGGAACTCTGAGCCATGGTCGTTTTAATGCTTGGGGGAAGCTTTGTTGTTGTGTAACTATTCAGTTTTGGATGGGAGGAGGGGAAAGCAGCATACAATTTTCCAATGGAAAAGGTGACTTATACGAGTCAATATAACATCTTGTAAGTTATTGTCCAAATATTAAGAGGTGTCCATGATAACTAAAATCAACAGGTACTGAAGACAGACAAGAATAGTAAAGAATTTTAAGGAGGGACAACATAAAAATCCGTAACAGTGGAAAAAGGGCCTATGAGAAAAATCAACAACTCTGAAGTCATACAACTCTCCCTGCTGACAGAAGTGGCTTGTTTTCCCTTCAAGAAAAATGTGCCAAAATGCACTGGACCTGAATGAATGACTGCTCGTTGTAATTGTGATGAACTGCAAAGGTTATACAAAGAGAAGGAGACGAGAAACACCATTCAGGGTAAAGCCCTGGGCAGCTCTCTACTCACTGCTCAGGATTCCACCGTAAATTTGTGTTATACACCTAGTTCCACCCTGCTTCAAGTCCCGTCTAAAAAAATAGAGGTTTTTTTTCCATATGTCACAACTACTGTGAACAATATATTCAATAAGAACTTGTAAGATGCTCTGTTACTATTTTCATCTTGCCTATGTAGATAAAAAGAGACAATACCTATACATATGTCAGAATGGTAACCTGTATATAATTTGACCTACGCTGAGAGCTAATCTAATCACTTAACAATAGTAAGATGAAAATTAAATAGGATTTATTACTTACAAAAGTCATGAGTCTAGGTGAAATGAGACAGAATTAATGATTTTATCTAGGACACGCACTATATATGCTAAACAATGAAAATAATAATTTGGAACAAGCGTGTTTATTCTTTGTTAACCAACACATTGTCCTCAGGGTTCTTGCAAATGAGTAGCTGATTATTTACATACCATCAGTCAGTCATCAGTTTTAGTCAAGGCATCAGTCACATTTGTCTAACATATTTCTAGACCAGAAAAGACGTTACAGTAAAACACAGAATATCTGGTATCGCCAAATATATGAACATGTTTAGATATATTAAAAAAGGTACATATTCCAGCAGTTTATTACTAAAGCTAATTCCAGTAAGCAAATCATTGAAATGACAAAGAATGGCAAGACTTGGAGCAGCATTAGTAATTTAACTATATTTCACTATTTTCCTTCAGCTGAACAACTTCCTACTCACGTTATGTGGGTATACTTAAACACTGTATGCGCAGTCCGGACAGAT
This sequence comes from Rhynochetos jubatus, assembly GCA_027574665.1. NCBI lineage: Eukaryota > Metazoa > Chordata > Aves > Eurypygiformes > Rhynochetidae > Rhynochetos > Rhynochetos jubatus. Next base: position 31,149,868 of record CM050650.1, read on the forward strand.
TATGTAACCGAAAACCAACATTTAATTCACAGACACCTTTTTGCCCAAATTTTGATGTACTGGTAACCTGTTAAGACCTAAGGAGTGCACCTAATTGTATCCAATGAAGCCAAATTAATGCTTCTCCCCACTGCCCCATCTCTCCCATGGACGTGCTGTTTGCAACGATTACAGGTCCCAGCACATAAAAGACATACAAGTTCTAGCATGAACACTTAAATCATTAAAACAGAACTAGACAGTCAACAGGTCTAAGTTTTATTTATCTTTCACTGTCTCTCATGGATACTGCTGGACAAGCCAGTCTTGCCTTTAGCCTTCTCCATCTAAAGTCTTCCTCTAAAACACAAAATATCAAAATACACCCTTTTTTTAAACAAGCAACTACTGTCCTAAAGAGAAGTAACCACAGGAATGCAGAGCTGATAGAGACATGGCACATTATTCATTAGCAATTAGTGGAGAAATTGCTGTGCATTCTTTTGGTAACATGGAAGCAAAACAGCAGACCATGCTAGTTTTGGTTTGGGTTTTGTTTTGGTTTTTTTTTTTTTTTTTATGTTTCATGATATTATGATCAATGACGTTGTCAGTAGCAATTAGACAAAAATAAATGTGATGGATCATCCAACATCAGAATGTTTACTGCTGAAAGTAACTGATTCAACAGTAAAGCTTTCCCCCCCCCCCCTGTTTTTATATTTTTGGCTTAAATAATTAAACCTATGAAACCAAATAAAACTGAGCAGTGCAATACACTCTGCTATACAGGTTTTCTTCAGATACATACTTAAAAAAACCCAAACCTTTTTAGGCTGACACCCATCAAAGGATTTTGTTTATTTAATAGGAAAAAAGTTACCAATGCAAATCACAGAATCCAAAACAAGAATGACTAAGAATCATATGAAATCATCATACAGACGTACATTGGTGTTAGCACTGTTCTTTCTTAAGAGATAGACATAATCTACTAATCTGAAAGCCAGAACAAAAAAGAAACCTGAAACACTAAACCAACCCAATCACTGTAACAGTAAATAACTAGTACTTTTACATACAAAATTGCCTTTAAAACCTCAAAATATGAGCTGCTCTAGGACTCAAGCCCTGATCTGAAGCCTAAGGAAGAAACCTAACAGTAGAAAGATGCTGTGGGCTCAGCACTGAAATATCCTTCTTCACACCCAACCATCATGCTTTATGTACTTCTATATTTGCGAATGCAGATTTGCTGGTTAATGAGTTCTACAGTTTATTGCTATGCCCGTATTCTATGCTCAACAACTTCTCAAATATTTTTTCTTTCAAGAAGAAACAGCACTGGAGAACTAAAGAAAAAGCTAAAATATATATATATATATATCTCCAAGATCCTCTTCCCAGTTTAAGACCACTGTGCATTGCTTGTTTGACATACTGTCATGGGTGGACCATGACAGATAAAACAAGCACCATCATTATGTAATAACCTGCAATTATTTTTATGGCTATTGAATTCCATTCTTCCTATGCAATACATAGAATGCTAATGTAAAGCAACAGTACAAATTACAAGCCCTAACAAGGCAGTAAATCTGAACCAAGTCACGCAACATAACGTGTCTATAAACTTTCCCACCAGATGCAAAAAAACCTTTTAAATTTCAGAAGCTGTTCTTTTTACCTTGGTATTCTTTAATTTTTATTTTTTTTTTTTTTAGAAAATTAATGAAAAACCCTATTTCTACTGATCTCACAATAGCAAATTAGTAGTTCTATAAACTACAGCAAAATTCACAGAAGTTGAGATGAATATTGTAAGATTTCATTTATTAGTATACGTGGCAGCCCTTTACTACTGAGTTATAAAAATAAAATGTTTAAATATAAGATGTCACCAGAAATATAGTTGATTGGAGATTATGATTCATATTAAGATCATAACCTATAAAAATCATCAGCTGTGCAGAATGAGCTGTTCCAGTTGACAGATCTTATTAACAAAATCTTCCAATAAATTACAGAAAAAGCTGATTTAAAAAATTGCTTTTGGCTTTCAGCATATGGTGCTTAAGGTGCTCCTGACACTAACATGTTTTATGTGGTTTTAGTGACTAGTTACTACAAACACATCGTTGTGGAGAAGTTTTACTAATAAAATTCACTGAGAATGGAGGGAATGATCAGTTTACCAGATTCATACATAACATGTTCTGTTTATAAAGTATACCTTTATAGGGCTTTGCTTCCCTTGGTTTGTGGGCAGAAGATATTAGAATAAAATCATGAAAGGTTGACTAATTAAATTGTACTTTCTGTAAGTATTTCTGGAGCTTCACTGAACTCAGCAACAACACTTTTAACTCTCCAACGGTGGCAAAGCGAGAGGGCTGACCTATTCTGCAAAACCCTGTGATTAATAACAGGACTGCAGCAGTAAGACTACCTAAGCAGCACAATGTTTCTGTACATTGAATAAGTAAGATCTTACACTTTTACCTACTGTGACAACTGAAACATCCTGCTAAATAAGTTTTGAAAGGGCCAAAAGAAAAGCCCCAAACCTTTACAACCAACAGATCTTATGGGTTTTGAACTATTATGAAAAACTAGACACAAATATTTTATCACTAAATAGTGACTATTTTTCTGACTCCACAACTTCCTAAACTGCCAGAAACATTTCATGACATGAATGCCTCATTTTTACCTTTTCTTTTATTTTTGGCCTCACCCATTATGCAAACTCCCCTGCTTGGAGTTTGCATGCTTCTGGCAACAGGCTGTACTCTGACACAGGCCAGCACATGGAGGAAAAGAAACGCTTCCTCGATGCTACTTCATTTAGTACTTGTTAATGAGAAAGGTGGACAGCAAAATCAAACCACAGATTTCTGGCCACAGGCGAAAATTAAAGATTCTGAGAGACAAGTATCAATGACATCTCTTCTTGATAAATGTCTTCCACACACAGGTTACATTTATTTTCACGGCTTCTAGATTGTACAATTTACTGGCTTCAGCAACTACGGACTATTCTGTTTCGAACGTTGCCAGTGCTAACTTGCACAGACCCACTTCTAATCTAAAATCTCAATGCCTCATTATAATTGCATGTTATAAAGTTGGCCTTGAAACTATTAACAGAAGAAACCTAGACAATCTTGGATGATTTGGTATTCTGCTTAAGTAATTTAATGCTGGTACAAGAAGCAAATCTAGTGAATATCTCACTGGCATCTACTTTTAAATTTTAAACTATTTGCCCTGAATGCTTGCATACATTTCAAGATAAGGAATACATTATGGAATACAATTCAGAAATCTAACTTTATGTCTCTGTCAAAGTCTAAAATAGTGCAAGATTAATGACAATCTATGTATTAGCTTAAAAGATCTCTATGCAAAGCAAGGTCAAAGTTTCATGAATTATGAGAACTACATATCATTTCAGGATACCTCCAAGTCTTATAAACCACCAGTTTTCCTATCTGTAAAAGAGGTAAAATGATAGCTGGCACCACAGACGTGACAAGCTACATATGATGTACAGGTCCATCATTCTACCCAATACAGAAGACACACATTATGGGAAGACAATCAAACAGTATATACTGCATAATGCCCTCCATGCTCTTTTGACAGGTAGCTGCGCAGCACAGTGTACAACTTTTTACAAGGGCCTGTAGCAATAGGACAAAGGGTAAGGGGTTTAAACTGAAAGCAGGGAGATTTAGATTGGATATCAGGAAGAAATTCTTCACGGAGAGGAGGGTGGTGAGGCACTGGAACAGGTTGCCCAGAGAAGCTGTGGATGCCCCATCCCTGGCAGCGTTCAAGGCCAGGCTGGATGAGGCTTTGAGCAACCTGGTCTAGTGGAGGGTGTCCCTGCCCATGGCAGGGGGGTTGGAACTAGATGGTCTTTAAGGTCCCTTCCAACCCAAACCATTCTATGATTCTAAAATAGTCTTGTATAAAAACATCAAGTCAGATCTGGACTCTAATTACTTCTTGCCATTGACTTTATGACCTTAAATTCACACAGCAAGTTTTAGTTAGCCAGATATCAACAAAATCAAGTGAATTTTGAAAGCAAAAGAAAATATACTTTTTTTCAGATTATTTTGCTCAAATGTGAGTTAAACTGCAGGAACGCTATTTTTTATCCAAGCATATTTGTATTTTGTTATTTGCAGCAATTTAACATAAACCTTATAAGCTGTCAAATAAATCAAACAGCTAAATCACAACAGTAAAGAAACCTGCCTGGAAAAAAAAAAAAGGTCTCATTTGACCCTGCATATTATACTTAACTTTTGTTTGTTCTCTGTTGTAGTTGATTACTCAAACATACACAAGTATTGCACTCTTTTCACAGTACTTGGAATTTGGTCTACATTGTAAACAAAAGTTGCACTGAAGCCTTTTAACAGACTTCCAAATGATGAAATCACAGTAAGGAAAAACACAAATATGTTCTTATCTTTCAATTTGAACTTGACGATAAACCTTTTCCATTGACAGTCTCACACACAACTGTTTGGCCCCTGGCAATGTGTCTAGACAATGTCTGTTATTCGTTTCAGTTTTGAAAGATATGCACAAAATACAACGGTCACCACAAAAAAGGTTTTCAGAAAAAAACAGGTTTAAAGATTTCTTTTTAAAGTTAGGTCTGTATTGTATATTTCCTTTACACTTGAATAATAAGAAATTATTAGAAGCCTGCTGGGTATGTAGCTACATCATAACTACATTGGTCCAGCTATTAGCTATTCATCAGGACACAGCAAGTAGGTATATAAAATTGGAAATGAACACTTTAAAAATGACGTACCACAAGGTGGTGGGGTAAACAGGGCACATCTTACTTAACCAAAACCTCAAAAAGCATGGAAATCTAAAATAAATAAATAAATAAAACCAAAAAATATCTAAATGTCTTGTTTTCAACTGCATCACTGGCTACATACTCTAAAGTTCACTCATACTGTGTAATCATATTACAGTCACATAATCCAGTACAATTTGTAAATTACTAAGCTTGAGATATTTAATGAATTATCATTATGACAACACATCCCTGTAGCTGACCAAAACTGCAAAGAATGAAACAAAATTTGGATGAGGTGTTTTAGATGCCAAGTCTATAACCTTCATCATTACTGTGGCATAGATGGCATCTGTAAAGAGACTGACTCAAAACCATATTGCACAGTGAATATGCTTGCATTGTGATTACCTCCTGACATCAACAGACATTTCAGAGGAGCAGTACAAATCATTGGGGTACTAGGAGTGATTGATGAGGAAAAAATAAAGGTCTTCAAATATTTCGCCAGATTTTAATACAAGTAGCATTAATTAAGCATAAAAGAATAACAATATGGCAGAGGAAGTATAACACAGGTTTGAAGTTCACAAATCATTGCGGAGAAGCTACTGCACACTGTAAGGTTGGCTACAGACTAGAACATAATTCAAACATATTAAATTCTGCAGTTAAACATTAAGCTGTTAATACACTAACAGCCTTCAACTACTGACTGCTCTTCCACTTTCCAGGGTAATATATTAACAATTATTTCCACTGCATCAATAGATCCTCTATCACGTACCATAAACCAGCAGTTAGCATTGAAGCCAACAGAACTGGCAGAGATGATGAAAAATAGACTCCTATTTCATTCCAATAATTCAAAGATCCATTGAAGTCAAAAGTGTCCTCCAAAAAAAGAAAATAAATAAGAAGGACATGGAGAGCTTAAAAACCTCTGGTTTTTTTTCAAATGACTACGAATTTGGAGTAGTCAGAGCATAATTATTTCAACTACAACCAACACAGTAGTTCCAATTACACCTGCTTTTATATTGTTGTCACATGAGATAACATTCATACAGCTGACAGTGTCAGAACACAAGGAGGTAAAGGCAGCAGGGGTAAAAGATCCATGCCTGCTACAGAGCACACTCTTGTCATAATCCATGCTGGAGCCTGAGTCAAACCATTCTTCTGCAGTCAACAAACACTACTGGAATAAAACAATATTTCTTCTCCTGTGGACATTCATCCACACTACGAATCACCTTCCTACCACAGACAGTTAATCCATCAGTTTGCAGAGTGGAAGTCTGCATAAGAGAGCTAAGGATTTCATCAGTACAGTGCCCATGAAGAAGGATTTGCTGTTGTAAAAGTCCAGGCTATTACACACAAAAATACGTTCATTTTAAAACCCCAAAGCTAAGACATTAAGATTCTGGAAATGTTAAAATAAAGGTAGACAGGGAAAATTTGATTCTGCTACCTTCTGTGCATGCCTCTTCAAATTACACAGTCATATATAGGCATGCAAAATAAATACATGTTTTCCTTCAGACTAATGAATCATTCAGTACTCAGAGTGAACAACGCTCCAGGAAGCAGGTATGGGCCGATGGTGATTTATCCACAGCCTACCAACCTTGTTTAGAGAAGGTGGAAGATGTTTAGTGAACATGATAGTGAATTACGGTAAGGAGGAATATGCTGTCATGCATTAAAACATTACTCTTCAGAAACAAAAGTAGAACCTGTTTCTCTCACGGGGTTCCTACATGGTGACAGTTACTTAGATGTCATACACCACCCTCTAACTTCCAAGTCATGCAGTTTCCCCAGAGGCTGAACAGAGGTATAAGACAGTCCTGTGACTGAAACTATTGAACATACTGGCTATCCTGTCCTGAAATTCTTGAACAATTTTAAATTGTTCCTGGAAAATATGTCACTTGGAGTTCTGGCAGAGACAGACAGCACAGTTCACGTTAGACACTCTCAGTCTCCTTTTTTCCACAGCGTATTTCAGAAGCAGATGACAACTATCCTGCAGTTCAGGCGACCTGTTGCTGCATCCTGCCTGAAAAGGCCTTGGCCAACCCTTTTACATCTGTCTGGAAACATTCTCATCAAGTGAAAAACGAAGGCCCTGATGAAAGACAGCAGCTGGGAGAAGGGCTGCTACCATGAACACAGGAACAAAGTGAAAATACTTAGATGCTTTTGACAAAGTTAGGAGGGGCTCATTATTCAAACAGCAAACAGTCTACAATGGGTAAAGAGATCATAGGATACTGATCCTAGACTACAACCAAAAATTTCAGTAAGAATATAGTTGTGCCTGCCTTTATTTTCATGGTTCTTAGCTCAAGACGTCTTATCTGGAGAAAACAACGAAGATTCACACTTGTAATTGTGATTTAACCATAGTTGAAGACAGTTCTAACAATAAGATGAAGAGGAGGTAATGGGATCTACACTGACATTTTCATCTCAACACATCAGTTGCTAAACATTAAGTTGCTGCTCTTCTTTCCAAATATTTGAAAGTAAAAAGCTGAGTAAGGAGGCAATCGTGCAGTTTAAAGGAAAGATGAGTGTTGGCAAAATCAGCTGACTCAAACCTTGTCTGCAGTAGAAGTTCTGGCACTTCATTCTGACAGTAGTGATAAACAGAGAATCCAGATCTCTCACTGCGTTCTCTGAATATAGTAACATCAACCTTATGATGGGCTTCCACAGTAACTGCTTGAAAGAGTGACTGTCCTCCTTCTGTGATAACCACTCATTTCAAATTATTCCATGTTGGTAGTTTGTCACAAGGCTTTTGTTTGTTTGTCTGTTTTCCTTTTCCTCTTAGCAAAGATACTTTTAGCCAACTCACATCACTACTCTACAGTCCTACTTTCGAAAGTGATCTGGTCAAATTAGTGTTCATTGTAAACAACGAAGCAAAGTAATCAAAGCCTTCAGTTTGTGTCGTCAATACCTTGCTTTCACTGCCTGCTAAGAAGGGGTATAGTTTGCTTTTCTGCTTCTACTATCAAGACTACTGGTACAGTGGGACCTACACTTATAAGGCATAAAATTCCATAGACTCATATAAAGAGTTTCACTAAATGTTTAAATTTATTCTCCAAGATAATACCTTGGATACAGTCAAGAGTTTGCGACTTACTGTCTAGAAACCCAGACCATCTGCATTGCAGGCCATCTTCTGCAGCAACACAAAGCCTGCAAGGTCCTTTAGAGTGATAGGTGTTTATTTACTACCTTAAAAAAGGGCACGCAAAACCACTGTAAGTCTAGCATCACCTTTCCAAAACATAATCCAATCAGGTTTAGAATGGTGGACTTTCAAAACTCTTGGAGAGGAGGAGGGCAGGAAAGTCAAAATAGTGACTGAGAACATTTCAATAATTCATACTCTCTCATAAATACTGTCAACTTAGACATTCACTTTACCTTGAGAAGGTATGTAGGAATATTGCTGAAATCTACAGGCAACTTCAAGAGGAAGCGAGCTGAGAATTCACCAGTCTGTGGAGAAAAAGTAACACTAATGAGACCTGGTGTCTAAAACAGAACCACAAATTGAACATTCTGATGATGAAATATTAACCAGAAAAATGTGTAGGAGCTCATACCAAAGAGAAGGGTTGAGATTTAAAACATTTCTCAATGGAATTATGGAAGAGGAAAAACATAACTTACAGATTTTCACAGATGTTATATGAGAAAACACCTTAACAGCCATAAAACATCATTGCCAGTAAGTCAACAGCAAAAAGTAGTCAGAATACAACAATGTGTATGACAAAAATCAGACTATACTTTGTTAGGCCCTAAATATAGATGTAACTTGGCTGTACTCATTTCCGGACAAAGGTCCGGCGAGACCTGCGAATGGTCTGAAAGCAAAGCTAAAAACCTGACAAATCTGTAAGTGTGTATAGATAAAATAGAGGCACCTTCACAAACACTGCAGGTATACATAGAAGCATTTGTGTTGAGGAAGGTAAGAATGTATCGAAAGCGTCCTGTGAATAAACATAGAGACAACTGAAGTAAAAGGTTTTATATAATTTGTTTTCAGAATTATGTGACTCTTAACACCTAAACAACTGTTCGCTGAAAACTTGCCAAGCGTCCCCTACACATCGCTCTTTTTTATGCATAAAGGGTATGCAAAGGAAATGGAAAGGATTTCCTTTCTGTTTCATAGACTTCCTCAAAACCAGACTTTGTCCACCTGGTTATGAAGCAATGAAGTTGGCTCTTTTTGAAAAACAAATGCTTGCCTGATTTCCTCCATACTAGGTTTTTTGTCATCCTTATTTTTTAATTCAAAGTAGCCATACAACAGGTATATTTGTAATGTTGGATCAGCGGTACAAAAAGCATTAAACATTAATTTTACCAGTTAAGTACAAGAAATCAGACCATCTTGAGACAAGGTAGCAGAACTTTTTGCAGTTTTAACACTGCCCTATCTTTGCATACATGTGCTACTTCGTTATATATGATGACATATAATTTTTAAAATCCAGTACTTCATTTTGACAGGCAAGGGAACAAATCAAAGCTGTGTGAATACGCAGCATCCGTTCTCACACAGTAACACGTATGTACTACTTCACTATTCCCTGAACATAGTTATCTGTACCTTATTTTCACTTTACCGTTTTAAATGTTTTGTACAGACAAAGTGAGAAGAAACATGCTTTTAAACAAGAAAGGTATGATATACAGATTTTAACAAAGTGCACATCCATCTATGGTGAGAACGCGTATATTGCAATTCTTATTACAAGGGTGAATGTAAATAGTACACTGCATTTAAACAGGATCATCCTTATTGCATATACAGCTATACCTTGTGGTAAGCAGAAGCCTGCAATACATCTGAAATAGTGGGAACATGCTTTCTGTACCACGCAGCAGTGACCCATGGAAAAGATATAGAGGATCTTTCACAGCAAACAGGTTGCCCAGGATCGTGTGAATCTGACTTCTGAATATCTCTAAGGTTGGAGATCCCGTCTCTGGGCAACCTGTGCCAGTGCTCAGTCACCCTCAATGCCTAAGAGCTTATAACCCATGCAGATGTCAGAGGGATGCTTTTGGGCCACTGCTTTACTACGTTTAGTACATATTATCACAAGAACTCCACATTTCTATGGGGAGAGCTTGTCAAAGGCTATGACAACTCTTCAAGAGGAATGCAATCAAAGTATTTTAACACCTGTACTGATACTGAAAATTTGCCACATGCCTTTGCTAAATAGTACATTCGCCTCCCCTCTAAACTAGCTGTGCTAATCCATAAATTGCTTTGAGCTCAGCAGAAGAGAATACATAAGGTTGTCCCTGGCCACACACCACTGGACCACAAGCCTCCATAGTGATGGACCACACCAATGGCTATGCATGTTGATTCAGAAAGGAACTGGTTGAAAAAATTACTGATGGAAGCGAGCTTGCAGATGCACTGGCCTCTCTGAGAATGTACTGGAGGTCAAAGCCAATGGAAACTGACTTTCCAAAATCAATAGTAAGCTGTTAAGCAGGGCACCTGAGGAATATAAATGACTGTTTGCTAAGCACGTTTTTCTGTGGTACTGACATGAAATAAAATTAAGAAGGAAAATAATTCTACAGAACTGGATTCCTTCAATTAATTTTATGCCTAAAGTAAGCGTAGATTTCAACACAAGCAACTAAGCACACGTAAACAAGGATGCTCTTATCAGGCAGATGTACAATAAACGATGCTAATAACAGTGCAAATTTGTTTCTTGGTCTATGTATTGGGCATGAACTAGAGATAACTCATTCTACCTTCCAGTCACTAAACAAGAAAAAACAAGATCTTGAATGCAACCAAAATCATTCCAACGGTATCTTGCCAGTTATATCATTTGCCAAAAGGGTTTGTGTGATGTTAAGTGAATATAATCCACCCTGCTGCCAGCTAGCTCAGAATTACCCTTATAATATGTCCCTGGTAGTCACACAATAGGAGTCAAAGCAATTGCACACAGGAACACTATGCAACAAAAAGTGAACACACATTAAAGCCAGGCTCTGAAAGCTTTCCTGGTGATGCTACTCATGAGGATAGATGCCAAACTTCTGATGGTGTATTACTTATGCATGCAGAAAAATCACTGACTTCTTTTGCGTGTATAACACTGCTTTAATGACAGTCAGGGTAGTCGCTTGTTATCCAGAGTGAAAAGGATATTACAGGGAGTGCTTCCTGTCTGGACTTAGCTTCCAAAAAGATACCATAAAATCCAGAAAATCATTTCTGGAAAAATACCAAGCCTGATGAACGGGGATGGCCACTGGACAGATGAATGGCCTCTGATCAGAACATCAGCTGCCCCAAGATGTGGAAGTAAATAAGGACTTGCAGTCTAGATCTTTTATGTCATTCTTTGTGTCAGTCAATCAAGACTACTTCTACTTCCCAGAGTGTTCTGGAGGGGCAGAGGGCAGTGCCTGTCCATGGTGCTTGCCTGCCCAACCCCAACCAGCTGGTGACAGGCATCGGGTAGAGTCAGGTGAACTGCGCACACCACAGAGATTAGATAGTCAATGGGCAGCTGCATCAGCTGATACTCTGCCAACATGAAGCTACCAAGCTAGATAATGACGTGTTTATTTGTCACAGATCTCGGAGGTCACTTCAGGAAACTGAAGATACTGGAATAAAAATATAAAAGCAAATTTCTGTTCCGTTTTGGGACACAGCACTGTATTCTGGCCTTCTTATCAAACTCTTTTTTTACCTAACTTATGCACTTGAAATGACTGCTTTCGTAACACTATGAAAGGTTCATTCGTTATTAGTTCACAAGTCTGCTGAACCCCTATTCATTCCTGAGAGACAGCAACATGAATTTCAATGACTTCAAGATAAAGAAGATAACACGCAGTTTACCTCTCACTTCTCAGATAAACACTGCTATTGGTGCTGATCATCAAGACTAAGACGACAATTGTAAAGGACAGGAAGGAAAACTACACAAGGTAGTTTCACAGTTTTTCGTTTTTGAACACTCATAAACAAGCCCCTGTCTTGTAGGCACCAGGTTTATAAAATCTCCAAATGAGACCCTCAGTCTCAGAGAGAGAATGTAAACAGTGAAAACAAAGTACATGCTACAGAAGCCTCAAATAGCTCTGCAATGATTAAAAGGATGTCTTTTACAAAAAAATTAATTTGTATTTATTTTATTGGAATATTTTTAACTAAGAGTATTTCAAATGCAAAATAGTTCTTGAGGAAAGATTCAAAAGGCTTTAATAGATATGGCTTTCCCATAAAAAAAAAGGAAAAAACCTCTAATTCTCTACAATCTTGAGCAGAATTTTGGCAGCTGCCAAAAAATATGATAAAATCTAAGCACAGTTCAGAAACCTTTCTGCATTTCAATACACCAGTATGATGATATTTACAGATGTGGCAAGTTGTTTGTGATGCCAGCTATAGAGAATAACATTTAAGAACAAATTAATTTCAATGAAGTATTCTAATCTATAAATATTAAAAAGAAATGTGAAATTCTCTGATAAAATTTTACTTGGCTTAAAATAAAAAATCCTAGATGACTTGTCCAAGAAAAGCAAAACAGATGAATATAAGTACAGTGAGTTGTAAAGCAAACAACCTCAGGTAACCTGTAATTTAAGGATGACTAAAGCATCACAAAGCTGAATTTTACGCCATAACAGGAATGCTGAATTTTCATCAATTTTCAGACTGCATCTATTTCAGAAGATACTGCTTCTGATGGGCAGTATATCTTCAGACTATGCTGTTGCTGAATGCAAGAGTGGGATATGATCTGCATAAGCACAATTAGGTACTTACTGATATATCCTACTCCAAACTTCCCAAGACAAACATATGACCAGCAGAAGAAACTGATTTTTGCAAAGCTTACTCTATGGCAGATATCAGCAAGAAATTAAAAAGAAAAAAAGATCAAATCACCCACTAACCAAAGTGTCTACACTGCCAGTAGCCTCATTTTAGAAGGCTGAGTGTTTCTACACAGCATGCCACATTTCCCAGGCAAAGGATGTAACTTCAGGAAACAGATAAGCCAGTTTAATGTCTGATTGTCATATGAAGACATGGCCCTGTGAAGTCACTGCTCTAGGCCATCTCACCTCCTCCTGTTGTTCTGCAGAAAAACAGCCTTTTTCTTTTTCCTCTCCAGTTTATCTTCCTGAAACAACTCACGTCAGCTTAGACAAGTGCCAGAGAAGATACAGGCAGTGGCAGCTACCAATTAAATCTACTCAATAGGAATGTGGAACCACACCCTAATACATCCTACCCCTAAGCAGGCTGATTTGCCTGGGCAGGTTGTCATACCAATACAGTTATTCTGTCTCAAACCTTCAGAGCTACATCAAACTTTCACATAACACCGTAAGGTGCCCTGTAAATACTGCACAGACTTTTCAACAGTTTTCAAAGTTTTCATCTATAAATCACATGAACTAACATCAGGCTGAAAAACAGGTACTCACCTGGAAATCTGTTTCAATCATGGTAGTGGAATGACGGCAATGTACAAAGCAGGGAGTACAGCAAGTGAGCTGGAGTCAAATAGAAGTTTTCTCCATTGGAAACACAAAGCATGGAGATCCACAGAAACAACTTAAGTTTTCCAAAGGAAGAGTAGTATTTAATAAAATTAAAAGATCACTAAAAGGATTTTAGCAGAAATAGTCTTAATAGCTTACCCAGTTGTTTTTTTTGCCAGCATAGATTTCCATGTTTTCTCCATACTGGGGCTCTTCGAGTAAAGTCTGATACTCAAACATGAGACGAGAGCTCTCACGTAATCGACTGCACTGAAATTGGTGATACTGCTGCACAAGCTCTTTCACAACAAGCAGGAGGCATTCAGGGTTTGACGGATTCCAAGAAGCTAAATTCTGTTGAATTAGAAAAGACCAAAATTGCTTACAACAACAGAAAGACAGGCACTTCCCCCTTCATACTGATACCAGAGGCACATATCCATGTGGAAGCTTTGTAATAAAGCTAAACCATAATATTAAATGCAAAGGTTGTATCATGCTTTGGAACAAAACTAGGTCAAACAGCAAAAGCAAGCCTTAATGTCAAATAGGAGCCCGTATAGGGACCTACCAGAAAATTGGTAACAAGGCGACTACCAGGTGTGGGTAAGGCCCAAATTACCATTCCATTCTTCTCTAAAATTATAATGTTGCATCTGAGAACGTGAAAGTCTGAATTAAAAAAATTAAAACTGGTATGAAACATACAGGGATCAGGTAAGTACAACCCTGCACAGTATCTAACTCAAAAAGCAGTCAGCCAAGTGAATATGCCAAATTAACAACAACAAGAGAAACTACTCTGCTCCATTATTCAAACAGTGGATGTAGTATTGAGACTGATGGAGCAAATGGGTTCTCTTTTGTTGCCTCAATCCTGTGCTTTACTTCACCTCAATTGCCTCTTCACTAGAGTTACCTTGACACAAATGCCAATGTGCCTGGCAGTTTAGAAGTTGACTGTATAGCAAGAAACACAGCTAACAGAAATAAAAATGTTAATACAATGAAGGTAACCGTGTCAGTAGCACAGTAGCAATGTTATCTCTCAGTTTAACTACGCTAACGTCAGCTTAGACCGGTCTTCCATGCACACTACGTTTTATTCAGTCAGGTTTTCCGTGTTACGAGCCATACCTAACATGCCCAGTGTTGCGTGCCCACATCTGGTTGACCTAGAATGGATCTATGTTAAGGGGAGACCAGTTTGTATGCCATGCTGACAGGACATGAGACAGTTCTGATACAAAAGCCTATATGCTTTGTACTTTGGCCCCCAACAGAACATATTGATACAAGCTGAGGTCGTGTGAACATAGTGATGTGGCTTTTGGTCAGCTTTGAGTAGAGGCAAAACTATACTACATTTCTGTATATCACACAGACATAGGACAACAAACTAGCTGCAACAGGATTTTACATTCCATGGATTTACAATTAACATTAAGATCCTTAAAAGAGGCAAAGATGTCTGTATTTTACAACTAAGTGAAGATAAAATACAGTAGCTTCAAATAAAATTACTTATCAGTATCTGAACTCAAAGTGGTTACTTTTGTCCTGGAGGTTAAAGACATTTCATAAACAAAATATATGCATCCTTTACATTCTTCCACAAGGACAACATAGCATTAGTGCTTTTTTACCTCTTCCATGGAAAAAGTGCTTTGGTAGGCATCACTTTCTACAATCAAAGGACAGAAAGTATTTCTGTGCTTTGAAGCATCTATCCTAACACTTGTATTCAAACACATTAAAAAAATACATTTCTTAACCTAGCTAAAGTAAATGAATGAAGCTGGATAAAAAACATGCCCCCTAGGATATACAAGCTATTCATGTGTTGTGTAACACCAGAACTAATACATACAAGGGAACAGGTTGCACAGAGAGGTTGTTGAGTCCCCATCCTTGGAGATACTCAAAATTCAACTGGACAAGAACCTGGATAGCCTGCTGTGTATGACCCTGCCTGGGCAGGGGGGCTGGAGTAGGTGATCTCTAAAGGCTCTTTCCAACCTCAGCTATTTTTTGATTCTATGAAGAAGTTTCCAAAAAGATCAAACTAAACCAGAGGATCTTATCAAGGTAAGACTCCATCGATCAGACCTGAAAAGAAGTTGAAGGGTTGTGTCCAGATTTTATCTTATGACACTCTGGAAAGGCAGATAGAAAGCTTAATCAATTATTCACCAGGCACCATACCTTCAAGTCTACAATGAAATCTACTGTAGCCTAATCTCTAACTATGTGGCTGTTAATTTTTGTTATTTCTTATGACTGTAGTTCATTATATATCCCTTTGGAATGGTTTCATACAGACTTCAGTATGTGTGTATGATGGGTCAATACTTCAAGCATTTCTTCTTCCACAACTTTATACTTGTTTCCCTCTGAAGTCATATATATTAAGATGTCATCAAAATGAATTTCTCATTTTCAGCATCATCACTTAAAACATTTAAGTCTAATTTGTCAATGAAAGCAACAAGAAATATGTATTCCTTCTTTGAAAATTTTGCTATTTTTGGAGGAAAAAAAAAATCAGTAATGTTTACTAGGGCAATTTTGTCTCATATTTTACCACATGCTGTTTTTTCTGAAGTCCTCAGTCCTGGAAGGGATCAATTTTAAGAGAATCTCAGCTACATTCTACCCATTCCCTCTACTATTTCTCATTTAAGTTAATAGCTACCAGAGAGGCAATGAAATCTGTGTATGCACTACCTGCCTACAGAAAAAAAGAGACAGAAATAAAACAAATAAAATTTAGAAATATAATCCTTTTTCTATCTCATAAGCATGGTTTTTAGACCACTGTAATAATTTTCAGCAACATGATTCATGATTTTTGAATTACTACAGCTGGCAGTGCTGCATTAACTGTCTCTGCATCACTCATTCCCATGATTAGGAAGAATATACATTTCTGTCACACGACAAAATGGTTAGGAGGAAAAAAAATGAAAGGTGGTGCTCTCATTCTTCAGAAACACAGACATTCTTGCTTTGACAGAAAAAAGAAAAACTTATGAACTTCGAATGTGGATGGAGCATTTAGGGGACCACTTACTTCTAGAGTACATATTCAAAAAAGACCCAAATTTCACATAATTTACAGATTCACCCAAGACTGACATGCTCAGCTTAAGAAACACAACAGGACATAACGGCTGCTCACGATTTGCCTTGTTTTACGCGGAGGAACAAACAGTTCAATGAACCGTTATAGAATTAAACTGTACTCCTATTTCCCTGCTCACTGTGATTCTGGTAGGAAGGGCTGCCCAGTGTGGCCAAGATACCATCCTTGAACCTCTGCCTTTAGAAGCTACCAGTGTCACAGACTCCACATTTGATCATGACCTGAAGTGAAGGTACTCTGGTTTTTTTCTTCCTAGACAGTAAGAACACCTATTAACTGGGAATATTATCACTGCCATATCTTAAGAGGTAAATTATATTCCAGAGTAATTTGTGAATGGGTGAGATGCTAGTGTGGTTCATGTAAGTTCCGCAAATACACACCACAGAGTGACTGAAAGCCTTCTTCTACTTTGTCTGCCATCTACAGATGGTAAAAATTTATTCCCAAACTGAAGCCATTTAAGCTTATTCAATTCTACAAAACACTAGAGAATGTTTGTCAGGTAGGCAGCGTCTTCTAGGAAACACATTTTGTATCATGCAGTCTGAAGCTAGACTGTGTATAACCTTAAATTTCCTGTTCCCAAGCTGCAGCTCAAATGAAACATTTCCAGAAAGCCAGAGGATGTAATATGCCAGTATGTATTGATATCAGCCAGACAAGTGGGAATAACCTTTCCTCCTAATGACATTGGTATAACACAATAGAAATGTTCTGTCAAAGGAAATGACCAGCAATATTTTAATAACTGACCTAAATGCAACTGAACCTTTTGTTTTTTAAATAACGTTACGCTACAGAACAAAAAAAAAAAGAGCAAGAGGAAATCCATTGTCATTTGTCCAGCATGGAGCTAGAGTATTGGTCTCTTCAAAGTATTCAAGAACACTGCATCAAAACAGTTTATGCTGTACGCCTTAAAGTTACAGGAACTAAAATGAATTATTTGACTGTAGGATCCTTATTAAATACCTTTCATTCAGTAACTAAAGATTCAAAGTATGAACTGGTTATAAAAGCAATCACCTGGAGAAAAGTTCAACTACTCACCCAGTAAATACATCAATTATAACAGATTCTCACCAATGAAAGAGTAAAATATACAACGGTTACACAAGTTTTCTGTAACACAAGCTCTGATTTAAATAAACACTCATTTTTAACTTTAGAATTATATTACTGTAGTGCTTGTTATTTGGCAATTGGCCACTACATTTCTAGCCATTGTGTTAACTTTGCAGAAGTGCTGTTCTTTTCAGCAGATCTAGATGTATAAATTTTACCACAAACACTTCTGAATACAATGACATATTTATGTACAAAATCGCTTTCACGTATCTTTTTACATAAGTGTTGCCTATTTGCTCTAAGCACTAAGATCATTCATCTGAAAACACTTTAAAACCGTTTTGTTGTGATCCAGTTTCAAAAGCATGTCAAAATACGTGCTACATTGTTCTGTTTCTAACACTACCTTATTAATCTTCCTTCTGTTTTTGAAATCAAAGACAAAGTAAGCAACTACCTGTAACGTACACTGTTGAAACCTAACTAAAGCAGAATTTGATGATTACCAAGCTGATCCCAGGCATAATGTCGTAATCGCTACAGTTTCACCACTATAAAGATTCTTCTGTGAACATGCAAGGATTTGTCACTTTAGTCAGTGAGAGTAGTGTCCCTGCAGCAGAAAACTGACCTCCTTCTTTAAAAATAAAGGATCTTCTAAATAAGGTTTTCTTTAGCAGTATAGTATTGTATACTCCAATTAGACTTTGGAAGTTCTTTTAATAAGGGCAATCTAAACTAAAGGTTTTGAAGCACAAAGGAATGGCAGCCTGTGTGCTTCGTTTTCTGATTGTTTGCCTGAAGGCTGTATTCCAACCCTAGCCAATACAGCATTGTAAGAAATAGCATTTTAAAATATTTAAAACATTAGAAGAACAGAGCGAGCTTCCAGTGTTTCAGTGTTCCATGGCTCCAAGTTTTGCTACACAACTCAGATCTTGCATAAGAACTACACTCTAAATGCAATTTCAAAATGATGAGTTTCAGTTGTTACAGCTTCAGAAAAACCCCGGAAATATGAAAACACACACAGCCTCATTTTCTACAGCCAGGCTGTTGAAGCCTGGCAGGTATGAAAAACCCAATTAAAGACATAACAAGTGAGTATGTATACAGCAAGAAACTTGTTGCTTTCTGTGGCTCCTATCAAAATCTCCTTCTGCTCTGCTCACCTGAACCTTCAATTTTGTCCCTGACAAAATTTATACAGTCACATCATTTTACCAAAAACACAGATATGCTGAAAAGAGAGGGGGGTTTTATGTGAAATTTCTGTAAAATTGAAATGTAAATGAATTTTATATTAAAAAAAAACGAGCACACTGACTGGGGTACTGACAGACTAACATACATATTTCACTCAATAAATCTTTTCTAATTTAAAATGAGATTTCTGCAGACTTTCCAGAAAGTTAATTGAATTTTACAGAACAATCACTAATGCATTTAAAATAAAGAAATCCAGACTTGGATCCAACTCCTTGTCTTGTCTGCCAGCTGATATCTTTAAGTGAACTCTGCAGTGCAAACTCTGTATGTAACTCGAAAGTAGCCAGCTAGACTGAAAGTGGTCCCCTGTACAACATACAAACATGAATCAACGCAAACTGTGTGTCTGCAACTAGTTCTGCATTCATGTTTGTCTCCTATCAAGGCTTACATGCCCATCCCTGATCCTCTTCTGTCTAGACATTGCTCGCATGTGTCAACATAATCACCACTAAAACTAGGAGAAACTCCACACTTCAGATCTTAATTTCAACCTTTTAATTGGCTTTTGGCTTGGCCATAGCTCAACTTGTGTCACTCTCCTATTCTAAAAAGGTAAATTGTTACTTCATCTTTATCAGTTTATTTTAGTAGCAGCTTTAGTAGCATCAGAAGATGACTGCATATTTTCTTGTGGACATAAAGCCTGGTTATGTCATCTGTGACAACTGGCTTATCCACATTTTTCCAACTAGGGAGTGAATTCAAAATGGTCTACAGGAATGAAGTCAAAATGGTCTACAAAAAAAGTAGTGGAATGAGAACTTCCATGCAACAAAGACCAGACATTGTTGCCCAGACAGTTGTAGCTACTGTCATACAAAAGATGTCCCATAACTATTTACCTCTCTGTGAGTAAGCAATTAAACTTACGGAAGTTGAATAGTCTTTTGTGGCAGAAGCTTCCCTGGCAATTGCTAACTTTTTTTATTACTGGCCCAAGCTTCAGGAAAAGGTCTTTGAGAAAATAGTTATGTAGACCTTAATTAAGCAGTAGCATGTACATCCACTAACTCTGCCCTTCACTTCACGCCATGTGGCAATATAAACAGAAAAATAACATTCAGTTACTATACAGAGATGAGTACACCACAGGCATCCATTATACTGTGTCTACAGTGGAGAAATCCAAAGTGATTCAGGAGATCTGTTTTGAAGATCTGCCAAATATTAATTTAAACAAGCTCACCGAAGAGTGTAATTTTCACTAGGAAGCACAACCCCACAGGTTTTGTTGGGGTGCAAAGTCAATCTTTGAATTCCCTGGCTCTTGATCCTGTCTCCTGACAGGAGTTGGCTGCATAGTAACTGAGGAGTTTGACAGGGAAAGTTTTTTGGACCATTCAACACGACCAAAATGTTGAGAAAATGAATTCACATAAAGTGGGTATAAAGAGGCAAAGATATTATAAGGCCACCCACAGAGTGCAATTTAAGCCGTTTCAACAGTAGCTCATTTCAATGAATAGCAATGACACCAACTGGATTTGAAAGAGAGACAAAGAAAATTTGCAGCCAGACAGCATCAGTTTTAATGAGATCTTAGAGGTAAGGCAAGTGAAAAAACCCCACAAAGTAGCTTCTCAGACCTACTAGCAAAGACACACAGAATTTAGCTTTCCAAAGTAGCCATACTATTCAACTTTTGGCAAAGAAACCACATGTAAGTTTTGTTCTGGAACATTTTGTGCTTTGCAGTCTTCCCTTTATCCTTCCAAAACGCTAATCAAGAACCTATGCAAACTACTCAGTGGCTGTGATTACCTATTCCCCCTTTTTTCAGAACATAATGCACCTCATGTTCCATAAGCAGTTAATTCATAGCCTCCTGCACAGGTTATTGCTTATTTCATAACTCCAGGCAATGTCTGCAGCAAACTATAATTCTACGCTATCAGAAAGAAAATACGATAACAATTTCTAATTGATCTGAAGTTGTTTTTCTTTGAAATGTGCTTAAATATCCAGGTTGCCAGAATATCTTCCAGGAATGTGATTTTAAAGAAGACAGATTGTAACTGTTTTTCCTGGCTATACTACAGGAAACAACAGCAAGATCTTATTTTAAGTTAGTGTACTTTTATATTTCTAAGCAAGAAATTAACTTTCACAAGAAAATGTCAGTAAACAAAACCTCCCAAGCCCGTAACAGTGGTAATGCATTTCTATAGCATCTTTCATCCAGAATTATCATAAAGAATAATGTAAGTACAGATTTGCATTTTGTTTGTATCTTTGCACACCACATGCACAAAACTTGCACCCTACAGTGGCTTAAAATCAGTACCAATCTAAGTTTTTTTTACCTGACATGAGAAAGGTCGGATAGTGCTATCAGCACTTACGGTCCATATAAATACAGAGGAGATACGGGTCCAGTGGTTACCAAATTTGTCTAGAAACTGTGATATCTGGTTTCAGACTCCACTTTGCTATAGTCTTCATGGGCCACCACGGGGAAATTGCTCACAGAAAGAGGCGCAGGATAATTATCTGCCATATGCTCTCATCTTTCTATCAACAGATATTTTTCACAGTATTTGCAGGGCTGGAGTGTTATAACAACTTCAAAGGCTTCAGTTTCTTAGCAGCCAGCACTTAAACATCCTACAGGCTGCAGTTTCAAATCAATCACTGTAAACCTACATGCCATCTACTTGTCATCTTATTTTCACAGGTTCTTCATATCCCCCTCCCCCAAAGCACCACTGGAACAACTTTCTGGAGCGATCTGCTTGAAATGATCATCTTTGGGCACAAGCAAACATCAAAACTTAACATTTCATAAAAACAGTTCAGCTCAGGAGCACTTCTGTCATGGCAAATACAACCAAAGAACTTACAAACCTTGCGTACTCTACTAGCTATCGTGTATAACATAAGAAGTTTGCATAAAGCAAAGCTTGGGATAGTCAGTATTTATTTTATTTTTAGTGAGAGGCTGGGAAAACTGGATGCAGAAATTACAACACCTCATAACGCTCAGCTGAAATCTCATATACCTGAAGGCCTTGAATTAGTTTTCCTGCTCTGTATTTTCACGCTAAGAAATGAATTCTGCTTTCAGAAAAAGCACCTTAGATTTTGTATAGAATAATTTTCCCTCTTTTCTTCCACTGGCCACACAGTGTGATTCTTGATTAATGATCCCATACCCAAAGCGACTTCAAAAGGAACCCCAGCAAATCTGACACAGAGAGAACACTCTTCTGCATTCACCTAGAATAAATGCACCACTGCCTCTCAAGTACTATTCCCCCAAAAAAGGAGCGAACTGGGCTTCCAAATGTTACTATAAATTACTCTTATGCCCTGCTGTTGGAGCAGTTAAGAGACAGCTGATCTTTGTAGGTTAAGGGTGCTCTGGAGAGGCAGAAACTGTAAAGCTGAGACCAGAAAAGCATCTTTAAGTTGTGCACTCTTCCTGAAAAAGTCTGCCAGTTTCTCCCACAGAGCTCTCTTACAAGATAATCAGTCCCTTAAAAGCTACAACTGCCTGCTATCCAAAGAGAGGGAGTACAATACTATCTAATTAATCTCCTAAAGACTTGGCATGCATAAGTATTTCTTGTCCTACTTTGCTAAGGGATTAGAGCAAGTTTTTTGTTTCTTTCCAGACCTCCCAGCACACATCTCAAAGCAGATGGTACCTTTACCTGTTCCAAGAAGGAATTTCTTAATTCCTTCACCACGTATAAATCCCAGGACAGGGAATCCAGTGGACTAATCATTAGTTAATCCACATGAGTACACAGCACTTTTCCCCCAGGAGTCTATTACTAGAGGTGTACATATTTAACTAGACATGGCACGTAAAACGAACAAAGCACGAAGACAAGATTAATTTCATCACAAGACATAAGGCACATGCAACTTTCAGGTAAAGACTTATCCATCATGCACTGACAGTAGTGTGAACTGGCCCCAACTCCTCAGATCCTCAGTGGACCAGAGAACAGACCAATATCTCAACGTTCATGCTTTACCTCAAGAGTCCCTTTTTAAACAGCAAGTCTTTCACTCTTATCAGTACTTGGGGTTTTTCCTTTCCTGTCAAAACAAGTAATTCTAGCTACAGCAGAGGCAGAACCTTCATTGCTAATGTTTTGGACATTGTCCGCTAACATCCCTTGAGCATTTACTCTTGGGTGGCAGAGGCAGAACTGTTTTCTTCTAACCATTTTTTCCCCTCTCCCAAAATCTTGTCAATTAAAATCAATGTATCACATGGTGGATCTCACTGGCCAAGCAGTATTTCCATCTTTATTTTCACAGTTGTGCTACAAGAGAGTTTACAGGGCCTTGAAAATACAGTCTCTAAAGAACATTTACAAAATACCATTGTGTAAATCAAAATTATTTTTCTACTATACTGGACAAATTAATGCAAATTAGTTACCTCTTTTTAAAAAAGTAGTATAAGAACATTCATGAGCTTCATTTATGCAAGTAATAGCTGCATCTCTGAGAAGACAGGTATATGGCAAAATCCTTGTAAAACTGTATGAACTCTAATACTGCAAACAAAAGACACAAGATGTTGACTAAATTTTAATTGTATCTCTGTAGTTATCTTTAAAAAAGAGCAGATACGCCTGAGGATCTGAGATGGAAGATAGCAATGAAATGCAAACATAAAAGCATGTAAAGAATGAGTAAAACAAAGAGAGGTTTTGAAACAAACACAGGTGAAAATTTAGACCATTGAAAAGAAAAGAAAACATAGCTTGCACCCTTGTCTATTTAGGAAGGTGGATAGATCCTTTCAAAATTACCCTGAGTGCAGACATGTCTTTGCCCCAACAATAGCTTCTGAAGGAAAGATCCTGCAGGCTCCCAAACTTAAACTAATCCCATTGGAGAGAAGTACAAATACAAATTATAACAATTCACAGTCTAGAACTTAATCAAATATGAAACTGCATTATCAGACAGAATGATTATTTCTAACTGACCTTCTGTAATCAGTTAATTTAAAAGTCTGTTCTGCTTGCATATTCATAAGCAACGACCGACTTTCTCTAGAGAAAAATGAGTTAACATGGCTTAACAATTTGAATTCAATGGGCATACCGCACTGAATTTAAATGTATTCTCAATTCAGGAAGACTGTGCTAGATCTGATCTTTTCTCTTTTTTTATTTAAAAAAAAAAAAAAAGAGAGAAAACCTCGTGAATGTGTTTCTAGAAAGCCAACAAGCTGTTGCCTTCAAGCCAAGCCATTTCTTACTATAGTAGAGTTCTTGTGAGGAAGCAGAGTGTATTGTGCCAGTACTATTACACATCAGGGCCAGAATCCTTTAACTTTCTGCCAGTTTCTCTAATAATAACTTTTTTTTCAAATTTTAATAAAACATTGCCCAAGTAAAGTATGATTATATTTTAATTAACTGAAGCAAAAAATAGTCATAGCTACATTATCAGTTTGCTGGTTCATATTAAAGAATTATCAATACCAACATTATTATTGCACTTCCAGACTTCCACACAAAAGACATTCTGCTTTCATATATCTGGCTTGGGATGTCCAACTTTATTCTTTTCATTTAAACTAACGATGAATTGAAAGTCAATGAGATGCTGGAATTCATTATACCACCCTTACCACTAGCAAGGTCTTTATTTCCTGCAAAGCAGGTATATTATATATAGACAAAAATACATGAACACATTTAGGCATCAGTGTCTGGTAACTGGCAATCTAAAGTTACACCGCAGCATGTATTTTCCCTCCAACACAACACCAACCACCCGATGAGCATTCTGGTTGCTCAGTCCTGTTACTTCCTCAGGCAAACATTATTGGTAACTGAGAAAATTGTGCTTCTTGGAGGAAAAGCTGATGACTATCGAATATACTGGAAAGAGACAGTGAAGGAGACTAGGGCATTGCTAGATCAACCTGACTGGCCACAAAAGCAGCACTGCTGACAGAGGCATTAACAGTTTTAACAACAGTGTAATATACTGAGAAAATCTGAGCGAGTTTCAGTTTCTTCCAAGTGCTTTCCAAAACTATCCTTCTCACAAAGTCTAGAAATCCCTTGAAGAGTTACTACAGAAAAGGAGTAACAGTGAAACACCCTGATCGTAAAGGGGATAGCACCGGATGCACATGTTTCTGAAACAGGTAGTGGAAGTTGCCAGGCACAGATCTGTAAATAAGAATTGGTAAAAGGTCTCCGAAAACTGAGAGAGAAGATGAGGCAAAGAAGTAGCTTTCATTGTGTCTGCATGGACTCTGAGCTGCCCTCATGAAACTATCCAGCAACATGAACAACTGATGTTGGGAGGGAGCAAGTCACAGACCCAACAGAGTCATTGCCTACAAAAATAACTGCAGATTCAGTGACCACAGCTATCACTTGAACAATGTTCAAAGGCCTTCCCGCCCTCTCCCTCCACACGTTGTTTCCAACATAATCATACAGTTCACAACTTAGATTTTTCTCCTGTTCATGTTGATAGACTTTGCTTATCCTTAAGGCAAGATATGTTAGTAGAGAGTAGAGTAGTATAGACTGACTATCTCTGAGGGAATATTCTCACAGCCTACAGAATAAGGAGACTGGAGGACCATCACATGTTAAAATGGGCTTCCAGAGGAAAACTTGAAACATTTGGGCTATGTGCCATAATGAGATCAATTGCCTGGTGCTATTAAAGTTAAGGAGTTTACACAAATGTAAATGTTGTGCAAATGTAAACTCCAGCAAATGTTCTGGAGAATTGGGAGGAACACCAGAAAGATGAAAATAGAGTATTCTCACTGGAAAAGTAAATTAAATAAAGCACAAAATTAAATAAAGGGGGTAAAGAAACGAAACAACTAAGTTTGAAATGCATTCAGATTTCAGTCATGCAAGGGTGCCTTGCTGAAAAACATTAAAAAAAAAAACCCTGGAGCGTATTGCAAAGGTACCTAGCAGAGCTTTGACTATATACAGAGAGTATAGGTTTATGCACAGCCTAAGCTTTGGTCTGTGTATGGGTTCACTGACAGCCTGCTCAGATATTTTGCACACCCAGGACTGGATGCAAGCTTGCTCCACCTCTAACCTTTCCAGTCTACAAGGAATGCAGGGTCAGAGAAGAGAGAGGCTGCAAAGGTGAGCCCACGATCCCTCCTGCAATGCCAAGAATTACCAAGAAATCCGGTAATTAGGAGACGAGTGATGATTTTGCTAGTGCTCATACTGCAGGTCTCAGCTGAGACTGATATCTAGCTGTAGAAGTGCTCCTTCTCCACTTACCAGAACTTCAGGATATGCTACTTGACTTTACACTCAAGGAGCAAGAGAAAGAATACTCATTCAGACATACAGTTTGGTTTTAGTAGTGAGACAGCAGTATCTCAAGCCTCGTAGCAACTGTTACCCACCTACGAAATGAGTGAATTCATTGAGAAATCAATATTAATTCAAGAGAAGACCCCGAAATTCAGTAGGCCAGTGCTCTGTGCTCAAGTATGAACTAAACAGGCATATGATGAAAGAAACGTGAGTGTACGCATCTTTTCCTGTCTTATACATTAAGATTTAAGTATCCTGTTATTCCAGTCCAACCTTCTGGCCCATCTAACTCTGTAACCATGAAGAAGATGGTCAAATTCATGTGATGAATGATTTTTACCCCCCTTTAATGCAACACTATGAATAGAAAGCCATTAAATGTTTTTTCCCCTATTTTGCTAGGACACAATGATTAAGTTTCTCATCACATGCACATTAGTTAGCATGGCAGGAAAACATCTTCTCCCACTTTGCCATCCATCAGTCAAACGATCATGCACATTCCTAATGTTCTCCTGGACTGAAATACTATGTTTTAAGAGCTAATATTCTAGATTTTCCATATTCTAGGGGGAAATCGCAGGAAATGAAAAGTTTTCCCACTGAGCCTTTCAGAGAACTATTAGACTTAATTTTGCATTGCACACTAACAAGACTTAAGCAAGAAAGGCAAAACTTCCTGGCTCATCGGGTATTTTCTTTCCTGAAAATTAAATAAATAGTATCAAATTGTAGATATTTTTTCAATTTCTGGATTTGTTAGGCGAGAAGTCCAGCCAAACGTTGTGATTAACTCAACCAGAACTTGTGATGCAGCATATTCTCTTCTGCTTACACTTTGAGACAGAAAGCCAAGTTTTATAAACTGTGCTAGAAAATGATGAAATTTTGGAAAAAGAAAGTGAGGCAAATATATATAATGATTTTACATGAACAGAAAACGACAAAGTAATACAAGGTAGCTAACTCCCTCCCAGCCCTATAAATATGAACAATTCTGGATAGAGGAAAAATAAAAGGGAAAGGCTAGAAGAGAAATTCAGAAGACTAAAACAAGGAGAAAAAGAAATAATTTCCAACGTAGAAAGGCCTTGAAGGAAGAAGAGGTGGAAAGATGATAGGAAAACTTGTTTTCTGTAATTTCTCTCAAATTGTTTCTGCTGGACTGTTTGTATAACCTTCATCTTCAGCACATGGCTACATAGACAATGCTAACATTCGCTCTCAGTACTGTATGACTTCTCAGAAGGATTTCCTGAATTCTGGCCTCACATGGGCTGTAGTCAAGCTGGCCAGGTGAGGACTCCCAGCCAGAATCCTCTTTTCTCATTATACAGTACAAGCACAGCAAAAATAAATGGGAGAAAACCTGTGCCTGGTTTATGACACCCCTTGCTACCTGGGTCAAGGAAAACAATGATGATTCTCTGGGGGAACTGTGTGGAGCTCAGACACCAAAACCAGACCAAAATACATTAAAAATTAGACTCTCTCAGGTCTGGCCTAAAGAGGAATGTTGTAGTGGCATAGCTCTATCATTTGAAAACACAGACAAAAACATATACCATAAATGCTAACCATAACAGCCAAAAGGTCCTTCTGCTGGGAAAGTTCTGAATTAAATTACTCTTACGATGGTATAAAATATGACTTTGTCACCACTGCCTATCCAAACCAGATAAACTTCAGCAAGGCCTCAATGACCATACGCATATAGAGAACGTGGCCTTATATATAGGTTTTCATATGTGTATGTAGACACGCACATACATATATCCCTACAAATGGGTAGGATCAATATAGAAGGACGGGGATAAAGAGTGTTCAGAATTCACATTTGTTTTAGAAAATTAAACTGTAAATAGCACTGGATTATAAATAATTAAAATGCATTTTGACACAGTCAAGACATGGCTGAAAAGTGAACACAAAAAACGTCAATAGGAAGAAGTTCAAAATAAGAAAAAAAATCTAATAAAATGCAGGGTCCAATCCTTCATTCTGTTACACTTAAATTCCCCAAGTTCAATTGAAACCAAAGTAATTAAAGGCTTTCAGTACAAGAGTGGTAGGAGTCCAAGAATGAAATCTGCTGCTGCCATCCCAAATAGAGCAAGCAGAAGAGACAGTAATGATAAAATAGTTCGAACTTACCCACACATTTCCCAGACAAAGAGAACCCACCGCTGTGATTTTATGATTTAAAGTCATACCCTGAAAGCCATTGTGCTCATTGCCCTTAGGTAGGGCCCGTCGTACTAGAACACGTAACACCTGCATCTTTGCCAACAATACCACAGACAGGCTTTTTAGAATAGTTCAAATGGCATTAGCTAATAAAAGGTGTGTTTGGGCTTTTCTGTAGCTCCTGTAAGCATAGGAACAATTGCGGCTGTTAAACATCTGTCTCATGCACCTGATAGTGAAAGAAGAACAATTACAGAAGAAGGAGATATTTAAAGGATCTCTTTGCTACCCATTAAAAGCTAACTCAGCAAGTTGACAGTACTAATGACTAAGATTTTGAGCACAGCCACAGAAAACAATACAGCCTTCATGACAGTCATCATATAGCCAAATGATAAATATGCAGTCTAGTAACTACAAATACAAGAACTTAAAATAAACATTGCTCCACACAAGATATGGAGCACGAGAGCCAATACACCTGAGTAGCACAATTAGCTGAATCAGCTCCACAATGACTGAAATCTGTACTCGGTAATAACAACTAGAGAAGGGGAAACAATCTTCCCAACACTATGTACTGGCATGAGAACCACAGTGGCCCACGCTCTGAGGTTCTGTGACGGCAAAGCCCTCCTCCCACACAAGTGCAGCTCTAAGAATTCCCACAGATATTAGCCCACTAGGACACATTCAACACTCACTGGCTTTCAGGAAATCCTAATGTCCTCCTGCCTCCATCCACATTAAGCCTAATGGAGACTTTTCGATAGCAAAGGGTAGGCAGAGTAAGCCTGGGGAGACTAGCTGGAAACCTGAAGTGTGATGCTAAACCCCACAAATCCTTAAACTGACAGTTAGCTTGCATACACTGCTATCGTCTCCTCTTTGACAAACAGAATATATTTCAAAATCACTGGAAAAATGGGGTTAACATTTTGCATAAGCACTTCAGTTATTACCTGGCTCACATTAACAATCAACTAGGCTAACATAACAAACAATTCTTGTTACTCAAACTGGCGTCATTGTAATGAGCTCCAAATTAATCTCATCCGTACACAATCACTAATCTTGTTTTGTGCCAACTGAATTTTTAATCAGAACAGAGTGAATCATAGGTTGTTTTTAAAATACATTTCTAATACTTGTCATCCAAAATTAATAAACACTAGAGCAGGGAAGAACTTTTTTGTTTACATTCTGAGAAGCTGATTTTATTTATGCATACTATACACACGGGTATCAATTGCATACAATAGGTGAGGACATTTTTAATGAAAATAAAAAATAAATGTTTATTTCTAATAATGCTTTGAGCATGAATAGCATCACCAACCTAAAGAATTTAGTCCTCTGACTGTAATTAAAATGGTATGACAAACCAAAATATAAGGAACAGTTGCCCCTCTGTTGAGTTGCTCCTCAATATTGACATCATTCTAATGGATGAGAAAACACACAATGAGACCCTACAACCAGCAGAGTAACTACTCCTGGTAAGCATGCAGTGAAGCATATATTTTGCAGTCCTACACTTGAGACTCAACCCAAGTTTGAAACCGAAGTGACTTTAATGTTCATGCGAGACACTGAAGCAAAGCTGAGTTTCAACGAGCATATTCGACTTGATTCTGCAACTGCAGTTCCAAATTAACAAAGCAGTTGATTAGCTCTGCTTATAACAACAAGAGTGCTCAACATATCACCCCACTGCTGAAACACAGGCCCAACCATTTAGGACTTCTTTGGAAAAAAAAAAAGACAGTATGAAGTCTTCACCTACAGCATCCACTTTGTAAAATGCAGTATTTCTGGAATCTTGTTTTAGCTGTCTGGCTAACAGCTGCTTAACTGAACACCTGCTACCGTGCTTAGATGAAAACCTAACTGGAAGTTCTGCCCACGGCCATGGAAACCAAAGGAGCGACTGAAGCAACCTGCAGCACAGCCATTCCAGAGTCTTCAGGGAGGTCTCCTGACAGCCTCTATTACAGCCACACGAGCTTGAGGAATCCGAAGTACCTGGTTCTCATTCCAAGCTAAGCATAATGCCTGACTCAAGCCATGTAACAGCATGTGATGACTTCTGCTTGGAAAACAAGACACTCAGGCAGATGAGAGCAGCACAGTAAGGCTCAGTTTCAGAATTCCCACAGATCTGGTGGCACATGTTACTTAGAGACTGCGCTCCTCATCTAATACCATCTACATGCTTTTGTGAATGGTAGATTCCATTTTGATTGCCAGGAACTGCTGTATCAGAAGTATTTTAAGACTGCCCAAGATTAAGAGCATTAAATTATACTCAACGTGCTAATCTGTTTTTACTTACAGTCAGTAGAAAGATATGTTAGCACGTTAAAAAATTCTGCTAATATCTTAGAATTCAATTAAAGTTATCTTCCTCAAACAGCTCTGAGATCTATGGAAAAAACGGATTTTTTTTCCAAAACCATGGTGAACATTAAAAGGCAAATATAAAAGCAAAAATACACCATATAGGCCATAGCTGCAAGGTGGAGATAACACACTCTGATAACATCAGGATGGACTGCAGGAGAATGACCAACGACCTTATCATAAAAGGTTACATTTACATAGTGAATACTGTAGCAAGGCATAATGACCAAAGGAAAGCTGTTGGCTTGCAAATTTCTTTTTTAGTTTGTTTTTAATTAATTTTAAAATAGGCTGTTTAATATCTCATTATGCATCCAGGAGCCAATGGCTCTTCAAGCTGCTTTCCAACAAACAGGATGGGAAGTTTGTTCTGTGCTTAGGCAGCAGAAAAGCAACACTCCCAAAAGAAGTACCATTAATGAACAATGGTACTCCAAGAAAGAAAGAAAACTAAGGATGTTTTTATCCTTGCAAGTTTCTCTGTGGATCACTAGTGCTAGTGACTTCTTTACACATGAGAAATATGGCACCATAACTATACTCCATCTAAACAACACTTCTGCAAAATGCCCCAAATTATCTTTATTTAATATCTCATTCGCTATTTCAGCTTCCCAGCACATTAAAAAGTGCTCCTCTTCCTTTAACATCAACTATAGGAAGTGTTTGCTCGTGTCAATACTTCTCAGGAGGTTGTAAGATCGTGAAACAACAAAACAGAAAAAGGGGAAAATAGGAGAACTGGTAAATAAAAGTGTGAAACCAATTCTGGAATTGTCATACAAGGTAAAACCTTTTCTATAAACGAGCCTAACAAAATAGCTATTCAGCAGCGCCATGCCTCCTTCCCAAAGGAGTTCTGAGCTTAACAGGAAAGTGACTGGGGAAAGTAAAGAAAAAAAGACATTCACCTTTTAAAAATTCTTCAGGTATGTTAAAAATTATTATGAAAATCAACTCTTTCAAGATGGTGTAGTTTTTCAATAGCTTAACATGAAGTCAATAAAGCTAGAACAAAAAAAATTACCTATTACGTCACATGTGAAGGACATGTTCAAATTCTGTGACCACCGCCTCACGTTCTTCCCTCACGATACCTGTACCCCACAACTGAACAGTACAGCACAACAGCCTCTGTCTTACTTTGGGGAGCACACATACATGACACTCACACAGCTCACTGGGGACATGGCGATACAGCACAAGGGAGGCTGCAGGAGAAGACTATGCAAAGAGCCTCTCCCTAGCAAGGCACTATGCCAGAAGAAATTCAATTAGAAGACACTTCCCAGGTGCCTGTCTGTGTCACTGATTCCCACATACCCTTACATGTAGCCTATAAAATAAAATAGATTTAAATTGTCAACTGATTTTTGGGTCAACTATCTAATAACAGTTGAAAATTTTGAGAATAACGAAGAAATGAGATCATGGCCTGCTGTGTGGGAGACTGAGTGGGAATTACACTAGAGCTCTCTGGCAAAGGCATACTTTTCTGACACAGCCACTAAACTCTACACCAAAACCACAGGCACTGGACACTTATTGGAAAAAATATGCCCAAACCCTATTGACAAACGGTACTGTCAATGTAGAAACAGGGCTACAGGTCTGCAAAGGCAGCAGAATGGAGCCCAAAGAGAGGGGGAGAATAAAAGAGAAAAACAGTCGGTTTCAAAATTATTTGATACGGTTTTAGTAACTATTAGTCACTTCTGAGATAGAGAAGTATTTTAAAAGCCAAACCACCGTTAGCTTCTTCAAACAAGGCTTTACTACTTGGGACTAATTCTGAATACTGAGCAAAATGCTTGGGTTTAGATTGTGGTGTTTCTTCTGCCATAGTAGTAAGATTATGTGAAAATATTTTCTCCTTAATTTTTGACCCTCCCATCTTTTAAAAGGGCAGTTCTTGTCTTCATGGTAACAGTACCACATATGAGCAGGTATTTCTTTGACACAATGGTTTCAAAGACATACAACCTGGTTTTATCCTTCTTCATGGGAAAACAAAAATCGACATCACTAAACAACATTATGCTACTTTTTCTGGAACTAAATGCTTTTTAAAGACACAATTGAGCAACCATTTTTGCTGAAAAAGACCTTTAAAGATGTTCAGATATTAAAAAGACATCTTTCTAAAGATATTTTGAATAGTTATTTTAAAATGTCATCTTCTCTCAACTAAAATATTTCTTAAAAAAACCCTACATTTATGGATTCAACTTTAATTCATATCAGAACACAAAATGTTTACACTCACATAACACTGAGATAAAGTGGTTGTTTTTCCTTTATTTTGCATTGCTATCAAATCCCTGTTGCTGAAGCCATTCTAAAAAAGCCAAGCCTCTTTGCATGGTATAAGGTTCTGAACAGTGAAGTACTTACATGCAAGGCAGAAGGATCTGGCAAAAATTCAGCATCCTCCCCAAAGATAAAATCTGGTGGCAGGTCAGGATAGTGAGCATTGAAAATTATATCCCCTGAAAAGTAAAACGAAGACATTGTTTGCACTTACTTGTACGTGCTTATAAATAAAAAAAATTGTACATATGATGCACATCTTTATATTAAAATTTGATAGTTGCATTAAATATATTCAATGTATATATCAGTATCATTTTAAAAAAAATCACATGCAAGATAAGCATCAGATGTTTTGGGGGATGAAGTCAAATTCCTGAGGCACAGCTTCTTCCTCCTCTGCAAGCAACGAAACATGAAATACATTATTACTTCGTATCTCAAATGGCAATACAAACACTATTGAGGGCTGCCACAAAACACCGAGTTAGAAAAGCGATCTGTTTTTAAAAAGTACCCCACATTATGAATGCAGAACTGGAGAAAAGCATTAGCTGAGCAAATCTTACAAAGCCACATGCTGGCTCAGTGATGTCACCCTCTCAAGACGTTCAACGTGACAGTTTTAATTGCTAATATTCTGTAAACTTATCTTGGCTCTAGCTGAAAAGAGGGATGTTGTAAAGATTAATTTGCAGAGGACGAGGGCTCATGACCAAGAAGCCAATGGCCAGTCTAGAGTAGGTAGGCTCTACAGTATCACTCCAATCATGAACTCTCTGATCATGCGACTCAGTAGAGCATGGTGTGGGTTTCTCCTGTTGGCATTCCTGTTTTCCTTTCACAAATGTCAGGAGCACATGTAAGTATGGGGTGCAGGAAAGAGTAGAGGTCAGCCAGTTAAAATATCCAACACCGTCAACATAAAAATCAATCATAAAATCAAACCAATCCTAGACAAAACTGCATGGAATAAAAAATACGAAATACACCTGTATTAAGTAAGAGAAAATAATTCTTAGACTGCCTAAACTGTAATCCAGCAATGAAGAATTCAGAAAAGTTGTTTACTAGACTGGACAGCTCCTATGCCACCATAACTCAACCCTTTTCATCATATTTACTACAATTAAAAAGTCACATATGGCTCCTTACAACAACCTCACCAAATTCTACACACAGAGCAGGCAACTCTTGAGGCTACATGTTGAAGGAGATAGCACCTTAATACATTATTTGACTGAGCATTGCTTCATAGATAAAGAGGTGTGTTACGAATAACTCAGAAGTCGGCGTAATGACCAAGCTTGGCCTGTGACTTAGGTAGCCTAATGCTACTCTGAAGGAAAGAATTTTATCTGTGGTTTTGCAGTGTTCTTATGTGATGCTAAGCAACTCATTTAGCACACACTTTTCATATTGCAGTTGCTAGTTGCATGCTTTTCATTCTTTTCATTCCTGCTTCAACAGAGTTGAGGAAACAGAGTACACATAGCTACAACTTAGCTTACTAGGAGCTGCACACCAACTACACAGATACTAGAGAAGGTTGCTTAGAATAAAAGAAGGATCAAAATAACTGCTTATTTTTATGTTACACCTCCATATTTGATTATGAGGTGGCCCCAAGACTCTGCTTAGACTAGTGAGATTGGCAATAAACTGTATTCACCTCTGCAAGCTGCACATTAATAATCGAACCTCGGGAAAGCTGTGACACTACGTGCAACGTGAAGGTCCAAGCGGTTACAAACTTTTTTTCCCCAGTGTTTTCAGTTCTACAGCAGCATGAAGTGAAAAGAACTCACAGCAGCTCCAAGAACGTATTTGTGTGAAGTGCTTAAATACAACAGCAAATTAAAATTGGCATTATTAGTCTAACATGCGAGGTGGCAAACTTCAATGATTTGGAGTTCGGCTCAGCTGCATCACAACCACAAAACACTAGTGCTGAGACCATACTCCTAACATTTTACAACCCCCTGGACCCTAAAAAATCATGCTGTTGTCCTTATTTTCCAACTAAATCAGAAACACATAATTTAATGAGTTGTTAACAGTATCTTTCCTACAGTATCCTAGGTTTTTTTATGCAAATGTAAACCTTAATTTATTCTGCTACAGTCAAAACTCACACAGGCTGGGTGGCAATAAAGACAAAGTTCAGAAGAAAATGGTGTTTCCACTTCAGCGTCAACAGTTAGAAAACAGCAGTGCTTCTCTATCATCAGTGGTTTTCAGTTTATCAGTTAAACATAGCAACTTAATATTGAAGGTGATGAGATCTGACCTTCGAACAATTTTTTTCATGTATTAAAAAAGGAAAAAAAGCATCTCCCTCCGTCAAATCATATTCTAGTACGTCTCACTTCTGCCGTAACTTCAGAGACATTCATCTACTTGCCAAGAGGAAAAAAAAAAAAGAGCCTTTTTGAGCCATATTAGACACTCACCAATGTGACCCCTGGCATCTGCAACTTTGCTGTTCCATCCTTTCCCCTTCCATACAGATTCTCTCACGTCTTGCTCAATTTACCATACTAGGACAGAAAACCCACCGTTGACTCTAGAAAGCTGAGGTGTCAAGGAATGAGTCTGCCCTATTTTTGTAACTTAATATATTCTCAACAAAAATACGCCATTACAAATCAGACTGAAAATCGAGGGAATCAATCCCAAATCTGAATTTTGTTCTTGTTGAATACTACGAACCAGAGAAATTAAAACTGTAGATAACAGTTTGCTTGGCAGGGCTATGACACAAATAAAAAATGCGTCTTTACACTCAAATAAA
This sequence comes from Rhynochetos jubatus, assembly GCA_027574665.1. Taxonomy (NCBI): domain Eukaryota; kingdom Metazoa; phylum Chordata; class Aves; order Eurypygiformes; family Rhynochetidae; genus Rhynochetos; species Rhynochetos jubatus. Next base: position 31,185,747 of record CM050650.1, read on the forward strand.
ATGTATTTAAACAATCTCAATGGCCAACACAACAGCAAATCTGGTTATACTTCACATTAACCCTAGTCTCTGCAGTGAGCTTACAAAATATAAGGTGTGAAATATTTTGAATTACCAGCTACCAGTTTGCTCTGACCTAATAGAAATACCAGATTTTCTATCAACTACTTGATTTAATACTTACATGATACTACCTGTGGCTTACCCTCTTCAAATATAATTGTGTGGGGGTAAAAACCTAACATTTTCAACCAATAAAGCCATTTGCAAAATTACTGTGCGTAGAGTTTGACAATAGTTACAATTTTAATTTTGAAAGCAAAATCACTAAAAAGATGAATATAGCCCTGCATTCTCTCCCTTTCTCACATGAATGAAACAAATAACCTTTTCCTTGCCTCTCCAGCACTTGAGTATGTAGTTTCTCATATGTTTCAACTTTGCTTGTCCTTATACCCTTGACAGAAGGCAAACCGCATGGTGTTCCACAGCACTATTGACCATGACCATTCCAGTGTAAGAACAATGCAAGCAAACCCTTCACATTCAGACTAGATTTATCTTATTTCTGTAGATATACTAGCCAACAATTACTTCAGTGGAATTACATTTCCAATTAAACACTACTACAGAATTTAACAGTACTTCAGTGAAGCTAAAGGCATGAAGTCAACGATAAATTTAGAAGAAAAGGATCTATATTATCTCTTTTGCTTTTCATTATCCAAAAATATTACCTTCTCTTCTCTCCTCAGGCAAACAGCATTAAATTTTGAAATATTTTACTTTGCAGGATTTCAAAGGAAAAGTTAATAGGCTCCCAATAGACAAAAGGATAGAAATATTAATACTTAAATCTATCATTTCTTTTAACACATGCTGGTTTTTTCTCATCTATCAAAATGCATAAGGATGTCTAACAAAGCAGTAAGGATTGCCTACAAGCAAGACAGGTCTACCTTCTCTAAACTGAGAAGTTCCATAAATCCCTACAGCTGACCTGTCACTGGATTCCACCCTAAAGATTTTTGCTTTACAGGCTTTAAGTCAAATATAGTGATAAACTATCTATAGAGTCCCTTATTAATTGGTTGGCAAGAAAGATACAGTTCCTGAAATGACAATACAACTTTGGTAAATACAAAACTACCCATGGAAGAAGATACAGGAGTAATTAATTTTTGCTGTGGTGTTGCTGCTGCCAGGCTAGCTTCTCAAGTGGAGAACAACTAAACCTCAGAAGCTCCTCTTAATCTGTTGAAGCAGGACACAGGAGGACAGCTACCCTCAAATGGTGTCTGGGAATACCATGGGACCTTTGCTCACCTGACCACAAACAACAGCCCTGTTACAGTAAAGCAAGTGTAGCTTCAACTTTTTACAGGTTGTTTAGTGGAAGTGAGAAATATTACTGAAACTTAGAGACCATATCTGGTAGCAAGATGCCGGGATGCTTTTGGGCTTCATTTCTGATTTGACATGTGAATCAAGGTATCAGAAAGAATAAGGCAGAAAAATCAGTATTAAAGACTGAAAGACATCTCCTAATAGAAAGACAATCTGAAAACAGGGTATTTGACTGCATAAAAAAACCCCCAAACAAACAAACAAAAAAAAAACCACTAACCAAACAAACTGTCTCTGCACCTCTGTGACACTCCATAAGAAATCCTAGTTACTCCCCTACATGCAAAGCTGCCAAGGACCCAGTCTCCACGAGCTTGGTGCAGTTGTTTAACCAAGTTGTTTAGTGTCATGTGAGATCCTCAGGGCACATGTATGGCAGCTATTACACAAGGAGTTTTAGAGAGATCGGTGCCTTCTGGGTCACCAGCTGAAAATGCGAAGCAAGATACCCCAGGGAACCTCAAACAGAGAGGTAACTGCAGCCCAAGCAGGAGAAGTAAGGAGTAAAGAGCAAACCAGGAAGGCATGATGGTAATACCAATGTGGAGACCTAACCTAAAAATCTTTTAAACCTAAGTCCTCACCTGTACACAGATACTTGTAAGGTCATTTCTCTTGATGCAGAAATACACTATTTAAGACCTATACCTGCAAAAACTTCTGTCATTTACTTGCTCAAGGGAAGTCCAGGATATAAGGAAAAGTGCGAAGAAAAAAAAATTAACCCAAGTGAGAGGAAAGTAATTATTTAAAAGCAGAAAATACTGTTGTAAACCTAGTATTCTAAGAAGAAATAGATTAATAAAAATTAGACTCTCAATGTTACGCATTAGGCACATTCATTCAATAACGGTTACTGAAGGAAGATGATTAGTTACTTCTGCCACATAAAGCAAGACTCAGCAAGACTTCAAAAACATATTGCCCAGAAAAATATTCGGTACTTTGCATGGCCCAGCAAAAAGACACTTACCATACAAGTAATGATGTCACCCAAGTATAAGCTGAATTACAGCAACCAAAAAGTCCTTCCCACAAGAGCCTCAGCTAAACCACAGCCTGTGCAAGATAACCCAATGGTGCACAGAAGACTAACACATGCATTGCAGCAACCTAGTTAGGAGAATCTTAAATATTACAGTAACCTGTAAGATTATTTTTATAACTGTTTGCTGGCACAATAAACAAGATTTTAGCAAACAAACTTGCAAAGCAGCTTTTAAAAGGGTAACAAGAAGGTCAGGCTCTTCTCCATATTTATCATTTTGTTTGTTTCTAATTACTTCCTTAATTTAGAAAGCCACAGGAAGACTAGATGAAAGAGTTCCATCACAGGAATAAAAGCTGATGAAATGCTGTACTGGATATTATGGGCAATATTCATAGACCAGTTAGAAGGGGAAATCACAGTTTTGCTGCCTAAGGCCTGTAACTGAGTAAGAAACTAAGAAACAGAAATCAAAAAGGAAAAAAAAAAAAAAGAAAACCTAAGCTTCAAATGAGACAAAAGAAACTTTCTTTGGGATCAAGGAAACTAAAGTGGTGGCAGTAGAACCCAGAGCTGTAATCCACTCACATAAAATCAGTGAAAATCAGACAGAAGAGGAAAATACTAGAGTTCAGGAGGCCACAGAGAACAGTAGCATCGCAAGGGCAACACATTGTTTAATCACCATGAAATTCCAGATGACAGCACTCAAGGAGAGAGAGGGAGGGATGCATCAGTGCCTGAAAAAGAAAACGTGAAGAGCACAGGCGGGGGAAGAAAAAAAAAAAAAAAAAAAAAAAAAGGAGTCAGGCTCTCTTAGTAGCGAGAAGCCATGAAAGCTTGAGTGAAAACAGAAAACCAAACCCAAGAGATTCCAGGGTTCGCTGAAAGAAAATTGCAATGACCAAAGAATTGATTCTTATTGGTGTCTTTTAAAGTCTATTACAGATTATAACGCCGCCTTACCTGACAATTTCTACTATGGCATCTGCCTTGATGTTTTAGCAAGAAGACCAACATGTTTGCAAGAGTTATAAAACACCTCACCACGAAAGATACAAATATTACCCCAGAAAGGATAATGAACTTTACTCAGCAGACACTGCTGTCCAGTCAGCAATAAAGGACAGCTCTGCATACCACTTAGAATAAGGTTTGTCCTTGGAACACAGATTCAGCCTCTTACAAGCTATTACAAAAAGTCTTCCTGGAGTTAAAATTCCTATTAAAGCTTTAGGGTTTTTTTGATCAAATACAATGAAAAACACTGAGTTTAACGTAGCAGCACTGAATACTGGATGAGCTGATAAAAACAATACAGCTGCTTCAGATTTTAACTGACAGTCTAGCAAGAGTAGGTTCAAGTTTTCCAACCATCCTGTCAATGAAAACACAAAATTCATGGTTTCCCTTTCAGAATAAAATACAGTAAAAGTGTCTCTCTGGAAGCATCATTTAAAATTTCTGAAGTGTGATGGAAGACAGTAAGACAAACTAACTTATCTCCAACACCAACATAATATTTTCTCCAGTACAAATTTGTGGATACCTCCAAGGCCTCCAAGGTTCCTGTCTGCAGCCAAGTAACTAACTGTTCAGTATAACATTCCAGCAGCTCAGAATACATGCAAGAGTAAGGTGAATGTGACATCTGGAAAACGTGATTAAATAGCTAACTTGATCTCAAGAAAATGTATTAAAATTACCAACAAGCCGTTCTTAATTCAAATGACGTTTGATCTTACTGAAGCTAACAAACCACTACAGGCGGTCAGCCACTGCATTGCCTGCAAGAATACTTTCCCTTTTTTCAAGGCAAACAGTGAACTTCCTGGTCTTTTGGCAAACAGGACCGTGACTGTGCAGTTACACTTCTCTAAAGTAGCATACCAACAGTTTTCAACACACTAGGATTCATACTAGGGTATTTCTACAGTGGCAGCGGTTATGATTGATGATATGCAAAGATCTCATCTGTTGCAAAGAGGATGTAACAAAAACCACAAAGGAACTACACACTTCAGCCTGTATTGGGCACTGCATAATGAGGACCGTACACTGGAGATCCTGAACATTTTCAGCCAATCTTTTTATTCTGGCAGATTTCGCAACTTTCCTTTTCAGAAATATTCTGCCCTTGAAAGATAACGTATCTAGCAACAGCCTACAACTAAGTATCTGCAAATCTCTGGTTGCACACCACCGCCATCTTCCCCTGCCATCATTACAGATCCAAACACAAAATTAATAAAGCTTCCTTGAATCTGCTTGCATCACTATTTAGTCCACATGCTGTGAGACTGAATGATTCACAGCATTTTCAAACACGCAATGTTGAAATGCAGAGAATTATTATTACTTGAATTCACTGCTATTACTAGGTACCTCTGAAAAGACACGCTTGTTTACAACACTTTCAGTTGCTCATGTTAAAATACACAGCATGGTTAAATTGTGTGTTTCGCAAAGGTAGGAGAGAGCACTAAGATTAAAGTGGTTTTGTTTAATTGCTCACATGATATTCAAAATATAAGAACTGGGGTGAAAAAAAAAGAAAAAGCTGATTTCTCAATATTGAAGTTTAATGCACAGTCCATAATCATATTTCTAGGTACTTTAAATGGACTACAGTCATTTAGTGTATTAGTGTAGTCTGTATGCCTATGTCCTCACATGCGGGCATTTAAATTTTCTAATCATCCTTTATGCATGAGGAAAAATTCTAGCCTCTACTTAAAAACATGTAAAGACTTAAAGTTCCCAGAATGTAGTTCTAGGGCCCTGTATGGTGATAAGTGACAGATACCACAGCCCCATAGAAAATATGAGACCACTCTCCAGAGCAACGAAGCTTCTTTCCATTGCATCTTGATCATATCTCTCAAACAAGTCTCAAGTAGGCTCTTCTACACATTGCAGGACACATCAAGACTCAACAGGCTGAGTCTGCTACACAGTATCACTTTTTTTTTAAAAAAGGTTTGAATAAAGACAAAAAAAAGATATCTACCTGGTAGGGTATATGGTTTCATATAATACGGCAATTACTTAAGGAAAATTCCAAATAAATGCATAGCCACATCTTTTTTTTCTTACAATAATTGGTAGCTAGGACTTCATACTCCATTTTTATCTTTTGGAAAAGAACAATTAGTAAGCTTCTTGCGCCATGATTTCACGCTTATAGAATAGATAAAATAGTAGACTGATACATGAGCCAAGCTCCCCTCTTGAACACAGAAACAAACTTCCAGACCAACTTCTGGGAATAACAACTTTCCTTACAGGTGCCAAATGGAAGCTTTAAAGTACTCCTTATCATAAGTTTAGTTGTGCTGATTTCTGTTCATAAAGGAGAAGAGCTTCCAGTGCACTACCTCATAACAAGAAAAACTGCTACAGAAGGAATACAACATTCTTAGTGTTTAAAATGTCTTGGAGAGCTATGGCATGTGTATGATGCAGTCTAAATGGATACTATCAAATCAATCTTTAAATGTTTAACATTTCTGTTCACACTAAGTACTTGCTCCCCCAGATAGCATACTTTCAGAGAGTCACAGGATAGCTGAGGTTGGACAGCACCTCTGGTGACTGCCTAGTCCACTCCCTTGGCTCAGTGGAGGGTCAACAAGAACAGATTGCTAAGGGTCATGTCCAGCTGGGTTTTGATTATCTCTAAGGATGGAGATACACAACCCCTGAGCACAACCTGTTCCACTGTTTGGCCACAGTTCCAAAAAAGGTTTGTTATTACATTTAAATGGAATTTTCTGTATTTCAGTTTGTGACAATTGCCCTTCAGTGACAACCACTGAGAAAAGCCTGGTTCCATCTTTTTTCATTCCCCATATCAGGTATTTATACACATTTATAACATTTGCCCTGAGCCCCCTCTTCTTGAGAAGCTCCAGCTCTCTTGGCCTCTCCTTGTACAACAGATGCTCCAGTCCCCCAGTCATCTTTGTGGTCTTTTGCTGGATTCATTACAATATGTCCATGCCTTTCTGGTAACAGGGAGACCAGACTGGACACACTACTCCAGATACAGCTTCAGTGGTGCTGCCCTAAATCTAAAATTGCTGGGCTTTAAATACTACTTTATCTGAAATTCTTTATTCTCTCTCATATTTCAGTTGTTAGAGATAAAAAGAACACAACTTTACCATGTTTCATAAACAGATTATCAGCAGTTCAAGTGTTTAGAGAAGTATTTTTTACCTTCTAAAATCACAGTAAAGTAAATTTTATCCTAATCTTTTGAACCAAGTGGGTAAATGAGCCAGCTTTTTCCAGATCTTCCAAGAGTAAGGAGGATTTAACCACAACACTAAATCATAAAACACCAGCCACATTTCTCTAATCTGGTCAATTATACCAGTTACTGCTTAAAGATACCTAATAAAATAAAAGTCTGACTTCTTTTATCGGAGCTTGCTAAAGAATTCGTCCCAAAAGAGAAAGAAACAACACAAAGCACATACAAATCACAAGTGAGCCTAAAAATGGTCATAAGATTGTCTTTATTAGAAATATTAGGACAGGATTTGTGACTTTGGGCTTTTAGGACTTATGTTTTCAAATTTGTAATATCAAGGAAGGCTCTAAACTTATCTTAAAAATTAGATACTCTTGCAGTTGCGTGTTCTTGGAGCTACAATTTTAAGAAAAACAACAAACACAGGTATCCCAAAACTCTTAAAATTAGTTAGACACACTGGAAAACTTAACATGATAGAACACTGTTACTGAGAGAAAGGCCAAGATGCAATAGAATAGTTTAACTTACATTTGAGTGTTTCGCCAGCATAAGGGATATGTAGTTTAAACCGATCACAGCTAGGTCCAGGGGTCAAGGATGTACAGCTGAAAACAAAGATAAGAGAAGAACATGCTAAAGTACTTGCAGATGGTAGCAGACGCTAACGTTATTCCACAGAGTACAAATGACTGACATCGTAAAGATAATGTGAATACTAGAAATATCCTTACAATTCTGGTTAAGAAGAAAAGGTGGGAAAGATGCAGAAGGCTCATTCTCTTTCAATCATCGTTCTCACAACAGCAGGAGAAACTTTAGGATCTGTGCCAATAATCTTCATTCCCATTTTAACATAGAAAATATACACAAAAAATGCCCCAATTTAAGAGAGTTGTTAGAATAGGATCAATTAGTCAGTCAAAGCCATCAAATTCCCTACTTTGCATACAGTTTTGCAGGTCACAACTCTCTACCTATGCCACAGTAACATGGTTACATGCTCCCTATCCCTACTATCCAGATACTGGGAATGATTATTTTTAATACAACAATATTCAGTCATCTTTACCTATTTTAACCTTTATTTTTCCCTTGTGGAAAAGTCTCACAGTAAGCCTCCAGGTGAGAAAGCTTCAGAATCAGGTATTTGATGCTATGACAACTGAGCATGTACGTTCATGACATGTCAGCATTTCATCTCTCCTGTTTATCTGGAACACTGCAATGGCAGCTGGGTCTCACAGTCATAAGCAAGCATTTTATGAACACAAGTCACTGAAAAAACGTTAGCATCTAGGCCAGAGATGATCAACTTTTTCACACCCTTTAAGTCATGTACCAAAATCTTTGCATAACAAAGAACCAAATATCCCAGCTGCAAAAGAAGAAACTGCATCACAAATTGTTTCACTTGCAGGAATAGTCCCTGGAGCTCTGTAGGCTGGTGGGTATATGACAGGTCTCCGTAGCAAAAATACTGGAAGCCCTTAGCAGTTCATTGCTTGCCGTATGTAGGGATCCTGGTAACCCAGAAGTCTTATTGCCAGCCTAATATCACTGAGAATTATTTATAGTCCCAGCACAAGAGCTACACTTGTTGCAAGCCACCGAATGCTCAAAGCTAAAGACTGGCCAAGCCTTGACGAAACAGTGAAAAGAAGGTAGACGAAGGTAAAGAAATTTGCTTAAATTCATCAGATCACTGGTAGAGCTCTAATACAAACCACTGACAATATAATGAAACAAGAGATATGCTTACCGGGTTATACACACAGCCAAAAGTAAAATGATGGGTAGGCCAGAAAATAAAAAAGTCTGATTCTACCTTATCAGATACAACATGGTAACCACTGCAGCTCTATCTGTCTTACTGTAGAAGAGGCATTAGGACAAACAGGGCAATATTAATTCTCACTAACTTACTCAAAATGCTTCAGAGAGCCATTTCTCTTAGATGCTGCAGTCTCTTTTCTCTAATTTACACGTGCAAGTTAAGGAAACCACGTGCAGTAGCTTCAGATTGGTTTTGGTCAGTGAGCCACATTTATTATTTAATCAAATTTGTGCCCACACGTAGCTTAATCAAAGAGATGCAGCCGCAGAACTGCAGATCAATTAACTTAAATGAAGTTTCCACAAAAATACCAGGAAAGATAAGCAAACCGCTTGTGTGCATCTAGAATTTAACACAGCTACAATTAGCAGCCTACACAGACTCAATAAGAATACATTTTTTTCCGTATCACTACAGAAATTAGATAACTGCCCTTGCAAATAAAAGGGAAGCACAGATGTCCTATCTTCACTTTAGAAAGGTTTTTGCAATGTCTTGTGAGAGCACCATGCAAAACAATCTACAGAACCATAGTTTAGATACAAAACTATCAGATACGTGCAGTGCTGACTGGAAAGCAAGTCAGAAAAGATTAGTTCACATCTTGCTTCATGCAGGAAGAACACACTGACTGGCTTTTCTTCTGGTAGAACTCTACTCCACATTTCATTGAAAGAGTGATGACGGGAAAGAGATGATGTTTATTAAACCTGCCGATGACGCCAGCGTGAAAGTGAATGCAGCATGCTGGATGGCAGGACCAGAACGGAAAAATGTTTTAATGGTCTGGACTACTTCTTTTCGAATTATATCTAGGTAGGGCTTAGCAAGAACAGTGAGCATCACCACCCTCACTGGGAGTAAAATCAGACTGAGACTATGAAAGACTGGAGCTCCAGTGCAATAGGAACAAGAGAATGTTATTTTTTCAAAGATGCATTTTTTCAGTGGGTGAACAGCAAAACAGGAATGCCCATCATTAGGGTGTTTTAATGGATGTGGATGAATTCAACAGCTACAGGTATGAGAGTATTATCTACTTTCAAGTCATTTCTAAGGCTTACATCACATATAAGACCAATTCTGGGAAGCATATGAAAAAAAAGAAACAACAATCCCTTGCAAGTTCCAAAACATCTTTGCAACATAATTACTATTTAGTGAAGTTGCTTTCAAAGTATCACAGGTCACAGTCTGAGGCACGTATTTCAAATACCATGAAAATATTGTTGTTAGGTTTTTCAACAAACAAAAGTTTCTGATCCTTCAAATACCCTACAATCTTTTCTTTTAGCACAATAGGCCACTTGGAAAATATTATATTCTTTAACATTAAAATAAAAAGCCTGATTTAATGATAAATGTCCCTAAAAGCAATACTAAGTATTTTTCCTAGATTATTATACTTCACTAGAGATGTTCTTCATTTTACTGGTCTAGAAGTGATGGAAAGTGACAGTACTCAGTCTTTTTTTCTTTTTTTGCCAAATTACTCTGGCTAGGCTGCGCAAGACACTTCAATAGCTGCAACTGGCTGAGCAACTAAGCAAAAATCTCACACACATCCATTTAAAAGGAGGCAATTACTTTTTAGTATACAATAAAAGAACAAAAATCCTAAGGAAAATGAAAATTGTAATGCATTTAGCAGTCTGAATGACCCTATTTCAACAGAAAGCTACTGATAATGGGCTGAGTATGGATACCTCCTGCTTGAATTTCCTTAACACATAGAGCTGCTTATAATTACAAATGTTTCCAACCCAGAAGCCTGGCCTCTACCCTCTGCAAAACGTAAGATTTTACATCTGCTGATCCTTTAACTTAACATGGTTCACACAAAAGCCACACTGAAAAGGAGTGGCTTGACAGGGAATTGAAAGAACAGTAATATCTGATGTTGAAAATTAATTTCAGAAGCTGACTTCATCTCATGATGAATATATGTGTTATCTCCCTCTTTATTAATGGAAAAAATATTGCACTGGCTTGTATATCTTCATCTAAATAGTCAATATTTTACATAGGAAAGACATGGAAGCAAGAAGTAATGCTCTGAAGCTCAGAGCATTGACATCAATTAGTCTTCATAAGATGATTAACGGTGTACCACAAGACCTCCCATAACGGTTTCCCTATCACAGAGTCATCAACTCGACAAGTTTCAGGAAAAAGGGAATGTGCCTGAACATATCGCTTAAAACCATGCTGCCCTATTCAGAGAAGGTGTGCTGAGACCAATAGATGGAATCAAATATACAAGAAACCATACCGCTGGGAAAGAGAAGAGTTTGTATTCAGCTTTTAGCCAAGTTCCTTGAGCAAACACAGGAGATATAAGGATGTAATGTGTCTCAACTCAAGTTACAAAATACATGTTCCAAGTAGGAGATAAGTAGAATATTCCTTTGTTGAGTGTCTGATGCATCCTGCAGTTGTGATTGTCTGTGATATGTTGGGAAAAGGTTTCTTTCACAGTAAATAAAACTCACAAACTAAACCAGTTCTTATTCAAAGAAGTCACCATCAGCAGCAGATGCTTAGTTAGAACTGCTCACAATTCTTTACCAGTCACAAAAGGAAATAGGAAAGACTATCCAAAAGAAAACAAGAAGGGGGAGTGGGCAAATATGAAAATAAATAAGAAAAGTCACTTAGTTTTTCTGCTTAGAACAAGGCATCAGCCTACAATGAAAGGTATAGCAATAGGTATTTTTCAGTAAAATTAATTCTTCTTCACAGATTATTCTAAAAGCACTTAGAAAGGCAGTTATAGTCGAGCTTAACATTAAGCTTTTTCTTACAGCAATGTATTTCTAATTGACTGTTTGTAACTTTTGTTTTGTTTAAACTAAAAAAAAATAAATTATTCCCTTTCCTTCTGAGCCATTTTGATATTTTAAAGGATTGAAGCCATGATGATAAAGAAAGCTGTGACAGCCCCAGATTTCAACACGATCTTCCATATCAACCAGTCTTCTACAACCATCACTTCACAATATTTCTGAGACAAGTAGCTTTGAATTATAAGGGCTCTGGTCAAATCTTATCCAAAAATAGTTTCTATGCCAGCTGAAGGGATCACAATGAAAAAAGAGCTCAACTGTTTACCATCTTAAACCTTGAAATTTGGAGATGAGTGGTTATTCTATCCCAAGAACTAAAAAAAAGGTTCATTTTTTATACCACTCCTAAAAATCTGCTGCTTCAAATCATATAAATCCATAGCCAACATCCAGAAATGCCAACAGAAGTACAATCGCTCTACTGAAAAAATATACAATGGCCTTTTTATTTTTTTTTTTCCAATTGCTGGTAAAGTTGTATGCTCCAATATTTATGTCAGATTTGACTACTATCAAATTTTTTGATGAAAAAAGGTATGCAATGTGTTTAGTCATTTGAGTCTTTCTCAGATCATACAGGAGCTTTACCACCCTTTCTACCTGGACAAGTCATCAGTGAATATTACTGTGCAACAGCAAAGAAAAATTAGTCTAAGAATTTTAGTCACTATGAGTTCAGGAACTTGAGACTGCCTAACCTGAATAGCCAGAGATGCACAGGCTGCTTCACTTGCTGTTCTTGAGGATAACAGACAACAATTTTCGTTCACCAGGCTGTTGATGTAAAAGGCAAGAAAGCTGTGCGCAGCATCAGAGATACCGTGATGGAGAACACTGCTAAAAAACACCACACACACACACAAATAAAAAGAGCAATACTGCAAAGAAAGTTCTGACCACTGGCTGCATGCCCAACCCTTCCCAGTTCTAATACACCTGCTGTGTGTTTCTAATTACTCCTGTATATGTCATATAAAGATACTGTTAGAGAAAAAGGAGGTCAAGCTCCTTTCATAATACAAGAGGCTAAAGAAGAAAATTAGTATTATTTTAGTAATGATGAGACATGATTCAGTCCAGGCTTTAGAGGCTGAAGATTTTGTCAGCAAGAGCCAAATATAATTCAGAGGCAGACTGATAAATCCCAAGTTACTAATAAGAGACAGCAAACTCAAGACTCCACCCAAACCCCTTATTGTGGCATTTGCTAAGAAAAACTCCTTAATGTTTAACTCAAGTAGAATAGCCTATGTCGATGCCTTTAAATTCTTTTCTCCCATTTTTGTAGATAGAAATCTGCTCCAGTGTTCCTTGAAGACACAATATTTCATCCCATTTAATTAAGAATTAATTGCAGAACTCACAACAGATGGGTAAGTCATCTACAGAGGCATTAAGAATAATTAAAGTGTATGGAGGGGGGAGGAGAGTGGAAGGAAGGCCAGCAGGTGACAGGTGTTTTGAAAGGATCAGGAAACAGAAAAATGGTGAAAATCATATTTGAGAGAGCTGACAGTGATAGTCAAAAACCTGTATCATAATGCAGCTTCCTGCAATGGTTCATAAAGCATTACAGGCTCCCAGAGACCTGCAAATACACAAGAAAAGTACTGAGAAGCTGCTGGTGAAAACCAACAGATCCAACCAAAATTCTGGCAATCTGGCAAAATTTGAAATGGGAGAAATACTCTAGTCAACCAATTTTCATCTTCAGTTCCCCTTCTTTATGCAGACATATGTATTACATATGAGAAAGATGGACTTGCACTTAAAAGACAGACACACACACCATTGCTTTTGGGAAGTAACAATCCAGTTACATTTGGAGTGATTGTTTCTTACATACATATTTTAATTAAAATACTAAAATCTGAAAATCAATTCATAATTATTCCAAAGAACTTGCTAAAAGATAGATCCACTGTTTTCATAAAACTCATTTGTACCCTAGCTGGTTTCTTCAAACTTAGTATGAAACTAAACTATACACAAAGACTACTTTTGGTATTGCAATATGGATGATGTTGGTTTTGAATACTTTTAGTATGGCTGATATTCCATAATTGCAACAGCATTCCAATCCATAGTGATCAGCTGGGAAACTCCAAGGTGTCTCCAGGTTGTCAATTATATTTCCAACAAAAACTTGACCAGCAGCACCTGTGAGTGCTGATTTTCCTATACTATGTTTTCTTGAATGAATGTCATAGTACTAGCTGGAACTTTTAGAAAGGAGAGGGATGCTAGCCAGAACATTTATCCTAGGAAGACAACCCCTCACTTTCCTTCTGTACCGATAGGCAGATTTGCATTTTTTAAAAGGTAAAGTTCAAACAACTATTTAAAATTAAATCAGCTGCCAGCAACCTGTTTTCACTAGAAACACTACAAAAGCATGTAGTGACTACTGTCATTAGTGTAAGAGCTGTATCTTAAGAGAAAACGTAGATTTCCTTAATATGAGTGAGAGTTTGCCAAAGCAGATGTTGCAGGTGGGGAGAGCTCTGGGCCTGCATCTAGAATTGCAAATCTCCTTCGCATCTGCCCCAATCTTGTGGCAGGTGCCCTGCAACCTCTTGAAGTACGGCTGCCTCTGCTGGAGGCAGACATCCAGCTCAGCCTCCATGGGGGAAACAGAGGAAGCACACATACATACTCTACAGTCATTTCCAACTACTTCTACATTAAATGAAAGCACATACTAACCCCACGATTGTGATATTTTTTTAGCATCACAAACTCCCTGTTCATTTAGCCTAGGAAGGCTGATTTTACAACAGCTCTTCTCCAGCCACAAGAGTAGGATGGGTTTGGAAGGGCCACCACAAATAGGAATATGAAAACAGAGCTGATAACCAGCACCACATCTAACATACTGGCAAGCGTACTTGAAAACGCCTCAGAAGAACAAACTATCTCAAAAGTAATCGTTCATAAAATCCCTACAGTTCAGGGTAGGAGCTTATTATTACTGGGTCTCAAAGAGCTTATTATGATACAAATTAAGAAAAATAATTAACAACTGACAAAGGAAAGTTTTTAACAAAACATGCTTTACAAACATCTTTTATAACCAAACTGATTACCTTTGTAAGCAAGATCTTTTATACCTACAGTTAATTGCCTATAACTTCCTTTAAAACTTACACACGGTGCAAATACTCCCCAAAAGAAACAGAAACACAGATATTTCAATGAAGGAGCGACTGAAAAATTAACAGAAACAAGAAAGTTGCAATGAGAGAACACTTGTAATGCGCACTCCAGTAGGCTATGTTTTGGTAAATAAACTAGTGAATTCACAGTATCATAAACTACCTTTCTGTCACATGTTCAGGCAGGGAAAAGGCTCTACTTCATTATATTGTAAGACCTGCTGTACCCCAGATCCTTATGAGAAGAGTATGAGGGAGTGGCAGATGCATCCTTTGATTTCACCTCCTTCCCCTCCTGTCAAGTCCTGTTTCATATTTTCAAAACTGCCACTCAGTTATTTATTACTTTGTAATGAGTTAGAACCTTACAATCTCTCATGTTCTACTGTCCAATAACGTGAATTCAATTTCTGAAAAAAAAACCAAACCTCAGACAAGGAACATTTTTACTTTCAGATTACTCTAAAGGAGAACCATTCTTTGCCAAGTATGAAATTACAGCCTACCACCTGGAGTTTCAGATCCTTTCAGTGTTCACAGAAAGAGCATATTCATACATAAAGTCACAACAGTTAAGCTATTAGAAACATAAGTTTTAATAATTCATTTAATGTTGTTCCCCATACCGCCTGTAGTAGCCATAAAGACTCCCAACTTCTTTTGTACGTAATTTATTTCACACCATAGAACTGTTTAGTGGAAAATGCAGTGAATTAGTATCAGAAAAAAAAAAACGTACGGAGGGAAAGCACAGTCCATGTTTACGTATTTTCCCCTTTTAACAAACTAACTAAACAATGTTAGGAGGGGTCCGGTTATCCTATGTGTTTTCATGTTTTCTTTTAAAGTTTTCTTCTAATTGTAGATTCGTAGAGCTTTCCCATCACAGATCTCTAATTATTTGATTTCCTAATCTTACAAACTCTCATGAGAAATTTATGTTAATACAAATTTGGTCCTTTGGATACTAAAGTTAGACCAAGCAAGGATCACCACATTTTTAACATAATTACATAGGTTTCAGTTGCACATTTAAAAGGGTAACTTCAAATCATGCATATCCATATACAATAATACAGGACTGGAGACACAGCAGAATACCTAAGATGACACACGAATAAAAATATCAGCAGTTCTCTTATTTCTAGCATTATTTTAGATTAATTACAACATTAAAGATATGCAACAGACTGAAAAGACAGGAAAATCCTAATCATATACAAAATTACAACAGATCACCCTGTGGAACTGCACCTGCAGAAAACAAGCCCCACATAGCTGCATGTTACATTTTTCTCCAGGAAGTCTGGCTCAAGAACCTCTCACCTCTCCTTGTCTTTCTCTGCCTTCTTGTTCTCACCTTAATTCCCTTAATTCGCAGACACTTCAATTGTGTTAATACTATTTTCAAGGCTACACAATAAAGCATGAAATAAAAAGGGGTAATGTGTTTAAATTAAAAGTGGGGAGATTTAGATTAGAGATATGGAAGAAATCCTTCCCGGAGAGGGTGGTGAGGCTCTGGCACAGGCTGCCCAGAGAAGCTGTGGATGCCCCATCCCTGGAAGTGTTCAAGGCCAGGCTGGATGAGGCTTTGAGCAACCTGGTCTAGTGGAGGGTGTCCCTGCCCATGGCAGGGGGGTTGGAACTAGATGGTCTTTAAGGTCCCTTCCAACCCAAACCATTCTATGATTCTATGAAAATTAGTCATCACCCTCTCCATGGTCACACCTAGCTATACCTGAAGAAAGAAGTTCCACGTATCCTCTTCTTAGTGACAGTCTTTATACCACTTCCAACACCTCACCTACACCAAGTTCTCCTCCCTCCTGCATCTATCTAATAAAAGTCAATGTTGCCTACATGTAACAGGTTAAAGCTAAAACATCAGAAGTCATACGGAAGATATTATACCACATAAAAGCGACCATTTCCTTGGAGATTTTAAAGTGTCCTCATTGCCTGTAAATGGTTTGCACTTGGCCTGAAATCCTATCCCTTTTATAGAGTTTAAGTTAAGGCTTATGACTAAGACTTATGGCAGCTTGAAAAACAGGACATAGTCAACTGTTAGTTAAAAAAATAGTCACTAAAGAAGAATTCTTAAAAAAGAACATGAAACATTGTATTATTCCCCTCTCCTATCCCTCCTAAAAAAAAAAAAAAAAGTAAGAATTCCATGGCCGAAGTGTACAATAAACTGTAAACCAACTTTTACTCAAGAGATTGAAACCAACATTGCAGAAGAAGAAGACATAGAAAAAAGAGAAATAATAACGTGGGAGACGTTGAAAGGTCACTGGTAACCCTTAACTATAAGCAAGAATAATCCAAACAAGTTTTTCTATGGAACAGAGAAAGAACTGACCATCCAAAACAGAACAACAGGTACTCTGTCCCATTTTTTATTTAAAAACACTGTTTCAGTGATGGATAGGAATCTGGTGTTTTTTACAAGAATATAATTTTAGAGGGTTTTATATTTGGCTATTTTTGCCTCTTCTCCATAATGGAATTCTGCAACTTTCTTTATCTCAATTTCATAGGAATTCTTTTATCTTACAGTAATAAAATTACTCAGTCCTAGTTGTTTAATTTTATTCTTTCAGCCATATACCACAGATTACAAAGAAAAGAACTTGTGGTCGACACTGCAGAGTGGTTTGCCTCAGACATACAAATTCCCCTCCATCAGGAAAGACAAAATAATTATGTTCCCTTTTATCAGCTTCTACTTTCCTATGAATTACTTAGGAGGTTTACCTTTCCATCAAAGACTGAACTCAGTATCTTCAATAAAGATATTAATTTCAAGAGCAAACAAACTCTGTTCACTTACACATACAGTTCTGAATATCCTTTTCAGATGTTCACTTCCAGTTAGGTAATAGTTGCTTTAAGTTATGTCTACACTGTGCAGTGCAGTGCCAAGTAAATGCTAAGCTAAGTAAAGAAACAGATTAAAATAGCTCAGGCATAGCACTGCATTGGTGTGGTTATTCTGTTCCCAGTTGAATCTGAGGTACTAAAAAATCCTGCAAATTCAGTTCCCAGTTGAATCTGAGGTACTAAAAAATCCTGCAAATTCAGTGGTGGACAGAGTTACGTGAACAGTCAGAAAAACTCATTTCTCCATTGGTCAGATGAAAAAGCACCACGACTGATGATTCAAGAGGTCCCAAAACATTTATAAGGGTGCATCTAAAAGGGCAGCAATACAGAGATGTCAACCCAAGTGCCAACAAGAGAGACTCTTATGACCATGAAACTTCCGTTGAAAATTTTTATGCAGGTTTACACTGAGAACAATTACAAGCAAAGGCCTGTACAATTTTCTGGTTTCCCACACCGCTAGGGAATGATTGTGTAGTTAGAAAATAGCTTACAGATTCTGTTTTCAATAATTAATGCTTTGCTTCCTTTCTTATCACTGACTCTCAGAAGTAGCGTACTAGAATACTAGTAGTGGTATTCCCACTGATTTGTTGGCTGCAAATAAACGTGGCAGAACCAGATACTAAACACTGTTGCATACCAGTCTGCCAAGGTCCAGCCTCTGCTCCTCTCCTGTGCTTTTAAAGCCCCCAAAACTCATCAGACAATGACTGAAACAGCCTAAAGTAAAAAAATCACAATCTTTTGCTTCAGCTTCATCACAAGTGTACATTAGCTATTTAATGGTATACCATATATGCGTATATGGATATGGGAGAGTTGGGCATAAACGAAGTGTAATTGCACATGTAAAGCTGGAAGAATTTACTGACCAGCTACCCAGGAATATATTCTTCTCTACTCAGCAGAAGAATAAAAAATTAGAAGCCAGTTGTTCTCAGTTTCTAGTGAAATGTCATATGCATCCAAGATCCGTGGTATGCTAGAGATCTCTCTATCTTGTATTTAAACAAATGCTGCATCTGTGTGATGCAAGAGCTTGGAAAAGGGGGAGAAATGGGACCAATTATTAGATTTTTAGCTATCTTTACAACAAAAAATAAAGTCTTAGGATTTTTACTTCTCCCGCAGTGATGCACAATGCAAAGAAATAAGACAGACTTCTGTTACAACAGCAGAAAGCCCTGGACAAAGACCTTTTCAAACCCTTCCTTTACCCACAGCACTGGGAACTGACCAACACACACTACATTTGTACCTGAACAACTTCAAGCACCTTGTTTAAAATTGGTGTAAAGAAAATGTCAAACTTTGTGGAAAATATTTACAAAACCATTACCAAATGTATGCACTACACTTAGACCTTTATCAGACAGGCAGTTTGCCTTCATTTTTTCGACAATCGGAAACAAAGGCAGGAGAGGGCAGTCTTGAAGACAGTCTTTATGGATCAAAACAGAAAAAATGCTGTTTGAAGTTTCCAGTGCTGCTCCACAGTGACAACTCCTTCATTGCCCCATCAGAGCTTCAGACTGTTAAATTTTGCTTGAGTGACAAACAAGCTACTAGCAATAAGATTCGTTGTAGTGAAGAAATAGATTTCTTACCAGAAACTGGAATGAAACAACCTACTTTGTGCAAAAGTAATAGTTTATGACTTATCCAATATAGAAGTAAAGGAATCAAGACCATACCTCTCCTAGAACACCCACATCCTTCCGAGCATACATTTTACTCAGAACATACTTATTTTTTAAAATAGCTCTTTCACAGTAATTGTGGTCAGAAGACTCAGACTCACTGAACTTTGTACATCAACTAAATACATGTTAAAAAAAAAACTATCTATCCATATCAATATGAGTGATGGAATGTGAACCTTCCTCAAATAACTGAAGTAGAATCTTTCATTTTAAATTAATCAAAATCAAAAGATCAAGCAACAGCTTTAAATAACCACTACGGTACTGTAATAGTATTTCATCGTTAAAAAATAACATTATTTCATGACATACTCACATAAAATGCATATTTACTTTGAAAGGGGAAATGCCCGAAAGAAAAGGAAATACCAAAGCATATTGCAGTCTACTTGGTAACACAAAAAAGTAAATCATCACTGCTCACTAGGAAGCAGGCAATAAAGTTATAAATATCTTATTACAGCTTTACAGTAAATTTGGATGTTAAGATCTACTCCAGATAGTACTCCATTCTTTTGACCACTCTTCGTACAGGTTCCTTTCAGGAACATAACTAATTGTAAACATAGCTCAGTATCAAACAAAGAGCTAGAAATCAATAGCAAATCAGACAGGTGCAAAGAACTGAATACCAACATGGCTTACTACAAACCAGTTACATAAAAATTCCACAATTAATCTCCTCATAAATATGGAAAAGTGTAACCAAACAAGTATGAAATTTGAAATTTTGTTATGAGTGGATATCTAAAAAAATAGAATCTTAATATATGCAGCTTTAAGTCACTGTATTCATTTGGCAATTCTGCCTGGTGCAACACATCAAAGTAATTTAAAAAAAAAAACCTAAAATAAAGTTTGTTGTGCAAGAATAGGCTTACAGCAAAATTCGAAGCTCAAGCATGGGCCCTGATGAACAGCTGTAGGGAAAAAAAGAGTTCTTGAAGGGAATGACCACCAGAGATATATGTTTCACTATTCTAACACACCATAGGAAAAGCAGCAGCCTCTTAAATAACTGGATTCTACATTATACAATAATTAAATACCCTTCACATAGAAAAGTGTCCTCTATTTCTAAATCTACCTAATAATCACTCTTCTCTATTCAACATCTTTGCCATGATCATATGTATAAATGACAAGAAAAACTTCTCAGCCACAATTCAGTTGGTTATGAGTAGATTTTAATATCTCATTAAGATGGGTCATTATTTCAAAGAGACACCACTGGTGATTAACTGAATGATACAATATATGGCACTGACTCAATTGGCAGCAGTATTTTCTTTGGGTCTAGAAGAAGGTAATACCCTATGCAAGAGTTAAAATGCATTGATTCTCTCTGTCATCTCAAAGAATGTCTTTTATTAATGCAACAGTGATGCTTGCCAGGGTTTTATCACCAGAATCAAAGCTGCTAAAGGTGCTGTATTTCAGATGTGACCTAACACATAGGTTCTATTTTTGTTCACTGTGGAGCCTGCAATAGCTCTGCAGACTTGGTCACCTAACTTTTTATTACTGTTCCTACTGAAGTGTTTCCTGTCATGCCATATTGCTGAGCTCAGTTCAGGGGTACTCACATTTCTTCTCTCACTCTGCATCAGCGGTAGCCATATAATTCCTATAAGGTCCTACTCACAGATGTAAATGTATGTGTCTGATGAGACTGGTACTGCCTAATAGGCTTGTAAAAGACACTGACATTACAGAACTGTAACATATTATTACAAAACATTTGCATGCTCAAAGACTGCAAAACAATAGAATTTCCTTACTATGGCATATTTTCCTCCCACACTTGCAAGCAAAGCAAATTAACATATCAGCATACTTCATATTTTAATCTAACATCAGCACTTTAATACCGTTTATAAAACACAACAAAACTAAGTAGTCACCAATAAGTTAGAACAAGTGCAAAGTAAGTCCCTTACTAAAATCATGGAACCATAGAACAGTTTGGGTTGGAAAGGACCTTAAAGACCATCTAGTTCCAACCCCCCTGCCATGGGCAGGGACACCCTCCACTAGACCAGGTTGCTCAAAGCCTCATCCAGCCTGGCCTTGAACACTGCCAGGGATGAGGCACCCACAGCTTCTCTGGGCAGCCTGTTCCAGTCTTCACCACCCTCTCTGGGAAAAATTTTTTCCTGATATCCAATCTAAATTTCCCCGCTTTTAATTTAAACCTGTTACCCCTTGTCCTGACGCTACAGGCCTTTGTCAAAAGTCCCCCCTCCCCAGATTTCTTGTAGGCCCTTCAGGTACTGGAAGGTGCTATAAGGTCTCTCAATTAAAGGCTTAATATGTGTGCCATTTCCAAATCAAACTCAACTAACGTGATAGGCTATAAACCTGGAACTTGATCTTGCAGTGGTGAAATAAAAGGGAAATTCCTCCCACTTTAGAGCTGAGAATACCAAAACCAAGGCTCTGAATAGGCAAGGTCTTGGAGACATTACTGTATTCAGTTCATTAACACTATTCCCTGTTGACCACAGCTCCAGTTTCTAAAACCTAAGAAATGAGAATGGATAGATCTTCAGTTTATACATTTTGTTTTGTTATACATTGTAAAGGACTGGTTTGTCATGGAAGCAGAGTAACTACAGTAACCCTCAATCAGAGTAACAGTGTGGTACACTACAGCGGAGCAGCAATGCAGCTCCTCCCATTGACCCAGGAGCTTCCAGATGCTTCTGTTTTCAAAGTTAGTAGCTATTGAGATGATTACCTTAAGTATTTTGACATCTTAGAGGTTATAGTAAATTGTGTTTATTTTATTCTTAAAAATTTTCCACACCAGTTAAATCATGAAATATTTGCATGCTGTGTAATAAACTCAAGCTAGGCTATGGAAGAAATGTGTTTACAGCCCCTTTCATGTGTCAATAAATGTACAATCACTATTCAAAAGCAAAGTTTCTGAACTGATAGTACTTATAAATGGCCATATTCATTTGAGATCAAGAACTGGGTTTTAATCTAGGACCTCTTCCTCCTCACCTTCCTGTTCCACTTTAAGTTTAAACCTGATTCAGCCCCATTGAAACTGAAGGGTGTTTTGCCATTAATGCCCTGAACCTCATCCCCATTACTCTAACAACTGTTCTCATTTTCCTCCTGTTTATGTCCACCTTATATACCCTTCTGTTTCTTCATGTGGATATCACGTCCATTTGTGCCTGCCCGCTCTTTCCTCTGCACTGTCATTTCTCTCTTCAAAACAGCTTAACGAAAGTGAAAGTATACAGGGATTTGAATAATCCCATGATGCAAGGATAGGGGAGGAGAGTAGACCAATGGTTTTCAATCCATTTTTGGACTCTCAGAGCCCTACAAAGTTTTGCTTTGCAGATAGTATCCAGCAACAAATTTAAATCTACTAAAAAACCAGTGGCTTGGGAATTTTGTTATTAATCAATTGACATGAGCCTCTCAAAAACACTCTGCGAAGTCCCAAAGGTTCCGATATCAAAGGTTAAAGACCACTGAACTATATCTTGAGTTACGGAAGGGACTGCTCCGTAATCTGTGATGCACCCATCTTACGTTAACTAATTTTGCACTGTTTACCTGTTCAGCGACATCATACAGCACTAAATCACCAAGAACTTTGTATTCCAGACTGATGTGCAAATTGAAGGTTTTCTATTACAAATAAATGTTAGCTTATTTATAACAAACAATAAAAATCTTTCCTAAAAACCCACATGCATGAAATTTACATCAAAAACATATATAATACTAGCATTTGCATATAGTTGAGCCTATGCAAGATATGGGACAACCTCTGTCAGGGGCTGTACTCGTGTTGTCAACTCCATGTTCAACATACTTACTACACAATTTGAGCCACCGGATTTGGGTGACAGGTGCAGTTGGGGGCAGTTTTTAGTTTTTTAAAGAATAACCTCTTGGTAAACATTCAGGCTTTATTAAGATCTCGGTAAGATCACTGAAAAATTTAGACACATTAAGAATATCACTGAAAAGAGTCATCTAGAAAACATCATTTTATATTATTTAAATCTCTTATTTTAAAGGCAGGCAGCATAAGCATTCCATGGGCAGAAAGCAAAACACTTATCTATCTCCCAACAAGCCGATACCTTCATCATCAGACAGCGGTGTCTTCTCTGTGTCTTTTTTTGTACTCCCTTCTCTCAGATTCAATAGGAGAGGAGAGATGTAAGACACCTCCCATCTCAGCCTTCCTAGAAGGCTAGTTCAACAGAAAGCAACGTGCAGCGTGAAATGATAGTAGCAGATGCATAACTGCTCAGGCTGTCTCACATAACTTGCAAGACTAATGCCAAGCCAGACAACACTAATCACAAAGTTACAGCTTCTTAGACCTGCAAGTAACTCGGTACTCTTTCACAGCACCTTACAGAAAGACAATGGTTCCTTTCAAACTAACCTCAGAATTCACACCTCCTTCCTGGAAAGGCACTGTAACTACCAGAAAAATACCTCCCAAACTCTCCATGAAACCACAATAAAGAGCCTACAGAAGCATATTAAACAAAGTTTTCAGCAGAACTAAATTTTAAACAACACTGATTTGCGATGGTTCTCAAGATCTACTGGCTTATGCTATCATTCAAAATTATACACAAAGCAGTAGTTGGTACAAAAGTGGTGACTTAGACACCTTAAGCTAAAGAAATATCAGGCTCTGAACTCAGTATCAAATGAAAACCCAAATCAGGGATGCTGTTAGACACCCAACTCTCAAAGGCTAAAGCAATTTCTTAAGTATTCTTTTATCAGTCCCCTTGGGAGTCTCCCCTCTCTGCACAACACCTAAAGTAAACTCTACTTTTAACATTTCACTTGCCTCATGAGGGAAGATATCACAGAGGTTACACACCACAGTTCCTTTGTACATGTGGATCCCAAACATTACTACTATCCAAAAACCATCATGAAGCCCTCTGGAATTAAAAACAAAAGGAGTAGCTTGGCCTCATTCAAACACTTGGCCCTACAGTACTTAAGTACAGCCTTAATGTACTGATCTTGGTGGAGGTCAGATAAAGGAAAAGGTAATTATTTTTTCTTATTTAGCATATTCGTGACTACAGGTAAGGTCACACAAATTCATCTTCCAGGTTTTTAATTTACAGAAAAGATCCAGTAAGCAAGTGATAAACAACAGGAAAAAGTGTTTATAACTATCTCACTGCTGAAAAACAGCACTATCAAGTGGCAGCGATGAAAGTGTTTTAACAAGATTATTATTGCCAACAATATGACAAATTAAGTCTCCCAAACTACAAAATGGTAGTAAGACAAAAAATAATCTATCCAGTATGTCAGCTCCAGATATATTGGAAATGCTTAAACACACACAAACTCAGTAAAATTCAGTCCTGAAAAGGCATCTTAACTGTGAGGGGTTGGGTATTCTTTTTGGATGAGGAACTCACCCAGATTTCAAGTCTGTAATCCGTAAACAATTAGTAGCGTCCAGTCCTACTTTTCCATTCCTGACCACGCTGGAAATGAAGGGTGAGAGCGCTGGAGAAATTCTGTTCAAGGCAATTTCAGGTGACATTTTAGTACGTTCCTCCTTCCTTTTGTCTCGAGCTGCACATGGATAGTAAGGGAGAAAAAACCATAATCAGAAAATATCCTACTTCTTTGATGTACGTTCACATGCACTCTGCAACATCGAAGGAAAAAAGCTAAGCACACAAACAATCAGGAATGTAGAGTAACTGAAGTGTGCATGGGTTTATAAAGAAAAAATAAACACAGGTGATTTTTTTTTCTCCTACCTCTACAATATTCAATGAACACCATTTATTCAATGTCACCTTAAAAACTGACTTATGTCCTAGATTCCTTTAATTAAGATCCTATCCCTATGAGAAAGGGAAATAAAATTGAGGGCCATGCTGACCCTTCACAGCCTAGCCGTTTGTGAGCATTTCCATTAGGAGGCTGTAGCTGACAAGCACATTTGTTCTGCTTCCACAGAAATCAATGGGACGTACATTACTGATTGCAATGGGACCAAGGGTTTGATTATCTCTCCGTATTCTCATTTGTAATTTTTAATACCACTAGTGTAACCGTAATTGGTGTTGCTTTTACATTACTCATTAGGTAGGTCCTTGCAGCATTTCAGGATGCCTTTTAAAGGCTAACACTGCTGTTCTCTCAGCACTATCACCATACTCTTTGAAAGGCATCCTCATTCACAAAACACATCAGGAAGATGATGTACACACGTTTTAAGCATGGCTTTTTCAGAAGTGTTTGCAATTGCATGACATTATGCCAAATCAGCTAGACACACAAATCAGACACAAGTTAGCACACTAAGAACCTGCTGCTTTTTAGCTGAAATGCAGAAATTGAGCATGCACATATTTTAACTCACTGCACCACAAAAATGCTAGGGTATGTGGACAACAGCAGACTGTGGTAGAAGTGGAAGAAAAGGAGGGTAAATAACCTCTTAAAATGCTAGCTTAACATACTCTATCATATTCTTACACACAAGAGTTCCAGCTGAAAATGAACTGAACTTCTCAGTTTCAGAAAACAAAGCCATAAATGACTCAAGGTAACATAAGCGTGTCACTGACAACCGGGGCAGAAGAGCTCATACTTAAACACGGACCGGTAGAAGATATCTTTAAAACCATCCATTTAACTGAAAAACACCAATACATACTGTATTTATTTCCTTACAAAATGCTGTATACAGACTACTGTACTAATGTGTCCTGTAAAGAAGGTGAACAACTCAAGGCAACAGTTGCAGTTTTCTGTTGATTCTAACACCATTTACAAGCATTAGTTGGTAACCAATGGATATTCTACAAAACCCTAATTCCCTGTAACTGGTAGCAACACTGAAGTTACATGTTTGTCTCATGAAAGTCATTTACATTGAAGTAGTATGAAACAACGTTCATGGAAGAGTATTGATCCTAGCTGTTCTGAATGCATCTTCGTAAAGGAAAGGCCAGGCACTTTAAGGCAAACAAAACAGCTAATAAAGTAAGTATTCCTCAAACCAGTAATTATCTTTAATACACTGGTTCTTACATTTCATGGCACCAAACAAGCTGAAGACTAAATATTCATGCTGTAACGTATAACATGTTCTCTTCGTATGCATGAGTTGTCATAACTGACAATAGGCTATAAATTCAGTTTTCTTAGCAAACACCTACAGCACCTGAAGATGCTACCTCATTTGTTATTTTTCTACTAAAAGCTTATGCCAACTCACCCTTATTCTTTCCCCAGAGTAACTGAGAGAACACAAGCCAATACTTGACCTTTTTCAACACAAAGTCCAATGGCTTAGCTCGAACAGCTAATAAAAATGAGTTTAAACTATGACACTGCACAAAAGTAGCTAAAACAGGGCACACATTTCTGCCTGCCAGCTCTGCTGTAGGGAGAGTAATTTCAAGAAGGGGGGCAGCTGGAGTGATGAAAGTAAGAACTTTTTAAACCACGAAAAACATGCTGATAAGCTATCCTTCTAGCAAGCATACACAAAGATCACAGAATTGCTTCTGATAATGACACATTTTAAGGGGCCTGCAAGTGCTAAGAGGGTAGGTAGCATTGTGAGATGCAAGAGACACATGTAAAGATCAAAGTTGAAGAGAGGCACCTTCCCAAAGGAGCTGCAGGATGAGATTCCCAATCTTTTTGTTAATAAAATATACAGATATTGTCAAAACAAATGACTACTCAGCATTTTCCTGGTTTTATTGCATCATTCCTTTAAAATCCACAGTACCTTCTACATAACAAGTTAAATACACATCACTTGAAGGGTTGCTATCAATTAAACTCACCGATTTATTTTGTAAACAAAGGTCTTTTCAAACTTTAACATAACTAGTACTGTTTTTGTAAGGTTCAGTCATCATACACGTTATTTTTTCCCCAGACTAATTTTCCCACAGTACTGGAAACAGAACACAAACAAACTGGTGGGAAATAACAAAAACGAAATTCACCAGACTGTTTCCCTCCCCAAACAAAACGTTTGAAAGAAGTAAACAAACTAATAGTTGAACCCTCCTTAGGGTCATCAGCCTATCATTACGACTTCGGGCAAATATAACACGGCCTTCACAGCAACCATAAAATCCCAGGCAACAGAGTAAGTCAGGGTGCGAGACACTGTTCCCCCACCAGCGGTAACAACACCCTGGGCACCAAGAGAAGCTGCAAGAAGGAGAAGATCAATATTGTGGTGAAGTCCCTGAAGTGCGGGGGAGCCTGTCCTGTCTAACACTCTCGGCCTGGCCGGCAATCCGGTTCTGTGGTTTTCACTGAGGATGGCAGTAACAGGTGTCAGCGTGAGGGAAAAGAGGGGACCCACGACCACCTCCTGCCGCAGGGCCCGACACATCCCCGCCTGCCAGAGCGGAATGCGACCGGCAGCACGGACCTGCGGAACCCCCGGTGAACCCCCCCGGCTCCCCTCAGCCTCGGCGCAGGAGGCCGGTGAGCGGACTGAGCGCTACCAAGCCGGGCTCCCTCCCCAGCCGCCCCCGGCTGCCGGCTCAGCGCCCCCCGCCTCAGCGAGCCTCCCTAGGCCGCGGGCCGGCGCTACGAGCCGGGGCCGCTCCAGGCGCTGCGTGCCGCTCCGCCCCGGCAGCGGGAGAACCCGGGAGCGGGACGGGCCGACCGCCGGGCGGTGCTTAGGCCAGCCGTCACCCTGGGCCGCACCGGCCCCCGCGCCGCCTCCTGGCCAGGTCCACCCGGGCCGGGCCCGCCGGCCTACCGGGCTCCCGCCCGCCCCTCCTCGCCCCGGCCCGCCTCGGGCCCCGCCATACCTACGGCGGCCGGAACGCAGCCCCTTAGCAACGGCCGCGGTCACGCGCCCGTCCCGTCCACCCGCGCCCGGCGTGCGCACCCCCGCTCCCGCCGCGCGGCGTGCGCGCCTCCGCCCCCCCGACGCCGCCGCCGCTGCTGCTGCTCCCCGAGCCGGAGGGGTCTTCACCGGCCTCGATGTTGGCGGCCGGCACAGTGCCTGGGCGGGCGGTGTCGCCGCGCAGGTGCGGGGCTGCGGTCTCCTTGCGACCGGAGAAGAGGGCAAGGAGGGAACGGGGGCGGCCTTGTCTGCAGGCGTTCGCCAGGGGCACCCCTCCCGGCCGAAGGCCCCTGCGGGCCGGCCACCGCCTCCTCGCCCGCCCGTCGCCCGTGGCAACGGACGAAGCCGCCGGCACGGCGGCGGCGTGGCCTGGCGCAAAGGCCGGGTCCAGGGTCCAAGGCCCAAGCAGCGCCTTGGCCGGGCGGCGGGGCCTGTGGGAGCCTCGTCACCTGGCGCCATGGCCGCTGAGGTGGTGGTTGTGGGATCCTGTATGACCGACCTGGTCAGGTTAGTACCCGGGGGGGGCTCCCGCGGGCCGGTAGGCCCCGGCGCGGGGCCAGCTTCCTGCCCTCACTGGACGGAGGGGCCCCGAGGTCAAGGGATCGCAGGGCGTCACGGTGCCCGGGGCAGAGCAGAGGCTCCCTGAGCCTCCCAAGGGCAGGCTGGGCCGGGCTGGGCTACACTCCACCCCTCTTGCCCTGGGCCAAGGGAAGCGGTGTCACGTCCCTCTCCAGGTCGGGACGGGAGAAGCGGGGCCGGCGCCAGGTGCGGCGGCGCGGAGCTCCCGGCCCGGGGCAGAGGGAAGGGAGGCGAGGAGTTGGCTGCGGCAGGGACAGGGGGAAGGAGCAGAACCGCTGGTGGGGACAGCCTGGCCCGGGTGATGTCAGCCCTGCAAATAAAACTTTGAGAGAAGACTGTGGGAACGGGGAGAATTTGGAACGTGTTGTCTGCTGGAGCTGTGATCAGCTGCCTGTAACTTCGGGGAGAAGAGAGGCTTGGGTTTGTGTTTTCAGCTGTGCTAGGTGGCTCGGTGTTAGTCTTGCCAGAAAAGCAGCATTTCATAGTAACCCGCATGGGAAATTGTGCCCTCTGATACTCTTTATCAGCAGAGGAGTTTGAAACGATTTTATGAAGGTAAATAAAGCTGGTCAACTGTAACACATTTTCAGTTCAAAGCACTTGTCTCCACTAGAAAAGCGAAAAGCAAGATTGAGATTGCGAAGATACTGAAGTTAACTCCATGGAAATGTAGGTTATAAGTTGATTACTTTCAGACAGCATTTTATGTGACACTTTGAAAGAAGAGAGAGCTAGAGAAGGCCTCCCAAGCTATTCATATCCAAACACACTGAGAAGTGGAAATAGGAAACCCTCAAAAATTCATCATCTCAGCACCCCAAAGTTGTTTTTTAAATTATGAAATCCTTTATTAAAGTAATGTCTTCATTCCTTTTCATTAATTTTCTAGGAATTTTGCTTCTAGGCATAGGTATTTGGGTCTTGGTTTTTTGTACATAGGTAAAATTTGGAAACTTCTTTTAAAAACTACAGAAGTTCATGAAAGCTTTTGGTTCCATAAGCCTGGGTTTTATAGTGAATACTAAATATAGGAAGAATTCAAGCAAAATTGCAAGAGTTGGCAGTGATGCAAACACTAACCTAAACTGGTTGACCTTGTCAGCCCCAGTAAACTTTCAAATCTATCCTTGATTTGCATTATTTTAAACACATCTGGTTTTAAACTATATAGGCAGACTTGGTTAAAAAAGAATTTGAAAGCATATATATCTGGACTGCATCAGCTTGTCCTGCTGGGAATTCTGCAGTCAAAACCACAATTCCTCAACCTGAATCAGCAAGCAATTGTATCAAAGCCTGTGGGTCAAGAAAGTGTAGAATACACGATTAGAAGAATATGCTGAGGAGTAAGTACAGTTTAGGCGTAGACATGTGTTGCAGAACCAATGAAAACCCTTAAATACTCATAGAACCTGTGTCAGAAAGATTTAATACTTTATGTAATCTGCAGAACACACTGGCAGCTTTCCAAGAAGGATAGTTGTCTTGTAAGTCAGAGTAAAATCTTGTAGAACTGATCTTGACGTTATGTGTGAATGAGCTCTCAGATGCCTGTGACGTTATATTGAAATATAAAACATGGTGCTTTAACCTCAAGATGTTCCTTTTCCTGTCTCTAAAATGTGGGGGAAAAAAATTATCCAAAAATTGTCTACCAGTTTAGGCACTGCTGACAGCCACAGCTTTGGGCTTTTTCTTGACACTTAAACAAACAAAAAAAGAAAACTCCCATTTTTTTGGCTGCAAGTTTGATATGATAGAAATACAGTCATTTATTTGAAGCCATATTAACTGGCCATATTGTAACCAGAGATGAAACCGTGGGCTGTAGCCACAGATGCTGTTACACTGAGGTTAAGTGGTTGAAGAAAAGCCATTTCACTTCTCAGTCAGCTGAGAGGGTTTCTTAAATTGTACCAGTGCTATCACAAGAACGTATCTGACTCACCGTTATTAGCCTCTGCTTTAAGGAGGGCTTTTTATTAGTGATAAGCTCATTTGCTTCAAATGAAAAAGAAGGGACAGCCTCATTCTTTCTGTTACTAACACAGGACTTCAGGCACTTAAAATAAGAAAAAGAGAGGGTTTAAATTTAGCTGGCAAGAATTTAATCTGACTGAAGTATCCATGTACCACCCATGTGTGTGTAGTTTAAATGTATCCTGTGTTACAAAATCCTGGTAAAATTACTGAAAAGTACTGACCTGTGGGCTGGGATGCGCCTGTGTGGAGAGCAAAGCTGTGAAATAGGGAACAGTAAGCAAACTTCATTAATTGTGGTAAATACTGCCTGCCTAATCAGATTAGGATTGAAGCCAGGAGGGTATCTCTTGATTGTCTATATCTGGGATTTAGAGGGGGCTGTACATTCTAGGTTTAAAGCTAGGATTTATTTCAGCAGAGGTGAAAGCATCAGGTTTTTGCGAGTTTGTCATTTATGCTGATGTTTCAGTTTGTAAAAGACATGGACAGCGGTGATCATGTTAAAAGCCTGACTAGCACCCATTTGGAGGAGACTGAATAAACTGAATCAGGAGTGAGAGTCACACAAAGGAGGTCGGACGCACTTTTGGACAGATTGTGTTAGGTAGGCATATTCACCGCTCAACCCTAAAGCCCATCTTTCCTAGAAGATGATCATATTGCTTGAGGCTCTGCCCGAGCTAGACAATGCTGTGTTATAACTCCAACTGCTAAAAGACCATGCTGGCGCTTTAGGATACAATCTTGGCCCTCTGTCTGGGAAGCTAGAAGCTCAGAGTGGCAGACATCACATGCTAC
This sequence comes from Rhynochetos jubatus, assembly GCA_027574665.1. Classification (NCBI taxonomy): domain Eukaryota; kingdom Metazoa; phylum Chordata; class Aves; order Eurypygiformes; family Rhynochetidae; genus Rhynochetos; species Rhynochetos jubatus. The sequence continues at coordinate 31,217,065 of CM050650.1, forward strand.
ACATTCCCAGGTCTGTAGAGGCAAGGTACCGAAAATGAGAAAGATAAGCTCCAAGTTACCACGGGACATATGGTAGCCAGATTCACCACTAAAAAAAGTTAGCACATAATGTTTTTACTCAATACAGTAAACTAATGATTTAAAGAAGCGTAACCTCTGTGTGAAATGGAAATGTACAATGTGGAATTTGCTGTGTCTTATATAATGACCGAGACAGAAAAGGACAGGGACCTTCTGTGGAAGACAGTATTCAGATGTAATTTGGAGAAATAATCAACTTCAGAAAAAAGGGTAGTATGCCTTAAAATTCTTTTAAAGGGAAGAGGCCCAGTGGTTTGCCTTCAAAACACTGTTCTCATTGGAAATTCTTTTCTCATTGTCCTGTAGCGCTGCAGTGGCAGAATGTGGGTTTTCTAAAGTGAATTTAGTATAATCAAAACAACCTCACGTACATACATGCAGTAAACCACACTCTTTTGGCTTAATAGGACCAGGAACAAAACATATTTGTGGTCACAATCACAATCAACACTTCATTGGCAATAGCAGGCAATAGTAGTAGAAAACAAAAACAGCTTTATTCTATATGATCTAGATATCAAACCAGACGGGTACCATCCATAGTATTATTTAAATAGTTTCTGTTCTGACTCATATTTGCAGACTGGTCGTGGCATCGGCATTTTAATTCATATTAAATCAGGACAAGACTAAACATATAAACCAATGAGAGTCAGACACAGTAAAACAATTAGAATAAACAGGAGAAACTTTGGCATGGCAATTGAAAGCAGCAGAAGCAAAGAACAAAATGTAAGATGGAAAAACTGTCTTTGGATAGTCACAACAGCAACAGTTTTTCACTTTAACTCGAGAAAGTGAGACCACAGTCCAAATACTGGAAAACTGTGCTTGTTAGGATGTTCAAAATTTGAAGTCTTGGTTTTCTGTGGACCTCTTTCCTTCCCTGAAGTTGCTTCATTCCCTGTAGGGAGTAAAACTAAAAGTTCTGCTTCCAGTCCCCTTTTCTAACAACCGTTGTTAATAATTATTGCAAGTAGTAAACGGATTGACTGAAAGCATTCAGCAAGAGAAGAAAGGCGCGACAGAGAAAACACTGAGCTACAAGGCAGTTTGTTGCCAGACTGGAGTGCACGATGGTGACACGTGCACACCCGGAGTTCACATCCCAGAGTAGCCTGATGGATACATGCAATCATCTTTGCTGGCCGAGCCCTATCTGTTTGTGCAAAATGGCCAAGATATCCCCCTTAGTGAGATTCTACATCTTCCTCGCAAGCCTCTAGTGGTGGCTATCGTCAGCTGAAGCGCTGAAGTAAATGCCTCCTTGGCTCCTTGGGAATGTCCATGATCCAAAGCTATGCCTGTACTTTCTTTTTTAAAGTACAATATTTGAGACAGTGATTTCAGGCTCTTTTTGTGGAAATATGGAAAGGAATTTGCTTACATTTCTTTTGAGTGAGCAGAGAAAGTCTGACATATGACTTCATTTTCTAATTGTCTTCTTCTTTGCTTGGCTTCCAGGCCTTTCACATGTGTTCTCGTTTCCATCATTTCTCGTGCATGCAGAGTCACCAAGTTTGTATGTTTGTTCTTGCTTTAATGTTTTTTTTCTGCTCTTCAGCTTCTGCTAGCAGCAAAGTGTTCTCGAATCCTCCAAATCCATTTCATTTGTGTTTTTGTTTTTATCTGTAATGCTTTCCCTGCAGCAGCCACTCCTCGTTCTAGTCAATCTGCCATTGCCAGCAGCATGGGAAAGCACAACTGTGAAGGAATACAAGCTTAGTCCAGTTGAGGAAATTAATCTTTTGGATCCAGAGAAAGGCATCAAGGCATGAGAGAATGTGTCATCTGTGAATTGTTTAGTTTATGTAATAGTGAAAAATCTGGGCTTGATTTCAGAGCCAGTACTATTCCCTTGTCTTGATCTCTGACCTAGCAAAGTTTGGGTGTATAATACACGCAAGATACGCAGGCTCAGTGTTTTGTTGTTCTGCCCTGATTTTAGAGGACCTGAATGTGGTTTAGAGGAGTTCCCCTTTGCCTTCTCTTGCCTGACAGGAAGAAAGCTCTATCTTGGAGGCCCAAAAAGAAAAACAGGATAAAAATCAAGTTGATTAAATCCTCAGTAATGGAATTCAGTAAGAAAATTGTGTTCTGTTCATAGACAGCTTTTGAATATCTGCAGTGGCCCAGACACTGCTCATCTGATGTGGGGCCTGATCCAAGCTCATTCATGTTAAAAGAAGCTTTTCGCTGGGGTAAATGGTCATTAAATTGTCATCCCCCCACAAAATCTGAGTGATTAGTTTATTTTAGAGTGAGACACAGTTTAATGGTTTTGTGTCTTAAAAGTATTTGATGTTATACTCCAGACCTGAAAAGCTTCCAAGAAAGTTCCTTTAACAAAAAATTATGAAATATTGAAGAGGGAAAATTCAGGACAATGTCTGGTTAGATGTTTCTTAAATTAACACAAAATAACTAGGGCAAAGCCACCAGTGACTTTTTTTAACCCATTACAAGAGCTGCATTTGCAACCAAGGTTATGAACCCCAAGCGAGAGACAGTGCGCCATTGATCCCAGCTGGCACTTTCTGAAAGAAACTGTTGTTTGTGCTACAGAGGATGCCATGGGTCCTCTCTGAGAAGGACTGGTGGTGCTAGAACACCTGCTCAACACTTGTCTTTGGCTCGTATCCATGAAAACTTCCCCCCCCCCCCTTTCCTAAATGGAAATGTGCAAGTTTTAAAAAGTGTTTGGGAAATATGAATGTGAAACTGGTCACACAATGTCTTTTAGCTTCAGCGCAACAGAAGTATTGCTTTCTGGTTTCTGTTTAATTGAAAACTCCCTGCCCTTTCATCTGGTGTCTTCATTTTGTGTCCTAAGCTACTGTGAACTGTAATTAGGTGCCGTCTTCCCTTCCATTTCAGCAATAGCTAATATGACTCTTGTTTTTTAGACTTGTTTATCTAGTTCACTTTTAGTAGCATGCATTCAGTAGAATTTTGAGCTAAAGAATAGCCCTTATGGTATTACAGTCAGGCCTGCACCACATAAATGCCATAGCTGAAGTAGTTTTATAGGCTTCCCAGTAACCAAGAGGTAGCACTATTTGTCCTACTACGCATTTGGCAAACATTTTGGAGTTGGAGGTGAGGAAGAGAGTTGGTTTGCTTTGTAAAAAGATAGCAAAAAGGTAAAGAGAAATAGGAGGAATCTTAAAATTGGCAAACATAATAGAGAAGACATAAGGTTGTACTGCCCAAAGTTTAAAGAATCTATGGAGTGAAGGTTGAGATAAAAGGCAGGAAAACTACGATCCCAGCAGTGACAGCTCCCCAGCTATCCAGAGGCCCCCTTTTTTCTGCTTCTCTTTCTGCCAGCTTGCTTTTTGCAGTTTTCTCACATGGCTGCATGGCAAGGTTCAGGGAAACACTCGTTTAGCCCTGCTATCTTCTCCCAGCACCAGCATTTTGGAAGATATGGCACCCAGTAAGTCCTCTGTTACCTCCTCCTTCCCAAGAATGAGTTCCCAGCCGTCTGCTTCTTTTCCTACCAGCTGCAGTGTCTGGTCTGTTTAAGTCTGTAAATTGCTTTGAGATCCTTCAAGATGAAAGGTTCCACTTAAGTGAGATCATTATCGCCTTCTACATTTTTCCACTCCCTGTTCTCGGCTCAAGCTTCTTGTCTCATCTCAACTTGGGGTCCCACACAATACGCGACATTCCCGGCTCACTGCAGCACAAAGCTTGCACACAAATTCCAATCCTTGGGTTGTTTGATGCCTCTCAGAGTACTTCAGAGCTGAAGGTTAAATATATGTATTTTCCTGAGCCGATGCCAAAATACTTACCACTTGCCACCCTGAGACTGTACTTCTGCATTTGCATCTGACTTCATGTTATTTTGTGTGCTTCAAGAGACGGTATAGTTCTCGTCCTCCCACTTCTGAAGTACTTACTCATTCTAGGAAGCATTCCAGCTACAATGTTGTTCTGTGATCCTGCACTGTATTCTTATAGCCATACTTTGTTAGTGTTCTTGTGGTTAAACTGTAAGCCTGTCAGGGCAGGGATTTCTGGTGTAATGAACTTACGGAGTGGAACCCTGACAGGAGTTCAGAGGGCTCTCTCTGTTCCGTGACTCTTAGGCAGTATTTCGGTGTTTGGACAGGAGAACCCCTTTTTCTGTTCAGCTGCACGGCTAACTGATGTCTTCATCTTCCATATCTTACACGACTAGTAAGACAGTTTTTTCACTGTATAGTAGCTATGTGTGTTTATTCCCAATGTCATTCACATTCAAGTGAAATTTCCCTCTTTCCTACAAAAATGAGGTCATCTTAAACCTGTGTTTATGATACTGCAGTCATTTCCATGGCAGTAGACTATGATATCACCAGTGGAGGATTATGCCTTTCCTATGTGTGTTAGCAATTAAAAATTATGGTTTGTGAGATAAAACTTGTGTTTACCAAGCTTTTAGGTTTAGTCCATATGAGGCAGGGAAACTATTGCTTAATTCTCTAGAGAGTTCACTTGGGTAATGGAGTAAATGAATCCAGCATTTTGATCCTAGCAGGTGATAAGTTTTTGGGGTATATTTTCCTAATGGGAGTAGAAAATCAGCTACTCCATCTTGTGTTCTCTCACCTGGCAAAGAACACTTGTCTGGAACACGGTGGCACTCATTGTTTTGTTATTCAGAGCTACTTAAATGCTTGACTTAAAAGTATCACAATTTTCTAGTCTCATTAGACTGGCATTTTTTCCCTTTGGAGGTCAGTAAGCTATTATACACTACCCACAAAAGTAAAACAAGGTGGTTATCAGTCTTTTCATCTTTTTAATGGGTGCCCTATTTGCCAGCTATCAGTAGCTGGATCTCTTTGTTGAACCTCCCTAAGCATGTACATGCTTTCTCATGGGTTGGTGACAGCAGAGGCCAGTTTCAACACTTCGACAGCAAAAGAAAATTCATTCATTTAAAAGGTAGCGCCCAGCGTTACAACAGTTGCTAATGCTGCAAGGTGGAAACGGCAGATTCACAACATCATAGTTTATTTCATCCCTTCAAATACTTCAGGATTTTTAAGCCAAGGAAGAAAACTTTCCTAAGCAAGAATGAAGAGAAATTGAAAGAGATTAGATAAAAGTTTACAGAAAAAGAACATCAACACGAGACAAAAGTTGTAGCCATTTTTTGGAAACGTAGCTAAATTACAGAAATACACTACATACACCTGTGCATATTTCCTCCTGTCTGCTTTCCCACGTAACAGAAATGAACTCTCACAAAATACCTGTTTAAGTAATGTGGGTCAGAACATTAGAAAAAAACCTCAAAACGGTGTGCCCTAATTACATACAAAACTTGCATGTGTCCAGCTTCACGGAAAGTCTAGGATGGGGAAAGGTTCTCCCTGAAGTTATTACCATGTTAGTAGCTACAGTAGAAAGAAATTTCTTTTTCCATTGATGTTCATGGAAGCGGAACCAGGTTGGAATGGAATAAAAGACAGACAGAATTATTGTATGTAGTATTTGGAGACTGAGATTACTAATGTCATAACAGACCAGGGCCATATTTACCGAGCGTAAACTCAGGTGATGTGACAGCAACCTCCTGAGTGTGCAGCTTCCCCATCATTCTGCATTCCTGCTGAGCCTTCAGCTGTCTCTGGAAAACCCAGAGTGACACCTCTGTTTGAAGAAGACAGAGTCAGGAAATAAGAACATTATGATCTGGGAAGAAGCAGGTGGGATAAAAGCTTGCTTACCAATTGTCCAACATCAACACCAGGAGTGAGGGGTTTGTGTTCATTTCTGCTACAGAAAGATGTCGTTTTGTCTCAGCAATGCACAGCAGCATATGGCCAGGGCTTCACGTTATAACATCCTACTTTACAGGTAGCACAACTGCTGCCTTTTGCTTTCTGTAGGATTCCTAGACATCTGTGCAGTTCCAAGTAAATAGGGTGTAAAACAGTGAAATGTTGTCAGTACTTCAGGGTATTCCTTGGGCTTCTGCTGTATCCCAATGATACAGTCGGAGTATTATGTTGTGTTGTGAATGTGCCTATAATTTCGTGCTCCAATGAATACTCTTTTACCATATGACTCCCACAGTTTTTTATTGTTTTGGTTATTGTCCCTGCTGTTATTAGAAATCCTTTTTAACTATTTAAAATAAAACAACTCTTGCTTTTTCAGTCTGGAGATGTTTGTCATACAAGATTCACAACAGTCAAAGGGAAAATTGTCTAAAGGAACTCCTTTGAAAATATTTGTCACAAAAACCAGTTGTAAGGCACTATATTTTAACACCCAACACTGAGAATATTGTATTTTCTCTCCCTTTATGAGCCACAGAACGATATGATTAATAGTTCTGTCTTGTTAATGAATTACTTGCTGGCTGTACTGTTAATGGAAATAACCATTTTCCTAGATGCATTTCTAGACATAAATATCTTTGGGTGAATTTTAGTACTCCTGACAGTAAAGAGCTGCTGGCACAAATCAAAAGCTGCAGTAAAAATTGTGCAGAGTCGATGGTAACAAATTTGTGTAAAAACACTCTGGGCAGGCATATATATGATGTTGCCTCTAGGAGCTGTCTGAGCTGTTCTTTCCATAGGAGTTTACCAGTAAGGTTTTGTTTGCTTGTTTTATATGGCTCTAGTTGTTAGCCCCTGTATCAGGCTGCAGTAAGTTATTTGGTGCTGACATCCCCGGTTTCTTCCAAGCTTAGTATCATATACTTTGAGCCTGAAGAAAATACAAAATGATTTTTCACTACTATGTTGCCTAAGTAGGTGCAGCTTTATAGAACACGTTGATCTTCATGACAACTAATTATAAAATACCAAGTTGGTAATGTTCCCAAATATATCAGTTGTGTGCTCTCTTCTGGATTTTATTATTTCTTCTTTCCATTTCTGACTTTAGTCCATTTTTTCTCCCTTTTTCCTGTACTAGATCAATAGCATGTCATCCCTGACCCATGTATGGTTTTTTCTCCACCTCTTCTTGTTGTCTTTCTACATCACATTCTTATAGTGCACTTCTTTTCTATATTGCTCTTTTCCTCTCATCTTTCAAAAAAACCCCTTTTGCTTCCAAAATATCATAATTCCCTTTGGTTAATTTATTCCATCCATCGCTTGCTATACTTCCTATCCTCTCTCAGATCCCTGTTTATACAAAATGCACAAACCTTAGTAGTATAAAGAGCAGCAAGAAAAAAAAAAAACATGCTGGTCAGAACTGAAAATAAAGGCTGGGAAGGAATAGGAAAAATAGATCAAGTTCAGTACGCAGGTGGAAAGACAGGCATTTTCCATGTTCCCAGCCGTAATCAGAGTGAATATGCCTTCCTTCTTCTAATTGTGTGATCGTGTTAGTATTATTCATTGGGAATATCCTGTTACTATTGCTCAATCCTATTATTGTTTTTTTTTTCCTTTTTTTTTTCCCCTGAAAGAACAAAGTAAAAATAGACCCGTTGGGAAAAAGCTGTTGGTGGTTTTGCTGGAGCTCCTAGTACTCCATATAGAGGCAGCAAAAATGGGCAATTTTCCTCAGTTTTCATTCTCTGTTACTCATTGAATTCTGGGCATTAATGGAGACACGGAAGGTATCCACCTGCAGGCATCACAAGCCAGGATTATACAGAATTACACCCTTCTGATTTTTAAAGATCTGCCTTTCCCAAGAGATCTTAAATGGTGAAAAAGGTAATGGTATTTGCCTAGAGGAAATTCCTGTGTGTCTCAGGAGAGTTAGCCTTGGCCAGCAAAGCCCCAGTACCCCCTGTGCCCTGCACATTCTCATCGTTGCCCCACAAGCCTTAATGTTCTTGCAATCCAAGATTTTAGTAGATGCCTTTATAATTAGATTCACCTTCAGATAAAGGTGGGTTTTTTTAATCAGTGAATCAAGGGTAAGATAGTTTCAAAATAAAAACTTGTCTAGTAAAGGCACTGTGAATTTAGCCCTGAAGGGGTCAGGCAGTTGGACTGATGGTTGTAGGCCCTTTCCAACCAAACTATTCTATTCTATTCTATTCTATTCTATTCTATTCTATTCTATGCTATGCTATGCTATGCTATGCTATGCTATGCTATGCTATGCTATGCTACGCTATGCTACGCTACTCTACTCTGTTCTCATATTAAGTTTAAATATATTGATTACCTTCATAATCTATGGTACATTGGGTAAGTATATATAAACTGAGTACTGTTTAGTTATACTTTCCATTTGCGACCCATATGGTTTCTGTAGGAAGCGCTGTACTTGCAAACTTGACGAAAAATATCATACTTGCCAAAATTTTTGTTCTGGGCATGAGTTTTTAGAGCAACATCTTATTGAAGAAAATTATTAATATTTGAACTGCACTGTACTTTGTCTTGATGACTATGTAGTGAGACCACATCTTTAATGTTGCTCTTAACATTGTAGTTTGTACAGCGCAATGTATTTGTGTGCAAATGTGTATTTGTGAGGGGAGGGGCGGAGCCGGTGTTTGGTGTTAAATAATAATAATAAAAAGACTGGAAAAGACTGACAACATGATTTGTAGGGGGGTCAGTAGGTGCTCTATTTTCTGCATGATAGTAATGCAGAAGCACAGATTACTTTGTTGACTTACCAGTGTATAAAAAACCGTGATGACAAGAACAAGGACCCAGTGGCCTATCCACTCAACCATATTATTTCCACTTTGTTCGTTGTTGTCTGATAAATCCTTTCTTTAAGAGGTAGAGAAAAGATTAATGTTCACATATGTCTTGTTTATTTTAATTTCTCCTTGGGCATGTAGCGATCACTCTTTGCTTGTGTTACAAAGGTTGTTTTGTGTTGTGTTGGGGTTTGGTTTTTTTTTTTTGCTTTAACCCTGGTATTTCATCATGATATAATGTTCTGTTCGGCATAGAAACCGTAGGCAGCCTTCTTCAGTCCCGGGTGAGCACAGCATGTTTCAGAGGCAGTCTATTCTAACATCGCCATCAGATTGCCTTGAAAATAATTATGTAACTGCACTTCCAAAAATAATATAATCGAGAGACACCAATGAAGAACAACGTGGGAGGCAAATAAAGTTAAAGAGTAGTAATTTTGAAAATTCCACAATCTTTCTTAAATACAAAACAGATGTTTGGTAAGAATGATTGAATGTTTGTTGAGACTTAAATATCTGAAGATAGATTCATATTTGTTTGGGGGTTTTTTAATCTCTTTACAGCTTCAAGTTCAGAATTAAGCATTCCACAGATTATGAACTCATCAGTGTTATGCCTACCTTCTCCCAAAATTTAACTGCTAGGGATGTGAGGAAAAGTTACAAGTTTGTTGTTTCATGAGAAAGCTTTTTAGTTTTGGCAGTTAGTCCAGTACGTAATTTCTTTGTGTTGAAAGTTTCATGCTCCTAACATAATTTAGTAATTTTGATCTCTTGGTGATATCATTTCACTGAAGTGTAGTACAGTGTGCTACTGTAAATGCTTTGGGACATTCATCTGGATGCCTTCTTGTTTGTTTCATCTTTTAATATTTAGGAGACTGAAATTTGCTTCTGTGCAGAGGGTCAGCAGAGATGTTTGTTGAAGTTGTTCTTGAAGAGTTGTGGACATCTGTTCTCATTCCACGTGTTATGAATTTTGGTCTTTTTAACTTGAGGTTGCGATTGCACACATGAGAGAATATCAGTCTTGTGGCCCTCCTACCTGTACTCTGAGCCATTCATTTAATTTTCTCCTCTGCTAGAGATTTTCACCTGTTGTTTCAGTTCAGCTGTTTACCCATTCAGTAATGAGATCTACAACACAGTTTGTCTTTTACTTAGATATATATACATATGTATTTGATAAAATATATATATTCTCTGATGGAAAAACTGATTGAAGAGATACCTGCTGCTCTGCACCAATTTGTCATTCACTTGTTTATGTTGTGGTGACAAACTGTATATCATGTAAAATCAAACAGGTTTTAAAAAAAACCTCTGGATGGTGGGGTAAAGCTTTTGCATCTCACTCTGCCACTGTGCTTCAGCGCCATCAAACATTCAAGCAATAGCCAATTATTTGAATTGTCTGAAAAGTTAATGTTTTTTTAAAGAAAAACTTGTCATGTTCAGGGACATAGGGGGAAGAAAAAAGTAGAGATTTTCTGTGATTTCTAATTGTTTCTTAACAATTCTTTTAGTCACTGAAGATCTGAAGTGAGACTAAGAACCTAGAACCAGATAGCTCCATATTTAAACCAAGCTGTAGTTAACTGTATGCCTGAGGTAGTCTCTTTATAATCTTGAAGGTTTTCTACCTTCCAGTGAGTTGTTTTAGTAGATTATTAAAAGGGATAAAGGCATAAACGAGCCAAGAACATCAGATTTTTAAAAGAATTGTGGTCTCTTTATCTCTGTGTTATGGATACTTTCCCATAGCACATGTTCAAATCTTTAAAAACTAAGCTAGACAAAGCAGACCAAGGCTAAACCAAAATGTTAAGCCAGATCCAAAAGAGGTCTGAGACTTTTTCACCACAATGTTGTATTAATACTCCTAGTTAGAGGCAAGCACTGTTCTTTCCTTTGTATTTGTTCAGTTCTGAGAATCATGAAAGCCCAGTAAATTGTATGTACTAGACAGTGGCTAGTTACACCTACTGTAATCTCACAGGGATTTTCCCCATACTAGGGAATTCCCAGGAGAGGAGAAAGAGCCAGTTTCGTTTGATGATTCAAAGAGAGCAGAATCAAAGCTAAGTTCTAGACCTTTACATTATATTCCATTTTAAGAAGACATTTTCAAATGCAGTGTTTCTGCTACTGTTTGGATATCCGATTATCTTCACCTTTCTTCAGGAATTAAAATGTCTGAATGTTTCTTTTGATACTACGTAAGTGACAGTCATCTTAGATAATATGATATCTAATCTAATGTACGTATTCTCTTCACTTCTGAGTTGCCTGATGAGAATATTGTGGTTTTTAGAGAAAAATACATACTTTTCTATTTTCTTTCTCATGCACATCATTTCTCAGAAACATACTGATACTTCATCCTTTTTTTCAGTATGTCTGATGAGCTAAGTATACTGTACTCCTGAATTAAACTTCAGTTACGTAGCATTCAGTGTTTTCAACAGGCAAAGTAGTATCAAGTCAAAGTTTCAACGCGGGCATAGGGCAGTCTGGCTGTACTGCTGCCAGCCAAGGCACTCCTGCTCCTCCCCTCACTCACCTTCTCCTCAGTCCTGCAAGTTCTGTCCCACCCTGCCTGCTGGACAGTAAGTTGGACCAGTAAACTGATCCAAATTAAAATGACCCTGGGAACAAAAATATTTTGAATTAGGAAGCTGCATGATCAATAAAAGACATGGAAGAGAAACAGTGGGAAAATGCTGCTGAGGGGAGGGCATGGGTTTACATCAGGTTAAGCTAACAGTAATAATACATTTTTATAGTACTTTCATGTGTTGAAAACAATAAACAGACACTGGTTAGATGTCAAGAATCGGAAGCAAACTGTGATTAATTTCAGGATTAATTTATGCAAATGCCGCTAGTATACATCTCTCCCCTCCTTCCTACTTCAGACTTTCTATCTCTGAATGTGAGCTAGTCACTGCTTAGATGGGAACTTTCCAAGAAAACACATAATACCGGGGAAAGGGGCATTAATGACTCAGTGAGTTGCGCTTTCACCTCTGATTCAGTGCTTCAACAGAGTAGTAAAGGGTTCTGTTTCTAATGCCATCCTTCCGAAGGGATGTCTGTCTAAAAATACAAATGCTAATCAGCTCTAGCCTTTAAGGGAACTCGTGGCACACACTTACTGGAAGAGAGGGTGGAAGTTATTGCAATGGTGAAATTCTTACGTGTGTACTTTTATTCATCCCAAACCTCTGAACCGTAAGTGGATGCAAGATTCTTCCTTTCCCATGAACAAATGTGGGCAGCGTTGCTGTGTGCTTTACATTTAAATATTGTTTTGTACAAACTCAGTGGAAATGTTGTGTGATTATATTCCTTTATCTGTATGTCCGAAGTATTTCAGGATGCTTCAGTCTGAACTTTCCTCTATAAATACAATTCAGTAGCACAGTGCAAAGCCTATTATATGGTAATTCTTATTTACCATCTAATAAGTGTTAAGGTTTTTCAAATTTAGTTTTTGGTTGTTCGTAAGACATCAGAGCTCAGTATCCTTTGTCCCATTTATCCTCTGAAAGCTGAGCAGAATGTGTCACATAACCGAAGAGTAGGCTGTTGGACAGCAACTTCTATTAGGTTTTTCAGGTCAGTGTTTTCAAATTGTGTCAAAGTTGTAGGTGGCTTTACAAAACATCTTATGTAACAACTCTGAAAGCCTGTGTGACACTTTTTCTAATTAACTTATTTAGCCTAGTTTTGGAGTAACATTAGCTGTTTCATCACTTTTAGGCTATTTTGAGTATTCTTTGTGGCACCGTCAATAAGCCAAGAATTTGTAGGGTTCCTTAATCATACAGATTACTCATTGCCTGCTCATAACAGAAGCTTGAAATGCTCATTAAAATTGTCTGATGTGAATCGAAAGTTAATATAGTTGCAGAATTAAATGACAAGAGAATACCATTATATTAGCAAGCCAAAAATTCTTGAGTACCTGTTTCACTGAAAAGTGAAACCTCCAGCTTATATATAGATCAGTACTCTGAATTTGTTTAATATGGGAAATAAAAATAGCTTCTGGAGTGGAGAATTGATTGGCGATCATGTCTGAAGTGTAATAAGGTGGAGTTTTTGTTTACGGTGAGCTACAGGAACTTGCTGCATGTTCTTGCCTAGTCTGTTAACCTATTTTAAAAATTGGCTAATTATAAATCACTGTTCCAACTTGATCCTTTGCCTTGTACCTTTCCATCAAAACAATAAAAAAGGTCATCTCCCCATCTTCAACAAGCTGTTTGATTCCCACAAGCGGTTGTTGTGCCATGCTGGCTGAGACACTGAGGCCCAGGTTCTCATCTCACCGAGCCTGTTTTTTCACCCGTGCAATTATCACGCTTCCATTGGTGTTGCATGTTGATGCCAACATAACTGAGTGAAGAATCAAGTCACGGTCTGGTTACTGTTAAAACAAGAATATGTGCAATTGAACATACTTCTTGAAAATGCATTTGAACTCAGAACAGTGCTATTGGCAGATGTCTGCTGGGATGTCGCAGCGGTTAATCTTTGTCTAAAAATATATTAGCTTTTTTGTGGAAACAAATTCCATTTAGAATTAGCTATAATCTCTGAAAACCACCCTAAGGAAGGAAAACTAATTGAGACTTCATACCATTTTCATACTGCAGAATTTAAATGAGAAGACAGTGGGAGCTAGTGGATTGAGGTGATCTCTATTTTTGGTCTTGCCACTGGCTTCTTGGCTGACCCGAGGCACACAAAGGCAGAATGACTTGCCTAAGTTTCACACCCACAAAACAGGAATAATGATGTTGTTATGCTTTTTAAAGTGTAGTAAGATCTGTGGATGAAAGGAATTATACAAGAACTGCTATTACTGTTTCTTACCAAGGATGGGTGAAACAGCCATTCTTTACTGAATGGCAGATAATTTTAGCAGTGTGTGTGTAGTACCCTGTCACTGGCTGCATAGGAGCTTCCTCAGCTGGGTTTTGTGGCCTTCATTCTCTAGTCCACAACCATCACTACTTCCAATGGTGAAATGGTGAAAAATTATAAATTATAGGTGTTAACGTTAATAAAATTTATTTATCTACACTGATTATACCGTGTTCCCTGAAAGCTTACAGTTATTTATTGTTGTAAACAACCTGCCAGGTGCTGCTGTAGGCAAACAGTTTTAACTTAGCATCCCTTTTCGTATATACATATAAGGTACCTATAACTATACTTCCAAAGAGCTGTTGTATTTATATTTTAAATGGTTTGAGCATTTCCTAACAGAATGTTCCCAGCGCTGCCTCTCTGGAAACAAAATGAGTGCCATTAGCTGTATGTGTGAGCCTTCTAGGGTTTCTCCGTGGCCACCCACATGAAATAAACCTGCTGGCTGGGAACCATACCTTCACACTAAAATCTGGGGTGCTGTGTTAGCGAGCATCCCTGCCTAGAGTCTGCACCCCTACCTGTATCTCTACAGAAACTGTAACTGCTAATGAAGCACAGACCTGTAAGAATTCATTCATAGCAAAAATCTTAATTTCTGGGAGTTCAGGACTTGTCTGACTACGCTAGTTTTATTTTAGGTTTTCTTGATTTCCTAATGAGCCTAAACTTTTGGACTGCTGGATGCTGGAACTGAAAATTAGTGGGGAAAAAAAAGGTTTGCTTTTTCCTGAGAATTTTCAGTAGATCAGGTCGTGCTCTGTCGTTAATTCCATAAGATTTTGGAAACACCAATATGCCACAGATGTTGCAGCATAAACTCAGAAAGTAATGTATATGCATTTTTCATATCCTTTTCAAAAAGCACTCTGTCGTGGTTTGGTAGTGCAGAAGCATGTCACCTTTTTCTCAACTGGAGGGCTGGCAATTTTGAAGCTGTTGTAAGATTTATGGTAAAATAATGTTACAAATTGGCAATCAGAGCTGAAGTTCATCTCTTCCTCATTAAGAGGAGGATTCCTTTGCATTCTTTCAGACTCCCCATCCCCACTCTCTCTTTCCTGCAGACATTGGAAACCTGTCTGAGCTAAGTGTCATTGAATGGGTCGCTAGTACATTGTAGGAGGCCCTCCCTCCACCCATGTCGTAAACTTGTTTGTAGCTTAAGAGATAGAAGGAATTACATTTTTAAACCTTGTGCCTGGAATGTATGGCTTGAGGAGGCAGAAATTTTGAGTGTTGTAAACACAGCTTTGAATTACGTATTGTAATAAAAGTGGCAAAAGTAAACTCTCCTTTCTCGCTGGAGAAATTCTCAGTGGTGTCTCTTCTTCCTTTCAAGTTTTGCTGGAGATAGCAAAGCATCTGGTAGGGTTAACAAAATTACAGTTTTGTTTTGTTTTTTCCAAAATGGAAATTAAACCAGGATACGCTCCTGATGGGTCGTTGCTTGTATTAGTGCATCTGGTTCTGGGCACCCATCCCCAGAAGACTGTAAATGTAATTGGAGTGCATTCAAGAAACAACAAAATGCTGAGAAGTTGTAAAGCTTGATTTGTAAGAGAAAAACTTAAAATAGTTAAATACGTACAGTGTGCCTGAGTGACAGGAGAGGGGAGGAAGGTTTTGATAAAGATCTACAATTTTGAGGGGTGTGAACACCAACAAAGCGAAAAATTACTTAGGGTGGTTCAAGAAGGTATAATTAGATGTAATGAAATTAAATGAACGATATGTAAACTTGAGCTGAATGTTACAGTAAAACAACATGAGCAGTGAGACCTATAGATTTATTATTTATCTGTATTGAGTTAGCACTGGGGAATCCCAGTCAGGGATCAAATGCTTCATTTCCTGTAGAAACATGAACAAAAGATATGAAATCCCTCTCTTGAGTAATAAATGAGAAGCTTGACTGGGTGGCATATAAGGAATAAATTTATACTGATGGTATGTGGAGTACGGACCCTAAAAGGTCTTTCGAGCCTTTTTCAGCCTTACTGGCTGGCTGTTGGACCATTTAGGATTGTAAGAACATAACTCTTATTTTGAAGATGCTTGTTATTTTCAGTCACTAATGTATGTAAATATTGCTTTAAATTGGAATAGCCTTACCACTCGATTGCCAAGAGCTGGAGAAACTATCCTTGGACATAAGTTTTTCATTGGTTTTGGTGGGAAAGGAGCCAACCAGTGTGTCCAGTCTGCTCGACTTGGGGCCAAGACCTCACTGATCTGCAAGGTAAGCACTGACTTGCTCTTGGATTACAGCTGAACTAAATGTTCCTGTAAATTCCAGAAAACCTTTAGGTTCCTTTCAGAAAAGTTTTTGGTTTGTTTTTTTTTCTTTAATCCTTCTTCAGTTGCCTTTTCTTTTCCTTATTTCAGCTATAAATTTAAGCATGGAGGAGGCTGTTTTAAGAACGCTGCCAGAACCAAAGACTAGTTGACTAGAGATCTGGCAGAAATTGCATATAAAGGAGGATTGCAAAACTTAGACTGATGTACCATGGAAAAGAGAATTGGAGAGAATTTGAGGTGTTCAACATTCAAGTAATCTTGATTAGCCCCTCCTCCTTATGTTCCCCACTATTACAATGATCAGGGCTTCACTGATGACATTCAGGTGCTAGGCACTGTAGTCAGTCTGCAGTGTACTTTGTAGGTGATTAAAAATCAGACACTGACAAGTCAGTAACAAATTTGAGAAGGAACGTAAAACTTTGTGCTTCAAGGGTTAAACTGTTATCTCATAACTTGAGATTAGGATGATGTGTTCATGTCCAAATTCTAGCACCTTTGCGTGCTATGGGGTTGGGTTTTTTTGCCTGCCTTTCTGAAACATCTGATATACAGCAGTTCTAAAGACTGGTTCGCAGACCATCAGGCTGATTCAGCTGGGCAGATGCTATGTTCTTACAATGCTTTTCTTTGATTTTTGTCATTAAACATCATAAGTTTTGAGTGATCATTACTAAGGTTAAGATCAAATTTTCTCTCTCTGTGGCCTTATTGTCTACCCTATGCTAACTGTAGATGAAACTTCAGATTGACTGGACATACTTTATTGCCATAGCTGGGGAGGATGCTAAATTTGTTGGATCATTGTGTCTCAGGAAATTTTTCATAAGTGCTGGAAACATCTCAAGAAAACCTTGCTCACTGGTTTTCCAATCCAATATTTAGGCTAAAAAACATTAGCTATAAATCTAAATTACACCTGCAAGCATTTCTGTGGGTCATTATCACTAGTTGTTCTACAGTGTGGGTTCTTTTTATATTAGCGATGTTTGTGCTGCTGTAATATTGTGTATATTTCATCATCTTTGCATTCAAGAACAATGAGATTCAAGTACAAGATGAACTGGCAATGAATTTCCTGCTAAATGTTAAAGGTTTTTTTTCCACTGAAAGTGTGAATTTTGTGTTATTTTTTAATGGTCTAGCCTTTCCTCCGTGCATACATGATTCGGGAAACACTTGCATTCCTAATGAAATTTAGCAGTTACTATAATTTCTATTTACTTTCCAAAATCTTAATTTTTTCCTTCCTTCCTTCCTTCCTTTCTTCCTTCCGCCCGCCCGCCCGCCCGCCCGCCCTCTCGCCCTCCCGTCCTCTCTTTTACTGGAGAAAAGAAACAGCAGAGAATGCCTCTTAATATCTATAAATGTTAGCCTATTTTAATTTTAAAATTTAATGTTTACTTTTAAAATTAAAAATCAACTTTATAGCCTCACAAAAGAGTCTCATCTCATAGCAGCACAGTCTTCTATCTGCATAGGTCAATGTGATGGTAGTCTAAAGCTTCTTGCTGGATACACAAAGAAGAGTCAGACAGTAATGAGCCATTACAATTCAGTTATTTATACTTTACCAAGTTGTTTAAGTATTCAGTGGTTCTTAAAGCTAGATTGCCCCTCACACACACACTCTGTGCTCAATAACATGCTTACTTTTTGTCATAATTCCCAACATTTTGTACCCAGTACACGTGCAACAATTGCTTCTACAATCTGAAGTTCAGGGAATGGAATCAGTATTAATACTAGAGAGACATTCTGCTGGAGTGTGGCATCCTCTTAAGAGGACTGTAGTTTAGACAGAGGATGTCCTCAACGAGAGTAGGGGTAGACATCTCACATCGAGTCACAAGATGCCCCAGAGCTTTAAAACACAAAAGAGAGCCAGTGACCATCTGGTGAGGGTTTGAGAGTTGGGGAGAGACTTACAGTTATGACTAGAGATGCCACAGAACGCTGTAGAATCTGGTGTAAAATCCAAATACTGAGTTTGAGCACTGGAAACAGCAGCAGTGCTCTACTTTCTGCCTGAATGTCTCTGCAAGTGGCCGCTGTAACTCAGGGTTATCAATATGTATCACAGCATCAGTCTTCAAGTTCCCTCCTCAATTTGCTCAGTACAGTAAAACAGTGAATTGGTGGAATAGTGGCCACTTCAAAAAGACAAGACAGACGATTGTTCAGAGAAATGTAAAGGATTACTCTCAGGGAACTAAAGGATCTAAGCAAATATATTAATTACTCACATTCATACAAGAACCCTGTTGCAATATTGAAACGTGCAGAGCGGGCTTGAGAGGTTCCAAACTAATTTTTTTTTTTTTTTGGTAGTGGCTGTTAGGAAAAAAAAAAGACATCCTGGATTAAGATGGTGGAGGGTTGTTGATCTGAAAGACACACTATGTGCTGAAAAAAACCTCTTTTTTTACTTCTGACAAACAATTTGGGATGGTTGTCAGTGGACATAGATGTCACTAGCCTGACATTACATATACTAAATTCTACTTAAGCCCCAGCTACATTTGGTTGCTGCTTAGAAATAGGAAGTGCTGCATTACCATGCTATGTAGTCTTCTCTCCTTAGATGATCTGTAAGGCAAATTTAAGTTAAAGTGCTGTAACCCTGAATCCTCACTTCACTGTGAGACATAGCTGTATCTCAGATGCAGCCCAGAATATGGTGGATGTCTTCAATTGTTTTTTTCCTTTTGTGTTACTGATTTATAGTTGTCTTTAGTACCTGTTTAATTCCCTAATGAAGAAAAAGAGTAAACACTCTCAAAAAAAAGAGCATATAGAATAGGTTAAACAAACAGTTGTCAAGAGGCACATGTTTTTGTTGTAATTAATTTTCAGGTACAGTTGAGTTTGAGTCTAAGCTGCTGGAATTTTAGCTGCTGGAATTTTAGCTGCTACAATGACAGCCTGCTCGCCTAGCTCCATGTGGAAAACATGATAGTAAGCAGGGAAAACCCATATCAAAAAATACTGATGTAATTCCACTCATTCTAATATGCAAACTGTGTGACCATTATGCTTGTACAAATGGCTGTTAAAAACTCAAGAAAGAAGAAATGCTATTTCAGCACATACAACATTCTGTGGTCAGCAGACATAGACATTTATTTTTCTGTTTACCCAACAGTCCATCCAGCAGGGTCTGTGCAAAAGCAGGAAATATTTAAAACAACGTTATATAATTTGACATGGTCAGTAAATGTGCCTTTAATCTAAACCGAGTCTGATGCCCAATACTCTGTCTTCCTTGGGGGTAATGCCTGAATGGAAAGTTAAGCCCTTCAAATGCACTAGGATTAACTGGGTTGGATGCTGATGAACTAACATGGAAAAAAGTTTCCAGAGGAAAAGGACCTCCATGGAGACCCCTCCAGGGGCATCCCTCCAGCAGCGTGATGTCTTGCTGTGAGCAAAAGTACCACGGCTGATCTCAGTTGTTATGACAGTTGAACAATAAGGGATGCCTGTCTGTCAGTTATGTAGGACCCAGAGCTGAAGGAAGGAAGTTTCAGTTGAGCTTTTGGAAAATGGTTATGAAAGATTTCATTGCTGAAATAACTGAGCAAATCCTGAGATTTGTTGTAGCAGTTTTATAGCAGTGAGGGAGGGAGAAGGTGATACCATCAGGCTGCAGAGGTGAGCACAACTCAGGTTTAAATTGCAGATGGCTGCAGTCATCCAGCCTAAAGCAGTCAGAAGATGCAGCTTCTGACAACCCACCCTGTCTGGCAAACTGGGAGTTGTCAGAGATACAGAAGTATTCTAATACGCAAACAATGAATAACAGCGACCAAAGTAAATGTTGGTTTGGGGTTTTTTCCACGTACTAGAGGAATGTTCCATCTGGTTAGACTGTTTTGACCTAAATTGCTGTCCTCCTTTGGTAAAAGACTGGGAGCATCCCTACTAACACTTCAGAAAAATCCCTTATAAAGGTTGTAGGAAATGAAATTATGTTTCAAAACGTAGTTGTACAAATAGAACTTGTGGGGAAAGGATCATCTGCCCTGGACACTTCAAATTTTAGAATTCTGAATTATCACAGGGTGTGATGGTTGTGATCACTGACTAATACTCAGGCCTTCTCTGAGCTTTCTAAAGGACTGAGCGCATGAATAGACAAATTTCTAACAGCAGGCAACAGAGGCAGCTGCTGTGTGCTTCCAGTAACTCAAATACACCATTACCTATTTAGCGCTGTTTTATGAGAAGAGGGATAATTAGTTAGGGCTCCTCATATAATTCCTTCGTTGTCTAGACTGTGACCAGGATCTTGATTTGGCTTCTAATCTGAAAGATGGGGGTTTTTTTCCCTCTTGCAAAAATACTTCCTGTAGTATTGGTGAGTCTTTGATACCACTCAGATACATAAATTACTTTTGGAAGTGGAAGCACACACTATGCATGCTGAAGACATAGGCTGAAACTGCTGAATCAAAAACTGTGTTGGCTTTAGAAATATATTCTAATTGCTGTTTTAACATTAAGCATTTGACATTACACCATTTTTTCTCCATATACCTGCTCTCCTTTGTTCGGCTTGTGTGATGTAACAGAAAGAAATGTTTATTAGTATGAATAGCAGCAAGCAGAATTCTGTTCAACTGAAAGGATTCATGGACCTGAAATTACAAGCTCTTTAACTTGCTGTTATAAAAACAATAGAGCACAGCTTGGCTCCCTAACTCAACTTAGTCTGATGTTGCTGGCTAAAATGACGAAAAAATGTTGAATTTGTAAACAGTACATTTAGTACTGAGAAATCTAGATATCAGCAATGCCATGTTTATTGTCACTTTTTATACCATAACCACAGTTTGATACTTTTTCCACCAAGGAAACTTGAGATAGAAAGTTCAAAATACAAACTGCAATTAAGAAGGGCACCAGAATTGCTATAAATGCTTTCAGTTTGAAGCTGAATAATGATCCAGGAGTACAAGGTTCAGTACACTTCCAGATTTTGCAGTCCCCAGAAAGCTTCTGTGTGAAGGGAACACTGTGCTTGTAAGAGAATGAAACTTGAATATAGCAACATGGGTATGAGGGGAGTTTTGTAATAGAGGAAAACTGCACAACACTATTCCTATTGTTTATTAACACTATAAATACATTTTTGCTATTATTTACTAGTTTATTATGTGTTGATTAATAAGCAAAGTGCTGCAAAACAGAAAGTGTTGTATTCAAATTACATTAGAGCATTTTGTTGTCTAAAGATAATCTATTGATCCTCTCACCTTTCTGTAGAGAAAACCTGTATTTTTATCTTTTGTATAGGTTGGGAAGGATTCCTTTGGCAATGATTATGTTGAAAATTTGAAGAAGAATGGTATTTCTACAGGTAAAACTTTAAAGAAAGGGCCTGCATTATTTTTAAGTTTTAAAAATTAGTATCAGAGTTTTTCTTATTTTATTGTCTTATTGGAAATGTTTAACCACTCAGAACTATGAATAATTGTTTTGACACAAGTGTCAGCAATGAATGAATATGGGCAAGAATATGAGGACTTCTGAAATCAGCTGTACCACTAAAAATAAAATGTAATGTTATTACCTGTAAATCTCAGATGATTACATGAGTGCAAGATCACCTCAAGATAACTTGCTTTATGCAATTGTTTAGGCTGGCGTTAGTGATGGTAATGCCTGATGAGAAACTGAAAATCCAGTCTGATTATTCATTCTTAATTTCTCATTGGGAGGGAAGGGACAGAGTGGAAAAGCATTTGTCAACTCAGTAGATTTCACCTCTATTTTGTGACATGACATGTGCAGTCATTTTAGAGACCGCAGCCAATGTTTGTTAACACACATATACACAAAAATCAATGTTAAAAGGCTTTCTGCAAAAGTGAAAATTAAGCATTCACGGTATTCTATTTTCTTTGCACTTTTGTAACCTTGATTCTCTCTTGTGTAAATGTATTATCGTGTGTGGCTTTAGTCATGGTCACGTTTTTGTCGACAAGACTCTTGTCTCCTTCAGGGTGGACAAGGATGGACAGATGCGATCACTAAGTGGCAACTCAATATTCTGTTTATCTTTTCTGTTTATTGTGCAGCCACAAGCTTCATTTACTGCATTATTCAAATCCTGCTTTAAAGACAGAACTATCAGTATTTTGTGGGCTTTTTTGTTATGCTTATCAGTATAGCATCTAAATATTGCACTAATGTATATACAAGTTTATTGACTGCATATCTTCCAACTTATGCAACAAACATTGTCTGTTAATATACATTTCTAAACCTCTCCAAACCATGCCTACCCTGTGAATAAAGTCTTTGATCATGTAAATAAAGCCATTATAATGCATAGCACTTAATGGAAATGTATATTGCACAAAGAACCTTAAATCTCATGTTTCGTGATTTAAATGATTGATCTAGAAATTGTAACATAAATTTTTCAATAGCCTTTCTAGCAGGAGAAGTGTAGGGAAAAAAAATATTCAGGAATTCCATCATATTGCACTCCATTGATACCTAGACTGATCAATTGAAGGGTTGGAGCATTTAGGTCCAAGGTACCAATTTCTGCTGGTTGAGTTAAAAAATATCTCAGAGTGGTGCTAGATTGTCACCCCTTATGTTGATCCTCCCAGGAGGAAGACAGGGTGTACTGCTGGTGAGGCTGGTCTGGGTCCCCAACGCATTCCAAGATCTGAAAGCAAGGATCATTCAGTGTGCACAGACCTTTTTCCATAAAACCATCTTATTTCAGTCCCTGGCTTCTCATCTCAGTTTAATCCTTGTCTAGCCTATCCCTGTTGTTATGCATGAGGATGCTGGGCACGGGATGAAAATCCTTGCCCTAGTGCCAGTTCTGCCAGCTTTCGTATCCCGGATCCTTGTTGTATGACTTCTTGGTTTGCTTTACTTTTCTGTTTCCTAACACACCATTTTACCTCTTTTGCTTCCAATTCCAATCTGTTTCATCATTTTCCTTTTTCCCAGCCTTCCTGTCTTCCACAACCTATTAGCAACCAGTGCTGCTCAGACCATTTAGACCTTTACTGACGTGTTACTCCTCCTCCCACTTTTGAACTGGGCAGCTTGCTGCTCATGCTGCTTATTTGCTGCAGGAAGAGGATTGAGAGCATGGAAGACACAAATTCTCTGCTTTCAATTCCAGTGTGCAGTCCTAGCTCAGGGTGAAAAGAAGCTGTAACTGCAAGGGAAGTTCTGCTCTGACCCTTGTAACTGAGCTAGAGAAGGGTACCTCCAGGCCAAGTACCTGCAGTACTTTAGCAAAACTGAATGCGCGTGATTGATGTTACGTGTTTTTTCAGCCTTGTTCAAATGTGAGTAGATTTTCAATTTGGCCACAAAAGGCACAACTTGAGAAAGAAGCCAACCTTTGCCCATCATCAACTTCATGTTTTAAAATGTTAGAACACCAGAGCTTCTTAAACAAAAGGTCACCAGAATTTGTCTCAAATAAAATAGCAGATTTTTCTCATACACAGATCTTGGGGAGGAAAAAGCAAATCAAAAAAATCATCTTTTTTTGACAGTTTTCTACTACAGTCCTACCTCAAAAGAACCCACCTGTCACAGAAAGTTTCAGACCACTGGTTAATATTTGACAAATTTCCTGACAGCTGAAAACAGCTTCTTATAGTAGTAAATATGGAACAATCTTTATAATAGACAGTGCTGCCAGCCTCGCTTCTACTTAATTTATCTGAATAATAATCCAAAGAGGAAACATATAGCCTCACCACTGCCTTCATAGCACATGTTAATATTACTGCTGAAATGCAAATCTACAGAGAATTAAATGCTGTGTTGTTTTAATATTTTCGTTTTCTCCAGCCTTGACTCTATTGTTTCATTGGATAAAAGAAATACTTCCATGTAGGAGTAGAGTGCCTGAGAAGGCTGTATAAATAACACGCTTTCTCTAAAGCAGAGATGTAGCCAAATTAAAGAATGTTGGACTTGCAATTCTGTTTTGTGGGTGTAAATTAACACTTTTTGTTGTTGTTAGCTTCTCTGGCATTGTTGCACATGAAAGAGTAATTAGCATTTTTAAATTGCTGGAGGTTATGGGTTCATTTTAGATTTAATTCAATTAAACTGCATTACATGCGATTGGTTGAAAGTAATGTATTGAACTAATGCATGCTGTAACTTTTCCCTTTCTTAGCATTTGTAGGTCAGACTGCAGATGCTGCTACTGGAACTGCTTCAATAATTGTCAACAGTGAAGGTACATATTTCTGCTCTGAATTGTCCTCTTTGTTCTGCCTCTACAGCCATAAAAGAAACCTTTGCCTTGTCACTGTGAAGTGTGGAATTATTTTTTTTACATCTTTCTGGTTTTTTCATGATCTTATTCACCCTTCGTTGTACTTCCTTTGATTACAGGCAATGTTGTAGGATGAGGTGCCTAAAAGCAGCAGAATCAGACGCTTAGATGAGCAGCGTGATAGCTATAATTCAATCAGCCAGCTGATTATCTAGTTTTACACTGGCCAGAACACAGAGTGTAGCAGAAGGTCAAAGCTCTACTTTTCCACCACAACTTACCTAGCATGCTTACTATGAGGGAAGGGTTTGCTTCCTCAACACACTGAGTCATTATGCCCTGAATCAGGAAAAGGAATTGTCCTTAGTATAAGTAGAAATATCTGTGTTGATCTTGTAATATTACCACAATTCTTGATCCCAAATTGCATCTGCAGCAATGAATACACAGTGAAATGACATGTTTGTTTTTTCTGTGTTCATTTTCCTTCGCCTTTGCTCTCATATTCCAGGAGAAGAAAAGGAGGTTTGGCTTGTTTTCATGTTCTTCTTCAAGTGTGCTAAATTATCCTCTGAAGACTTTCTGTTTACCTTTTCCTCAAGCAAGTTATGCTATTGAGAGCTCTTAGGACAAGTACGTGTGTCTGGATCAAAGTTTAGAGCTCGGGACCAATAATGTTTATGCAAACATAACAAATTAAGTGCGATTGGATTAGTTCACTTCTGGTGCAGCTAAGAGCCTTCATTTGAACAGTTACCACAGCTTAGCTGACACATCAACTTAACAAGCTCCGATGCAACCCAGTGGTAGTACATTGGGCTACAGCTCAAAATGGGAAAGGAAACATGACTCTTCACTCCAGGAGCAAACCTGGGAAGGAACTGCTGTGACTAAAGGCAAGTCTACACAGGAACATTCAGGAAAATTAGGCAAATTAGTTGGAGATGTGAGTTTAATTTTCCCTAAGTAAGAATAATCAACAGCTTCTAATTCAGCTCTAATTCAGAAATAAGGTATCTTCAATACATTGAATAAACTGGATAGCTGCCTCTTTCTTCTGCCTCCTTCTCTTGGCTTGGGTCAGCAGGTAAATCAGTTCCTAAGACCACAACAGGACTTAGGAACTTCTTTTTTATGCCCCATACGGTCACTACTCTGGCCATTGTAAATGGGAGAGACAGTCAGAATCCAGTAGGATGCTCCCAGGCCTCGCTGTTTCATACATGTAATCATGTTTTGGACTAGGTTTGCTGTGCAGAACAGTTGAATAAGAAGCAGTCTTGTTACTTCCCAGTTCATATGCATGGCCAGCTAAGAGGAACATGGTCTAAACCTGAATGAAGAGAGGATGACCTGTTAAATCTATAACACCATGATTTTTTCTAAAGGATAAGGAACAAAACCATCTTGTGGACCTAAAACCTTTACAAGCACCAGGAAAGAGAAAGTGATTGTTCAGTGCCGTGAGGTTCACAGTTCATCTTACACGTTCGTGTCAGTGGGAATGGTCTCTGATAGTCTTGTGATTCACGTAGTGAGCTGAATAATGCATAATGTCATGCAGTTGGTTTCCTTCAGAAACTAAAAATTCCTAAATTAAGTTACCGCTGGCCTCAGATTTTATTTAAAATCTAGTGGAAGAGCAAACCTGGTCAGAACTATGCTATAAAGCAAACAGATGCACAGAATTGGTAATGGTTCTGGTTGTTACTTCTCTCTAAAACCATCTGGCGCCTGAATGGAGTAAATTGCAATAAAATAGCAGTACTTATGTGCTTCGCTGTTGCAAGAGACACTGGGTTTTTTCCCCTGTAGAAACCTGGCTGATTTGACCTAAACAGGTTTTACAGCACTTTTCAAAGGGCTTGTCTACACATGCTTTTTACCACAGTAGTTGTGCTGGCATAGCTGAAACACCGCAGCATTCAATGCAGTGATGTAAAGCAGTTTCTGCTACTTTAAATTACACCTATAAGGGAAGATTTGAAGTTGGGGGTGGTGATGTGTTTTGTGTTAAGACGAGAGACAAATGAAAACCATAGGTAACATCTCTTTAAGTCACCAAGTTTCTGCTGTGTTTTCACACACCTAACCTGCACTTCATCTTCCCAGTTCTTCACAAGTACCAGTACTTGGGAAAAATACCAAGTCCAATCAATCAACTGAGTAAAATCACAGGCAGAAGAAGAAGAGATGCTCAAGTAGAAGGAGCAGGTTATGATGGATGAGTGAAGGCAGAGGAAAAGAAAGCTGTAGAGAGCAGAGTCAGAAGGGGCTCTAAACTAAACTTTCCCTGATGTTACCTGTGTGTCTAACTTGTACTGCTGAATTTCTGGGAGGATTTATACTGGTTACTGAATTGCACAGCTGTAACTAATTCACTGTTGTAATTGGCAAAGTACTAAAAATTTCAACATCATCAGGCGTATTTGATAGTCTCAAAATTGCATTACATTCTGGACAATACAGTACAGTGTCAATAAAAGATAGGGGTTAAATCCCTGCTTAAATGCAAACCAGCAGAGAGGTGTTTAACAAGTTTGTAGCGCCGCACTGACAAACGTGCAGCCCGGAGACGCTGCAAAGGTTCCCTCTGGGCTGGTCTCAGAAATCTGTACAGAAATCTTTTTCTAGAACCTCACATTCCTTTCAGTTCTTCTCATTTATACAACTGCCTCTCCACATAGGTTTTGACCAAGCACAGGCTTCAGCTTACTGGCATCCTGTACGCTTCAAACCTCTACTTTCTCTCTTAAGGCGGAAAGCTGGTACATCCAGCTGCTTTTCTTAACTTTGAGGTGCATCGCACTGCTTTGAACCCCAACTTTTGTTCCCCCTTTCAGCCTGCCTTATTCCACTGGTCCTGTCACTTATCACACCTTCTGCTAACAGTGTGCTATGGAATGGTGAGAACTCCATAAAGTGATGAAGTGTGTTGTACTTTTACGTACACACAGAGGGAGGAAAACCTCTTTATGGGTAATTTTGTACATGATTACCTGTGAAGTTTATTGCAGCTTTGTCCATATCCTGTACTGACTGCTGAGAGCACCAGTAAGCTGGCCTGACTGTACCAGTAGTTTGAACCAGTCTGACAACTACCGCGTTCATAGCAAAAATTCAATGGAGGGACAACAGAGATTGGCAGGTCATGATTAAAGTGCTCTTGATTATTGCAAGTTAGGACTTAGAGCTCACCTAACACAGAACACTGGGAGATAGCCCTCACTTGAGATAGGCGTTGTGCTGACTTTACGATAAAGTTATTAATCATTCATGAACAGTGAATAGGCATTATTTTGTGAGCGAGTGTACCTTCAACACCAAAGCACTACTAGTATAAAAACATTCAAACTATATGTTTAGATAAGGCTAAATAAACAAAGCAAACTTAGAATACACACGCCGGCTTGTTTGTATTATACTTTCCAAAGAGAAAATCTTTGTTCTCAATCTTCAGGGTTATGAACAAATATCACCTGAATTTTTATAGCATTTCTGTGTATTGTCATTCATCATGAACTTGAATGTTGTGTGCACAAGACTATTCAGTACTCCTACCAAACAATTGCATAGAAATTACGATACCATGACACACCCAAAATTTGCCCTCATATTGATGAACTGTGTGATTTGGCAGCAAAGATTTTTCTTGTGACACTCTTTTTCTGGTCACAAATACAGTCTTTTTTCCTTATGAATTATTATGCAGAAGCTCTGCTTCTGTTGTTACAATTGCATTGGTGGAGATTTTGGTGAGTTCTAAGCACTACTGATGGCTTTTAGGCTTGTCATCCCATTTTAAAAAGTGAGGGCTGTTGCGCCATGGTGTTTGCTGGTTTGCCTTTGATTTTTCCACCGGCACTTCTCATCTGGTGGCATCTATAAAATGACACTTGTAAAAAAGATACCCATCTTTCTAAGAAGCGACAGTAGCAGGTATAGAAGACCAACTGAGGACAGTATTTACATATGCAGCCTTCACGCTGCTTTAAGTACTGGTTGGACCCAATCCCCATCTGGTGTATGCTTGCACAAGTTTATCAGCTTCGTTTAGCTGTTCTAGCTTACAGCAACTGTGAATGTGGCCCTTAATATTTTAGCTGATGTCTGCAAAACTCAAAATCATATAGCTGCTCCCATCAAAACTGAGAATTTTTTGTGTAAGCAATCGTATGTTAGAATTAACTGTAATGCAGTAAGTATATTTTTCTCATTTTTAGTGTGGGCAACATTTTACCTCACTTGAGCCCTTTCAAAGTTAGGTGTATGGCTTAAGGCTTCGCATAGAGTTAACAGAGATTCATAGGCATTTCCGGACAACAGTTTATCTCCTCCTCAAACAGATACCTAAGATATGTAAGATTAAAAAAAAACTCTGGAAATACTTGTCTCTCCTCCTTGTAGAAGGCACCTAGAAATTAATTTTCTTAGAATTTTCTAGAATGTAGAATTTTTTTTTTGAAAACTTTAAAAATTAGTTGGACAAGATGAATCCCACCCCTCTTTGCCATCTGTCTTTAACTCTGTTGTCCCTGGTGCTGATTTCCCATCTGATTTCCTTGGCAAGAAATAATTGCTTGCAACAAAATTGTTTCTGGTAATACAAAATGCTGATATTAATTGTGAGTGCATGGGTCCAGATTCTGCTGTCGTGCATGCTGGTGTAAGTTTGTGGTGATGGCTGTCATTCACAGTTAGTGAGCTATATGTAGCTAACAACAGTATGTGGCTTTTTCTCCAAAGCTTGGGTTAAGCCCGCCTGGACTTACACCGCAGTAGGTACTGCATTTCCCTGGCAGGTTTGAAAGCAGACTTTGAGTCTTCGACCTTTTGGAGTTACAGAGAAAAGCTTCTGACTGGGATCCAGTGCAGCATGGTCTACCTGGAATTTGCACATATGGGTTTAAGCAAGCAGTCTTACTTATTGCCTTGGGCCATTAGCTCTAAAGTCTAATAATAATATACATGTCAGTACAGCTAAATAGTTCAGCAAGATAATGCAGCAAGACATGTGGATAGAGTCTGAGGTTCTAGGTAGCACAGAGTCCAGGAAGAAATTAGATATATTTTTGGTCTGCTGATTCCCTGCCTTTTACTGTTTGCAGTGCTGCACCCTGTAAGCTTTAAAAATAGCTTGTCAAAATAGGTGCAATTTGGTTTTGAATGTTTCCTCAACAGGATTCAGATATCTGTGATAGCATTTACTTGTTGCAGAAGGCTTTTTCGGGGTTTTTTTATCCGAAATGCCCATCATTGTCTGTTGAAAAGCAGGGCGTTGGCTTTAAATGCTGAGGTTTTGCTTTTCATATGCAGCTGTTCTGTACCAAACCATTGACAGCAGAATTGCTTTGGAAAGCTTGGGCCCCTCCCTCTGAGATCACTATATTATTCTTTCCATTGTCCTGCTTTCTTTTCAGAACATACTTAGGGAGACAAGCTTTGCACGTTTCTTATTCAAAGGACTTTGAAGTCACATTCAACAAAAATAATGTATTTAAAAACATAAATATTTATTTACGGCGTAATTCAGTTCATTACAGAATTGGTAGCCTTTAATGATTGGCAGTCCTTAAAGGAATCTTCAGCGGGGGCGGACTGAGCCTGTAAATCAAGGAACAACTGACTTATTGAATTTAATACCTGAGTGATTAATAATAAATTTTAATTTGAAGGCACCCATGCCTGAAGGTCTCTAGGTGTTGTAACAGATATTAACAAAAGAAAGAATGAAAGAAAGGAACTGCAATAAAAGAAGGCAACTTGCACGTCTGAAGAAAAACAAAAGAATATTTGGAACCTATGTAAATGAACCTCCTCACCTAACTGTAAAACAAACTACAGGAATGAAAAGCATCTTAGATGTGCTTTGAGATACTGCTGTGCTTCCACACGTATCTTTGCTTCGACCATTCTACTGGTCAGCTTTAAGTGCAGAAGAAGCTGGCACCCACCTTCTTAACTCACTTCTGATAAAGCTTTCCTTAGACACAGGCATTGCCTTTCTGGGTTTTGGTGGCAAGCTGATTCTGCTTTTCATGACGGCCCTAACTTGAAGTGTCGCAGGTAAATGGAGCAAGCCTGTTTCTTAGGCATCTAAACAACAGGCATGATTTTTATAGCTGTGTGAACTGGTCTCTTTTTCCAGCTGATGGGAAAATTAAAATTTTTATGGCATTTTTGCATATGAACTCAATAATCACACTGATGCTTTTTTACTTCGAGTGCTTCTGAAACATTTTAGGAAAATGCAAGTATCAGCTTTAATGTATGTCCTCCATCTCCCCTGTGACTAGTACAGTGCTTCTTTAGAGTTCAGAGAAAACACCAAAGTAAGACTGGGGAAAGGCCATACATGACTTTTACCAAAGAAATATATACTACATTTGTTGTTCTGTGTAACATTCATTACTCTGTCCATCTTTCTGATTATCTTATGAAATCCTTGCATATTTGAAAATGCCAGCGATACATACATTTCTAGTGGGGTTTTTTTGGAAAGGTAATTGAAATCCTCCTCTGAAATGTATTGTAGAAAATCAAGGAACTGTTTTACATACTTTATTATAAAAATTAATGTAAAAAACCACAATATCTTCTCTTTAGGACAAAATGTTATTGTCATAGTCCCAGGAGCCAACCTGCTTTTAAATTTTGAAGACCTGAAGAGGGCTTCTGATGTCATCTGTCAAGCCAAAGTGGTTGTTTGCCAGCTAGAAATAACCCCTGCTGTTTCTCTTGAAGCTCTGAAAATGGCACGTGCCAGTGGAGGTAATTTGACATAAGCCATTCTGTCTCCCTCATTTGTGTTGCATGAAAAATACTCCTTATCTGGCTTCTAAATAAAGATCCCGTGTTCTATTCTAGTTTCTGTCATACTAGTTTTATTTAGAAATGAAACAATAGCCAGCAAATTCATGCTATGCTAATGAAAACTGAATTCAGTTTGAAAATTTTGCAGCATTTACCTTGAATGGCAAATCAGCCCATACCCTTACAACCTCCCCGCATGTGCCTGGTGCTGCCTTTCCTCCTATTTTCATGCTGTGACTAAATGCGGTGTGATGTTGTTAGGTCAGGAACTCTGGGCCTGACTCTGGTATTATTCCAGAGCAGAACAAGCATAATGAATGCAAGTCAGTAAAGCTCCACACACAGTAAAGTGAATGGCATGACCTCAAAACCAGACTTAAGCCCTTGTTCTCCCAGCATAGCAGTAGGTATGGCTGTGGTTTTCTATATAGAAGTTAACATCCTTAAAGTAAGAAAAAAAAAAAGCTTTTTTTTTTCAACCAAAATTCGTAGTGTGTGACATGGCAAGCTGCCGTTGAATAGACAGGCCTAGTCTGTGAAATGATTAGTGCTGTACTTATAACTGTAGGCCAGTGTTCCTTCAGCGTAGCACATACGTAGATAAAAGTTGCCGTTTTGCTTGAACAGGATGGGGTTTCACTACCGACTTGATGGTTTTGTTGTTTAAGTGCCTGTAACGCTTTCGGTTACTCGAACACAATTACCACTGAATTTGAACACAAAGTAAATAATAATGCAAGTGAGGCATCTATATGAGATTAAAAATGTTGTTGTCTCTCCAGAAGATCAGACTGGGAGGGGACAGCTCACAGTATGGTCAGTCAGGCAGCAGGCCCAGGGATGGAGCCGTGATCAGAACTGGCTAGTTCCTTGCCTCTGAGCCCAGGCTGGCGCCAGCAGATCATAGCACTTTGGGATTGTTGGCTCATCGGTCGTGCACCTGTTGTGATCAGTGGTGTTCACGCACCAGTGAAGATGTCACACGTAGCGGAACTCTGTGCATCGTGTTCCTGTACTTTGTGCTGATTTAAGCCCAAAGTTAATATGCGAGGCTGGGAGAGAGTGGCTCTGAAACCGTGGTGGTAACAGTCATAAACTCTATAAACAGAACTGTATGTGGGGAAAAATTATTTTGACTCCTGTTTGAAATGTCAAAACTGGGTTCGTGCAAATCTATATAAAAATTAAAAACTTTAGAAAACTGAGTAGCACCTGGAATGCTTAAAATATAGCGGAGGAACAGAGTTTGCTATATATTTTTCATTATGTTTCATGAAAATGGATAAAAGCATTCTTAATCTAGTGTCTAATGAACTATAGTTGAGTCATGAGTCAATATCCATGACTTACTTTGACTGCTTCTAACTCTATGCGTAGTTTTGGTAAGATGCTTCACACTTTTGTCACCCTCATACGGCAAGATGCCAGCCTGTGACAGAAGAAAAGATTCAAGGCGATTAAAAAAATCCAAACCTGATACACGGAACAGACATGCAAGCATTTAGCAACTGCAGACGGCACAATATATCGAGAAAAGACAGTAGTTAACTGTGGGCCAGCTATAGTTCTGTGCTGTCAGTCTGCTGTCGTACAGCTCTCGTATCAGGAAAGCTTTGGTTGCTTCTGCTCTAAAGCAATAGGCTACACATGTTCAAATGTCATGTGCAGTCAAATCTAAGTAAACAGCTGAGTTTGTAGCACTGTAAAAATCTATCCTTAGCCAACTGTAAATTGTTAATGCAATTTCCCTTCTTTTAGCCTGCAATACCCTCATGTATAATGCAGTACTGCGTGTTAGGATGTGCACTAGACTATTTTCGTTTAAAACAGATGCATACCCAGATGCCTCAAACCTCTGTTTCAAGGGTTTCTTTGCTTGTTTTTCTTCATTCTCACTGAAAGAAATAAACAATAAGATGGAGAAAAAACGTGGACACACAGGCAAGAACTCTTTGCTTCTGTCCAGTGAACATCACCTGGGCCTGTAAGCTAGAGAGGGACATCTCATGTTCTGACATCCTCTCGTTGGGGCACTGATTATTGAAGATCTTGTGACAATACTGGGGAGACGGAAGGGAAGGAGGGAGGGAATGAAGGAGAGAGGAGGGCAAGAAGGGAGGGTTGGTTGTGGGTAACTATATTAAGTTGGTATAAATTATAGTGGAAATCTGATAGGAAAATATTAGAGTTTTAATGACCATGTATTGTGAAGCTGCTTCTACTTCCACGAGGGCGTCCACTTCATTGACGGGCAAAATGTTATTATATACCAAAGTCTTTAAAGCCGTTTTTGGGTTTCTGTAATGACAGACTCCATAAAACATGGCTGAAAATTGCTCACCTATTAATACTGTAGTGAAGAATGGGCTGGAAGCAGCCTCAGTTGTTAAGGTTCCATGTCACTTGCAAGTAAAGGATCTATTTTTCAGGTCCTTCAACTTCTTAGTCTTGGGCTGCAATTTTTCACATCAGCTGTTTGTCTGTGGTTAAACTCTTTGTAATTTCTGCCAAAGCATAGTGGCTGCAGAAAGCAGGCAATGGAAAATGCCTCCAACCCTACCCCCTTTTTAAATTATGAATACTGGCTACCTTCAAATTTACTTAGAATTTGATAGCAAGGGAGCTTTCTTTTAAAATATAAGCCCATACAACAGCATGGAAATCTGCCTAATTTTACTGTATTATCTATCTGCCTTTGGAAAATAACTAACTTTCACATAGATTTGAGAAAATTGTTAGAGCTTCACAGCTAGCTTCCCCTGAGAATCTGTCCACACAGGCAGTTGTCCATTTGGGCAGCACAACTTTCAGTGTAATTCCTGAATCTGGTTTTAGGCAACTTCTTTTACACTGTTAAAGATCTTTTGTAGGCCCAGGAAGTGCAGAGCAGGAGCTTGCATGACTTGAATACGGAAGAGAATGCTGGGGATGGAGAGTGGATTTCAGACAGGGAAGTGTAGGAGGGATTTGCTTGAGTTTGGGGTGGCAGAGTAAGAAGGAAGAGAGAAGGTGAAAGAGGAAGAAAATGGGAACAGAGAATAGGATTTGTTGAACAGAGATTGGAATATGGTGGTTGCATCAGGGTGGTAACTTCAGCTGTGGGTACGGGAAGTGAGAGGAAGAACGCATAGAACAGGGGACATAAATAGATAACGATATGATGAAAGTTGAGTGGAAAAGGTACTATTGCAGAGTATCTATGCAAGGAGGTATAAAGAATGGAAACTAGATAAGGAGAATGGATCTTGGCAAAGGGAGAGGAAGAATTGGGGCAGAAAATTATTTTATGTTCCTCAGGGAGACCAAACAGATTACCCTCCCCACTACCTGAAAGAGAATCTTAGGATTCCTCTATCTCTCCCCTGCTCAGCAGATACTAAATATGGGAGCAAACTAATAGTAATGTATTACACCCTGTTCATGATGCATCTGTATTACTTAAAACCCAAGTTGGGACACTTCCAGTGCTGCTCCTGACCCATGTACATGTGGGTATGATCCCACATGACAGAGTTTGTTTTCCAATATATGCTGTTAGCTTTACCTAGGAAAGTATACCTTGA
Organism: Rhynochetos jubatus; assembly: GCA_027574665.1. NCBI lineage: Eukaryota > Metazoa > Chordata > Aves > Eurypygiformes > Rhynochetidae > Rhynochetos > Rhynochetos jubatus. The sequence continues at coordinate 31,251,674 of CM050650.1, forward strand.
AGATTTGTGTTTAAAAATACTTTATTAGCGTTGTGATTCAGAAAATAGGAAATGCAAGAGTTAAGCTTGCCTTTGAAACCTTAATTTGTCTCCTTTCTGCATATGTATTATGTTGCAGTCTTTAATTATGTGATCACATGCTGTTTTTCAGTGGTATGTGATCATATAATTAAAGAGTTTATTATAATACATACTGTATTGTAATAATATAAGGGAGCCAAATTAAGATTTCATTGGAAATCCTAATCCTGGCATTTTCTGACTTCTGAGTAAATGTCTGTTGTTTTAATATTCTTTTTAACGAGGCAAGTAGAGAGGCATGATAAAGTTGTACAGTCAAAGACTAAAACTTTCAGAGTGTAAATCAAAAAGGTTATCTTCTAAGCTTCCCAGTACTCAGATTTCAGAAATCTCTGCATCTTTCTCTTTTAGGGCATTAACTGGAATTCAGAAGTGTTCAGGGTATCTGGATATGATGTGCTGTAGCTTAGGGTCTAAATATGTATTTAGGACTGAAAATTTAGGCATCTCATTTGGAAGATTTGATCACTTACTAGGAATATTTCTAAAGTAAGAAAGTGTGCTTTATTTAAAAATGATGGCCTTGTGGTTAAGACACAGAAGTATTAATCATAAAATTGGCAAAGTGAGAAATCAAATCTGCAGACTTCCTGTGTTAACAGTGAGTAAGTCACTTAAACTGTCCTCATGACAAACCTTTTCTGCTGTTACATGGGGCCTTAGGCTACAGTTTAAAGCTAGGTTAACTAACATAATTCTACCACATGTTAAGTTTAGGTCTAGCTCTGCCAGATAGTATATTAAAAATATACAGTGCCTTGCCTACACTACAGTTTTATAATGTGGCAGTTTGAACAAGTTAGGTAACACATTCAGAAGCACGTTTAACTCCTTGTCTGGGCATGCCCTTCATTACTCCATACCCCTGTTTTTTCATATACAGAACACAGATAACAACACTGAAAAAATTCTAGAACTAAATCGGTTCTTATAAAACTTTTTAAAACCCTGGAAGAATCATCATCAGTTAAACAAATTACCTTACTGTTGAAAGCTTTTTTCTCTTTTTTTAATTTATTTAACAATTTCTTGTTTATTTTTTTCTGTTCCCATCATGACAGGTGCCTGCACATGAAATAAAAGAGAACTTTAATATAATAAACAACTTTTAGCAGTTCTATAAAATGAGTATACAGAAACTGAGAGCCGTTTGTGTGTTAATACTAAACACTGGGGGCTGAATTAACAGCCATAGTATTTCAGGTGGTGGTTTATGAATCTGAAACAGTGGAGATAGAGACTTTTTTTTTTTTTTCTTCCAGTTAAGACTTTATTTAATCCAGCTCCAGCCCTTGCGGACTTAGATCCACAATTTTATACCCATTCTGACATCTTCTGCTGCAATGAAACTGAGGTAATGGTCATATGTCATGTTAAAGAAGGAGTCTTAAGCAGTAAAATTTCAGAGGGATTCTGTTCTCAGAAATACAGCACAAGGAGCAGGGAAACAGAGTCATGCTCCTCATACGAAGGACTTTTTGGAGGTGAAAAGTTTGATCCCTGGCCTAACGAGCAAAGAGGAGAATTCTAGAAAACCTTTAGATTCCACTCAAAATTAAAGTAACTGTTTGCAGCAGGAAAGTTGTGTCCAGCCATCCTTGCAAGTAGATGAGGAAAACAAATCCATAAAAGGACACTTTTAAAATGTTATCACTGAGTGGTAAATATTAAAATAGATCCTTGTCCTTGTTCTGCGCTCCCTTGATATGATTAACAGGAATGTGCTAGCCATAGTGTTCTGACAGTTTTAAACTCGCTTGCCAGGAGGTGATGCACACATGCTGCACTTGATGGTAAATAGTAGCTTCGTATGGCTCTTCCTGTCAGATCTGTTTTCTCTGAATCCCTTTCTTTGGCCATTCAACTGTATGTTTCCCCACCCCACCCACCCCCCTTTTTTTTTTTTTCCTTCTCTTTTCTAATCTAAGTGTGTTATTTCTCCCAAAGGAAATTATTTTTGTCACAAGAAACAAATAAAGCTTGTCTCATAATGTGTTCCTTCCCATCACCAACCTAGTGAATAGGAGCCATGCCTCATCGTGGTTAAAGTTATCTGCAACAAACATGATTTCTGCAATGAACATGATACCTTTGGGTGAGAGGAGAGGGAAGAACTAGGAGAAAAGCATGTCCCTGCACACTTACAGAACTTTTTGTCTGATGGTAATGTCTGTCAGGATGTTCTTCAAGACTCAGTTATCCTCTGGAAATTTCTGTTAAAACCCATCACAAACCATATCAGAAGTTCTCAGTTCGCAAGTCTTCTAGCATTTAGGGGTCAGTCTAAGTAAGCCTTATGGACATCTGAATTTTATGCTGGGATGTTTCAGTATGTGCCTGCCAAGTTCAGATACTCCAGAGCATTCAGGAATTAGCAAAATAGCAAGATGGGAGGCTCCACGCTTCCTCAGGTCTCTGGAAAGCAAAGTTTCCGCTGTAACTGGCAGTGACACCATTTGTGGCTCAGACATTGTCCAGCAGCTATCAGAACTCAATCATATGTCATGAAGAGAATGCTAAGGCAATGTATTTATTCTTCTTCAGAGGAGTTGCAGGACACCCATATGGTGTTTTCTTTATGCTTTCAGAAAGCACTTACACCTGGACTGTGCCACTGGATTGGCTAAACGGTGCCACGGTGCACATTTTGGGCTGAAAACACCCATACTCTCTCACCAATTTAGTAAATGTCATGCATTGTTTTCTTTTTTCATAATGTCACTAGTTAGGTTTTTTTTTCCCTGTGAAAACTTATCCCCCATATGTTAGAAACAAAACTTTGTTTTTCATTACTTGTCTATTCCTGACTCTTCTCTCATTGCTCTTTGCAACACACATGGTAAAGTTTTCCCTTTGTTATACTTTATTGCTAGAGGACAGTCTTGAAAGAGACATTCTTTGAGCCGTTGAGCTTGCTGGAGCCAGGGTGTATTATTATTATCACCGCATGCAGAGAAGAAAATTACTTCTATTTGGAGAACAAGAAATACAGGTGTATAATTATAATACATCCCTGCTCACTCACCTACCTTTCCTGCAGAGCTGGGGGTGCAGTTTGCATCCTTTTCTGCTCTTTTCTTTTAAAAATTATTTGCCATTTGAAGATACCTGGGTTCCCTGTCACAGTCAGGCACAGAAATACGCACACAACTGTTGAGGAGGCTTATCTCCTCTGAATTTATGGGAATGGTAGACCTATGGAAGTTCTGGCCAGCCATATCATGGGAGCACAGATCCAAGTGAGGGGCTCCTATAGCATATTCTGAGAACAAGAATGGCACATAATACCTTTGCTTTTAACAGTGACCTTGCCATGCTTTGCAATGAAATCAATGATGTTAGCACAACTGTAATAATCAATTATGTTTGATTTCATCCTCTCTGTGTGTCTGATTTGTTGCTGAATTGATTTTCAGGGATGAACTATTGCCATTGCTCCTTTCTTTTTGCTGAGAAAAGAGGAAAAATGAAGCATTTGTTTTTCTTATGTCACAAGTTTGAAAGTTGTTTTTTTAGTAATTGTTATATATTCATATGCCATCTGTTTTCTGTTTTCTTTCATGACTTTAATTTCAGATCCTCGCAATGTATGCACTTGAGAAGTGGGATATAGAGAAAATGTTTACATACCCAAATAAAGGTTACCAGTCACATCTCTGTATGGCACTTAAAAGCAATAAGTTAATTCTACATATCTTAAAGATAGTTCTAATTTTTTAAGCTTCATCCATTCAACCAACTACATCTGCATTTCCTTCATCTTCTTAAATCAGGAAGTACCTCAGACTTTGATGATCCCAAATATATACTGGGAAAAGACCTTTTTATACGTTTATTCACCTCAGTATCTACTAGCAGTCACAGTAAGAAAAGAGCAATTGGATAAAATGGACCTTTGCTCTGAGCCACTATGGCCACTCTTATTTTATGATTTTTTTTTTAGTATTATTCTTCTTTCTGGCCAAATTTATTGAATGTGCTGCTTTCAACTGCCTTCCTGAGATGTTCTGCTCCAGCTCCATTGCCCCTCCTACTTGGTATTTATAAAACTCATATAGCTTCCTTCTAAACAAAGTTCTGTTTATGTTCCAGCCTTACCCCTTTTAGGATCTTTTCTTTTTTATTTGGGATTTTTAGGTACTACCAGAAAAGAAGTGTATTTCTGCTTTATCTTTACTAAGAGTTTTAAATAGTTAAGAGAAGGGCTTGGGTTTAAAGATGAACTCTTTAGATCTATCCAATTCAACTGCTTCTAAAGCATTCATTTTAACACAGATGTATATGCTAAGACAAGATGCAATTTACACTGATTGTTTTTATTGCCTAACTTGGCTTGGCTTTCTTAGTCACGTAAATTTACAACTGTTTATCACACAGTTTTACCAGAATGTCCTTATCTTTCTTGTTCGCCAAGAAGTACCTTTAAATGATAAAATCCTGTGGTTTGTGGATATTATGTGAATGATACGTTTGCAACAGAGGGTTATGTTAGCTGTAGAACAGAGAGCTAGCTATTTAGCTTAGGGGTTGTGTTGTTGAAGGTGAGAAAAAGGTGGTAGTCCTTGTGATTAGCCAAATTATTACTGCGTCAGAAGTTTCTGTTATTTACTGCCATGAAGGTCAGGAGTTTTGATCTGCAGTGCTTTTGTCACAGAATAAAAGTTTAAACATGTCAGCTGTAGTTTCAGACAGCCATGGGATGTTGGGTCCCAAACACATGAGTAGCAAATACAACATCCTGCTCTATGCTCCATCCTTCATTAAATGCTTTAGGAGTTAATGAAATCACATGCAAGATCTGGTATAACAGCACAGCTTGTTCTTATGGATTTATGTGCTAGAGAGAAGCAAACAAAATTATACTATCAGTGAATTATCTACCATTAGTTTGTCTAGAAGGCTCTTCACAAGCTGTTCTTTTCACTCTTGCTTGTTGCAATAATAAATTTTTTTTAATCTCTGACATTATTTCCTTTTTATGTGGTTCATGAACAAAACAGCTCAGAAAAAATCTTGCAAGGTTATCAGTTCTTTCTTTGCTTAGCCTGTAGTTCAGTTTTATCTTTTCCCAGAAAGATCAAACTTGTTGAGACTAGTTTGTTAATTCCCAGATGTAGGACAGCCTAATCCCTGAGGTTTGTGCAGGAATGTGCTAGTTCTCCATTCCCTTAATTCTTCTAATGAAAAATAAATGTATCCAGTGTCATCTTAGTGAAAACCAATGGCTGTTCTTTTCAGTCATCTATAAATGTTGAAAAAGAGACAACCCTCTACGAGATGAGCTCCTTGGAATACTTGCCATTTTTTTCCCACGTATTTGTGTGGTTCCTTGCTGCAGCATGGCTCTAGGCACAACCACAGTGTCAATACAGTTCATGTGTTGTTTTTCTTATTTAGTGTGTGCATGCAATTACATCGCCCTGCAGGTTAGGAACCAAAATACAGTGCACGTCAGCGATTTCAAATTGGTCCTGGACGTTTTGAAGAACAACAGCTGCTCGGCTGTTCAAAGAATACTGAGGAGCCCTTCAGGAGAAGGAAAACTAAATGGTTACAGCACATGATTGAGTTTGTCAAGCTATTTTTAATGCAAAACTGGAAACTGCTTTCTTCCTAATGTAAAATGGGTATCAGACTTCTGATCTAAATAAGAAAGGCCCAGCAAAGATTTAATTAAATGCTAACAGAATACTTTGGGGCTTCAGTGGTAGAAAGCAGTACAACTAAATATAAGTTAATTGCTAATTTTGTTAAATAAAGCTGCAAGATGTATAAAAATAATAAGCAAAAATAGATACTATCCTATTGTTTTCTTTTAAGTGTCATTGTCTATTACTAGAGGCTAGATCATTTTTGGAAGAAGTCTTAATAATGGAAATTCTTCTTAGTATGTCCAAAATCAAGAGGCGGTGTTGACTTTTACAACACTCAGAGGATATCAAGTTTATAAAACTCTATCTGGAGTCTTGGACTAGGCTTTTAAGATACTGCTTATTAATATAGAGAGATTAATACTAGGGATACTTTTTCTTAGGAAAAAATAGTTGGTATCTCTAGAAGTCAAAAGAAAAATAGGTCCTTTAGAAATAAAATATTTCAGACTATCTTGTCAGTTTGCCTTTTCTGTTTTAAATAATGGAAAGCTACTATTGCTTCATTACGCAGAAGTTGCCAGCAGTTCACAGTATATTTTAATTCCAACTTTGTTCTAAACCCCATTTTATCAGTTACTGGATATGAAACTTCCCATATTTAGTCTAAAATGAAAGATGTTACTTTTGGGAGGGGAGGGAATAGCTTCAAGCCAATTCATTTCAATCAGTTTTTAATTATTCTAGCATGATAAGTATTTCTGCCTGTAAGTATGTAAAAATCTTATAATTTGAAACAACTGGAACTAGCTTGGCTTGTGGCCTGATCTTGCAATTGCTTATGCACCAGATCTGTCTCACTACTTCTGTGGGACTGTTCACATGTGTTAGAATTATTGAGGTTGAGTTCTTCTTCTGTTATTCTGAAAGAAATCTCCTAAGGTACAAGCCAAGATTGTAGCCAACTGGCTTACTGTCTTTAAATATTTAAAATTAAAAATATTTTAAATTATCATATGTAGTTTTAGATGGGTTAGCCTTCAAACTGGCACAGTTTCCCTGTTATTATTTCTGTTCCAGCAGTACCTGGCAACATTTGCAAAGCTGCTGTGGTGTTTAGGTGCACAAAAAGCACTCAAAATGATGGGCTGTTCCCCAGAGAATTAACACTTCTTGTTATCTCACCAGTTTATGTTTTGTATCATGGAAGTTGGGCAGACCTCTGAAGGTGTCTAGTCCATCACCCTGCTGAAGTACAGCCAGTTTAGGTCAGATTGCTCCAGGCTTTGTCCTTGGAAATTCCAGTTTTGAATCTCCAAGGATAGAGACTTCATGACCTCTGGGCACCTGTTCTGCTGCTTCATCACCCTCGTGGTGAAAAAGCTTATCCCAATACTGGAATTTCTCGTGTTGCAGCTTGTGCCTCTTGTCTCTAGCCCTATTCCTGTGCACCTTCAGCAGAGTCTGGCTCCATCGTCTCCATTGCTGTAAACAGCAATTGGATCTCCCCTTAGGCTTGTATTCTTCAGGCTCAACAAGTCTGCTTCTCCCAGTCTCTTCTTGTATGTCCTGGTCTTCGGCCCCCTGACTGTCCTGATGGCCTTCCATTGTTGTGTGCTGTAGTACACCAGTGTCTTACTTGTGCCAGAGATGCCAAAACTAGATCCCAGGGTCCAATTTGGTCTAACAAATGCCACAGATTTCAAGGTGATCCAGAACATCATCCTGAAAGTGGCTGGGTAAGCCATAGCCTGCCCCACAAGCACTACAGCTAGGAACAGTTTGTATCATAGTTTTGCTCTCAGTTTTAGCCAGTGTAAACTGGTACTGCTGGTGAAAGGAGTTAATTGTTTTGTGTTGGCTTTCGGGGGTGGTGTGGGATTGGGGGTGGTGTTATTTTAACACAGATCTGCCTTGCGTTTCGTTTCCTGGCCATACAAATGGCTGTGCTGGCACAAGAGAATGGGCCACGTGGACAGGAGTGGAAGGCAAAAAAGCAGGACCATTTTTTTTCTGTAGCAGTGCTGGTTTGTGTCAACTCACTGTGACTGAACTCCACAGCCTAAAGAGACATGGAGAGTTAACTAAGATTAGTGAGGATTATGCCCAAGAACCTTCATATCAGTTAAATTAAAAGCTTCAGTTAAGTTTCTCTTCCACTTTTGCAAACAAAATTAAGAAAATTCTGTGTATATTAATTATATAATATCCATCCTAGGTTTATTCTGACAGCAGTTTTATGGAATGTCCTCTTGCTTTAATAGGTCCACTTCACTGGGGAGTTTTATGAGACTAACAGCAGAAAAATAAAATTCCTAATTTGCTGCTCTTTTGTACAGTACTATGGCAAATGTCCACATTGGTCTTTTAGTATTGTTATTTAATTTTTTCTTTACATAACCATTAGTTATTTCCTTCAATTGTACCACAGTTTGTTTTTTAAATAAGATTCTACTGAAGGGAGGAACTTAAAAACTCACCACAGTATTTAACATCAGTTGACATTTACCGCAATCTCTAATTATTGGCACAGAATCTGTCTGGCTTCTGCTGCTTTTATGGTTCTTCCAGCTTGTTCCAGTGTTTTTTAGTTTTACCATCCTGCTGTAGATGAGTTAGATGATAGTGGTTTCAAGCAGTTGAAGATCTCCTTTTATACAGACTCTGCCTGTTCAAAATAATTTTGTTTATTGGTATAAGCAGTGTAAAGATGTAAACAAAGATTCCCGCAAAACCTTTCACATATCAGTCTCTGAAAAATTCATTCACTACTCAAGCAAAAGACCCTGTTGACCTGGGACACAGCAAGCGCAAAGAGGGGTACAGCACTAGCGCTAAGCACACAGCATGTGTGTTTCATTAGGAAGAATATTGTATTTCAATTTACTATGCTCTTGAGCTTACAGAAGTGTAAATACCAGGTAAATAAACCCAAATTAGGTTTACTGTTCCTTTGCCAAAACCAAATCCACTTTTATCCTGGAGACTTTGCAACATAGGTAGAGTGTTTGGAATTATTGCCCCGCATGAACTACACTGGAAATTCAGTTAGCCAGTTTCAGTCAAGGATTTGTGTTGATCCGTTTTTATTCTCGGTAACATGATGTGCTAGGTTTTCTGAATACAGGAACGCATAGGTCCTGCTCCAGAGATCTTAAAATTCCTGAAGAGACACAGACTCTTTTGGCATTTGAATATTAGAGTATATATATATATATATGAAAATACTATTTATTATCTATGCTTAGTTACTCCAAAGCTGTTACTGGTGTATCGAATCCTTGCAAACATTGCAAGCAGATACATTCCAAAGGTTTTGTGAGATAACTTTTGAAACAAATTTTCTTAGTTGAAAATACTTCTGTAATTGTTTTAATTTGCTTAAATAGTTTGTAATGCAAAAGAAGTTTGAGCAGCATGGTGACATGCCAAAGAGAAAATTGGATAGCTTTAGTTGCCTTCTTATAATTTAAAGCTTACTATATTCTTGTCTGGGATCAGTGTGGTTAAAAAAGTAGTTTTAAATTGCCTGTACGTGTTAACCACACCTTGCCCCTGCAGTGCCCAAGCCTACCTACCAAGGCCTGCCGTGCCAGAGTCTGCCTGTAGCGCTCCGAGCAGCAACGCTTGAAACCATTTGTGCCTTTGCCTCCGCAGGGGCTGCAGAGCTTGGTCCCGTGCGTTTGAAAATTAAAACCACTAAGCACTCGTCTAGTGACACCATAAACGGCAGGGAGCGTGTTGGCAGGATCTGGCCCTTCGGAGCCTAAGGGTGACTGCTCCCTCCTGGGTCGGGCTGAAGCGCAGGAAATGACAGTGGCGAGGAGCAGCGGGCGCTGACTCACGGCTGGGGGCGGTTTACTTTGGGATGGCTGTAGTAGTTCCTGTCCCCAGCTGGCTGCCCTCCCTCCCTTTTTCTGCAGGCCTGTGCGTCGTGGAACAGTTGTTTAATCACGATAATTTACAGTCCATTCTGTCAAGAAGTATGTGCACGGAATTCAAGTTTCAGTACGGCGGGGGCAGGTAGTTTGGAATGTTTCAGCAGCTGGTTCCCAAGAAGCCGAGCTGCCCATGTAGCAGAGGTCAGGAAGTGTAGCTGGTGAATAGGTTCCAAAGTTTTCCACTGCAAATAAGCCCTAAGAGTGTGGAAGCTGTGCCCAGTTACTAGGCGGTTATCTGAAAATACTTCAGGCTGCGTTTTTCAGGATCCAGCAGCAGCCTTGCAGTGCAAGATAAAGTAGGAGTTCCCTCTTCTCGGGCAGGCAGGACAAGATTTAGTAAAGACAGCGAAATATAATATGCCTGTTTACTTACAATTGAAGGCATACTGCAGGAGTACTGCCTGCTAAACTGTTTCAGATAAAAAGCGCTGTGTTTTCTCTTCCCTTTCTTCCTGTTTCTTCCTTGCTCTCTTCCCTGCCAAAAGAAAAAGTACGTGACATTTGACAGTGCTATGCCATCAAGAAAATGTATGAAGTGGCAAAAAGGAGGCTTGATTCTGGAGTCTTCATTGCAGATTTTTGGGAAATTTTGCTCTTAGTTGGGTGGAACTAGATGCGATTAATTTTAAGAGCCAACTGGGAGAAGTTGACTTAAGGTCACCATCTGTTAGAAGAAGAGTTTATCTGTGTTTGTACAGAGCAAATACGGAAGAGCCTCGGTCTTGACAGAGGCCTATGGACATGGCCATAACACAAATATATGATAATCTTGTAACGGGCCTTTGCCCAAAGACGGCTTCGGATAACTTTTAGGTATCCTTTAAAATATATGTATTAAACAAAGTGGCCAAAGTTGAGTAATTATTTTTTTCCTTGAAGAGATTTTCCCTTGTGATTTCTCTGTAGCTGAACACTGAGAATTTAGAAAAGAATTTTAAAAGTTTCTCACTTAGGGATAAATAGCCCCCAACAATAGTGACTGAATTGCAATGTAGCATTTTTCACATTAGACCACAACGTGCTTTTACCAAGGCTGTGTTATTGTGTCCATTTCACAGATGAAGAAACTGAGGCATATGGGAGAAATGTGATTTTACTAAAAGGGTTGCATGCAAGGCAAGTCATAGAAGCTGGAACAGAACCCATGCCTTCTGTGTCTCTGCTGTCCGTTAGTCTGCTGTGCCTGAAGCATGCGCTGATTTCAAACAAGGAGCAAGGCATAGCTGAGTATCGGCGTAGGAAGTGGTTTCATGATCTTCCTATAATACACATTTTAAAAAGATATTAAATACTGTTTTCAAATGCAACTGTTGTCCAAAAATGAATGCTGTCAGATTATGATTTTCATTTGCGTGGGTTATTTTCCAGGCAGAAATTTTAACGGGCATCCCAGTTGGCAACCTTGAAGATGCTGAAAAGGTGGGACGCATGCTGTTAGAAAGAGGGTGTAAGCTCGTAATTGTTACTCTTGGAGCAGAAGGCTGCATGATGATATCAGTAGAAGAACCCATTCCAAAGCACGTTCCTGCTGGGAAGGTCAGGGCTGTGGACACTACGGTACGTTTTTGTGGTTTAACTGTCTTGCTTTGGAAAAGACTGCTTAAGCGCTAAGGGAAAGCAATGAGTAATCAGCCAAATCTTTGGGCACTAGCACAAAGGCTAATTTATGATGTGAAATTGATATCTTGCTTCCAGCCTCTCATATATTAAATGTCAGTTCACTTGAATTTTATAGTCTGTATTGTAGATGTGCTAGAATTGTTATACATACTGATAGTATCTTCATGTTCCTCCTCTACTGCAGTCAGTACCTGTCTCCGACTGTAATGTGTGATGCCAGTGGCTTGAGCTGCAGGCCTGTTTTTTCACCTTTGCCCAGTCAAATAATTCATCTTCTCCAGAACTCAAATGCTGTGGGAGAAAGGAGATACTACTGCCCTCGCAGTCTGAAACTGAATGTTTGGCTTTTCTGACACATGCATGAATTGCTTACCAAGTCTAGCAAAATATAGTGGGAAAAAACCCAAAAAGTTCCTGTTGCTTCATGACGACGATTTTACAATGATAGTTAAGGGATACTTGGTCAGAGGCCTTTTAGTCTTTGACATGAGGGTAGTTTTTTTTTTACTTCCTGCTCAGAATTAAATGCAGAAAGCATACACTAACAGACCACTAAATACAATATCCCTGGCAAAAAATAAAAACAGGACAGGCAATAGTTAAGATAGCATTGCTATGAAAACCTTACCACATTGCACATATGGGGCTATTTTGTGTTCCTAGTATTATCTGACATAAATCCAAAATAATTCCAGTGGAGTTACTGAGAGCAGAGCAGGTCACGTTGTATGTACTAACTATACATTTAAATGCCTGTTATAATAACGTCATATTACATATGTTCTGTTACAATAGTTCATTAAAATCCTGGAGATTTTACCATCTGGTGCATTCCATATCTGAATTGCATTAATAATAACTAGTTCTTGTAGCATGTTTTTTATCCATGGACCTCATACTGCTTCGCAAAGAAGGAAAGCAACTGCTTAAAAGATGAGGAAACAGAGGCACAGGGGACTGAAATTACCTAGCTCAGTGGCAGAGCTAGAAGTAAAGTCACTTCTAAAGCAGACGATCACTCACAGATTTGGACCTGTGATGGGCTGATGCTGTGGAAGGCTTTGTTTCACTGTTACATTTAACCCTTTTCAATTTAACTCTGTAACAGAGGTACGTTGGCTTTGTTTTCCTCCTTCACCCCTCTGTCATTTAGAAGCTTGACCTCGAGTTAGTGCTGACTTTGGACTGTTCTAAAGTTCTGGTTAAGGGAGGCATCACTGTACTGCGCATAAGGTACTTGGTAGGGGACTACGGACACTAAACTGCCTTTGCCTGCTTTTAGCCCAGAATTAGAAGTGAAAGGCAGAGGTCCCAAAGGTGCCCAGAAGCAGGATTTATTAGCTTGAGCGCAACACCTCGGGAGCCTGGCAGTACAGCTTCTTGCTCTGAGTTGGTAAATCCACTGTTGCTATCAAAGCTTATTGTCAGAGTTTTTCTCTACATCACACAGAAGTGATGAAGAAGAAACATGTGTGATCTCCTTCTTCAAAAGAAGCAGAAAATTGCTGCCAGATCAGCTATTGTTTGATATCTTAAGATATTTGCTGCTCTTGGGATAAAACAGCAATACTGAAACCACACATTGTGGCTGAAAAGTGCTTTTTATCTTGCCTAGCATTTCAGGGTTTCATGACTGCACTAATTCAATGCTCCTCTTTTTTTTTTTTTTTTTTTTTTAAATAAAAGCAATTTCTTTGAGTTTACTGAATCCTTGCCCTGCCTCCTTGTGGCCAACAGGTTATTGACTTTCACATAGCTGAGGATTTTCACAGTTAATTTTGTTAATCTACTTAAATACCAGTGGGTTGTTTTCAGTAAAACAGCTGTGCTCGGTTTACTCTTGCAGACTGAATGGAAAAAGATGTGTTGGCCTTCCATTATAAAAGTCTTACTGTGCTTAGCCTGATTATCACTTTGCCGGAAAGCGAGTGGTTTTAAAGCAACCCTTCCAAACACGAGGCAAAATAATGTCATCCTCAACTAACCTGGATAGTTCTAGTACTAAAATAAATACTAAACATCCTGGTAGGACATGTTACTCTCTTCAGATGCTCATCTGAAGTGGATCCTTCCCCAGGAGAATAAGCTCAAGCTGAAAGGTGGCTCAGCGAGTAGCCCCCTATCCACCGAGTATTCAGAGCTGTTCATGTGCATGCTCTTAGCCTGCCATTTAATACCGAACAGAAGTTGGTACATTAAACTGCCCTGACTTCAGCGTCTTGAGAAACCAGGTAGTAATTTTTTAAGCTGCCGTAATCCAGTCGCATCTAGTTAACATGCCTGTATCCATATTGACATTGTTGGGACCTGCAGGGGGTAAAGTTACTGCCAGACAATGAGTTAAATGATGTGTATAACCCATCACAGGGTTTGCAAAAGGTTACAGAGCCCTTATGAAAACAGTCTGTAATAAAGCAGAGTTTGCCGTTTATAACGTATAAGATGCAAAATGAGCTTCAAAGGCCTCTTCAGTGTAGAAATTTTCCCATGGCCACTACCGCTGTACAGAGCCCTCTCGGCAGCAGTGTGCCTTCAATCCTGCCACCTGGGCACTTGTGTTGGCCACAGCCATGGTGAAAATTGTTGGCGAGAAAATATTTGGGTATATACAGCCACAGGGGTTAAGAACTTGAGCTCCTTGTCCGAGGTGGTGTGCTCCCCATTCTCCATGTTCACAGGTTCATCAGAGGGACTAAGGGTTGATAGACTGTAGAGCCTGGCTCTGCTCCCTAGCCCTTGAGATGGTTAATCTAAGAGTTTATTGGCAGAACACTGGGAAAAGCTGGCTCCATCTCCTGCTCTGTGGTGGAACATGAATCTTCAAGATTGAAAATCTGGCATTTTTCACCCACACTAAATCAATACTATAAAGGGAAAAAAAAAAGGCTTGTTAATTATTTTTGTTTCGCACTAATTATCTTAATGTGGTCTTTACTAATGTATGCAATGCTTCCCATGACTGTTAGCAGAGCTCTGCATACACAGTCCAAAACATGTAGAGCACGAATAGTCATTCAGAGGGAAGTTTTGCAAGACATGGTATTGTAAAGCTCAAACATCTGTTTCTCCTGTTATAGCTAAATAGTGCAACAAGCTTTTGTTAAGAAAATAAACTTTCCCTTCATTTTACCAGTTTCTGCTAGCTATTTTCTCTATGTAAATTTTGAATAAAAATAAGTGAATTATTGAAAAATCATCCTTAAATTTTCTGTATGACGACAGAAAGAAAGATCTGATGAAGCCCACTGGCCGTATCAATTTGTATTTGAAGCAGATGACGTACGTAAGAGACATCTGACACATTAAAAAGTACTAATATGCAGATAATATAAGAAAGTTGTTATACATTGTAATCTATTTTCATTACTTTAAATAGTTGCTTTTAAATCTACTTGGCTACACAAAGTTAAATATATGCGTTTTCTTTATTTTTGGAAGAAGCTATTTCTACTTTAGGTGAAACTAGTACATGAAGCTGCATTAAAATAGCTGTGATGGATAATTATATAATTCCATTTATATGACACTTCTTCAGTCGGCAACAGAAGGTTTCATAAGCCATTCACAAATGTGATAAGCATTTTGTAGAAAACAATAATATCATATACACGCACTTTGGAGCTGCGTGCGCGTGAAGCGGTTTGCCGGCCGCTGAGGCAGAAGCGCAGCTGAGGTGGAGCAGAGCAGCTGCTGGTGAACACAGCTGTGGGACCTGACCCAACACCGTCAGGTCAGAACTGCACTTGAGGCAAAGTGGGTGATCTGTGTGATGAACCAAGCGATGAGCCTGGATCACGGCATCTGCTGCTGCAGAAGCCCTGAACACGCCGTCCGGGCAGAGAGACGCGCAGTCTGGTGACAGAGGAGGCCACGCCGTTGCCCGTATTAGAGAACGAAGCGCTGCTCTTTGTGCCCCTTCACCCTCGCTCTCCCCCTCTGCTTCTGACAATCACGCAAAGCGTAATTTACAGCACTATTTACATCTATTTACATTTACTAATTATATTCCGTTGAAACTGCCAAGAAAAATTTGTCAGAAGAATGTAATTACTCAAAGCTGGAATTTGGCCAGCAGTGAGATTAGTTCCCTTCCATTTTGCAGAGAAGCACTATGGGATCTTCCAGAGCCGAGTGCTTCAGGTGGCAGCTGGGGACCCAGCCAAGCCCCTGCAGTCCCGCCAGAGGCCTGCCGAGGGCTTGGTACGTGCAGGTGAGCTCTGTGGAGGCTGGCAGGCTCTCTGGAGCTCAAGGTTCCTTGGGGTCTGGGCTTTGGGGTCCATGCCAGGCCTCCTCTGGAGGTGGGACGGTCTGGTGGCCGGTGGCTAGGGCAGGCTGGAACAGGGCTGCTGGCTCCAGGGCTGCACCCCAGGGCTTTGGTTGCTCCTTGCAGCTGAAGATGGGGTGTCCAGTTTAGGATCCATGCTTTAAATCAGAGGGTTGGCACAGGCAGAACCTCTTCTATATGGGGGCTTAGGTGGAAAATGGGGTGCTTCTCTGACTCAGCAAGCCCAGAGCTGCCCCGCTGCCACCCCCCCCCATTTCCAGGTTGCAGCACAGAGGTCACTTTGGGAAGTACTCTAGGGTTAGTTTTTGTAACCTCTGCTTTGCTCCAGATCCCAGTTTGGATCAAGATGGAGTAACAACCACACGTGCTGGCATCAGTTAGGGTGAAGTTCTAATTTCCATCCCATCTGGTCTTGTAAATACATAGGACAGTTGCTCTGCTTAAGATCTTCTCATTAGCTTCTACTTGACCTCTGGGTTTACACGAGCCAGTGCTGTGCGCACAGAAGTCCTGCCTTAGCACACTCGCAATCAGGAGATCAGGCATCTGCATGTCTGGCTTAGGCACAGATGTGTCCTCTGGAAAGGCAAACGCTTGGGGACGCTTGGGCACGCGATATTCAAATGAAAATTTGGAATCACTTTTCACGATGGTGCCCCTAGTAATCGCAGCAAGTCCGTGCTCTCTCTTTTAAATCTCATGGAGAACCCGGAATGTTTGACTTCACAGTATTTCTAAGAAGCACCATTAAATTTCCTGTATAATTTCTTGTATTGCCAGCATTTTCCCTGTCTGGCTGTGCTTTTCGGACACAGAGAGTGCACAACCTGCTGAGGGAAGCTAGGGAGATCACAGGTTGAGTTGCCATGCTTATAAACAGGAAACCTGTTTATGAGACAGGATAAAATTCAACATTTAATCTACTCAGTTATGCCTGAAATGTGACAGGAGTGTGTGATTTATTCTATACAGTCCTTCTCTGTACGACATTCTCAGAGACAGATGATACATACTATTTGTCATAGCCATAAATGTTACCATTATTTTTTCATGTCAGTTCTGCAAGATGAAGGCTCATTGCTACAATATGAATTTGTCATCAGATGTTTTGTCTTCAAATCCTATTAAGTTTCCCTCTGATTTCTTACTGCAATACATTAGATCGGGCTCTTTTACTACGGGAGAGAATTAAAAAAGCTGTCTTTGAGCCGTAGAGCGCTCACTGAGCAGCTTTGTACTGAACTCTGAAGTTGTTACACAATCTTTATTTTAATAAAGCTTTGTACAAGTGTATAGCTATATAATTTTAGATATGTCACAGTATTCAGGCCTGTGCAGTAATTGTGGTCTAAAGAAGGCAGTGTGGGTTAGCGAGTTGAACAAAGGACTGAGTAAGAGCTCCAGCGCTCTGCAAAAGACTCACTGTAAATCCTTGGGAGAGTTACTTGTCTTCTTTATATCCCAATTTATCTATCCATAAATTGGAGCTGCTATTAATGTATTGTATATAAACCATGAGAAGTCTGTTAGAGATCAGAACAGAACCTGGGAGGCCTTTTTCCCAGGCTTGTCATATAACCTCAGGCCAGTTGTGCTTCTTTGGGGGCTTTGCAAACTCATTGAAGTTCTTCTGCTTGAAGTTGAGAGGTCTTGTCTGTAAAAACGTGGTTTACACTAAAATTCTCTGACTTAGCTGTATCTTCTGGTTTGGAAGAAGCCTGAGCCAGAGGAGTGAAGTGGACACTGAAATAAAGCCTTAGAATATAAATAAATCCAAAACAGTCCTCCTAATAACAGCAATTCTTTGTCTCCTGACTTTGTGGCCTAACGTCTGAGGCTCAAGGGGATATAAATACAACACTCTGTGCAGTGACTAATTACTCAAAATTCTGTGCATCAGCAGAAGTGGGACTTGTGGTTGACTCTAATATTATCAAATGCCTTTGCTATTTAATAATCTTGTAGCCGTACATTATTTAGCATGCCGTTTGCACAAAGAACAGTGATTTTATTTCAGCTATCTCTCAACAAAGTAAAAATGCAGCTGGTAGTAAATGAAGCATTTGGCAGACAATGTGTCTGATGTACAGTTCTCTAACTTGCTAAGAAGAGAAAAATGTTGCTGAGCGTTTAACCTGTTCCTACCCAAGGATGTAGCAAGAAGGAGTAAAGTGACCACAAAGGGCAAGGTCTTCTTTTTCTCTTCTTCATTTTCTTTCTCTTTTTCCTTTTCTTTCTTTCTTTTTCTTATTATCTTCCCTATTTTTTTCAAGGAAAGAGAAAAAGTTACTATCGGGCAAGCAGCTTATCTATGAGTGGGGTTTATTCACACACCAACACAGAGTAAATATGCCCAGGGCTCCCATTAACATCCCGCAAACCGACAGCATAATAGCTTCCTTTCTTCAACATGCAACCAAAATAGGTTAATAAATAAGTTTAGTTCCAGTCATAGCCCACTTTCTGACTTAGCCTTCTGCATTCCCTCTTTTATAAATATGGAATGCATTGAATTTTGGAACAGAAAAACCATGAGGAATAACTTAATCTGCCAGACACTCCAATCAGCAATCTGCACTGTAAATCTATTTAAAGCTGCATCTATTATGTTCTGAGGTTCAGCTGAACTGTGAAAGGGCACATGACCGAAATCACTGCATTCGGGTTGACTCACAGTTAAGTGTAGATGGGAATTGCTTGGCTCGTCACGAGTTGCTGCTGCTGCTTCAGGCCACCTAAAGACACCTGAGTGTTTGACGGCTTGGTCAGTGGCCTAAGGGTGTACAGGTACCCAGTGACAAGAGGGATGGCAAGAGTTGCATCCCTCTGCATTGGCAGTCAGCTGAGAAAAGGTGGAGCAAACTGGATACACCCTCTTCCCCCTTTGAAGGCAGAAAGTTGTGTTATCCCCATTTTACAGATAGGAACAACGGAACAATAATGTCAGCCATCAGGTGCTCTGAAGCGCCAGCTAAAAACGTCCTTGCTCCGAGTTAGACAGGGAGTTGGGGTGATGGAGCCAACAATGAAGCACAGGCGTGTATTGTCCCATGCTACTCCCTTAACTTTTAGACAACATTGTCATGGAAGGAAACACTGTTTATCTGCCTAGTAACTGTCTATTTTAATCTGTAAGAACAAACAATGTAAACAAAATGAGCAAACAGAAGCAGGCTTGTACAGAACAATTTGCAGCCTTGTTTTCCAGTGGAAGATTCCACAGACCACCCAGGCTTTGCTCTAGTCCTTTTCTCAACCATGGAGCATCTAATTAAATCCCTCTCCATTCCTGACTCTCAGTGGAAGAGAGCCTACAGTCCTGTACGGTTTCTTTCCAGATGGAAATGCATAATTTAACAGAGATACAAATGACAGGGAGAAGTGGGCCCAAAGCAGTATTAGCATTCGCCACAAATTGCATTAAATTACAAGGGGGTACTTAATGAAGATGTATAATAAAATGAAGATTAAAACCAATATTTAGTTTTCTAACTCCCTTCTCAGCTTGCAGACTGCCAGGCAACAAACCTCATAGCAATACTGAATTTCTGTCTCAGTTACTTTAGTGATACCAAGAATTGTTTGGGTTTGCTACATGCCATCAGTATCAGGTCATGACATTTTGCCCCATTGCATCCTGCAGCTTTGTTCCATATACATGTATATATATATATACACGTAAAATTGCTAAGCACCTTAGGTTATTTACTACTGCGGTACTCACAGCACAAGGTAAAGTGCGGTTCTTAGCACTGTTTTGTAGGTGAGGAACAAAGGCACACAAGGACTGGCTTGTCAGTGGCCAGTGAACCTGCTTCCCTTGATAAAACCATGACTTCTTCTCTAGGCTTCTCTTCAAAGAGAATTAGGACTAGAGAAAAGGTTTTGTCAGGATATCAGCTGTCTCGTTTCCAGAACCGAACATCATTGTAGATGTCCACGTAAAAGAGAAAGTACATGGCAGTGCAGAGCTGCTTTGCATTGGATGCTTCGTGAAGAGGCTGTAAGAGGTTTGTGGAATCGCACTCCGAGGACAGGTGCTTTGCCTCCACTACTGTCATACTGACAAATATTCCACTTTGGAAGTTAACCCACTGGATTGGTCTGGACCGAAAAAAAGTAGGGATGCTGACAGCATTTATGCACCAAATCAAATGTTCTGTTTGGGGGCCAGAACACGTGAAGGATACAGCGTCCAGCATCTGGGCCTGAGCGTACATTCTGATGTGGTCTAGGGAAGCTGCGTTCAGAAGTATCTCGAAGCTATCTTTGTGCCATCTCACTTCTGGGACGCTTTAGTAAATGAAACAATGGTATGATCTGTACAGGTTGAGAGCAGAGTAGGAGGTAACCCTTTTATTGCTTCTTTGCTGCTCTTGGGCTAACAATGGCTTGCAAGGCGAGTCAGAATCATTGCAGCAGAGCGTGCCGCATCCCTTTCCTTGAATTGCTGTCATCCCCTTGACTTTGTGATGGAGCCAGCACAGGGTCTCCTCCAGGAGGATGTTCATTCCGTGCACGCACACGAGACGGTGTCAGTGGTAATGGTGCATAGCACTCCGGGATATCCAAGTTGCACAAAGGATGGAGAGGAAGGAAAACCAACTGTGCACAGCCATCCTTTCTAATTAAATTCCTGCAGTTAAAAATAGCTACTGGAAGCTGGCGCTTCTGGCACATCCAGAGCGTCACCTTCCCAAGTATCTTTTTCTGGCCTGAGCTGTAGGAAGTTGAAAATGTGATCTGCTGTGTAATAGTGCAGCGTATTCTTGGCCAAACTCCTCATCGTTTTTTACCTCTTGCATTTGGTTAGCTTACAAATGTCACAAGCCTCCTTTTCTTCTTTAAAGTTCATCTCTGCAGAACCAGGTACCATCCCGGCTATGGTGGAACGTAGCCTGTTCTCCTCGGTTTGTTCACATTGGTTCTGGCTGTGGCGAGACAGAAACCAGCAAACCTGGCTCCCAGGCCCCTTGCCGACGTAGATACCCAGAAATGCCTATTGCAGTAATGTTGATACTGAGCTAAGACCCAACGGAGTTTTCATTTGGTCACTACAGAAACCAGAAAGGTTGGTTTGCGTTGGATCGGTGATATTGCATAATTAGGTTTTCAAAAGAACAAGAACAGAGAAACGAGAATAGTTAGGAAATCAGGCTTCTTGCTTTTGCAAATTCTAACCACAGAAAATGCCGTAAGTTGTATTTCTTATCAAGAATAAAGGAGTTCATCTTTAGTAGCCTTTCCCATGAACAGAAGGTATTTTATAGCTTCAGCTAGACAAATGGAAGGAAGCTAAACCCGTAAGGTTTGGTGATTGATGGCAGTAACCTATAGGAGCGTCTTTAATGGCCAGTTTGCAGTCGAGCGTAATGATTTTGTCACTTTTCTCAGGGTTTTGGTTTACGTCTGTGTGTGTAGAGATAGATATCCAGGTGTAAAACCCGCTACTCTGCAACAGCTCAGCCGCTGAAAAGCAGGTTCCCAAATTCTGGCAGCGATGTTTGTCAGCTGCCCAAATGGCCATAAGTGAGTATTGTGTTTATTCTTTTCAAAGCACAAATAGACACAGAAATGCAGGGAAAGGGTAAGGAAGGTCTCTGGAAGCTTGTCTCTCGTTACTGGTGACTGCTACTGAAATCATTAAGCAGGCAGTAGTTTGTTGCAAAGGTGCGTTTTATAGGGAGCCCCTTTCTGTCGGAAGTAGTGCCGCGGCGCTCACCCCCTGCTGCAGACCACGAGTGAGACACCGGAGCCCTGTGTCCTGCACACCTGCCCCACGGGTTACGGACACCAGATAGCAGAGAACAGCATCGTAGAGCAGAGCAGCAGTTGGGGCTTGCAGATCACATCTTGCTGAACTCAGAGGAGCTACAACCCGAATACTCATCAAAACGATTAGACAAACTCCGTAGGAAAAAGCGTGCAGGGAGCTGGCAAACAGACAATGCTAGAGTGAGCTCAGACAAAAAAAAAACCTCCTGAAGTTTGGTGGGTTTTTTTTCCCTCCAGGATATGTAGTTCAGAGGCAGGCGGGAGCAGTGGCCAGCCAACAAAGGCTAGATACTGTGGTTTTGAAAGAGGCACTCGAGCATATGGAGCTTTCGTGCAAAAAAAAAGAATAGTTTTTTGATCAATTCCAGGCGAGATGGCAGTTGTGTCATTCTGAGTGCATCTCCTCAGATTAGTTGGGATCACTAAGAGTCTTTTGGCATTTTCAGTCCGAGAGAAAAGCAGCACATGTGGCTAGTGAAATATCCCAGCAGGGAGATTTCCCCCGTCTGACTTGGCTGTTAGATGATGGGGTCCTGAAGCCATGTCAGCCCCCGACGTGATAGCGGGTGACACAGTCGGCGACAGTTTGGCCAGTTCTTTCCTGGCTGGGGGGCTCATTGTGTGGAAGGGAAACCCGCTGCCGGTGCTTGCAGTGTACTATCTGAGTATCGTGATGTATGCTGCGCAGGGCTTCAGCTCCAGTTTCTTTTGTTCATTAAATGAAATTTGTGAATTAACACATAAGCGTGAGCTTCGCTAGGAAGAAATTCCAAGTCGGCATGAGTGTGACATGAATAATGAAGGGAGTGAAGTACTTCTCAAGGAAGTGAGATAAGTCAAGCTTTTGATTAGAGTAGGAGAGTAGCTGCGTGTTGTTGAGGCTTGATAAACCAGTTTGAGAAGTACAAATCCACCTTCTGAGGAACTGCTATATTTAGGGCTGAGCTTCAGCCACGGCTGATTCCGTGCAAATTCAACCTTTGGGAAAGGTAGACGCAGCTCCTGCAGCATGTGCAACTGGAAGTCCGTCTGTCTTCTGTTAGCGGCGATGTCTGCGTGCTTCCCTGTTGTTGACAGGGAAGGTACACGCGCTGTTCTTTGCAAGAATGCCACTGGGGAGTTTTGTATGGAGCCGGAGTGCAATGGGAGTTTTCCAGTACTGTGTGTTGGATGTCGTAAGCTTTCTGTACGCATTCCAGAAAAAAAAAACCACCCTGTGCGGAGGGTTTCCTCTGCTGGTTTGGAGTTTCTCTGTGAGGTGTGAACTTTCAGATCAAATGATCATAGATCAAGTGTGAAACCAGGGAAGAAGCAGGTACCAAGGCAAAAGCTACCCGAAGTTTAAACTGGAAATTTACACAGAAGTGTATCCTAAATTGAAATATTCCTTGCCAAAATATCACCCTGGTAGCACAGAACCCAGAGTCGTGGTGAATTATTTGGTTGACGGGAATCTCACAGGTTCAGCAACACGGATCCCTTGTTTTCGGAAAGGCGTATGGAGTTCCTGGTTCAGCGCTCTTACTCCATTGTGTAAGAAAGAAATAAATTCGTCACCTCTCATTAATGCGATCTGGAGTTGAAAGGAGTTTATATGAGCCTCATCACAGTGAATTGTTTCGATGATTCAGAAAACAGAGTGCTCCCTGTGGGTGAATATGTAGTTGGCTTTCTGGGCTGAGTCTGTAACAGGGAGTAACTTTCTTCCCCGGTGCTGAGTGGCATACGGGCATATTATTACCCGGCAGAACGCAGCTTCCCGTGCTCCCTCCCAGATTTCGGCAGCGTGCACTAAGAGAAAGCCTCACCTCACGGACACCTTGCGGCATTTCTCTTGTGAACGGCACAGGGGAAACCTCCCCTGTTCTGAACCTGACTGAGAGTCTGGCAGAGCTGTGGGCAACTCGTGGAGGTCCACTTACTAATTTTGGATACCCCAGGTTTGGGGTTCCCAAGCTGTGCCTCACTTTCGAAGGGTGGGTGGCTCACGTGACTCCCGCTAAAGTCCGTGCGGGAGCGGGAGCTCTGGGTTCAGCCCACAGATGTCTCAAAGTGGGTGTTCTTGACGTCTCCTTGATCTTAGGTTGGGTTCATTTCCCGTCATGTGAAATGAGAGCACCACTACCTGCCTTCAAAGCAGATGCTGTGGAGGGGCTTTGAAATGTAAAGCAAGACTGTTTGATATTGCCAGATCTCTAGATACTTTCAGCTGTGCTTTTTAGATGACATACAACTGAAGAATTGCAGAGTTGTGAATGTTGTATGTTTTATTTCCAACACTCACCACAAACCAGATAACTTTTCAGGGGAATTCATGCATCTGTAATGCTCGTCGCCGATCTTTTTAGAAACAGTGACTAACTTAATGCAGGAGGATGTTTCAGAAAGGGGAAAAAAAAAATGCTTGCAGGAGGCCTCGTATCGAGATTAATCTCTCAGGAATGCAGGGGGTTAACGGTCAGGCTGATTAATCACTGTTAATGAACCATCAGGAAATCTGTCAGGAAGTGGGTAAAAATTCCTGATGGCTGATGTGAAGCATTGTGTGGTGTGCTTTGGTTTTGATGTTTCCCAACCCGTAGTCTGCAGTGGGTGTATCTTAGTTACCTCTCGCTTCTCAAGACGTGTGAAGGACCAGAGGACATGCTGCCCTTCTTCAGCCTGAGTAAGCGAGCAAGAAATTTTCCCCATCCACGGCCGTGCATCCAACGTAAACGCAAGGAAGTTGGGGATTGCTCCTTCCCACGGCTTCCCAGAACAGTCTGGAAAAGATACAGAACGGATGTGCTATCGTTCCCTCATTCCTCCGGTCTGAGCCCACGGGGTCCAGGGGGGAGAGTGGAACAGGCAGCTTTCCCTGCGTGAGTGAGGAGCCAGAGTATGAGGACTTGGATACACAACTGAGTTAATGAGTTGCCCGGTGTTGACCGAGGGTGAGGTTTTGCAGTTGGCTTAAGCTGATCCAAGGTCTTGCTGCTGCTGGAAGGAGTGCGTCTAACCCCATTCTCCTTTGCCATGGACTAGCTACCGCGTGGTGGTACAGCAGCTTGCTGCTCTGGGTGGAAACTGCTGTTTCTCGGTCAGTGTTGGCTGGCTGAGCCTTCAGACGGCTCAGAGAACCGATCTGCCTCCCTGCCCGGGCGCAGGAGTGCTAGATCTGACGTAGGGGAGGGCGTGGGAACATGAGGCAGGGATAAAAACATGAGTGGGGACTGAGCCTTTCAGCGAGAACATAACCATGGATTGGCTTCAGCCGGTTATGAAACTGCAGTCTGAATCACTGGGATTAAGAGTGCTCTGTCAACCTACAGGGAATGCAAATTCAGATGTGTGAGCTTGCACCTCCCTCCCGCCGCTGTTAAGCGGTGGCTGAGTACAGCCATCCCGCGCGTGGCTGGGAGAAGGAGCGTACGGGGGGCAGCAGCACAGCAGTTCCCCGTGACTTGGTCTGGAGCGCGCAGACCACATCAGGCAGCGTCCCTGTGAGCTTGGGGAAGGCAGTGGGAAAGAACAGACCAGGCAAGCACCGCTACCATGGATTCTCTCTCCCTATTTTCCTTCGGCTGAGGGTAACGTGCTCTAGCTTGCCTTTGTAACAAGGCTGCAGAAACGCTCAGTTACCAGAGCACAGACTGCGCGCAGGAACGCAGTTGTGGTTCCACACCCTAAAGGTCTGGGCCACTGTGGCTTCTCCTGGTACTTCTCCTTTATCTTCAACCCAAGTAGCTTCGCAGTGCTCTCCACTCTGCACCAAAAGCGTGACTTAGGCCTCAGAAGGCGAGCCCTGCTATTTGCTACTGCAAAATTTGCTAGTTCCTCAAAACTTCATGCATACATACGGGAATGTCTTAGTGTTAGGGGAAAATCTCTTTGTAACTGTCAAATATTTCAGGTTTTAGGGATGTGTGACCAAAGGTCTGCTCCTGTAAGCACAGCCGTGCAGAGCCCCGCCAGTATCTGTAGGGTGCCCTGCAAGGTTTCCCATCCTTCCACGCAGGATCAGCAGCGCAGACACCGTGGGAGGGGTCACCCTTGTTGGGCCTTGATCTTAGGAAATACAGTTCGAAGATAGTCAGGTTTGTTTAATTTCAGGAGAGTTTCAAGTTAGTGGTGTTGGTTTAATGTAAAGACTGTCTAAATTCAAACTGCCAAATATCTCTCTGCTGAAACATAAGGAAAAAGGCGGGGGGGGGGGGGGGGGGGGGGAGAGGAGAATATTAAACCCCTAAAAACAAAATAAAAAAGCATTGCACAGGCAAATAAATGCAAAAGTAAAAAAGAACAACCAAACCCTGCTAGTCAGATTTCCAGAAATAAATCCTTCTCCATCACACAGAGGATAAACATGGGCTTTCGGGGAGAAGGAAATGATAAAAAATAAAGACAAAAAAAAGAAGCTGGATAACTGATTCAGCCGCTGTTACCAAGGGACATTTTACTCCCTGAGCATTTCAGCTGAAATTATCTCTTCGCTGAGACGCAGACCCTCTTGGCACAAGAGCGTCTGAATATATCCCGCAGGCTGGAGACGTTTCTCCCGTTCCACTGGTAACCTTTCATCAGAGCACAGCCCAGGGATTCTCGTAGGGAGACACAGGCTTTCCCCACAAATGAGGAACGGATGGTGAGCGTCTTCGCTGAGAGCCGTGTTAGCGTTACGTCGGGCTAACCTGTAGCGCGGGTACAGCGTAGGCAGGCGTACGGCAGGGAACGTCGGGCGGACGCGACACAGAGCGGTAACATCCTTAGCATAATGCGGGATCACGCGGTTATGGAGTGCTGTAAATACAGCAGGAATTCTCCAAGGCCCAATTCCTTCGACAGAGCTGGGCATCTCTGCACTGCCGTGCATTCCGACTGCACCACATCAGCGTAATCTCGGGCTTCGTTGGGGCGTGCAGCGCGGTGAACGCTCCCAGGAGACATCAGCATCGTTGCGAGCAGCATCCCTGAGTCTACATACAAGGCAGTTTTTGACAGCTTTCGGATTGGCGTTTCGATTTGTTCGCTAAACGAAGAACTCATCGTTACAGGCGTGCCTCACGTTTCCGCTCCGCAGCACATCATTCCTTTCAGGACTCGGTAACGTGCGCCTGCGGTGTATTTAATGGAAGGAATCCGGGTAATACCTGTAGCGCACACGGACCGCGCCTTCTTGGAAAATCACCCGGGGAGGTTCTGTGAGGTTCAGTATCACCAGGCTTCGGGAGCCAGAGCCCCCTCCCCTGCCGTTACTCTTGCCCCAGAGGACGGGCTGGTGGGGGGAAGGCTGGGGACAAGGATTCCCTGGAGCAAGGCAGTGCAAGTGCTGCAACGCCGTGAACTGTAGCTTTCGGCCTCTCGGCCCCCACGTTTTCTTGGTGAACAAGCCATCTTATTGTACAAGTGACATGCACCCCATTAACCTCCACGCCGTTGACTGAAGAACGCTTTACTTGCTGGAAAGACCGTTGAACGACGTAGTTTTCCCCTTACGAAGCGCTTTCCTTAAAAAGCTGCTCAGGGCAGCATCGTATAAAGATAGTTACGCCGGAGTTGTGAACCGGCTTCTGACAAATCAGGACTAACAAAAGCGAAGGTATAAATAGAAGTGTTTTTGTGGGTTTTCTCTTCTCTAGAGGCACAGAATCTCAGTCAGTGCTGGATTGTAACAAACAAAAATGCCCTTTTCCAGGCACACAGGAAAACAAGGACCTTCCAGGCTAGTGACACAGAATATAAATAGGTTTTCAAAACTGCTTCAAAACCGTAGAACTTAGTCAAAACCGTAACATTTGCATTTTAGAATGAGCCACGCCGCATCAGACAATTTTTTTTTGATCCGGTTCTTTATTTTATTTCATACAAATTAGCATCTGCTGCCATAGAGAAAGGTCAAACTAGTTGTATTTTTATAATTATGGAATGAATTGTCTCCAGGCCCTCAAGGATTTGAGGATTATCTCACAGTCTGCAATGTATTAGGATTCCTGGAAGAGAGATGTTGAAGAATGTAAAATATTACATATTCTGTGTTTATATTTTGTCAGAGTAAGTGCACCTTACTGGCCATTTTCAAAAGTCATTCCTTTTGCTAAGCAGGTTTATTTTCTTATAGCAGGTTTTGAAACAGCTAAATGTAAAGCCTGTATGTGCTATTCTAGAGCCTGGATAATCTTATTTTTACTCTGAGCCTGTTCCTTCTTCGGCTCTACGCTGACCTTTTCTCAAGCTACCAAACCCAGTGTAGCTTAATCCACAATACCGAAGAGGGGAGGTCTGTTTCTGTCAGACGAAAATAGTTGTGATTGCAGTTACCCTTCCAGCAGAATCAGATCTGCTGTTGCTCTTTCAGTCACGTTTGACCAGCCGCGTCTGCAGGGGCCAGAAGCGAGGTCGAACAGCGCATCTCCATAATCAGCCTGCCGCCTGCCGCTCTTCGCAGTGTAGGAGCTCCTAGATTGCAAACACCCCACACACAAAACGTTTACTTACCGACGACGGGAGTTACGAGACCCTTGGGCTCTGCCGTAGCTGAGCTTCAGGGATACTGATGGCTTCAGTCTATGTATGGGAAGTAAGGATTTCGCCAAAGTTTACTGGCATCAAATCCTTCTGTGTATTCTCCAGTCACCCCATAAGCTTTTCCACCCTAGTCTGCTCTTCACCCCCTTTTCCACCTTTGTAGTCATTTAACGTCATTCAGCCTCGCCAAAAGGGAGATCCGCGGCCATCTCACAACCTCAGAGCATCACCCACCGTGAGGAGAGGCACGGGAACGCCGTGGGGAGAACTTAACGCTCCATCTAGCCGTTACCCAGACTAAGACCTGGGCGGCGCGCGGTTAGTCTGGTTTTGCTCCAGCAGCAAAGAGCGCGGCAATTGTTTGGGGCAGTGTTTAGTTCCCTCCGTTAAAAACAAGATCAAAAAGACGGCATTCAGCTCCGTGCTGCTGCCAACTAACCGTTTGTGCCGTTTGACACCAGGTACTCTGAGCATTCCTCACTAAGAGAATATTTGGCCGCTGCCGTTGCCCGCTGATGGCTGTGTGAGAAACGGTTGGCGTACAAATGCCGCGCTCTCCCTGCTAGAGCTGCAGCGTAACACATCTGCTTGCTGAAATTCTACTTCTGTCCCTAACAGCAGCGCCAAAATAGCTTTAATAATTAATCACGCACCGATTAGATTATAACCTCAGAGATGGGCCGGAGATTTTTGTATTATGCCTCAGACAAAAGACACTGGCAATGCTTAACTAGCAGTCACCTGCTCCCGCCCCACCTGCCATTGTGGGACCACAAGGGAGACAAAGGCCCGACAGAAGTTGATAAAAACCTTCCCCTGCCCCTGGTAGGTTCAGGACTCAGGACTGTTGAAGCAGGTGCCGCCACAGCTGCACGCCGGCCGCCTCTTCGCTGAGTAACCCCACCCCCCCGTCGCACCCCCGGTGAAGGCGAGGGAAGACGGCGGCGTCCAAACCTCAGGCTGAGCGGGAGTTCAGCTGGGAGTGTGCTGACTGGGAACACCAGTGCAAACAGCTGCACGGAAGGGCTGGGCAAGGAGAGGCGAGGCACAGCGTGGGCCGTATCCTGCGCTCACCCCTTTCGGGGTTCCCTTGCAGTTGCCACGCTGCTCTGCCCCCGTCAGCCGCTGGCAGCCTTACCAACGGATTTCGGTGGGCAGGGTGGTTTTTTTGCCGGAATGGTATCATGTGCAGCTGATTTTAGGGTAAGTGGGAGTTTAACACTGAGAACCCCTGGAATTCAAAATGGGAAAATTACTTCCTAGCCTGAACTTCCAGTTAGAACTTTTACTCAGCTATCTCAACTAACTTTTCCAGGCCCTTTGCTCTGGTCCCGTGACTCCGGGGGCATATTTATGACAGCTACAGAGGCAAAACCCCTCAGGGGACACAGCCCATGTGCCGGTTCTTGGAGGAAACAGGGTATCACCAGTGCGTCCAGAGTAATGCTCTTCCTGGTATAAAAGCACGATTTGAGAAAGGGGATCTCGGGACCAGTTTTACGGTACCAACCAGAACTGCTGGCAGTCTGGCATTAGAAATCAAGCCACTTTTAGGGGAGGAGGGACACGGCGGAATGCAGCGCGCAAATCGAGTTAAGAACTACTGCGCTCGCCAGTTGTTGGGGACATATAGAGCACCGAGCGTGGCAAGCCAAGTTACACAGCGCCCAGGAGGCAGGGCGCATTCCCTGCTGCCTGGAGCAGAGCTAGTGGCATCTGGGCTAGAGGGCCAGCGGAAGCCAGGGCACGGCCAGCGCCCCTGCGGGAAGGCTTATCCCCATCTGCCGAGGGCTCGCGTGGGGCGGGCAGCTCTCCTGGGGACGCGGCCTGGGACGGGTGGCTCCAGGGGAATGTCACTGCCCTCCACCCCCACGGCCAAACTCGGAGCTTGCCCCAGGAGGAAGAGCCGTTTATGTGAGCGAGCTTCATTAGTGGGAGCGTTTTAATGAGCAAGTTCTGGAAGCATCAGAATGTATCGTTCTGCAACTACGAATTTAGACACCACAAGCCACATGGCTTATTTTTTTTCCCCTTTTCTCTGTCCCTTCTCCCACTGCCCTTTATGAAAAACAGAAGTTAAAGGAGAGCAGAATAGCTTTAATGAAACACTCAGGTTGAGAAATCAGAATCGCACACTCCAACAACAGGAAGTTTCAACAGCAGCGGCTGTTAACAACGCGCTGCCGACCTGCAGCGCCCCCGCGTTTCTTTTCAAGCCGCGTTCTGCGCGTACCTTGAATCACAGAGGGCGCAAAGGTGGTGCCGTGGCGTTGGTTTAACGCGGCAGAATTTCCTAGGCAGGGAAAAGTGAATTGAATTCAACCCCTGAACAATTTCCTGACTCTTGCAATTGGTGCCGCAACTTTTGCCTTTCCAGTAAACACATCCGAACCGTTTCC
Source organism: Rhynochetos jubatus (assembly GCA_027574665.1). Taxonomy (NCBI): domain Eukaryota; kingdom Metazoa; phylum Chordata; class Aves; order Eurypygiformes; family Rhynochetidae; genus Rhynochetos; species Rhynochetos jubatus. The sequence continues at coordinate 31,281,870 of CM050650.1, forward strand.
CCGTCCTCAGACCTGTTTGTTTTTCTATTCCAGGGAGCTGGAGACAGTTTTGTGGGAGCACTGGCCTTCTACCTGGCTTACTATCCCAAGTTACCCGTGGAGGAAATGATCAGGAAATCTAACTGCGTCGCATCAGTGAGCGTCCAGGCATCAGGGACGCAATCTTCATATCCTTACCGGAAGGACTTGCCTCGGGACCTTTTCTAGCTGACATTGTCTAGCTCAAGGTACTGATTTTATCTTATCCCAGACAGCGGCACCGAGGCTCTCCCCTGCTGCCTGGAAAGACCAGGGAAGTCTCTTTGCTTCCTATTAGAGGAATCCTGTTAGTGCCTGTTCTGCAACGGTACGGTGGGGCGGGGGGAACCTTTCCAACAGCACGGCAGGTCGCTCCGGCCCCACGCCTCGCCGCTGGCCTCGTGGCCGTCCCACACGACGCGCTGTGCTGAACCGCCCGAAGTTCACAGCGAAACGCCTGGAGGGCACCGGGCTCCTGGCAGTAATCTCACTTGATTGCCGTGTCAGACCCTCTCCCGTGCCGTGCCAGCGCGCGAAGCAGAGCGTTAGCGCTGAGCCTGCAGCTTGTCCTCGGCTGCGGGGGCCGAGGCCAGCGGCTGGCTTGTCGCAAAGCGCCGTAGAGCCAGCCCTGGCCCCTCTGTTCCCACGGGCTGCGGCACTGCGCCCTGCCGCTCTCCCGGCCTGCGGAATGTCCCCCGAACTGGAAAGAGGAGGAGTGCTGCTCAGGTAGACTTTGAAAAACGTTTCTAGCCCACGCTGCTCTGAACATCAGTGAGCTAATTAAAGAAAAATTTCCAAAACCACCAGCAAACTGCTTTGGCTGGCTGCTTTCTTCACGCTTGACAAAAACCCGGGAGCGAAAAACCCATCCTGCTTACCTGACTGAAAACAGTATCGCCCCTTTGGCCGTGGCCACGGCTTATTCAAAAGCTCCTCTTATTTCACCAGGTTCCCGTTGCTTCTGCCTTGCCTAGGAAGGAGCTGGTGCAACGCCACCCCTCCAAGGAACACCACCAATTCGTGGTCACTACTGTCGCAGCTGCGGCGGGTAGGTTAGAAAAACTTGCAATCCTGCCATTGAATTCCTGCTGTGGAAAATGTTCATTTTTATTGCCTTATAAAACAATGGTTCCTTTGAAGATTACGGCCTCTTTCACAATGGAAAACACAGACAATGGGATTTGCTATTTAATTTTTTTTAATTGAGTACTGTAAAAATAACTCAAAAGATAAATAAATGTTACTGTGATGATCTATGTCCAGACATTAAGAATTTTCTCTCTCTACATTGTTTTATTCACAATGGCCTTCAAATCACAGGAGACGGTGATCCCAGTTCATTTCCTCCCTTTTCAGCCCATGGATTTCTGAATCAGCGTTCACCCCGTCCTCCCCCCAGACCATCCTATCCTCCTGCATAAACCAAGTCCAGGCATTGTTCATATCGAGCGGATTTTTCTCTTCTCTGTGAAGAGGACACGTTGTTTCGCTACAGGGAAAGAAAAAGAAGCCGTTAAGAAGCCTGAAGCGTTAAAATCCAATGCAACGAGCCTACAACCCTTTCTCCTGGCTGCCTCAAGGAGTGCGGAGCAACCGCCTGGCACCAGCGCTGCAGTGAACCAGCTCTTCGAGGAGTTGGGTGGCACTTTCACTTTCCCACATGTCATTCTGAGTCCCTAAGAGGTCGGTTTTACCCCTGCGAAGATAAGTATCAGGAGCTGAATGGCTGAAAACATTCCACAGCTGCTCCGTGTGACTATTCTGAGCCACAGCTGCTTCGTGCACAGACAAAAATAGGTTCTTCGCTGCTTTCTACTGCTCCGCAACTTCGGAGCCCAGACAACGACAGAGGACGGGCGGGATGTAGTCGGTCGCACAGTTAGTTAGCCGAGCGTCCCGCGGATCTCTGGATGAGGCGCCGACTGACCCTGCCTCCAACACCTGATGCAGACGTTGGCAAAGTCAGTTCAGCCGCAGGTTGAGCTCGCTCCACGCGTGACTAAAAAAACCCCAAACAATTCAGACATAAACGGAAGCAAAGCTTCACAGCGCCCTTTGAAAAGCACCACGGTTCCGACGGAACTTCGCCATCTGAGTTCCTTTGAAAGCTATGCAAGAGCAAGCCACACAGTAACAAAATCTCTTCTTCTTCCACATGAAAGTTTTGCTTTAAGAAACACCGCCCCTTAGTAACACGTTCCCTTGCTGTCGTTAGGGGGTAGTGAAACTTGGGCACGGCTGCCACTGCTTCACTAAAAAGCTTCATTCCGTGGAGGTCCCAGGTTTTTGAGAAGTACAAAACAGAAGGTGAAAATGCGTGCCAAGTGAAAATGCTTCCCAACATACTCCTGATGTGAGCTGGTATCTAGACTCAAATTTGATTCCCTTCACACATGCAGCGCTTTCTCGCATCAATTTCTCACTCGCGTTCTACTACAGGCTACAAAGATCAGAGCTTTTCTCCTCAATTACTTCTAATTTCGTACTTCGACAACCTACTACACGTTCTGCAACACAAGCGCTACTTAGCCCGAGCTCTCCGCTCTCTTCACATTTCCCACACGCTGAAAAGCTCCCGGAGGGTCTCTCTGCACCATGTTTCAGTGCAGTAATTTAAACTTTCCTTGAATAAGAAAATAATCCCAGTCATCTCCGATTCTTTTTCAGTATGGAATTCCGAAGGAGAGCCACAACCCCTGTCAGCGTGAGCGCTCTGGTGAGAGCGCGCTGCTGCCCTGGCGGTTTCTCTCGCCTGCCACACAGCTCCTGTACTGTTAGATCTCGGTGTGGAAAGGTCAGTCACCTAACAAAGAACGTAACAGCGTAAGAAAACACTAAGCTCAAACTGGTCGCACACTGTTGTCTACTCTGAGCCGATTAATACGTTTCTTTACAGATTTAAATGAGCTTTTTTTTGCATTAACTCCCCCGTGCTATTTCTAGCATGGTCTGGTTTAAATTCTAAGTTTCCCCAAATTAAGCTTTTTAATGTTAAATTAAGCTTTTTAGTATTAACTACAGACTGGTTCCTCCCCCAGAAACTTGAGCTCTTAGTCACCTTTCAAAAAGCTTGGTGAGCAAAAGGCAGCTTGGCAAGTGCTATAACCCCCCAACAAATCAGATTCTTAAACCGAGGAAATCTGCGAGGACCAGAGGAGCACAAAAGAACCCACAAACTGTCATCTGGGGAGTGGTATCGTGCGGCGGAGACAGAACTTGCGTTTAATTCTTTAGAAGCCCGTTCTGTAAGCGATGGTTATATTCATTGTCTAGAGCACCCGTGGCAGCTTAACAAAACATCTCTATTGCTGCATACTTCGGGGCTGCTTGTTGGAGGTAGCACAGGCTAGCAAACCACACAAAGCAGCAGACTGAAAGAACTCCTGTGTCACTCTGCTTTGCCACTGACATGTGGCACGGCTGTCATCAAAGACTCTGATGTGTTGGGCAAGTCATTACTTTGTTTCGCTGCCACAATCTGCAGAATGAGGGTAACGTTTACTTCCCACTGGAATGTCACGAAGAACAGCAACTGTACAGTCATCCCAGTATGAAACATGTTATGACACATTGCGCTTAGATGGGAAAAATCCTGTTACATTCAAATCTTTTGCCCCACGCAGTCAGAGGAGCTTATACAAAGCAGGCTGCCTTCTTCCCCGAGCTCTTACCGATGGGATCGTATCTCAGCAGGACCAGTTTTTCCTGCAGTCGGAGCCTCCTGACGTTGAAACAGTAGCCCGTCTCGGCCGCACTTTTCATCCTCACCAGAATGTACCTGAAGACACAAGGAACGTCTCTGTGTCAGCGCACCACGCGTCGGGCAGCCCGAACGCACGGTGAAAGGGACAAGGTTTTAGCAGGAACGAGTTGGCACAATCGCGTCAGGTACTTCGTTTCGCTGTCGGAGACGTCCTGGGTGGGAGCGTCAGTACTACGGGCTAAACTCGTAACGCAAACAGCCGACTGTAAAGCGTAAGCTCCAGCATCGAGCCTGAGTAAGTAATCCCTGAGCAGAATACAGGCCCAGAGAGAAGTAGCTCCTCCACGGAACAGTGAGGGAGGAGGAAGAAAAACAGGAAAGGAAGAAAGGGGGTAAAAAAATAAATAAAAATCAGCATACGGTTGAGTCACTATGGCTTAAAAGATAATGGCAAGAGAGGAAGGATGATGCTAGTTAAAGATGTTCGGGCTGCAGATAACACTGTGTCGCAGACTATCACTTCCACATGCAGAGAGGAACCCCCGCAGAGAGGATGGAACGAGGCGTGCAAAAGGAGAAGCAGGGCCCCAGGGCCCCCCGTCCATCCCGCTAGAGACACAGGGCTTGACGTTAACCCAGCCGCGGGAACCCCCATCCCCACGGAAGGGCTCCCGGTTTGTGGAGCAGGCTGGCAGCAGCTGCGGTGTCCCTGGGAGCACGGAAAGCCACGCCCCCACCCTGGAAGCATGCCGAGCTCTGCGCAACTTCCCAGACACAGGGCACCTTCTGGAGCCTCAAAAGAAAGGTCAAACCCTTTAAGCGGTCCGTAAGTTACGTCTTTCTCTTCCGCTGCAATAGAGAGGTGGATACATTTCTGCACATGGGCATTCAGTTCATTTCCCTGGATTTTCCTGCTTCTAATCCAAAATGGTCTGTGATAACTAACCTTGAAGCGACAGCCGTGCTTGTCACTGGTGCAGCTCTGACCAGTGTGCTTCCCTGAGCTCTCCCTTTTCACCTTTGCAATCTCACTTACTGTCGGGTTCAAAATAAACGGAAAAACACTGGATTCCTGCAGACCAACTGACCACACACAGTCTAGGGATTATCCCCAATGACTGGCCGCTCCTGTACGCTGCTGCAGGTGTGACTGTAGCACCAGTAACCACACGGACCCCTTCCCCTACACCTCACCCACTTCCTTAAAGCCTCTGTTCCCCTTTCTGGGGGAATCAGTCGTATCAGTATGACCAGGCCATGAAATTCTTGTGCACGGCGTATTTGAGGCCAGGCCCTTTCTGAACAACACACCTTGCTCAAAAAACCTGCTGCCCCGTGAAGAAATGTAACTAGGAGCAGAGGCAGAACAGTGGAAAGCTACTGGGACACGGGGAGAAAACCCAAGGGGAGCACAGAAGGATAAATAATGTAAGGGGATAACATGTTCCTGAAGTGTGTATGGAACCATACGAAGAACAGAGAAAGGAACAGCAGGAAAAAAAAAAGAAGAGGGGGGACGGGGGGAAATCACCACATTATCATTAGTAACACCGTTTTTAAAAGCTACTTTTTCACCTCGTGGAAACATCCTGCTCAGGTACGTTTGTTTCTGCGAACGGGTAACAGCAGAACCCGCAGATGTCAAACTGCTCTCTTCCTTGTCAGGCACATACTTGGGAAGTGCTTTCTGAATGTGAAACCCTGATAATAGTGCAGAAATCCTGTAACGGGATTAATCTGTAACAGGATTAACCTCTTCAAACCCAGCAAGTGGTTGGTACTGGCTTCACTGGAGGCTGATTCTTAAAAACAATAATCAGAAAACGTACCAAAGGTCCCGAGGTTGAGCGGTACCAAACCTAAGGCACTCGCAGAGAATGCAGCTTCTGAGAAGCAGAAGACAGGAATGCATTCACATTTATTCACATAAATGTATCAGTTTAGCCTCCTGGATTTGTCTAGCTAGTTTTCTTACAAACAGCATTTTGGATGCAAGTCATTCTCTCCACCTGATCTTGTCTCCTTGCATCCACACTGCAGGACTACTGGCTTCCTTTCCAACCATTCACCAGCTTTCCGTGCAGGTCAAAGCACTCTGACTCATTTTCTTGCAGAGCAGAGCCCGTCTCTCCTGAGCTGAACTACAGAGCAAACCAAGACACCCAGGGCACCGACTGCAACTCTTGCATTCCTCACGTGCCAGCGTAGCACTCTGCACCCTGCCTGCGAGACCTTCACAGCACCTGCCCAAAGTCCAGCCCGCAAACAGCACAAAGGCCCTCGCTGTACCTCAGCTTGCCCTTCTCAGCTAAACGGATGGAAAGTAAACAAGAGGAAGATCACGTGGGTAATCCACAGCCCCTCTCTAATCACAGGCCTCTGCAGGGAGGGACCTGGCAGTCCTGGGGGACACAAAGCTGACCACGAGCCAAGGCGCCAGTGGCATCCTGGGGTGCATTGAGAAGAGCGTGGCCAGCAGGTTGGGGGAGGTCATCATCCCCCTCTACTCTGCACTGGCGAGGCCACACTTGGAGTACTGTGCCAGTTCTAGGCTCCCCGGTTCAAGAAAGACAGGGAACTACCGGAGAGTGTCCTGTGGAGGGCTACAGAGTTGAAGGGAATGGAGCACCTCTCTGTAAGGAAAGGCTGGGAGACCTGGGTCTGTTTAGCCTGGACAAGACTGAGAGGGGATCTCATCAATGCTTATCAATATCTAAAGGGTGGGTGTCAGGAGGATGGGGCCAGGCTCTTCTCAGTGGTGCCCAGTGACAGGACTAGGGGCAATGGCCATAAACCGGAATGCAGGAAATTCTGTCTCAACATGAGGAAAAACTTCTTTACTCTGAGGGTGCCAGAGCACTGGGACAGGCTGCCCAGAGAAGTGGTGGAGCTCCTTCTCTGGAGATACTCAAAACCCGCCTAGACTTGTTCCTGTGTGATCTGCTCTAGGCGATCCTGCTCTGGCAGGGGGCTTGGACTGGATGATGTCTGAAGGTCCCTTCCAACCCCTACTACTCTGTGATGAAGCACAGCGGTGTGCTTTGCCGGCACAGGGCGCTTTCGATATTACAGCTCAGCTCAATGTGACAGCCCATAGGACAAAAACTGCCTTTGCTGCAATTTTGGAAACTAGGGACAGGAATTTCACACCAGTCTGTACTTACCTGTGAAAAGACACACACAGAGAAGGACAGAGAGGACACAGTTAGACTCAGGTACATTAAAACAATCTAGAGAAGTCTAATACTTTGTGAAGTCGCCTGAAGATACAGGGTGGTAGCAGAAATCAAAACCTGGTGAGGAGAACATCACTTACTTAGATTTGCTCTTGGCCACTGGTTTTTTGCAGCATGAGGAGGAAAAAAAAAAAAAAAAAGAGAAGAAACAGTTGTCATTTTATCTCGTTTCCCTTACATGCAACATATAAAGATTAAGAGTTTTCCACTGCCTGCCTTTGCAATCGCCCCAGATAGATTGCGCACTGAGATTTACTGTCACGAGAAATGCCCTCCATCATTCCATCTACGTGCTCCCAGTTGTCTTTCTTCCATTACACCGCCTTTATAAGCGCCTGCACACGGTGCCTAGCACAACAGACTGCTCGTTACAGCCTCCAGTTGCTTTCAATATAAAGCTTCAATGCTGATATGAATTTGCTGTATGAATGCACACTAACTTACGGCAGGTATGAACCAACGCTGCTGGTGAAAACCACAGTCCCACTCTCCCCTGCTCGGTTACGCCCACCCCTGCTCCAGCTCCTGCTGCAGTGCCAACCAAACGGTTTGCGTGGCAACATGGTGGATGTGACCGGGGAGCTGTTCTCGCATGAGACTGAACTTCCTAGGGCCACGAAGATGGGCAGAGGGCTGGAGCACCTCTGCTATGGGGACAGGCTGGGAGCATTGGGCTTGTTCAGCCTGGAGAAGAGAAGGCTCTGGGGAGACCTTATAGCACCTTCCAGTACCTGAAGGGGCCTACAAGGGAGCTGGGGGGGGGGCTTTTCACAAGGGCCTGTAGTGACAGGACAAGGGGTAAAGAGTTTAAACTGAAAGTGGGGAGATTTAGATTAGACATCAGGAAGAAATTCTTCATGGAGAGGGTGGGGAGGCACTGGCACAGGTTGCCCAGAGAAACTGTGGATGCCCCATCCCTGGCAGAGTTCAAGGCCAGGCTGGATGAGGCTTTGAGCAACCTGGTCTAGTGGAGGGTGTCCCTGCCCATGGCAGGGGGGTTGGAACTAGATGGTCTTTAAGGTCCCTTCCAACCCAAACCATTCTGTGATTCTATGCTGGGTCTCGGCCCCCCGACCTAACACAGTACATTCTGTGAAACTGGCACAATGGGGTTTTTCTGTCAGCTCAGTGAATTTAAAGTAATCATAAATCTACAGCATAAATGCAAACAGGCCCCACCAAGACCTAAACACTCGCTCATCTATATTCTGGCCACACGAGGCTTGCTTATTCCATCGCGTGCTTCTGCTCAACCTCCTCCTGAGTCCTTCCTTCACCCCAAGCTCACCCCGACGTCAGAGGCACATTTCTCACCCCAGGCTCGCTCCCCCCACCCCAGCACCCTCCAGCAGCCCCTGGTTTTCCACGCAAGAGCTGCACGAAGCTTCTCAACCTCACTTCTGAGGGCTCCCAAGTTCCGTTCCCCTCCAGTCCTCCACCTCGGCCCCCGTCACGGGGCCCAGCCTCGCTCACAAACACCCCCGTGGCCCTCCCGCCGGCCCTGCTCCTCCTCGGGGGCAGCGGAGACCCGGCCGGAGGCTCCCGCCTCCTCAGGGCCGCCCTGCTGGCCGCGGCCTCGCGCCCGCCAATGGCTGCCCTGCTGTAGCCCCGCCGCCGCCTGGGCCGGCCCCCACCCGCCTCCGAGGCCACCCCCGCGCCTGCCGCCGCCCGCCGCGCAGCCGCGCCGCTCACAAGCCGCCGCTGTTAGGAACATAACGCCGAGCCCCGCCGAGCCGCGCCGCCGGCACCTCCGGGTCGCCGGCAGAAACGCTTCCGGGACGCGGGGGGAGGGGTTGGAGGGGGCGCGGCCGCTGCTTTCCCGCCCGGCGTGATGGCGGCGCGGGGCGGGGCGTTGGGGACCCGCGGGCCGGGCCGGGCCGGGCGTAGGAGCTGCCCTTGTCGGCAGGGCGTCAGGAAGCCGTACGACCGGGGGCCCAGCGCCGCAGCGTGCCGGCAGGGCCTGTGCAGAGGGCGCCCTGTCCGGCTCCCACCGCCGCCGTGGGCAGGAGGATGGGTCTGCGCCCCCCGGCCGGACTGGGGCCTGCCCCGCAGCAGCCCCATCCTTTGGCGCATCTGCAGACTTCCACCTGCCTTTGTTCCCTTTTCTCACCTTGTGACCAGTTAGATAGCAACCTGTAAGATCAACCCTCGGCAGAATTCACCCTCTCCCACCAATTAGGTAAACTGTTAATGAAGGGATTCAAGTCCTTGAATACTTAGCAATTACTGAGGCAATTAAAATGTCAGTTTGACATGTTTTGATGGAAAGCAAGGCTCAGGATGTGTAGCAACATGCAGTTAATTTGGTGCTCCGTGGCATGAAGACAAACGTCCAGCGCTCTGTGAAAGAGGGGAGCGAGGTGACATCTCGAGGGAAGCAGCGTGGCTCGTCTCAGGTGTTCAGTTGATGCGTTGTGCCTTGATTCAACTGCGTTATTTCCCAAATCCTTTCTCATAAGGATACGACATTTGAATCTTTACTATCTGGCCTTCGGAAGTACAAATCCAGTGGTTACATAATCTGCCCGTGAATATCAGAGCGAGAACTTGAAAAGAGTCGGGATGATAAAATGTGAGTGCCGTAAGACTTGTCCTCTTTGATCTGCATTATTGCCTCAGTCAGAGCACAGACTGAAATGGAACGGGATTGCCAACCTCCTGACTTCACTGCCAGGAGTATAAATCAACATTAAAGATGATTTTTAAATGAAATAGCAAGTTAAACATTTGTACAAACACATCATCAAATAGAGGTTATACTGCTTCTTTTTAAACCTCTTGCCTGCTGGCAAAAATAAAACTGTTCCAGTGACATTTTCGCTGCTCTGCTGTGACAAGGGCTGCATAAATATAGACACCATGGATTAGAATAGATTTCGGCAATCTTCAACTTCCTTTCCAGCAGCCTCTTCTGCAGTTTTCCATAGCCATGGGTGAAAAACAGGGACTCTAAAACTGGTATGTATGGCAAGATGGTGACAGCATAGCACGTCCCTGATGGCAGTCGTCACAGCTAACCTTGGGGGAAAGGCGTCCTGGCTGTAGGAAAGGAGAGGGAGGCAGGCTTTCTGACCCCGACTCCGACACAGATTTGCTGTGTGGGCTAAGTCACGTGCTTTGAGATCTTCGGTGGCATGTGCAATGCAAATGCAGGTTTTTCTTCCAACTTTGCCTAGAGAAAGCAAGGAGTGTGATGAACTGTAATGCCAGCCTAGATAATTCTGATGCTTGCTTAAAGAGAAGTCACTCATGTCTCCAGCGGAGAAGCTGCTGGTGCCAAAGCGATCGGTGTCACTCAGAATCGAACACGGGGTGGGTTTTTCTTCAGTTAGAAAAACAACAATTTGTCATGTTATAATCTGATTCTGTCCATTTTTATGCTTTACATTCCAGGCTGAGCCCTCTTTTACCTCCAGGAAGTGAGGAGATGGCTGCTTCTTGCCAAGAAAGTGTGGTCAGGTTGCTGGCACACCCCGGGCAGGCAAGGGGCTTGTGTCCAAGGTTGGCAGGGGTGACGCATCTTCAAGTGTGCACTGCACTTCAAGTCAGTCACCACTTGTGAAAGTCACAGGAAAGGAGAGAGGGGCAGCAGATGAAAGGTTTGCAAGGTAAATATCCTCTTGGCACTGGATTTTCTACATGAGTTACTGTCAATTAATGCACACAAAACCTCAGTGCTGGAAACGAGAATAACACTCTAAAGCCTGGGAAAAGCTCCACGTGTCCTTCCTGGTTTCCCACAAAAAAACAGGCAAACAGCTAACTAAGCCAAAAAATGCACACAGCTCGGTGGACATAGTTTTAAAACAGCCAGGCTGTTTTCTCCTCTCTTCTTGCTTTCCCTTTCTCAGCGTGTTACAACTTAGCAGGGTTCTTGCTGTCCGCAGTGTTAAACAAACATTCATGGGCACTATTGTGCAAATCACTCATCCCGGATAACAGATGGATTTTTACATTCTTTCTGCATATCTGAATCCATTATCCCAAGAGGGCCCAGAAGAAAGTGGGCATTAGCTTAATGCAGCTCTGAAAGAGGAACTGTCCAGATCAGGAGAGCAGCAATGGTGGAAAGAGCCACCTAAATTGCTAAATCACTTTGAGCCAGCGACCAAATCCATTTCAGCTGCTGGCCTGTTTGAAGTGAGCTGGTGATGGCCTTTAGCCCACTTCTTCGGGGTGTCCATGGCATGGTATCAATTTATTTGCTGGTAACCTTGTTAGAAAAGGCAAGCAATGGCCTTGGACGGTTCCCTGCTTACCTCTGGAGCTTAGCCCCCCCCAGGTCAGACACGAGGCGCTCTGGTGTGGTTGATTAGGGCACAGCTCTGTTTTCTGGGCTTTGCCTGTTCCCTGCTTATTCCCTCCAGAGCACTGGTCTCTGGATCTGTTCCTGGAGCTCCTTTCCCCAGCGCTGACGTCATTCGTATGTAAGGGGGGGGAGGAACAAAGACGGCACTCGCCTGTTTTCTTATGTGATTTTTCAATACCCGTTTCCCAATCCCGACGTCCAAAGTAACAACATCCTTTCAAACCGCCCCCTCTTGAAATGCCACAGTAGTCAAACAGCTGCAAATCAAAACACCTTGTAAACAAGTGACTGAAATCCCGTGGGATGCCTGAGGGTTTGGGCACATCTCAGAGTGATTATAGTTCCTGCTATACAAATTGGAGTCCATGTAGCACAGTTTGTGCCAGCTCCGAGCTCTTGCTTTTTATTTTTAGTCCTGTTTGTCGAGGGGTTCTCATGATAAAAGGAATGACGTTCGGTACCAGTGATACACAGACAAAATTAGGTAGTAGCCGGAAGTGATCTTACAGCTAATCCTCCCCACTGAGACTTTTTCCACAGGGTTTGGGATCCTGTGGGCCTCAAGGACCGCTTTTCTTGAGGTGAATTTCACTTCCCATCAGCAGGCAGCTGAAAAATTGGACTCTCATGGGATGGATGTGGTGACTCTCATGCAAAGAAGTGAATGTCATTGTCATTGCTTATGAGAACAGCTGGGACCATCTGGGCCATTAAAGACAACACTGTCTGGATGTATACAGCTGATCGAAGGATGTTTTTAACAAGCCTCTAAACCCTTTTTGGGGCAACAAAACAAGGCTTTTGCCTTTCATGCATGGGCTGTTGTACACAGAGCAGCTTAAGTCATCAGCAGGGCTCAGCCCTGAGACTTCATAGTCCCCCAGACACAAATCACCCACACTGATGCTGAAGACATTATTCCTTCCTTTGAAAGGAGAAGCTGCCTAGAGGGAGGATGGGATAGAGGATGCGTTAGATTGCATCTCTGAAGCAGATCTCTCAGGAGAGCAGGATCAGTTCTCATTTGTTTGGGTTTTTTTTTTATCCCCTCTAAACTTTGGATTGCTTTCATTTTTACTACACGGTAAAATAGGAAGATGCAAGCAGTTAACTGGTCAGCAGACGCCCCGTACCGCTTAGAAACATGGAATTCAACCAGGCAGTGTACCTAGTGTGCCATCAAAGGAAGGTGGGATTGGTTGCCACGTAGCACAAGGGGACTTGGCTGTGGTCTTGTGGCAAAGAAAGAGTGTACCGAAACCAAAGCTGTGAACCTGTAAGGCCAGTTACTTTGAAGCAGAGTAGGTAAAGCCAAAGGGAGAGGATAATTGTGTGATGTGAACGTGGTGTGACACAGATAGGGAATGGAATTTTTTCCCCCGATAGCTTATTGGAGGAGAATGGCTCAAGTGCCTGAACATGGTTCATTTTATGTCAAAAATCTACTGTGTAATGAATTGGTGTGTCACTCCCATCACTTCTTGGCAAGGGAGGTGTCTTCAGCTTTAAGCCAGAGTGATCCACTCTAAAGGAAAAAAAAACCCAGGCAGGTTCAAGCATGGCAAGTGGATGTGATCCTGCCCATTTTTGTATTCTGAAAAACCAAAAATTCTTCTAGAGAACGAGGAGAGGGCTTTCTGCATCCCATGGCCTCCCTAAAGGCCTTCTCACTCGGAGGAAGGTCATAGGGTTCAGAGCTGTTTCTCAAGTGCCGCTATGTAGTATTGCCTTGATGTCATGTGTCATTATAAACAAGTTATTTCATTCAGTGTTTTGGGAAATGATGGGACTGGAACAATACACCCACAGCGGTTCCCTCCCTCATCCCAGCAGGCTCTTTAGTGAGCTACTTGTGAGCTGTACCTCACTGACTGATGGCTGGCTGTCCGTCTGCGTCTGGTAATAGTGAGTCTCTGGGGAACTTGGAGTAGGAATATTGATGGATTTTATGGAGGGCGGAGAGCTGGGAAGGAGGAGAGGGACATAAATTGGCCGTGTCACGTGGTTTGATGGCTGCTTGATCTGAGAACCCCGGGCTGGGAAGGCCCCAGAGCTTCATCGCTGCAAACCCTGACTGCGCCATCGCTCCCTTGTCTACGCGTTTGTGCTTCTGAAGCCAGCCAGCCATTTACACCTGACGGGACAGCAGAAGAGAGTTAAGCGGAGCAGTGTTTCATTCCCTGCTGTCTGCTTAGCTCAGGTTTGAGCTAGATCTGGGGTGAATACTTACAAAAATAGGAGTCATCCTAAAGGAACAAGTACTAGAAATGAGGTTCAGCAAGAGCATATGTAGAAATCTGTTTGAAGTCTCAGCCTCTTGCATAACTGTCTCTGGCTAGTTCCCTAAGCTTTTTTTCATCTGTTGTAGTCTCCCTAGACCCGTTTTACTTAGGAACAAGCAATTTGAAAGTCCTGATGACGCACAATGTGTATGCCATGACCTTTGCACAGTCTCTGCAAAAAGATTGCCTTTCCTCTTTCTATTTCATAAACACTGTCCATCTGGCCTTGCCCTGTCCCATCCCCAGATAGGAAGAGATATTCCCCCTCCCGCAGAGGGGAGGTGACCCATTAGGTTAACGAGATAAGGATAATATTCACAGGTGGCCTGTTGTGAGGGATTTGTTGATCGGTGAAGGAATATGTACATGCCAGTCACCTCTTAGTCCATGCTAAACTCTTCCGTGCTGTCAGAGTACTAGATCAGATAATTTAAAGGTAGCTCAAGCTAGCTGGCTGGAAATATTCCTTGTCTGACACAGAACACGCTATTTCCCCACATCATTAGATAGAACAAGATATTCCTGCACTGCCCACAAAACAAAGCTGGACTGAATCACGTGTTTTTCACAAAAGTTATCCTACCCAAAGGAACCAGAAAAACCTTTCACCTTCCTTTTTCCTTCCTCAGCTCTTACAACATGGGCTCCAACCTCACCATTAGAGGAAAGGCTGCTCTTCCCTTCTGTGAAGATCAATCAGAGGCTAGGTGTTGCTCCCGGAAGGTAACTGATCACGTAACTCTAGCCCAGTTCTTTAGGGGTGCCTTGCTTTCTAGCCTAACCTCAGTGTCCGAGGGGCGTAGCTGCCGAAGAATCCTATATGTAAATATGATGAAGGTCCATAGCACCTGACCTTACATAAATTCCTGTCCAAACCTTCTGCCTGCTCACGCGTCCCAGTCCACGCTGCAGCTGCAGTGGGAGAAGACCGGTGGGTTGATATTCCCAGCCCTGCCCTGCACCATCTTCTGATGGCCTAGTTCTGGGTAACTGAAGCTCTCATCGCTTCCTTGGTACAAAAATACTCTTGCATCATTTTGAAATCATGGTGCTCCCGTTGAAGAGTGCGCATAATCCAGTTCTGTCTGTAGTGACCTCATGCCTGTATGCAAAACAGTGGTCAGGGCATTTCATGCCAGCAGTAAAACAGAAGGATTTACTGGAAAGGGATTAAATTTGTTTTTAAAGTCTCTGCAGAGCCAAATCAATTCCAAGGATTTTCTGAGCTGCTGAACAACCAGAGGCAATCATTGCACTTCTCGGTTGCCAGTTGCAGCCTTTTAGCTCTTCTAGGCAGGGACTGTCTTCTACGCTGGTTTCGTACAGCTGCCAGTTTTGTAGGGTGCCCCCCCATTGGACCCTCCGCACCAGCAGGATGGTATTGGTGAGCCTGCACTTGCAGGGCAGGCAGCAGGACGCCTCCCCAGCTGCCCTCCTGGCTGCAATACTTGGGGGTGAAATACAGGCGAATGCATTCGAGCTGGACTTACTTCTGACGCCAACTGCATCTGGCAACCGCTCCGGCACTGCAGAGGACTGCCCCAGGATTTCTAGTTATTTATAATTCAGCATCAGATTGGACCCAGTTGCTCTTGGTTAGAGATCTTTCTGCAATAACAAACTAAGATTACATGAAGAGCTTAAAAAAGAATTTCACCCCTCCAGGGCTAAATTACTTCCACTTATATACAACTGTCATCTCTTTAAAGGGCAAACCCGGAAAGCTAACACTGAAAAATATAACTCTACAACTGAGATTATCTTCCTGCCCTCTCTAGGCAGTCACATCTCATATCTATAAGGTCTTTCATAGCAAAAACCAAAATTCAAGCTAAGTGGATGGAAGATTTACGTACGGAGTAGGAAATAACAGCTTGGGAGGAGGTGTATTTGAATGCTGGAGCCAGTTACAAAGACAAACCTCAAACACCATACGATTGCTTTTACATAGCATCTCACTCATGTCTGGTAAAATCACTCCATGCTCACCCAGACTTTGCAAACTACTAGTCACCAGCTGAGAAAGGCACGGTGACGTACACGTTACGGTGGCATCCGACACTGGCAAACAATCCGCTTCCATATGTAGCTCAGGATCCATTCCAGACATTTTATAACTGATGTATTTTTCATTAAATAGTATTTGGAAAGCAGGGAGAATAAAAGCCCTCTGTACCAACTCATCTGTCCCACAGGAGATCTCATGCTGGTCAACTCACCTTCAGGGAATTTAATCGGGAGCGGAGTTACACAGGCACACGAGGAGGTCACACCTTGTCGCCACTTTTTGTGAATATTCCCAGTCGTATGACGAGAGAGCAGTCACGCTGTACACCGTGGCTGTATTCAGCCCTGATTATATACCTGGAGTAATCATTGAAGCACTTCACCCCAGGGGCAAATGGATTTCCCTGAAGAACACAGAAACTATGGAGTTGATGTGTCAAATGTCAAGGTGTGGAGCTGCTCATAGCTTTGTTCCAAATTTTCATACATTTTGAACATTTTTCTCTCTTCAGAAGAATGAGGGACCAGGCTTTATTGACATTCTTCTTCTTACCCCCTTTTTAGCAATGGCACAGGAGGAAAGTGGAAGGGGAGAGAGGAAAGATGAGGAAAAGACTGAACATTTTTCACTGTCTGGATTTTTTTATTTAAAAAAATTCAAGTAATTTACAGAGAAAAGTCTATGCTTTCAGGTTTTCATCCAAAAAAGGAAAATTTCCATATTCTTTTTTAGTTCTGCCTATGGAAAATATCCCCTGTTGGGATTTTTTTTTTTTTTTTTTAGGTGATGGTTTCTTTTTCCTTCTTTCTATGTGAAGTCAGGACTCGGCACTGCATTGTCTTCAGAGAGGAGCACACGGAGACTAGTGACTAACTGGTACCTTGACAAGAATCCTCGCCCATTCTTCAGCCACAATAGTATCTTACATCTCCAGCTACTATAAATGCTTGGGTGGCTCTTCCCCAAGACAGGCTCTGCACGGGCCCTCCCAGGAAGGTTACGAGCACAGACTTTCAGAACAAATAGCTGAAAGGTCTCCGTCACTGAGTTAAAATATCATTGCCCACTCATGTCTCCCTACAGTTTGCTTCCCTCTTCCCGTTAAACCTCCTGGTGTGAGGTGTCCCTGTCATCACGAGCTTTGTAAGAGCCTGACGGTCTTACAGGCTGCACACCCCTGAAATGCTGCTATCACAGATTCTGCCCTACTGCCGGCCAGCCCTCGGAGGTTCTGGTTCTGGCCCTGCGGGGAGACGCTCAGCTACGGCCGTGATGAGTTAAGCTTACAAGGAGCTGTGCGGGCCCTTGGTCAAACATGAGTGGGAGCGGCAGCAGGCTGGTCCGTGGTACCTCCTGAGGGCCGGGCTGTACAGACAGTAGGCTTTCATGGGCTGCAAGGGGACTGAGGCTTTTGCAGCAGCTGTGGGTGATCGACGTAGCCTCTGTTCCACAGTAAGCACCAAAATCGTCACGTGAAGTACAGTGAGTACTACGTCTGCTTTGCAGTGGCAGTGCAGGAGTGTATCCAAGGGCTTTGGTATTATGAGAGTCAGAAGTAGGCTTAGAAATAGGGCATTCCCACTGCATATGTTCGTATCACATGCGGCTGGACCTCTCAACAAAATCCCAAGATTTAGAGAGTCTGAACTGCCGTCACCTCCTGGCTTCATTCAGTCAGATGCAATTTATCATTTCACCTTCTTAAGCAAACCTACTAGTTGCCAATCTTGGCTCCATTTTCTCATTCTTAAAACTGCTGAGCAGAAAGATCAAATAGTGTGAAACACAACAAGCAGCAAAGGCCACTTCACTGATTCTGGTATTTTTCTTGAGAAAGGGAACAGCTTGCAATTGGCGACGCAATCCAGGATGGGTGGGGTGCATAATCGTCCAGTTGTCACAGGGGAAATGCTGCATCTCCGCAGTCTCTGACACTCCCACAGGTAATGCCCCCCCTTCCCAATCAGGCTGAACAGAACAGTCCTGGCAGTGGGCTGGTACCAGCAGCTGAGCTGTTTGGAAAAGCTAGATTAAAATCTCCAAACAGAGTGGTAACCACCAAGGCCCAGACCCTCAGCTGCACAGCTTTCTTTACAGCTCATTGGCATCCTCGAGAGGTTTCCCACTGATTTCAGTGAGTTTTGTGGAGGGAGTTTCAGCTAAAACAAAGCATAGGGAGGTTGGGCTGAGGTCTTCACCTCACCCCATCCACTCGTAGACCTTAAAGCCTCATCAGCTGCTGTAGTCAAGTAGGGGAATGTGCCCCTCCAGAGAGCAGGTGATACCGTATCTCTTCCCATTAGCTGGAGGCTGGCATGAGAACTACAGTTCAGGTGTTACTAGTGAAGGGTCTTACATCAGGCAGTCCTCCCGGCTGGTCTGGAGCCCTTCATTTTCCCTGTACCTCCTGGCAGCTCTGAGATAAGCACAGTTACGTTTCCCTCTTCACACCTCTTGGCAGCGCTAAGATATGGACAGTTTCATCTCCCCGTGTATAAAAAAGTTGGAGGTCTTTGAAAAGAAAGCTTTACAGAAGGACAAGGCATTATTATACTTCAGCAGAGCAAACCCACTGTCAAGGGAATCCGCACACATGGACTTCTGTCTTCATCAGTCCCTCTTTTCTCTTCCGGTACAACCACGTTACCAGCAAACCGCCAGCTCTCGAGCGTCCTAGCCATTGTTCATTCATCTTTATTTCAGCTCCAACTGGTGCTCAGTCTAGAGGCTAAGAGCTTTCTGCGAGATGGGTTTCAAGTAGATATGCAAAGAAAGGCAGCTGGGCAGCGGGCCCGTTTCCCTTCCAGCAGCTTTTGTTAGGATTTTAGATGTGAAATCCACAGGTGGGGTGGAGGCTGAACAGATTTTCTGAACTGCCTTGCTCACTGATATGAAAACCTCCTCTCGGATTGAATCAGACCAAACCCCTATGACATTATCTCATGATCCAAAGAGTGGCTTTGCATTTGGCCACAAGAGGCGTGGCCCATTGGATTTTTTTAGCTACATGGCACTGGGAATGTTTCAGGCAGTGACTCTCTTTATTCAACAAATGATACACAATCATGACTGAAGGAACTTTTAATTTCCCTGTGAATTACCAGACCGAGCAGCCTTGTCTAATCCCTGTTCTAGCCTTTAAAGTTGGGACACTTTTAATTTTTTTAATTCTCTGCCAGAATCTATTTTTAAAGTTGTTATTGCAATAGCTGCCAGATACAGGAGGCAAGTGCTTCCCCCCGATTTGTCTAAGGGAGTAAGTGAGTGGGATCACACAGGCATAGACTGAATCTCCCAGATGAGGCTCCTAAAGCACTGTGCAATCCTTAGTGAGTTAGATCTCACAAGTCCTTCCTGCGCTGGTGCTGAGTTCCTCTTACTGGTGAAAGGCAAAGAGGTCTACACACAGCAAGGGGCAAAAGGCACCTGCAAAGAGGATTTTGCTCCTTGAAGAACAAAGGGAGTGGAGGTGTGTCTTGCAGACAGTGTTTTACTCAAGGTGATATCCTCACTAGGAGTCTCTCCACTGATGTCCTCAGCCGTTACAAACACCATCATTAGAGCTTCCTGAATAACACAGTGGTGTATCAGTATGTTCAGCACCCTTACCTTCTGCTATCAGTTCTGAGTAACTTGCTCCTTGGTTCGGACATTACAAAATGAGAAGGAGCCAGTGGCATCATTAGTCTGAGCTTCTGCATATCGTAGGCTGCAGGATCACACTCAATTGCTTTTTCTTGGAAATACAGAATATTTTTCAGGGGATTCTTTCCCCCCCCCCCCTACATATTGTTACCAAATGGGGAAATCCACCAGAAGCCTTGCATAAACTTAATTACTCTCAATGCTGAAAAAATCACTGGGTTTTTTTCCTAGTCAGGATGTGTCCAATTTCAGTTCTCTAAAATTGTTTTATTTATTTGTCTGCCAGTTTTAACAGCCCTCCGTTATCAAACCTCTGTTCATATATTGGTGTTGAGAGATCTTGATCAAGTCAACCCTTCAGCTGATCTTTGTTCAAGCAGATTGAGCTCCTAGAGTCTCTTACTGTAAGGCATGATTTCTGGCCCTTTAATCAGCCCAATATCTTTCCTCTGTACATTTTCCAATGTGTTATCATCCTTCTGGAATTATTCACAAATAACCTTTTCATTAGTCAAGCCATTATTCAGATGGTTGAATAATATTTGCCTGATGAATTTACAGTAACCTTCCTATTGGTTGGTTATATTGTTTGTGCGTTGTTAACGTGAACAGCTGTAACGTCTCTTCTCCTACAGCTCCACTGGCCGTACAAGACATTTCCATGTGTTGTTACTCCTTCTGGACAAGCCCCTCTGCCATCTGCCATTGATCCCAGCTCAGCCACACTGAGACACCAAAATGCCAGTGTGTAAAAACATTCCCGTGTCTCAGGACGGAAAGGGCCATAAAAACCAGCCACTCTTGGGTTAGCTCAGCCCTTCTGCTTGTTTCATTTAATCATAGAACCACAGAATGGGTTGGGTTGGAAGGGACCTTAAAGACCATCTAGTTCCAACCCCCCTGCCATGGGCAGGGACACCCTCCACTAGACCAGGTTGCTCAAAGCCTCATCCAGCCTGGCCTTGAACACTGCCAGGGATGGGGCATCCACAGCGTCTCTGGGCAACCTGTTCCAGTCAGCACCTCCCCACCCTCTCCTTGAAGAATTTCTTCCTGATATCCAATCTAAATCTCCCCACTTTCAATTTAAACTCATTACCCCTTGTCCTGTCACTACAGGCCCTTGTAAAAAGTCCCCTCCAGCTTCCCTGTAGCCCCCTTCAAGTACTGGAAGGCTGCTATAAGGTCTCCCCGGGTGGAGCCTTCTCTTCTCCAGGCTGAACAAGCCCAATTCTCTCAGCCTGTCCCCACAGTGCTCCAGCCCTCTGAGCATCTTCCTGGCCTCTGCACTTGCTTCTGTTTCCTGCAGATTGTCAGAATCCTTTGGTATGCAAGAAATTCTGAGAGAGTTGTATTATTAGACGTCAACCATACTCCTGAACTGGGGAACTCCTGAAAGAGGGGCACATTTATCACCACAAGAAGCTTCTTAAGTAGCTGCTTCAACTGATGCTAGTATCTAGTGCTTCCTAACCTGCTAATCCTAGAGATTTATCTTAATTACCAGGCTCCATGGTAAGTGATTGGCATACTGGGTATTTGTGAAGGAACAGAAAGCTAATGTGACTTCTGGGCAAATGCTCAACAGCATAGAAGGCTGTCCTCTCTTGAGAATGTCCTCAGTCATTCTCATCTACATTTGAAAGAGCTAGATGCTCACAAGAAAACTGTGTCTATACAACAATTACACACATTTTAGCACAGCAGAGTATCAAGTGTCTTCTTAATTACAGATTAACCTGACTCCTTTCTCCTTGGCTGCAATGTTCTGCCATCATTTGCTGCAGTGAAACAGGCTGTGGACCTTCCCCTTTAGCTTTTCGTTAGAAAGCCACTTGTTCAGTTTCATGTTCTAGGCTTCAGCTGAACTCTCCTTGCCAGTGCATATTTCCATTGAACACACAGCTGGGTGAAGAAATAGCGCCTTCCCTATCCTGCAGCCTCCCCTGACCCTACTTCAACCAGACAGGCTGTTGTGGTTGTGTTTGCTCTTGGTCTCTCTGAAGTCATTGTGGTAGTACAGCCTAAACTCTCTTCCCTGCAACATGACACTCGAATCCCACCAACCTCCCCCCCTCCAAGTAAAAATCAGCGTGATGGGAAAGCTTGCATCATTGGGTCTCACATTCTTTCTGCAGTTTTGGACCCTCGCAAGCAGCTCTCCGTGCCATCACCCTGGTAAAAAAGACACTCTCTGCTACTTTCAGCTAGAAGTTCAGGAAACCACAGCCACATCCAGGCTTTGATCTTGAGCCAAAGCCAAAGCCAACCTCCTTTGTTCCCCAGACCATTTAGTTTTGCTTTGACAGACACAAGTGCTCTTCTCTGTGCTTTCCCTCTTCTGTCTGTCCCCCCTTTTCACCCCCAACTCCCCAGACCTTGGCTGGGATTCTGCAACCTTATCATCCCTACTGGAGGAGGTGTGTATGAAATTCTGTTTCATGGATCGCCAAGACAGTGCTGGACTGAGGGAAGTGGGCAGGCAGAGCCTAGGTGATTTTGCCCCGAAAGTTAAGACAATGGGCATTCCTGTTGTTGTTTTCTGTCAGTCTGCCTCACTGCAGGAGGCAACCCATGCTCTGTCCTGGTGGCTAAAAATGCCTGAGAGGGAAAGGAAAGGGCCATAGCAGACATGTGGTGCCAAAGAAGAAGTGATTTGTTAGCCACGTGTAGCCACAAATGGAGCTCTGAGGGGGGGGTGTGCAAATAGCAACTATTTCCAGATGTTCAGAGTCAATTCAAACATGCCACCTACTGGATCCGAGCCTGGAGACTTAGTAATGGGGCAGATGACACTGAAGATCCAGAAAAGATGAGCTTCCACACTGCCCAGGTGTTTCTTGTAAAAGATGGTCCCTCCCTCACCTCTCTGGTCTCTGGACGTCATGACCAGTGTCCTCAGCTCTGCTCTGCACAAAGCTATCACATAGCCAAAAGCTGAAGAGAGCAAGGCAGAGGGCATGCAGAATTTCCCCAGAAGCTCAGTGGGAATAGTCTTTCTTGTATGGCTTTGTAGAGGGAAAACACATCAGAGCAGCAGAAGTACACACTTTTTAACATGGAAACCTTGAGTCTGCCCCTCCTCTGCCAGAGCCTGCTTCATGTGATGCTGAGCAAGTAGGGCACATTTTTAAATGCATCCCCTCGTTTAGGATGCTCCAGCTTCAAATATAATGGTCTGTGGTTAAGAGGTGCTGAGCAACCTTCCGAGTTTTTAGTTTCAAAACACTGGATGGTCAGCACTTCTGGAGCTCTTCACGTCTCGGTTTCTTGGCCGCTGAGGAAACCTTGGAAGTGATGACGGAGAGGGTGGTGAGCCGTTAGCCCTGGGTAGGGAAGGTGGCAAAGTCCATGACTCATTACCTTCCTACACATCCCGAGGTAGTGCAAGTCACTGCTAGTGAGCTGTAAGCCCTTAGGAGCTTTGTGTGCTCCGGATCTGATGGAACTGAAGAAGGCAGAACCGAGGGGCACATGTGAAGTACTGCCGCGAACCTCCCTGTGTCTCAGAGCTTTGTCAGCTCACTTGAAAAACTGCCTGCGCAGCCCATAGGCAAATGAAATTGAAGGAAAAGAGAAACCAACCCAATACCGAGGCAAGTAAATGTTCTTGCATACTTCTGAAGTGCCACTGAGGGCAAGACATTATCATTGCAAAAACAGCTGCGATTTGTCTAAATCCTTCCCCAGCATTTGTGGTACATCACTTCCGTCATTCACGTTCCAGTTCTTCCCTAAAGCTTTGCCACAGGGATTTGGGCAGGGGTTCAAGTACCTGGCAGCTGGAACCATGCCCCTGCTAAGCCACCTAAAGACTGACATTCCAGGCCTCCCCTCATGGAGAAGATCCTTGGTCCCCTAACTGAGCTTTCGCATCCTGAGTACAAAGCCTGTCAGATTTCATTGTTAACGAGTGAGGAAATAAATTGGCTCTAATTATCCTATGAAGAGCTTAGATGGAATTTTACAGGGAAGAAGCTGCCTAGAGATTGTAAGAGGAGACTCTGAGCCAGGATTCCCTGGTTTTATTTCTGGTTCTGCTCCTCATTCATCGAGTGGCCCTGAGTGAATGTTATATCTTGTTTTCCCCCTTCTGTAAAAAGGAGTGATGATACCAAACTTCCTGGCATAAGTGTTTCTAGGCTTAATTAATTAACAGCAGTGAAGCAAGCTGAGCTTTCAGTTGGAAGATGCCATAGTAATAATCAAAGAAATATTTCTAGCTGTCTTTGGGATTTGGCATTCTCATTCTTTTTCATGTACAGATGACAACCCTCAATGAGAGGGAACAGAGTTTTCAATCTACTAACTGGTGGCTGGGCGTTAAGGAAAACCGGTGTGTAACTGGGTATTAAACTCACTGAAAGTGCATTTCTTCTCAGGATGGGGAGAACAGACAAACAGACTTTTGCTCAACTATTTGTTAGTCTAAAATTTTCAGTGAATTGGTTCACGCAAACTAATTTTTTGGCAAATGATTCGCTGCGACTTTTTGAGGAGTTTCCACCCATGCGGAGTGACTGGCCAATTAACTCACTTGGTACTGTGTCTGCTCCTTAAGTGGAAAATCCAAATACCTTTCAATACCATACCATCACAGAATTTCCCAGGTTGGAAGGGACTGCGGGAGGACTCCAGTTTAACCTCCTGTTGAAAGAAGGAGGAGGTCAGCTATAAGATGGGAACACATCGCTCAGGGCTTTTGGGTCCTGGAAACCTTCAAGGATGGTGACTGCATAACCTCTTTGGGTGATACTTGACTGTCCTTGGAGTGAAAATGCTTCTCCTTATAGCCAGCCTGAACCTCTTTCATTTTAATTTATGTCCATTGTCCACTGTATGTGCACAGTGAAGAGCCTGGCTCCATCTTCTTGGTAACCTCCTTGTAGGAACTGTCAGGCTGTTGTTCGCCCCCTACAAAGCCACCTCTTCTCCAGCCAAACAGTCCCAGTTCCCTCAACTTCTCCTCACAGGGCTCTAGCCCCCAGCCACCTTGGTGGTCTCTGCTGAACTTGCTCCAATGTGTCAACATTTTTCTTGCACTGGGGGTCCAAAACTGGGTTCAGTGCTCCAGTCCCATCTGAGAACTTGGGAAGGAGGATAAACACATCTGTCAGCCTCCTGGCTGTGGCTCTGTTAATGCAGCACAGGATACTGGTGGCCGCCTTGGCTGCCAAGGCACACTGCTGGCTCATGCCCAGCTTGCTCTCTGCCTGGATCCCCAGATTCTTTTATGCAGATCTGCTCCTTGCCCTTCAGTCCCAGCCTGTGCTGCTGCCAGGGCTCTCCATTCCCACATGTTGGACTCTGCATTTGTCCTTGCTCAGTTTCATAAGTTCCTGTCAGCCTGTTCCTCCAGCCTGTCCGGGGCCCTCCAAATGGCAGCCCTTCACTCAAGCATATCAACTGTCTCCTGCCACTTTGATGAGGAAATATTTCTTCCCTGTGAGGGTGGCAGAGCACTGGAACAGGCTGCCCAGGGAGGTGGTGGAGTCTTCTTCCCTGGAGACTTTCCAAAGCCGCTTGGACTTGTTCCTGTGTGATCTGCTCTAGGTGATCCTGCTCTGTCAGGGGGCTTGGACTAGATGATCTCTAGAGGGCCCTTCCAACCCCTACCACTCTGTGAACCCATGAATCTGTGAATGTCCAAACTTGATGAGCAAGCACCCCAAATGTTAAAGATGTTCAAACAGGACAGGCCCCAGTGCAGTACTCCACTTGTTACCAGCCTCTGGGTAGAGTACGGCATGTTATCCACACCCCTCCAAGCCTGACCATCCAAGCCAGTTTTTTACCTTCTGCTAGTCCACCCACCCAGACCCCAACCTCCTACCCTGCATACAAGAATATTGTGGTAGACCTCATCAAGCCTTGCTAAAGTCACGATAAAATGCCTGCCAAGGAATCACGTACGAACAGCTACATGTATTATATTTACCCCTGCGTGCGTGTTTGTATGTGCACACGCTTTTTGAAAAACAGGCTTGTGAAGTACCATGCAGTCACAGTCTAAAAGCCGGGCAGCGTGGTAGTGAAGTGAATTTCTACCTTAGAGTTCAATTTCTTGAACATGTGCTCTGTTGTCTTCTGCTTCATGGTTTTCCGTTTCACCTTTGGCCAGGGTTTTGTAACGCAACCATCTTTGTCCTTGCACCCAACTCCAGGCACAAGTCAAATGGGTCTCTGCGTTTGACTGCTGGAGCTACTTGTGGCCGTAAGTCATTCTCTAAAGCTTTTCCTTCCCCTAACTTCAAAAGGAGCTCTAATCTTTCTAACCTCTGCTTTCCCCAGTAATGTCAAACATATGGTCTACAGGAGATATCGACCACCAACAAAACCATGGGAAACTCCTGGACTGAGTGAATGGATGTGAGCGAGACGCTCCAGAACAGGATTGGCTCCATGCCTGGCCTGCGTAGGCCTGTCAACATCAGCAGTATGGATTTCAGGCACCATCCACTCTGTATATATCTAGGCTTTAAACTTCAACCAGATCTCCAGCTTCAATCATCACGTCCTTGCTACTGATGTTCAGCTCTGTCCTGTGCCTGTTGTCTCATCTCCTCTTCTTTGGAGACATGGCTCAGGGAGAGCTTTTCCCCGGCAACGGTGAAATAGAAGCTGGGTGTGTTCCTCGTCACCTCTTCTTGCTAGCAACAGGATTTTTCTGATGAAATTAAGAATATTCTCTGAGAGCCTCTGGGTGCAGTGTGAGGCCACACATGGAGGAAGGGGGTGTGTGTGGCCATTTTTTAACAGGGTTGGGGGGCTCACTCCCTTTCAAAGCCTTGAGCCATCCAAGGAGGATGGTGCCTAAGTGAGCTGCTGTGCTGCACAGCTGGAGCAGTACCTCAGTGGGTGCTACTGAACGGGGGTGCAGCCACGCTCAGGACTGTTGTTCATAATGGACACCACGATACCACCCATGCCATGCTGTGGTTACCTAGGTGGAGAGAGGAGGCTTCTGAACCACCGGTCCTTCATCTGTTGAGGATCTCCCACCCAGGTACTGACTGGCTAAAGATGTTGCACACAAAGGCTGGTGACAGCAGCCAGGACTAGTGCTAAAAGGCAGGCCTCCCCCTCTTTACAGTACACAAATCTCCAAAATCCCATGTTTGGGCAATTCTTCTAGCTTCCCCTCCTTGGATGATGTTAGGTATGTAATGACACCCAGTCGGGTAACTTGGAGGAAACTGTTTCTTTCGGACCGGCCTGTCAGCTCAGGCCTGAAGCCCCAGGTTGGGCAGTGTGCTCAAGATGCCCTTGCCCAGGAGCCAGGCAGCATGACAGCGATGAAATACAGCACGTGAAAATTACCCCACGCGAAAAACGCAGAGGTTGGTATTGGTGTCTGACACAGCCAGCGCAGCTTGGGTGAGCGGATGGCTGGATGTTGTTTCTAGCTGATCTCCCACCCAAAGTGCACCGAGGACCTCTGTGAACGTGCAGCTACCTCCTCCCAGCAGTACTCATGGGAATGCCACGGTAATTATTATTTCCACTTGCCAAGAGGTGCAGTAACTTGCCTAAGGCAGCTCATCGGGCTGTGGCAAAGCCCAGCCTTCAGACTCCTGGACCCCTGAATTCTCTGTGCAATTAAAGGCAGAAATCCTTCCCTCACCAATTCTGTGACACAGCACTCGGTGACAATCAGGCAGTCACCTGAGCGGTTTAATGAGCCCTCTAAAGCCCTGGAGAGAATGGTGGAACTTACTCTTGGCTCTTCCCACCTTGTTTTCTGGCAGACAGAAAATCAAACCTCTTGTAACGATCTTAGATGTGAATGTAGGTACTGCAGCCTGGTATTTTATGCCAGGGTTATTTACCAAAACTGGGTCCTGTTGGGGTGGGAAGGGAGGCAGTCTCATCATGCAGCCTTCCTCCCCATGCAAGAGTGTGTTTGCGTGATGTAGTCACTGTCTTGAACCAGCTAATCCTCCTTCCCTTCCCGTGGTGTCTGTGCCGCTGGGTCTTGGTGTCAGAGACACTGTCTCTGACCAATGTTGCCCTGCGTCTGGGGAAGGATCCTGCTTTTTATGTGCTAGGGGCTGCAAATGCTGTCCTGGCTACTGCTGTGAAGTGAACGTTGTGTACCTCTTGGACCTGGCGCAGTGACAGCCAGGAAGTCCTGGGAAGCCAGAGGTGCTGACGTAGGTAGGTACCGGCAGGTTTTTCCCGAGCTGCGTGGCCTGCAGCAGGGGTGAGAAGAGCCCACTTTGCCCTGGCTGGCTGCAGAGCATCTGCAACCCACAGCCCAGCTGGTGTTGCCATGGACACGCTGCCCGTCCTGGGCCTGCAAATTCTGGTCACTTCAGTGAAAACAATTTGATGCAATCAGCGGAGACGTGGGGTTTGCAGTTACCACACCAGTTACCACACATGCTCCTGCAACCACCTTCTTTGTGCCGTGGTGTCGGTAAGCGAGCAGACAGGTCTGCTCATAAAACCCAGTGGCGTGTCAGCCAGTGGGGATGGTTACAAACGTGGTTTTCTCCGGCTCTGCTTAACAAGACCTCCTCCTGCTGCTTGGAACAATGTGTTGTTACCACAACACGACATTGAGTTAGGAAAAGAAAGCCAAGCACAATCCACCCAACTTCAGAACTTCCCCCTTCCCTTCACCAACAGATTTTTCTCGTCAGGTTCAAATTATTTGCCAATGAGTGCTGGAAAAAGCCGTTGCTTTGTTTTGGCCTTTATTTATTCACTGCCCAAAATCAACAGAAGGTATTTCTGGGAAGCAAACATCAGGGGGTGCAAGAAAATGACATAGGCCTGTAGTAAAATTCAGGCTAGCTTATTCGAGAGTTGGGCCACAGTGATGGTTATTTCATACCACCCCACTGCAGCTCCGCTTTCTGGGCTGAAGTGTCCGGGCTGCATGCTGTAATTTCAGTTTTTGGTGAACCCAGAGCAGTGACCCAGAAGCCACAGGCAGCGCTACCCAGCCACTGTGGGCAGGCTGGCTGGGTCACCTCTCCGCATCCCAGCCCATAGGTGAGATACACCGGGAGGGCAGCGAGAGAGGCACTCGGTGCCTGTGCTTGCTCTCGCTCTTGCTTTTGAGGGACTCTGCTACGCGTTTGCGAGGGAGCCAGGTAGCGGATGGGTGTCGTGCAGAACTTCAGTCTCCCAGTCTGTCAAGCTTGAAAGTTTTTCCAGCTTTCAATTTTGTCTAGAGTTTCTCTCTTAAGACTCCCCCCTTCTTCAAACAGAGCCTCAACTCTGGCTGGGTCCCAGAGATAGATACCAAATGGCGCTTTTTTCCCTTTCTTTTGCTCTTTCTTCCTTCTCGTGAAGCTGGCAGACTCTCCAAACACACATCCAACCAACGCACAGTGCATTCGAAAACAGGCCATCTGGCTGAGCACTCCTTGAGAATGAGAAGACAAGAAAAACAACCCTCTTGGAGCTGGCAGCCGAAAGGCAGGCAGCCCGTACGTGGACTTGATCTCGTGGTGCAATCCAAGAGCCGTCCAATCCAAGGGCATTGCAAAAAAACTCTTTCCTAATGAGCAGAATACGGCTGTCTCCAGAAGCGGCTCCAAGTCAACAATTTGAGTGGGATGCTGTAACTCTCCTCGCTGCACATGTGCTCATTAATTAAAGCCACTTTGGAAGGTGCCCCTGACACCCCCGCCGGGGCTGCCAGCCTACCTTCCCCGAAATCCTGCTTGCTGCTCTGCAGCCCCCTGCTGGGAAGGGAACTGAAGGTCCCCCGGGGAAGGATGGGGCCCTCGGCATCCAGCTCTGAACCGCAAGCAGAGGGCCCTTGCGTCACCCGTGAGCAGCTGCGAGGGGAGAGGAGCCCTGGAAGGAAGTTGCACTCCTTTTGCTTTGCTGTCATTCCTCTCCCCTCTGAGTTTGGTAACAGCCAGAGCGCTCCGGGCACAAAACCACGCTGGGCAGGTCAGCAGGCGACTGGGGCGGAAGCGAGCCGAGCAACCCAGTATTGCAGCTCTTCGCTATTTTGCTGCTGATTAAGGGTTGGGTTCACAAAATCAGGGTGGCTGAAGTCAATGCAGAGCCAGTAGAAGCCGAATCCCTCAACGGTAGAGCGGGGAGCGCTCAGTGGAACTCCTAGGAGACGAGTTTAAAACAGATTGAAGACATTACGTCACGTTAGGTAGAGAACTTCTGGAAGTTTGTGGCCCAGCAGGCTGCAGCAACGTTGGCAGGCTCAGAAGGGGATCAGGCAAATTCGCAGACAACAGGTCTGTAAATGGACACTAAAGGGAACAGGCAAGATGTACAGTCTAACATGCCGATCCGACAGGTGACTGCTGAGGAAACACAAGGGAGAGGGGAACGTCCAGGCCTGTGTGCTCTCCCTGGGCAGTCTCTCAGAGGGCTAGCTGGGAAGGACCAGTGCGCGGGCACAGAAGGGACGTTTTTCAGTTTTTACTGTAGGATTCAGTCCCTGTGCCAGCCTGATCTGAAGGTCATCTGAACAGATTGTTGCCTCTTTAAATTACCAGAAGGAAACTAGAATCTGATTCTTCTCGGAAAGCTGGATTTGTGGAACATGTTTCCGTGAATGTTCACAGTCACAAGCCCTGGCTTAATCTGTTTGGTCTCCCCATCACTACATTTCACACAGTGACTGGGTGATTCATTTGACCCTTTATCTTCTTACGTGAGATCCCCTTGTTTCTGCCCCTGCCCCTTTGGTACTGATGGGAACGAGGACAGCCCATACAGCTCCGTCTCAGCTATGAGTGTAGGGTTTCCCATGGCTGGTTACAGCTCTGCCTCTCCGGGTGGCTGTTTCTCAGGTTTCTGCTATGGCTTCTTGCATGCAGTTGTGTTTCCAAGGTGAGGGACTAAAGGTCTTGATCTTTTGACTTTATTAACTCAAGAGTAGAGTTCTGTAAGTGAAAAATTGCTTACTTCTCTTGAAAAATTATGACAAAGGGCACGCAGTACTAGTGCAGGTCCTTAGGAGCTCTGTGCTTGTGCCAATAAGTTATCAGAGACATAGTGCCTCTTCCTTTTATCAACATAAACATGCAATTCAGTTGTCCCCAACTGACAAAAGCGAGGTCTAAAATTGTGATTTTGCATCACTATCTTTTTAAACCCACTGCTTTACAAGCTTTAACCATGACAGGGAGATGTTCCTAATCTGAAAAGAAAATGAAAAAATAGGGATTTGATGGAGTCAAATATGCCCCCTTTTTGGCACTGACCCAGTTCAATCCCAGGTGGCTAGTTCAGAAAAAGCTGGAGGTGACAAGGGACAGAGACCTGCACTAAATCAGAACAGAGATCCGCAGTGCAGTTGCTGAATCGTACCGGAGAGAATGTGAAGGGTAACTGGGGAGCTGCAGTGTGGAGAAAAAGGGGGAAAGGGGTGCAACGAATTGGAAGGGGCCTCTGGGTCTTTGAATCCTCTGCTGTCATGACATCCCACAGCTGATGAAGATCTGCCTTCAAACAGTGAAGTTTTTGATTCACATTGTTCCTCTTTGAGGGTTATTCTGAACTTCATTCTGCTGCTGTTTTGAAAGCTTCTGCTAGTTTGCAGCCTGAATTTATTTGTGACCAGTGCATGCCCATTTTAAGCTCTTTCCTTTTTTAAGCTCTAACCTGCTATTAGCCACATTTAGTAAAAGTTTTAGGGCATAATTCATCTCCTACAAATATGTGTGTTCTGTTATGCTAAAATTGTCCCTTTTCTTTTTTATTTTTAACTTACAGGAAAGCAGAATAATATGCAAAGACAAGATGAAACAGATGTTTCAGGTCTACATTACAATTCAGGCAGAAATTTAAATCAGCTGAAGACATCAGAACAAAATGCTTTGTAAGTGTTTCTGTGCTATCAATTACTCAAGGGGTAGTTAGAGGTAACAGGTCTTTCTCGGTACATACTGCTTCCTTTACAGCCTTTGATGAGATCTTGTGAAAGGTAGATTCCCTTCAGGAATGTGCTCGGAGGTCTGAGGCAAGTCAGCTGGAGCCCTAGGAGCGTGGTGTCTCCAGAGACCGGGCTCCAGACTTGCTGGAGATGTTTGTGTAAACAGCGCTGTTGACAAAGAGAGGATATCAGGATATATTCTCATGATACTGAGAATACCAAGTGAATATCAGTTGTGCTGTGGGAGTGTTGTTTGTGCCTTATATTTCAATAAAATGAATTAGGTTTTCTTCAGGTCGAGTCCAAAATTAGATGTAGAGGGTGTCCAAACCATCACCAGTGCAAAGGATGCCAGTTGCAACACTATTGTAGTGAAAAAATGGGTTTTGAGAGAACAGATATTTTCATAGAAAGTGCTTGCTATCCTCCAAATGTGCCCCCCTCTCATAAACCCAAAAGCCTTAAAAGCAAAAGAGATTTGATTGTTGGCAGTTTGGGGATTATTCCCCTCCCTTTCCCCCAGCATTTTCCAATGGAAAATATTCAGGGTCTGGGTTTTCAGCCCTTTGCTGAAATGTCAACATTTTCCAAAGGGTGAAAGAAGGGAAAAGAGAAGAAAAACATGTTCTGACCAGCTCCAGTCAGAGCCAAATGGCTCGGTCCTGGATTTGGTCAGGGAAGTATGCTGGAGGGGAGAAAATGGGAGTGTCGTGGTTCCACGCACAGCCTGGCTGGGCTGAGGGCTGCGTATCACGATCCATTTGTGTGAGTCATCCCAGTAGACGTTTCGCCAGGGGAGCATGTGTAGTGGCTCCTAAGCACTCCAGGTTGATGTGTTCATCGCAAGCACTGCCTTGCTGCTTGCCACGGCCACTTCAGCTCTGCGCGCGTGTGGGACGCACACAGGTACCTTCTGTGTGAGTCCAGGTCTTCCGACATTTCCATGACGTCTTTTAACTCACAGAGACAACGGTAACACCTGGCACCTATCCAAGAATTCAGCTCTCCACCAGTCAGAAGAGGAGAAAATGGCATGTGCCTGTAAACACACATGATTGCCTGAGTCCCCTGCTCCAGTGACGCTGCCTTGGGCTGCACAACGGCTGTAATGTAGCCTTGGAAAGCCCCGGCCAGCCATGGACGGGCTGGCGCTTGGTAGGGAGGAATGCTGAAGAGCCAACACAAAAGCTGCTAAACTCCACATGCACATGCGTGCGCCATCCTGCTTCTGGGGGAAAAGGAGTGGCTTCGTTTCCCCCAGTGCGTTTCTGATCCCCAGCCGCCTGCTCAGCCTCCGGAAAGTTGTCCCAGCACTTGAGCACCTTCAAACCTGAGGAAGACAAGGGCCATATTTGCTTCTGGCTCTCCAAGGTGTCTCCCACTGCTGCAGTGGGGGAACTGGCAGATGGATGCACACCCAGACTAGGTCTTTGTCCCCCTCTAGTGACTTGACTGCAAAAGAAATTTCCTGAACCCTACTCCCTCCAAGCAAGGAGGTCCTTATTTTAAGCCAGGATGTTGAATGCTTTCCTTTCTGAAGGCCAGTAGGACGTCTAAGCACCACTAGCAGGTCACGTATTTATACGCACTCAAGACATTATCCATGACCAGTGCAAACAGTAATTAGTAGCTTGACTTTCTGCTCTAGTGGGCCACGTGTGCCTGCTTTCCTCCCATGGAGGACGGCAGTCACAGGATTCAGATGGCAGCCCATGCTTAGTCCTCCAGGAAACCCAGCTAGGGCCACCGTTACCGGTGCAAAAGCACATGGTCCCGATCTCCTGTAACTAAACACTTGCTGAGTCACAGCCCAGTCACCCGTGCGCTTAGCAAGTCGTGTCAACCATCTGTCACCAGCACATCCTCCTCACCCCGCTGTGACTTCATGGGGAAAACAACAGGAGGCAGATTACGTTGGGCTGAGGAGCCAGGCTCTCGTGCGTCTTGGCTCTGAGTAACCCTTCTAACCAGCGGTGAAGCCTTTGGCTCCTCTTAGTTTGGCCCTTTGTCAGGGAAGAAAGTGGCATTCATGTTCAACCGCTGAAAGCTTTGCCTGACTAATGGGTGACTCCAAACAAGCCGACTCAGGCAAGACATGGGCAGCGTTGTGCAAAATGTCCCTCCTACAGCCAGATCATCTGCACAGCCCTCCACGCTGCGTTCTCCTCCAACCGGTGTTTAATAGCACCATAATGCAGGGTGCCTCGTCTGCCAGGCCTTGTTCCCCCTACCCTGTCAGCTAAGGGCTACAAGAGCAGCCCTGTTGTGTCTCCTGTCCTAGTGAAACCCCGTGTTTCCCCAGGTTAGGCCGTGTGCTAGAGGTGCAGCCCAGGAGGACGCAGCCCCAGGAGATGGGATCGCTTCCCGCCATGGGCCTGAACTACCGACCAGATGAGGCACTGCCCAGGTAAGGGAGCCAGCCGGGGGCTGGGGTGCAAGCAGCTCGCAGTGGGGGTTTCACAAACCGAGACCCCCACTGCTTTCCACAACCTCCCTGGCTGGGGCTGCCTGGCCTCCTCTTTCATGTGCTTGAAGGTCTGTTTTCCCCACGAGCTCCCGGAGGGACAAATCACCCACACCAGCAGTCTGACCATCCTACTTTATCCCGAGGCGATGAAAGGGTGCGGAATGGATGTGGCCTTTTTTGTTCTGGAGGAAAAAAGTGAACTCAATGCCAGGCACAGATCCCAGGCTGTATAGTTCAAATCGCGCTCCGAGCACATAATTCCCATTTGTGTTTGTGTGCACGCAGGGCGAGGGTGGGGGTTGGCGGGGGGGTGTGTGTGTGAATATAAGAATGTAATTGTCATAATTTAATCCAAAACTACTTCTTGGAAGAAAAAAAAAACACACAGGCCGACACAAAACAGCATGTTCAGTTATAAACACCACATGAAAGAGCCGTATTATGTTCTACTTGGTAACTGACATCGAACGTTAACGTTCTCAGCTGCCCACTACTGGGCAAAGGCCTTTCCGACGCTCCCCCCGGCCCCGACGCAAACAAAAGCCCCCAGCCAAACTGCGGCGCAGATACCCGTTCCTGTGGCCGCAGCGGAATTCCACATAGAAAGTTCATTACGGGCAGAGGAGGCAGGCTGGTGGACGGAGCCGCGCGGAGCAGAGAGATAGCCATCTGGGACCCAGGGCGCTGCCAGCTGCGCTGGGGAGAGCGCACGCACGCCTCCTGCAAGGCCAGAAAAACGTTGGCATGTGCCGTGTGAGCCGCGGAGGGGGGGCTTTTTCCCCCAGATTTCCCATAACGGGCCGGTGTGTTCCCGGAGCGATGGGTCTTGCTGGCACCACGGCTGCTGCTCTCGGAGCGAGTGGGGTGCTGGGCAGGCTGGAAGCAGCAGCAGGCAGCAGGAGCGGTGTCAAGGCCCTCGGTGCCATTCCCTCCTCCTCCCAGGCCTTCAGCGGGAGTGAGTCACTTGGTGTAAAGGAAGCACAGTCATTCCGGCTTAGATCCTCAGGGATGCTTACCTACTTAACTAATGGCACTGCACCCCCCTCGAAAAGCACCCAGGAATGCTGGAGCCCTGATAGTTAACTCGGCACTACTTCCTCCTGGGCACTCACCAGGCAGAACCACCCTTCCTGCCCGTGGGAGCAGGAGGCGACGAGGAAAAGCCCCCTGAATCTTCTGTGGTGGGGGTGGCTGGGGTCTCACCCTAACCAGAGGCTCGGCAAATCATCCGCCGGAGTCGTTGCGATAGGATTTCGTGAAATACGTGCCTTCTGCTCGAAGAATATGTTTTTTAGCTTCACGCTAACCTTTATTTCCCGTGGGGCAGGGTGACATTATTAGCACCCGTGCCTACTGCTGAAGTGAAGCATCTTTGTTGCAGCGTGGGTGGGAGATGGGTTATCGTCAATATGGAGCAGATCTAGAGAATGGCTTCTGTTATTTACTTCTGTTCTTGCAGGAGGCGTGACGCCGTTTAACGAAGATCCGCTCAGCAGAATCCAACTGAAATCTGCATCGTCACCCGGGCAGCCCCGTTTCATCAGCCCGCCACGCGCTTTGCTCCGCGGGACGGTCACAACCAGCCAAAGGCAAACCAACCCACTTGTTTTCACACTTACTGATAGATAAGTTTTGACCCCCGGGGCAAAAAGAGGGGGGCTTAACCCCCAGGGCGAAAGGGGGGAATGCCCGCCCGGAAGGTGGAATTGAACCACTCTGTCGCTAGACAGCTACAGGTTTGAAGCCTGCACCCCAGACCACTGAGGGTCATCCGGGCAACTGAAAGCGTCCCATCGCCCCCCTATATAAACCCCCAGCGCTCTGCCGCCATGAGGTCAAGGTGAGGGATGCTTTTCCCAGCGGGATGAGCCGTCAGCTCGTTCCCGGTCTCCAAACCATCCGCAGCGGGCCGGGGGTGCTGCCGGGGTGGGAGGGGAGCGGGGAGGCTGCGGACAGTGGTCTCGACCCAGAAGCGCTCGGGCGTTGTATGTAAATTAGAGAGCGGTGATTGGCTGTCCCTGGGTAGGGGCGGGGCCGCGGCCCTGGCGGCACCCCGCGGCCCGGGGTGGCCGGTGATTCACGGCGTTTCCCAGAAGGAGTGGGGGCTCCCCACCCCATCCCGCCCCGCGCCTTTCCCGGATCTCCGGGGACCCTTACAACACCGGACGGGGCAGCTTGTGCAACGGGGGCGGCCCCGGCCCCGGCGCCGGGGTGATGCGGTCCGTGTTGGGCGGGCGCGGGGCTGGCGGCGCGGCAGGCGGCGCGGGGTCGTGCCGCAGGTGTAAACACGGCTGCCCCGTTGGCTCAGGGCCTGTAACGGGGCGGGCAGGGCCCGGCGGAGGAGCCCGGGGCATTGGCTCGCTTGAGAAGCAGCTCTTGTTCGCGGTACCTGCCCCCCAGCAGTGGCTGATGCCAGACACTCCGGAGGAAGACGTGAATCTCCCACGAGATATCTCGCAGAACAATAATATCCTCTGGGAGGAAATTCCTCCCTGGCCCCCAGCTGAGGATCAGCTCCTGCCCCGAAGTACGAGGATTGAAAACACTTGTAATCCTATCCTAGCGAGTTTAACCATAGAGGCTATTTTCATAAATGTCTAAACCCTTGAAAAATTACTCCCTCGCTTGCCTCGAGAGATTCCTCTGAAGTGGAGCCATGTCTGCGAATGGATGTGGTTTCCAGTGATTGTTAATTAGATGATTCTTTTTGGGGGTAAGCAACAAATAAAAGCGTAGGCCCCTTCCCTCTCTTGCTCGCCCCGCGGGAAGCTGAGGCTCAAAACGGGTCCTCGGTGGAGCAGCACCAGGGTAAAACTGTTAGGGAACGCAACTGGGGCCACAGCCCGAAGCTGAGAGCAGCTTTGTGGACGGCAGCAAAAGAAAGGGGAAAAATATACTGGTGGGGCAGCGCCGTTCCCGCTCGCAGCCGGGCACACTGCTGGGCACGGCTTTGCTTTCGGCGCGTGGCTCCGAGTCGTGCCTTACCCCTTGGAACGGGACCAGCTCTGGTATCATCCGGCCCGCTGGCTCCCCAGCACGGGCGTGAGTGTGTCTGAGGCCTTACTGTTCGTGGCAAACGATTTCTACAGCAATCTGAATGTGGGTTTTAGAGCACGTTTTCAACTCCAACCCAGGAGCAGTTTTTTTAGCAAAGGAGCTGGTTGGAGAGCTGCTCCTGTGCCTGCCAATGCCAGGCAGGGCTTTTTCTTCCCTTCCTGGGTTTGTCGGAGCGTGCCCTATCTCTTTACCTGGTTCTTATCCCAGTAGCAGGTGGCGTAATCTAGCAAGTTTCTTTTGTGCATAAAAATGCACGGGGTGAGGAACCGGGGGCGTGCGTGGGAGTAAGTGCTGGGAAATTAGTCATGAGGAGGAAGAGGTTAGTGCAGGGGTCTGAGGAAATCAGGTGGCCACAGCAATCCCTCAGGCTTCCAGCCGAGCCCGTCCTGACTTCTGCTGGGAGAAGCACGTCAGCTCAGAGATATGCTCCTGCCGGCCCAGAGGCATGTGACCTTGCTGACCCATTCAGGCTGGACAAGAGTGGCTGCCAGGGGTTGGAGGAGCCATTCCTAGCTCCTGTGCTTCATTTTTCAAGCCTCGGCTTTAACAACACTTTCACTTTCTCTTCGCTTTCCTCCCTAGCATCTAGCTTTTCTGTATTTCTTCCCCTGCGGCACTTCAGGGGAAGGCATCTTAGTGTGAAAACGCTGCTCTCATCTTCTCTTTCTTGCGGCCTCTAGCACTTTTAAGCAGAGAAGTCTGCCTTTCATGTCCCGTGATCCAGAAAAAGACTACGCCAAGCACTCAAGTCCAAATGAAAAGTAACAGCCAGCCAAAATACTCCAGCCAAGAAACCAAAGGACCCATCAGGAAGGCCAGCTCCTAAAACTTCCCTCATTCTGCAGTAAAGGGACATGTGGAGGTAACGAATGAGGCAGTTTCTAGTGATCAGGCAGTGGCAGAAGGCACCTGAGAGGGTCAGCAGCGGCATAGGAAATGATGCCAGATCTCAGAGTTCATGGGGAAGCAGTAACAAAAGGCTGTGAGAATTTTCTCCTTGACTGATGTTAGTGCGTCTCGGTTCAGATCTGCTGCTGGAGCAGATGTGCTAGCCGCCAACCTCCACAGCAGGGGCAGAAAATAATGTTTCCAGGACCTCTGTGTGTCTGGTGTTCAAAGGCCTTTGCCACCCCTGACCACGAGGGACTGCGGGTGAGTTGCTGCCCCTGACAGAGGTGCTGGTCTTCTTCTGCGAGGAGGGGCCATGGGGGCAGGTACCTGTGGGCGATGCTGCATGCAGTTCCTGTTCCCCGTGCCGTTTTCTCTCAGCTGCTGCTCACCGTGTGTCTAAGGGCCCAGGTGCTGATCAGGAGTCAAGAGCTCGAGCTGGCTGCTGCCTTCAGGTAACAGTCATCTTGGCTCCAGCCCTAAAGGGCAAAGCTGCCAGTGCTACTGGGGCACAAGGAACCAGGCTGATGCATACGATGACCCCAAACTGTGGTCAGGGGCTAGTGGCTTATGATTAGATTTATAAGGCCACCAAAAATGCAAACAGTTACCTTCTAAGGTTTTCAAAAGCACATAAGTAAGTTAACAGACCTGTTGATTTGAAAGGCAGTCCTCAGCACCCAATTCCCCTTTAAACATTTCTTAGAAATCCTCTAGGCACTGAGCTTCAGCTTTAGACCGAGTGACTTTGAAAATCTGACCCTTTGCCATTAAAAGTATAGAACAAATTCAGTTTATCAGCCTAACGATGGAAAAGCTTGCTCTCCTCAGTAATGCTCTTAATTAAAGCGTTTCTCAGTGTCTTTGGACCTGATTCTCCACCTTATGCAGACAACTACACTATGCCAAATGGGTGCAGAGCACTGCCAATTTAGGTTTGATTCGATGCCCATTCAAGTTAATAGAAATCCTCCCACGGAAATCGATGGGATTTGGTTCAGGCCCCAAAGTCAATGGGGAATTCTGATTTGGCAGTACTTTACGCCCACACTGCACCAGGGTAAGCAAATATTCAAGGTACAAAGTCTTGGAGAATTTGCAAGGGGCTTTACAAGTGACTTCTAGGGCAGACTGTAGCCTAGGCTATTTAAACAATTTGCAGTGCCTAAGGCTGTCCGGCAAGGAAGCCTTAAAACAAATCAGTCTGAACTTTCCCCGTTTGTTTTTGTAGCACTCTCACCACTTAACATTGCACTCTTGATATTTTTTTTTGATCCCAGGCTGACAGAACATGTAAGCATCTTCAGCGCTTTGTTCCCACTTCTTCTTTTAACCACCAGAACCTGATTTGTGTCAGAAAAGATAAGCCTAGATCCCGCCTGTATTAATAAATAATTATTTGGTGTAAGGTGGGGGATGAGAAGGTCTGTTATTCTTAGCAGCAGCAATGAAATTTCAGCAGCTGATGACGTCAGTGCTAAAATGTCAGTGTGAAACAGGCTGGAACAAATTAAGAGTGTGGTATCGTCACTGTGAGAGCCACGCTGCCCTCCGGAGGGACTGTGGTTGGATGCTGCAGATGTAGTTTGGGAGATGAGGGCACGGGGGCTTGTGAGAGCTTCTCAGAAGCCTCCAAAAAAGCAACGACAATCATCTCGGTACCAGAAAGGTCGAAGAAGTTGCTATTTGAACGGACTCTGCCCACCCCATGGCATGAGCTAACAGCAGGACAAGGGCTGCGTCTACAAACCAGATTCCAGGAACTAGTACAGGAAAAAAAAAAAAAAACAAAATGAAATTGGCCATCTTCTAGTCACTTAACCAGCTGGGCTAACTCCATCTCTGATGTCATGCCTGTGACTCAAATCAGAGGGAAATTTCACCCGAGATGCTTTTGGTCAGGATGTGCTGCTTGAGAGTGTTGTGCTTGGAGTAGAGGTGATCCTGAAGCATTGTATTACTTTGCTGTTGCAGTCAAAGAATGCCTTCAGGCCGTCCAAAAATGTGGAACTCGAGATGCACCGAGCTTTAGTCCAGATGGGGTAAAATTCCAAACGCATTCATGCTTGTCCTCCAAGAGTCTGGTCTCGCCCCTTCCTTGGTTAGTCTCAGGTGGCGTTGCTAGGCCCAGCCCTGCCTCAGTGCAGGGCAGGGATGCTAGCCAAGAGGTGGTCTTGTGGTCCGATATCCTGGGATCTCGAGCCCTGCATCTTCTTGTTCCGGCAGATGAATTGCCTCATATGCTGGGGTTGTTGGGCTGTGGGATGCGCTGGTTTTGGGGGGTGGTAGGGAGGGCCATAACCATCCCACCTTCCTTTATGGAGACCTGCAGTGTTTTGTACCAAAATGCGGGAATCACAGAAGGGTTTGGGTTGGAAGGGACCTTAAAGACCATCTAGTTCCAACCCCCTGCCATGGGCAGGGACAAGTTGAGCTACCTGGGATTCGTGTTTTATGGAAAACTAGTACTGGTCACAAAACTGCTCTGTGTTGTTTCACTCCTTTCTGGAACTGCTGCTCTAGGGGCCGTAGGGATGGATGCGGTTACGGCAGACAGAGGAAAATACAGTGAGATGTGTGCTTATCTCTCCATCGTACCAGCTGTTCGTGGCGTGCAGCGACTGGCTGACCACAGTGAGGAAAGGAGGATGTAATCAGTGAGCAAAGGCGCTCCTTTCTCAGCAAGGACGATAAGGATTATTGGCAAACCCACAGAGAATTACGGGAATAGAGGAATTGGTGTGCTGAAGTCACTTCCTACCACTCGGGAGTCTCTGCTCGGAGCATTGTGTTTGCTGTCCTAATACGGAGCTTGGGGGCTGTCTGCAGCAGTTCAGATGTGTAAGTGCACTCGCCCTGTCTCGGCACACGGAAAGCTCGCTCAGAGAGGTCACCGTCGTAGTCTTTTATCTCATATGGGGGGAAGGATTCAGACTGGCTGTGAGGAGGGAGAGCGATTCCTTACCACAGCTTCAGGCCAACAAAACACCTTGCTGCAGAGGTATTTGCAAAAACAGGCATGACTTCATCAATTCAGGGAAGAGGTATATGCCAACAGAAACACTCTTTTGCCAACACAAACGGCGCTGCCACTAGAGTAGTATCGGGAATCCCACTCTCGCCAGTGCAGGGCCTCCACTTTGCAGGTTAGGTGCTGTACAGGCAGGCCACGCAGGAGGTTCCCAGCCAGTGAGATCACCCAGGACTTCACAGCTCAGTGCTGAGGAGAGCCCCTGCTCCCTCATCTTGAGAGGAGGTGGCAGCCGTTTCAGCTGCACCTGTATCAACAGGGAATTCATAGAAACTGGAGTGAGCTCCTGAATGCACAGCTGGTTGCCGTCGCTGTCCGTAGATGGGAAAATTGTCTGATACGTTGTATGTGGTCAACACAGGTCTTGATACCTCCAGAGCATCAGGTGTCCTCTCGGAGGTCTTGCCCACCAGCTCGGAAAGGGCTGCCGCTGCAGCCCTGCACGCAGCTCCCCGCAGCCTAGCACTGAGGTTGGGTAACGCTAGCAGATCAAAGCTTCCTCGCCAGGAAGGCTGGAGGGCCTGGACAAGGATGAGGCAGATCCAGTGCTGAAAAGCAGCATGTACCCTGCTGTCAGCGTTTCAGGTCTAAATCTGTGACTGGTAAAAGCAGGAGGGGCAAAAGGTTGAATGCTACCTGCCCTGCATCCTGTTTAGTCCAGATTTACTAGAGCTTTGGGGATATAGGAATTACATGTCCAGCGAAGGAAAAAGCCAGACTTCTACTTTTTCTAGATTCTTTGGGTGGGGGTGTGAAGTTGATCTGTAATACAAATCCCCGACAGAGAGTCAGTGGAGACAGAATGACTTTGTTCTGGATGTGTTGGTAAATATCTGCCTATATTTTTAAGACTTAGCACCGTAGGAGACCCAAGATGATCTGTGATTTCTGCAATCTCATCGGAGAGAGCAAGTGAGTGATTCCATGCAGTAGAGACAGACAGCCCATGACTCACAGCCCTGAGTCACAGCGTTGGGACACTTCAGCACTCAGAAACACTAGTAGTGACAGAAATCAGGATGATGAGCAAGCAGCTGTTACTCATTCTCAGCTGGACACCATAAGCATGTTGGTACCAGCCAGTGTGGCTCTGGCTCTTCTTTGTCTCCTCTTGCAGACCTGCAGTCATCTGAATAGTGTGGTGACACAGCTCACTTAACATTTGCCTCTGGGCAAGAGATGATCAACTAGTCTCTGGCTCCCAGACTGTCCTGCTTGACTCTATTAGTCTCAGCATAAAGCTATCATGGCAATTTTCACTTTAGATTGCTTCTTTCATCTCTGGAGATCAGCTCACGTTACAAACACGAACGCATTGATCATCACACGGGGTTAGAAAGTATCTGTATCCCTACTCGTAGCTGTGGGGCTGAGGCACCACAACTTGCTTTTGATGATGACAAAGGAAATTTGTAGCAGAGCCAGGGCAAAAACACAGGAGCCTTTACTACCTCTCTTAATCTCTAACCACTGAGCCATATGCTCCATTGCATTCATCACTTCCTCGTGAGGTGGCAGCTTGGATGAGAACGAGTGCCCAGGAAGTCGCCCTGTTTATTCTGTCTCGGCCTCTTAATGCCTGTGGAACTTTTTTATTGAATTCTTTTCATGGCCATCAGCTTTGGTGCGGGAAATGATTCTGAGAGACAAAGACTTGGCTGTGTGTGTAGACGTGTGTGTGTGGATGGGAGAGGGGAAGAATCAAAAATCCATTTCCAGATGGTTGAAAGGATGCGTAGCACTTTGCTACCGGCAAAAACAACCTCTTTCATTTTCAGGATGTCTAAGTCAGAGAATTGCAGCTGGAAAAAAACGGGCAGAAAGGGAGGCAGCAGGGTAAAAGTAAGAATTAATAATGAAAAATAACCCAGCCAATATTTGAAAATGTAACTAAGAAGTGCTTCATTTTGATTTAAACGGGGGGCTGGAGGGGGAGCGGGAATGTGCTCGCTGAGGAGGATCTGTGTAAGGCAGGTTCAAATATGTATAATCTCATTTTCTTGTTAGCTTCTTTGCTTTGCATTCCCAACTGTAGCCTCACAGGAAATTCAGTCCCTGGCAAGCGTCAGCTCCAGACAGGAAACATTCTGAGGAATTTCTTCCATACAGGTACTATATTTGCTTGGAGGGATAACAAGGTGGAGATATTTACCACGGCTGGCTTTAACTAGCAGGATATTATACATGTTGATGGAGCTGGTGGGAGTGATCTCTGTCTGCAGCCACCAGCATGCCATGTTTAAACAAATCGTGCTGCTCTGCCTGCCTGTGGGAAGATTTGCATCAGATCTGGGCCAGATTCTCCTTCCTCTGACGGCTGCGCGGCCCGACTTATGTCAAAGAGATCTGCTGATGTCAGAGAGTATCAGAATCCGGCCCGCGCAGCAGGTTTTTATCACACGATACACTTGGC
Organism: Rhynochetos jubatus; assembly: GCA_027574665.1. Classification (NCBI taxonomy): domain Eukaryota; kingdom Metazoa; phylum Chordata; class Aves; order Eurypygiformes; family Rhynochetidae; genus Rhynochetos; species Rhynochetos jubatus. The sequence goes on from CM050650.1 coordinate 31,324,790, forward strand.
CTTACGCTATGTGCACGTACAGATACTTGCACGCAGATGTTTTGATAGGAGGAGTGACTGGGGGGGGGGCGTGCAGGCTCTGGCTGGGAGGGTGCAGGCTCTGGCTATGTGTGCAGGTGGGGGAAAGTCTTTGCTCTCGTCTTTGCCCTCTGAGGGGACCAGCCGTTGAGAGGGGTGAGCTGTAGCAGCACATCGCCTTTCGGGTGAGCGGGAGGTACCGAGCACAACCAACTGAGCCCTTGGGGCTCGCGTGGGACCCGTTCCCACCTTTCTTTGCAAATTCAGGGCAGGCCTGTTCTGCTTATTAGCCCAGAGGAGATCATGGCAGTCTGAAAAGCCAGTGCATGCCTCACTCGGCCGCTTTGCTCGGTAACCTCAGCGTCATCAGTGAACAGTGATGCGGTGGGCTGAGTGTTTCTTGATGCACCCAAGAGAAATATCCCTTCCATAGTAAAACACGTGAGTGCTTGCCAGTCTTGAATGCAGTTCTCAGGATACGAGGTGTGTAGAGAGAAGACTGATCAGTCTGAATCACTGTCTCCCAAGAGAAACGTGAGGGATTAAGTACATGGCTGGGAACAATCCCGCGCTGGCAAGGAAATGGACTGCATGACCCGTCTCGGAGATCTATGATTCACTGCAAATACAGAGAACGAGCAGGAAAATGTGTAGTAACATGCAGTGGTACCTTGCCTGCTATTGCAGTGCAGCCTCCAGCCAGAGGCAGCCCGCCCCGTTTACAGGTGTGCTCTGGGAACAGGCTTTTTTCTGTGGGGAGCCGGGGAAGGCAGCAGAATGCCTTCAAAGCCTGCAAGGTCTCCGTGCGGCCCTGCCAAGCGGTGGGAATGTAACTGCGTGTGCAGTGCTGGAGCGTGGATTTTTGGTGTTTGTTTCTGGGGCAGGAAGCGCAAGTGCAGATCCTCCCACTTAGTTCTAGGAGGGGAAGAAAAGATTCACAGACTCCCCTGCAGTGTTAGTGAAAATACAGCTTTGGCCTTTAGTGCCTTTTGTTACATAAACACAAGTAGCGTAGACATATTAATCACCCTGCCATTGAGGGAGGAACAGAGCAGCAACCTCAAATGCCACCCACTCCCCATTCTCGCTCCCATTTGATGTTGCTATTTTAAGCCACACATTATTTCCTGCTGTGATTTTATTTTTTTTTCACCCAGCTTCTAATTCTGGCTCTGAGGTAAGCTGTGACATACGTATCCCTCCTCTCCCCCTCCCCGCCTTCCTCCTCCCCCTGCACCCACGTCCTCTTTATCGCTGTCTTTTAGAAATTTTCTCTCTGTGTCTCCTAAGCAGCCGGGTCCCGGAGGTTACTTACCCACCTCCTGGAAACAAAGCTAAAAGGCTGATCTCCTTCCTGCTTTTGGACTTCAGCTCAAACAAGATTGGGGCCACGGTTTGCAGGGCAGACTGCTTTAAAAGTGCTATCGCCCTGCTCCCCAGTCCTCAGAGAGGTTAGGGCTGTGGAGAGGATGGTCTGGCTGGGAGGAAGGCTGCTGCTCAGCAGCCGATGGTGGGCTGTGGCCAGTGTACTCATCGGGTGAGAAGGGTACCCCACCAGCGGCACGTGCTTTGTGGTGTAGAGGAGACAGGACAGAGCTCAACTGCTCTACAAGGGGTTTCTCTTCCGAGCCTGCCCCTGTGTAGGGGCGGTCAGCAGGTTGCTAGCCCTCAGGTAGTTCCCCCCACAGGCAACTGCCTCGTCCTGCCTGTGCCAGAGAGCAGCGCATGTCTCTCTGGTTCTGTTGCATCCACGTGTCTCCTGTGGCGTTCAGCTGCAACCTGGCCAGCCCCAGGGAGAGCTGTACCTGGTCAGTCTAGGGCAGAAGGAGAGGGAAGCCTGCAGTCCCAGGAAGGGCTCTGTGCCCGGGCAGGGGTGGCTCTTTGCCCATGTGAGTGCACGGCTGAGCGCTGATAAGAGCTCTGCCCAGGTATGTTTGAGCCCAAGGAGGAAATCTGAGGCCTGTTGCTGCACCACAACTGAGGAACATTACAGGTTTATCCTCTTCCACACCCACTCGCCCCTTCCCTCCCTGCCAAGTAACCCGTCCTGAAAATCTCCTCTGCCCGGATGGTTGCTGCTGCAGACGCATCCCCACCAGCGTAAGAGAGCAGGATGGGTGGCGGCAGGCTGCTGGCAAAACCCCGGGCCTTGCTTCCACATCCAAGGAAACAGAGGCCTGGGCTGCCCTCTGCCAGCCCTGGTGTATATATTTCACACAAACAATCTCATGCCTTTCTCTTCCTGTGAGTTGCTTTTGGAAGTGCTGCACGTGGCCCTCGTCTGCCTGGTACGAATAGTAGCTGTAGGAAATCCCAGGCTGGGTGTCTACGTGTTCTTCATCCTCCCCTTCCCTGCCCAGGGATTCCAATATGCCCTTTCTGTGGTTCCCAGAGAGTGGGAGAGGCTGAGAGAGCGAGAAGCCCTTTGCCAAGTGGTTTAATGTTAGTCACAGCTGCTGGAAGCCTCTGCTGTGCTCTCCCCAGGACCGTTATTTTTATTTTCACAGCTCGATTGCCATGAGGGTCCCTAGAGAAGGCTGGGGAGTCCCATCCCTTCCCAAGAGCAGGCTACAGGCTAGCTGTGCGTGCTTTGCCGTTGGTTTTGAAGCAGCGAGGAGAGCGCACCAGACTGTGGAGCTGGGCGGCTGTCCTGTCCCAGACCAAACCACGGCCCTCATCTTTGCCTGCAAGGAGCCTGCAGCCTCATCGAGCAAGCTAATTTCCAGTGGATGGGAGGGAGGGAGGGGAAAGAGCCAGGCTCACAAATTGGAGTGATCACACCAGAATGAAATGACTGTTTTTCCAGCATACTGTGTCCCCATGGGCAGCTATTTTAAAAGTTATTGCAGAATGACTTCTCCCACAACGGCAGTGTTGGAGAATTTCCCCCCCCGAGAGCAGACCTCAGAAAGGACTCGAGTAAATTGCCTTCATGGAAAATCACCCCACTCTGGAGTGTCACACCCAGCGCTGCGCGGCAGGAGCCAGCCGGCAGCTGACGGCGTTCCGTGTCCTGGGGAAATGCCTTGGATGAGGACAGCTCTCCGAGGGCTGATGTCCACATCACAGCCACCACTGCCATCCTCACTGGCACAGACTCGCGGCGCCTTGGTGGGGGTCTGTGCGGCGGAGGGAAGAGCTGACCGGGCGTAGGCGCACAGGGAGGGAGAAGAATCGGTTGACGCTGTGTCGCCGGCTTGCTGGGACCATCCGCCAGAGGCCAATGCTGGTATCGGCTCTGGTGGTCACTGGAACAATGGGAGTACCGGGAAGGAGCCTGTGGTTTACCAATAGAATGGCTGTGGGGTAGGGGTAGCTTAGGGGCGCTGGTGCAACAGGCCATATGTGTCACGGCATTTGAGGTATGTGATAAATAACCCATCTTCGAGTTTGGTCAGGCCGAGTATTGCAAAAGCAACAACAACAAAGTTAAAAAGCCTGATCAATCCTGAATATCCACAGTTTGTCATCTGGGAATGGCACAAGATGGCAGAGATTTCATGACTAGCCGATACGGGGCAGCCCCAAAGTCTGTCTTTCCTTCCAGAGCTGGCCTTTATCATCAGTCTTGCTGTATGCTCCCTGGCACGGTAGCCACCAGAGAGGCCCAGCTTGCATTTGGGAGATCTGGCACAAGCCCTGACTGCCGAGAGAGCCCCCTCGCTGCTGGCCTGCCGTCATTCCTTCTCTGGGCCGCTCAGCTAGGGCTCACCTAGGTCAAGAGAGAGAGGTGGCTCTGGAAGATGTTCCCAGCGAGCTCTGGTGAGATCTGCTCCTCCCAGGGCCCTTCAGCTGGGCTTGCTCCTTTTTCTCATTCCACGCAAGGTTTAAAAGGCTGTGTTTGTAAACACCAGTCTCCGAGTCGCTGCCTCCGGGGCTCTGGGCGCAAGGCCAGGGAGGGATCTGAGAGTCGGCAGACAGTTTTAAGAGGCTCCGGCGTCCGATCGCCGCCGTGGAGAGGGCACGCCTTGCAGTTAATAGCCATGGTGGCGGGAGTCACCTACAGTTCCAGCAGGTCTCAGCACTATTCCCTGGCTCCCTGAGGCTGAGCTTGGGTTTTACTGAAATGACCTCTTCACATGCCAAGTTAAACTCCGGGTCACTCAAGCCAGCTTGGTCAGAATCGGCAGGGAGCTAAGCTGCGTTGCCGCAAACATACGTACAAGATCAGTGTCCAGTGATGACAAACATCACAGTGGACATGTGTTTGCATTTGACACAGTCCTGGTTAAATATTCACTCTGGTCCACCTCTCCTTCCCACAGATTGCTCCAGAGAGCTTGGTGCGTGGACTTGGGCACTCCCGTCTTACTGGGGAGCCAAGGGCTCGCTGCGATGTGGCATGGCACCTGCTCACTGAGCGCAAGCCGGGTGACCTACAGTCTGAGGTGCCAGAGAAGCTCTGCCCAAGCCTCCCAGGCTCCCTTTTGAAATCTGGTTATCCAGGGCCATCATTTGGCATTGTGACATGTCGGAGCAGTGGTGAAGCCCTGCCACTGAGGGAGGGCTAGAGCTGGGCCCACCTCCTCCCACCAGCTGCAAGGGTGGGCAAGGGAGGTGAGGAGGGATCTTCGTGCAGACACGAGTTTGGGCCTGTCTGTGTCCAGGATCACTTCTGTCCGCACACTTGACCAGCAGGCACATTCATGCATAGATTTAGCTGGAGCCGCAAAGCTCCCAGGGAAGGCGAGAGCCCGGTCTGGGCAGAGCGGACAGCGCTAGCTGCTGGGGCACACGTGGGTATCTGTGGGTATCCAGTACAGAGCTACGGCTGGGAACGGCCAGTTGTCCAGATGGGCCGTACGGTGGCTGTGGGGTTGGCCTGTCCACACCTGAGCTCACACCTTGCTGCACAGATGCAACCTCTGTGCCCAGCATCCTGAAGGCCCGGAGCTGGAACGGCTCTTGTTCTCCGTGCGGGTAACTCCGCACCGGACTCCCCCGGCCCCACACTGTGTGTGATGGCTGGTACCCGGGCCACGCAAAGGGCTTCACTGCTCCCGTGGGAGCAATGGGGGGTCAGACCTGGCTGGTGGGGCCGAGAGAGACACAGAAAAGCCGGTGGCTCCTTTAAGGGAGGGAGCTGACAAGACTGCAGGGAAGGAGCTCTGGAAGCTGTGTTTTTCTCTCAGAGCCTCAGGGGCTGGTTACTAAGTTTGGTTACTGGGCTTAAATAATGCAGCGTGGCAGAGCCCAGTGGGTTTGAACATTGTCATATCCACATAATCCTCTCCTAGGTGGCTGAGATCTCTTGTTCTCTGCCTCTGCTATCTGCACAGGAGCTTGAATGTGATGTGAAACATCATATTAAATAATTATAACTAGCAGAGAAGAGCCAAAGCTGCAAAGTCCCATCTATTTCCACTGTGCTCTGTCTATCTATGTAATTTCTGAGGTGCCAATCACCAAAGCATCCAAGCACTGTCTAATCTGGATCCCAGTTCCCTTGGTGCTCATGGCGGCTTGAATCTCAGCATTTTATGTGAGCCCATCTCCAATTAGCAAGCACAGGGACAGAGCTGCATACTGTGGGCAGAGGAGCCTCCTATTGCTTTGTGATTTACTGACCAAAAGCCCAGCTGGGCTGGAGGAGTCAGGACACCATGGCCACTCCTGGCCCAGGAATTATTAAATCCTCTTGCTGTTACCTCAGGGAAGTCAGGGGCAGGTTTATCGAGGGAGTGCAAGGAGCTGTGGTCCCCTGCCCAGCGTGCCGCCCACTTTCCAGGTCACACAGTGTGGAAGTAGCTGCAGATCTAAACAGCCTGCCCAGTCTGTGCATCACAGCCACATCCAGCTCTGGGGACGGAAGAGAGAAGGCCCTCTGCCACCCCCCACTGCAGATCCAAGCCTCCCCATGCAAAGACAAGAACAAGACAGGAGCCAGTGACCTGGCTTGGCACCATGTCTGAGAAGGGGGAAGAGAACGAAGCACCCAGCTGTCCCCTCGGGTGACCTACTGCCCCACACTTTCTGCAGGCTCTGTGAAACAGATGGAAAGCTGCCGGATTCCCACTCATGGCAAACACAACGAGCATTAAGAGTGGCAAAGGACTCGCTGTACTGAACACGCTCACCTGGAGTGAAATCAGATCAAACCTTCCTTTCATTACCAGGGAAACAGTAGTTGTTTCCAGTGAGAACCTGCCAGGTTCAGGCAATGCTGTAGCAGTGCAATTAGTTTCCATCCATCAGGCTGCACTGAGGAGAAGGGTGTCTCAGCCTCTGCCCACAGTCTCCCTGATTTGACGTGACACTTGACAGCAGGTTTTCATGGCAGAGGATACTCAGCAGTTACTGGGGGTCAGCCTTTCCAAATCCTGCTTGTAAGCATCATGTTTCCGTCCTTACAGGAGTGCAGGTCCTCCCCACCCTCCCCCATCGATGAGCCCTATCCTCCTTCCCCCGCAACTGCTGGATTATTTTTAGTGACGTTGAATAAATACATGTTAAATCTTCTTCCATTAGTGACATGTCAGAAGTTAAAGTGGCATTAGCTGTAAAGCCTGCAGCAAAGACAGCTTCATCTAGGACACTTGCACGTGGTTGCCCAAGAGCTGGGAACAACAGTGCCAGCATTGCTTTTCCTTCAATCCGTTCATATTCTCTGCTCTTCTTCCTCCGGAAACACAAATGCCACCTCCTTCTGCTGTTTCCTCACCAACTGTCCCCAAGCCTCCCAAACTTTATGCCGAAGAAGAGTCTCCAGGACACCAAGTTTCATCCTCTCCTGTCGCCTGTTAGATATGTCCTCTCCAGACATTCATCAGATTTCTCAAGTACCATTGTGAAAACCCATGGAATTTTTTTTGGTCCTTGCTAAGCCCACTGTATAGCAGCCCCAACACTGCTTCCATAGCTAGGACTTGGCACGTAGGAATCTAAGTAGATCCATTAACTAGATTTTCCATCCATACCCACAACTGCCTTCATCTTCTTCCACGTGATCTCCACACTTCCACGTACATCGGCTCCTCAGCTAAACTTCATCTCTGACTCTAAGCCATGTCCACTCCTTTATTTCAATCCCTGTTTCTCCCTAGACATCCTGCCTCTCCCCCACTGCCTGTGTTCCCGCACCTTTCCCCTGCCTTATGCTTCCCCCTGCGCTTCTCCTGACTACCCCTCCTGTCCCTTGCCTTCTCCACTCCCCTTTTCAGCCTACCCCACCTCCATCCTAATCCATCTCCTTAGGTCAGAGATGGAAGTCTCTGCTGTCTCCGGTAGCTCTGGCAAACGGCTTGCATTGCCTCGGAGTGGCCCAAGGCAGGAGCTTGCTCTGCTTCGGTACTGCTCTTTCAGGTACTGGTACGGATCAGCTTGGCACCCAGAGCTTGGGGGAAACTCTGCGCAGAGCTCACAGCCTGTGCAGCTTAACAGGAGGAGATCACTTCAGAAACTCTGCCACAGAGGAGCAGTGGGTAACGGAGGAGGTGAAGCTCGAGGTGAAACACGCTGAAATGCTACAGCTATCGAGCAAGCCAAAATATTTATAGCTGTGAATTGCAGGGTGACTGATAGTGCAGGGCAGGGAAAAGCTGCCATTAAGGAACAGGGAAATTGCAAAACAAACATCCCCTTTGGATATTTAGTAGCACGCCCAAAAGATTAACATTGATTATATCTTCCTATTAAGAAGCAAGATACTATGCCGCTTTAATTAACTAAGTGGGTTCTCAATCCTCAACTGCCTCCTTGCAAGTATCAGGTGAGACATCAGGGCTGGTATTCCTGGTGGCACGAAGTTAGGCTCTTCTGGTTAGCAGCCTAATCCTGAGGCCCTGTTCTTCAAAGGTATTTAGGTTTCAGGCAGCTGATGTTATTTAGATGCTTAAAACCTTTAAGGCTCTGAGCCTTAGGAGCTAAGAGGGTGGCTACAAAACTCCAGATTGCCTGGTTCAAGTCTAGTTTATGTCAGACCCAATGGGTAAATGTTACTCTCAGGTATCTGTGTGATGTCAGCCCTCTCTCTGAGGCTGGGTCATCCTGCAGTTGCCTGGTGTAGCCGCTTTTTGCCTCTTGTTGCTGAAGGAGGGGGCGATAGCCAGTGTCAAGACTCCTGATAACGGCTTTGATGGACCTCTGTGGAACTCAGGTAGTTTTACAGCTATTAATTCATTTAGGCAAGCCAGCCTGCTTCTTGATGGGTGTTTTGTTTCACTCGGGGAGGGAGGTGGGGGGAGAAAAACACAGGGAAAATTGGTGCCTTTCCCAGACTTGCACAATAGCAAGCTTGGAATCAGGCCCTGTGCAATTCCAATTACTCTGAGTTTCGAGCATTAACTGCTGGGCTGCCCTCTTTTTATTGTAGCTGTGGAAGGAGGTGCAGAGAGCAAACTGGTGGCCGTGGTTTGGATGTGAGGGAGGTGCTGTCAGATATTAGCAGTTCAGTGACCTTTTCATAACAGTTCCTGAAGTCCCAGCTTTCCCAACAGTTGGCAGTGGGTAAGGGTTATGCACAGGTAAGGACTGCTGTCTCATGGTGCAAGAAGTCTATGGAGACAGGAGCAGGAAGGAGAGATTGAAGAGATTGCTTCCTCCACCAGTCTCCTGCTTAATTACCTGCCTGAGGAATGACACTGAACTCAGACCCTTCCTCCAGGTCAAAGGCTTCCCAGAGGGAAGGGAGATATCTTCATAATGGAATAGACTCCTTCCCCAGACTTGCAACCGGTCCTTTGTTAATGACAAGATCCTCCTCTCCCTCCCAGTTCAGCACCTTTAATCTCTCTGGCATCAAGCCAAGCTCCTCAGATCTAGGAAGGCAAAGGGGCCGTGTTTCCCTAGTGAATCTCTGAGCCAGGAGAAACAACAGTTCTGATTCTCAGGCTCTTCCCATCATTTTACACCAGAAGCATTCCACCATCAACCTGGCGAGCTAAGCTTGTTGGGGAAACCAGTCTGTGTCCTTCCTGCCTCCTGCAACTCATTAAAGATCAGTGGGCAGTTTGGCTGGAGATGCTTCGAGCAGGAGGGGGCTGGATCACACCCTAACTACCTGGAGGCAACTAAAAGCCTGAGGTGCTATCAGCTTTCCTCACCATTCCTGGGCTGCTCTATGGAGGCTCCCACCGGTCCAGTTCTCCACAGATCACAAATACTGTTGAGAAAATTGTAACGACAGGGCCTGCTCTTATACTGTGAGGGCAAACTCTTAAGGAAACCCAAGGTTTTCTCAGACAGGGAAGAGTCCTGAGGTTCCAGCAGTGCATGGAGGATGCCAAACCTGGAGCAGAATTTACTTAGGGGTGATGAGTGGGGCTGTGAGGATGACTTCTTGTAGAGTTTTAGACTGAGGTACAGGCTTGGAGTCCACCGACATCACGCCCAGGTTTTTCTGGGCTGTGTGACACTGCGTGTGTTACTGGGACGCAGAGGGCTATGAACTGTGGGGCAAGAACTGAATGTTTTAAAAGCCATTAAAAAGCTTGTCAGGTTATTCCCACATATATATCTTTGTGGAGTTATGGAGAGAAGGGAAATTTCCTAGCTGCCTTTCCAGTTTGCACCACTGCAGTAGCATGGTACAGAGCTGGCTTCCTGTGTGCTCTTACGGTTGTGGAGATACAACACAGCTGGCCAGCATCACCTAAATGTTCTCATGCATTAGGTCAGCGAGGGTCTGCTGGGTAAAGAGAGCGTCCGAGGTGTGACCAAAACCCTGCAACTTTTGTCCTCGCAGTGACCCAAACAGGGAAGTCTTTAGCAAGTTGCTCCAGCAGATTTTGTACCTTGGATCTGGTGGGGGGTGGGTGGTGGCCGTTTTCTTTCATGGCTGTTGCGGGCAGAAGAAGGATAGACTTGCCTCAGGGGTTTGGGTAAGGCAGCTGGGGAGAGCCATCGGGGGTGGGGGGTGCGCGGCACAACCAGAAGTGCCTAAAGCCTTGTTATTATACCCCCAAAGCACCCAATGCCTGGCTCCCTGGGGAAGAGCTCCAAGATAGTTGTCAGTCTGGCTGGCCCCTGCCCTTTAATCTGAACGTGCCCAAATGGGCCAGGGGCTTTATTTTTGTATTATTGCATTGTCTTCCTCCCACTCACTCGCGCTTTCCTCTCAGATGCCTGTGGCTGCTTTTGATGCTTCTCTCCCCTGTTTTGGCCTCTCTGTTGGGCAGACTTAGTGGTTTGCCACCTTCCCTTGCTCCTTTTCCTACATCTTTGATGGTACAAGAAAGCTTCTGGTTGTTTCTTTGTTTGCATTTTGCTCTCCGTAGGGTCGTGCCTGATGTGCTAAGAAAATAACGCGCCAGTCCTTCCGAGTTCTATTCAGTAGCAAATTAAGATATCTAGCAGGGAATGTTCAGCAAGCAAATGCAAGATACAATGTAAAAAGAGGCTGTTCATTCCTTGTATTTCTCAGCGTCATAAAGACAAAGATATTCGCTACTTCCTTCACGATAAAGCTATCGGCCATATTTACTTTGTCCTCTGCTCTTATGTGACGTGCTTTACCTGACAACTTCCACGAACCTTGCCAGCGACTTATTTAAATAAATCTCACATTGCTCCTGTGCAATAGACATTTTCCTCCATGTTGCAGTTTGGGGAGCCAAGGCATCTAAAAGCGAATTGGCTTTTGCAGAACTACAGAATAATCCGGCCTGGAGAAAGAGAACAAGAACCTCCTAGTCCTGCCTTCGTTAATGGAGCGTTCTCCGCCTCTGGTTAATGGGCAGCCTGATTTTCCTTCAGGTCACGATCATAACAAGATCCAATTGTCGCTTTAAATACATATAATTGAAGTGCCTGTCTACATAGTGACCTTCATCAGAACGCTCCAGCCACGGCACGGGTGGGTAGGACGGCGCTATTGAAAATGAGGAGGCTCAGAGATTAAGAAACGAGACCAAGGATTTGGAAATTGGAAGCTCATCCTGTATCACAGAAATTTTTATTCCTTGTGGCCTTGTTCCGAGTTAGACAACCTTGTTTCCCTAGGGTTTTGGGGTCAGGTTTTTTTTTTGGTTGGTGTCTCTCCCTGTCCCCTACATTTCCTAAGGTTTGGGGGTAGGAGGAGACACCCTGTACTGTAGGTAATCTGCACACCTGCTGGCTGGTCACTATGGAAGTGATGGAATTAGTGACTGGAATGGGTTTTATATGGACCAGGTTGGCCAGCTTTGGCTGTGTCCTGGAGCTTGGAGAACACAGATTCACCTAGCTTTCTTTTCCCATTCTTTCTCCGCTCTCTAGTGGCTTACGCTGTTGAAATAGGCTATCACCCCTTTTCAGTATGGGAGAAACAGCAGTTGCAAGTGGCAACACAGAAGTCGGGAACGACAGATTTTCTTAAGTGCCTTTCCTGGAAAAATCCCTTTCTGCCATAGGTGGCCTGAAGACACTGGTACATTAGGATTGCAGTGTTTCCAGTAACCCAGCAGGATTTGGTGGGTGGAGGAAGGGGAAGGAACTCAGTGAGCCGTGACAATGGGAAAATCTTGGCAGGGACACACACACGCAGTCTTGCAACTGGCCTCAATGTCCCAACTGTTACAAGAAGGGATTGCACCGAAGTGAGGAAAGCTCAGAAAAGGGCGCGGGACGGCAACGATAAACCCGAACCCTGGGTCCGTGTGTTTGGCCGAGGCCCTGAGGTAAAGCTAGGAGGCGGCCGAGGCCACGCTCCCCATGGGCTCAAAGCCACCGTGGCCCCACTGTCGTGACAGGAAGCCTGGAGAAGCTCCTTCCCCGTCACGGGAGAAGCGGCCCGAGGTGGTTTAGGTCGCTGCGTGCTCTGAAACGGGCCCCACCGCTGCTGTAGTGGAGCACGGGGCTCCTTCAGGTGGCCTTGTTTGTTGCTGGGCAGGGGGGGGAGGGCTCCAGAGCCCGCTGCGGACACCCGGGTGGCGCTGGGCGGCAACCTCAGCCCCGGGCCACCTCAGGGCACAGCCAAGCGAGACGACGGCTGCCCCCGGGGTGCGGGGTGACCGGCGTGAGGCGGCGGGCCCCGGGGAGAGAGGAGGCCGCGCCCCGGCAGCCGTTAGGACCGTTGCGCGGGCCCCAGCCGGCCGTCGGTGCGCGCGCCGCTGCTGCCCCCTGCCGGGCGCGGGCGGGCACCGCCTCAGGAGCCCGGGGAGGGCGGGGAGCCGGCCCTCGGCCTGCGGGGACGGGAGAGCGGGCCAGAGACCCCGGGAGGGTGGTTTGTGACATGGGGAGAGTGTCTCCCCGCTTGGGTTAAGGGATGAGCAAGGCTTCCCGGGTCTTGTCTGCCGAGAGGGGCGGCAGATGCTTTCAGTTGGGGAGCGCCTGGCCCGCTGGTGCCATGTGTGTGACTGTGCCCCTGCAGCAGTTCCTGCAGCGCTGTCTAGGAGCGGGGTCATTTCCTTGTGACTCAGCCGCATCAGTCACAGGGTGTATTGTAAAAGCTCTGGGGTTTGGCTCAGGTCTTCAGATGTGAAGATATCCTCTCCTGCTCACACGTGGGCAGCTTGGAGACAAGCCTTGGGCTTCTGTTTTGCGGCCCCCTAGCACCCGTCACACACTAACTGCAGCCGCCAAGTGCTGTTCCCCAGCCTTCTCAGCGGCCGTTGTACATCCCTGCTGATGTAAAGGTGATGGCATGACCCGTGGGCGAGTTTTAGCTCATGCAGGTTGAGACGCCTCCAGCACAGTGAAACGTAACCTAAATCCAGATACAGTCCAGCCAGCTTAGAGGCTGTCCCTTTCACCTGGGATGTGCACAGTATATTGGTTTAGATGAACAAATACATGATACAATTTATATGGTCAAGTTTATATGAACAAAAGTTTTCTTCTTTTACAGCACGGAATTTTGACTGTAGCTCAAGCTCTTCCCTGCAAAAGTCAAGGCCAGCTACTGCTTGTGTTCCACCGCTGAATCAAGATGATTGGATGGACAGAGGGTGCTATCCTATCCTACCACAAGAGTGGTCCGAAGGCTAAGCCTGTAAATAAATACCCTATCCCTCCACATGACTTGCCTGGAATAGTTTTAGGGAAAACTGGCTACTACTACCGGGGGAAATCACAACGTACTTTGTAATTTGGGACCGTATACGTGCTACAGCAATGGGCCCACAACTGCTACGCCAATCCTGTCATCCCTGTGTGTCCTGTTTGCCCCGCAAAATGACATTATGTGATTGATGTCAGGCGGACAGGACAGAGCAATGGCTTGTAGCTCTGCAGAGCTGTCGTGTTGTTTACCATGAGGAGCAGGTAGAGCTGGTGGTTCAGGCTCCCTTCTGGCAAGATGGTCAGTCGCAGGGAAGTCCTGGACTTTGCACTGTTCCCGGGATCTGCCAGATCACATAAAACATAAACATAAGACGGTGTTAGAGATTCACAGCAGAATTCAAATGCAAAGGCGATCTCCAGACAAACACCTCAAAGCGTGGACGAATACAGTTGTGAAAATTACCCCTAGATGTTTCCAGTTATTCAGAATAAAATTGCAGTTTCTGAGAAGGTAGCAATTCAAGGCTAACCTGGAAGGCAGGAATGAAGACGCTTGAAAGTAAGGACTGCTGATGGCTAGTCGGCCAGCGATATAAACACCTATCTGCCACACTTTTGCCAAGAAATCCTTCCTATGCAGACCAAACTTGATACTTGTAAGTATATGGTATAAGTGCATAATCTACATAAATGTATATATGTATAGATAGTATATAAGTACATATAGATAATATATGTGCACATGACAGGATTTTAGGGTTTCATCCGTACCAGCTAATGTTCTGGGGCGCTACAACTCCATCGTCTATGAAATTAATAGCTGATTCTTGTTAATTTATTCTTGCCATGATTTTGGCCTGTGCCAGTTAACACTCTTCCAAACAATTCCCAGGCTTGACTGAGGGAGTTAGTGTGGGCCAGGGACCGTTCCCAGCAACCACTTGGATCCAAATGCCTTGCTTGAAGGATAAAAGGGTTTAATGTTATGGGTGCAAGCCATCCTGTGCCAGGGCCCTCGGTGCCAGAGAACAGTCCTGGGCACGTTTAATTTACTGGTATAGACATAGTCTAGGAGCCCAAGGGATTAGGCAGGGTTTTAAGGGCTGCATGCCTGGACTTAGATACTTGGTTTCTCCCGAGATCCATTTTATGGGACCTTGTGTTTTTTGTGGACATGGGCCTTGATCCTTTGAATCTTCTACCACCTCAGCTAAAAAGCCTTGCCTTCTGGTTTTAATGAGCCTTTAGTGTTTTCCCTAAAAAGCAGGCACACAGTGGCAGGTAAAGTGGGTTGTAATTACACTGTTTTATTATTGCTGCCTTCGCGACAGTGGCATATAACAACAGCGAACTCTAATTAACATTTTTTATATTTTTAGGAAGAAAATCACATAAAACGTAAGACGAAAAAATAAAACCATACAAACTGGTAATTTTTCAAAGCCTGGCTAATTTTCATCAGGCTTTGCAGAAAATAGCTTCCTTTGCCTTTGGGTAAAACCTGGCGATTTTAAGATTACACTGATTTTGCTATATGAAATTATGGAGGGAACTGCAAGTGTATTCAGTTAGACCGAGCCTTGTGCTATACCATCTCTTGAGAATGGTGCTATCCTGTTTCTGTTACGCAAATGTACTTGAGCTTTTAGTTTTCCTGTGTCCTCTGAAGAAGAGCACTGAAAGGTGTCTGACAGATAGCAGCAACCCTGCATCGATGTGAAGGAACAGAACTCCTTTGGTCAGGATGCTAATTAAAGTGCCCCAAGTCTCGTACTTTTCCTGACCCGTGTGTCTGCTCTCATCACAGCCTTTTCTCCTCACTCTGTCTGGCTGTTCCCCTCTCAGCCTGACTTTTACCAGAACTGGAGCTTCATTTCGGTGCAGCCACCACATTAGCATCAGAGCACATCGGCCAGGACCGAGATGAACACTGACATCGTGAGTTTCCCTTGATATCTTTGCGGGTCCGGTCGATGTGGTGGGACTGCTGTTCTACTAGGCAACGAGTGACTCGAGTATCCAAGCATCCCCACCACAGCCCGCTCGATAAGCAAGTGTTGGGACAGGTCTGATACTGTGGTGTCGATACAGGATGATAGCAGCAGGGAACTGAGCAGAAGGAGACGGAGAGCCGGTTTAGTGGCAGGTATGACGAGTGTCTGCCATATATGCAGCAAATTTGGCTGGATCTTCTGAAGTCCTTCCTTAGGTTTTCAAGTGAGAAAAAGGTTTTCAAGAGTGATGAGGTTAACATTTTATCGTTCAGATGGAACAAGGGAGTGACAAGGGAGCGACAAGGGAGCGTGTGGAGCCAGCAGCCTGGCCGGCTGTGCGTGAGACACCCAGACCTTTGGCTGATAAATAGTGTCTTCCTGCTTGCGTGTGCGCTCGGCCACACAAAGCAGGACGTTGCTGCCGCGTGGTAATCCCAGTTCTGCCCGCAGCCCGTGTGGAAGAAGGCAGAGGCTGAGCTGGGAAAAGCCAAAGCCCGCTCCAGATAGCTGCCCCGTCTCCCGGCAGTGCTCGGTCGGACAGGGTGCGCGGAGGCGAAGTGGCGGTCTCTTGTGCCCTCTGGGGCCGGCTGCTATGTAATGCAGGCAGCGGGAAGCCTCAGGGGCAATACAGCGCTTTTCACAAGGTTCCTTTTAGCCAGCCCCCGTCGGGGAGGTTTGTAGGACAGACAGGCTGTGGCTGTCGTGTCTCCATGGATAAGCCAGATGCTGTTTCTGTTCCGACAGCACCTCTGAGCAGAAAGGTTTTACCCTGGAAACAAAGAGACATAAGGGAGTGACATATGATAAGATTTCCATTACGATACACCCCCCCGTCTGCCCTTTGTCTTAGCTCATCTTCTCTTGCCCCCTTTATTGACCATTTTCAGTGCTAGCATGCCTGCATGCAGAGCTCACAGTTTCTGATGCCAAACTCATTTCCTCCCTCCCAAGGCCATTTTCATTCTTGTTTACACAGCCATGCTGCCTAGAGAGCTGTTCCAACTGGGATTTCTGGTGGATAGCTTGCAAATAACTGTCCTTAGTTGTGAGAAACTGATAAACTTTCAGCACCTGGCCTTGGCCTCTGGAAGAGCTGGGGGGGATGTACAGATGTAACATGCATTAACAGAGTTAGAAAGCAAGGAGTAAATGACATGCTTGTGATTTATTTCATTACAAAATCTTCTAACTTTCCTCTTTGCTTGGCCAGTCTAGTAATCTGAGCTTTTGACATGGAGGCTGGTGAACACAGGTTGTCTTGTTTGTTCCTTAAAGTGCAGTTTTACTGGATGCTTGCACCCCTTTGGTGGGCTTCTGGCTGGTTTGTGGTCACAAATCCTCAGTCATTACAGCATTTTTCAGTTCTACAGTTATTTTAAAGGCTGTTTATTTCACCTCCGAGCCTTTCTCTGAGGATTCTGCTGTGTTGCCTCCTGCAGAGACCTCAGACAGAACTTGTGTTCCTTACCCCAGCCTTCCCCACTATACTAAGAGCAGCTCAGTACCACGGGTTTACGCACCATCTTCCCTCCCCACTGATAAACTGGAGCCTGGCAGCAGCTGAAGTTCTGTGAAATATCACCAGTGCCTGGCTGGTGGTTTCTGATCATCTGATGGCAATTGGAGAGGTCTGGCTGGGCTCGCAGTGAGGCACCATTGCCAGGAGTCCCCCAGGCTGGTCCAGCCAGGGTCCAGTGTGGGTGCAGCCTGGCTGTTGATCTCCTCATCCATGCACCGTGCCCACAGTAGGGATGAGCTGCGAGGCAGCAAGATCAAACCTGCACCTCCTGGAAATTCTTCCTGGCATTTCCTTCCCCAGTGATCTACCCTGGCTCTTTTTCATTTTTCTTAGAAGCACCGAAACTGCTCACAAACAGATCTAGATGGGGTGCCCAGCAAGAGGAACTGGGAAACCTCTTTGATGTCAAAAGCTGTATTTTATTTATACACTTGGGATAAGCCCAGAGGCTGTCTGTCTGAGAAGCCAGGAAGTTCCAGAAAGGAATTTCCCCCCATCAAACTAGCAACCACAAGAATATTTTCTCCCTTCCTCTGCAGAAACGGAGTTTGATCATTTCCTAGCACTTTTGCTTAAGAAGTTTCCTGCTTTTGCAGAAATCTAGGCCCTTTCTCTCTGACGCAGCCCTTCTGAGCGTTGTTGTTTGAGGTTTCTTGTCTTTGACCTAAACACCTCAAGCCTGAGGCTGCTGAGGAGTTGGTTGACCCTCTCTGTGGGGGTAGGATGCATAGACCTGACATTTCTTTCATCTTTGGACTGACTGTTCCTGCATGGCAGGGCTCAGAACCACTGCGTGATCTCAGCTGAGGACTGTTATCAGGAAGGCGTTTGAAAAGGGAGACGTGAGTGAGTTGCAGTGACTGTATTTGAAGGAAAGAAGGTCAGAGAACCTTTAGCCAGATGAGACGATTCTTCTTCTCCAGGGGCTAGAGGGCTATATAAAGAGCGCTATCTACAGCAGAGAGCTATCTAAAGCAGACATCATCACTTCTCTTTGCTTGAGTTTCTGAGAAGCTAGGCTGCCCTGCTACCTTGGAGCTTGCAGCTGGCCAAGCTAAACTGCTGGCTCTGTGAGTGCTGTCCAAGCGGCCCATCACCAGGTGGGCACCGCGGGGTCCCTTCCAGGCCTGTTTGCAGAGGAATGAATGTCTGCAGCACCAGCTAGAGAAGCACGGTGTGAACAGCCACGGTAATCCTGCCCTCCCTGGTTCTCGGTGGATGGGCCATACGCTGACCTTCCAGTCAGCCCTAGCAATTTGGAGGGAGGGAATGGGCAGCCAGGGACTTACTTATAAGAGGTGGGGCTGCCCAGCAGTGCTGTTAAGAGGACCATCCCTCTTTCTTACTGCTGTCACATGGCTTATGCTGGCATGGTCACTGTTTCTCTATCAAATAGCAGTAATTTCTGAACACCTTTCTCTCCAGTTTCTTTTCTACTTCTTTTCCTCTTTTTGTGGCAGTCAAAAACTGCATCTGCAAAAACGTGTATCCTAGGTAGGTCATCGCTCAGATGTGCCTAAAAGAGATGTGTCTAAAAGAGAACAGAAAGCTGTCTGTCTCAGCCATCTCTGACCAGCACTTCCTGACACTCCCTGAATGTCAGAAGCATTTGCATGACAGCAGCCGTCTCATTTCTGGGACAGTTTATAGCTGTTAAGGTAACGGTGCCCAGTTCCCACCTTTGGGTGCCTATAGCCATAGCGAAGGGCTCCTTGGTGACCGCGCGTGGGATGTTTCCCAGCTGCCTGCCCGTTTCCCAGCTGCCTGCCCCACGCTCCTGCTATACAGACCACTTGGCTGAAGTTCTCACCCTGCATCTGGGTCCTGGGGGGGTTGTGTGGTGGGGACATAGGCTGGCTGGTGTTAGGGCAGGCATCGCACAGAGGCACAGTCAGAGATGGTCCCTTCTGGAGGAGCTGACAGGCTCACCCATTCACACACGGGGATGGGAAATGCCCTGTTGTACTCACCACAGGTGATTGGTGGCTGGCTCAGGGATAGACCCGGGTGCCCTTCGCCTGCTTTGTCAGTCATACTGTTCTAGGAACAATTCTCGTTATTTCTGAGGACTGTCCTTCTCCCATGCTTTTATCTACATACAGACTGCGGCTGAGACGGTTGGTGGATGCCCCTGCTCTGTGGCACCGTTCAAGATGTGCCTGGCTTTGGGCCCTCATCTCCCTCCGAGCAAGCTCTAGGCTCAGCTGTCATCCCGCTTCTGCCTTACTATCCTCCTTCAGCACTGCCATTGGCAGACCGATGCTCCTTCCGTGCCTGGCACCGGCTGGAGCTCCATCACCCACTTAGGGTCATAAGCGAGAGGGGAAGGATGGTTTTCTCCAGCCCATCCTTCTGGCTCCCTTGGTGCAATGAGGGGAGATCTCCAATAGATGGCACTTGAACCTCTTCACTGGCAGGTTTTTGCAGTCAGGATCGGGATGTTCCCACCAGCGCCGCACAGATGCAGCACTATCCCGCCACGGCACGCTGTGCCGGAAAGGGCGGCCGAAGGTCAGCGTGCAAGGTGGGCCGAGCCAATCCCCCGGTGGCTTCAAAGGCAGAAAACAGCATCTCTTTCCTTAGGAGAAGGCTTGGCCAGGCCTGCCTCATGAGGCCTTCTGCACCCACACACGTTCCTGTTTTCCATCTTGCAGGGTCAGTGGTACACCCTGGGTGTAGGATAAGCTGCAGAAAGTACTACATTGTCCTCCGGGCACAATGGGAAGCCCAGCTCAGCGTGAATCTGTGCATGAAACTGACCCTCACTGCATTATCTTCACCTCTCCTGCCTGTCTCCCCTGTTGTACTGTTTGGCCAGGATTCCCGCAGAGGAATGTCTCTGAGGGAAAGTGAGATGTGGCACACCAGTAGCTAAGGCAGTTCTCCAAGGGTGTCTTCCCCATGCCAGCGGCAGGCAGTAACCTGTGGGTATTATGGAAGTGAACCAGGACCCTGGCCTAGCTCACAGCCGCCCCGCCCTCTCCTTGTTACCACAATGCCATGTGTTCTTGCAGGGGGAGCTTGCCACTTGCCTCCCTTCTGCTCCTGGTCTGGCCATGAGGAGTTCAAAGAGATCTTCAAGCAATGCTGGAGCAGGCGCGTGGGCTGACAGTAAATGTTATGCGCTGCGTTTTTCATGTTTTTATCATGTGACCAGAGGAAACTGGCCTCTTTGACTAGGTTTGAGCTTGGATTTGGTTTGAACCCAGTAGGCAGATCAAAACTCCAGGGGTGAGAAATCCACAGGAACCAAAACCAAAGCAGAGCAATCACATGAGGTGCTTGGGAAGTGAAACCACTGAATTTTGCATAGCTCCAGCAGTGTGATCTAGTAACAGGGTAGATTACAGCCTGGGAGCATATAGCTAGGGGCCAGGAGATACCACTTCTATTCTTGGATCTTCCACAGCTTTCCTTGGTGACCTTCAGAAAGTCAAGTAACCTTCCCCTGTCTCAGTTTTCTCCTTTGGGAATAATGCTATTACTTACCTCCGGAAAACATTTTGCTATCCTTGGATAGAAGTTGCTTGGTAGTGTTCTGCAACCTGTATGTGTGTAGAGGAGCAACACATTCAGACCTCTCAGGAAGCGTTATTTCCAGTTTAGGATGCAGCAGTGTGACTTGTCATCTGCTGAGAACCCATCTAGCATGTCAAGTCTCATCCTCAGGGCAGGGATCATGTAACACAAGAGTTGGAGCAGTAAGTTGAAGCTCTGCTTTCTGCAAGGGCTTCTTTTCCTCTGAGGTTCTGCTAAATTGCTTGTGTCTGGTTGCACCAGTGGAATCATGGAATCATAGAATGGAATCATAGAATGGTTTGGGTTGGAAAGGACTTTAAAGACCATCTAGTTCCAACCCCCCTGCCATGGGCAGGGACACCCTCCACCAAACCAGGTTGCTCAAAGCCTCATCCAGCCTGGCCTTGGACACTTCCAGGGATGGGGCATCCACAGCTTCTCTGGGCAACCTGTTCCAAAGAGGTTGCTGGTGCCTCATCCCTGGCTGTCTGGGGCTGTCTGTGTCACTGTTGCCTCATTCAGAGGAGACGCTGGATGCTGTGGATCAATGGAGAGCTTGTGATCTGTCAATTAGTTGCTCCTGGCATTGTGGCTGTGGAGCAAGAGAGAGGCCATGGCACTTTACTAGTGCAAGGTGCAAGTTTAGCTGGGGAGGATCTTGGGAGTGTGAGTTTCTCCTGAGCCTGCTGGAACATGGAGATGCTCATGGCTACGCAGTCTGAGAAGACACTGGGAGCAGGTGTGTATAACATGACCCCCAAAAGACCTGGGTGTACCTGAAGTTGGTGTTTCTGCCTTTCCTGGTTATACGAAATACAAAGCAGGAAAGAAATAGCTGCTCTGCAGGTATCTGCCGAGGCACACGTAGGCAAAGGTTGCAGAAGCAGAGTTACTGCCAGGATTTACGGTATTAGTTTCTCTCGCAGCACAAGTTCATCGACACTTGCTTTTGCTGCTTGCCGTTAGCCTGCCCGCCCCGCAGCGGGTTAGGCAGCCTAGGGCTGCGGTCAGCACTGCTGTTCTGTGCCTTGCTGGCACAGGTAGAAGTGTGAGGTGTTGCAGGCGGGGTGGCAGGTCCTGCTCTTCTCTGTTTCAGGGAGCTTGTTCAGCTTTGTCCTGACACAAACAACTGGGCCCTGACACGTGCCTGTCCCAACGCTTGGACCCGGAGAGCTCAAATACGGGAAAGCAACCCTACCCAGTAGTTTAAGCTGCCTGTGGTTTATGGGTCGTATCTTACAGACCATTACGAGGAAGGCCAGCAGCTCCAGTGCCAGAATAAGGAATGAGTAAAGGCCCAGGGAATTTGGCTTTATATGAAAAAAATGTATCTTCTTAAGTGACATTCCCCAGGGTAAGGAGATGATAAGAGATCCTCAGTTGTCGGGCTTTGGGATCTACCCTGATGATCGGTTAGGGATCAGGAGTAATTCTTACCTAATACTAGATATATTATTGCGTACCTATACAGAGAATTTCTGCTTTTATCTGGCATGTTAATGTCTCCCGCTGGAGGCAGAATGCGAGACCAGTGATCTGATAATGTGCACCATTCCCTGTTTTCCTGTATTCCTGCAGTAAGGAAACCAGAAGTACCTGCAACAACATACGGTGACTTAGAGTCCTGAGATTGGACAGTGATTTCAAACTGGTGTGAACTGGGAGGTGGGGCGACACTAGATGGAAATAAGTCCACCGTGTGGATGCAGAACTCGCAGAGCAAGTAGGGTTTAATACATGAGAGGGTCTTCTGCTGCAGGCGTCTTCTAAGAAGGCACTATCTGAAAAGCAGACACGTTTTCTGGCGCAGACTCCGTGCCAGTTGCACTCCTTCAAGAAAAATACTTCGCTAACCGGAGCTGAACTGAGGCCCTTTCCCCTGCACCGAAGATGTTCCCTCTCTTTTCCGCAGTCAGCATTTTGAGTGCTCTTTGCTTATCTCGTTACAGGCGTGCTGGCTGAGAACGGGGAACCGATACCTTAACCAGCCTGTGCTCCTCCGGAATTTGTACACAAGCGCAGACCTCCTCAACGCTTCCCAGCGTGCCCCAGGATGAAGGTTGGGACAAAAGGCACTGCTGGCCCCAAGGGGTTGGTAACGGGCGAAAGGGACCTTTCACCCAGACGCGGGGAGCTTTATCACGGGCACGGCGCTGGCAGTGGGTGAAAGCCCTTTGTTACTGCTGCTGGCAAACCTGGCTTCCTGTGGGTTCAGAGCGGCTGGGAGCCGACCAGCCGGCCCTGGTGGCTTTCCTGGCTGCTTTGCCAGCGGACGGGCCGTGGTAGCGGAGCACCTCGTTCGCGCCCCGGGGCAGCTGGCGCGGCGGGAGCCGGTACCATCCTGGCCCCGTGCTTGCACTGGCTGGGGGGAAAGGCGAGTCGCCTTGCTGCTGCAGGCCCTTCGCAAGCTCCCCGGCTGGCTCACGGGCCCGGGGATGGGCTACGCGAGCCCCCCCGGGGTCAGTGCTCTGCATCGGGGGACGGGACAGGTAGGTCACGGCATCCCGCGCCCCTCCCGCTGTGAGCGGGCTGTGAGCAGGATGCGGCTCGGCACAAGCAGCTCTGTCTGCTGCGGCCTGAGCAGAGCCCGCCCAGGCCGGGGACCCAGGGAAAGCTGCCTGGAAGGGCCGCCGGCGACCCCGCGGCGGGTCTGCCCCAGCGCGGCGGGTCTGCCCCAGCCCCCCGGGTCCCCCCCCGGGGCGCCCTCCAGGCCGGAGGAGTCAGCACCAGCGGTCACGCCAGCGGGGCTCCTTTAAGCGTAGGCCACGCCCCGTCCCGCCCCGTCCCATCGGCCCAATGGGCGCCGCCGCTGCCGCGCCCCGTCCCACCCCGTCCCGCCCCGTCCGGCCAATGGGCACCGCGGCTGCCGCGCCGTTTGTTACTAGTTTCCCGTGCGGGCAGAGGGGCGCGGGGTGGCCGCGGCGGTGCGGGAGCCTGGGGCGGCGGCACCCGACGGCAGCGGGGCGCGATGCCCGCCTGGGGCCGCCGGCGTCGGGGCTGACGAGGGCGGGCGGGCGGGAGCGCCGCCATGAGCGCGGCCCGGGGCCTCGGCTAGGGCTCTCTGCCGTCCCTGGGTAAACCCTCTGCGCCCAATGTCTCTTGTCCCTTGCAGCACGCTGCCAGCTGGTGCCTCCCTCCTTTCTGAAGCGTAGCCGGGGAGGGGGCGGAACTCCAAGGGAGTTTGGGATTTCACTTCTTCGTTAGACTTTGGAAAGGGATTCCCTCTCGCTCCCCCCGAGGAGGGCTGTAGGACAGAGTGCGGAGGAGAGGGGAGCACAGCTGGGAGCGGGCTGCCCGGAGCCTTGCCCCACACCCCCCTGCGTACCTGGGGGTGCTGGATGCAAGTGCTGCAGAGCTCCTCCAAGCGTAGCAGCAGCGGCTCGGCAGATGTAGATGCGTGCGTGTGTGTATGCTTAACCCTTTCTTGGCTCCTCGGATTTGTACCATGCTGAAGATCCTTACCAAAAAGCTCAGAAACCAGAGTTTGAATGAAATCCAACCTTTCCAGCTAAAGGTAAGAGCAGCCGGGTTTGTCTCGGTTGGTTTTTTGCACCCTGCAGGTAACTAATAACGGGGCCTTGGGAAGCTGGTAACTTGCAGCGCTTATTATGCGGGGCAGTTTCCTCTCAGCCGGTGTGCTCAGTAGGAGCTGGCCTAGCCTGTGTTCCTGTTACTCGAGTCCCCTTCCTTTGCTCTCAGAGTTAACCTGTACAGTTCAGCAGCTAATACAGACAGATACATCTACTTTTATCCATCTTTCTGTTTTTCAGTAGTATTTACTTTTAACGGGGTTCACATTTAGCTCCACGGGCATTTGCTTGTCTAGTTACAATTTGTATGCGTGCAGTCTGTAGTCTCCCAGCCCTCGCCAGGCTAGAACCCCCCAGTGCTAGGTACTGTACAAACACGATTTGCCTTAAAATGCCTTTCAGCTCGTTATTTGTATTTCTATCCCTTCTGGTCCTGAGGGCTGGAATCTGAGCTGAAGTTTGCTGTCGGGCTAACAGCATTGACCCATGGCTTCCCGAACTCTGCTTACATCCTTTCTTAGTGCTTAGGGGAAAAACGAGGATCACAGATTGAGGATAAGGAATATCTAAGCCCTTCCTGCCAAATACAAGGAGGAGTTTTGGAGCCATATGCTATGGGATAAAAACGGAATATGATGAGTTACTTACAAAAGAATTACCGGATCCTGGTTTGGCAAAAGTATTGTGGACCAAAGGATACCCCCTGAAATCAGCAGAGTTGCTCTGGATCGGCATCAGTACTGTGGGAAGTGTAGTGCCTGGCCCCAAATCAAAGAAGGGATCTGGGAAAATAGCAGCCCTCGTTGCCTGAGCTGGAGGCTGGGGATCCGTATACCAGACTCTACTGGAGTCTTTTGTATGTGTTACACAGAGGCGGATAGCCGTGTGGCTGCGCTTCTGCGCAGCTACTGGACACGCTGATGGCAACTTTGTTAGAAACAGCGCTGATGTTTCCTCAAAGTTGGCTGCGTCCCTGTACTTCTTCCTGCAGGAATTGCATATTCTTGGGGGAGGCAGGATTAGGTTTTATTTTGGGAAATAAAAGGGCAAGTGAGTGGACAGATTCAGTGTGGGAGTATCTGGAGAAGCAGTGTGGGACTTCCTTTGAACACCGTTTCTGGGCCTTGCGGCTGTGATCGCCTCCTTTAGCCTTATTGTCTCCTGGAGCCTCAGGTTGTGAAACGGTGAGAGGCTTTGGAAGGAGCCCTGAGGGGTATATACAGCCTTCAGGATGCTTGGAGGCATGCAGGAGAACCCCCCAGGAGTGGGTATCTGCAGCCATTTTGTTCATATTAACACCACGGTTTTGTGCTGCAAACAGGTGGTCTGCGTTTTTGAAGGCTCAGAAGAGAGACTTAAGCTTGCACTGTTTCTTGCAAGGCTGATGCACAGACCCTCAGAGGTGGCGTTGCAGCCTGCCGTGGGAGTGGTACAATGACTGGTATACATGTGTATGGGCAGAAAGCCAGGCTTTCAAAGTCGGGGTTTATGTATGTTTTGTAGGCCTTTGGGGACCCATGTGCAGCTGCCTGGTCTTGGTTGAGCCTCGTACCAGTGTACTAGCCGCTTAACAGAGCGTGCAGTGGTTGGTCTTAGGTGTTGGACCAGATCACCTGCAGGTGTGGACATGGGAGAGGTGCCACAAGTGGTGAGTGGCCTGGGAGCTGCATGTGGCTGCACTGAGCATGGACCCTGCAACGAGGCCGAGTGTCCCGGTACCATCTCCAACTGCCCTCAGATGATGTGGGGCTGCTGGGCGCAGACTGGACTTCTGCCTTCTCAGCTTCCTCACGTTGGTCTGTGCCTGCGCAGGTCTGGCATGGGTGGTGTGTGTGTTATTGAAAAGGTCCAGTCTGCTTTCGTTTGAAATCTAGTGACAAATTAGGTGTGAGCATAAAATCAGGTCTGTGGGGATATAAGTGAAGAATGAGCAACCAGTTTGGATAGAGTAAGAACTGATCTGCATCCATCACCCAAGAACTTTCTGAGCTTTAAGAACAGTGTGCTTAGCAGCTCTTCTCCTTCATTGCCCGCTGGCTTTTGCCCTTTATGACCTTTGGTGGAAGTTCCCAAATTCAAGGGAAAACGAGCTGCTGTTGTTGCTGGCTTGCCACAGTACCGCCATGAGGCAAAGGCCCAGGAGGCTGTGCTTGGTTAAATTTTCAACTCATCTTTGTAAGGTTGGGAGATTTGATCAACCTTGGATTGACCTCCAAGCTTTCGGAATCATTTCAGAATGACATTTCTGCCTGCTGTAAAGATCTCATTTTTGTACCATGTGTCCCAAATTGGTTTAGTGTGGCTGTGATGAGTCTTCCTAGTCTTCCCCCACTTGGAGAAGCTGGAGGCTGCCGTTACCCCTGTAAGTGAAACCAGGAACTATGCAACCTTTGGGTGTTGATGTAATGAACTTTTTTTTTCTCCCCCTACTAAAGTTGGCCTTTAGGCAGTTGACAACCACAGCTGCTCAGAGGGCTTTGACCCAAGAGGTCTGCTGGTTTGTGCTGGTGTTGCTGAGGAGGTTGCTGTCCCTTTATTGCCCTTACACCAGAAGCCACCATCATGGGAAGGGAGGGATTGACTGATGTTTTACCCGCTGTTGGGTTAGCGTGTGCTGCCAGCAAATTCTGGTAAGGGTGGCTGGGCTGTGAAGCGTGGTAGTTAGGATCCAAATTTGAACCCTTAGCCTTGGAAGACGCTGACTTTGCTGTCTCCCTACCGGATGCTCATGCTCTTGTAGCTGGAGCGGCTCAGTGGCAGCATGTCCACTCCTGAGCTGTTACAGTTCATAGTCCAGCCCATTGGCTTAGAGTCCTTCAGCTGCTGCAGCTAAATCCAAGAAAGGATTGCGAATTGGAGCCTTGTGCCTTAGCCTGTTGTTCCACCTCTTGCTTCAGTGGTCTGGTGTTATTTGCTAGAGATTAGGCCAGATTCAGAAACCTCCTGGGTTTGGCTGGCTGTTAGAAATCAAGAGCCAAGAGCAGGTCTGACTTCACAGGTTAAGGCTCATCTTTGATAACAGCTGGCAATTGGGTCTGTTCCAGAGCAGACTTTCTGGGACAGGACAGAAGAAGAGGTGGCTGTCCCATACTCTAGTGAAATTCTTCAAATGAGGAGACAAGTCTGTAACTCCAGGCCTGAATTTTTCAGTTGCTGTCCAGTATTGGTCTAAACCAGGTTTTTATTATTTTCTTTCATAGTTTTGGACTGGAAGCCCAGAGAAGCGCTTCCTGAATTATGTCACATTGTTCAAGGAGCTTTTAAAATGCAATATCCTGGAGTTGCCTATATGTTTATGTGATGGGGTACTGATACTGAGACCTTAGAAGTACTCCTCAACCAACTTGGTGAGCTCTTGACAAATGAAACGTCTTGTTCATCCCTGCTACTGGCAGAAGGGGTTCTCACATAAATGCATTTCTTCCAAATCCCTCTTCAACTCTTGTGCCCTTGCATATTTGTGCAGTGGCTAAAGTGTAGGTGTCTGTTTTCTAAGCTTTGCTTGCAAGCAAGCTCCTTGGGGCAGGGAGCATCTGGTTGGAACAAGTCTGTGCATTGCCAGTCAAACTAAGCCCTTAATTAGTGGCCCTAGGTGTTATCAGAATGAAACAGTTGGATTGTGGTGTGTTAAAAAATTAACTGGCTGGAACATGTAGCTGAAGAAAACGGAGCACTTGGAGGGTGGCAGTTCCATTGCAACCTTGCTGTTGACATGGCCAACTTTGGAGGCAATGCAGTTGATGCTCTGATCCACAAAAAGTTGTTAAATTACTTATGGATTGGGCATATTCCTTTTTGCCCTGGGCAGGGGTACTTGAGACATGTTTGTCATTTCTTTAGTGTCGATAAATGACACGAACTCACATGTGAGTCTGTTCTGGTGGTAGAGAACTGCATTTCTTTGCTACGTACCTTTAGCCTTATGCTTGCTTGCAAGGGAACTGTGGACTAGGCACTGACAAAGCCACTGAGTCAGCTCTCTTCATGTACCCTGGCAGTTGTACGTGTGCATACACAGCGCTGGGGACCAGCAAGTCACGTCAGTTATTTCCTGCTGGCATCTGCATCCAGAGTGAGCTATAAGACTCAGGTCTGGCTGGCCAGCCCTGACGGCTGACTGGGAATCATCCCAGCCCTTCCTATATGGAGGCGGTTGAGTTGGCTGCGCAAGGTGAACCTCAGGCTTGCAGGCAGTGACTTCTGAGTCACTGTCCCAGCAGTAGCTGGATATTCTGCACAGCCAGGATTGTGTTATTTAAACTTTTTCTCCTTAGACCAATAAAAGAGCGAAGTAGCGTTGTTATTGATACACAGCAGGTGTGCTTCCCAAGATCTGTGTAAGGGCTCATGCTTTGTATGAATGAGGACATATTAATTTCCTTCTCTTTGGACTGACTGCTTGTCACGTGCTCAGCCAGCCACTGGTCTTCAGGCTGGCTGAAGACAGCTTGGCACAGTGAAAACTTAGCTTCGTCTGTCTCCTGTGGTGTACGAGCGTTTTCTCTCCTTCATAGATTTTTCAGCGCATCCCACCAAACAGGTTCATTCCTCTAGGGCTGGAGGACTCTGTTTTACATCAAAGCTTTGCTTTTTCTCCTACTTATACCTGTTAACATTAGATGCTTCTGGTTTGTCTTAATCTCACTCAGGAGGGGGACAGGCACTTGCATGAACGTAAGCACAATTTTGGCTGTTGGAGTATCTATGAATATGCCTAAAGATAGGCTTGTGATAATTTGGGCTACAATTATGTTAATTGGTTACGAATGCTGTGATAGATATGCAGAGAATAGAACAGGCCATCTCAGCCACTCAGAAACCTGAAGTTTGAGGCTTCTGTCTGAGGTATTGTAAAATAATAGGTTTGCAATTCTTTGTATTTGGCTTCAGGTCTGAATCTCCAAGGGTTGTCATCTTTCCTGTGCAGACATCCAGCACTGAATCTCCTGTATTGATTTAATTCCAGACGGTGGGACTTCAGACAAATTGCAGATATTGCAGATACAGCGTACTGGGAAGGTCATTGACTCTGGGACAGTTCAGTGAGACATCCTTCCAGCTGTCCTAATATGAAAGTATGGGCTAGATTAAAAAAAAAAAATCCACCCCCAGTGTCACAAAAACCCTCACTATTTTCCCCTGTATTTCCAATTCTTTTTATTTGAATGAAAAATTGAATTCTGACAATGTAATACTATGTATTTAACTTTTGCATTTCAGTGAAAACAGATCAATCCATTTTGCTTTGCTGGCCAGTGCAGATCTAATTAATTTCCTGCTGTCCTGCATTGTCTTCCAGCTCCTAAATTTATGTTGCACCTTTTGTGATGCTACAGGTTTTCCTGAGCAGGAAAATAGCTTATATTGAAGTAAAAATAGAAAGTAGACCCAGGTCTTCATTTATCGTAATTGCTGCTCTTGTAAAACAGTGGGTTCACCTTTTTAAAAGTGAAGTGCAAGGCTTGCATCCACTCAGGGCATCCCTGTGGAGTGGGGGGTGGGCAGGGCAGCATTCTGCCATAGTGTGCCAGTCTGGCAAGCTTCTCCAGCTGTTCCTGGAGCATGCATGGCATCACAGGAGTGTTGTTGGGATGCCTCAGTATGGGAACCAAGGGCTGTATTCCCTTTTTGGTGGGAAATACACTCCTACCCACAGTGTAGGCAGCACCAAGCCCTTCTACCTACCCCCATGCATTTATCTGTAGCCCCTGTTCTGTTCAGTGGGGTTCAGGTTGCCAAGTGACCCAACTTTTCCTAGCAACTGGCACCACAGGTATGTGTGCACTCGGGGCTTTTTCTGCTGCAGTAACTATTGTACGTGGCTGTGGGCAGAGCCTGTTTGTCCTCTTGCCACTGCTGACCAGCAGTTAGCCAGCTAAGCTGTTTTTGAAAAGGCACCAGCACCACCCACAACTGCTCAGCATGAACACCCAGGCAAGGATTTAGAGAAAAGCCAATTAGTTGTGACCTTTATCTGCACAGAAAGCATTCCCTGTGCAGCACAAACTGCTGTGACCCAGGCCTAAAAGTCGATGTAAAGGAGGTATGGCCCAGTGTGACCTATGCCTGACTGTCTCCATGCCAGTCTGGGCACAGGCCTGCCCAAGCTGTGTGGACACAGCACATAGGGGAAGCACAATTCAAGTAAGTCTGGTTTCTTCTGGACCAGCTTGGTCACTCCTTGGGGGTGGGCAGCTCAGGGTGCCTCTGGGCATTTCTCCCCTCTCTTGCTATGTTCTTATTGCTTTTCCAGACCCTAACCCCCTCCTCCTCCAGCACTCTTAGCCAACCAGCCAGCCCTGCCATCCAGGCTCACTGTAGAACTTAAAAGCCCTGCTGCAAAGCCCCTTCAGTTTGCCAAGGCTTGAGCTGTGGTGCTGGGAACGAAGATCGATGCCTGTGCCCCACTGGCATGCACCTTCTAAATGAGTGTTGTCAGCAAGGAGATGTGGTGAAACCTGGAGATATGTCCCTTGGGCTTGGTAGGCTGAGGCTATGGGTTGCCTTCCTCAAATGAGCTGCCATTGTGTGGGACTGGCATGGCTGGGTTGGTGGTTGTATTCAGCGAACATCCAAAAAAAGCCTTTTACAGCTCTGCCTGGGATCACCTCCCAACCCTTCTTCCAGCATCATCCCATATGAGAAAACCTAGGAGTTCAGGGCTGGAAACACCTTCTGAGGAAAAGGGGAGACCAGTGCCTGAGCCTAGGTGGCCTGAGGAGGTTTTTGTTAGTCATGTCTCCCATTTCAGGGATGAGTTGATCTGAGGTTTGTGGCCTGACTGCAAGGTAGATGGTCCTTATCTGATTTTTAGATTTACTGAAGGACAGGAGATGCTTGTATAAAGTACTCCTAAATACCTCAATATTCATTAACCTCCCCAATGAGAGTAAACAGGTCTTGGCTTCTGGCATTTCCAGGGAACAAACTATTGATTGGCCTTGGGTAGCTGATAAATTGATTTGACTGGGCTACAGACCTGGCTGTGAGCCACTGATTTCAAGGGGATCACAGAATTCAAGTTGCTGGTGGCATAAAGATCCTATCCCCTTGCACTCATTTTGTTCAGAAATCTGTCTCAGCCCTTCCTAATGGGGTCACATTGTTTCCATGATGCAGGCTATTTTTGATTTAACTGATGGCCTTACTTCTTGGCATCAGAGGCCACAATCTGCCAAGCTCTATATGGGCATAAGATGAAAAGAAAATTTCCTTTGGTTGAATGGGGAATTTCCCATCTTGAGGAAAGGTGCCAGACAGGCAGCTAGATCCTCCAGTTTTCTGAGAGTGTGTCTGGATGTAAGCTGGGAAAATATAAAATAATCCTTCCATATCCTGTCACCCAGTTATTGCACACGAAGCCAAGTGGTTGTTCCAGACAGTTGTCTGCAGCCAGACTGTTTCTGTGTGTGTGTGTGTTTCTTTTTTTTATTTTTTTCTTTATTCCTAGGGGTTGGTTATTCCAAAGAACTAAAAGTTCTTTGGCCAGAGGCTAATTAATAGGAGAAAACAGTGGTAGTTGGTGTGGAGCATATGAAGTGACATAATGTAGAGGCTTAAAAAAATCAGCAGTTTCCATGCATGTATTTTTCTTGATAGAAAACCCTTTATTCTGGCTTGGACAGAACCAGTCATTCTTGGGAAACCCCTCAGTGGTATTTTGCAGCGGGCAGCAGTGCAATGCAACTCTTCCCCTGTCATTCAGCTGAAGTGGTACTTGGGGGTGCTGGTTTAGTGTGTGGTGCTTTGACACTGTCAGTAGCTACCTGTGGGGAGTGAGTCGAGTTGGATCTGCAAGAACACTGTTGGGTTTTGTTCTCTGCATTCCCTTGTGTTGTGACATTGCAAGTACATGATGTGCTGTGTGGCTTGCTTCCGTGGATGGGGCTGAAGAGCCCCCATCCTGTGCTAGACCTGCAGTCTATTCCCCCCCTGCCTCCCCGTGTCCTGTCTCCTGCAGGCACCGGAGATGGGCACCTCAGGGAGACTAAGAACAGCAAACGCTTTGGTCTTGGACTTCTTGAGACAGAACTACTGTAGCCCAGTGGACCTCTTGTACCTAACCCTGTCCATTTCCCACCACCAAATCTATGTAGGGTCTTTGGATCCAGAACATCCGTTTCACACTTAACTAAATGTTGCTGAAGGATCACCTGTTCTCTGATTAGAACCTGCCTCTTACTAACTTAATTTCTGGCTTTCTGGCTCATATATTGGAGGAGAGAGTAAACATTGAAATTCTGGCTTTGTGCCACTCATCTCCAGCTCATCCCTCCATGTGTGGCGTGAAGAGACCATCCCTTTGGCCAGATTCTCCCAACTAGGAACCGCCTGGGGTAATGCAGTGCCTACCAGGGAAGGGTCTGGTGCAGTGAGAGCCACTGAGTTTCTACGTGGTCCTCTTAACTTTAAAGATGCATGACCAGCTGGATCAAAGATCTGGTCTTGAAGGGTTATCCTATGTTATTGCTCCGTGCTAAAACAGAAACAGCTTGGTGTAAATGCGTAGAGATGAAACAGCTTGCGTTCACTTGCACTCAGAAGAGTTAATGTGGGGTTGTTAGAGGAGGAGAAGCCTGAAATGTCTCATGTGCTCCAAATGCGTTTTCCAGCCTGACTGTAAGGCATTGTTCCTTGTGTTTGCAAATCTGGCAAATGTAGCTCTGTGGCTGAGCAGAGGTGAGTGTCGAGTGAGGTCTCCCAACACAGGCAGCTTCCCCTTGGCTGCTGAAGTATCGCAGGGCAGTGGCAGTTGCCCTCTCTGGGTCTTTTGAGGAGGGAATGGAAAAGCTGTTAGCAGAGGTGTTGTTTATGCCAGCTGCTGTCAGCTGTACTTCCCTGGTGGAGGGGACCCTTACCGTGCTGGGGAGTTGCTGTAAACTGTCGGAGAAGCTGGCCTGTGCAAAGGGACCTCCGCTCATCACAGTGATGGAATAACTGGGCTAGGGTAGTGGGGGTGGGAGTTGGAAGGGGTTTAAATCCCTGTGGCCTAAGCAGGAATGGTTGGCACTGTTGTGAGCGGCCAACTCCCATCCTCCCCTCTCTTCGGATGTGCATGGCAGACAAGATCAGCTATGCGATAGGTGCCTCTTCAGTTCTAGGTGTCCCTTGTGTTTTTCCCCTTATGCCCGAGAGGGTGGTTAGCCTGTGATACAGTGCTGCCTTTAAGCTGCCTGCTTGGAGCTGGGGTTCAGCAGCAAATGGGCTGTAAATTACAGTGGAGCTAAGTTAGTATCTTAATGCAGCGTGGATGACCTCCGTAATGAAGGTCTCTAATCCTTCAGGCTCCTTCTTGTCTTTCTGGACTGCTGTGCCGTGTGGTGTCAACACTGCTGAATAACACTGCTTCTGCAGGGTGTGAGCCGGGGGAATGCCAAGGCTCTGTGCTGTGAGCTGTCAGAGGAGTTGACCTCCTTTTCAAAGGGATCTCTTTGCAGCACAACTGTTTTGTAGGTTGCTGCTTCTTTCTGATGGGTGTTTCCTGACACTTTATCACTATTTTCTTTGCTAATTTCCTTCTGAGCTATGTATGTGCAAAGCTATCTCCCTGCATAGGATGAGAAAGTTAACAGGTGAATGCTAGTCTTGTAAGAGAGTCCTTGAAACGTGGGTATGAATAGGTATAACTCTTATCACGTCAGCAAAGCCATGAGTAGAGCAGCAGAGCTGGTGGGAGACGTGTGTGTGGCTCCATCACAGGCAAGTGACTGCGAGCTGAGGCCAGGCTGCACTGGCTGTTTGTACTGAGCAGAAACTATGGCTGGAGGAGACTAGGGGACTTGCTGGAATCTTAGTGGGAACTGACACACCTGGAAGCTTCCCTTGCAGGTAGAAGTGGAGTTGAAGTAGTGTATGGTTTCCGTCAACCCAGTAAGAGCTATAAACCTTCTCCAGCCTCTTAAGTGAACAACACAGGGATAATTTGAGAATTCTGTAGAAGTCCTTGCTACCAAAAAGGATGATGCACGTCACAGCACAGAGCTGCAACATTCCCCTGCCTCTGTACTGCACAACCAGTCTTACTTCACAACACATGGCGGTCTGGGAGGGCAAGCAGGAGACTGGAGGATTAAAGGTTCTACTCCAGTGGGAACACCTTTGTTACCAGACCCCTCCACCTGCTGAGTGAGGGCTGCGGTAACTTTGTTCCCTCTGTAACTTCAACATTGTGACCTGTTAAATCATGGCCCCAAATGTGATTGCAACTGTGTTTATACAAATAGATTCTGGTTCTTATAGTGGCTTTGAGGATAAACAAACTGCATGGAGTTCTTTAAGATCTGGAGTGCTTTGGGTGCTAAGGGCAAGAGTCAGGGTGTCTCCTGCCTAGGAGGCTCAATTGTAGGCATCAGCTGCATTCAGTTCCCTGTGATCAGAGAACATCCGATGTCCACTGTCTCTGGTCACTATGGAGTCTGTGTGTTCATGAGGGATAGGCTCACTGGTGCTGTATATTGTACTTCTCAAGAGCAATGGTGAAGCATCAGTACCTGCTGGTATTTTATTTTGCGAATGCCCCTTGTATTTCTATCTTTAGCCTTACCCTGCAAAATCATCTCAGCTTGGCCCTGGAAGAGTAGGGGAGACTTAGGAAAGGAGGTTTGATGCAGACTGACTACTGCAAGAGAACTGATGTGGGGCAGATTAGAGAACACAGTCCAGCTGTGCTCTGTGGGTTTGGTCTGGACTGTGTTTTGCCCAGTTTCTCTGTGCCCTTTCCCAGTGCTGAAGCCAGCCCCGCTGCACTTGTCTCTGCTTAGAGTCCTCTGATTTGCTTCACTTCCAAATGAGGATCACCAAGACTGGGGCAGTGTCTAGCGCCCTGTCATTGCTGTAGTTCTGGTCAGGTTTGGCCACAGTTCCAACTTCCTTTCAGAAACTGTAGACAGGAGATAAACATAATCTCACTGTGCATACAGTCGGCTCAAAACACTTATTAATGTGTTTGTGGAATTACAGAAGGATGAGGAAGATCTAAACCAGTAAGAGGACCACACATGGTCCTTCTTGCACCCACCCACCGCTCATGTCCTCACTGTTCTGTGCAGGCCTGGTGCTTTCTTCTCAAAATCTAGGTCACCCCGCTTACGCCCATGCTTCTGCAAAGCAAGTTCAGTCATTGTTCCTCAGAACAGAAGCTCAGTTTCCATGTTCGCTGGTGAATGACTCCTGCTGCTTGCACCCTGAGAATTGCCAGTCGCTGTGTTTGCCTGTGTCTCTCTAAGGTAAGAGTTCAACAGAAATGACATCTGTTTTGTTAAACCATTGCAGACTCGGCTACCTAGAGTGATGCTGCCTCCCTCAAATCTGTGAAACCACCAACGGTTAAGTAGACTCCAGGCCTGTGCAGAAGATGTCTCTGACTAAATGTGCAGCATTCCTACAAAACCAGGAATTTTGCTGTCTTTGGCATAGGACAGGCCTGGGAAACAAGGTCCTTGATGAGTGCTGTGTCCCACTGGCCCAGCACCACTTTCACTGACTCAGCCAGACAGCTGCTCTGTCAAGCAGGACAACGTTCAAGGGTTATGAACCCTGGGTTTGAACTGTAGCCATTTGCAAGGAAATGGGGAAAGGAGTTTGAAGGCAGAGCTGTTATGAAAATTAAAAAGAAAAATAATAACAGTGGAAAAAATACTTTAGAAAGCTTTTCCAAACTAGGACTGTTCTGGCGGGGAGTTTAGTTGTTGAAGGACCCCAGCTGTAAAACCCTGATCTAGTCTGGGCTGTCATAGCTCACTTGTGGATATTTGAAGGATGAAGCAAAATTAATCTCCACCTCTGCTGCTTTTCTTGAGGAGAGAGCAAGCAATACAGGCTGTTTTACCAGCATAAATTGTCCCTGTAATGCTGAATGTCTCTCAAATAAAATTTAAAGGGGAACTTGGGAGAGGAGTTAGATGTTAATTTGAAAGTCTGCTTGACTCATTCCTTCCTTCTTCCTCATGTTGTTCCATGGCTCAAAACTGCTTTTCAGTGTCTCAGTCTCCCTTGTTTTCCTACTCTGTTTCAGAGTTTCTTATATTTGGGTGGATGGTACTTCCCTCAATCAAGATCCAGCAGTGTCCTAGGGCAACTGTAGCAATGGTTGAGCTAGAAAAAAATAACACTGGGGAAACGTAATAAAATGTTTTTACTAAAATCTAGACTTTAGTAAAAAGTCTCCTTCTTGGGAAGGAAGGAGAAGAGCCAGCTGCAGAGCCCTGTGCCATAGGATGCCCATGTCTCTGGCAGCTGCTACGTAGGCAGTGTGGCAGGGAGAAGGTAAGTGAGCACTGGTTTCATGTCTTGAGTCCGAAGAGATGGAAATCTGTTCCCTGCTGCAGAGCTATCAGTAGTCATTGGTGAGCTCATCCGCTTCTGCTTTTGGGCCAGTGAATGAGACCAACTCAGCAAAGTCTCTTTCCAAGGGATGTGGAAGAAGGGGCTTTACTGGAGTGCCAGGGCTCAAGTGAATGAACCTGTGTCACAAACAGGCTTACATGCATCAGCACAGGCAGCATTGGCTTCTGCCTGGGAAGAACCTCCAGGGAGGTGGCTTATCTCCTTCCTTCCCTCCCAAAGGAAGGTTGGGAATGATGCCCTCCAGCCTCTGTGCATTCTTGATTCAAGCTGGGAAGGAGAGGTTGCCTGTGGCCAGTTGTATCTTTAGCTTATCTGCTCCTCATGCAGTTGCCCTCCAGTGCTCCAAACCACCCTGCTGGTGTTAGCTTTTTAGGACAATACAGCCACTAAGTGAAGCCTGCTGGGGGAGACTTGTTCTGCCTTAGAAGTGAGATTCCCTTCTCTCTTGTAAGCGCCCAGGTGATTTGTAATGTAATTACTTGTGACCATATGACAACAGGTTAATATGTCTTATGCAAGCAAAACCATGTGGAATATCACTAACAGGGTGGGGGTTTATTGCCTGGTGCACTTCAGGGCTTTAGACTCTAAGGGTGGCTGGATCCTTTAGGACCTGGGCAATTCTGTCTGCAGCTAGTTATCATTACTCGGTTAACAAGCAGCAGTTAGAGAGGAAAATCTAGTTAGCCCTTCATGTTAAATTTCCCTCAAAGTTGTAAGCCTTACACCCAGTTCTCCTTAGATACCATGTGGTTATTCTACACAAACACATCTTTCCCTACTGGAGATTGATGCAAAACCAAACGAATGGGGAAGTTTGTCTGTGTTTCCACCTGGCAGGGTGGGAAGCCTCAACCTGACAGAAGACATGTCTGGTGGCAGAGCTGAAGGACCTGGGTGTAGGACCGAGATCCTCGTCAACAGGAGGCTGCTGTCTTTGAACTTTAGATCTGATGCGTTTCCTGAAGACAGACTGGAGGGTGGATAGGCACCTGTCCTATGTTTTCTGGCTTGTTCTGGGCCATGTAAACATTTATGTGTCTCTGTGAATTGGAGATTTTACTCATTAATTTTGTGTCTTGAGGTAGAGTGTACTGGGCACAGTCCTGGAAATCCTACTGTAGCTGACCCACCTTGAGCAGGGGCTTGGACTAGATGATACCAATACCGAGTCTCTTCCAATCTAAACAGTTCTGTGATTTGAATGAAGCATAATCTAGTGGGATCTTTGACGTGGAGATCAAATTTTCTGTTATCACAGTGCCACAATTCAGTTTGTGAGGAAAACAAGGCTGTACTGCCCTGGACAAAGGTAAATCTGTGGCCAGTATAAGAAAGAGACTGTGTAAGGGAGGCTGGAGGCCTGAATACAGTCCCACTGTGTTTAGTGGAATGCTTTTGAAGAGAGGAAAGTGTTGCTGTTAAAGCCTGGGAAGAGTTGAGGGAGGGAGCGTGTGTTTATCTCCAGCTAGTCTCAGCGTTAGTCTTTGATTCCCTATATCTTTATAGTTTCTGGAAATTCTTGTTATCCATACAGACAGTCTTTTTTTAAGCTTCCATTAATCCTTGTTTGTGTGGTGTTTTATGGCAAGGAGTTTCATGTGTAAAATTTGAACCCTGGAAGGTTAATGGTTAGTCTACGCATGCTGGTTCTCTGTTAGGGTTGGAACATGGGGGTCTGTAGGGCCTTGTATGTAGGAGCTTGGAAGACTTCAGTTCCCAAAATCAGTATATAATTTGTGGAAGGATTTACTAATAAAAAGAATGTGACAATACTGAAGTAGAAGACCTTGCTAAAAAAACAAATGGGGGAAAAATGATGTCTCAAAGATGTGAAGACCAAGTGGGAGGGTATTTGTATGTAACTCACACAAAATCAGAGGTGAGAGGGCTTCTGAAAGACAGTGCAGGTCATGGGACATCAGAGGCAATGTGGTTTCCGAGTCGTATCATCTGTTTACTTCATTCATGCATAAAATGCACAGTTGCTGGATTTTAAGGCTTTTTTTAGGGTTAGTCTGTGTTGTGTATTATGGAAATATTCTAATTTCTGAGGGCATTGTCTAGAACAAGCGTGTAATAAGCAGGTCGGAACAATGGGAGAAACCAAGTCTGAACGTTGTGAGAAATGTGCTGCTGGGGTGCTCTTCCTCCAAAAGAGAAGGTGGGTGTCAGGAGCAGCGGCCAATAGTTATCTCTAATTGCCTTGATGCTGAAAAGGCATGATATGTTGCTCATAAAAAAATAGTTGGTTATAGAAGAGCGGGTGCTTACTTTTCCATGGCTAGCATCAGGAGGATGATTAGGAAGACTGTGGCAGCCCCTTTTTTTCCATGAAGCCTTTTGTATTGTCCTACCTCTTGAATTTCTTTGGGATATACTATGGATCACAACCCCAGACTCAAAATCTCCTTGTTTGAAAGAGGTTCCTCTTCTCACAGATGCTAAGAACAAAGACTCTGGAGAAGTGTTCAAGGC
The DNA here is from genome assembly GCA_027574665.1 of Rhynochetos jubatus. Taxonomy (NCBI): domain Eukaryota; kingdom Metazoa; phylum Chordata; class Aves; order Eurypygiformes; family Rhynochetidae; genus Rhynochetos; species Rhynochetos jubatus. The sequence goes on from CM050650.1 coordinate 31,363,111, forward strand.
AACTCAGAGGGGTTTTAGTCTTGGGCTGCTTGTGGGGCTGGGGAGGACTTGGGTGAGAGGGGAGCAGTGAGTTATCAGTGTAAGATTAGGGGCTAGCAAAACTGTACTTGTATAAGGAGGAGTAAATATTCTGTAAGTCCAGGTCCAGTAGACACGGACATTCAAAGTGTCAGCATTGACTCAAATCCAACTCCTGCCTTAAGCACCTCAAGCCAGTGACACTGGGCAGTAGCTCTGACCTGCATGTCCTAGCTGGTGTTGCCTCTTTGTGGGAAGCAGTGCTGTGCCATGTATTGGCATTTGCACAGTACAAAAACTGGACCTGATACGTTTCCCACATGGAGCTGTTAAACCTCGGTGGAAACCCTGCCACATCCAAATGAAGGGTTTTTATGTGGGAATGAGCCACAGATGAAGGTCAGTACCTCTTGAGTTAGAACTGGAGCCTTAGCTTTTGTAACGAAGACAGGACCACTGTCTGTCCATACAGCAGCCAGCACAATGGCACCTCAGTGTCAGCTGTCCCCTCTGTGAACTACCATGGCACAAACAAGGTATTATACCTGTTCTGGGGACAACTAGAAGCCTGTTAATTTGGCAGGGTTCCTCAGTGCCAGCTGCCTTTATTAAATGACTCGTGTGTGAATGCGAACAAGAAAATTGTAGTTGCAGTGGAAAAACAACCCCCTGCGTTTACTTCAGGAATATCAGAAGTGGGGTCAAATCTGTGCCACTTTCCCCATCCATCGTTTGACAGCTGGGGAAGTAGTTTGAAGACTAGCAAAGAAGGGAAAATGTTTTCTGATTTCTTAAAGGGCAGCGCAAATATCGAATGGCAAAAGGTGGCAACAGGCTTTTTTTTTGGGGGGGGGAGAACCCCAAACACAATCCTTGAGGATGGTCACAAAATAGGTGGCTTGACATAGTAGCTGTCAAAGTTGGAATTTCTCCACTATTCCTGTTACTTCTCTGCATCAGCTGTGTGTGTTTTTCATAGGCACCAGGTTAAGTGTAGTTGCTCTTTTGGGTTTCTGGGAGGGTGAAAGGCTCCAAGGATGTTTCCCAAGGAACAGTGGTGGAGGCAAAATGGATCTGTATGGGTGTAATGGCTGCGTGCTGCCTCACCTCTAGAAAAGTCAGACACAGCACATCAGGCACTTATTTTAAAATAGAAACACGGCATGAGGCCTTTTGAAACTTATTGGCGCTGGATACTGTTGTGGGCATGTAACTTATGGGAATGCTTGTTGTTATTCTGGATAAGAAGGTGTAAGGAATAATAAAGCTCATCTTGCAGTGATGTCTCTTGTAAAGGTTTCTTTTGAAGTGTTGCATTTTCTGTTGACTTATTTGGTTTTAGCCATCGCCAGAGACACATACTGAGCTGCATAGCTCAGAGGTTTGATTTAATAACTTCCAGGTATGCTTTATGCAGCAGAACAAAAGTCACTTTAGGAACAAGGTAGGTAGGGTTTCCATAGGAAACTGAGCAGCAGTGGGATCTATGTCCTACAAAATCTTGGGTTTAGATCTCTCAACCCTTCTCAAGGGGAAACTCCTAAGTTTGTTCAGCGTTAGAATATCTTTTGAGTGAGTACTTGGATATACATCAAGTGATTTGGTCAAGTCCCTTGGCTGACCCAGAGCAAATGTTCCTGAAGATTCCTGATAGATAAAATATGTGAATTGCCATTACTTTTGGAGCATTTAAGGGTGTGCACTGGTACTGTAAGATTCTGCTGGCAGGGACAGTGTAATGTTATTGTTTGCATTTCTGTGAAATCCTGTTTTATTTATATTACATTCTTCATAGTTCTCCTGTAGGAGAAGCAAGATGAGTCTGTTTTTTGGTGGCTTACTTGTGTGTGCCTTCATGGGGCAAGTGTGGACATACCTAGGACAGCTAAAGTTAACATGCCACTTGCATTTGTGGGTGCCTTGCAAGATAATAGTTCAGTTGACAGGATGCGTCTTTATTTTGGCGGTGGGTTTTGGAGATTCAGTTGTCCACGTGATGTGGATATGGTAGGCCATGATGGTTATGAGCTGTGCCTGGGGAGCTAAGGGCAGGGTATGTTCGTTGTGCTTGGGAAGGAGCTGGCGGTGCAGTAAGGTGGAAATAGCGGTGGGCTGTGTGTGTTGTGTTGCTGCAAGTGAGAGGATACGATGGGAGTTTGAGGTTGGGAGATGAGGATGTGCAGACAGGGAGACGCTACGGCCGGGTGTGTGCGGTTAGTTGGGGTAGATGCCTGCAGGATATGAGAGGGGGAGGGTGGGGGAAGTGGCTTGGGCAGCAGCAGGGCAATGTTCAGTGCTCATGACGAAGCCTTTTCTTTCTCCTTACCCCCTAGATCTCCTACCCCCCAAGTGATGAGGACAGCGACGACTCTGAGGGAGAGAACCAGGAACTTGCTCAGATCGACAGAGGTAAAGGGATGAGATAAAAGGAGCTTGGGATGCTACAGCTGAAGTCTGTTTTGCTTTTCACTTGTGCTCTTGGAAGTGCCTCCTCCATCCCTGATGTACCACAACCAGATGCATTAAGTCAGTCATGAAGTCTTTGAGACCCCACAGTGGGGAGAAGCTGGTGTTATCAGATGCTGCAGTTGCACTTTTCTTATCAGAGATAGACATCGCTAACCACGTGTTAAGGCACTGGCACTGTAGACATGGGGTAGAGAAGGTCTACAATTGTACCAGCAGCAGAGCTGGGACTAAAAATTTACCTTCTGTTCCATGCTTGTGCACCTGTCATCTTTTTTAATAGGTTTCCTTTTCCCTGTGATTTCCATTTTTGACCTTCCCTTTCCTCATTCCCCTGGACTCGCTTGTCTGATTAGCTCTCTCTCTTCCTCCTGTACTGTCGGTACTGGGCAGCCCTGTTGAGTCTAGCTAAGGGTCTTTCATAGAGGAGGACAGGTCCTCTGCTATTGTTTTCTGGACCTGGTATGAAGCGGTGTAGAGCTGTAGGTGAAATCTGTAGTACGTGCATCTCTTGCACTAAGTTCTGCCATCAGTGCATGCCCTGTGTTTTATTGTAATCTAGCTAAATTCAGGTGGATTCTTATGCAGTAGCTGATGCAGTTAAATTCTTGACCCACAGTATGTGTCCTGTTGAAATGTAAATCCCTGTTCCACATGCTTAACATGGAAAGAGCTCAGCAGAACAGGTAAAGCATGCCTGGCTGAAGGAAGGCCTTCCTGTATGGCAAGCCTGGTTAACAGAAAGAGGATTTTTACCTCTGGAAACCACATCTCTATTATTTGAACCACAGGAGTGCTGCTTAGAATAATGTTGCTAACTTACCTCCTCTGCCCTAAGAAGAGGTCACTAGAATTTAATGTTTCTAGCTCGAAGTAAGTGCTTAACAACACACTTGCAAGATCATGTCTTCCCCCACCTTCAGGGGATGAGGTGGGCAGCAGGTCCGTGGTTTTGCTCTGCAACTAGACTTCCAGGTTGCAAGGGGGTGTCTAGCAGTCTGGTCTAAAAGTCCTGGAAAGTTCCAAAGGGAAGCATTCAGCTGTGTGTATTCTGGGGGTGGGGGGAAACCTAGCTTAAGTTTATTTGGGAGGAGGTAAAAGATACAGGTCAGGAGAAAGTAGGCCTGGTTTGTTAGGGCGTGGGCCGCAGGTCTGCTCTGCCACTCTTCTATCTCCTCCTCCCACCAGAGAGAAGAAGGAATTGTACCTTGACCCCTCTGGCCACCAACCAGCTCCAGAACCAGGAGAACCAATGCTGCAAGGTCCGGGCCCTCTTCCATGCCAGCCTTGACCGCCACAGCTCAGAGGAGGAGCTGGAGCGCATCAACCGAGAGTTTGCTGCTGAAAAGCGAAAGTGGTCCCAGGTCAGCAGGCTTGCCTGCTGCAGCGACAGCAACAACACCTCCTCCAGTGACGAAGAAGTGAAGAACTTGTGCGCTATGCCCTTCCGGCCTGTGGCAGAGCAGGCCGATGGCGTGCATGCCAGCCCAAGCCCCGTGCTGTTCAGTGCCTCCCCTCCCAAGAGACTCCAGCCCCTGGTGCGGAGCCCAGCCTCCAGACCTTTAATCTTCACAAGCGTCGGGGCGGGCCTTGAGCAAGTCATGCCTTGCAAGAGACATCGCCAAGGATATGGGGATAAGGTCAGCAGGCCCAGCCTTGACCTGGAAAAAATGCAGCAGGTAAGGCAGAACTTCATGTGAGGAAAGCAACATTGCTTACATTATCCCTCATGCAAAGACAGAAAAGGGTTATTGAGGCAGCGTTCAGTAAATTTGTAGGGTTGCTTCTTGTGATCATGTCTTCAGAGCCATAACTGGTACTTCTGTATGTCTAGGATACACTAGGCTTGAATGTAGATACGTTTCTCGAGCAGTAAAGCTGCTTGGGTAGCTCTTGCTGTAGTTGGGCTGTTCTCTTGCTACCCCTCTTAGGAAGGCAGCACCCATACTGGCCAGTTCATTGAATGGCACAGGAACAAAATCACTGCCTTCGGTTCTGTCAACTCTGGCAGCTCTGCTGCCGTGAGCTGACCCATACCATTTACTCCGTAAATTAATTGCTTAGGAGCATATAAGGAATACCTTTGATCAAAGAGGTTGTAGACTTGGTGATGACACGTATTTCCACACTTACTGACCTCCTTGGGCCCGAGTCTCTATGCCTCCTGGGAGTTTTACAGCAGTGTGAACCAACGCTTTTAACCTTTGTAACACTTTCCAAATACAAACTGTTTACAGTTTGCTCTAGGTGGAGTTACTCTTGATTTTTGCAGGACTTGTGTAGAGGTCTGGGATTGAGATGTGTAAATGCTAGGAGTTTGCCTCATCTCTGCAGAGGCTGGAAAATGTGACGTGCCCGGTACTGGTGGGGTGGGCTGCCCTGAGCAGTGCCCATCTGGCATCTGTCTTTCGGAAGGCATTGCTGTAGAGTTAGTATTGCAGCTCACTCTTCATTATTTTTCTTCTTGCAGTGGTGTAGTGTCAGTTTGAAAGAGTATCTGCAGACATCTGCTGACCCTGGTAAATTGCTCTTATTTTAAATTCTGAATTTCCTCTCATTAGGGAAGAATTTCACTGCCTCTGGTTGTTTGGATGTACTACTTCTAACCTCCCTAATAACACCCCCTTTAAGGCTGCAAGATGGAGCCACTAAAAGAAAGGACTATGTATTTATTTTCCAGGATCTGTAAAAGTGAGACCCCTCTGTTTCCCCGCTAGGTCGCTGGTTGTTGTCAGTCCTGCTGGCAGCATGCATCTCATGCATACATGATGCAGAGACTTGTGGTTTTGGTACAGTTTTCCTCACCCGCTCTTCATCCTTCTAGCTAAGTTTCTGCTCACAGAACGTTCAAAAAGGCCTGGTCTTGCATCTCATCACCCAAATCTTCTACTGATACTGACAGACTTTATTTAGTCTCACATTCTAATGAGAGGAGAAGAAAGCTGGTAAGCCTGTGCCCAGCCTTTTTTTTTTTTTTTCTTCCTCCTTTTCTCAGGTTGCATGTGAGTAAATGGAGGCATGTTCCTTTTGGTTCAGGTGCTTTCCCTGATTTGGATCCCAGGCATAGCATCCACCTGCTGTTCCTTGAGTTTCTTTCATCAGTGTGTTTGGGATTGTCTTAGTGAAGGTTAGAGGCTAACTTAAATAATAGCAGCTTTCCTGCGAGACCTTGTGAGAAAGACTTGCTTCCTGATCCGTGTGCTCTCCACACTTCTGGATGAATTGTGGCAAGGATTTTTGTAAAAGAAGTTGAAATCTGGGGTGAAGGTGATGGTGTGGTGTTTTTTTTAATAACACCTTTACTGTAGATGTGATTAACACTTCTAGTTTCTGGAAACCTTCTTATAAAGAAAGGATATTCAGCTAGTGGCTTTAATTTAAAAGTGTATTTTTGGGAGTGGAGGGTGTGTGTGGAGTAGAATGCAAAGTGAGATGCAGCCTAAATATTGTAACAATGTGGTCATCTTTATTTTTACAGTTTTAATTGGTTAGTTTTCAACCAGTAAAATCTTGAGGCTTTATGATGACGTCTTGCTTGATCTAGAAGGTCTTGTTCACTGTGTGGCTTTGCTTGCTACTTGTACTTATTTCTGCTACAAAAAAATTATAGAAATAAGAAAGTTGTAGACTGTCTTCTGCTGACATTTGGATTCCTATCAGCCTAGCTAAAATCAGTGATCTTATTTCTTATGAAAGTGATCTGGAATCTGGGTTTTGTTTTCAGTTCTGCCACAAAATCTTTGTATAAAGCTAGGCAAGTCTCCTTCAGCACCTCTATTCCTCACCTGTAAAATGGGACCTGGGCATTTCTTTCTTGGGCTGTTTTCGTTCTCCGACAAAAATCCCTCATACTAACCATCTGGGCAGCACTTGGCTGGAAGTGCAGAAACACCCTTTGATGTCTTGAGGTGAAGGCACTAGGTGCAAGGGTTAGCTGAGGCTGGGGAACTCTAGGGTGTCACAAAGACTCCTTGGAGCTGCTGAGCTGGTTGGCAGGGGATGAGACTGGCCTGGGCACACTGTGTAAACAGAGAGGAAAATAAAGGGTTCATCCTCCTGTGCTGTTTAGTGCAATTGGCTGGAGCTCCTTTGAAAACTGCTTTCAGCAGCTTGAGAAGTCAGTGCAGCATTTCTGGGGAGAAAGACCGAAAGAGATCCATCTTGGAGGTGGGCAGGTTTGGGTTGGCACAATGAGCAATCCAAATTGTCCTCACTGATATGTGGGTAGGTGCCTGGTAAGGAAAGCATCATTTTGAAGTACAAGGTAGAGAGTTTGGGTACATGGGTATATTTCCATTTATGCTAAGAAGTCACTAGTAGTTCTGAGCAAACTGTGAAACCTTTCTGCCATGGTTTGCCTGTGTGTGTGAGTAGATAATATCAATAACATTGCCTTATGGAAGCTTAATACCTCATTTAAAATGCTTGGAGATGCTAAGATGAAAAAGTCCAGCACAGAGAAGAAAAATACATCCTGTACTAACATTTGAATTTCTCACTACTGATGCTGCACCCCTTTGGGTGAGTGGTTTCAGTGCACAGCGGGTGAGTGGAACTGCATCTTGGCTTGACACTGAAAGTGTCTTGGGTACAGCATGAGCCTTGATCTGGGCTTAGCTGTTTAAGTCAAGCCCAATGGTCCTTCTGCTTGAATACTGGCATTTTGGTTGGACTGGGCCTGTTAGGGCGATTGGCACTGAAAGCTTTCTTTGGGCTGATACTGGTTGCACAGAGGCTGCAGGAAGGCATTTGCTGCACATGACCAAGGACCGGTGTGTGACCCCTGGTATGCTGGGGTCTAGGCTTCAGGCTGCTAATGGTTCCAGGGTGAGATTTCCATATCCCTTAGCACAGCTGGGCTTTGCCCTTGCCTGTCTCTCCAGGACTTGACAAATAGCTTCCAGACAGGCAACATGTGATCTCATGGACCCTTGTCACCTCTCTGCCTCCCATTTGAATCCAGGCCTTGTCAGTTCCTGAAAATTGTTAGCATCTGCTTGCTCATCTGAGCTTGCTTCTGTGCTGAGAGGACACTGGAAAATCCACTGCTTGTGGTAGTTTCATCATTGTCTCTGCCCTGGGCCTCGCTCTCCAGAGCAACTGAGTGGAGTTCAGGGTCTGTGCTGAGCATAACCTTTTTTTTACACCGTTTCCTAAGGGGTTTAGTGCCAGAACTTGTCTCTTGCAGGTGTGAAAAGTTGGGTCATAGCAGTTTTTTTGTCCCTGGGTGCAGTAGAGTGCTTGTTGTAGCAATGTAATAAGGAAACTGTTGCAGAAACCGATTGCGCCATTACAGAATGAGACATCCTGCTTCTGGTAACCTCCTGCAATTTTGCTTTTATTTCTCACCCCCAGAAATATTCTACAACAGCTGTTCCTTCAGCACAGAAACCCTTGTCTATCTCACCCCTGCCAGCGTTTGGCACTTCAGTAGCCAGCAAAACAAATGCTGGCTGCTGCAAGACAGTCCTGGGATAAGAAGGCTTGGGGCTGAAAAAGATTGATTAGGGGGCCTGGCCTACTTGCCTGCAAGAAGGTAGTTCTGCGGTAGGAGGCTTTGGGAGTCTATGGACACGTACCACGTGAGCAGGTGATGGGGCATGGTAGAGGTGTCTTGCTCTTTGTGTCCCTGGAGGAACTGAGGAGATGTGCTCTTCTGGTCTGTCTGTCATGAAGACTCTTTGGCTCAGTGCTGCCCAGCTGATGTCTGGCTTGCTGATTAAGGCATCTGTGGTCTGACAGTGGCCAAGAGAAGGAGGGTGGAAGAAAGGGTGCCTTCTGAGAACACCCAGGTCTGGGAGGTGTAGACAGAACAAGAGACTCAATAGTGAGGGAAGGTAGGAGGAACTCCACCCTGCCCTGAGGAGGTGATTATGACTGCCAGGCAGCAGATCTCTCTCTCTGCGTCCCCTAAGTGTTCCCTGGATAGTTATCTAATCCATGCAAAAGCATGCTGTAATGGACGTGCTTGTGTGCTGCCAGGGCTGGATGAATCAGAGCATGAGAGCAGTAACCCATGTAGAACTTGGCCTAGTTGCTTCATAGAAAGGGTATTTCCTTGTCTTTCCTGAAGGAGACTAGTGAGTTGACTGCCTTCACTGACAGTTAGGCTCAACAGCTGCTGTGATGTCAGCTTATAAATGCCAAGGGCAAGGCAGGTAGGATAACTAGTCCTATTTCTAAGCTTTTGGCATCAGTCAGGAAGACAGATGTTTGAGCATTCTCACAGAATGGTTGAGGTTACAAGGAACCTCTGGAGGTCATCTTGTCCAACTCCCCTGCTCAAGCACGGCCACCTACAGCCAGTTGCCCAGGACCATGTCCATGTGACTTCTGAACATCTTCAAGGATGGAGCCCTGCAGCCTCCCTGGGTAACTTGTGCCAGTGCTCAGTCAACCTCACAGTAAAAGTGCTTCCTAATGTTCAGAGGGAACTGGAACCTCCTCCTGTGCTTTATTTTGTGCCCATTGCCTCTGGTCCTGTCACTGGGCACCAACAAAAAGAGCCTGGTTCCATCCTCCCTTCAGATACTTGTACACAATAAGATTCCCCCTGAGCCTCTCTTATCCAGGATGAACAGTCCCAGCTCTCTCAGCTTCTCCTTACAGTCACCTTTGTGGCCCTTTGGACACTATCCGGTAAGTCCACATCTCTGTTGTACTGGAGAGCCTGAACTGGACACAATACTCCCAAGCGTAACCTCACCAGTGCAGAGTAGAGGGGAAGGATCATCTCCCTTGACCAGCTGGCAACACTCCTAATGCAACCGAGGTACCATTCACCTACTTTGCAGCAAGGGCATGTTGCTGGCTCATGTTCAATCTGGTGTTCCCCAGGACCCCAAGGTCCTTTCCTGCAAGGTTGCTTTCCAGCTGGGTGGCCCCAGCATGTACTTGCACTTGGGGTTGTTCCTCCCTGGGTGCAGGACTTTGCACTTTCCCTTGTTGAACTTCATGAGGCTCCTGTCTCCAGGCCATTTATCCAGCCTGTCAAGGTTTCTGGAATGCTAGCACAACCTCCTGGTGTATCAGCCACTCTTCCCAGATTTGTGTCATCAGCAAACCTGTGCTGCCCCATCATCCAGGTCAGCAAGGAAGATGTTGAACAGGTCTGGATGCAGTATTGACCCCTGGGGCACATCACTAATTACTGGCCTCCAACTAGACTTTGTGCCATTGATTGCAACCTTCTGAGCTCGGCTGTTCACTGCTCTTTCAGTTCACCTCACTGCTCATCCAGCCCATACGTCGACAGCTTCTCTATAAGGTGCTATGTTCTCTGTATATTGCTGAGATACAGGATTAATTTCTGTGGAAGTCCACTCCAGTTCTGTGTGGCACTTCTGTTGCATGATGTCTGTTGTTACTATGCTTGCCTTTCAGGTGAGCTGCTAGCAGACTCTCATTCTGATCCCATCTCTCCTTAGACCTCTTCCACCATTGTGTCAGCCCTTGCACAAAGCGTTGGCTTGTACATTCACGGCGCCACACGCTTCTGCTCTTCTCCCTTGATCCCTTCCTTCTTTGTTTTACCCGAGTGCATTTTTGATCTGGTTTTGTAACGCATGCAAAGGGACAACAGTTCAAGGGAGAGATGGACAAGTGAGCCACTGTCAGTGCTTCTGTCTGGAATACTTCTCTAGTTTTCCCTGTGTATCTGGCCGTGTATCTTTGTCCTCTTTTCCTGGGAGCTTGCATGTTGGTGAGTATGGCTGTTTGGACTACCATGGTGCCTGAATGCCCTGTGGGCTGTCTGCAAGCGAGAGCCAGTAGCTACATCTGCTGAAACATCTGAAACCTGGTTCCTTGAGGTGCTGCTTTGGATCATGAAAGAGAGTGGGGATTAGGTTGGTCAGGGTGACTTCGAGCGCACCAGAGCGCTTGGTTGAGGAAAAGGAAGGTGAAGGAAGGAAATTGGATGTGCCTGTAGTTTGAGGCAGAGTATGTGTTGATGGCAGGAGAGATCTGTGGGATAAGAAGGTGAAGAGGAGGGTAAGAATGGGTGGAGACAGAGGTAGAGAGAATCATTTTGTTGTATTAAGATTCCCAAAAGGACAATAATAGCACTTGGCACCAGTGGCAGTAAATTATGGACTTGAGGTTAAAGCCAAGGGCTTATCATTTAGTTTGGCAGGCTTGCTGGCTACCTTCCCAACCCTGCTGTCTTTCTTTTTTCTCTAAGCTCTAAAGCCTGGTAAGAAGGTATTAGACTAAAGCTGATTCTTTGGCTGCACACCAGAGAGAGGAGATCAAATGGGCATATGGGTACCACTGGCATGTGTCCTTGGGATGTGACTTGGGGAGAGGTCCTGAGTGATGTAGGAGATGCTGTGTGAGGCTTGAACTCTTGGTGTGTCTCTGAGGGGTAGGTAGGCCTGGAGGGAGCAAGCTTTAGAGAGGGGGTGTGGGTAAGGTGCGCCCACCTTGATGTGGCTGCCAGAATCTCTGCATGTGAATGGACAAGGTTGAGGTCTTGACTCAGAATGATTCTTACTGAACTGGTAGAAGGAAAAGCCCAGTCTCCTCTGTCTACTGGCAGTGGTTTATGGTGGGCTGCCAGTCACCCACAAAAATCATCACTAAGCAGAACCTAGAGATGCTAGCTGCAGCAACACAACTTGCTAAAATGTAGTGTGAAGTGGGTTGAATGGCAGTCACAGAGTGGGTGCAGGGTTGGATGCCCAAGGGTGGCTGTCCTGCAGCATATCCCTGTTTTCTCTTGTATGTTGGCTGCTGTGGGTCCTTTTTGAAGAACTTTTTCCAAAGGGTGTTTTGTTTCTTGTTTTGACACAGTACAGTGCAGAAGGATAATGCTGGCACGTTCTCTTTCCCACTCTCTCAGCTCAGTCCAAGTAGCCTCGAGGGCCTGGCAGATTGAGAAGTTTGCTGCAACCTGTTTATACTTTCCAGCAAGAACAGTTAGTAGATACTGCTTGGAAGTGAAGCTCAGGACCTTTCTCTGCAGTGCTCCTTTCTGGAGTTAGGGCTGGATTGTCCTCACCTCCCCCAGTTTTGGCCTGTCTGGACTAGGAGGGCTGCCTGGGTTGGGTCCCAGTGTGGCTGTTTTGCTGGCCAGATACCTCTCCCTTCCCAACTCCTCCCTCAGCATGTGGCTCATTGTGTTACAAATATCTCATCGTTGCCTGGGGAGAAAAGGAGTTTGCAGACGGCTTTGCCATATGCTGTCACTGCCCATGTTGTATTTGGGCTGCGGATGAATGGATCTCTCTTCAGGCGTGATAAGTTATGTCTTTGCTTGTGGTAGTAGCAACCTCTGAAAAGGAGAAAGCCTCACAGTTTACTACTACAGAGGATCAGTAAGGTGAGCTTGAGGGGATTGGAAAGGGTAAATGGCTACTTGGAACCAAGGTGGTTATTCCTAATGTAGTGCAGTGTGATGGTGGTGGCAGTACTCTGCTTGCTTTTCTGACTTTCATTAAGATGATTAGATTAAGAAACTGAAATGAGCAGAAGAGGTAGTTAGGCTTTCTCTTCTGTTCCTACCCTACCATGTCTAAGTGTTGAATTCTCAGCTGAAGCATGTGCACAGGGGACCAGTCTCTTTAGAATCAGCACCCACAAGGTAACAAGGGCTGCTACTGCTTAAAAATCAGACAGTAAGAGACTTGCTCAAAGGACTACACAGAAGTGATGGTAGCAAGGAATAGAAAGCAAGAGCTTGTTTTTCCCTTTACTTTCTGCTGGCCCTGCGTAGCCCCATATCTCTGAAGATGGGCACCTTCCTTGTCCAGCAGGGCTTGGCAGTGGTGGTTGAGAAGTGGCAGAGGTGTGCCTGGCACCCTGCAGCCTGCCTCTGGAGCAGTGCCTGTCAGTAAGGAGGGAGGTGGTAGTGTGGGTTTGGAAACAGCAGAAACAGGATGGATGTGCGATGGTGCAGATTACCTATTAATGCTGGACTTCTGCACTCCAGTTTTGCTACCGCAGAGTGAAAGCAAGCAGCTTGTCCCAGGGCGCATTTCAGACTTGAAAACGCAGTAGCCATTGCTGTTCAATGGCTAGAAGCTGGCTGAGTTTTTAAGGCCAAGCCCGTGACTAGAGTAAACACTCTAGGAATTGCTGTTCTTGAGACAAGCTTTGGCATGGCAGAATAGCCAGCCTGGCTGTCAACAACACAGCTGTCCTTGGCGTGGGCTGGGGTTTAGCTCTGATTTTCTGCCTTAGTTCTGAATAGCCTCTCCGCTGTTGGCTCATGTGAGAACCACACTGCTGGGCTCTGCTCACACTTTCTTTCAGCCTCTTGATGTCAATGGGAGTTTTGGGCATTGTTCCACAGCTCGTCTTGCAGGAGGAGGCACTCAGTAGAGGCATCTACTTCTCATGTAGATGGAGACTGAGCTAAACCGGAACAGATTCGCTTCTAAAACTCCCTCCCTTCTCAGGATCTGTGTTCCCAGATACACACTTCTTGCTGAGCTGCGATTGGTTTTAAGGAGGTGTTGATCAGTAAGTCAGAGGTGAACTGTATAATTATGTGTGTTTCTAAATCTGAGGTTTCACAAGCATAGGTGTCCTGGGGGCCACAGGTAAATTAAAAAAAGCACAAATGAAGATACTTTTACCAGCAAACTTAATAGGGTTTCTCTTCTCCTTGTGGAAAATAATCTTTTCAGTCTCCTGTTGGACTTTGCTTGTTCATGCAAAGCAATTTCCATAGGAATGAATTTGCAAAACCAAAAATCCTCTAGAGTGTTAAGTTCTTAATGTAAATGAGAAGTCTGTGGTCATGCCTATGCTAGGGCAGACTATATTTTTAATTCTAAAATTATGCTTGTCTATAAAAGTCCTGGCATATCCTTGCAAGCTATAATTTCACCTTCATGCGTTTGATTATGGAAAAAATAATTTGAGCAGTTAGACAAAGGATGAAACCCTGAATCACTTTGCAAGTTCCTTTGCAGTCTTATTGTACGCGTGCTCATTTTTGACAGCATAGCTATGTCTTTTGCCTCTCTGGAGACTATAGGAACTCCCCATCTTGCATGTTGCTTCAGAGGCTCAGACACTCCTATAGGCTCTGGCATGACGGTGTGTGTGGGCAGAATGTGATTAAGAAACAAGTTTAACAAATAACTTTCCAAAGTGCAAAGCTAGTGGATCTGTGCAGTTCCTAGTATGGGTAGAAATATCCTTAAAATGGAGCCAGTCAGATGTCTGTGTTTCTTACTGCTGTAAACCCCCCTATGCCCTGTTAGATTACAGGCGTTGTGGTTTGCAGCTGGGGAAACCGCCATAGGTCAGGGAATGCCCTGGGTTTGTTCAGGAAACGGTTACTGCTATTGTTTGCTTTATGTGCGGGAAAGACGGACAAGCCTAGTGCAAGAACGTGGTGTACCTGGCTAGATAAGTCTGTATATTGAGCATACCTTAATGCAAATCTCAACCTAAGCTGTGGTGCTTTGTTCAGAGCTCCGATTGAAATGGTGCAGGGAGTTCATGACACGTGTATTTTCACTGTAGTTCTGAATTTGCTGTGCTGTCAAATCAAGCTCTTAACTTGTTTTCAACTTTATATAATTTTTTATCATCCTCTGAATGAGACAGCCTGCGCTGTTAGTTTCTAAGTGTTACACACATTCCTCTAACAATTATGAACAGTGGAAATGGTGGTCTTGGAAAAGAGTTTTTGAGCAGAGACTTTTAGTATGACATCTTTTTAGTATTCTCATATCTCTTCTTTCATCATACACTTAACATTCTTTGCAAATCTGACTGCCACAAGAAGTGTGAAAGGCATTTTTGATGTGCTAATTCTTCCCGTCTGCATTTTGCAGACTCTTACTATGGGCAGTTGTACTAGCAGCCTGTGGAAAGACCCTAGAGATGAGTGAAACGGTAAACCACAAGAAGCTGAAAAAAATCAGATTGCTATCTCATGAAGTGGCTGCTGATAGGGTTAGAAATAGAAAGCATCCGTAACTACTGCTGCAGCCGTGAGACTTGCCTATGCTGCTTGGTCCACTCTGTAAAACTCTGTACTGAGTGGAGACATTGGTTCATTTGCTTTCCAGATGCAAGCATCCAAATCACTCAAACACCCTCAAAACTATTCATATAAATACATAAATTTCTGCTTGTATTATCAACCTTCCTCTGCACGGAAGATCTTGATGAACTTGAGACATTCAGGTCTGCCTTTGCACTCTATTCTTTGTTCTTTTTAGCGAGGTGATCCAAACTTTTGCCCTTTAAGCCCTCTTGGTCCTAGGACATGACCATTTCATAAGCATGAGATGGGCTAAAATCCTGAACTGAAACCAGAAAATGCCAAAATGGTTTGGGGGGGGGGGGGGGGGGGGGGGAAGGTGTGTGTTTGAGCCCTGGCATCTGTTATACAGGCTCTGCAATGGGTCTTGCAGACTGTTCAGTTGAAGGCTTATTTCCGATTACTTGGAAAGTGGATCTTGACGCAGACAATGGAGGGGCATATGCGAGGTCAGCAGTTCTCCAACTAGTTCTTCATGTACAGCTCTAAGGGTTGCTGTGCTCTGCTAACAACTTTTAGAAAGGTAGTGGCCTGCTTCTGTCTCTGGCATGTCATTGCTCTCACATAGGGGAGGTTCAGAAAGCTGGTAGGAGTAATGTGTATCCTGTGCTGACACCCGTGGACAAGTGGAGATGCTGTAGCTCAGCACATTGAAGTGTCCAGGGAAAAGCACTGTTTGCCAAACTGGTTGTATAGCTCCTCGCATCAAGGAGGCATCCCTGGACCAGCTTCTGTGCCATCTTGAGCCACGTGTAGTCAATGAGGATGTGAACAAAGAGGATGCAACAGGGTATCAATCCATGAGTACTGATCCCCAGCGCTGAAGAGAACCATATACCTATTTAAGAGGAAGGACAAAGCAGCAAGTGGGGGATAATGGCTCCCCTGAAATCCTTGGAAGCTGTTCACATGCACAGACCTAGGCTGGCCTTTCAAAATTGGTAAGTGAAACCCTATCACAAGCTCCAAGCTTTGAACTGCAAACACCGCTGCCCAGGCCCCACGCACTGTGCAGTGTTGTGCTGCGAGGTGGGTGTGGGCAGGCACGGCTGCATCCTGGCATTGGAGAACGTCCTATGAGCGCAGTGGTTAATTATGCACTGTAGAAATGGATTAGCTCCCTAGAGTAAGAGACCTTTAACCTATTAGCTAGCTGGCCACTTCAGCATGTTCCTTTGTCACTAAGATGTATGTGAGGTTGAGCAGGGGGACAAGTAGGCAATAGGGTGGGGAATGTGGGAACAGTTGGGTTACATCATCATTTGTCTCTGTGCTTATTAATATTCTACTATTCCCACTTCACGCATGTCTCTTTGAAGATGAAAAATGGTCTTTCTGGTTTGTTAATCATCTTCTGGCCTGTAATTTCTAATACAGTGCCTGTTTATGTAGAATTTTCATGTGCTTATGCCAAACAAATGGGATCTCACAAACAGGCATAGTCATGTGAAAGGAGAAGATGCTGAAATATGCTATGGGGCTGTGCAGACATGACATGTATACGTGTGTGTCTTGGGAGGACAAGGAGCGGGATTCTGCTCTATGTTCAGACTCTGTGGAGCCCAAGAAAGCCCTATGGCTCAGGATGTTTGCTTGTTTGTTTGAGACAGACTTGTTTTGGCTTCCCAGAGCTGTTTATGCAGTCAGTCTGCATTTGGCTTTTTCAAAGTTTCTCCACTGTCCACAAATCCTAGTTGTCATCTGAAGATGTGATCTTATGTGTGCTTAAAGTTGCCTTTGTGTGTGCTCCCACCAGCTGAACCCTAAAGGGTTCCCACAGGTCCTTTGCAGTCAGCTGGAGAAGGGGTGGGAAGTGAGAGTTACCTCTTGAGGTTTCTGTTGTGAAGAACAAGCCGTGCTGCCTTCCATGCCCCTGAAAAATCCTTTCCTCATTTTGTGCAATAAGTATAACCCATGTTGCTCTATTTTTGAGATGCTCCACTAAGACCAAGCCTCTGACTAAGAGGAATCTGCTAAGAAAAGGTGCATATTCTAAGTTTTCCTCAGACAAACCCATTGATCTTTATTAAGCACTTTCTGTGATAGATTAGATAGATACAGAGTGGGTTTTCGCCCTCCTCAAAAGTCCCTTGTGCTAACTATACACTTCTGGGCAGGTTTTTGGGCTGACAAACAGGCATTCAGGGCCAAGAATTTATGCTTTTAAACATAAATACTTGATAGCATTTAAAACATGTTGGCTCTAAAACCTAAGGAAATTGGCTTCAGAATTCTTTCAAGCCTAGATTTTTAGCTATTTTTTCTTTTGCCTCCCATGAGTACAGCTGTTCTTACCTCTGCTGGGGTAAACCTGTGCAAACCTCTTCTGGAACTCGGGTGTCCCGGGTGCCTAGGCTGCTCGCTTTCCGGTTGGCACACACGAGGCCCTGAGCCTTGCACGGAGCCTTTGGCATGTTCTGTAGCTTTTTCAGTTGGCTGAGGGTGATGTAAAGGTAATGGGCACACGCTCTGGGTAGTGCCTGTGTCCTTTGGGTTTGGAGCAGCTGTCTGTGGATTATCTTCCTCTTGGTGTCCGTGTAATGTCACAGCTGACAAAAGCCTGTACCTTTCACTGCCTTCAGTTTTTCTCCTCTTTCCCAGGGCATACAGCTGTGTGACTTTCAGAGCCCCCTCTGTGTCTCCCTGCTTAGAGGAAACTCTGTTTACTCTTTTGCCTGGCTTCAGCTAATGTCTTAACCCCTTGGTGCTCTGGGACAGCATTTAGACATCAGATGGTGGAAGCATCAGAGGCTGCTTGTTTCAAGGCCCCAGCACCGCCATCTCCCTTGTGCCGCAGCAGCAGAGCTGAGGGGAACGGGGGAAAGCCGCAGGAGGCAGCGTGCCTTCTGCCCGAGCTCTGCCTATGGCAAAAGCCCGTGGGGAGGGAGGGCTTTGGAGCCATGTCTGAGCCAAGGCCTCTGTTAACAGTCGCAAGCTGGGACTGCAGGAGTGAGACAAACTATAGAGACATCAGATGACATGTTAGACTAGACTTCACGTTCCCTGTGGATGGCTTTGGAGCCAAGGCCAGGAACGAAGGGAGGGAAACGGACACATTGGCAACCCTGAATTAAAAGCCTTGTAAGCTTTTTCTCGGGAGCTGCTACCATGCCTGCCAGCTGTGAAACTAGACCCCCCTGTCCCTTCGCACCCCTCCTCCCTTCCCAGGCTCTAGTAAGCAGGAGGGGGGAGCCCAGCATTTGAACTTTGGTAACTTTGGCATGTGCAGATGAGTGATGGGGAATTAATGAATCCTGCCCCTTCTTTGTATTTTTGTTACTCCACAGGTGCTGGAGTTTTCGATCAGGTCTGTTTCCTGCACAAATGGAGCTTTGCATTTTTTTTTCCAGGCCTCAAAGAAAACTCAGCGAGGGATTTGGGGTTGGCGAGGAGTGAATAGCTGAACCATCTGATGTACCCTGCAGATCAGCAGACTTGGACTCTGCCAGACCAGCAGGGAGAGTGGCTGCTGAGCCAGAGATGCTCCATACAGAGTGTTCGCTTCTTCCGCCCCCAAATTCAAATCGAAGGGCTAGCAGTAAAAGTGCCAGGGCAAATCTGGCCTGTTTTGCTTGTGCCTAGGGGGACAGGGATTCTGTACAGATCCAAAGCATATCTGGAGACCATATGCCACAAAGATGACAGAGGAGCAGTAGAAAACCAGTCACACACAGGCAGAAAGCCTGTTTGCTTAGAGCATAACTGTAAGTAGGTAGCTGTGTTTGCTTTAGCTGTGACTCTGGTGTGATACTCAGGGAGAACTTCAAAAAGCAGCCTGTAATTTGAATAACTTTATCTGCTCACTGGGCCTTGAGTGGTGGGAATTCAGATGCTCGAGCAGGTGGCAGACCTTGCTGGCCAGGCTTCAGCTCAAACCCTTCTGTAATGGGCATTGCCCAGGCCCAGCAGCCTGGTGCCACTCTGCAGTGATCACCCGTGCATCCTTATGGGTTGAGATGTGACTGGCTTGTGCTTCTTCAGAGAGCAATCGCTTGGGTATTGATTTACTCTTCTGCCAGTTAAGACTTTCCTGGTTCAGGGCCATTTTGTATTTCCTGTAGGCCCTCACCCATTTCTCTTTAGTAGTGGCAGCTGAGCCCCTCCCAGTGGTGACAAAATGAGGTGACTAATGACATGTTGGAGGGGATTTTGGTGTCCACAGAAGTTATTTTGTTGTGGTTTTCATGGTCTGCCTTTTGAGTGTATGATCCTGGACAAGTCCCTGCTGTATACTTTGTTATAAAGCCTTGTCTGGTTTTTGTCTTTTTAATTTGAGTTTATTCTCAGTGAACACTTAGCAATCAGCATTTCCTCTACTGACATGTCCAGAGGTGCTAAGCAGTCAACATTGGCACTAAATGGAGGCTGTGGATTTGTGGTACTTGCTGGCAGAGGTGCTGCCTGGAAAACTGAGGCTTCCCTGGCTGATAGAGATGGAGGCCCTTTATGGCAGTGTTGAGAGACCAAATGTGTTGATGTTATGCAGGACGTTTCAGACAGATTGAGGATAAATGTGGTAAAAAAACCCATTAATGACTAATTCAACTGAGTATGAAATTGAACTCTTTAGAAAGCTACTTCTGAGGCTTTTCAGGATATTCTGCAGTATCACCACAACTTAGTCCTCAGATGCTGGGATTTGTTTTTGTAGGAGGGAACTGTTGGCCAACCACTTGAATTAGCCTGTATTTTAAAGTGCTGTGAGGCTGCTTAACTTCTTGCGGAGTGGTCTGCAGACTGTGACAGATGATAATTGTGATTTAAGGCTGTGGCTGACCTACAGCCCTCCTGGTGCTGTGCTGCTGCCCAGGCTGGGCAGGGAGCTAGTGTCCACGTCCGGCACATGGATGTGCTGGGTCGTGGACTTGCACCCCTGGGCCCAGACAGTAGATGCTCCTCTGGCACGCCTGGTTCAGGGCTGCACAGGGGTGATACAACTGCTGAGTACCTTAAGGTGATTTCTGGGAAGGCCTGGCCCTCTTGTTTCTCTGCTAGTTGAAGTTGTGTGTGCTTGAGCCTGGCTGGGGGTAAGGTCTGCTGGAGCTGCTTCAGCTTTACAGCAGTAAGGAGGAGCCTGTGACCTTTTTTTTCCTTACAGTTTTGTATTGCAGAGTTATGAGATGATGCCCATGCCCTAACAGCACTGCTCAGTGCCAAGGAATGTAAAAACCCAGTCCAAAATCAGCCTACAAAATAGTTTTGAAAGTTTTGTTTGTTATCCTCTTAAATGGATTGGGAGGGCAGACTCTGCTTTGCCCCTGCAGAATACTCATCACCATGTTGGCAAATGGACAAGAGCCACAGCCCAGCTCCCTCATGCCCTGCCACGTGGACCCGGAGCACTGCTCAGCTGGGTGGGAGATGTCTGCAGAAGCAGAGGGCACGAGGCTGTGGCATCAGGCTGGGGAGGCAGAGATCTGCAGTCTCCCTGCTGGGATCTGGGTGAGGCCTTGAGAGAATTCACACCTGGCTCTGGGAGTGCTGCCTTTGGGGATAGCTGATCCCCTTCCCTTAATTCAGCCCCTACTGGAAAAGGGGCCTATCTGAAATATTCCTCTTCATTGCTAGCATGAGGCCACTGCTGGTTCTCATGCGTGCTCTCTGGTGGCTAGCAGCTGCGGGCCTGTGCAGACCAGCCTGTGCAGTGCGGTGAGATGAGGTGGGACTCAGTCAAGCAGAAGGCCGCAGCTGCAACGAGCTGCACAATAGCCACTTTGTACAGCGGCCTGACCTCATCTGCCCACTGTGCTGCAGCTGCACCCCTGCCCTGCGCCTTAACCCTCCACACGCTCTGTTTGCCTGCACGGCTGTGGGGCAGGCGAGGGGCTTTGCTTGGCAGCCTGACTGTGGGGAAGGCGGCTGCTTTTGAACCTGGTTCGGAGGGCTGGCAGGGAAGGAGGTCAGGCAGGCTCCTCACTCTCAAACGCCTTCCCAGGAGAGAAGGGCCATGGTGTCACGTTCCCCTGGCCAGCTTGGTGTGTGCACCTGGAGTGCTGCTGGGCTGGAACTCACAGATCAGTGTGGCTTCTGCACCAGCATCTGCTTCACCTCCCTGTCACAAGGAGCATCTTGTTGAGGCCACTTCAGCCCTTTGCTTATTGGGCCATGGAGCTGCTTCACTGCCATTGTTTTTTGTCTTCATGGACATGGCATCACTGGGCATGGTTTGTCCCTGCACATCAGCCTTCTGCTGTGACAGAGTGCCACTTCTCACATTGTTGTGTTTCTTCTTTTTGGTTTGTTTTCCAAACAAACGAAGCAACATCATCAGTCTGTTGCTGTATTTCCTGTGATAGTCAAGCTTTGTCTGCCTTGTTCCTGCATGACTGGGTGACTGGGGAAACTGACTGGTAGGGTTAACAGCATGGAAGTAAAACAAAAGTTATGGAGCCCAGGAGACTTTTTCTTAAATTTTGGCCTGCTTAAAACTTTGTATCCTTTGTCAGGAGCTTTAAGATGTCAGCAAGTGACAGACATGTCCATACCATCTGTCAAAGCACACAAGCCCATTTGTGGAGGGTGCTCAGCAAAACTAATGAAAGGCAGACTTGTGGCCTGCTTGATGTTCTTCTCTAAGCCTGGTCTTTGAGTCAAGTTACAGCACAGTTACTCAATACAGACTTCTTAAAAAAATTTAAAGTCTTTGTCATTAAACAAGTGAAAATTCCTGCAAAAGTCTGAGGCTGTAACAAGCTGATGGTAGCATTTGAAGAGGAGTGCTGCTCTATTGTAAATGAAATGAGTGAAGTTGAACTGAGAGTGCCTAGGCTCTCTTGCATGAAATGACTTAGCTGGTTGGAAAGAAAAGGTGGTAGTTAAACTGCATGCAACTCTAGACAGGCTGTTAAATTTAAAACTACAGCCAGATAATAAAATTAAATAATAATAATAATTAAAAAAAAAACCCAACCAAACAAAAAACCCCAACAAAACAAACCAGCAGCAGAAAAAAGAGCTGTTGCTTTATTCTAATGAAGATAGTAAAAATGAAACCATTCTAAAAATGGAAATGTGCACATACAAAGCAGATGTAAGATGAAAGGTGTTTATTAATATATAAGATATTTTGCATTGTACACTAAGAGATTGTTCAAACTTTTAAATAGTTGAAAATTAAGCTGTGATGCCTGCCTTTAAACTGTTCACTGCCAGAGTCTTGCATGTTTATTTTTGAGCTGCAGTACTGTGACATAAATTCATCCTTCATGAGGATTTCACTATTCCTAGGATGACCTTGCAATAAGAATACTTGTGTATTGTTTGTTAATATATATTACAATCATCTGGAGGATGCATTTTGTATACAACAGTTCTGGATACAGTAGCTTGTGTACATAAGCAAATACATGTCTGCCCCACTCATGAGCTGCTCAAGTCAGTGCTAGAGGGCTTGGGGTGCTACTAAATTGGAGATGTCTCCTGAAATGAGGCTGGATTTAGAGGACTGTGCTCAGAGACAAGCAGGGGTGGTGGCGACTCATCTCTGCTGTTAATGTGGTATTTGTGCAGCAAAGCCATGTGTGCCAGTGTGGGGCTTCATTACCACATGGCATTCAGTAAATATGTAACCCTCTGAGCGATCATTTCCAGGCCCTGCAACTTTCTTCTTGAATCCGTGTCCAGGACAGACAGAGCCACTGGGTTAGGAGCAGAGGGTATTTGTGTAACAGGAGGTGAGATTGGTGGGAGGGTTCTTTGAACGGATTCTTTTGTTTTCTGGGAGTTTAACACTAAATTATTCTAATTCAGCCTTATTTTTAGAGTTAGGCGTAACTCTTGTGCTCTCAAAAAGACTTTCCACATTTCCTTAGTCATGTCATTTCCTCCTTTTAAGTAGAATCCACAGCAGGTCATAAAATAAACTTTCCTTCATGCAAATAATAGTGCTCCTGAGCTGTAGGCTTCAGCTCTGATGCCAGCAGTTCTGTTGGAGACCATCAGGAGGGACTTTTTAATTGAAATAGGGAGGCTGAGCACAGACACTGACTCTTTTTCTTACATTTCCTTTACTGCAGGTGGAAGAAAGTCTCAGAAACCAAACTCTGCTCTCTGCTACTAACATTCCTCGTGACCTTCTGCAAATCTCTGCTCCTTTCCTTAACTCGAGGAAAAAACCCTACATTTCCAGATTGGCCTAGCAGTTAGGAATAATCCTGGAGTTACTAAACTGAACGTGTGGCTTTTCTTGTAGTCATTCCTCCTGGCTGTAGGCTACTGCAAGTCATGTAGCCAAATGCGTGTTATTTCAGCTCTGCCGTGTGTCTATGTAAATAGGAGTTAATGAGTTGCTGCATCTCGTGGCTGGCTTGTGACGTGGAGGTCTCCAGAGGGAGGATGAGGAGAGGCTGCTGTGGAAAGTCCCTGGCTGTTGCTAGGCAGCACTGTGTTTTAGCTTCCTCATTCGAAAGTCTGGGCTCAGGTTTGGCAAGGAAAGGGAAAACCGAGGGATGGAAAACCATACAAAGATGCTTGACTACTTTTCGTGAAGCGTGGCTTTGCTGTGTTCAGAGCGTGTGTGGCTCCAAGTGAGGTGGAAGCAATTTGATTACATAGAATAACATTTGATAACTGGCCTTCTACTTACTCATTCGCAGCTGCAGGATCATGTGGCTGGCTTGTCTCTCCCTCCCTCTGTTTTGTCTCTTATGACAATCTTGGCCCCTTGCAGTGAAGCTGGAAGAGCGCAGCGCAAGTGGTCTTGCTCCACTTCCAGTCTGAGTGCAAGTATGATAACCCAGCAGTTCCATAGAGCTTCCTCTGCGGAGGTTTGTGCTCCATTTTACAGCCTGTGGATGAGGGGGTGCCATGTTCTGATTTAATTACGAAGTCCATAAAGAGATGCACCACAGAGCACTATTAACTAACAAAAATTATGTAGGGCATCCTGTTCTTGCTCCACAGTGCAACCTCTTTGAACCATAGCAGTAGTGCAAGTAGTGGTATTATCCTCATATGATTAAAGCGCATCGCGGCAGCATCAGCTAAAAATCACCTCTGTTTTCTGCCAGAAATGTAGGACTTGGGATACAGCTGAGCACTTGAATTCTTCTTGGTAGAGTCTGGCTCGTTGTCCATCCACCCACAGGCTACTTCATACTTTTCAGTCAGTCTTTGTCTTCTTGTAATTTCCATCTCTGTTGTTCCTCCCTGTGCATTTTAACAGGAGCCTGCAAGGAGTGAACTTAAGGTCTTGCTGCCTCTGATAACTTGTAGCAGGGAGATAATGAGTGTCTTTTGTTGCACCCCAGTGGAGTTGTTGGGGGATCTGTGGATGGGACCTTGCTAGGCATTGGGCCACGCTGGGCTGCGCTGGAAGGTGTTGTGCTTGCTCCCTGGCCTGCGGAGTTATGTTTAAAGGTATTTTTCCCCTTTCAACAAGGGGTTCGCATAGTGCTACTGACAGACACTGTGGAATTTAGTGTGACAGCCTTGCTCTGTCCTTAGGGGTTTAGCCAAGTACCTCTCCAGCCTGGAGAATCAAATCTTGCCCAAAGCCACACAAGTTTGTAGTCAAATGGAACGCGGCTGTAACAGCACTCTTCCCCCAAAGGATCTGGCTCCAAACAGAGTCCTGATTCTCGCTTTCATTGCTTACCCTGCTTTGTCTTGCACATCTTATCTCACCAGTCAGCTTGTGGCTCGAGCTACCTAGCTTACCTTTCCTTGTCCCAACAGCCAACATCTCACAGTGGTCTAGAAGAGAAGCTTACAGAGACATCAGAACTTTGAGTCCTCACAACTCCTTGCTTTGCTCTTCTATGCACCCCTGCAGTTCGTCAGCTGCACCAAATTCTCCCTCCTCCTCCTCCGTCTCTTTCACTGTGTTGTGGGGGGCCTTAAGAAAGGCAGTAACCTCACAGTAAATACCAGCCTTACAATAGCTGCCTTGCAGCCTGTCTGGGAACGGCGCCCCGTGTTGTTTTATAGGAATTCCCAGAGAATTACTTGCTTAGTTGGACGGCACCAGCTCGGGTTAGTTCAGTTCAACAGTTCCCTTTGTCTACTTCTACCTGGTTTGTGCAGCGATCTGTTGGGTCCTTTTAGGTGAGAAACCTTGGTGCTGCGCTGGCATAACAGCCTGTGCTGCCAGGTCAGACATAGGGGCAGAGACATTGGACACAGCTACTGTTGAGCCCTGTGAATAACAGTCTGAGGATTCACCTGCTAAAGGATAGAAAAAACCTCAGTCCTTGCAGTACCTCCCTTCTCCCCCATGTGTGGTTGGACAGTGAAATGCACTTTCCTCAGGCCCCGAACTGCCCATGTACAAGTTTCAAGACTTGCTGGAGTGCCAGTGTCTTTTCCAGGCATGTAAGTGGGCTGTGAGCGTGCTGAGGGCCAAAGTTTTAGGCCCTAGAGGGGGCATAGAAATGGTGGGTGGGTCTCCAACTCCCTCTGCAAGTTTTGGGCAGCTGCATGAATGGGGGCTGCTAAGATGTGCTTATGGTGTGTAGAATGACAAAAGGTGGTGGAAGAGCAGGACGTCTCTCCCCACCCCCCTAGTGGTTCTTTCTACTGGAAAAATAATGTATTTTCACCTGAACACTGCCTTCATTTTTTTTCTTCTGAGGGTTTTTGGGTTGTTTATGTATTTTGGGTTCTTTTTAGCATTTTTGAGGTTCCAAGGCTGCCTTTACTGTGTTGCTTTTACCTTGTCTTCTATTGGAAAAAGCAGGAAGGCTACAAACAAAGGGAGAGAGGAAGTAGAAAGGTCTCACTGTTGGTAAGATGGTGGGATGACTTTCCACAGGTCTTCTGCGTCAAGGACTTAATGTGAAAAACATTTCAGTTGCTTTCTTAAAGTGTGTTTGGAGGAGGGGGGCAGTGTTTTGCCCCACTTCATACAGCTTTCCAACTGGAAAAGGGTAGAAGATGGTCAGGATCTAGGAAAATCTGGTGGGGTTTTTTTTAAGCTGATAGAGAAGTTGCTTCCTGATATGCCTCCATCACTGAGTTTTTCATTATGAAAAATGTAGTTAAGTATATTTTATGGAAAAAACTGTTCTCTTGAAGCCTTGTTTTTCTACTTTGAGTCATTTTGTGGAAATTTTTTGAGGGGAAAGAATGATTTTATTCACTTGCCAGCTTTCAAAGCACTGCTTCAGAACTGGGATAGAGCTGCAACTCACCTGTTTATTTCTCTAGTTGCACAGGGTAATTGCTGGTTTAAATATATCCTGCTTGCTAAGTTGTGCGGTTCATAAGTTATGACAACTTTAATGGCTCTTACAGTATATGGCAAAGGGATTTAGGATTGTGGGCGTGTGCGTTTTGCCTTGTTTTTGAATCCTAAATAAATAAACATAATGAAATGAAGCGTTAAATAATAGGGACATCCATGTTTCCATTTTTTACAAAAAATACTTCCTTTTTTCTTCATAAAAGGAAGATAAATTCACCTGCTGCAGGGCAGAGTCTAACCACTAATTGGCAGAAATTGGGAAGAAACTTCCTTTTAGGCAGTTGTTCCATCTCTTTCTCTGTGGAATTTCTTGTATGTTCATTCAAAACCCAGGGTGTCATCCACTGCCAAAGGACTCTGTGCAGGTTGGGCCAGGCAGTCTCAGATGAGATTGATTACTTGATGGCTACCCCGCTAGTTCTTACTCTTTCATATCACACTTAACCATCCATCCATCTTATTTGCTAATTAAATGTTGATGAAAAAAGACTCCCTACAACCTCCTTCATTCTGTTCCTTTGTGCTACTGCTACTAATCCCTGGATTCTACTTCTCTTTCAGAAGATGCTGCTCAAGAAGAATTGTGGAGCGAAGACTAGAGTTATTAAAATTCGTGTAAGTTTCCTTTTCTGGTGCAGTTCCTTCATCTCTCCACATATATCTAAATGTGGTGATTCTCTTTGAACATCGATGCCCAGAAGCTTATTTCTGGAGGTTTCCCGTGGCTTGATCAGCTGCACAACAAAAGTTGCTGGTTTGGAGTATAGACTGTAGTTGCAATGTAGGTTGGGTGCTGACAAGGGTAATAATACAAGTGGTGCTTGGCAGGGGTGAGAGGTACTGGTAGGTAGCTGCAGAAAAGGGACTATACCTACATGGTGCACTGGCATCTGCAGAACTGTAGGAGATGTGGGACTGGATGATGGCAGATGAAAGAGCTAAATTGCTTGGGTGGCTTTGCAGCTGGGATGACACTGCAGTGTCTGAGCATCTACTGTTCTTGGGGGCTCACGCGCCTAGCAGGACTGGGTTTGCTCAGCTCTCCTGCTTGTAGTTTGTGCTGCCTGCACCTCCGAGTCTGACTCTAGTACCATATCCCCTGACTCTTCAGCCAACCCGTCTCCTTTGTGGGTACCTTGGCTCTCTTTCAGTCAGTGCCGTATGGTGCTGCAGGAGACACGTGTGTGACCTTGCGCAGTGCAGCTGAAACAAGTGCCTCTGTCCACTTGCCCCCATGTGATCCTCCACATGTTTGTGATACGGAGGCAAAAAACAGGTCAGGGCGAAGAAAACAGCTATTCTCTGTGATAAAACTACTACTTTCACTGCAGCAATGATGCCTTGCAAGAGGGATGAATGGCAGACCAAGATCCTTCCGGGTTTACACCTTGCCCAGCAGGAAATGGGACTGATGCCTTTGTGTACCCCAAAGTGCTACTGTTCAGGGGCATGCTGTTGGGTGCCCCTGCCCAACACGGCTTTGTTTGAGAGGAGGGGGGAGCAGGCAGGGCTGGCTAGAGCCTTGTGCAACGCTGGATATTTCTCCAACTCCGCATGTGCCTTCTGCCAGGGCACTTTGGTCCTGCCTTCCAGCAACCCCACAACGACCTGATACTTCTGATTGCACAATTAATCCTGATCTGTTATGCATTATCTCTGTCTGGATTGTTTTCAGTGGAGCTGTCTCCTCCTGTGCCTCATGAGCTCTCCCCAGACTGTGCTTGTCCTTGAAACCTACCCACAGCCTAATCCTGCTGCTGTGTGTTAGCACAACTTGTTTATCACCTTCCTTTATTCCTGCTCCACGTGCTTTCACTTTTTTCTCTGTGTCCCTGGGCTGCAGCTGCTTGGTGGCAGTCCCCCAGTCCCTGGGGTTTCAGTGACACCTCAGTGAGGCAGTTTCCCCTGACACCTTGAGATTATTATTGCAGCTTATTCTTGTGCCCCTGGAGAATCTGAGAGGCAGAATTATCCCTTTGCTCCCTACTGAGCTCATGGCAGCCTATACTGAAATAAACAGCAGAAACTGAGAGCACATCCTTCTGACAGATGGCACAGAATCCGTACTTCTCTGGCCAGCCTTGCAGAGCTGGGACAGGGCATTTCTACCTGAGGTACTCGTGTTGTTTCCATGACAATAGCATATGATACTTCATAGTCTCTTGTTGGTCTGTCGTGGTGGCAGAGCTGTTAAAGGAGCATTTTTGCTCCCATTTTGCAAACGACTGCAAGTGCCTGCAGTTGTGTACCCAGCTTAGAAAGGAAGGCAGCAGGTCCCTGGCAGAATACCTTGCCAAGGTGCCTCAGCTCCTGAAGCAGCTGAGAGGGGTCTATACCTCTGAAGGATGATGCTGTGCACTCATCTAAAGGGAGACCTCAGCCCAGCCAGTATGTGTTTGGCACCAGGTTCCTTCTCACTGTTGCCCAGCAGGAGGACAAGAAGTAATGGGCACAAGTTTAAATGCAGGAAATTCAGGTTGCCCAGAGAAATTATGGAGCCTCCATCCATGGAGATATTCAAAGCATACCAGGACATGGTCTTAGGCAACATGTTCTTGCTGACCCTGCTGTGAGGGGGGAGGTGGGGTGTGTGAGCTAGACTATCTCTAGAGCTGCCAGCCAACCTCAGCTGTTCTATGATTTCTGGCTCTTGCCTAGCACTCAGTAATGGAGCCAGAGCACATCAAGGACATTAGTTCACTTGGGAGGGCTCTTCTGAGGCCCTACTGTATGTGGCCTTTTGCAAAAGATGATAGCAGGAGCCAAGGCAAGAGGCTCGGCACTCTGTTGCTGAGGGTCTGGTGACACAGGCTCAGTGCTGGGACTTGCCATTGTGGTGAGGGTGGAAGAAATGCTATCATAGCAAATGGGTTGATGAGCTGTTACAGGAGGAACCAGGAGACTGTCTGCGTGTCTGAACAGGAAACGTCACCATGTGAACAAGGTTCCTTGCGTAGCTGTAGCGCTGAGAAGCCCTGGTCACTGGTGCATGGGTGAGGAGTGTGCAGCCTCATTCTGAACTGAGTTGGGCAGCAGCATCCAGACAGCGTGCAGTTGGAGATGCGGTGAGTGAACTGATCTGAGGAGGAGGCAGGCTACCTGATGTTTTATGCCAGGCATTTGAAGCAAGGATCCCTGCTTTCACCCCTAATTTCTCCTGCTGCTGAATAGCTTGAAGGAGAAAAGATTATACTTATTCCCTCCTGTGCAAGGATGACGATGACAGTGACCTGATAGTAACGTCAGCAAAGCATTTTCATGCTGTTCTTGCTGAGGACATCTCATGTGGCTGTGAGATGTGTGCTTTTAAAAATACCCTCTCCTGGCTGATATTTTCGTTGCCGTGGTATCTTGGGACTTTGCTGGCATGTCATTGCACAAGATGATGCTCTGTCATGCATCATCCCAGCTATGCTCTTTCTTCTCTTCTGCTGGAAGAGTATCCCATGGGAAGGTGAGGTGCCAGGGCAGTGTCTTGGCCCTCTTTGCCTATCACTGTAATACAGTTTCAGCCCTTGGAAATATTCTGGTCCTCGGGAGTCTTTTTCAAGCAGGTGACCCAGTCTGAATTTTGCTTCTCCACATGCTGTTTTAACACCAAGGTGCCACCTTGTTGTTTCCTGTACTTCAGCTTCCCATGGGCCAGCTGGGGTGGTGTTAGGCTACAGCCTTTCCACTTGCTCAGCAGTTCTTAAGCAGGATGATGGGGCAATGATGTGACAAGTCTAAGAACCTAGACAGATTAAGGCAGAGAGATTAATAAACTTCCCAAGTGTGCAGTGGCTTAGTCATGTTTGAAATGTTCTCAGGAATAGCAGCTGTGAGAGGTCAGGGCCTACAGTGAAGAGAAAATGATATTAAAAAAAATCATCTCCCTTCTGTTCCCCCTCCAGTGAAAGATAATGGAACAGGAGAATCAGCCCCTGTGGGCAGGCAAGCAGCAGTAAATCAGAGGTGACAGCACGTGTGTGAAGTATGGATTTGTGCGTAACAGATGTAGCACGTGTCAGTGCAAGGTGAGGGGTAGATGTGGGTGTTGCACAGTGAGGTGGGCAACGTGTGTGTGCAGACCTGGTCACTGGTGCCCCAAAGCGTCGGCCCATGTGATGGCTGTAACTGGGAGCAGGGCACTAAGTGTCGGTGAGGGAGAGCTGTACCCGTGTGTGTGGGTTTTAGCATGAAGAGTGAATTTGCGTGGTGCAGGCGGGTGTTGCTTGGAGATGATTCCTTCATGCTGGAAGGAAGATGACACTGTAAGCATGTGCTCACAGCGTGTAACTGCCCTGGGCCAGGCTTGGTCAGTTGTAGCCAGCTCTGAATGCAGACACCCATCTTCCAGGGTCTTCCTATCGTACCACAAGTCTTCAGTTCTCTAGGCCCTCTTGGGATGAGGGTTACGAGTTTCATCTAGTCCTATTCTTATTCTTCCTTTAGACTCCCACATGCACTCTGAATGGGTTTGTTGGAGCTGGGCTCAGCAGCTGTGGGTGGGTAGAAGGCACAACTGGCAAGCCCGTAAGTATCTCAGGAGCTCTTGTTGGGGCAGGCAGTGAGGGAGTAAGGATTTCAAGGCCAATCTGATAACCTGGCTAATCAGAGAGATGCTTTATGCTATGTAAAAATAAAATAAGAATTTTAAATCGGAACATAAACCTCTTGTGCGCTTGCCTTGATCTTATCAATGTTGAGAACGCCCTCTGTCTGGACAGGGGCC
The DNA here is from genome assembly GCA_027574665.1 of Rhynochetos jubatus. Taxonomy (NCBI): domain Eukaryota; kingdom Metazoa; phylum Chordata; class Aves; order Eurypygiformes; family Rhynochetidae; genus Rhynochetos; species Rhynochetos jubatus. The sequence goes on from CM050650.1 coordinate 31,393,495, forward strand.
AGATCCCTGGAATGACTTCCCTGTCTCTTATCTCTTGCGTCTGCATCCTAAAGGCCACTGCCAAAACATGCTGGGTTTTCCCCTCCTAAAACAAGGGACCTTTTCAGCTTGGAGCTGAGCAGGAGATATGCTGGCCTGAGCCGCCTTGGCAGATGCCTGAGCCATTCACAGATGCAAGGCATACTAGGTGACAGAGCAGTGTTGGTGCAAACCTCTAGTTCTGGCTGCACAGCAAGAAGTAAAGATTTCTAAAAAAATCAGAAGGTGCTGTATGTGTATACATAAATACATATATTTATATTTGCGCACACATGTATGTTGTCCCTTCCATCACAGGCTCCCAAGGTGCTTTGAGAACATCGCTAAATATAGCATCTTGGAGGCAGATAAATATCGTGATTGCGATTTCAGAGTGAGTAAAACTGAAAAACCAGCAGAGAATGTGACTTGCCTGAAGAGAGAAGGTGTAAGGAGAGCTGAGGTCTGGGCTTTGAACTTTGAATTACATTCCTTGAGCTGTGTCCGTGTTCATACCATTTCACGCAGTCTGCACAGCTCTGACGTCTCAGACAGCAGAGACCCCAAACTGCAGCTTGCTAGCAGTTTGTCAAACCCTCCCGGTTGTCTTTAATACGTGTCTGAGTGCCTAAGCCCGGACCTGCCCTTCAGCAGCAACAAGAGAGACTCCTCTCCCTGGCCAGTTGCATCCTTGGGATACTTGCTGGGCAGAGGCACCTCATGGAGACTTTAGCACTCCAGTTTGCAAGGTGGGCTTTTGTCTCCTTTTGATGGGCACATCTCTGCTGAGCAAAATGGAGAGGGTCCTCTGCTAGGTGAGAGCAAGAATATCTGTTTGATCACTGGGGAAACCAACTCTCCCCAGGCTCCTCCCAACCCAGCCATGAGCTGCCTGCCGAAGGTCTCTGTGCAGTGCTAGCTGGCCCAGGACAACTCCAGCCTTTGGTCTGAATAATTCCTGATAAAAGACTTTGTCCAGAGTTTCCTCAGTGTGGGGAAGGATCTAGTGTAGCCAAGGTGCATAATGCCTCTATTAAGAACTATCCTAAACACCTGGCTCCAGACACTTGTATTTAGTGTTGCTTTTACTGGATTTCACAGCCCTCAGCCTGTCCATAGCAGTCATAAGAGGGACTTTCATGTCTCTCTCCTGCTTCCTTAAAGAAAATAATTTTTATTGCTGCCTGCTTTTCATAAATTCCTGCCATGTATGCCCTTGTGCCCGTTAAATCATGTAAGTGCTTGCAGAGTAGATGTTGTGGCGTAACCAAGAGCTCTAACTCAGCGCTGTGAAAGTAGTGAGTGGCTGGTGAGTCGGGAGGCTGACATCTTGTTTTCAGCCCTGTCCTTGCTTTGTGGTCCAATGTGGGTCTGGTTTAACAATGGGGAAATGGGGAGGGGTAGAAAGAAGGTTAGGAATGGGGTGCAGCCCAGTAACTGACTGTCCCTGGGCCAGCCTGGTGTGTGTCAGTGGTGGCTGGTGGTACCATGATGCAAGGGGCTGGGAAGCAGCAAGGCATGTTTCACTGAGAGAGAGGGACAGGTTTGAGAATTTCTGGGTCACACCTGGGTGATGGAGCAGAGAGGGAGGGGTAGGAGATGGCAGAGGGTCACAGTGGCTCTGCTACTGTTTTCTGGCAGTGCTTCAAGGCCAAGATGGCAGGTCAGGCACATCTTCTACCACTGTATCCAGACCCACTGCAGTTGTTCCTTACTCCCCTTTGTTCGCGTGGCTGTGGGAACCTGGCACCCGTTGCCTCTCCCAGTCCCCCGAGCTGTAATCCTCTTTTCCCACACACCTCTCCCATAATACACCTACTTCCTGCGCTTGGCTTCCATGGCTGGGGCGGTTTGTCCAGAGGCAAGCGCACTGTGTCAGCAGGCGTTGCTTCGCAGCCTGCTCCTGCCAGGGTAATTAATACTCACTTTGCAGTTTTAATTTGGGTTCCCTTTAAGTTGAAAGCAGCGTGCTGCTCCGTGCCAGCCTGCCTGGCCGGAGGGAATCGGGCTGCTCTGGCCTCATGCAGACTGGAAGCTGCACATGCCCCAGTATGCACCATGTGCCGGCTCTGGGAAGCATGGTGCCTGGGGTTCCCAGCCCCAAGGGAGGAGGCCTTTGAGGGACCTGGCTGCCATCCCTTGGAAGGGAGGATGTTCCTGCCACACAGGGAGGGCCGGAGGTGGGGAGGAAGGGGAGGACAAGGTAGTGTCACTTGTCTACAGAAAAAAACCGCTAAGGACTCAGATGTAGTTGAGAGATTTAAGGCCAGATCCTGCCTTGCCTGTGTGTGCTTGGGTGGAGCATTTCTCATGCCTGCCTCTCCTCCTGCTCCTGCACATATAGCCCCTGGGTGGGTGCAGGGGAGCACAGGCCATTTTGGCTCAGAAGGAAAGTGGAGACAAGGCAGAGGTCGCTAGTAGGGGGATGTGGGCTCACTCACTTGCTCCTGAGATTTGTGTGGCCTTCAGAGCATGACTTTCACTGGAACCCTGGAGCGGTGAGGTTCACCACATTGGCCAGGGAGCGCTGACAACCTGCCTCTCCAAATGACCCATCTGTCCCTTTTCCTCATGCAGCCTCCTGCCTTCAGATTGTCAGGCAGGCAAAATCAAAGCTTGCAGTCAGCTTTCTCTAAGACATGCAAGAGAAGAGAAGAAAGGCTTATTGCACTGGTGCCAGCAAGGACCCATATCCCAAACTGGCCTATTTCTGCTTTTGGGCAAGTGACCAGCAAGCATCTGCTAGGCCCTTTGAAGTACCTTCCAAAAAAGTTCAGTGTTGTCTGTCTGGTGGCACCTCTTTGAGGCTGGTAGTTGCTATCTGACAGCTCTGCACACACATTTGCAAGTGTTTGATAGATTTTTTTTAATTTTTTTTTTTTCATTTCTGAGAGGAACAGAACAGACAGTTTGTAAACTGTCAAACTGCTCTTTGCAATGTGGTTGCATGGAAGAAAGTAGGTGTTAGGCAGCCTTACGCTGCTGGAGGAAGGCAGGCCTTTCGGAGAACACAGAAAAATGGGGCTACTTGCAAAGTTTTGATTTCCTTGTCAGAACAGCATTTGGAATTGATCCTTCCTTTTCTTGGAAGAGAAAGGAAAAGAGTAATTGTAAAATTAAGTTCTGTCATGATCTATCTTTTAGCTGTCCCCTGAAATTAAACTGCATGTGAACCTGGGTGTGGAGGAGAGACTTTCAGGAGGGAAGGGGTTTGCCTTTGAAAAGTTACTCTTTGAGTTGCTCCAGGTCTGTGACTGGAATAAATTGTCAGAGGCCCTTTTGGAGATAATGAAGAAGCAGTTAAATGTGAATTGCTGCTCCACTGGAGGAGCGGGTCCTGCTTGTCAGCAACTGTTTCTTGAAAACGGCCCGAAGCAAGACTGTAATTGAAAGGAAATCGCCTCTCATCAGAAGGTCGAAACACCTAGATGTTAATTAGTGCATCCTGGCTGATGACTGTGGTGTACCTATTATACACGGGAGAAACTGAGGCATGGATGGTGGGAAGTGGCTTGGTCAGGACCGTGTCTGTAATTCTACAGACATAGGAGCAGGCACGACGGGTCCCCTTCCCTTACTCAAAGCTGATAGTTTCACACATCAAAGTAGAAGTGTCACCAGTTTCTTTTCTACCCATGTAGCAGAGGTGAGTGGAAGGAGAAGAAAGTGGAATTAAGCTGTGTACCTGTAAATGCTCTGCCCTGGAGTCTGACAGCCTTTGTTGTCTCTGTGCCCTGCCTGAATATTGACACTACCTCTGGCTCTGTCCACGCCTGAGCAAGGCAACCATCCTGGGCAGGCAGCATCGCGGGCAGGCATCAGTCTTTGCCAAGGCTCTTCTGGGGATTTATTCCTTTCCACACAGGGTGGTGGTGGGAATCGGATGCGCCTTTACAACTTGCAATTACATGGTGCCTCTCATCCCAAAGGACTTTTAACAAGTGGGTCTACAGACTGCAAAGGGATTGTTCACCCACCACTGAGAGGCATCCACCGCTGGAAGACAACATCCTTTCAGTGGAGCTCAGCAGCATTTTCCCAACTGCCAGAGCCCAAGGGTAGGAAAGAAGGGAATCCTGTGCTGGATTGACCCTGGGTAGGGGACAGGTTGGCAGAGTGCGCAAGCTGATCCGATTTTGAATCCCGCCAGGGTATTGGAGCTCTTATGAAAGAGGACCAAAGAGTATTAAGCAGGGCTTAGTTTTGTATCACCCCTAGCACACCACTCCCTTCTAAGACATTGCTGTGTTAGGTAACTTCTTTTCCCCCCTTCTGTGGGGATTGTCATTCCCGCAGCTGGAAGCATGCTTGGAGCTCTGCTTGCCTTTGCTTTGTCTGAAGAAGAGAACCATGTTTTTGTGGAATTATGAGTCCAAAATGAAGTTATTTCACAATCTGCATTTGGGATATTTTCCCAGACTTCACAGGGGTAAGGAACGGATTTCTAGGAGGAATGCGGGTTTGTGTTAGATATATCCTTTACCTCTTTATCTTCTTCCTATCTACTTTTTCCTTGCTGAAACGTACAGTTACATTACAGATAGATTTATGGAGCAGTTGCCCATTCCTGTTTTCTGAGGGCTGCTAATACGATTTAAACTGCAGCTTTGTGTTGTTTAATCTCGCTGGTCATCTTTGAGGCACCCGCTCATGGGTTGCTTGAAATGTGTGGAACACAAGCTGACTCCTTAGGAGTTGTTCTAACTCGGATGAGGCCGTGCGATGAGGCAGCATGGGTGTCCGCAGGTACTGAGCCTACCTTCTGCTCTGGGCAGTCATATGAGCAAGTGGGGAGCTGTGCTCCCTTGGACCATCCCCTGGATGCTGGTGAGTTCACCTGCTGGGCTTGATTTACCATGTGAGCAGACAAGATCTGCGTGAGCGGGGACGGCTCTCCCAGTGATTTCCGCACTGGGAGGAGGTCTGTGCATGTGTGGAGGGGTGTGGACGAGTGACCAGGGAAGGGCACGCGTACCGGGGGAACCAGAGGTGTGCGGGAGCAGGTGAGCTTGTGCAGGTGAGTGGGGTGTGTGTGCGCCAGTGTGCATCCCCACGCGTGTGCTCTCTGCTGGCAGTGAGTGCTTGTCCCTCAGGCTGTTCTCCAGCTGTGTAAATACATTGCTTAACGAACTGTGGGCTCTGGTTAATGATTGCCACTAGCGCAGGGCCCATATTAGGCTCCGTTTTGTGTGAGTTACCCAGCTGCCCGAATGCCATTAGAGTGAAAGCACCGGCCTTCGCTGTAAAGCGTGGAGTGTTTGTGTTCAGAGGAGCCGCTGCAGGAGCTGGCCTGGGGTTGCTCAGCGGGAGCTGTCATGCAGGTTTGCGGCAAGGTCCCTGGGGGGCTGCTGCAGGAGCGGTAACTTCCAGAGCCTTCCAGAGTCAAAGTGATGTCCCAGGCGTTGCAGGCTGGGGCTGGGCGCCCAAGAGGAAGGGCAGGCGGGCTCGGACGCTTGCCCAGACTACAGGGAGGCAGCTGGCCTTAAGCGACGGGGTGGAAGGAACATGTTCCTCTCTGGCAGCCAGCCCTATCCGTCGTCTTTCTGGGAACACATCTACAGCTCTTTGCCTTGTGCTGCTCATCAGAGCCAGACCACTACATGCTGTGATCCCAAATGGTGTTGTGGGCTGAGCCAGATCAGGCCTGGTCACCCCTGAAGCAGGATGTGAGCTCCAAATGAAACATGCTCTTCTGCAAGGAGTGCAGTGACTTGGTGCCTCTGCTCTTTACTCCCTCCAGCAAGATCCCTAGCAGAGGTGTTGCCCAGTCGGTCATGGAGTAGGTGCAGGACACACCTGTACTGCTCAGGGCTATGTATGGCTGTGGATGGGTTTGGGCGTTCCCATGAACGAGGACAGTTGTGTTACTGCCTCTCCTCTTAGCACAGGGCCCTTCTCACCCTGCCCTTACCTGCTGTGGTGATGACTGTGCTGCTGAAAGCCAGCCGTGGTCTTGTGGCTGCTTGAGAGGTGCTGTGAGGAAGGGGAAAGATTGGTGTGGTTTGAGCCTTACTTGCAGCTGCTGACCACCTGTGAATCTCTGCATCCTCCTGTCTCTTCTCATATCCCTGTCCTTGTGATGTAAGCCTGACCATTAGAGCATCCCCAATTCTCAGCCCTTGTTCTGTGCCTGTCTCCCTCATGGTGCCCTGGGAGGGCTCTCTGCCCCAGAGGAAGGTTCAGAGAGAAACCCCAGGGTGCCTTCTCCCCCAGAGCCTGTTGCTTTGTGGATGACTTTCGTCTGTCCTCTGGACCCGTCTTTCCCCAGCCTCTTCTCCATCTGCCGATGGACAGAATGAACTGATTCAGCTGCCTTCCCTAATCCTGTCTGGCATTTCAAAATGGAGGGGACTGCCAGGTTCTTTGTTCCTGTTCCCTCTTGGCACTGGCAGGGGACCTTCTCTGCTCTGGAGAAGGACAAATGTGCTGATTTATTCTGCCCCTTAGCTTTGAATAGGGGTTGCTACGTTACCCTCCAGCTCTGAGGCTTGCCAGAGCACACACCGTATATAACCCCACAGCAGGTGGCTATTGAGTAAAGGCCCTTAAATCTGCCTCTCTTGTTTCTTATGCTGCTGGCCAAGGTGTCAGGGGGATGTAGCAGGGCATGATTTGCTGGCTGAAACTCTAGGCACGGCTGATGCCAAGCACCATGTTGGCATTTTCCATTCTCAAGTGCCCATCTTAATTTGCAGAGGAGGTATCAACTAGGCAGGGACACACTGCCCATGCTGGCTTTTAAAGAGGCCCTTTCTGAGGTGAAGGCTGCCCCATGGGGCTGAGCTGTGACTGAGATGCTGGAGGCAGAGGCTTCCAGATCCTGCTGTAGTGACGGCAGTGCCCAGGGCCTGGCTTGGGCACTTCCCTAGCGCTCTCTAATTTGGTATGAATGTTTGGGCAAGCCTGACCATTAGAGCAGTTCTCTGGGAAAAGAGACATGTGCTTGTCCTGTGATGCCAAATTCAGACCCAGTCAGAATAGAGGCAGGTGACATCGAAACATCACCTTATCGTGCTGGTATATGGTTGCAGCTGTCTGATAGACCTGACTCTTAAGTGCCAAAATGAACCTCTGTCTTAGAGGAGACAGCAGAGTTGGTAATTGTTCCTAAAAAGCCTAATTCTCTAAGGAACAGTCCCTTAGTGCAGACTGAGCAAGGGAAGCCATGGGTCTTACTAGGCAAAGCCTACAAGAGGTAGCAGGGAGGCACATCATGACAAGCCCAGGCCAGATCTCCTCTCAGTGGCTTTTTCCTAAGCTCCATGTAAACAAAGGTAGAGCCTTTCCCAGCAGTGATGGGAGTGTGATGAGGGTGGAGGACACTTGCATGAGTTTCTGAGCTTCTGAACTTCCCAGAGTGTGGCGTTCAGTAGCTCACACCTATCCCTGGGGAGCGAACTCTGCAGGACTGTGATTAAATCACAAAGGCCACAAGGTGATCAGAGGGCTGGAGCACCTCTCCTGTGAGGACAGGCTGAGAGAGTTGGGCTTGTTCAGCCTGGAGAAGAGAAGGCTCCATGGAGACCTTATAGCAGCCTTCCAGTACCTGAAGGGGCTACAAGGAAGCTGGGGGGGACTTTTTACAAGGGCCTGTAGTGATAGGGGTGATGGGTTTAAATTGAAAGCGGGGAAACTTAGATTGAGTATCAGGAAAAAGTTCTTCCCGGAGAGGGTGGTGGGGCACTGGCACAGGCTGCCCAGAGCAGCTGTGGATGCCCCATCCCTGGCAGTGTTCAAGGCCAGGCTGGATGAGGCTTTGAGCAACCTGGTCTAGTGGAGGGTGTCCCTGCCCATGGCAGGGGGGTTGGAACCAGATGATCTTTAAGGTCACTTCCAACCCAAACCATTCTATGATTAATGCTCTGCTGGCCCACAAAGCAGTGAGACCTCCTCTCCTAGCCAGTGTGTCTGTGAAGCAGCTGCCCTGCTGGTGCTTCTGCTTGCATAAAACCCAAAAAGTTCCTGAGAAGTAAAAGGAAAACCCTTCCCATTTCACAGAGTATAATTGCTTATTTGACACCATAATTCCCCTGGGATCCGTAGGTCCCGCATAGCCGGTGGGGAACAGCATTTCTGTCCTGTCATGCAGTGCAGGGAGTGCACAGGTATTTCTGGACTCCTTACTCTGTATCTGCTCTGATGCTGCTCTGAACACCAGGAGCAAAAGGAGAGAGAATGGTCTTTGGCCATGGTGCAGACCAAGCTGTAAGGCCTTCAGGTGGGATCATCTGCTCTGAGCATCTTGCAGCCATTCCTTTCTTAACTGTGTAGTCTGGAGCCAAAACTCTGGAGAGTTTCCATGTGTCTGGGATTTTACAGACTAGGAAAGGGTGATTTGTAAATCCTTACTGGAGAGCTGTTGAAAAATAGGACTGAAGAATGGGTCTTCAGAGATCACTTGGTTTATCTCCCTGCTCTAAAAGTTTAGTGAATCCTCCTTCAAGGCCAAGTGAATCTGAATTTAGCTTGTCCATGTGATACCTTCTGGCAGTGATGCTGTTCTAACTCTGGGACTGTAAATGCATCATGGATATCCTGTTTCACATGGTGACTACGGCTGCCATGGGTTCTGGTCATGTGGATTGCAGGGGCCTCAGTCTTGTAGGAGGGGAGGGGCGTGCATGCTTTTTTCTTGTGGAGTGGGAGCAGGGGAACGAGCAAAGCGCTTCACTGCTTATGTTAGTGCCAATTGCTGCAAGTAGAAGCATGACCACCCGTTCAAGGAGGTTAGTTGTACCACAGAGGTGTGCCAAAGTACTCGAGGCAAGAACTTCCCTGTTGGCAGCTTATATGAGCCCTGACTTCGTCCCTCTTTTTATTCCCCTGCAGAGCATCAACGGAGGCCGCCCGCCACCCCACTTTGTGTATGATCCATCCACCTTTGCCTTCCGTTCCCTCAGCACCTTGAAGCCGCTGAGCCCGATAGCTCCGGTGGAAGAACCGTCATGTGCCTACTGAAGGAGTTTCTCCAAAAACCTCAGGAACTATCAACCAACCACCTGCCTGGCAGGAGAAGGGGAGGTGGCGATACCCAAGGGGATGGGTGGGAGAAGAAGGGGACAATGATACATCTCTGCATTACAGCCTCCCTGGCAGCGGGAAGCATACGGCTTTGCAGCAGTGCCTGTGTTCGTGCCATCACTGTATCTGAATGTGGCGAAGGGAGAGATTTTTGTCTTTCGAAGCAAAACAAAACCAGTCAGGTCCACAGACTGCAAGGGCAGCCAACAAGGCTGTGTCAGATATGGGGATGGTGGTAGCTGAAGGTATCCCTGAGGGCATCAGGGGCTAGTATGGCCTACATGGCAGCAGGGGATGAGTGATCAGGGTATGAAACAGAGTCCAGTTGGTTTCCTAAGAGTACCTGGGTCTACAGTGCTTTGCTGTAGACCTGAGCCTTTTCCCACCCAGAGGGGAGCTCAGGTTGGAGACAGCGGCTATACAGGGCTGCCTGCAAAGCAAGAAGGTCCCTCCCTGAGGTGTTTATTGTTATGTTAACTTCAAGTTCTCTTGACCGAAAGGCCCTAGGAGAGGGAGGTGGGAGAAGGGGGTAACTGACACATCTAGCTGCATGTTCCAGTTGGTCTGTTGGTAGCTCCGTGATATTGTCTAAAATGGGAATGGCATAGGAGGCATGAGCCTCCCACTTGCAGCCCACCCTCAGTCCTCTCACCACCATCAGAGTGGAGAATTGGGTGCTCTCAGGTCTCCTATCTGCTGAGGCTGTGTTCTGGGATGTGCAACACTTCTCCATAGCGTTGTCCCAATACCCTCCTCCCTTGCGTGATGCTGAAGGTAACTGGTATCACCAAACTCAACCAAATCTCATGTCTCCAGCAAGCTTTACACTCCACTGTTATGCTGGCTGTTAAATTCAGGTAGATGACTCTTGTATCAGTGGAGCAGATATTCCCGGATGTAGCATGGAGGGGAACAAAGAGGTCTGTCTCCTGTGGACACCCATTGGTGGAAGAAACGGGGGGAAATTTGGATGAAGCTGTGGGACATTTCTCCATAGACAGTCCTACAGCAGTTAGGAACATGCTAGGCTTTGCAACCACCGGAGTTTGACTGCGATCTGGCCTCGAGGCATGTGTGTTGTACTACAAGGCAACAGCTGGTGGGACAAGCTGTCACCTCTGGGTGAGGCAGAGGGACAGGGCATTTCCCTTCGCTCTGCCTGGTGGAGAGAGCAACCTCTTTGTCTAGGCGTTCCCCACCTGGAGCCCCTGTCTGGCTGGGCGCAAGGAGGAGTGAATTATTTACTACTTGTCTAGATCAAGAGGAGCAACCGTGAGTAATACAACTTCTGGTTTTGCATCTGCTGCAGTGTGGAGGCCTCTGGTCCTGCTCTTTGAGACCAGTGGGCAGTCCAGCTGCCAGTTGGAGGCCACATAGTAAACCAGCATTGGCTGGCGCTCTCTGGGCCCTTCTTTGAGACCCCTGGGGAAAACCCAAAGGCTGCCTAGGCCTATGGACCTGAATCCCCCACGCCTGCCCTCCTCTCTCCCCAGTCTCCTCTCAGGCAAGCAGGCAGAGCGGCTGGGCCAGGCGGTGAGGGGATGGATGTCTGTCCTGATGCTGCCCTAGCTCTGCCTGCTCTTCAGCTCCAGACCATCACAGCTGGGCCACTCCCTGCACCAGCACCACCTCTGAGGGGTTGCTTGGGTTCACTGGTGAGGTGCCTCTGCAGAGCATCCTGGTTCCCTGCAAGAACTCCCTTCTTCTGACAGAGGCTGATTCCTCTTGCCCCTATAGAGACTCTGCTTCTCTTGTTTTGACGGCACACCTCAGCTTTTTAACTGCTGCCACATCAAGCTGACCAGTGCAGGACGGGGAGCATGGCCCCTTCAGACCAAACCCCTGTGCTCAGGAGAAGGGAGAGCTGTAGCCTGGTACCCATCTGAAGAGGCACATTCCAGGTGCAGATGTCTGGGGCAGCATCCCCTGCACCCAGGCCTTGCTTGTCGGGAGCTGCCGAGGTGCTTGACCCCCCAGAGATGTGTTTCTGCCAGCCCGTGGGTGTGCCAGGCTGCCTTCCCCGGGGTGGGAGCGGGAGCAGGGGTGTCCTGCCAATATCGTTGCCTTTTAGTACTTTTGTAACTGTTCGCTGTCTTTTCTTTTTAATCAGAAGGAAAAATAAAAAGAAATGAACGATGACATAAAGCGTAGCAGCTGCTCTGTTCACACCTTCAGTGGGTTTCGTGCCTTTGCCATCTCCTGGGTGCTTGTGGGCAGGAAGGGATGGAGTAGAGCGAGCTGTGACACAGCACTGCCAGGCCCAAGCACTCCCAAATCCCAAGCCACGTCTGTAAGAGAATGGCTTTGAAAACAAACCAGGAAGAGCTTTTCTGAACTCAGTGCCAGGTTCTTTGCATGTTAGAGGAGCTCCCTGTGCGGCAGCTCCCTTCGAGGCTAGTCTGGGTGCGGTATGTTGGCCCTCACCCGTGCTTCCTTCCAGAAGGTGCTTTGGCTTTTGAGCGACCCGCTTCTTGCCTGGGGGTTGAATATGACCTGGCTGGAGGTCTCTATCCCCCCAGAACAGGAGGGTGGGTGACTACACAGCTGGTCTGTGGCTTATCATCTTAGTAAGTATTGCATCTCTATCCCAACATTCTCAGCAGCCCTTTCGCTCACAGCCCGAGCTCTCATGCTTCTCCATAGCACTGCTAGCTCACCCCTTTCTCTGGATCTCACTCTAAAACCCCCATCGCAGGTACTTGTGATGTTCATTCCCCACTGCTTGCTCTCTCCTTGAGCTAACTCCTGCCTCCCCCACACTCCTAGCTCTGTATCTTAACCAGCATCTCACAAGCCTGTTACCTATGTCCCCTTTTCCAAGACCCCTGAGAGATACCAGCTTCAATTCCCTCAGCAGTCCTACTTAGACTCACTCCCAGGAGGCTTTTTCTCTTCTTCCCTGCAAGCTCCAGTCTCCTCTAGGCTTCCTGCCATCTCTCTTATCTTGAAATCCTCCCCTCTGTCAGCTGCAGCTCGTTAATTGGCCTTGGCCCGTTTTCCGAGGGCTGCAAGGTGGACTCGCTGGCTCCCCCAAGCCCTTTGCTCTCTTGTATCTCCTGTATGGAATTGCCTTTCTCTGTGATGTTCCTTCCAAAACAGCCCGATCGCCCAGTGCACCCACCTCTGGGGCCCTAGGTGCTGTTCAAAACCACGGTGGCCGCTACAGCTCTGCAAACCCTGACGGTCTGCGGCTGCCTGCCAGCTCGCGCTCGCTTGCGCGTACATAAATGCGCAGAGAGTGGTGCGCTGACCTCGTGTCAGCCAGGCTGGGGGTACGGATGCCTACTGTGCCGAAGCCAGGGTACAGCAGGTAGGAGGGCAGAAAGCCTTGCGGGGTGCCAGGGTGAGCTGGGCCACGGAGCTGCTGCTGCCACCCCCAGGGCTGAGGTTTGGGCCCCTGGCATGTGTTTGGGTTAAGTTCAGTTGTGTCCACCTCTCATCTCTCCCTGCAAGCTGGGCCTCTGAGTCAGCGACAAAACAGGGCAGGTTTTTTGGTAAAATGTGGTGATAAGCCTTGGTAGGGTGACAGTTCTGGAGCTAAAAGACAACAGGTTAGTGGTATCCATGATGATCTGATGAGTTACTTTCCAGTTGTAGCTGACAAAGGAGGCTAAGGATGTTGGCCTCCGTTGGATGCCAGACCCTGGCACAGGGGAAGGGTTTGCTGAAGACCACCGAGGAAGCCACCAGCAGAAACCACAGTGAGCTGTGGTCTTCTGAAGGCTGCTCCTTGCCGTAGCCACTGCACCCCATTGCTGCCTCTGGCATACAAACACCTCGTGCAAACACCCCTCCGCTGCTGGAGCGGGCAGGGGTGCCGGCTGGGGTGTGAGTGCGGTCAGCTTGGCGTAGGGCCCTCATCACCTCTGGATGCTGGAGCTCCCGGCTCCAGAGGGAGTCCTCCTGCCAGGTTTGTGGCTGGGTGCGGGAGCCTGTACCTTCTGAGACCTTGCTCTGAGCCAACCCTGCTTGGAGAGGTGCAGGTGTTTCCCTTCGGAGCGGAAAGCAGAGGAGGGCTGTTGTGCCATGGCACGCTCGACTCGGCTGCGTTAACCGTCTGCAGGGGGGTGAACGGGGACAGGCGGCTGTTCAAAGAGCTTGGCTGTGGCTTCTCTCTGATTTAAATGGGACCGTTTAGGCTAAAACTGTTCTCCAATTAGTAAATTAATTAGGTTAATGATGCGGCCTTACAAAAATAGCAGAAGGGAACCAAGCTCACAGCAGCGGCAACGTGAGTTGTATGTATACCGTGAGGCTCGGCGAGTCCCTTTGCAGCCAGCACGCAAGATCAGTTCTTCCTGTGTTCCAAACCTTTTCTTGTGTGTATGTATGTGCATGCACACAAGTCACTGCTGTTTATGTCTCGCTTTCATCTGTGCAGAAATCTCTCCTCTTGTCATCACCCACGTGCAGGGTGCCCTGTGCTCACCTGGGCCTTTGTTCGACAGGGTGAAGCCTACCTGCGGCACACTCGCTGTGTGCTCCAAAGCGTGACGATGCTTGGAAAACACCCACCACTCTGTTTCCAACAGTGTGCTGAGTGCTAATCCATCTGCCTACCTGCTGGATCGCCCAGGAACACAGGCAATATCAGCAGGGCTGCCAGGGTTCTCGCCCCAGGCTGGACGGAGGGCACTGAAACACAGCGTGGCGCAGAAATGCCAGAAGCGGCATTTCCAGCCGGACGGATAACTTAGGGCTTTCCCTTGCTCTTTCTGAAGCTGCACAGCTTGCTGTGGCAAGGCGTGGGGTGGAGGAAGGCGTTCAGGGCTGTGTTATCAGCTTAGGGTTGGATGGGGTACGTACTGGTATGGCGTGGGTGTACAGGCACGGAGTGCGTTTACAGCAGCTTCTGTATGGCTGTGGCGTTTGTATTTATGGCACGTTATTTATATTTTAAGTGGAAGGAAGTCTTGGAGGAGGAAATGCAACGGGCAGGCATGTGGGCAGGGCGTGGTGGGTGTGCATCGGCGCACGGGCAGAAGAGGATGCGCTGAGGGAGGGGCGTGAAGGCGGCTGCGTGTTCGCAGGTGCCTGCAGATAGGGATGCACGCAGGATGTACAAATAGGTTATGTACACCAAGGCGAGGGTGGTGAGTGTTGGCCGTTTCTGCAGCCTCAGCCCTTTATGGTAACGACCAGCAGACTTTTGCAATGCATCACACCAGTCGTGTTTAGGGAAGGAGAAAGAAAAATTACAAATGCCTGATCGGTGTCCTCGAGGCACTCGGGAGCTGTCACTGTTGAACTAAAAAGAAGCAGGCACCTGGACAACAGTGGCTCAAAACAAAGCCACCTCATTACAGATGAGAGGGATTGTACACTGTTCCTTCTCAGACGAGAACTTCAGGGACATCGAATAACAGTAACAGGTGGCAGGTTCAGAGCAAACAACCGGAGGCAGATCTGCACGGGGTTGCACCGGGGAACCCTATGCGGCTTCTTGGTATTTATGGGGCTCCAGACTTGAAAGGGAAAAAAGTAATGCTACATGCACAAATGCCTCCTCTGGCTGAGGAACGTGGAGTGGTGGGAGGATTTTCTGGGTAGTTGTTGTGTGCCAGACCCATCTCACCCTCCTGCGCTCAGGTTCAAGGTGACTCCGAACAGGCACATGCACCAGCAACCACCCTTCTGCGCCGGCGCTTCCTTGCGTGTGTGCACGTTGCCTTTACTCCTTCAAGACTTCCTCCGTGACATGAGGCCTCTGTGGTGGCTTGGCCCTCACCTCATTGATGGTGGGGTCGGGGATGACCCGGTGCATCTACTGAGCGACTGGCCCAAAACCTGCGCCACTCACTGATCCGTCTGCATGGCTGCAATTGGGCATCCTACAGATCCCCCCAGTGCGTGGGTGCTGGGACCCTGCTAGGAGGACCCCAGGCCATCCAGGGCTGCCTGGCATCCACCGTGTCCCTCGCCACACCCAGGCTGAGCCCGAACCGCCAGTGGTCGCAATGTCCAGAGGCTGGTCATGAGGACACGGCTCAGGCTCGGGTTTTGGACATGGGGCAGGCCTGTTCCAGTGTCCATGGACCAGTGTCCATGTGTCATAGGAACAAAGTGAGTTTGGTCTGAGCACTGTCTGAGGCTTGCAGCATGTATGTTACACATGCAGTATGCTTTTGGGGTGTAGGAGCACGTTAGGAAAGCATGGACAAGTGTCCTCCGGCCACTGGTAACCCTACTGTGGGGGTGAGTGAGCCGAAGGGGATGCAGCTGAAGCAGCAAGGCTCTATAGAAGTAACGCCAGTGGTGAGGAGGACACTGAAGCATGTTGGTTTCTCACCATTTCCTGAGCTAGATTTTAGCAAGCTTGTTCAAGACAGGGGGTGAGGAAGTCAGAGGTGCCGGCGCTCTGAGGGTCAGCTCCGGCTGTAGCCACTTGCTGGCCTGGCCAGGGCTCAGCCATGTGTTTTCGATTAACCCGGGGCAGGATGTGCAGATAGCTCCGGACACACGGGGAGCCCAAAAATCTGTTTTCCTTTCTGTGGCTACTCACGTCAGTGCTGTAATAATGGCTGGGTCTGTCAGTGGGCTGGCCAGCACTGAATGCGTGTTCCCATCTGGCACGTTCACAGCATTGCAGCTCCGAGGTCAGACGAGTGGAGGAACTCAAAGTGCCATGAGTGCAGGGTGCCAGGTGGGCGGATGAACGGACATGGCAAAGGCCCTCTGACAAGGAAAGTGGTGACCGTCTGCAATGGGAGGGAAGGTTCTTTCTACTGAGGGATCCCCTGGGAGCTTTGCTCTCTCCGGCCGGCATGTCCTGCAGACTCCCCAAGGCGGGCCAGCCAGCATCTGTCCTCGCCATGCAGCGGCTTCAGAGCACACCAGCATGTGTCACCAGTGGGTCCCCACACATGTAAGACCTGTCCTTGTGTGCCCACAGCTCTCCTGTTTGTCTGCCTGGGCCTGCTCCTCTTCCCCTGGCCTCCAGGAATGCCTCCCCTCCACCTGACTGTGCGTTTTTCCAGGCCTCCCCTGTTTCTTCTCCCCCTTTCCTGGTTTCAGTTTCCTCTAAGACCCTGCAGTGAGCCAGCCCAGAGGCTTTGGCGCTGGGGCCTTGGTGCAATTTCTTTTTCCTCACAAATGTTCTCATCCTGGTTTCCTTCCTCAGCCACTTTGTCTCAGCCTTTAGTGTCAGCAGTAAGAAAGTTTTAACATAGACAAAACTACAGGCCACCCCTGGAAAAGGTTGAAGCATCTTTGCCGAATTTTTCGCGGAAGGATGGCCAGAGCGTTCCACCCTGGACGATTTCGTTGCCAGCGGGTGACGTTTGGCAGGACGTTGGCGCGGGTGCTGCCTGATGGAAGGCTGGTCAGCAAACCTGGCCTTGGCAGTGCGACCAAGCCAAATACACCAGGGCAAAACCTTGATCGTACACAGCTCTTTTGAATCCTGAAGGATCTTCAGCGCGGAGCCTCTGTGGACCCTGTTTTAAAGAGAGATCTTTTGTCCTTTCCTGGCTTTAAACAGTGCCCCAAAATAAACCCTCTGCTGTTTACCGGCATTGTTTTCTTGTGTTGAATGCTGATAAATAATCAGACCCATTATATTATATTGGTGTCTGCGCTGGTAGCAAATAATTACAACAATTACTACCAAATCAAAATGCTTCTGTTTCTCCTGGTGTCATTAGCATGTCCCAAACACTTTGTTCTTGCGGTGTGAAGTGCAGTAATAACATAGTAGAAGTGCAACGCCCGATTGAGCGGAGCTTCCCGGCGCAGCAAGCTTCCCGGCCGTGATTGCCTCCGAGATGCTACTAATTTTCAATCACGGTGTCAGATCCTCTTCTACCGCAGGGAGAGCAACTGCTTAGCCTGTGATTTACCCAATTTATTCCTGTAATAACTGGGCTGGCTGCGTAGCCATCTGTCTGCTTTCCGCGATCCTCCTGCCCCCACACTCCGCCATCCCGCAGACCGAGCTGCGTCTCTGTCAGAGAGAGATGGCATTGCTTTGCTCCGGCCACGGAGCGGGTCTCCGTGCGCTGAGAAGGGTGATGTTCCCCACTCTGCTCTGCCCAGAAGCAGCAAGCGATGCTGCCCCTCTCTGCTGACCTCCGGATGGCAGGGCTGCTGGCAGTGGTGCTTGCTGCAGGTGCTCCCATCGGGCAGGGAAGGAAAGATCCCTTTACAGATGGGACACGGTGGGTTATCAAGGTTTCGGCTGCACCCTGGCCCAAGTGAGGGGCGCTACGGCCAGTTTGCGAGGGGGAGACTGAGGCAGGGAGTGGCTAAGGCAAGGACCTGGCACAAAGATGGTGGAAAGAGACACATTAGCCTGAAATTGCATCCAGAGATAGGAAAACCATCATGGTCACATGGCTGTGAAGAAAAAGCCTGTATTGACTGGATCGCTATAAAGCCTTTAATGGAAGACCTCAGTCCTCTCTGCCCTGAGTAATGTTATTCAAACAGACCTGCACACAACTCCTTCAAAGCAGATGTTAGCCAGGGTACAGCCCTAGATCAGCAGTCATTCAGGATCAGTATTGCTTGAAACCACTGGGTAAAATCAAATATAAATAGAGCAGAGAGCATTTGAAGCAATTAGGGTCTCGGGAGATTTCATTCCCTGTAACGAAGCCAAGAAAAGGGGAGACAGTGCATCATTTCTCAATTGCAGTGAGGACATGCAGAAGCTGGATTACTCCAAAAACTCTGAGCAGCACGTACGGTTCATGTTAAATCGCCCAATCTTTCTATCTCCAGTGGTATTTCTGTGGCTTTCATTACTGGGGTGCTCTACAAACTGTAGTCTGGTGATTGCCTCGGGGAAATGGTGCAGTATTCAAGGTAAATAGGATTTTACTTTGCACCAAAATACTGAGTTTTCCTGCAATTTTTGAACTGCAGTAGTACTGCACAGAGGAAAGATCCTCCCTTTGGAGCTGAAACACAGAGCAGAGTAAGCAAATCATTTAGGTCCTTAGAGAAACTCGGTTGCCTGAAGACTTTGCCCTACATCTCTGGAGTCTGTCTTGACGGCCTCGCTGCAAGGAACATCTTCCCTCCGAGGTGCAGGGTGCCCTCCCCTAACTCCCAAGGTTGTTTGTCCATAGAAGAGGTGTTTGCTACCAAATTTACTAGCTCAGTGGGAGGCTCTGACCATCCAGGCTTGGCCGTGGGGCAGCTCAGCAATGTGTCAGCTGACGTCCATCTAGCACGGGGCATGGGTTTTTACCAGAGCCTCAGCTCCCTCTCAAGTTTCCTTGCCACCTCCAGCTCGTCAAGGTGCTCACCGTGACGCGAGGTCCCTGCAGAGCACTGTCAGGACTCGCATCGTTTGCCCTCCCCAGGAGCACGGCTTTCCTTCTGAGGTGGGTCCTACCCTGCGCTGCCCACGGCTGCTTGCAGGCTGCCTGCAGCAGCGAGGCTCTTGAATGGCTGGAAAGGAAATCACATTTCTCTCCGTGCCTGAAAGGAATTTTTCCTGAGGAGCCCCAGTGCTGGCAGTGGAGATTCCAGGCTGACATCTCCAGGCTGAGCTTCCTCCTGGGGCTGCCTTGGGCTTTACAGCTGGGGCTGCAATGGAAAGGGAAGTGGGTGGCAGAAGGGCCTGTGCTACCCGCTCGAGGTAGATACTGCGGAGTGATTAACCACCCAACTGGATCCCAGGTGACCGGGATCATGGGAAGCTCCAGTTAAAAGAACATGCCCTACAATCTATGGGTCACGGGAATGCAGTCTCCTTGTGCCTCTGCCTGCACGAGGCAGGCCACGAACAAGGCATTTAGGCAGGCTTCACGCTCTGCATCGCTCTTTCAAGGCGTTTTGTCCACGTGCCAAGGCATGTTCCAGCTGTTCTTCAGCGGAGCGGGGAGCTGGGGCAGCCGAGAGACCCTGACCCCAACACCAGGCAGGTGGGGACGTGCCTGAGCCGACGTGGCCTCCAGCCGGGGATGTCCCTTGGAGCACATGAGGAGCTGCCCCAGGCAGGCACATCCCCGTGATGCCTCCAGCTCCCTGGGGACTTGCCTGGAGCAGCCGCTTTGCTAAGTCCAGGGCAAAAAGGGGGCGGGCAGAGGGGTGGCACAGGCCAGGGTGACCAACTGCTGTCCCCACTGTTGAATCAGTTCCTGGAGGGGGAAAGCAAAGAGCAAGGAGCTGCTTGATTTCTCCTTCCTTTCCCTGGTAAGACAGGAGGGAAGGGCGAGCAGCGGACACCCCTCTGCAGCTCAGAGGCACACCGCGAAGCAGGGCTGGCAGCTGAAAGCGGGGCCGGGGGGAAGAGGAGTTTCTTCTCCCCGCGGGTTTATAGACTCTTGGCTCGCAAAGCAGGAGGACAAAGTGCATCGCCAAAACGGCATCGCGCTTGATGTCTGGGTCAGAGAAGCTCCAGCTGGGCCTGGGCAGCCCCTTCCACCTCCCCACCCCTTGAGAGCCAGCCAGCAGCTGGGGGCCAAACTGGCACCTCACCCCCGGCACTGATGGGAAGGTGAAGGGGCCGTGGGAAAACCCAGCCCTGGCTGGCTGCTCTCAGCTCGGCGGCGGTTGCTGTAGAACAAAATATTTCTTCCCCGCCCCATGCCCTCCCAGTCCCCGCCATGGCCGGCCCCGGCGGTATGAAGGCCGCCGTAGCTGGCTGCCCAAGGGACCGGGGACTCATGGACGAGCCAGTTACCCTGAGCGCCTGACGGCTGGACGTGGCACCGACTATGAGCAGATGGTGGGGATTACAGCTGGGTAAACTCGTTAACCTCGTGGGGTGCGAGTGGGGTCCCGATCAGAGGGGCACACAAAGTTCTGCTCCATCCGCCGTGACGGTGATGCCCCGGGGCTGAGCCTGTTGCACCAGAGGGGTCATAATGCTAAGCCTTCCCTCACCTTCCCCCGGCTCTTCGCAGGCACCGGGCACCCTGCTGTAAAAGCAGCCTTCCCTGCGTGTTGCCGGTTATTACGTTACAGGGGGAGAGGATGGGTGTGGTGCTTTCAGGGATTTTGGGGTGCGGTGCTGGGCAGTGCTTGAGGTGGGCTCAGAGGGCTGCAGGACTAGGGAGCCTGGGAATCACTCGTGGAACAGTGCCCCGTGTGCAATAAACCGCCAGCAGCCCCTTTTGGTCAAAGCAAACAGAGCCTTTTGGAAAAGCCTGCCCTAGGAGGAGATGCTGGTCCCAGAGCACCCCACAGCCCCCAGGTACTAACACTGCAATTGTGTCAGTGCACACAGTTAACTGCGACAGCATTCCCAGCCCCAGAGATTTAAAATCCCAAATAAGGCCTTGAATCTCACAACACTGGCTTATAAAGTAGGTTAAAAACCAGTGCAGTTTGGAGTCTGATTACTTAACTTCTGTTTGGGATTTTAAAACTTCTGGATACAGCTGGGCCGCGTTTTCAGCTTCTCTTTGCACCGCAGTTGCGAGGGCACAATCATTAGGAGTCACAGGGAGGTTTATTTTTTGAAGGAAGCTGAGATTCTCATATATTTACGTTTGCAAGGAGGAGGCTTTAACAATTTTCTGAGCTCTGAGAGCCTGTTAAAAATCACAAGGGCTACTGCTACGATAGTAGATTAACCTCAGACCAATTTATACATGTAGTTACTGATCACCTGCTCTGAACGTCCTCATTGCCAGCAGCCGACTTGCCTTTTCGAGGAACTCGGCACGTTTGCAGATGTGCCGACAGCACCATTTCCACTGGAAGCGTTGGCAGGGAATCTCATTGCCCAGGAAGGCACAAAGGCAGACTGATAAATAATCGGGTGGTGAACCAACCACTTGGCAATAAGTGGTGATGCAGTCGCAGGGCAATGAAGGCCAGTAAGAAGATGGGATGGCACGCACGGCTCCGCTGCGCCTGAGTGTGCTGCTTCCTGCACAGGATTGCAAAGAGCTGGAAAACCAAAATGCATTCCCACTTCTGAGACTGAGACAACGATCATTATGGAGAAGCAGCAGCAGACTTCTTGGTTGGACAACTCGGTTCCTCTCCCAAGGAAGACTCTGACACACAGACAAAGTGAACGTTGGCCGCCTCTCTACATGCTCCAGCCTCTGAGCTGCTGTGGGTCTGAAGCAAGCCTAGAGGGAGATCCTGAGGGTGGTCCCACAGGGGCCACAGCTTTGCGTGTTATGGCCCCGTCCTCCCTCTCCTCTCCCAGCTGCGCTGTATCGAAGTGCAGAGTGAGCCATCGTTAGAGGCACTTGCTGGAAGAGTTTTGACTTTGTTTCTGAAGGTGAACCTAAGCGTAGTCATCCTCAGCTTTGGCCTCTGTCAGTGTGGATGTGAGGGCTTGGTGGGACATGGGATCCATCTAGAGAATGACCAGAAGGGAAATTTCTGCAGCGATCCATTGCCACGGCAGGAGAAAACATAAGCAGCACTATGGAGGAATATAAATATACAGGGTTTAGAGCCCTAAAGAATGGTTTGCAATGTGCGGGGAGGGATGGTACAACTGAAGATGGGGAAACCTTCACAGTGTCCTTCGGGGAAGATCAGAGTCAGAAGGCTCAACTTGTCGCAGGAGAGAAAACTGGGGAGTGAAGCTCACAAATCCCTGGTCCCACGGGGTTTGCTCCTGATTTTGCAAGCAGCCTATTCCTGCACAGGAATCCCTGGGCCAACAGTGTTTCTTCCTGGGCAGCCTCAGAACCAAAGCCCCTACAATTGCCAGTCCCTGGCAGTGTTTCCACGTGTCCCACCTTTCTGCCGGGTGGAGCCGCGTGCCCCATGGGAGCTGCCAGGCTCTCCCCTAGAGACAGCCACCCTTGCCGGCAGAGATGGGGGTCACATCTCAACAACACTTCTGAAACGCTTTAGGGTGAATTACAGAATTATAATGATTGTTATGCTTTTGGGGAGGATCTCCCAAAGATCCTGACTGATCCAGTCCAGTTTCACATTTCCCCCTTCACTGCTTCTGGCTGGCCATCAGCACCAGGCTGCTGGTGGTAGGGTGGCAAGGCTTGCCCGCCTCCCTCACTCGGGGCTAAAAAAGAGAATCAGGACCCTTGGGAAAGAAAAAAATCCTAAAAGAAAGAAAAACAAAGCATGGGGCAGCCCACGTTGGAGACGTTACGGATTGCTTTTGAAAGCGGTTGTTTGCCTGCGCAAGGACGACGCTACCTTCCTCTAATGAAGCTGTAGGGAAAAACCGCCGTCCCCCACGTTCGGGGCGCTCTGGAGGGCAGCCACACTGAAATTGTCATTAAGTGTTTTGGGCCATGCCTTTCACTGCAGCCTGCCAGATAAATATTTACAGCTGACCACGGAGAAGCAGGGGGGAAGGAGAGGAGAGACATCTGTAAATTCTTTGGAGCCTTGCTGCGTTTTAATTTTAATTTAGTTCCTTTTTGTTGTTGCTTTTTCATCCACACATCATTGTCTATTTTTCTCTATTCACAGATAGCTAAAGAAGGGATTTTTAAGAGAAAGAGGTTATTCCTAAAACCTCAGGGGACAGATCCTGGTTTCAGTGACTGTGGTGTAAAATCCGGAGCTGTGATAAACCAATGCTGTGGGAAGCAGACTGCAACCTTTGGTTTACTAACTGGTGTAAATCTGATGTAACGTTACTGATCTCTGTGGATTTACTCTGAGTCTCATTGCCTCCTCCCTTGTTTTCTTCTCAGTTGTCCTTATCCATGCAAAGTCAGTGCCTATGTGGCTGTAATACGCCAGTAAATCACAGCGTTACACCCACTTCTCAATGGTGTAAATGACTCCCTCCGTTTGGCCTCCGTTCTCAAAAGAAAGCAATTCTCCATGCCCAGTGGGAGAGCTGGTTATCAGCAGCCCAGAGCATCTCCTCCCGCCGGCCCCAGCCCGCCAAGGTGTCCGTAGCTGAGATCTCCAAAGAGGGGGCAACCAAGAACGACTCGTACAAATGAAGGCCCTCAACCCTGGGGCCTCTCTGCATTTTGATGTATGAGTATATACGTCCTGCTCGGAAACATATGCAGGAATCTGTAGCTATAAAAGCCACTGCACCACCCTGTAATCCAGCCCAGATGTGCCTCCTCTTTCATGGCGCACTCAAGGGACCCCTCCGAGCTGAGGCAGGCGGGGATGGAAAGCATTGTTCAAATTTACTCACCCCAGTGAAAGAGACCCACAGCAGACTGTTCGCAGAGATCCAGAGCAAGAAGGCTGCTAGGAAGAAGGCTTGACTTTGGGAGGGGGACCGAAGTGTGAGCCGACTGATGCTGGGCCATGCCGTCATCAGATGCCTTCTGAGGTCATCGTCACGAGCCAGGAGCCTGGCAAGCTCCGGGCCTCTCTCGGAGACAGGTGTTAACGCGCACAGTGCAAACCCAGGTCTAGCTTGGGCTCCCAAAGCTTGGCCAAAGATCCGTGCAGGCAGCTCAGCCTCTGGTGATAATACAGTGGGGCTACTCGCCTCCTTCAAGGCTTTAAACTTGGGAAACAGAGGCCAAGTAATGAGACTCTGGGGTGACCTTTCATGCTGATCCGTTTGGGAGAACAGGGGAAAGACTTTACGGTTTGTTGTAGGTCGTATTTCCACGCAAGCTACCAGGATCTCCTCCTCCCCACGTGGTAGCAGTTTGAGCTTGAGATTTATCCCTGCTCTTATCGGTGACCTTCTAAGTAGCCAAAAAGTAGCATTTCAAAAAACCTTCTGCGCTGGCTGCAAAGTCATCTGGGAAGTTACTCTTTCTGTTAGTGTCATAAAGCTGCATAGCCCTAAATAGAAAGCACGGAGGCAAAGGTCTCGTCCCCAGGGCTTTGCAGTCTCAGCGCAAAGAGTGCGGTTATAAAGCAAGTCACGGAGTCCAGGAAGGAAATTTCTGGCTGGGAAGTTGGATAAATAATACGCCAAGATCAACAGTAAGTGGTAATGTCCAAGCATACCGAGTGGAGTCGCTCCGCTATTACAGAGCTGTAACTGCTTGGAACCCTTGGGCTGGAACAAGCCAACGGCTAGGGAGCTTCTGCGGCGTTGAGGCCCTGGCACCGGCACCGTCTGACAGCCTGAAGAGGCTGTTTTAGTGGGAGGGAGTGGTGCCACATGCCAGGGACTGTCTTCCTCAGCGCCCTCTTAGTGCTGGGGTCAGCGCTGGGCTGTGACGAAGGCCCGGGTGTTACAGTCACGCTCTCACGCATCACCTCCCAGTGGTGACGTGACCTCATGGAGTGAGTGCTGACATGGCTCTGACTCTCCATTTGTAGGCCATCTGGAAGCCTCTTGGGCCTGCAGATGTGATGAGAGGAGGATTGGGCTTTGTGTAGCTCTTGGAGGATTGAAGGAGACACGAAACAAAACCTTTGTAGATTTTTTGCTGCTCCTTCCAGCTTTCCCATCCTTCTACTTACTTCTGTTTGACTTTCTTCTCTCGGCCTGAAAAGTACAGTCACCCCAGTGTTTACTTTCTCTGTTCCCTGCACAAGCTGTTAAACATGTCCTAGGTCATCTCTGCTAATGGATCACATAAAGGAGTGGTGGAAATCCATTAGTCGAGGTATCTTAAAGAAGAGGTTGGGCAAACCTGTGTCAGGAGCAGCGTAGGGATAGCCGATACTGTCTTGGGAACGGTGTTGGACTAAACAACCTCCTGAGGTCTTTTCCAGCCCTGGTTTCTGTGCTCCTGTGATACTGAACAGAGCGCATGACAGCCAGGACCCGGTAACGCCAGTGGCCCACCACACTTTGCCGTCTGCTTTGTGCTCAGGGGCATCATACCCTTGCTGTGCGACATCCAGTCACCACTGTGAGAAGGCTTGGTGTGCTGGGGTAGCGTCTGAGGGCCAAACTGTGAGCAGGGAGGGTAAAAAGGGACATCTTCTAAATTCTCTGCCGCACAGAGGATGTAGCCAGTGTTTAGTCCCATACCTGTTGTCCATGTGAACTCCCTGAAAGCAGTATTAACTGTCTGGGGGAAAACACTGGCCACCCCCAGCCACTCCCAGGCACTGTGCATCCAGCCCCACTATGTGACCTGAGACACCAGAGATAAACTTACCCCCCTTTCCTTCCCCTGGGGGTTTGCTCTTTGAATACTCTTGAAGCTCTAGCTCTTGGAGCGCCGTGACGGCACGTGGCTCATCTCTCACATCCCTAAAGCAGTGACGACAGGGCTCCTGAGGGGAGAGGAAAGCTTCACGTAGCCTTCAAAGTAAGAAAGCAAAACAAAGAACTCAGCCTTTTTTAAAAAAATCTCACATTTTAAGAAGGATCCTCTGGCTTTGGTTGGGAGAATTGCCCAGAGCTTGGCTTTGACAGTCCTGGCGGTTGAAAGCCCTGGTTCACAGTGGGGACTTTCTCTGCAGTTCCTCAGGGGTAGTTCAGTGCTGGGGTACACCTGCAAAATTCAGTGTTTGGGCTCTGAAGACTGTCACTTCTCTGGGCCCTGAAAGCAAGATGGAAAAGCCTGAAATGTATTTCCTGAAGACGTTGATCTCTGCAGCTCCTCTCCAAAGGATCCGAGGGCAGTCCAGGGCCTGAATCACTGCTTGCTAATGCTGTGGCAAATCAGGGGTGCCCTGGCTCACAGCTTACACCGGGGCAGGGCTAGTGTGGGGGTGACCCGAGAAGCAGACAGAGACCAAGTCCTTTTCAGATGGCTAAAAGGAGCCCGGAAAATTGCTGTGGAGGGACCAATAAAGGGTGGGGGACGCGGTGGGAGCTCAACCCTTCTGCCTGTGACACAGACCTGCATCTGTCCAAACACCAGCGCTTCCCTCCGCTTGCCGACTCGAAGCAACGAGGGGGCAGCACGGTTTGTATCCATCTCCTGCGGGGACGGAGAGCTTTCCGGATCCCCCATATCAGGCTTGCTCAGCGCAGCTTGTGCCGGGTCAGGTTTCAGGGTTTGGGCTCTGCGTGTGTGCACTCGCGTGTGCTTTTAACTCACCCTGCAGCCTTTCCAGGAAATTAATTTGTGGCAGACGATGGGTTTGTGTCCTTCCTTTGCTTTTTGGAGAGTAAGGGTTGGAGGAGACTGTGGATTTGATCAACTGCAGCTATTGCCCTGCTCCTCTGGCCCCACGGCTCTATGTGCCTGGTGCAGCGCTTCCCCCGGCAGCAAGTAAGTGAGGGGAAAAGTATTGGTGACAACCCAACCGTTTTGGGCATAGGTGGCAGGAATGAGCCCAGAACGCATCTTGGTTCTGGAATGAGGTTTGGCCATCCTTCCCTTCCTCTACTCCCTGGCCCCCTTCACTCCTTTGGCTGGGTCCGTGCTTTGACACGGCACCAGATTGATGCACTGGCAAACTGTATCTCCATCAAAAATCGCAGGGAGGAAACTGAAGGTGTTGTTACTGAGCGAAAGACAATCGAGCAGCAATCGAACAAAAGGCAATATGGCAGCAGGGAAAGTGCAGGAGGTTATTTACCACATGGCACGGACATCTAAGCTGGGCATT
This sequence comes from Rhynochetos jubatus, assembly GCA_027574665.1. Classification (NCBI taxonomy): domain Eukaryota; kingdom Metazoa; phylum Chordata; class Aves; order Eurypygiformes; family Rhynochetidae; genus Rhynochetos; species Rhynochetos jubatus. The sequence goes on from CM050650.1 coordinate 31,419,877, forward strand.
TCTGCCAAAACACTGGGAAGTCAAATAGGGATACTTAAATCAATTGTTGTCCCAGAATTAGGAACTTAATGTGGAATAAAGGCTTTTCCACCTCACAGAGCTGTTGTTTCAGGCTGTCTTCAGACTCAGGAAGACAGCATTGCTTTATTTAACTTCATCTCACGCTTTGAGTGTGCTTTCCTTTAGGCACGAGAGCTGAACTTTTCACCTTCAGTAGAAGTTGGTATCCTGGAGTTTAAATCATTGCTTCCAGAATGGCAGGATAGCGAGAGGCTGGAGAGAGAAGGAGTAAGAATGAGAGGCAATGACCTTCTGTCTGTTCCCCAGGATTTAACACCTTGCCTCGGTCGCAACACACCCATCACGCAGCAAGGGCTGTAGCTGACCTATTTGCGGCTGAGGCGGTATGCTCATGGACCCCCTCGCTCCTCCTGTGATCCTGTCAGTTCACGTAAGTCAAAGAGGTTCGATCCAGGTCAACTCTTGGTTGACAGGCCTCAGAGGAGAGGCCGGGATGTCACCAGATGTGACAACCTCTTTTCTGGCTCAGCAGGATCGATCACCCTAGCCTACTGCTACAGGGCTCTATGGATATTGACTCCTGGAGACTGGCCTGATGAAATATGGACTTCACATCACCCTGACATATGAACATGGGCCACGCATTCCTCTCACAGCAGATTTCACTCTCTTTCTTGGAGCTGTGGGTTTTTAATTTCTTACCCCGCACGGATGTGCTTAGAGAACATGCTTACTTGCTAATTTACAGCTGTATTACTGGCCCGGGGGGAGCTGTGTTTGGGAAGTCGGTGGGTGATGCACCGATGGGTAGCATGCAGCTCATAAACGCTTTGCATCCTTTTAGCCTGAAGGCTGTGGGAGGCCCGTGGACTCGGATGTACAGCTACTAGAGTGGTGAAGTGATCGGTGCCTCGTTATTTTTTCACTGTCAACAATTGTCAGTGAAACCCACAGGCAAATTGTCCAGAGCAGGCTTACACAAAGGGTGATAAATAGCTATTGCCCTCACTTACTCTGCTAGTGCAGGGGCTGAAGGCTGCGTAGTACATCTCCTGGACGTGATCCTGCTGAAGGTTCCTGGGGGTACAAGAAAGATACCATGCAGTAAAGTTTCTTTCCTTTTCTCTCACTGTGCTTTTTAAAAAAGCTCTAAAATTGCTTACGACCACTTCCTGCCCTTACCATTGAACAATTAATTCTTCCACTGTGACCTCAAATTCGACTGCTCACCAGTTTTGGAATGGTCAGATCTTTGTCGGTGTTCTTTTCCCAAAAAGGCTTTGCTCCCGTGCGCGTCATCTCTGTTGTCCATCGCCAGCGGCAGGGGAACAACAGCACGGTGGGTCCGGCAGGATGCATGTGCGTGTCGGGGTGTGCATATGCATGCAGTGGGGGTACCATGCTGCGGATCAAAGGGAAAATGAATCTCTAAAATGTTTGGTTTATAAAGTGTATTGTTGTTTCCCTGCCGCCCATGGTCTTCAAAGGGGCCCAGATTTATTGTCTCGGCACAGTTCAGAGATACTTGTGGTAGATTAAAAATGGAAGAAATAGGAAGGGGGCCATGCATGTAAATTACTGTGTAAAAATAGGACTTCTTACATTTGTTTGCTGTGTGAATTTGGGTTTTGTTGTTTTCTTTCCCCCTGCTAGTTCTCCCCTCCTCCAGCCTTACATTCGTTCCTAAGAGCCAAGGGGTCACGTCTGTGTTTTCTTGTGTGGCCACATGGAGTATGTCCTGACAGCTCTGCTATCTCTTAGTTAGAAACTGAGATTATCCAGGCATGGCTCTCGGAAAGGAAAACTCACTACAGGCAAAGCTGCTTTCCTTTTATTACTGGAGGTACCGTTTAATCTCAGCCCCTGACTGTTTCTCTCCCCACAACGCCTCTGCTTGGACGAAAGTCATCAACTCAACACATGACAAAGAAATTAACTCTCCTTTGTGGCCACAGATTTCAAGGAGAGGACCAGTCGTTTGTTTGGGTGCTGCTCAGCTGGCCATGCTACGCAGCCCAGAGAGCCTGAGCGGTGGTGTCCAGCTGGCCGGCACAGAGAGCCTGACACGTGCCCGGCGGGGTGCCGGGCAGTCTCCAGTCAATCCTTTGCGCAGCGTGGCTGGGGTGATGGTGTGGGTGGCAGGGAACAGTGTGGGCTGTGATGTAGAGCGATGGAAAGCACAAAAACATGGCTTATTTTCACCTTTGCCTGCACTGAGCTGTTTCCCTCAGTTCCAGTGCAAAGACAGAGGGTTGTTCATGCCATCGCGACCTGACGCTGCCCTGGGACGGGACAGGGTAGTCCACATTCAGAACATAAGGTCTCAGATACCTCACCACCTCCTGCTGGTTACCTCCTAGGCTAAACGTGCTGGCTATGTCCTCACTGGGGGGCTGGCTGTGACTTGCTAGGCAAAATCTCTGGGTCACCATTCAGTATCAACACAGTTGCTTGGTCCAAAAGCTCACACTGCAGGTGCAGAAGGCAGCTGCGAGGTGGGAGGTACAAATCCAGAGAGGGAAAGGGGGGTGCTGAAGGCTGTTGAACCACAACTGGCACCGAGCCACTTGTCCTTGATGTACGGCAGTTGGTGCTGAATCATACTGTATTCTGAATGTTGTCAGTCCTCTGAAATTCTCTCTGGTTCTCCAAAAAGCTTTAATCCACAACATAAATTCCCCTGTGCAACTCTGAGCCCTTTCTGGCAGCCCCAGAAAACTTCGAAGGGGTAAAATTCGGGATCCTACATCCCGTTGCCTGAGTGGAGCATCACCTTCATGCTAAGTGTGAGCCCTAGCTGTGTGAAGTTCACAGCCATGGCTATGGGGATAAATACCTCACCCATGCCGTGACCCTGTTGGGTGACAGAGCATCCCAACCTGGTCTCCCCCTAGTGCTTATCTTCCAGGGATTTCAGCTAGCCATCTACTAGCTTTCAGCTGAAGATTGGAAAGCTGTGCCTATCTTGCCAGACATCAGGGACCTCACTCGGCTGTGTTTGGGGTTTTGGTTAATCTTACGGGCTCTCACATCACGTCCATTTTGTCACCTTTTACCTCTGCATCCTGCTGTCAGTTGCAGACTGCCACACATTCAAAGATCGTTGCCTCCAGTGAGGCTTGTGTATAGATTTTAATATCATAATTACGGCATGTAAACAAAATCCCAGTTGATGATTGAAACCATGTTCACTGAAGCCGAGCTCCCATGCGAGAGATGATACACATGAGTTTAATTGCTGCTAAGCCTCTGCAAATGTACTTTCAGTAAGGCACTGGTATTATTTAACACACAGATCAAAACAACTACTGGAATCCAGAGCTGATGCTGGAAGTTTATCAACAGCCATTTCACTGTACCACCAGTTGCCAGTGGGACGCTTCCCGCGTTTTGGCAGCTGGCAGGACTGTGCCATGTACATGACATCCGACTCCAGCCATCGGTCATACCCATCCAGCAGTTTACCCTGTGCTGCCCTCCTCATGGGAGACCAGGTGAGACATAGCTCCTCTTAACAACCAGGGGCCGAACTGGCTTCCAGACTGACGGCGCTGGGAATAGCCTTGCAAATGCCAGCAAAGCCCAGGCGCTGCCACGGGGGAGAGGGCGGGCGATGCTGCCTTCGCACAGGATGCCCACCCTGTTGGGTCAGCAGGCTCCTGACAGCCCCACCACCTCTCCGGCTGCTCAGTTCTGCTGCTGACATCTGGAGCAAAAGCATATACAAAAGACTATACAAAGCAAAAACATACACAGAAGAACAAGATTAGGTTCTTTTGAGCCTCTTCCAGGCTGAGACTCCCCCAGAGCTCTTTGCTATGTTTTGCTTTTTACGCTTGGAGGAAAAAAGCTTGGTTAGAGAATAAAGAAGAGGATGTTTTACAGATTAATGGAGCCTAGATCTGATCCAGGTGTTGCTTCCCAGGTCTTTTCATACTCTGGTGACACCAGAAGATGTTTTGCAGAGCCCAGAGGGTGGTGGGGAAGCCTGGGACAGCTTGTAGATGAGTGATGTCCCTGGCCTTTCCAGCCTGACATCCCAGAGAAGGGATTGAGACATCAAACCCCCAGTGAAATCCAGGAGAACTCAGTACCTAGATGCCTACCTGGATCTAAGTGATTTGCTGACAACATGCTGTAAGTGAAATTTTTACCTTCCAAACCTTTGGATGGTGGCCTAGCCCTGCGGCATCTTTTTCTGTCGGGGTACTGGCCTGTGCTCCCACAGCATGCAGCCAAAGGGTTCGTCTCTGCTCGGCAGGGCTCACCTCCACCTCCAGCTGGGTCGGGGCTCTCCTGCGGCACTCGCAGGGCCCAGGAGGCTGGCAGAGGGGGAGCCGCAGGGAAGGGCTGCACTCAGAGGGGGTGGCACATCAAAGTCCTGGCCACACACAGCAGTAGATGTTCTGCAGCTATTTTTTTTTCCTTCACAGCAATGGGGTGCCACCCTTGTTGTTTTTGGCAGTTCCCAGAGGGAATAATTACATTGTACATGCCTTAAATTCCCTCTTTTGCAATGACAACTGGATGCAATTTCCTTAGGAGTCTCACAAGTGAAGCTCTCACGTTGCTGGAAGCCATTCCGTGAGTGCTGCAATGTATTCAGGGGTGGCTGCTTCTCAGCAGGTCCCCAGGGGGTTTGAGACCCACTCAAGGAGAGATACGTGGGAGCCCTGGGCAGGGTCTTTCACCTAAATGCGAGCTTGTTATTTCTACACTATTCCTTCCCAAGGTAGCCTGGTTGGAGGCACACAGTAAGTCAGAGTGTGAAATGCAAACCTGAAGGTTTAGAAATTGCAGATGTTGTTGGGATTGGGCTCAGGAAATGCCAAACCAGAACTGAAACCTGTGCTTGGGGTTTGATTCCGGTTCATGCTTAACATAAATATTACTCCTGCTAACCAAACGTTCCCCGGAATAGCTCCATGGAGCTAAGGATAGGTCTCTGCAGAGGATTTTATGACTCGGGTGCCTGTGATAGCAAAGGAGTCCAGCAGGTCCCTTCCATTTGCACGGTCCCATGATTAAAGAGCGAGACTCACCAGAGCAGGCGGCTCAGGGAACCCTCCACTCAGCAGCAAAAACCTTCCACTGTTGCCGTTGTGGGGGACATCACTGGTGAGACCCCATGCACGCACACGAACATGGTGGTTTGGCAGGAAGGGGCAACAGTCCCTTTGATCTGGAGACATGGAAAGAAAAATAAGTATTTCCCCCAGCAAAAGGCTGGGGGACATGGAGGATAACGCCCTTCTGACAACAGAAACTGCCAGCTCCCTCCTGCCCGCATGCACTGCGCTGTGCTTAGGATGGCCAGCGTTTGGTGTCACTTATGTTTTCAGGCTGCTCCTGTTGACTTGCAAAGACCTTCACGCCAACACCCCACCAAGGCGCTTGACCACTGAAGGACAGCCTGCAACGTGCTTCCAGCGTGTCTCTGGGCAGCTAAGGGAAGAGCATAACTAAAGAGACCTAATGAAGCCCAGCTCCTGCCAAGCACGTGGTCTGTGCAATGTACCGCGTGAGAGGGGAGGAGAGGAGGGAGGGAGGGTCAGGAGAATAGACAGTGCTGCTAGGACTTGAAAAGCAAGGTCCAGGGGAGGTAGACGACAGATAAAGGGGGCAGAGGAGGAACAATGTGTGTTGTGGTTGGAGGGAAAGAGTGAAAGAAAGAAAGAGCATGCTTGTGTCGTTTGTAACTTGGGAGGGAGGCCTGGCGCAGATACTTCATTCCAAGTGCTAGAACTTTACTGTATCTGGGGAACATAGGAATTAACTCAGATATTAACTAAATGCTTTGTTCTATCTGGAAATCAGAATGCAGTTATCTGGAGCAAGTGAGGCAGGAGGAGCAGACCCCCTCTCCCCGTTCTCCTCTGCAGTGGGTCACAGAGGCAACATTAGTATTTTTTGACAATTCCCTAATTCACCAGGCTCAGTGGACATCACTGTCTGGCCTCCCTGAATCCCCAGAGGCACCGCAGAGGACGGTGGGGAGCAGGAGCGGGGACCCTCCAGCCTTGCGTGCAAGCCCTGGTCAAACACCACCTTGGGGAAACTGCAAATGGACCTGGGTAAGGAAATGCCATCTCAGTCCCCCAGCACGGCCTGAAAGGAGCTGCTTGGAGGGGTGGGCATGGCCTGGCAGTCAAGCAGTGAGGACATTCTGGGAGCTGTGGTGGGCTTTGCTGACCCGGGAGGGTCAGCTGTCCCACAGCCGCTGGGTAAGCAGAGCTGCCCTTCCAGCGGCTGGGCACAGAAGTGCCACGCAGGTTCTGTTGTGTTCCTGTCGCTGCTCAGAGCCAAACCCCGCCATCCAAGGCTATACAGTGCCTAAGGGCTGCTGTTGGCCTCTGAGGGGTTCATCAGGGCTGCACTGCGATCCTGTGGACACCGCAGGATCGTATTCTGCACAGCATTGCAGGCTGGTGCCCTGGGACACTGCTGGCTGAGGATTTATGGAGTGCTGGGGACATGGGAAGAATGTCTCTAACTCAATAGATCCAGTAGAAAAAAACCCACCTTTCTGTATCCAGGGTGGGACATGAAGGATGCTGGCCACCCTCAAACCCAAAAGCAGCTAGAAGAGATGATGGCTTTCCAGTCCCTGCCCCAGGTTCTGTCTGGTTTGCTTTGCTGCTATGGAAAGAAGGAATTTGTCCCAAAAGGAGAAAACTGGGGGGGTTCTTTCCCATATCCCTCAGTAATTGTTTATTCTTGGGAAGCATCACTACCCATCCAGTCATCAAAGCATCACGTACTGATGGCCAAAGTCCTGGCCTGGGACCGCCATAGCCAAAAATGGAAGGGTTCACTTTGCTGTGGCCTTCTCAGGTGTTGGCAATATTTGGAGATACAGCCCATGTGGATGGTGCCTGTGTGGTCTAATTACCCTTTATTGGTACTCTCACCCGCCTGCTTACTTGCCTGTTAATTTATTTGTCCCAGGATGTGCTTGCGCATCTGTTCCTTATTTCCTGTGTATGCATTTGTTTTCTTGCTAAATACTGAAAAGGAAGGAGATGAAATGCATTGAAGATCTTGATTTACAGCTTCAGCCTTTCCCTAAATCTGTTAAGAACTGTGTTCTCATCTCCCCCCTCCCCTCTACCCTCCGTGATGGCAGGGAGGCATTCAGTAAAAGCATAGCAAGCTGTAATGTGGACGCGAAAACAGAGACAGACCCCTGTCACTCCACTGACCATGGCAGACAATGTGCGTTATCTGCTCTGTGCCTGATCCTGGGTATATTTTTAACGATATCTTGACCCTCTAGTGCAGCATCGTACACTCACCTTTGGGTTCTTCCACCGACTCCCTTACATCATTTCGGCATTGATGGTGGCGATGCGCAGGGGCCAACACAGGCTGCAGCTTGTCTAAGACAAGGAAGACAAGATGGGAGCAGGACGGAGTAGCTATGTGAGCAGTAAGCTCCAACAGCCACCCGTCTGCCTGCCGCAGGGCTGCCCAGCTGGCCTCGTGATGCTCTACTACAAGCCAGCAACTTCTGCCAGTGGAGCAGACCTAACCTGGCTCCATGATGGACCCAGTGTGTTCCTTCTCCTTCACTTGCCGTGCTCTGGTCGATGATGCCCCACCTCTGTGTATTTCAGAGAAGCGTGTGCCACCAGAAAGGAGGGGAAAAGTCACAGGCAAAGGTCAGGAGAGGACGGCTACCTGAACAGATGTGACGCCCAGCCTGCTCCAGGAGGTCACAGCCCGGACTGGAGTCTCCTGTTCACCAAATCTTGCTTGTTTTACTCAACGCAGCAAGTATCACAGGGAAGAGGAGGGATCAGTAGCTGCTGGTTGATCCAGAAGGTTGATGTGTCGGAGGTTGGTGAGGAAAAGCTATATGGGCATCCAACTGCCTCCCAGTCCCTTGAAAAGGGACTTCTGGTGGTGGGTAATGTCCTTCCCGGTTTCCCAACACCACATACTAGGCAATCCGTGCTGCCTCTTGGCTCAGCAGTGCTGCTGTGATGAGAGGAGTTTGGATCAGCTGGGAAAGGGCACGAGGTCACTGAGACAGGTCACCCTGTCCCGCTGCTACTGAAGACCCGTATGATGAGCAGCAAGCTTTCCCTAGTAGGAACTGTGCCACTCTGGAGTTTACAGAACCATTTCTCCTGCAGTTACCACAAGCCTTTCCTTGTGATGACAAAAAAAACCTGCAGAAGTCATGGGAATGGCATTTCTTAGCTTCTGGAAAGATCTTTACTTAGGTTCATGAAGCAGCTTGTTTGAACAAGCTATGCCTGATCACTCACCTCACTTGACACCAGCCCAGGCTAGGACTGGGAGGGCAAAACCAGAGACCAACTTGTGCCCACCAACTACACTTGTCTGCTTTGGGGCGTCCTGCCACTGCATGGGTCAGACCTGTGTGCTTGGAACCCTGGGGGTCATCGGAGGCAGAAGAGGTCTGGAGGAGCTCTGGAAGACCTCTGGAAGACCTCTGGAGGAGGCAGCAGGACTGGCATTCCTGGCTGGAATAATTCCTGTCAGGGAATGAAGAGCCAACACCCTTACTTTCAATTGCACTAGCAAAGGGAGGTGACAGGCACCGCGGAGAAGCTGTTCCCTCATCTACGGCACATGAAAATTGCCCACCAGGCTGGCAACCACAGCCAGGTTGGAGGATGGACCCCGTGCGTCCCTGTCAGCCCTCTTGGCAAACCCACGCGGGGCATTTGCGTCGGTGCACGACTCAGCAAAACACCCTGGCAGCTTCTCCCTGTCCCAGGTCAGCCGGGGAGCTGTGGCATCTGAACCCAGCCTGCTGCATGGAAAACCCCTGGCTGTGCCATGGGACTGTGTGAAATATTGTTTCCCAGCTTAATGGACAGATTTGTTATGTATACAATGAATTACCAGCTCTTTCACGGCAATAACTGTTCACACATTGTTTCTCTGCCTCTTTCACTGCTTTTTATGATTCATGCTCTTTGGTTGCCCAGTTGACATTTTCAAAATGAGGTTTTTAAGCCCCAGCCTTTCCCCCTTCCCCCCTCCCCTTTTTGTTTGCTTGGTTTATGGGCCTGAGAGAAGTGTTTCCAATCATGATAATATCTTCATGTTTTGTTGACAAAAGGTCAACCTAGAAATAAGCCAAACTGGTTTTAGAAAAAAAATATTTGCTTATTTAGTAAGAGGATGTGTGTTGGAGATCAAATTTATGAGGATGAAATTGAGTGGGGTTGTTTAAAGGATTCTGAAATAAGAGCTTCCCACCCACTCACAAGGGGAAGAACAAGAGCTATAAATTGCTTTAGGCTGAAGGGAAAGTAGAAATAAACTAAGTTTCTGTGCAAAAGGTAATAGGATCCAAAGCAAGAACTAAAACCAGAGTTTGAAAGGCAACAGCCAGTTCGCTCGCTCACACACAGCACTCATTTCACACCCTCATTCATTGCAGAAGAAAGGTCATAATTTTCCCCAATATCTGGCCATCCAGTTCCACAACAACCATCCTCATCCATTGGCCAAACGCTTACTCCAACTCACAAAAGAAAGATATCTGGGCACGGGTATCTGTTTTGTAGCACGCTTTCTCTAGTTTGACCTCAAGTTATAGTTCTACAGCAGGTTCTGCAAACCCTTTCCTGGGAATGGCCATGCCGGGAACCCTACTCAACTCAGGAGGAACGCTCTTTGTTGAAATTTGCAGGAGCAACACCCCTGAACAAACGTGTCTGGAGGATCAAGTCCAAAAGGTCTTCTCTCTTTTCACTGCAAAGACTAGCCAACGGTGCAACAGGTTAAGTCACGCTTTTGCATACAGGATATGGAGACAGGTACAAACATACATGTGCCTTCATATATTTAAAAAAATGTGTATGCGTATGTATATACGTACATGTGAATTAGAATAATTCAGGCTGGAAAACGCCTCTGGAGGTTTAATGCCCAGAAAGCCAGCCCAACCCAGGTCAGATTGCTCCGGCCCTTGTCCAGTTGAGTGCTGAGCCCCTCCAGGCGTGAAGAATTTTTCCTAATACCTAATTGGAATTTTCCTACCTGCAGCTTGTGACTGCTGCCTCTGTCCTACCACTGTGCGCCTCTGAGGACGGTCTGAGGTACACGTGTACGTGTGTATATATACACACACACATATGTATGCATAGAAGCCTGTCCACACACATGATTTCTGATGCTTCTTCCTCTGTGCATCCAAGAAATGCACAGCTAGGCGGAGCCTTGGTCTGGCCCAGTGCAGCTACTCCTATTTCTAGTAAACTCCAAGTGGCTGCAGAGAGGATCTGGCATTTTCTTTCTTTTCCTGCTGTTGCACAGCTCCAGCTCCTTTGTGTTATTTAGATACATGCCCCCCTCATGGCTTGGGACATGACATTTCTTTCCTCTTCAAACACAATTATTACAAAATACAAATTGGAACAAGGAATGCAGTTAAAAAACCCTCTTCTAATGAAGTCCCATTGACACTGGAGGCTTGTTAAAATACACAGCAGAACATTTAAGCAAGTCTTTGCAGCTAGCAGAGACAAAGACAAGCCATTATTAAAAGAGTTTAACTGGTTTAGGCTAACGCTACAGTCATGACACATTTCAACAGATTCCAGATAGAGGGGAGGCAGGATGCAACAACGAAATCCAATTTGCTGTGGATTTTCTATAGTTTTTAAACAAGATAACAATATTATTAGTAGATACTCTGCATCTCTCTCTGTATATAGCCACCACAGATCAGCTCTACGGGACCAGAGAAGAGCTATCATAAAATGCTGCTGGACACTGGACTTTCTTGGGCACAGCTGTATATATCTCAGGTTTACAGCCATAGGAAGAATGAAGCTCAGTTATCTCCCAGCATAGAGGCAAAAATGAGGAAGCTGATCCTCTTGCTGGGGAAGACACTCCAGATTTCATAGTCATTCTGTCCCCAGACAGACAGACCATAGCTGGTGTGATCTAGCCTTTGGAAGGATGAGTATAGAGAAATATATGGCCAGTGCTCCCAGGCACAGAATCTATTTCTGATAGAGTATAAAAGAAATTAAGCTATCTGTACCTGTGGACCACCCAGCCAATTCCCTCTGTAAGGGATGTTAAAGGTTTTTTTCATTCATACTTTTCTCTTTTTGTAAGATGAAAGCAATCGTACAGTCAAAGCTGTAACCTCTACCCACAACCCTGTAATCTAGAAAGTGCACATGTTCACATTTGTCTTTGGGAAACAGCCTGGGCCTAATCTGAGACAAGATTTTAATGGCCCAGGTACCACAATAGATAACCAGGGTAAACTTCTTTTGCATTAAAAACTTCTATCTCCTGCCCATTTGCTATTTCTCAGCAGCCCATCCAAGTATCTAGAAAGTTTTTCTGCATAGCTTGAATTCTGCCTTTTTCTGCATAGCTTGAATTCTGCCTTTTTCTGCATAAAAGAGATCCTGTCATCCCCCCCTCTCTCCCTCCCACCCCAACCGGCACCCCTGTCTTTAAGGGGAGGAGACACTTGGTGGCACCTTTCAATCCTGGCTAACAAAGCTCTTCACAAAGGTCCTGGGCCTGGTGCCGGCGTCTCCCGGAGCTCAAGGTTTCGCTCACCAAGCACAGCTGCACTGCTGCGAAATGAGCCGCGTTTTACCCCGGGGCACACTGGGCAACGAGAGGCAAACGCCACGGGCAAGTCAGGGGTGGGGAGGGAGTCCAGATGCAATCTCAGCGGCTGATTCTGCTTGGGCCCGAGCCTAAGCTGTTTAATACTTGTCTCTGTGCTTTGAGCAGCAGTACAGAATCTGCAGAGCATTGGCGCTCCACGGCATGTCTCCTCGTCTGACTGCTTCGCAGAGCAGATGACAGTTCTCCAGCAAATCTGCTAATTTGGAGAGAGAAAACGGTTTCATCTGTTCTGTGGTGAGACACCTGAGAGGCTGAGGGAGCAGTTTCAGGAGGAGGCACAGAGAAGGTCTGTGTTCTTACAGCTGTGCTTTCCACACTGGAAAATAAATCATCTTTCCACCACAGACCCTGTTATAATTACCCTAGCATGTAAGAGCAATTAGGATGTTACCGCCTCGCTGTTGCGGAGCAGTCTGGATTGCTATTTCTTGAAGAAGTGGAATGGGAACGGGGTGGTTATTTACGGTTGGAGACTAAGATAAATGAGATAAATGAGTAAGTTACGAGATTTCCCATTAATATTCCCCTGGGTTTTTGCAAAGAAACATCATCCCACCCTACCATGAGCTGACAGCTCTGCCATCTCCCCCCTGAAGAAATTTATAAGAGCAAATCTCACACCTTCCCCCAACTCCACTCTGATTCGGGAGGATGGGAAGGGAGAGATTTGACTACCTGGTCGCCTGGTATCGTGCTGCCAGCCCATAACCCAGCAGCCTGCTCAGCCCTGCTCGACGGACATCCATGCCCCCTGCCCAGGGCAGCTGTCAGTTGGGAGCCAGCCCCGTTGGCTGACTCCCGGCAGAGGGGAGCGCACAGCCTCCAGGCTCAGGCTGGGGCTGGAGCTAAACCGGGCAACACTGGGTTTAGCCAGAGGTACTGCCCGCTCTGCTCTGCACCCGCGAAAAAAGGCTCCCAAAGAAAAGAGGCACCTCGGCGACAGGCGCCCAACAGAACAGTATTTGATTCAGGTTGCAGTGGGACTGGAGGCCCCGCACAAAACCTCCAAATGCAGGTTCAGGTGCAGTTTCTGCTCGGGGGAGGTAGAGGGTCGTGGCTCAGGCTGGTTTCTGGTGAAGGTCAACTCCCAGCAAAACCCCTTGCGCAACTCAGGAGCGGGGCAGAAGTATCAAGGGGATGTTTTGGGGTACAGGTAAGGTGGAGGAAGGCTTAAGGATGGAGATGAACAAAGGAAGAGGCTCAACACAACGTGGTTCTGCCCCACACGTAACAAGCTTGGACCGGCCTCAACGTACAGGAGAAGCAACGGCAGAACAGAGGAGAACCATCAGCAGCAAAACAGACCCAACCAAGTCTGCTGGGAGGAAAGAAACAAGATCAGATTAAACCAGGAAAGCCATTGCCGAGGGATGTCTTCAGAAGGTGTCTGCTTGTCCCTGGCTTCTGCAGGAACAGAAAACAATGGATTGCCAAACAGAAGAAAGTGTAAGAAGCTGCTGGGTAAATCTTTCCCGCTTGGAACGGCCCTTTTGGAGCAGATGCTGCTCCGCTAGTTTTACACACACCAGCTCATCAAAATTTCCTCGTGTGTGAAGGCTTTTGCAGGTCACACGAACATCAATTGTTGCCAGACTCCACGTGCTGCATTCAAACCAAAGTACTGCACACACTGTGTACTGACCGTATGGTCAAGGCGTCAGCACGTATATCTTTATATACAGGGGCATAAACACGATCCCTACCTAAAGGGAGGCTCGGTGCCTTTGCCTCGAGTCTGGGGGAGCTGGTGAGCCTTCCACCCTGCGCCCAAGCGCTCTGCTCGCTTGGGCCAGCACAGGTGAGTTTTGATCTGCCGTTCCACGAGCCTACTCTCAACTAGACTTGCCCTTGAGCAAGCGCCTGCAGGTGGATTCGTGTCGCGTGCTATTCTTAGACTGCACATCTCATTTCGAGGCGTTACAAGAACCCGGGTTTGAAACAGGCACTCTGCATAAGCAGGCGAGTTGCTTGAAATGCCCTAAGACTGCAGTTTCAGCAGACTGCGTCCAGCAAAAGCATAAACTTCAGTTTCAAGTGGTTTAACAGGTGAAAGCGGAGAAACAAAGCAATATATTCATGGTTGAAAGCGTGCATACACCTGCGTATACATCCACACAGCTGCACAATCAACAAAACACTTGCACGATTTAAAAGCATAATTAAGCAAATCGGGCTGATATACAGACCTTTCCTTTAACTTAAAGAACATTTTTCACATCTTACCTCACATTCACTTTGAAAATGAAACTGGGAGCACATAAGGCAGCACTTTGTTTACAGAATGTAAAAAATAAGCCTAAGACACCCCCCCATATCATGTCTGCAGCTGTGCTGAGTGTGTACGTATAATTCCGTGCCTCAGAGGAGCAGAGTGTGTTGCTATACAGTTATCAAAATATATATTGCTTAACGCATAGAACTGCAAACCAAAATATCTTGCAGCCAGCTGCCCAAATATTAGGTGCTCATGGGCCTTAGGGCGTTGATGGCCTATAAATTTAAGAGTATGTGTTAGGTGAACACAGAACTGGAAGTTTGGTAACAGTGGAAAGTAAGGAAGATAACGAGGTAAACACACGTTGCAAAGAAAACACCGACATATCATGCACGCTGTGCAGGGAATAGCGGCTTTGAACAGTCACTTCTTGGGTGCTGGAGCAAGGCCTGTGAGCTGGCTACAGGATGGCTACTTGTTCGTGACATCTCTCTGCGTCCTGTAGCTTTTTACACTGCTGTAAACCCAGCTCGACAAGTAGGTACCCAAGCAGGTTGTTACGTGCCTTTGAATGCTTCGAAGGACCTTAGGAATGCTCCTTCCCTTTCCAGAAAGTGCTTCGGTTTGCCTTAGATAAGCAAGAGGAAGCATCCTTCGGGGGACCATATCCACAGATGGAGCCAGGATGGTCGGAGACCTGCGGTGAGGTGAGGTCTATGCTCCATGAGCTCCATCTGGAGGTTGTTTGCTCTGGTCTGCGGTTTCAAAAGCAGGGGAAAGAAAATGTGACGGTGCTGGACCAAAATCACCAAGCCCCTGGGGCATCTGGGCAAAAACGTGACCTTGCGAACCAGAAGAGCTGGCTGATGGGGAGGTGTCACGCAGAGAACGGCGGGTGGTGGGATGAGCTCCGTTCGCCCATGGGAGAAGGACACAGCTTACAGCTGTGCCTGAGAGGCAGCCGTTGCTGTACGTTTTCTTACCCATTGGTCAGTGCAGCAAAGAAGGGGCAGAAAACCCGGCACGCAGCCAAGACTGTCCTGTTAGACCCCATTTGGTGGAAGCAGCTGCCATCCTGCTTTGTGCGTGTCCACATACTGCTTTGTGACCATCACTGGAGGAAAAAAAAGAGAGATCTGACCACTGATATCTGGCCACATACCTGGCCAGAAAGGAAAATATTCCAACCTGTCCTGCGTTACATGGCCGTGAGTATCAAGTGGGAACCTGCTTTTGGGATGGCTAAGTCATCACTGATGGGACGCCAACACCTTTCAAATATAAGGGGTGCTTTTTCCAGGGTTGTATCGAATGCTGCCATGAAAACAACTGGAACCATCCAGCAGGGACCACCTTTGGGTATGCACACTACACAGTGCAACAAAAGATGGGCCACCGAAAGAGGGCAGATTTTAGTGTCAGATCTCGCACAGGCGAGCCACTAGGAAAAGAAGCAGTTTGGGAGCTCATGGTCTTAGCCAGGACCAAACTGCCCAGCCCCTGATCCCCAGAGATGTGCTTGTTGGCAGCAGGACAAACACCATTTGTCTGTATTTCAAAGCAGCCCCCCATGAAAAGGTACATGGCTATGATTTTGCTAGCCTCTATCCTTCCATCAGCAGAACTAACAAATACTCTCTTGGGAACCCAGGAGTCCTTTCCTTTTTGAGAAGTTTGACACACTGACCACCTGCTTTGGGATGGTCAAAGTAAAGGCGTGTGGACCTCACGGGTTCTTCTTCCCTGTGCTCCCCGCAGGCCTAAATGGCAAACTATCGCCTGCCTTGCGCTGCACTTCGGAACCTGCCAGGCCCTCTGCATCCACAGCAACAAACAAGTCCCGTGCGGACGCCTGGTGCATCCTGGAACTGAGCAAGGCTCTGGGGGAGGGCTACCGGGTCTGCGAAACCCATGAGCTCTGGCGTTTTGAACGGAGGGGCAACAGCCTTTCCTTGGATGACGCTGACCGGAAGAAGCTAAGTATGCTGAAGATTACAGGCAGAAAGAAGATGCTGGTTTGTAGCTTGAGCATGTTAAGCAAAACCCTACAAAACGCCAAGCTGCGCTACGTTCTCTGTGGGGTGAAACTGGAGTGAGCTCCATCGCTCCAACCCTACCACTGTGAGAGCCAGGGGAGTGGTATGGTTATCGCTTCTCCACAGCTTCTGACGCCCTCCTGTGAGTTATCCATGAGGATGCAGCCACTGTCCCGTGGAAGCGTGCCAAAGGATGTGCGACCCTGGATTATGGCTTTCCCTCCCGCTGTACGCTGGTGCCTAGAGCTTTACACCTCTCAGAGGCCTTGCGTGACCCCTGCCTTTACCACCACACGGGCTCTGGGACACCCGAGAGTCTCCCAAGGGACCGGATCCTCCCGCCCGTGACTATTTAGGGGAGCAGATGAGTGATGACTGTGTTACCCAGTTGGGATTTTCAGGTCCCAAATCTTACAGTTTGGGGGAAAGCACCGCTCAAAACGTAAAGATTTGACTATCTCCAGCTTACTCACAGCCCCCCTGCCCTCTTTAACTCCTCCCCCACCCCAAATAGGGTTCGATCTGCAGCCTCAGAACATGGCAGGGGGCATGAACCGTGCCTTTGCTTTTGTTTAACTACTTCCATTCCTACTTAAACTTCCATTATTCATGGTGTTACCTCTTATTAAAGAGTGTTTATCCAATTTATACCCACGCTTATAGCTTTTTTAATATATGTAGCATAAACATGCCAAATAGGCAAATATATAAATAGGAAGTGGATCCACAAATAAACAACTCATTTATACATATTTGTATCCTCCTTCCGATATACGTGTGTATATATATTCATATATGAGACAGAAAAGCTTGTATTGCTTTACTTGAGCACTACCACGTCCGAAGGAAACGGGCAGAGGGTGGCGTGAGAGGACTAACTGCCACCTCTTTATTAAAAGGTGCCTGTTTACTCGTTGAACCTTCCTTTATCCATAGCTCCAACCACCTCTGATGGCAAAGAATTCCACAGCCTAGTCATACAGGCATTCAAAACTCTCTTCTGGGTACGTTAATGCAACTGGAGGCCTGCCAGCTCTTTAAGTTGGCGCTCTGCTCTTGTCTTGTGACAGGAGAAGAACAGGCTTCGTGATAAGCCTTTCCAGGATATCCTGCCGTCGTTTCCTTCTGCTACCCTCTGATTCAAGATAAGCAGTGCCAGCCTCTTGGGTTCTTCGTTGTTTCTACACCTTTGTTACAGTGTACGCTCACCCTTTCCAGTCCACTACATACCAAATATTCCAGCAGCTCCATGCAGGAGGAGTGAAAACAGTTTTCTTTTCCAAATACAAGTTTTTTTCTCCATAGGAAAGGAAAGAACCAAACCCCAACCCCTCACGTTGTAGGCTGTGTTCACCCGTAACAGCATTTTCAAACAGCATCCACAGAAGCAAACCAGTTGTGTTTCTCATTTTAATTACATAAAACGAACATGAATAACATTTATCAAGCCTGTAAGTATACAGAGGTGTGTTGTTTAAAATACTTCTTGTACATTTTTCTTTACAAAACGAAAAAATGAAGCCAAAATAAAAGGACAAGGCTGGATGAAGGGACAGAAGAACATGTGGCCTTTTACTTTTAGGAACGTCTCTGGAAGACAAACAGAGGACACAGAGGGAAAGCTAACAGCCAGAGTGCTGCTGCTGCTGCTGCCCTTGAATTTGGAACAGCGTCTCAAAACCAGCTCTTTCATCCCTCAACCAGCACGTGGTGAAAGAGTCCAAAACCAGAGCCGTCCTTCAAACCACAGATGGACTCTGGGGCACCTGAAGCTTAGTAGCCATATTTTTCATTGAGATGAGTCTTGCCATCACCGCTCTGACCTAATGGACAAAGAGGAAGAGTTGCATTACTTTTCCTCTGCCTCATCTGAAATAAACTTGTATCCAGGTATGAAATAGTCTCTAGGCAGCACCAGTCAGGCAAGCACGAAAAGGCTAAGTCAGAATGGATATTGCAATTCCAGTAAGTCTTTATAATTCCTCTTAACCTTAGCTAATAGTGTCAAGATTACATCATATATTCTTGGGTTTGGTGGTGGTTTTTTTTTCCTTTTCTCCCCACTCCCCTTGGTGTCCTCACTATGCCACCTTAGACAGAAGTGTATTAGCAGGCAGAGACAGAGAAAGGAGCTCCCTCTTATGGGCAGAGCTCGCTCGGCTATCCCAGATCAGACCCCCGAGTTACTGAATCAGGTATTTTGTTCCAGCAGCTTCACATGCCAGAGAAATGCCGTCTTTTCATTGAAGGATGATTCACCAGATTATAGTTTTCTTCATCAAAATTTATTCTCATTTTTCTTACTCCCTTTGGAACCTATTTCTCTTCTAAGCCTCCAACAGCCTTATAAAATTTATAGTCATGAACCTACCAACTGAAAGCTAAGCTTTGAGCTTACTGTGAAACCCTCAGTGCATGAAAATGAATTTTCCATCTTAGAGAAACTGAAAATTCATGGCACTGTTTAAGGAAAACCTCCCTTAGCTCAAACCAACCTGGAACTACAGTAAAAAAACGTTCAGCTTTAGCGTCTATCAGCTGCGCACATCAATTACTCAGTGCCTTCACCAGAGCACTGCCAAGGCTTCTTTCCAAAACACACGACCCAAAGTTTGTATTCCAACGATTTTTGCAAAAATCTGCAAAGAAGATTTTCAGATTTCAGAGGCTTCTACGAAACCTGAGAATACTAAGGTTGCTGGAGTGCTTATCCCTACTGAAAGTTTGGGCTTGTCTTTCAACTACATCATCAAATCACTGCATGTGAACAGAGTTAACTCTGCCAGGTGTTGCAAAACTGAAAAACAAACTTGAGGTGCATCTGTCCGTTGAGATGAAGCTGCTACCGACGCGCTCTGTACTTCACTGCAAGACTTGCATGGGGATACAACAAATATGGGACAGAACATGCCAGAAAATATCAGGTCCTGGGTAAAGTATTCCTGAATTACTTTCTCTTCTCAAGAAGTTACAAGGACACCCTGAGTACTTATGGGGGAGATTCTTGAGTTATGAGACTAAAAATGGCAAGGGAACGGTTGATACCTTCAGGAGGAATCCAGATGCAGTAGTCTGGGTCATCATCTGGGTACTGTGAGGAAATAAAGGGTTGTTGGACCTGCAAAGGAGAAAAGATTTTTAAGGTGCTGAATCCCTTCAGCAATGTGTCACAGCCACTAAATCCCTCATTAACTCACAGACAAATACTGAACGGTGAGGGTTACTTCTACAAGAGGCAGGGATGAAAAAAATAATGCAGAGGAAAGAAGAAATATCAAGCCCTGAAACAGATCCAGTTTATTCCCAGTAGAGTCAAAGAATAACAGGAATACTGGTTAGTTGGGACCTCTGGAGGTCATCCAGCCCAATCTCCCCATCAGAACAGGAGCATTGCCAATCGTCCACTTCCAGACAGTTTAATCCTGTCATCCTAATGTTTGGTATTGTCATTTGACACAGAATTTCTTTATGCAGGGAGCAACTTTAGTTCAGGATTTGCAAGGAGTGCTTTACTGATTTCATTGTGCAAGCCCACTGAAAGCTTTGTGTTTAAGGTGACTTTCAAACTGGAGTATATAAAAGTTCATCTGCTACGTAAGGGTAACTTAGTTTTTCAAAAGAAAAGAAACCCTTTTTCATGTCTCACTGGCATCACTGAAATGCTTAAAGCAAACAAACAGGTCACTTGCAATTCAAATGTTGACGCAGCAATGTCTTTTTGTTCCTAGTTTTGCCACACCAGCATCATTTTATCAACAACTTTTATTTTCAACAACTGCAGGTGGCAATCAAAGAAAAAACTGTCATACAACTGTGGAGTGCAATACTGAGGAGCCCAAACGGTAGCCAAGTCACTCAGCGCTTATTTGCATTACCCTCTAGTAGCATGACACAGTCTGAAGTTATGCACTTGAAACGATTTTTCATTCCCTCAAAAATTTCCCTTCCCCAAATTCCGCTCTAAAACAGTTCTTTCAGAAGAATAATGTTTTCCAAAACATTAGACTGCAGAGTTGAACAGTTTTAAAATATGGCTTGTGAACAGTCACTTTAAAATTTTTTCCCCTTTCCACATGTTTCAAAGTTATTCCTCAAATACCAGAAGAGTTAAAAAAAAAAAACCCTAACCCAACAAAACAAAACACCAAAACCGAAGCTGACTTCTGGTTGGTATTTTCCATGCAAGATCTGAGCCCTTTGGGCAGAGACAGCATGTAGAAAAAGTGATTTGTGATGGGAGAGAGAATACAGCTAAGCCATCTGGTATTTGGAGAATGCTCAGGGCTAGAGTGAACTCCGTGCTGATGAGAGGTGCTGACTTGACTGCCTCAGCATGAGAAGCTGCCTTGTTCTCCCATGTTCGTAGGGTAAACGGTATAACTTGGGCTCTAACAGCATAGATTTAGTCATGCTTTCTTTATCAACATGCTTTATAGGCCAGCAACAAAGAACAGTTCTGAAGGCTGTACCTCCGCAATTCTTGGGTCCTCGGCCAGGACTAACAAGGAGGCAGTTAGCACACACAGGCTCCAGGGAGTTCAGTTTCTTTAAGTGGTGCAGGGCTAAAATTAGATGGCCACCACAAAGAAATGGGCATAGTGGTCAAAACTCACGGCCCACTGAGCACAGTAATCTTTTCTGATGGCTGGCAGCAGAAGGGTGGGATGCACGCTAAAGGGAAGAACTTCACAGTAATCATTAGGCTAACAGGCGCTGCCACACAAGTTCCTTCCCAGCTCCAGGAAGGCAACAATCCCCTGTGTCCCAAAATACGCTTTACATGTTAATACAAATCTTATGCACAGGAGGAAAGTTGTCTGGTACATCTACTTAAACTTAGTAAAAATCGGGTGGCAAAAGACAATAATCTCTTAGACTTCCCTCTTTCCACATGTAGGGGGAAGGATGTTTGGTAATGGCCATACAGACTCGCTACAGTTATGCTCCAGCATGGTATGTGTCATGCTTCCCAAACTACTCTCCAAGGAAAGTTTTGCAATGCCATTCCTAAAGCCCAGAGAGCACCTACGTTCCACAGCACTTGCGATGTAGCAGAAGCAGCAATTAGCAGAGGCTAATTGCTAAGTGAAAAGGTGGAAAGTAAGAAGTTTGTGATTGAATTGGGAGCCTCTATCGTGCTTGCAATGCTGTGCTTCACCTTCTCACGGGAGACTCCAAAATCGGTGTCCAACGGCAGTGTGTGACTGTACGCCTGGGTCTGAGCAGAAGAGCACGCCTATCACCAAGTCGTACTCAATCAAATCGTTACTATTTCACTAATAAAGAGCCTACTGAATGATTCCTTGAAACGCTTAAGCTACAGGAGTCATGGTATCATAACTGACCTTGCTTGAGCTACTCGTTTTCTTAACTTTCTCGGGTGTCTCTTCAGGTTCCTTACAGACTGTCTCAGATGCTGACAAGAAAGAAGATTTGGTTTATGACATGTCATGAATGACCAATTCTATCAGAAATAAGCTTAGAGAAAGTTCACATAAAAATGGATCTATCTAAAAGGAAATCCCAGGCAGCTCACTGCAACAAAATTCGTACTTAAGACTGCTGAACGATTTTTGTTTTTCATAGATTAACTTATCTTTAACACGCTGTCAGTCACCTACCTGCACGCAGTTTCACGCGGTCCAGTACTGGGGACTCGGTAACACGCTTTTAGCTAATGGCAGATGCTTATTTTCTAAAAAGATACTCTTTATCTGTAGTCACTTCAGTGACTGATTTGGAAGGAAACAGTAGGAAATGCACAGGACCAACATACTTTTAGAATTGTTTTTAATAAAGTAATTTCGCAGTAACGTAGGCGAGAGGAAAACAGAAAGATTGATGGCTGGGTTTTCTGCCACTTAATCTGGGAAATATTGAGACTACTGTGGATTGGCTATGGACAAGAGGATGAGGACAGGACAACATAAGAGTCTGAGTTATGAAAAAAATAGAAAATATATACAGATCTCCTCCAAATATGCAGTACCACAAACAGTCTTCATTTGAATCTGATTTTTATGTGTGTGTCCAGGTAGAGGGGTCATGTGGGTCATTAACAGACTATTTGCTAATGTTATGTAGTATTTGTCATGTTATAAAATAACATTTCTGTCCTTCTGTAGTCTGTAAGGGCTACTGCAAGAAATTAAGGGGGGGACACCATTATGTTTATGCTCCTAAATTAAGAATTTTTCTTCTCTTCTGGTGTTTGGATGGGGTTTTTTGCTTGTTTTTTTTAAACAATCTCAAAGCAGTTAATGACAACAAGAGGAGGAGAACAGAAACGTAGTTGAAGTAACCTGTCTTCACCATACACTTACCACTTCCCAGGCAAAACACAATCCCTCCTTTGAATTCTAGATTCTTACTTTAGGCCCTAGATCAGGCCTAGTTTTGTTCTACTGACAGATGACAATAGCTCCTTTAGACAGACTCTAAACCCATATGCTACTGTGCAATAGTCTAAACTGAACTGCTCACCTTGAGATTTCTCTTGTGAGGGTCCCATCTGAGACTTGTTCCTTAGTACCTTTGGCTCAGGCAGAAAACGAACCCCTAAAAAAAAGTAAGATCAAGCTAGGTGAGCCCTATACAGTATCTCTGATGAGCAGAGTGCTAGTATCCCTGAGGCAAAGTACAAAGGGAACTCTTAGCTACATTTGTCTCCAAAAGAACTCTTTCCTTACAAGTCCTCCAAACTATTTCATCCACCAAGTCCATCAAGATACAATATTAAAGAAAAACTTGTGACCAGTTAAAACAGTTTCTTGCTTTTCAAGGACAACCTGTCCAGCATTAAGATGAGAAGTTAGAATTGGGTTTCTGTCAAACACATCACTTACTGAACAACATCATTTACTGAGTTTGCAAATGCATCACATTGATAGAGATAAGGACGGATTGGAGATAAACCACACAGATGCAAGTAAGATACCCCTCCATTACCACTTCCTTACAAACCGATCTGAAGATTTACACAGACATTTGTTTTCTTATTAAGTCACTCTCTCTGGCAACAACGTATTGTATTTGTTATCATATGGACACGCAGTCAAATGAAAGCAGGGCTTATCAAAATAGGAGCTTTCTTGAGTCCAAGAAATTTTCACCAAAAGCATGAATAACTGACTGCCAAGCAGAGCTTCAGCTGGCACCATGTGAAACTCATCTGTTGCCAAACTCTGGACCATGGCAAAAGTCTATGGAAAAGAAACCTGCTGGAGAACCCATGACTCAAACATTAGGGAATTCACATAGCCCTGAAAAATTCAGCTGCAACAGACTCAGCTTCATGACTGGAAAAATCAAACCCAGTGGTTTACCATCCTGAAGGGATCCTAGATTCTTATTATCGCAAGGAGAATCATCGGCAGCAACAATTTCTTTCGCTGTTTCTTCCTCTGTTGTTGCTGTAATTTCCTGGTTTGATGCTCTGCTGTTTACTGCATCTACTTCTTGCTCCTCCTCCATTTCTTCCTCTTCCTCTTCCTCCACCTCCGGTCCATCATCTTTCATTTTTAACAAGCTTTCAGGGATGTCTGGACGCTTAACGGGCAGCTTCTGTGTGAGAAAGACTTGTGTGCATCAGTGCCAAGTTACTAAAGGTAGAGGTCACAGATAATCATTATGGGAGAAAGCACACATACTACTGTCAGAGACAGCTGGTAAGGAAATGCTCTCAGGGAGAATAGTTAGGTTTTAAGGAAAAGTTATTAGTAGAGATGGAAGATGAAAAAATATGTCCGGTCCATAGAAAACGAGCGCGGTCTCTTCATAAGCGGGACACTGGGAACTGAATCAATCTTGGACTTGATCTTAGCTAAAACTTGGCTATGAGATCTTAGCTAAGAGATCAAGAAACCCAAAAGGAAGTAAAGGACCAAATGCTGAGGTACAGCAGCAGTTCAGCCCTATGTCCCCAGGCTGCCTCCCCTTCACCCACTGCCTCTGGACCACAGCCGTGCCCCAGAACACTGACAGTGTCTGGCAGCTGCTGCTTGCACCTTCCGCTGCCGCAGGCTCGCACCTCCATGCTGCTTCCATACGTGCGAGAAGACATGGTTGCCACCTACAGTCTCCATAGCCCAAAAAGCTGGCCGAGAAACAGCCTCTCACTTGCAGTACTTAGGAGGTCAACTTACCCCTAGGCTTCCAGTTTTCAGCTTGAATTTGCTCCCCCCTTTCATTGCGCCAAAGAGAGGCAGGGCAATCTTTTTGGGCTTGCCCTGTGCTTCCGGATTCCCACTCCTAATAGAAATTAGATACAAAGGAAAAGCGCGTATGACGTATCAAACAAGTTCTATATTTAAACATGCAAAAAATCTGCAAACTGTAAGTAGATATATAAAAGTCCTTTTCTCTCTCTGTCTCGGAGCATCCAAGGAGAAGGCTGCAGGAGACTACTCCTCTGCCCTACAGACATGCTGTAGGGCTCAGACACTGGCCATACAGGGAGAAAAAAGAAAGTAAGAAAGAAAAAAAATGTCTGTCAGACAGACCCTCTCAAATTCAATTGCATACATCTACCGACATACGTACATATATATATATATATATATATATACACACACACACACACACACACTCAGAAGCCAAACCTCAGTTTAAGTAAATTAATTAAGTAATTCAGCCTCAAATCAAGCTGCCACTAGCTAGCAACGCACCAGCCCACGATCACTTGAACTGCAGCAGCGTTGCTGGGCAGTAGTCGAACAGCCACTACACTTGACTCCAGGTACAATTGACAGCGTGAAAGTGGTTTGCATACTGTACATCACAACTGTAACATTTTTCATTTCCTTCTGGATGCAGGTTGGGAATAAGATAAAGCTGACACTATGCGTCCAACCCCTTCCCCCCTCATCCCTCCTGTGTGGGCTTATCTTCCTTCACTCTTGGGGTGCATCTGCCTCAACCATGGACAAAGCAACAACCAAAAACCACCGCAGCAATTTGAAGAGATGAGCCAGGTTGCTTGGAAAGCTTTTGTCTTTGGAAAGCTGTCTAGTTCCTGGGCTTGCACAATGGCCCATGGACAACAGCAGCGGCAAAAGTAACCATTTTACACTTTAGCCAAGACTTACTGGGGCTTCAGCTCAGGCAGCTCTGCAGGCTTGACAAGCTTTATTAACCCTTTCAGTCTCTGCTGCTCTCTCTTCAGTTCAAATGACCGCAAGTGAAGCTTCTTTCGCGCCACGCTGTCTAAGGTGCCTCCTGACTTCATTTCAGTCATGAATTCGTCCAAGGTGTCTTGAGCTCCTGCCTGGGACTGGACTAGGCAAGACAAAGGGAAGATAGATATTGTTATAGGTGGGGAGATGAAATTCATACAAACCAAACCCTGCCGTTAGAGAATAGGGTGTATATGAACAACTATCCTCTCTGCAAGTTTCTGCTGAATGGAGAAAGAATGAAGGTTGTTAGTCCTGGAAAGATGAAAGCGTTTCTCCTAACAAAAGCTGTACAGCAAACCTTAATCCACTTACATAACAAAACCTCTCTTACAACTGAATCTTTATGAATAAGTGTCTCTATTTCAGGTTGTCCATCTCACTTCGATATCTGCTGTCCCTTAAAAGCGACTTTTGGGGTCTTTTTGTAGTCACAGACTAAAATAAACACAGCTACAAAAAAAAAAAAAAAAAAAAAAAATAGTACACCGCTGCCTGGGGAATCCCATTTTGGCTTTCCTGGAATGTTTATGTGCTAACATTTGCAAAGCTCCACATGAATCAACACATGGTGCTGCGTCCTCCCCCCTGGGTGATTGAGTGCATGCAAGAAGAGTCACATGAAATTTACCTTCGTTTTGACCGGATTTTCTAAGAAGAAAACACTGCTCTGTACTTGAAAAAGAGTAACAACAGTCTTTCTGCTCCACCTGATTTCAAATATAAATAATTATATTCATATTTGGCTAATTAAAACTGAAATCAGGAGGAAAAACTAAAGCCCTAATGACTAAGAAAAATGAATACAGGATCCTAGCACACTGATTAAAAAAACCTGCCAAACACAAACCAACAAAAAACCCCAGGAAAACTAATTTCTTGGCCTTGAACAATGTTTCAGAAGACTTTATATTGTGTTAAAAAATAACTTGGAGGCAAAACAAAGAAGAATATTGTTGCTAGAATTTTAACAAGCCTTTTGACAGGCAGTCTTCTGCCTGTTAATATTATATGAAAAGTGGCAAATCCGGTATTTATTTGCTACGTTATAAGCATTTATGTATATACGCACAAGAATAATTGTGACCAATGAGTTATTTTCAGTTCAGCTGGAGATAATTGAGTAGCACTTGAAATTTTAAATGTGTACAAATAAAATAGTATAAATTATTGCTAAGAGTATATATTCAGTTTTACATGACTTTAATACTTGGAGAAAAGTCTAATAAGACTCATGTTTACAAATAGGCTCAAGTGAAAAGGATATTGCTTATCTAGAATAAAACAGTTTACCATTTGCAAATATATGAAAGCCACAACAGTAACTGTTCAAAGATATACAGAAATAAAAGGCTCCAAAAGATAAGAAACAGTTGTAGCATCCACCTCCACGCAAATATAAATGATGACAAAACATGTCATAAATTCAAAATTCAGATAGAAATACTCCTTTTTCCTCTTAACTATTTGTACGAGCTAAGTCAAAAATCATCAATGAAAAGGTATTGATAACACACAGCTGAACTCCTGGCAGGCAGGAGCTCAGCAGAATGATAATTGATTTAAAGATCAAATTTCAAAGATAAGGTGTAGTGTCTAGAGAGATATTTCAGAACAAGTAAAGGTACAGTTCCACAGCTCACTGCTTTAGCTGCAGAACAGTGCAAGAGTGCTTCAGTCAGTGAGTGATGGTCCATGAGTCTGATTACCCTTCTTGCAGATAAGATTCTCTGCTTGATTCCACCAACAGTGATTAAGATCAGGTAGTTCAGCTTACAGGGTTACTGTTAGTATTCAGTATCTGCTGCAGCGGTTTTCTACACTACTGAAGTAAAATTTGACGTTGCTAGGAGGTGAATCAATCATGGCTATTATACTTGATATTCCAGGGAAAAAAGCTATGGGGCTATTTACTGCACCATCAATTTATTGATAGTTTTCTTCTGAACAGGCAACCAAAGATGAGACTGAAGAGCTCTATGTACTTGATTTTCATTCACCTGCATCAGTGAACGAGAGGTACCAAGTCAGTCCATCAGTAGTTAGTTCTGAAGAACTCCAGAGAACAATTTGTGAATCCTACTGTGATCTTCAATAGCCACTTAATTCCTCCAAGTGCTTGGCAAGAGGTGTTGCAATTTAGCCTGTCAATTCACTCATTGGTCCCTCTACACTCTTGCCCTTAGGCTACAAATAATCATTTAGAGCAATCAAAGTGTGTTAAGGTTTCAGAACTGTATGTAATGCAGCAGCTTTGCCAAACAGCTCATGACAGTGGTGAATCACATGATCAATACTCATGCTCCCGGCCCACACTTGTCAACATTCGTGATCAACCTGAGGCCTTCAAAGAAATCAGGGAAAACACATGTATGTAGAACACACACACAAAGTACCAATGTTTGCTATGTTTTTTCCTGGCCTAGTTCTAGGAGATTCCCATCCAATACTGAGTTGCACTGTATTGCAACAAGTGCTGACACTGCAATTTTTCCGAGGCTCTGCACTAGCTGCATAACCAATTCCAATTTACCAAACCATGATAGCATATATCAGAATGATATGCTGTTAGTAGAAGTCTATAAATGAACTGATTCTTCCTTCTCCCAGCCTCTACTACAATATGATTTAACAGTCTTGTTGAGAAACAGTATCAGCAGAAACAAAGGCATCATAACATAGGAAAGCTTGAATTTACATGTCTCAGACAATAGAAAGCACTAGCTTCTCCTGCTAGTCAATCGTCAGCTACTTATCGGAACAGTCACGCTGAAAACAATTCCTTCAAACACACGGAACCGCCACATCAGTCAGTGCTCAGTGGAACAGTAAGGTTTTCTGAACAGTGACGCGATACGATCAGTCACCAACAAAGCTGTTGATACAAATGAGTTTCCATGTGGGGCTGAATTACCGGAGAGAAACATAGCTGCATAATGCACAAAAGAAACCCAGCTGTCTGATCGCTGCTAGGCTTCCCGGAGAGAAATTCTTCTGACAAACCGACATGGCAACCTTTATTAATGCCTACTCTGTTACAAAGCTTTCTGTATGAAGAACCTGCCTGAACACATTTCCCTCATGCCTTTCTTTTATTCCACAAGCCATCAGCAGTACCAGAAAGCAAAATGCCACTCTTGGTGCAATAGGCTTTTAAATCTAACTCGCTACCAGGTACAGTCCCCACTTTGGAAAGGCTCAGCCTTTGTACACAAAGGCATAATCCTGGACCCTGACTGGCACCCTCACTGGCCAGCAAGTTCACTTGAACATTCGGGCTAAGCGTCAACTGCTGTGACTCCACATTTCTCTTTTCCCACCTTTCCTTTTTAAGGTGCATTTCCAACGACAGAAGTGTAATAACAGATACTGTCTCTTCCATCAGTTGTTTGCTCTTCCCTTATAAATGGTTTTGCAGGAAGCAGGAAAAGAGTGTTCCTTGGATCGGCCAGTTTCAGTAATACAGGCAGATAAACAGTAGTAATGCTCACTCCTCTCACGCTCCAGGAGCTTGTTCACTCACCTCCTTAACTCAGGGATTGCATGTATCCATAAGATGTTTTCATCTCTTTACTGTTCTTTATGCACAGCACTATGATCAAATAAACTTTATGCCTTACCTTTCCCTGAAGCCTTCAGCTTCTCTGTTATCTCAGAAAGCTCCTTTTCAGCTTCATTCAGCTTTGTGACCTATGAAAGGACAGCATACTTAGGCAATCTTCTTATCTTCTTAAAATCCTCTTTAAAGAGTTACTCAAATGTCACAGAATCATTTAGGTTGGAAATGACCCTCAAAATCATTGCGTCCAACTGTGAACTCTGCACTGCCAAGTCCACCATTCAACCATGTCCCTAAGTGCCACATCTACGTTTTAGCACATCTGATCTTTGAACAGGGGCCCCTGAGTTGGGAAAAAATACAGCCTAGACTGTTCCTGAACAACTTATCAGTCCTTTCACATACTGTTCAAGCAATTTGCCTTCTGAGACACAACAATATGTCTAATGCTTCTGCAGCAATGTTGTAACTTCACCGTAATCCTCCAACCCTCCCTATTCCTGCTCCCCCACACCCTATTGTCTGTGTCAGACTTTTAGTCCTCATACCCCTGTCAGCTCAGGCTGCTTTGCAGCAGAAGGAGGGGTTGGTTTGTTTTTTTTTTTTGAGATGTGCCCTGTGCATTTGAAAGTTTGCAATTATTTTCTGATGGTTTGAAACTATTTTAAAAGTACCATGATCTGGTGCTTCATTCATCCACTCTTGTGAAGCGTTAAGCAGAAGGCAATACTACACAGACAAGAAAGCTTCCACTTCAATAAAGCAAGTCATTTTTTCAGGTGATCACAGATATTGTCCACAAAGCAAAAAACAGTATTCAGAGTTGCAAATTTCTCTTGCCTCCCCTAGTTTATGATAGATAAAGTCTTGTACATAGAAGCCAAGGATTGAACCCTGTTCTCCAGAGAAGAGACAACACAAGCAGCTGCAGACTATAGAGGTTTTTTTGCAGGTTGACTTGGTCTTAATCCATGACGCTTCCTGGTAACAAGGCAGTTCATTGTCTTTGGCCAGTCATCCTCTTTGCTTAAGGTAGCAGAAGTGCGCCAGTTAGTGGCAATCACAATGACTGTTTCTGCAATGTGGGTGCTAAATTGGAATAACATATCACTTTTGTTGCTGTTGCTTTTTTAAAAGTGTAAAGTTCCTTCTATATTCCGTTTTTGCCTGTCTCAAAACCTTAGAAAGCCTCTCATTCTACAACCCTCAAATTTAGTCTGATTTTATTCTAGCTTGGTCAATGAATATCTAAAGGTCTGAAATGATACTGAGTACAGGCTAACAAAAAGATCAAGAAATATTTTTGATTTTCCTCCTTAGTAATAATACATGCATAAAAGCGTAAGCCTGGCATGTCATAATAATTCTTCTTACCAGGGAGTCATAAGTCTCTGGTTTTTCTTCTATTTTACCAGCTTTTTTCATTCTGTTCAGTCGTTTCTTTTCTACAGCACCGGTTCGATCCAGGAAGGTGTCATCATCACTGTCATAAAAATCCTCATCTTCCCAGTTCTTTGATTTCCTTTTTCTGGATACTAGGAAAGGTAAGGGAAAGGGCAAGAAACTAAGTTATTTGCATACCACTGAGCAATAACATAAATTCAAGATAGCCATCTCCAATCCCTAGTTCAGGGCTTTTAGAACAACCGCAGCACTTGACTGGTTACTCACCTGCTTCTTGCCTCAGTACTCCCCGAGCATCGAGTAGCCTGCAGGCTTCCAGCGCACATTGTATCATTGCTTCCTTCTTCTTTCCTGAATGGAGGACCTCTGCCACCAGCTGCTTCCCCGATGCATCATCCACAGGCAACCTGCCCAGTTCAAAGGATCAGAGGACAGCTCCAATACAAACAGCTTTTCACAGACACTAACCAGATATTGTATTTATCACATGTGAATTGTTCTTTCCATTTCACTCTAGTCTTTTTTTTTTTTTGCAGGTTTTTCACTTTTCATTCCATACAGTACTAATAAAAAAACACATGTATTTCCTAAAACACGCAAGTAATTTTTTATGTCACTAGTCCAAACAATAATTCTTCCTATAATCATTGCCCAGAGAAGCTGTGGATGCCCCATCCCTGGCAGTGTTCAAGGCCAGGCTGGATGAGGCTTTGAGCAACCTGGTCTAGTGGAGGGTGTCCCTGCCCATGGCAGGGGGGTTGGAACTAGATGATCTTTAAGGTCCCTTCCAACCCAAACCAGTCTGTGAGACTATGATTACATTGGGAATACACGAAATTAAAAGGTTAAACGTCAATACCCGAATCATTTTAAGCATCAGTGCCTTGCACATGTGTATCACCAGTAACGAATACTTTACACCATACTGAACCAAAGATTTCTGAATCATAGAAATGTTGTACCTATCCATTTGAGATCTATTCCGTTGACTTAATTTCCACCTCACCTTCTCCTGTCTCATAAAAGAATTACATTAGTGGCCTCTTGCAGGAACCCATCTGCCTTACAGCATAACAGAAGAAACCTGCCTTATACCATCAGAGAACTGAAACTGGGTTCACAGTAGAAAGACTTTTTTTTTCTCTCTCTCGTTAGGAAATAAAGATACCATCTCCCAGTTTCTTCTCTTGTATTTCAGTTTCATGTATTTATCAGAACAAGGGGAATTGGAAGAATCTAGATTCTTGCTTTTCTGATTTTCATCTAAGGAACACTAAATGCTGCCAGACCAGAAAAGAGTGCAGACACTGAACTAGGCACTGATCCCTCAACTTCTGTCCCAGTATCAGGGCTTAGGTCTAATGCCAGCTGGCCTCCATGACAAGACAACTCCTTCTGCTTTTGTTTGTTAATTCAATGCAGCCAGCTTCTATGTACAAAAGTGAACGGCGATATACATACTTGATCCTGCACAGCCAGCTATTGTGCCCACGATCATCGTATTCATATACCAACTCTTCTCCTAGAGAGGAAAATAAATTGCTATAGTTAACAAAATTGAAAGAAGCCAGAATAAGCTGTACAGCGGAGAGGAATGTCATGGTTAAACAACTGAGATAAAATGCCCTTCTTACATATCAAAAACATTACTGAATTTGCCTTTTTTTTTTTAAGCCATGGGATCTTCAGTTGATATTATCCTTATTTGTTATTTTTCATAATCAAGGCTTTTCCAGATCAAAAATCTGGAAGCAGCCTGTTCAGGAATATGTAGTTCAAAGAAAAAACAATCTCATGTCTGTATGTATTAAAGTGACACCTAAGTAATGACAGTTTGCAGTCTGTGTTCATAGGTATTGTTTAGCTTGAAGATGAATTTTTCACTTTCGCAGATAAGTGAGTGTGTTGGGTTTGTGTGGCAGGGGAGTTTGGTAGCTAGGGGTGGGGGGGCTACAGGGGTGGCTCTTGGGAGAAGCTGCTAGAAGCTTCCCTGGCTCCAAGTGGGACCCGCCTCTGGCCAGGGCCGAGCCAGTCAGTGCCTCTGTGGTTAACATATTTAAGAGGGGAAAACAAAAGAGAACAATAGTGGAAGTGGAAACAGCAGAGAAAGGATTGGGATGTGAGACAACTGTGCAGAAAGGTCAGTGCAGAAAGGCAGGGAAGGAGGTGGGCTGGAGCAGAGGTCCCCTGTCAGCCTGTGGTTGAGAGGGCAGGGCGTGACCTGCAGCCATGGAGGGTCATGGGGAAGCAGAGACCCCCCTGCAGGCCAGGGAGGACCCCACGCCAGCAGCTGTGCCCAAAGAAGCCCATGACCCCATGGGAAGCTCACGCTGGAACAGTCTGCTCCTGAAGGACTGCAACTTGTGGGAGGGACCCATGCTGGAGCAGTTTGTGAACAACCGCTGTCTGTGGGAAGAACTCACATTGGAGAAGTTGGTGGAAGACTGTCTCCCGTGGGAGGGACCCCATGCTGCAGCAGGGGCAGAGTGTGAGGATCCCTCCCCTGAGGAGGAAGGAGCGGCAGAGACTGTGTGACGGACTGACTACAACCCACATTCCCTGTCCCCTTTTGCTGCTGGAGGGGAAAAGGTAGAGAAATGGGGAGCAAAGCTGAGCCTGGGAAGAAGGGAGGGGTGGGGGGAAGGTGACTTTAAGATCTGGTTTTGTCTCTCACTGTCCTGCTCTGATTTAATTGATGACTAATTACTGATTTTTCTTCCCCAAGCAGAGTCTGTTCTGCCTATGTCCATAAGGGGTGAGTGATCCCTCCCTGTCCTTGTATCAGCCTGGTATTTTCTGCTCCCCATCTCTCTACGGGGAGGAGCGAGCGAGCGGCTTCGTGGGGCTTTGTTTCCTGCTGGGCTTAAACCATGACAGTGAGTCATCTGTAAATTTCGCTAGCAATCAACAAAAGTTTAGATTAATTCATTATTGCCTTTTGTCTTCTTACGCTTTCCAATTCTATCTTGCAATCACAGCACTCTCCAAACAGAACAATCTGGAATTTGATTGTTTGGGATTTTTCAGCATAGTTTCAAAACATGGTTGTGGTTTGAGTGTCACTCCAGAGGAATACAAAGTGTTCTCTGCAACTCCCACTTTAGGAATCAGTAACTAAGTCTCAGACC
This sequence comes from Rhynochetos jubatus, assembly GCA_027574665.1. Lineage (NCBI taxonomy): Eukaryota > Metazoa > Chordata > Aves > Eurypygiformes > Rhynochetidae > Rhynochetos > Rhynochetos jubatus. The sequence goes on from CM050650.1 coordinate 31,453,059, forward strand.
TACAACGGCGAGCTAATTTTCAATAAAACAAAACCCAAGCACAGCACTCAAAACTTGACCAAACAAAAAACCTTACCCATAATGTAACAGAAAAGTTTAGCTCCCGCATCTTAATTCCCAAAGGAAAATATGAGTACAAATGTCACACTTTGCTAAACAGAAAAAATAAAGATAGGGGGAAAAAAGTACCTTCTCTGTCAAAAAAGCCTTGTAGGGCCTTCCTAGGATCTTTCACGTAGAAGGCATCTTGTACATCTTGAAAATCAATAGCAATAGGGTTTTCTTCAACCTCATCCTCCTCAGCATCCTCCCCTAAAAGGCATACAAAGTGCAAAAAATTTCAGAAAGAGAACAGTATATTTCAACTTGTATTAGTTTGAAAGAAGTATCAGCTACATAATCCTAAAATGATCTCCCTTAACTTGAACATTATTTCTGCATCCAATAAAAAAAACCCCACCCTGCTTCTTTTTTGCTATTATTTATTCCATATACAGTTTGGCAGATGAACGCCAGCTTCTCCCTAATTTTAAAAGGAACTCTAGCGTACTTCTCACCAGACATAAGCTTGCCTTGTCACTCTTCATTTTAAAAGGAAAATGATTAATTTGTACTTAACAACTTCCACTGAATTGGGACAGTTGGCATCCAGCTGGAATTTCAACCTTAGTATTCACTGAAAACTGGCTCAAAGACCTTCCAGGGTTTATCAGCGGATTTACACATCATCACTTACCCATTCCCCATGAGCAGCTCATATCACTGTTCTGACTCCTCTCACTTCTTCCCTCCTCTTTTTCATTTTCCTCGTCAGAGTCCTCTCCCAACATCGTCTTTTCTAATTTAGCTTGCTGCTGCTTACGCAGTGCCTTCAGCTGTGTGACAGTCAGTTCCGACTCGGACTCCTGGTCCTCTTCGGGTCCCTGTGTCACAAACGGTAACTTTACAGAAGTGTTTTTTAAAAGGAAACAAACGCATTTTCGACACGCGTGCAGATTACGCACGGTAACAGGCCCTGTAGTGCTTTGCAGTGAGCAGAATTTTTCGGCCACCCCACAGTCCCCCACCGTGTCCTTCGGCCCCAGACCTCGGCGCAGAGCCAGCAGCGGGTACCTACAGCTCAGCCACAACAGCGCTGCGCTGCTTTCCCGCATCCAGGAGCTTCCATCCCCCGAGACGGAGCCGGGAAATGTGCCGGGCTTGATCCTGGGCCTCCGCCCCCGGGCCTCACCCGACACACGGCCCCGGGAGCGCGGCGGGGCCGCCCGCGCCCCGACCCACCTGCAGGAGGAAGAGGCGGGAGCTGCCGCCGAAGCGGAGCCCGTGGCCCACCCGCACCCGGCAGTAGGTGCGGGGAGGCACCCTCGCCTTGTTGAGGAAGGTGCCGTGGGTGCTGCCCAGGTCGTACACGTAGAAGCCGGCGGCGTCGGGGCCGGAGCAGCCTGCGCCGCGGTACTGCAACACGGCGTGGTGCCGCGACACCGAAGGGTGCTCCAGGACCAGGGCGCAGCCGGGCAGCCGCCCCACCAGGAACCAGCTGCCGCCCTCCAGCCGCACCGAACCCAGCGCCACGCCGCCCTTCAGCACCTCCAGCCCGTAACCGGCGCCGGCCGGCGGGCGGCTGCCCCACGGCGGCTCCTCGTAGCGCGGCGCCGGCGGCGCGGCGGCGGGAGGGCTGGGCCCCGGCTCGCCGCTCTCCGCGCAGCGGGACGAAGCGGGCAGCGGGACGCTCGGGCGCTTGAAGCCGGCGGGTTCCGCGGTCGCCTCCGTCTCCATGGCCTCCGCCATCTTCCCGGGTCCGCGCGTGAATAGAGTCCTCCCGGGGACGAGCGCCGGCACGGCTGCGGTACCGGGGCAGCGCGCAGCTCCGGGGAAAGGCGCCGCCGCCCCCGCCACCACCCGGAGTAGCGCAAGGGTGAGGTAGGGATGGAGGTGGCGGCGGGGGGAAAGGGGAAGGAGGAGCGGGGGGGCGGCAGCGGCGGCGGTGGTCGCCTTCCGGCTCCCGGCACGGAGGAGCGCTGGGGCTGGCGGAGCCGCGTCTGGTGGCGGACCGGGGCCCACTTCCGGCTGGGCGCGGGGCGGCGGGGGTGCGGCGGTACGGAGCGGGGGGCGCCGACCGGGTGGGCTGCGGGGCGGCCGCAGGCCCGGAGCCTGGCCCGGGGCGGGCGGCGGGGCCTTGCGGGGGCGGCGGGCGAGGTGGGCTGCCTCTGCAGCCAATTCTCCACGCGGGTCAGGGCTCGCCGTGGGTCCCGCTCGGCGAGGTGCCGGCGTGGCCCAGGAGGAGCCGCGCTAGCCCCTGCGTGTCTTTCTTCTCCCGCCTCAGGAGAAGCAGCGATGTGATCCGTTAAATGCCAGCGTCCCGCTGCCGTGTGGAAGCTGCTCGTGAGGCACCGAAGGAGAGATCTCTTGGCATTCATAATTCGCTTTATTCCGAGCGTCGTCCCAGCTCCAGCTTCTGTTGCGGCCCAAAGCCTTGCGCATCTCCCTGCCACACCACGGCTCCTTCGTGCTGCAGTATTTGGTAGCTGCTGTCTGGGCGCTGAGGACCATACCTGCCCTGCACAAAAATGCTGCGATACTGGGGTGAGATTCCGGTTTCATCTAACCAGGCCAACCGCAGCTCCTTTGACCTGCTTCAGCGCGAGTTTCGTACCGTGGAAGTCCAAGATCCTCCACTGCATCAGCCATCCGCAAACAAACCCCGGCCGACCACCATGCTGGACATCCCCTCGGAGCCCTGCAGCCTCACCATTCACACCATACAGCTCATCCAGCACAACAGGCGGCTGCGTAGCCTGATCGCCATGGCTCAGGCTCAAAACCAGCAGCAAGCCGAGGGCATAAAATCTGAAGACAACGAACCCCTTCCGTCTTGTCCGGCCTCTCCGCCTCTCCCCGATGACCTGCTTCCTCTGGATAGCAAAACCCCCAAAATGCCGTTTCAGCTGAGGCACAGTGACCCAGAGAGTGATTTCTACAGGTGTGTTGGTATTTCTTTGGGTTAGTTTTCATCTGAAGCAGAGCTGAGTGTTCTTAAATATAAATGTAGTTATGTCGATCCCCTTAGGCTGAAGGGTAAAAGAGTTGTATATAAAGTATAAAACTTTGAAAAGGAATGATTTAGACTTCTCCCGTGTGGATAACATGCACGTTGTTCAAAATAGATGTGCATTTGTTTCGTGTTTATAAAACGTGTGTGTGTAGTGCTGATTTATGTCTTGTTAGTGCTGTGGTAAATGTTTGTGTATAGTTGTGTATACCATCTTCAATGGTATTTTGGCAAGTTTAGTTATGGGATGTGAAGTTTCTTCTATTTAGGTCACTTACAACTGAACTTCCCTTAGTGTAACTGAAAACTAGAAGACGCATCGCTGGGTTTTGGGTGTTCAGTTGTGGATTCTGAAAAGGTGATTTGGTAACATATTTCTAAGATTTCAGTGGTCAAGGACCTGTGATGTAGTAACTATCACATTTCACCCTACTGGTGTTATTCTGGTCAGACATGGCAGTGAGTATGGGTGAAGAGAATTCTTGTCCCTGATGCTGGCTCCACCAGCCAAGGGCTGGAGCAAATAGGAAGGAACGTTGTGTTGGTTCTGCCTCTGCAGCCAATCTTTAATTAAATGGCATTGCCACCACCTCCCTTCCTACCCCTCTGACAAGCACGAAGGTCACAAGGAAGTGTTGCGTTTCTTGCAGGATCTCATGATACTTTGTAGGTTGTGTGCATTTAAGGATTAATCAAAGATTAACTTTATGTTCTTAGAATAAAGACTGTGCACCAACGAACATGGTGTGGGAGAGGATAAAGGGAGAGGTTTTAAAACAACGAAAACATGTATCAATGAGCTATAATGTACCAGTTAAATGCCACTGAGATCTTTAATGGCCTGAGGTTGTATAAAATGCATTTTATTGAAAGATGTTCCTTTTGGTAACGATTCTTTCGGTAGCGATTCTTTAGTGCCATATGTGGAGGAACACCATCATCCTTCTCGGAGGAAGTAAATAGCCTAGAGGGGTGCAGGGAGACCCAGTCCTGTGAGGATCAGGACTGAGCCTGTGACTCCTGCTCTTCCTGGCCCTGTGGTTGGTAGAGCTGAGCGTTGTTCTGCTCTGTCCTCCCCCGTGGCTTCAGCTTTAAGTTCACTTTTCTGTGCTCTGTCTGTTTTGGGTGTCTGTTTGCCTTTTTGTTGTCCCTTGCGAGTTTCTGAGGTCCGAGTACAGAAATGTTATTTAGCAGTCAGCCACATGGGGGAGTTTAAGGACTGCGTTGTGAAAACTGCACAGGCAATTTTGAAGTGAAATGTTTTGTGGCTGATACAGAGTGGATTTATAATGAGCTGCAGTGCAGACTAGAATTTAATTGCGTGCTTGCTAAACCAAACACATTTATGCTTTTCCAGGAGGAAAGCTTTGAGTTTGTTGTTGCATGTTTGTTCTTAACTGTTTTAAGTCCCTTACATGAGTTAAGAATAGCAGCTGCTGTGACAGTAGTAAAAATAAAGTTACATGATTTCCCGACACTTGTTCTTAGTGTGTAAAAACATTTCCCTTTGATAAAACACAGTGGGGCTTAATTTTACGCTGCTCTCTGAAGTGCCATTGTCAGAGTTACAGTATTTGAGTAAATCCATATTTGAATTGCGTTTTCTTTGGCAGTAACCTGGGATGAGAAGCAGTGTATAGGCATATTTAGACATAGGAAGAAAGGAAGATAGGAGCAGTCAGACTGACTCAGACCCCAAGTTTATTATGGTCATGTCCTGTTATGTTTCCTCATTACTCATTCATCCTTTGACCCCACACCCTTGTCTTTTATTTTGTTATTTCCTGGATTCATTTTGGTTTTCTTCTCCTCTGCCCTGCCTGCAATCCCTACCTCCTCATCCCTTTTGAGATGAGGAAGAGGCAGAACCTAATTTACTGCTATTTTTCATTTGTTTTGATCTTTTCAACTCCCCAGAATCTGTACTACCAGCAGTTTTAATCATGACACTGTTGTTCTCCTCCATTTTCCCAGACCGTTTATAAATAACATTGAAACAAACCTTGATTCTGGCACAGATCCTCCTGGGAAGACCTGAGCTCCACAGTGGAGATCTCTCATGCACTTGCTTATTGATGGATTTGAAGGACTCTAGTAGGTTTGTGAAGCAGGATTTCCATTTACAAAAGCTGCCTGGGCTTTTTCTGAGTGTATCATATTTACCCATGTGTTCGCTAATCCTGTTCTTACAATTTCTTTGAATTTCCCTGATGCATCAGAATATATCAGACTTCCCAGCCTGCAGTTGTTAGCATATCTTCTGCAGCTGTTAGAAGAAAACGTCTTCACGTTTTCTGTCTTCTGGTCCTCATGGATCAAGGCAGTTTGAAGCAAGAGGTGACTCACCACAGCTATTCAGCTATTTCATCCTTGAATTCCTTCAGTATTCCTGGATGAATTAGCATCTGGTCCTGGTGATTTGCAACTGTTGATGATACAGTTCTTGGAATACACAATAAGGGATCAACATTTGGGTTTGGTTGGTATAGAAACAGAAGGTAAGCTTAAAGCACAATTGATGAAGAACGAGTAAAGAACTGTACACTTGAAACTGCCATTTGAACAGGAAGCTCTTGCTGTAACATGGCTGCTAGCTTTTCCTTCTTCTCTGTTCAGCTTCCTGCAATTAGAACGGATCCGTCTTTAAAAGAAACCTAACCTACACGTGATGTGCCTCTTCAGACGCTTTTTCTTGTGTGTGCATGGTTGGTTACTTAACAGAGCTTTCTCCATTCATTTGTGCTCCTGACCACATCAGCATTCAGAGAGACTGGGAAGTTGCAGTGGGAAGACAGTCTGTGTGGCAGATGGTCTTGGAGTTAAGCAGTGTCTGCTCAGAAGTAGGGAGGCACATGTCAGTGGGATAGCAGGTTTAATGGTGAGGAGGATTTGAAGCTGTGGAAATGAGAGCAGGCAGAGCATGTTTCCTCTGCTGGACTAAGCTCTTCAGTGTAGCCCCTGAGCTGCCAGGTCTTCTGGGTTGGGCCACTGGGATCCAATTTATTTTCCAAATGTTACCTGTTACCTCTTGCCATTATCTATTGAGCAGCTTCTTTTTATACCCGTGCAGCCTTCTGTAGACATAGCAGAGGTATTTAAGAAGAGGCTTCTTACTCAGGAGGCCACGGAAAGAGGCCCTTTTCCAAAAGGAAACAACTCTCTGGTTTGAGTTAGAGTGCTGTGCTCTTTCATGCACTTAGTATAATCTTGTTTTTCCAATATTCTCCTTTATTTTACTGTTTGGGGGGTAATGGCTGTGAAGCGACCTTGTTGCACCTCATTTGGTAGAAATTCAGCTCCGCAATGTGATGTTTCATAAAATTGATGTGTTCATAGGAAAAACAATCCCTCCCTCCATCTGCTGCTAGCTTATGCTCACCTAGGAGGGAGCAGAGCACTTTGATTCGTTACTGCAGTTGAGTGAACCTTGGGTGTCGATCCTTGCACTGACTTAGCCCAAACACTTTCCCCTGCATATAGTTGCACGGGAAATGAGCCACGGGATCTCCTTCCCTCTAAGAGAAACAGCCTTACAGGAGTGGAGCTGGGGTGAATGGGTTGTGGTGCCTTTGGGGAATGTCTTGTGGACACAGAAGATGGGCTTTTTGTGAGTTCTGAAACCTTATTAATCCTGAAAATAAGCCTGGTTGTTACAAACGAACACTTGTTTTCTACTGTGAAGTTCTGCATGTTGCAGGTTGGCTGGCAGCAGTGGGAGGTGGCTGCGCTTCGGATCTGATGAATTAGTGACTTGGCAGACAGATTTCTGTCTGCAATTACATCTGGTGTTGGTGTAAAAATACAGGTCCTATGGGAAATAGAAATTTGAAGAACAACAAGTTGGCCTGTATTTGTGATAAATTTCATACTATATATTCTGTATATATATAGGTATCATACTGTATGATCACCTCCAAGTCACAGGCCTAATTGCCATCTTGTTAATCTCCAGTGACAGAATTTTTGGAATTAAAGTGCTTTTGTTTACTGGCAGCTGTATGACCCTGGTCATATGTTAAATAGACTTGGTTTTGGATGGTAGCTGGATGGGGAGCCTTTCAGGACAGCAGTAAGGGCTGCAGAGGCTGGCATTCTGCATAATTATAGAATCACAGACTGGTTTGGGTTGGAAGGGACCTTAAAGACCATCTAGTTCCAACCCCCCTGCCGTGGGCAGGGACACCCTCCACTAGACCAGGTTGCTCAAAGCCTCATCCAGCCTGGCCTTGAAGACTGCCAGGGATGGGGCATCCACAGCTTCTCTGGGCAGCCTGTGCCAGTGCCTCACCACCCTCTCCGTGAAAAATTTCTTCTTGGTATCTAATCTAAATCTCTCTGCTTTCAATTTAAACCCGTTAGCCTTTGTCCTGTCACTGCAGGCCCTTGTAAAAAGCCCCCCCCCCCAGCTTCCTTGTAGCCCCTTCAGGTACTGGAAGGCTGCAGTAAGGTCTCCCCGGAGCCTTCTCTTCTCCAGGCTGAACAAGCCCAACTCTGTCAGCCAGTCCCCATAGCAGAGGTGTTCCAGCCCTCTGAGCATCTTCGTGGCCTCCTCTGGACTCGTTCCAACTGGTTGATATCCTTCTTATGCTGAGGGCTCCACAGCTGGACACAGCACTCCAGGTGGGGTCTCATGAGAGCAGAGCAGAGGGGGAGAATCCCCTCCCTCGGCCTGCTGGCCACACTTCTCCTGATACAGCCCAGGATACGGTTGGAGTATTTATTATTATACTATAATGATAGTGTCTGGAAGTGTGCTGTTGTAGGTGCTGGGTATCGAGGTTGAAGACCAAGGCTTTTTACCTATGATCATCAGGGAAGATAAGTGTGCTGCTCCTAGTTGGGAAGGTTTGACATTAGGAAGCTGCTTTCAGCTTAAATGTGTCTATGGCTGGTTTTGTTTATGTGCATTCTTATCAGGCAGTACCTGAAGGTTAAAGGAGATGAAGGAAAAGAGATATTTTCTCATTTGTTGTGTTCCATTAACATCTACAACAATATTTCAATTTTTGCTGTCTAATCAGACTTTTAATCATCTTCCTCTATTGTTTATTGTGGGAAACAGGAAAACAAGAGAAGAAAACAAGAAAAACAAAACATAATTGACTGACCTTACAAGAACAAGAGGTGGGGATTTGGATTTGAGTACAGTACCTGAAATTTCTTTTCTCGCTGTCTTTAATTGATTAGGTTTCAAGTTGATTATATCCCCTTCAGCATAGTGACCTAGCTGCATTTTAATGCTGGCAATTATTTTCTTTTCCTCTAGGAGTTTAAAAGAGATACAGCATTCTCTCCTGCTTCTGAGCAGTGATATGCATTGCGAAATGGTTGTTGTGCACGACTTCACAAGTGGCTGAGTGTCCCTCTTGGGCTTGCCAAATTCTGTGTCTAGTTTAAGTTTGTCCATAGCGTTTGAATCGAATAGCAAAGCATCAATAATGGCTCTTTATTTGTCTCTGGATTAACAGTAGCCTGATGTTTGGTGGATTTGGTAGCGTGAGATGCTCTCAGGTGATGGCCGCTGGACAGCTAGGCTTTGTGTGTGTTAAAAAAGAAGAGATTCTTTTTTATAGTCATAAATTTTGATGGTTGTTTTCTAGATGGTTTGTTTGATGGTTGTTTTTTTCTGTAGTAACCTCCTGGTCCCAGCATCGTATGAGACATATGGCTGTTGGTGAACTTCAGAAATCTGTCGCTGGGAGGTGGAGGGGGGAGTGAGGGAGTTGTAAAACCAGTATGGGTGATACTTGGTTTATAAGGGAACTGATGATCTTTTAATTCATCTTGTCAGAGCGCCTGCTGTCTTCTTTACAAAGTAGTTACATAACTGAGTCGGAATTGGGATGTGAGTCATTTTCCAGCAATTAATAACTGGGATGAATCCATGACCCGAGATCTACATGCTGGTTTTAATATGCGCTTAGAAATATCATCATCTGCAGATCTTAATATAGTGTGAATCCCGCTTTTATTTGAATAATCAGAAAGTGCAGACCTGGTGTTCTTGAAAATGAATGATTTTGGTCCTGATAGCTTTAAGTTTAACCTTCCTTTTTCACTCCCCTGAAATGTTACCCTTTATTTTACAGCTGTCTTTCTGTTTTCTATGGGTCAGTCCTGAGGGTCAGGGCGAGCTGAGGCTCTGTGACCCAGCATCTCGGAGAGACTGAAGGGTGCCTAACCCGCTCGTGGGGGAAAGAAGAGTAGTGAGAATGTTGTCAAGGCTCCCCTGCTGTCTGTGTGCTGTTTAATCAGGTCTTGTTACTGGCAAGAGCGTGTGGTGATAGGCAAGTGATGTAGGGCGAGAGCGAGGCGCATCTCGGGTGGGCTGTGGAAGAGGTTAGGAGAAATTGATCAGAAACAAATGAAGGGTGAAATTGTTAGCTTAATTCTGCCGCTGGTGCTGAATGAAGTGTCAAAACGTATATAAATACCATACTTACTAGAAAGGAAATTTGATTTTTTTTGACATCAGCATTTGAAGACCGTGTTACTGACACGGGCAAATACATCACATGCGTTTAATCGTGAGTTGAGAAATCTGGTAGAAATACGTTTGCCTACCAGAGGCCTTGCCTTACCTCATCTTCTCTTTTTCCGATGTGGAATTTCTATTTGTTAACTCATCTTGATGAAAAATTCGGTTGCCTGACTGATGCGTTTAAATGATGTTTGAAGTGCTGGTGTCAGTTTTTCTCCATCTTCTCCATCCTGTGGGGTCACTCCTTCCTGCTTAGCAACACTGAGAAGAGAGGTCTCAAACCCAAGGCTGGGGAATGCTGCCGTACGGCAGAACTTCTTCAGGCCTGCTGCTTACTTCTTAGGTTGCGCATGGGGATGTAGTGCTTACTGACTGCTGGAAACTAGGGCAGGGAAACAGTCTTTGGCTAAATTGTACCTTTATGAAACCTATGTGTATCCCATTTCTTTCTTTTTACGTGTGTCTTTTGCATTATAAATTCAGATCTTGTCTATCCCAGAAGCCTTTGTATCTGACTATTCGGCTTGTGACATCAGAGATAATAAGGAAGAGAAATATAATTAACTGAGAGGGGAAATGATTTGCATTCATGTTATTTAAAATGCCTTTTTTTGTTTGTGTCAAGGACCCATTTAATTCACATCTCCAGGAGAAAAGCTCTTGGGTGGGCAGGGAGTTGCTTAAGGGTTCAGAAGATTTGCATCCCACATTCATGCATCACCCAAGGAATCTTACGGAATTAGAAGGGAAAATGAGAATTGGCAGTGCTGTTTTGGAGGGAGGGGAAGAAGGGAAAGCAGATAAACCCTTACTAAGTAGTGTTCATATGTAATGGAGAAATTGTGGAGAATCCCAAACAATCTGCTTTTGGTCTGTCTGTCCCCTTAGTACTAGCAGTATCACCTTCGACTGATACATTCCTTTCAGTGTTTGGAGGTGTGCTATTTTTGTCTTTTCTGTTTTTTAGGGGAAAAGGGGAGCCAGTGACGGAGCTGAGTTGGTCCTCCTGCCGGCAGCTTCTGTACCAGTCAATGGCCACCATCCTGGCTCACACGGGCTTTGAGTGTGCCAATGAGAGTGTCCTGGAGACCCTGACAGACATCGCCCACGAGTACTGCTTGAAGTTCACCAAACTGCTGCGCTTTGCTGTGGATCGAGAAGCTCGACTGGGGCACACGCCTTTCCCTGATGTCATGGAGCAGGTCTTCCATGAAGTGGGCATTGGCAGTGTGCTCTCGCTGCAGAAGTTCTGGCAACACCGCATTAAGGATTATCACAGCTACATGCTTCAGGTGAGAAGAGCAGTAGGGCCCTGATGGCAACAATAAATGCGCCCCCAGTAAAATTGCTTATTCCTGTTGCAAGCCCTGGGTCTTACTGGTGGGGAATCCAATTAGGAAACCTCTTGGGTGTGGAGGGGATTCATCAAGGAAAAGAGAAACAGGGTTGTTTGAACTAGAAGACGGAGCCCCTTATTTGTGCCCCTGCTGAGACAAAGAATGCTCTCTGATGGTTTGTCTGGGTTTCAGAGGAGCCCCCAGCTCTTGAATGGCACTGACAAAATTATCAAGTAGAGGTAAAATCAGTACTGACTGATCAACTGAATTTTCTGCTTTAATGGGTTATTTGGCTGCTTACCATTTCAGAAAACAAGTAAGCAGATGAACAAAAATTACTTGGCTGTACAGTGGTTTGTATTCACTTAAGCAAGTGCTTGAGCTTTAAGAGTAGTTAAGAGCAGTTCGCACTCATCCTGCAGATGGTCATTGTCTTCCTTGTTTTGGTCTTCATGCAGGGCTGAGGTTCACAGTAGCCTCTGTATTTGGAAGTACGTGTAGAGGGGGGAAAATAAGCTTTGCTATTCTTTTTCCTTCTTGCTACTGCTGTTAAAAAGCCTTGAGCTTTTCCTGAGCACAGTTCACTGATAGTTGGGATTCAGAGGTATAAACAAGCATTTGTTAGAAGCGGATGAAATCTGAAATTTTTAATTTAATTGCTTACAGTTGTGAAGTTTCTAGAAGCACAGGGTAGTTCTAAATCTCATTCCTGTATTTGTTGCCCTTCTCTGACTAGAGAAAACTTCTGTGTTTTTTGCTGTGAGTCTGACAGAAGGTACCCAGGCTTTGCCCAGTGCTGACTGCAGAGCTGGTGAATATCTGAGCTGCTTGTTTTTTAATGCTGGAGTAAATTTGTTACTGGTGGTTTGGGAATAGTCTTACAGGCAAAAAAGTGAGACTGAGACACTTTGCTTTTGTTTCATACTCTGTTTAAATTTCTGGGCCTCATCATTACTGTCTGTGAAATAAAGGTACTCATATTTATCGAGCAAATGTGTTAATGGATTAAACCTCTTAATAAAATCCCTTGTTGCAGGATGGAAGGTGTTCTTAAAGGGGGGCTGGGAAATCTTTCCTGCGTAGCAGATAAGCTGCTTGCTTGTTCATTCAGGTCAGGTGTTAATAATATTCTGGGAACAGAGCGCACTGCAATGTAATTGCCATCAGTCTCTGAAGTCACTCTGACCTTTCTGGCCTCTTTTTCACCCCCACTGATCTTTGACAGGTTAGCAAGCAGCTCTCTGAAGAGTATGAGAAGATTGTCAACCCTGAAAAGGCAGCAGAAGACACAAAGCCTGTGAAGATTAAGGAGGAACCTGTTAGTGATATTACTTTCCCAATAAGTGAGGAACTGGAAGGGGATCTGGCTTCTGGTGACCAGTCTTTGCCTGTTGGAGTCCTTGGAGCTCAAAGTGAGCGTTTCTCTGCCAACTTGGAAGTAGAAGCTTCCCCACAGACATCAGGTAGGGGTTTCTTGATACTGCTGGAAACAGTCTGTCAGCTGTTCCATGTGATCTTATGTGCTGGTTTTAGTCAGGACAGAGTTAATTTTCTTCACAGTGGCTGGTGTGAGGCTGTGTTTTGGGTTTGCCCTGAGAAGAGTACTGATAAGGTGTTTGTCAGTTGGTGCTGGGCAGTGCTCGCACCAATTCAAGGTCTTTCCCAGCTTCTGATACTGCAGCTCTGTTCCCGGCTTTCTCACTACAGGCAGCATGGGACACACACACAGTTCAGACAGCTGACCCACACTGACCGAAGGGGTGTTTCATTCCATAGCACGTCATGTTCGGTACGCAAGCGGGGAGTGGGCCTGGGGGGCATAACTCCTTTGCTAGCTCTTTTGTTAGCTCCTTTGCTAACTCCTTAGCTTACTCATTTGTTAGTGAGTTGTTGGGTTGATTGATTTTCCTGGTCATGCTCTCACTCGTGGGGCTCACTTGGACTCTGCTACGATCATCCTTGGGCTCTGGCTCCCTGGCTCTGACTCTCACTTCTCAGGACCTGGCTGTGTATTGGTCAGCTGGTGGTGAGCAATTGTATCATGTTTTATTTTCTATTATTTTAATTACTTAGTAGTAATATGGTTAATATTATTAGTACCACTATAATATTAATTTATATTCAATTATTAAATAGTTCTTATCTCAATTCATGAGTTTCCCTGTCTTTTCCTGTGATTCTCCTCCTCCACTGCAGGGAGTGGGGAGGTGTGCGAGCGGCTGCGTGGTGCTTTATCGCTAGCCGAGGTTAAATAGTTTAGACACTGAAGGAGTTATGGAAATACTAATGATACTTGGTGAATCCTCCATATTCAGAAGGCACCCTGGCAGTGACAATCATTCTTTCATGAAAGCTGATCAGTGATTTATGGGCTCGTGGGAGTTTCTCCTGTTACAGCATCTCTACCCCAAAGCCTGCTGTCATTAGCTGAGGCCGTGGAAAGTGAAATGTTGAGTGAAGTAGTGGGGTTATGGAGTCTGCACGCTTTCCTTCAGCGTCATCCCTTGAAGTTGGTGTTGAAGCAGGCTGGTGGCCTACATGGGAGAATCTGCTACTGCTGGGTCTTTTAGATATAGATCTATATGCAAGTTGTATTCTGTGCACTGTTCAGTAGTGCTACATTTTCTGGAAAATGAAGACATTCTTCTCCCAAAGAAAGCAAGTTTTGATTTTTATATCGAACAGTCTGAACTCTGGAAATCCCTGCAATAACAACTGTTTCACTTAAAAATCAGGTTAAAAAGAAATGAAGCCTCTCCTCCTATTAACCCTAAACTAAGTAGCATATATAGTGAGGTTAGAGTGTACTTCTCAGTCTGTTAGTTGTTGTTAGGTTTTTTGTTTTGTTTTTAATAGCACATTCTGCTGAATTTTGAAAAAACACAAATCCATCTGATGTTTTTCTGGAAGCTCATATTGTTTTCTGTAGTACCTCTGAAGTGTGAAGTGCTCACATTTTTGTGGGAGAGGGAGCAGCAGACTCCTCTGGCCCATCTGGGGTTGCGAGTGATTCATCTGGAAAGCTTTGTATTAGCATCTTCCACTTGAGACCCAGAGGTTAGCGTGCGAGCTGTATATTAAATGCCTCTTGCCTCTCTGATGCAGAATTGATGTTTTCTAATTAAGCATACAAGTGCTCTGTTCCTCCTCTTCACTTCATAAGGGCCTTTGGAAATCACACCACTGTGCGAAGTCCCAGCCTAGAGCTGGGCAGGTTGGAGAGCGTAATATCATAAGGAGCGAGAAAAAGCTGCTGCAATTAGGATGCCACCATCTCGAAAATAGAAGCGTGAGGCCCGTAGAGAGGGCAGCAAGGCTTCAGTGTCTGAGGGCAAACCTCTCGCTACAGCCTTCCGTGTTCTGCTTTTGTTTGTGCTTGTGCCCAGCGTTGCCGTTGTGGGCTAGCCGCTTAATTTCATTGCAATTGGGGAAATGGAGGCAAAATTTGGGACCTTGTTCCTCCACCCAGCAGGATAACATGAGGATTAGCTCATTTGTAAATTCTTTGAAGTTAAAGTGCTTTGAAGATGAAAGTCCTGTGTTGATGCTTAAGTACTTTTAGTCATTAGTGACACTGGGTGACAGGTGATAGAGCTGAGAGGAGTAGGGCTGAGCAATGAAGGGCAACTGATGAAAGAAAGGCACAGTAAGTTTAGTGAGCATCTTCGATTATTGTGTAGTCTGGAGCTGCAACTCTGTGGAACGGATAGCGTTTTAATGATGTGTCCGTTGTTGTTGAGAGGAATGCATTTACGTAGTTAACATTAAAAGGACTTTTCATTAAGGCAACTGGACACCAGCAAACACTTTCATTCTGGCTTGGTGCCTAACTGCTGAGCTAATGTAAGCTGTGTTACCACAAAGGTCTCCTAAACCCTGCTTTGGGCTCAGCTGCTCTGGAAAAGATTCCAGACTCCTCCATAAGGGAGAATTCACAGTACAAACATGTGATGGAAGATTTGCTGTCCGTGTAATTGCTAGTAATAAGGGACTATTGTTAGTGGTATATTGATAATAGGGAATATCAGTAGGTTTGGCTCAGTACAAGAGGATTGGTTGTGCATTTAAACTGTAGCCAAGCTCCTTGAGACACAAAGTTTGGAAAACTTACTAAAACTGGTTTCCTAGTTGGTTTTGGTTTTGTTTTTATTTTCCATGTGAATTTAACCCCACACAAGTGGGACCAGATTTAAAAAGATTTCAGGCTTTCTTCAGTTCTGGGCTGTTATGCCCATCTCAGCATGGGGCCCAATTAGTATATTTTTAATAGGATGTTTGTGTCTTAAAACTGTAAATAAGCAGAAATAATGCAATCTATAATTACTGCTCTTGGGGAGAAAAACATTTGCTGTTATCAAGAAATATGTTTTTGTAGTCTTGTACAGAAAATCCTCAATCTGTTCAGATTGCACACTAGTCCAAAAGTATTTTTTTAAAAACAAACAGGCCAGGGAGGAGCTATTTCCCAGCAGGGTGCCTGCGAGGTTGAGCCAAGAGGGTGTCTTTCCGTTCTGCTGAAGGATGGGAAGAGGCCTGTGGGTGTTGAGTACAAGGAGGCAGGCAGCTGGATGGCTGACTGCAGCTCTGATGTCCTTGCATTTTAGTGCTGGAAGTTGTCTTTGACACGGTTCATCTGCCTAGTCCTCTGCTCTCTCACTTCACCTCCCCTGTAGAACTACCAAAGTCCAGTGTGTCTGACAGCTTAAAGGACGTTGCTGACGTTGCAAGTACCTCATCATCATGAATGGCTTCTGGACTGCCTCTGAGTCCTACTTCTGTGGGGTCTTGTCCCTGTGCTGTTGGTGTACTCGGCGCTGCTGAGACGGTCCTTCTGGAGAGTGATGTGGACTCTTGAAGTTGTTTCTCATGGAGAAAACCATGTGGAGGGTTGCTGTGAAAGGATAGCATCATGTGTTTTAGAGTGGCAATTACTGGGCTAATTAAAAAAAAAGAAAAAGCCAACAGGTGTTTCTTTACTGCTTCACGCTGGGTGGTGTGTTTTGGTTTGTTGTCCCCCCCAGCCTAGTTCATCTGTAGCTTTGCTGTTACTCCTTCTTTACCAGTGCTGATGTCCCTTCCATCTGCATGCCGTTCATAATTTGTCTTTTTACTCAGTTACTACCGTGTGCTTTTTCTTTCTCTAGGGGCCGAGGTGAATGCTTCCCCGCTTTGGAATTTGGCACAGGTAAAAATGGAGCCACAGGAAAACGAGGAAGCCAATGTACATGGCCATGGGGTCCTAGGCAGTGATGTCTTTGAGGAACCAATGTCAGGCATGAGCGAAGCTGGGATGCCACAGAGCCCCAATGGCTCTGAGAGCAGCTATGGTTCTCATTCTGCTGACAGTCTGATGGGATCCTCGCCTGTCTTCAACCAGCGCTGCAAGAAAAAGATGAAGAAGATGTGAAGAGACAGTCTTTTTTATTTAATCCTGATGGTATGTAATAGACTTGAAAATAACTGAGAGAGCCCTATGATGGCTGTGATTCAAAACAGGGCTGGCCCTGGTGTACGAGGGACCTTGCATAAAATTATTATGAGACATTTGATGTGTAGTGCACTCTTGGCTCACCTCTCTGCTGGCTTCTGTACTCCAGCTTGACCCATGAGATGGAAGATCACCGTATACATTTGATGGTGTCATGGCTTGCTTTGGCAGATTAATGAGGAAGTCACCAGTGGAAAGTAGTTGTGAGGAGGTTTGCTAAAAATATATTCTTGCATCCAGGTGGAATTTCCCATGTTCCAGCTTGTGTTCATTGCCTCTATTCCATTATTGTTCATCTCCAAGAAGAGTTCTAACCCGCCCATTAAGTGGTTGTATACAATGAGATTTCTCTTTAGCCTTTTATCTTCTTAAGTCTGAAGGAACTAAGCTCCCTGAGCCTTTCCTTGTACATCCTGTTTTCCAGCCCCTAACCAGCTTTGTGGCCTTGCCCTGAAATTGCTGCAGTGCCCTTCTTGTAAGAGGGAGCACAATAGTGGATGCAGTCCTCCAGAAAAAGTCACACAACCACTGAATAGAGAGAAATAAGAGTTCCCCTCAATGAGCTGGCTACATTCTTGCAAACTGCTGTGGGCAACAAGACAGTCTTAAGTCAGGGTGCTACACTGATTGGGGAGCTGCCGTTGACCTCGCAAAGATGCTGTAGAATGACCCCGCAGTGCCATCAGCCAGCTCCTTCAGTGCCTTCAAATGCATCCTGTCTGGTTTCATGGGCTTAGGAATGTTCAATAAGCTTAGGCTCTTGCTAACTTGGTCTTCCTCAGTGGTAGGTAACACTCTGCTAGTAGGCCTAGGAATCTGGCAGACCTGGAGGCAGACCTTACCAGTGAAAACAGGCAAAAGAGGTGTTGAGAACATCAGCCTCAAAATACAAAGTGCATCCTTTGTCACCAGGTTGCCTGCATTGTTGAACAGTAAACTCATGTTTTCTTTGACCTTTCTTTTGCTTCCAGTGTACTTAAAAAAGCCCTTCACATTTCTTACCAGTTTCAACTCCAGCCGAGCTTTGGCTTTCCTAACTGTCCCTGCATGCTTGGGCTGTGTCTCTATATTCCTGCGGGTCAGCCTGTCCTCACTTCCACCTCCGTGTGCTTTTTTTGTGTGTTTTGAGAGTCAAGAGTTCCTTGATCATCTGTGCCGACTGCCTGCTTTACTTTCTGCTCATCAGAAGGGACTGTTCTACTTTGAGAAAGCTGACTTTGAAAATACGGCAACACTCTTGGGCCCCTTCAGGAGGCTGGGGCAGGCAATAAATCATAATATGTTGTCCTAAAGGTCCAAGACTCTGTCTGGTACATGTTGCCCATGATTTTAAATGCCACAGTTCCATCTCTGCTGCAGCCAAGACCTTCACGTTCTCCACCAATTCTTCTTCGTTAGTAACAAGTCCAGCACAGCCTCTTCTCTAGTTGATTTCTTGATGAGAATGAAGCAGCTTTTACTATTGGTGAGAGCAAGAACTGGCAGTGCAAACTTTTCCTTTGTTCTCGCTGGATTGACTGCAGCAACTTCAGGCTGACTGAGGTTTCCTATTCAAAGTTGTTATCTTGACAACTTAGTCTGAAGCAGAATCTATTTTGCTGCTTGCTTTTATGGCTTAGCTGACTGATGGCATTTTTTTTTTGTTCTGCACAATCCTCAGTTGATCAACTCAGTCTTTAACTTGATTCAGTGAGTGTCTCTCTCAAAAAACCTAGAATGAACATGAATCAAGAATGAACAGCCACTTAAACTGGCTTTGTACCTGTAACCCATTGGGATGTTTGAGGGAGATTTACTAAACCTCCCATTTGTCCTTACAATTGCAAGTTTATCTTTTGAAAGAATGAACTCCAGGCATAGTATTTTTGGTTCTGTATAACATGCCTAGCCTTAATTCTTTTTTTCCTAACTGTATTTCTTTTCCGCCTTATAGAAGGGGAAGCCAAACATAAAATTCCTCAATGTCTAATAAGAATGTGTGACCACAGGCTTTTATGGACATTGGAGCTAAAATTGTCCATCACGGTTTTAAAGGTTTCTCCTGGGGGGTAAATTCTAGCTATCTGAAGCCTAGTCAGTAGTAGAACAGTGGACCAGTGTATCAGGAAATCTGATTCCCTCTGAGTCACCATTAGGCATGCTGCAATATCCCTGCTTTTTCAGCTGTAAAAAAGAGAATAGCAGTATGTGCCTCTTAGAAATGTGTTTGAGATTTAGTTACTATTAAAAAAAGCACTGTGATCCTTCAGAGAGTTTTCTGAGTGTTTTGAGCTTTTCTTCCATTTGGATAGGACTGTTGCTGGCTGGAGAATGCTTAGATGGATCCTAAAATGTTACTGACCTATGTGATATTGGGTTTAAGCAAAACTGCTTATCGTGAAGAAATACAGCCCAGTTTGTGCTGTTCAACCACCCAGGTACAAGGAAGGCATTTGGGGTGGTATCTTCTTGCTCAGCTTTAGATGTCTGCAGCCAAATTTGTTCCTCTGGGCCCTACTTGCAGCTGAAGTCATTCTTTCATCACTGTTCATACGGCCCTGAAGTGTAAAGCAGGTTGGATGAATGGCATTTTTAGAAATGTCTTTTTGTGTACCCATAAAGTGAGTTCAACTTGACTACCTGAGCTGAAGACATCCACACCATCAGTGTCGGAGTTAAGGGGCATGACGTTAGCCCTTCCTGTCTGGGAATCAGAGGAGGCTTCCTCCTGCTGGGCTGGTGTTTTTCTCTTCTACATGTTTTGTAGAGCTTGCTGTTGAAACAGTAGTACTGGGCTAAAAGCAGAGCACCCATCTTACCTGAGCAGGTCCACGGCTGGGGCCTCAAGACTTGGCTTGATTTGACCCTTGTGCCTGCGACCCTGCGTGACAACACCTGTCACTGGGCCTTTCTCTGTAGATGCTTTACCAAACTTGTAGTAAAGTACTTTTGAGGCCAGGGCACCTAAGTAAAGTCCCTTGAAATACTGTCAGGAGCTAGAGGACAGAGTGGCTGCTGCTGGCATCACTTGCTTGTTTGCAGGATTTCAGGTGGGCTAAAAATGAAAATGTGCTTCAGGGCTTTGAATAAAGCTCATAAGCATCAATCTGAAGTGCTTTCTTTATACTGCTCATGTACATATGTTCTGTCTTACTTGCAATTGCGTGTTTGTATTTCGCATCCCTTCGCCACACACCATTCACCCTGTGACACACGCTCTGCACCAAGCCAAGCCTGAGTGCTTCAGGTATATTTAAATACAGTGGCAATTCACCCACCATTGATTCAGCTGTGTCGTTGCAGTGTAAGGGAGAGGTGTTCCTGATTCTCTTCAGGATGCATGTTTATGCAGAGGTGAGAAATGTACCGGCATCGCTTGTACGTTTAAAAATGATGGCAGGGTAGAATACCTCCCGGTCTCCCCAATATGCTAAATGTTGCTTCTGACATCGGTGTGCTTGGCATTTCCTTTAACGCACGTGGAATTTTTACCTTCTGGGTGAGACCTCCCCTCTGAACGTTTACTGTCCGATTTACAGTGGTGAATCCATGCATGAAATAGTGACATTTCAAATCAGGCTCACAAAGTCAGATACAGACAGTATCCTATTTTTGATGAATCAAATAAGATTTTGTTGGGTGTTAATGCAGCCGTGGTTAACTGGTGCGGAGGTCATTTGCCACGTAATCCCCAACTTTCAAGCCACAATCAGACGATGCAGTGGGTTGGAATGAAGCTCAGCTCTCGCATTTGTCGTTCCTTGCAGGTGAAGCGCTCTGCTGACCCACCTGCTTCAGTTTTGGTGGTTCTTTCATCTTTTTCCCTTCCCTTTCCAACGGTGGGTGGGTGGCAAATTGGGACGTTGAGTATTGACCACGTCCATATCCGGATGCCTTTAGTGATTTATTTTGCCGTGATTGAAACCAGTGGGAACTTTGATATCAATTTGAAGAGCAAGAGCTGTGAATTACTTTGCTTTTGAAGTGTTTTGCATGGGAATCATACAGGATTGCAGTTGAGAGTGCACCATGTATCGTATTCCTTCTTCCCTCTAGCAATACCTTTTTATTCCTTTTGAAGAGTTCTGCCTGGTATCCAGCAAAGTTCACCGTATAAACAGCAGTGTAACAACCTTAGTGTACAGCTGTATGTCAGACTGCGCTACCTAGTGATTTAATTCCAAGACCGTCCATAATAATTTTAATATGCATAATGCTGTGCAGAAAGAGATGTTTCCTGCATAGAAATTTACATTTTAAAAAGGAAACGGGAAAATGAGATTAGGTAGGGTAGGTGAGGCCAATCTGATTATGTGCTCAATTCTGAGACTAATGCACATGTTATGTGTGAAGGATGTTTTACTTAAAACGTTTTTGTACATGCATGTGAATGAAATATGTAACTTTGCTTGTGTTTATACAGAACAAAATTGCTTGGAAATATTTCAGGGTTAGCTTTTTTTGCTTGCTCTCCTGGAGAGAGTTTCTTTGTACTTTCTGAGAAAATAAACTAAAAAAAAAAAAAAAAGTAGAAATAACACTCCTAAAGGTGCTGCGTGGATTTTTTTGTTTGTTTTGAAGAGCGGTGCTGTGCATGCAAAGCCCGGTCTTGCAGTTCTGTCTACCCTTATGTGAGATCTGAACCAGACCTTTTGCAGGCCTGGATAAGGTACTGAGATCGTTAATGTCACAACGAGGGAGACGAGGTGTTATTTCAGGATGTGGCTGGAGAAAACGGAAGTCTTTTACGTGTGCCAGTGAGCCCCAGAAGTGATGTTAGTACCATGGTGCTGGTATTGGTATTCATTGAGCATACACAGGTTGCCATTTCTGAAGCAACTACTTACATGTACTTCTACTTCTTAAATCACCCAACGAGCTAGGAGCCCTGCTCCAAGCCTTGTGCTTTGTCCTCTTATGTGCTGGTCTACTTGTTCTATGTACTGCTTTTTTCTCAGGGACTGCAGTGAATGAAGAGCTGTATTTTCCCCTCTGCTCTGCCTGTCATAGCAGAGCTGAGGACGTTTGACGGTTGATAGCCCTGCTAAGCAATGGCAAATAGAGGATCGTGCATTAGGTTATTGGCCTGTGTTCCTCGCCAGGAGAAGGGGGAGTAAGAATCATAGTGCTTCCTGTCATCCCTATACCCGAGAGTGGTCTGTCCGCATGACCACTGTCCTCGGAAGCATATACAACTGGATTGATTCCCCAGTCCATGGGTGAGTCTGGGGGTGTGCTTTCCACTTCCCTGGCAGGCCTGGAGGAGTAGGAGGTCGGTAACCACCCGTTTGGATGGCACCCCACCAGCTTAAAGCACGAGCCCACTTGTGTCCTGGCTGTACTTTCCCCTGCTCCAGCAACCCAAAGGGCCTGTGCTGCCTGCTCTCCTCTGCCCCTGAGTGGTTTTTGCCCCCTGTCCTGCTGCTGGTGGCCCTTGGGGCCAGGGGTGGCCTTGGCCGCGTGGTGGAGCTGGCTGCACGCTGCCGCTGAGGGATTGCTGGCCGGGGGATGCTGCAGCCCAGGGAGGGCTGCTTGCAGCTGCAACCACCACCTCTCCCCTCCCCAGAAAAATCCCCAAACCATGTCATTTTCACTGTGTCTTTTTATACTGGAGATTAGAATCGCCTCTTGGTTGCTATGGAAACGCTCGCATGAAATAAGACGACCTCATTATGAGTTACGATGAAATCTGCTTTGGGCTGGGCTCGGCACCCAGCACCCTTGCAGCGGGAGAGTGGGGCTGGGGGTTCTGTTGCAGGAAGGGTCACCTCTTCCACACTGATGCTTGGCAGTTGGAAGTCATGGGTTTGTCTGGGCTCAGCAGGCCAGAAACAGGCCCTGCTCCTGGACCAGCCCTTCCCCTCGGGCATCGGCTCAGAGCCGTGGCTGCATCATTTCTGCACCTGGGCTGCATGTACCCTTGTGCCGGGGGGTGTCACCGCAATAGGCAGCGAGAACCTGACAGTGAGCTTGGATGTTGTGAGGGGTCGTCTTTGCTTCTGGGGTGTGCCAGGGCCCTGGCACTCTGTATACTTTTCCTTCCAATCCAGGCTGCCTTCTCTGATCCCAAACTGCCCCCTCCCTCCCTTGACCTGCAATTGCTCATTCCCTTCTCAAGCCCCTGCCGGCATTGCTGTACACTCGCTGCCCAGCGTCTCATGGCACTCTGTTGCTGCTCATCTTGAATTGCAAAGTAGACTTAGGAAGCAACTTTTTTCTTCAAGTGAAAACCAAATCTGATAGGATTATTTAGCTTAGTTTTAGCCAGTTTTCTTTTTTTGGTGGAGGAAAGGAAGTTGGAACTTGGATGTGCTTTGAAGGAAAGATGCTGTCTAAAACGGCTGTTTGGTTGTGATGAGACTTTGGGGAGGTGACCCTCTATCCTTTCGTTAAAAGTGTTATACAGTCCCCTGGGCTAAACTGTTCCCTTTGCCCATGGAGTTCATCTGAGTGGGAGCAAGGGAGAGGTGGGATACTGGATTGTGGGGAAACTGGATTTTGAGGTCGTGCTGAGATAATCTGGGCTGTTACTAGTGCAGAGTGAGTGCTAATGACTTTCTGTTCCTCTGAGAAGCTGTGGAGGTTGGTGAGAAATGAACCTCTTGTCTCTGGTGTAAATGCTAATGGCTCTTCTCAGCTGCTTCGTCTTGTGGCTGCTGGACAAACTAGTGGTCCAGCATGGAAGGCATGTAGGATTCCAGCGATCGCACAAAGCTCCTCCATCCCTGATGCCTTCAGGGTGAAGGAGGGGGTGAGGCAGGACTTGCACAGGAGATCAGGCTGGGGGGTTGCTGCGGCAGCCTGGGCCAGGCGTGGAGCATGCTCTGGGGTCTGTGTTGCCCTGCTTTGCCAGGTCTGACCTTTGTTAAAAGGTAACCCCAAGAGACATACGTGAATTGTAGCTTACCCTCTCTGGGTATCAGTTTCAGAGTATTTTGGGAAAGGCTGGAAAAATTATAGCGCTTGCCAATATTAACACAAACAAACGAGAAAAGCAGGCTTCCCTTCCCACCCCCCACCCCCCACCCCACCCCCCTTACATTTTCCAAGCGTGGAGCAGCCACAACGTTGGGTTTGGTGTTCCTGATTTTGTTGGAGGAAAGGTAGTGTGCTTGGTAAACAAGACGTGTCTGCGCGGCTGCAGCTCCTTTGAAGGCAGGGATGCTGAATGTTTAGCAAAACCATTCTTTTTCATCTGCAGTGCTCAGTAGTGAATGGACCTAAATGAATGGAACCAGACCAGTTTAACACTCCCCATCATCCCCCATTGTCATTCTCTTGACTCTTGTAATACCATAATATTGCTAGTATTGGATATAAACTCTTCTATTGTACAGCAGTCCTGGATTTCTCGAGTATAGAAAAGAAGCAAGGAAGCCAACTGCTGCTAACTCTTAATGCCTGAAGAAAATGACATGAAACAATTCTAATCAAAAAAGCTTTAGTATCTAAAACCCTTCTAAGACTTCCTCGTACCCTCTTAAGAAACAAAGGCACATCTACTTCTCAGCTTCCTTGATGGTCACATCGAAAGCAAAGTAGTTGCATTTATATTGTGGTACCTGAATTACATTTTTCTGCTATGTCTGAGGTGTCACAGCCCTATTAACTACAGATGCCCTATAATGCAGTGTATTTTTAAACAGGCAGGTAGGATAAAATAAAATTATTTGTCTACCGAATGGATGTTTCTGTGGGAAAGAGCGAGCAAACCAGTTACATTTCAGTATATCCAAGTCTTCCACAACAACTTCAAAGATACCGGAGAAATTAAATGAACAAAAAGACACTCCCCTTCATGTATTCAGATCCTGTAGCCCAAAGCTCAGAGAACCTTCCTGCACTCATTTCCAGTCTTTAAAAAAAGGAGGTTTGCACAACAGATCAGGGGGAGCTATACAGTTCTCAGCAGCAATTTCTGTTCCTCTTCTCACTGTGTCTTGCAGTTCGGTTTGCGTGCTCAGTTTTGTTAAGCTGTGTTCTTCTCGGATTGGGTGCAAAATGTAATTCCATAATGAATGAACGTACTTCTCCTTACAGACCATCTGATAAGATATCCTATAAGGTGCCTATCTTACAAGGCATCTAATTAGACAGAATCACACCTTAAAAAGGTGCTAAATAATGGCTGGGTCCTACTGAGAACACACGAAGCAAGTGGGAATTGAAGGTGCCTGGTCTTACAATTGCTGGCCAGAAAGGACATTGCTTGTTGGCCTGGCACGGACTCTTTTGCATAGACTCTGTATTTCATAAATTCTTCATGACTCCAGCATCTTCCAGAGTCTTCAGAACCTGCAGACGCAGACTCCAGTGCTGTTTGTGGGTGTTTCTAGGGTGCCGTAATGAGGCACAGAGGTAATTTGGCAGTCATGCTGCAAGTAGATGTGTACCTGTGAGAGCCAGTGTGGGACGGTGTGAAAGAACTGAAGTTTCTTTTTGGAAAGGCAACTGGAAGAGGCAGTGACAGTCTGTGCAGAAGACCTGTGAGCAGCCTCACCCAGAGGGAAAGCGTGAGCTCTTGGAGCATCTACTGAAAATTTGTACAGGGGTGAAGGATCTAAAAGTGAAAGGAGAGGCAGAGAAGAGAGAAAGATGAGACAAATACTTCTAGGAACGGCAAAAGTTAAAAATTACAAGTCTTGATTCCTCCTTCTCCCCCTGCCCTGAATCCTGCCTCATCCGTGAGATTTCAGGGATTCAAAGTGACCTAGGGAAGGCCAGCGAGAGGGAGAGGGCAATGATGTAGGCATGTATTTGGGAAATAGTGATGTAGTTAGTGTGTGTATGTGTTTGTCTATGCAGAGATGTACGGAACAGCTATATATGTGGCTATGCAGTTACCACCATATCATTTACAGTTCCCAAAGGATTGTGAGTGGTTCCTGTACTACTCCTGTCAGCATCTTGGCTGATGGAAGAGTTTAGGGTGCTTGAGATAACCATGTAATGCTCCCAGTCTTTCATCTAGCAATTCAGATAAGCATTTGTAGTTCTAAGTATATGAACAACAGGGTATGGATGTGTGTATTGGGTTTGCATGGTTTGGTAGCAGGGTGGCTACAGGGGTGGCTTCTGTGAGAAGCTGCTAGAAGCTTCCCCTATATCCAACAGAGCCAGCCGGCTCCAGGATGGATGTGCTGCTGGCCAAGGCCGAGCCCATCAGCAATGGTGGTAGCACCTCTGGGATAATGTGTTTAAGAAGTTGGGGAGGCGGAACTGGGAATAGAAATTGCGGTAGGAGAGAGAGCAAGATGTACGAGAGAACTCTGCAGACAGCAAGGTCAGTGGAGAAGGAGTGGGAGGACGTGCTTCAGGCGCCGGAGCAAAGATTCTCCGGCAGCCCATGGAGGACCCCATGCCAGAGCAGGCAGCTTCACCTGAAGGAGGCTGTGACCCCACGGGAGACCCAGTCTAGAGCAGGTTGCTCCTGAAGGACCCTATGGAAGGGACCCATGCCAGAGCAGTTTGTGAAGAACTGCAGCCCATGGGAAGGACTCACATTGGAGAAGTTTGTGGAAGACTGCCTCCCGTGGGAGGGACCCCATGCTGCAGCAGGGGCAGAGTGTGAGGATCCCTCCCCTGAGGAGGAAGGAGCGGCAGAGACTGTGTGACGGACTGACCACAACCCACGTTCCCTGTCCCCTTTTGCTGCTGGAGGGGAAAAGGTAGAGAAATGGGGAGCAAAGCTGAGCTTTAAAGAAGGGAGGGGTGGGGGGAAGGTGTTTTAAGATTTGATTTTCGTTCTGTTATGCTCCAATTTGATTGGTAATAAATTGATTTCCTCAAGTTGAGTCAGTTTTGCCCGTGACGGTAACTGGTGAGTGATTCATCCCTGTTCTTGTCTCGACTCAGAAGCCTTTTGTTTTATTCTCTCCCCCCTGCCCAGCTGAGGAGGGGAGCGATAGAGCGGCTTTGGTGGGCTCCTGGCCTCCACCCAGGGTCAGCCCACTACAATGTGCTTTGAATTATGTGTATACCTTGCTGCTTTGGTGGATAATGAGGAGAGTAATTGCAGAGTTAATGAGCAAAACTAAGGAAAAAAAAAGCTCATCAGGCTAAATTTAGGTCAGGATCTGCAGTTCATCTCTCTGGACACCTGATGCTTCTAGCTAACTGGCATGACTGGACTGCTCCAGGAGTGATTTTTTATTCCACTGCTCTGACAGCACCCGTCATTTTCTTATACACAAGTGTCCATATTGCTAACTCACCTCTGCCATCGTTAGTGCTAATTGGCTCCCTTGCTGTACCCTCAGAGGAGCATGAGAAGTCTGAATGGAAGCTGAAGGTCCGTCTCCCCACAGAATGGCACAGGGACAACCTGTGAATATAGAACAACTGCTTTCACATTATGTGCCCTGATCTTGCTGCAGAGAGGCTTTCAGAACACAGGGCTGAGTTAGCCCACACAGAGGAAGTTAAAGCGTACTAGCCACTAGTAATTGTTTGCTTTCAATCATATTTTTCTGCTGGTGGCTGCCTGTGTGTGCAGGCTGGTGCTCTGGACAGGCTCCAGCCCCTGGTAAACAGGAGACAAAACAAGGATGTGAGCAGAGTGGGAATGCAGATGGGTGCTGGTACGAGGTCGGTCGCTTTTAAAAAATACCACTCTTCATTTAAGCTGCGTCATGCTTTCTGGTGTATCCTGTCTTATGATGAATAAGACAAAGTGAGTAATTTTTGGCAGACTGAACAAAACTCATGCAAAAGGAGGTCTTTTGTAAAAAGTTTCTCCTTCAGGACCCTTCTGAGAAATCCCTAATTTTCCTGGAAATTCTCTCTTTTATGTGTAGATGTTCAGTGTGCAACCCTGAAACAGATCTTCATTTTTGAGCAATAATTCTTTGAAGACTAAGTAAAATGACATCCTTTGCTTTGTGATGAAATGTTTCTATCCCTTTCCACAAGGAGCCACGAACTACTCACCTTAATAAGGGCAAGAGAAGGAGAAGAGGGGAGGCAGAGCTGACATCTGTAGTTCATGCATCTGAATTGGGTTCCATTATTTATTTTATATAACCAGAAAATCTTGAAACCTGCTTCTGAGAAAGGAGAAGTGGAGCCGGCTGTGGAGAATGGACGTGTCACAATTTTGTTCCAAGGAAAATGAGGGAGGAAAAAGTGTCCTGTCAACAGAAAACCAGTGCTCTTTGTCCTCTGTCACTTCCAATGCTGTCCCACCAACTACCGTGGAGTCCCCAAGGGAGACAGGAGTAACCAAAAGGCACAGAAATAATTATTTCACATGTTTTAAAAGCCTGTTCTCAGTCAAAGCTATTTACATTCTCTCTTTATCTTGTCAGTTCTAGGCCCTGAGGGTCTTCCTGTCCTTTTCAATTCGTGTGGGTGAATTGTGGCATCCTCACTGCCCTCCTCTGAATTCTTAAAGGTCTCCACTTGGTTTCCCTGTGAGATGCACAGAGATCTGGCAAAACACAGCATCATTATTCCATACTCCACTCTAAATCTTATGTGTCAGGCTCCTTCCAGCTTTGCAGGTTTTGTTTGCATAAATGAGCGGACTGCTACCAAAAGAATCTGGATTGGCAGCTCTGAAGACTTTAATCCTCTTTTCATCCACAGAGCAAAAATAACACAGCAGCAATGTGACTGCCATGCTGGCTAACACCAGGGACTGAACTGGGAAACTTCCAGAGCTTAAAAGCGTGACCCCCTTTGTAGCCTGAGCTGAAGGTAGGAGGTCTGTAAGAGACCTACAAGCTCTAGGGACTGGGCATGCAGAGGGAGAGCTAGGTCACAGGTTGGCCACTGAGTTACATGAGCAGCCTCTGAAAATGAACTCTTTCCAAGTGTCCAGGCCTTACAGCATTGCAAATCCTGTGCAAGTAACAACCCAAGTGATGACGGTCATCTTGCTGGCCATACCAGAAACTGTGATTCAGTCCTAAACTATAGGAAAAATAATCCTTAGGTCAAGGTAGTCTTAGATTCTCTGCAGATGCTACTGGCAAACTCACCAGGCTTGTTGTACAGTAATGATTCTGTCGTGGTTACAGGTTAATTGTGCCCTTGGCTGTCCCGATCTCAAGCCTCTGGCCATCCCCAGGCCTTGGATGTACTAGGTAGTCCTTCTCATGTGCCCTGGCTGGAATCCTCTGTGCAGCAATGGAGCCATCCTGCAACAGGTCTAGCTCATAGCTCCCTAGAAATATAGATCTAGAAGAGGTATAGAAGGTCCTGTAGTCTCTTGTCTTGTCTAATCCAGGATCACTGATATGCAGATCATTCCTGGATGACATTTGTCCAAATCTCCCCTTGAAGCTCTTGAGATATGGAAGACTCCACAGATGGGAGACTCCGGCAATCTATGTGACCAAGCTGCTTTCCTTACTTTTTAAAAAGTATTTTCTAATGAGCAGCCTGTGTGCTTCTTGCTGAAGGTTAAGGTGCCATAGGGTCTGTTGCTGATTTTCTGTAAAACTCTTATCCAACCCATACCTTTCCATCTTGTTTTTGTGTCGCTTTGTAAAATTCAGCAGTGTAAAATCTCATGCATATCCCTTCTCTAGCCTGTTCCTTCCCCAGAACATTTCTGCAGCCTGTTAAGGTCATTCTGAACCCTGACCCTGCCCTCCATTGTACATACAGTCCCTTGCAGCTTAGTGCTAGCAAGTTTAATAAGCATAATCTCTCTTCCATCATCCAATCTGTAACAAAAAATCTGGATAGAAGCAAACCAAGGACAAGACGTGCAGAACAGTTTTGGAAAAACAACGATAGCAAATAACTGAAGGCAGGTTGTAGGATTCTCAAAGCAAATAGTTTTTGTTTTTCCAGTAAGTGCCAGGATGTCTTTATCTGGGAAACCCCTGTCTGAGTTAAGGACATTGGAGGTTGTAGTGAAGTGAGTGTTGGTCTCTTCCCCCAGGTATCAAGTGATAGGTCAAGAGGAAATGGCCTCAAGTTGCATGAGGGAAGGTTTAGATTGGATGTTAAGAAAAATTTCTTCACTGAAAGGGTTGTCCAGCACTGGAACAGGCTGCCCAGGGAGGTGGTTGAGTGACCATCCCTGGAGGTATTTAAGAGATGTGTAGATGTGGCACTTAGGGACATGGTTTAATGGTGGACTTGGCAGTGCTGGGTTAATGGTTGGACTCGATGATCTTAAAGGTCTTTTCCAACCTAAACAATTCTGTGATTCTATATTATTAATAATATTTTCACTAGCTGTCATATCACTTGAATCTCAATCACTAGATTACATTTCACTATGCTTAAATTATTGCACAGGACAACAGGACTCAGCCTGGATCAGCCCTTGGGTCACTTCCATCTGGTACCTTATCTCTCCCTGAAGTGTGCCACATCTCTCTGCAGGAGGCATGGCACTGGCTTCAGGTTGGATGCTCCAGCCAGGCATCATGCTGCCTTCACCAGCCAGAACTGGGACAACACATGACAGCTGCTCTCCGAGAGACAGAGGCAGTGGCAGAAAACACAGGGTCTTCCCAGGAAGGTGGGAAACATGCCACATTGTAAACCTTGGTTTGATGCTTCTTCCTTTGTCCATCTCTTTCTACTCCAGCTTGAGCGGAGGGGAGTGGGAAATATGCAGCTGTGGACATCTGAGGGAGCTGCCAAAAAACAGGGATCAGACCTTCTGGTTTCTCCTCTGCCTGGGTCACTAATTCAC
Organism: Rhynochetos jubatus; assembly: GCA_027574665.1. NCBI lineage: Eukaryota > Metazoa > Chordata > Aves > Eurypygiformes > Rhynochetidae > Rhynochetos > Rhynochetos jubatus. The sequence continues at coordinate 31,483,050 of CM050650.1, forward strand.
TCTGTGACTATAAGCAAACGTCTTACAAGTCCTGAGCCACAGTAGTAAAATAGGGGTAAAGATCCATCCAGCCCTCAATAAATTACCTTCAGTAGTCTGGCTACTTTTACAGTCTCCTGCAGAGTTCAGGACCATCCCACAAGGTTGACAGGTCGTGAAAACAAAGACCTTGTCCTCAGCCTGTGGCCAAGGGTTTTGGCAGTCCTAAACCTAAACAGTGGCCACGAGGTCCCTCTTTAGCTGGTAGGAAGACAAAGATGCTGGCAACGCGCATCTCGGTGCAGATATGTGTCAGTTGTTGCGCTTATCATTACCATTGTTCATTTGCTGCAAAGCAGGTGTTAGCTCAGAAAAAACATAAAAGCTGCATTCTGGATTGCTTGTTCCTCGTTAAAATGATCTGGGCCCCTGTGGGCATGTGTTGTCTTAATATTCTTGTGCTGAGAAGTGCCGCATTTTCATAATGAAAGCTGTTGCAGGAAAGCAATTCCGACCTCAGATAAAAGAAGAAGATTACACTTGCCACTCCAGTTATGGTATTAGAACAACTGATTTTATTTGTTTTCATTTCATTTTCCCCGTCAGCTGCTGCTGAACCTCTGTGCAACGTTCTTCAGAGATGTTAATTGTATTTTGTGTGTCTGGATCCCCCTAAGAAATGACAAACGTTTTCTCTCACAAATTAGATGTCTCTTTTCATTTAAACACCAACAAGGAAAGCTAATTTAAGAATGGTGGAGCCACTGTTCCAGCAAGGGCCCTGATGTGTGATAGAAGCTGACAGATAGATTTAGGGACATAGAGCAACAAACTGTGTCGGGAATGTAGATCTATAAGATTCTCATTTAACTTTTCCCTCAGCTGGTTCACAAGTGAGAAAAAAGAGGCCACATCTATGCAGTAGGACACAGTAATAAAGTAAATTCAATCAGTTTTCAGGGGTGAAGTCACATAATGTATGTCCAGCATTAAAGTGGACACAACAACCTTTGGACAGAGTTCCTGGGGACACCTGTAGGTGTTTTGCCTGAAGAAAGACTGGAAGGCTTTTCCTAAGTCTTGGGTGAATCAAAAGGGGGAAAGAACTGGTGAATAACATGCAAAGACATGAGGAGAATGTTGAGTACATGGATCTGTGCAAAGTGGGATGTAGGGAATATACTGGTGGTACTACCAACAGCTGAGCTGCTGAAAGGAGCGGGGAGATGATCATAACAGACTCTGCTCTTCTGGTAGAGGAATCTAGGGAAATTCACCCAGCATGACCAAAGTCATTCTAGAGCTGCACCTGAGTTTAGCCGTTTAGCTCTGGGAAGTCAAGCCCAAACTTGAGCCTGACAGCAACACAAACAGGTATTTCAAGAACAGGTACCCTTCCCATGCTAGTTACTAGGACTTCACAGTGGCTGAGCAGAGATGCAACACAGGTGCTTTGCAGGTGTCAGTGATTCTCTCAATCACCCTGGAGAAGAAAAGACACTGGCAAAGCACGTATTTCTTTCTCAGGGAGCTCTTCCTTCCTGCCCTCAGATTCTGTGTCACCAGATGACTGTGGGACAAGAGCACGCAAACACCGGGGAGGCAGTGGAATATCTTCCTCTCCTTCGCAGGTCAGTGTCCAACACGTGTTTCAGAGCTGGAGTTCTCCTGTGTATTCAGGGTCTGTTGTTTGTGGTTCTTAGCTTTTCTGAGTTAGTTTGGGTGTGCTCCAAGCAGAGGCAGCTTTGCAGCATTTAGGCAGCAGACCCTTTCTGATCGGCTTTGTGCTCCCCTGTGAAAAGTGCAACAATCCTTGACCAGAGTCAGTCATTGTGTTCATCAGTAAATGCTTGAAGGTGACTCCAAATGCGTGTCCTCGCCAAGCTTTTCCTGCCTTGGTGCTCAAGAGAAAAGAAGTTATCCCATAGTTACTGGAGCAGGACTGCCAGCAGCTGTGGATCCTGTCAGACTGTGGCCTCAGCTTATCCACTGTGGAACCGGCTGTCTGATCTGTAGGTTGGCCAAAGCAGATTTCCAACTTCATGCTCCTTTGTCTTTCCATGTGGGTCCAAATAACTTGTCAAACAGGAAATTCCAAAGAATTTAAAGCAACCTTGCCCCCCTTTTTGGCCAAGAGTAGCATAGACCCTTGTGGAGAACAATGGTCAGTTAACATGGAAATCAGTTAGCCACCAGGCATCTTGTGCCAGCAGTCAGCCAGAGGCTGAGAGGACAGGGACCACCGTGCTGTGAGGTCTTTCTATAGCAGCTGCTTGTTCAGCCCATGACATGAGAGAGTTGCCAAGAGCTCCCTTATTTATATTTAGGATAAATATTTCGGGTGATAGGCAGAGCTGCAGGAAAGCTAATTCCCAAGGGATATGGCTCTGGCTGCCTGCATCCCTCAGGCACTGAAAGCACACAGTGTATCCCAGCACAGCCTATGCGCTTTAAGCTGCGTTCTGGCAATTTTACCTGTGCTAAGTAGCATCTTCCTCTGTAAGTGGTCCTACCGCAACCAGTGGAGTAAGTTCCTACCTGAGTGAGGAAGTCAGGCGACAGCTGGTCCTCAAGAGCTGTGAGTTAAAAGTCTAGCAAGCAAGCTGATTTCCATAAAAATGGAAATGAGTCAGAGAGGGGAGAACCATATTTGAGTGCAAATGCAAGCAATTAGCTCAAAGCCATTACTGTAATGGCTAGAAATACTTTTTTTTTTTTTATTATCATTACTGAAATGCATTAGCGATATCTTTTTTAAAAATGTAAATATACACAGTACAAGCCCGTCTATCTGCCCGAGCATGAAGTAACCCCATTTCAGTGCTACGTGCAGAGGAGTCTGTGGAGGCTCTTAACCACAAACGCAGAACAGTACGGAGGAATATGAATAAAGGCATTATCAGGGAGCACTTGAGAAAGGCAGCTGTGATTAGGTACCAACACAAATATTTGCTCAACCCAAAAGCTGGTCTTTCAGAACAATTTCTAGGAATCCCTGCCTGGCCTTACCATCTTCCTGGCCTTCACCCATGCTGATACCCCTCTTCCCCAGAGTACTGCTTGTCTCCCCGTCCTCAGCAGGTCCTTCAGAGGATGCTAGGCTCAGGGATGGGACTTGCGGGTCCCATCATAGGGTACAGCACCACTAGGGACTTTCAAGGTCCTGGTGGTGTGGGGAACAGGTGTCGAGTGCAATGAAAGTCATCAGACTCAGGGTGCTCTTGGACAGCCTTGGATCTTTTTTTGAGGAGAATTTTAAGTCCTATCTCTCCACTTTGTTTGATCTCATTACATTTGCAGCTATGTGGTTAAAATATACAGTCACTGAATTCAAACTGTTTTCTATGTGATGAAAGTGAAAAGGTTTGGTTTCGTTCAAGCTGGCGGTACGTGGAGGACTTCTCCCAGATTGTGAGTGGAAGTGGGTTTATTCTTAGGTTGCTTTTCTTTCCTACTTCATTTTGCCCTTGAAACAAGACAACCAAGATAACAAAAGAGGAAAACTCCCAATTACGTACTATAACAGTTGTTTTGGCTGGATTCAAAGAGTGCAGCTCAAGATTCTGGAACCCTGTTACCCACCTATAAGGTGGGCAGTGCAACTCAGTCCCTTGCAAGCCACTTTCACATCTCCATTGTATTTCTTTGAGGGGAACCGTAGCATCAGGCTGAGATAACAGCATGAAGCATTACCTGTATAAAAGCAACCGCAGACACACACAGGAGGTTCTCAAGTACAGTTTGGAGATGATCATTCCACTGAGGGAGACGCACTGCCCTGATGTAAAGAAGATCAACTAGCCATGCAACTCAATCTAGAAAGCATGATTACAGCCATTCCTGTTTTTCCAGTGCTGATGGAGCCTAGGACATCCAGCAGAAATGTTCTTTTGGCAAGCTGGGGAAATTATCTGTGCTTTCTGAGCATCACTTCTTCAGTTATAAATCTGGGACCTCAACTGTGCCTTCCTTGGCAAATATTTGCATTTGTAGGGTTTTGCTTGTGGGGCTACAGCGGTTGGTGGCACAGGGGTATTGAGCGGTGGTCTCTCAGCTGTGCAGCCCCACTGCAGTTGTGGAAGAACTGCCCTATTCCTGACATAATTTGGTAGAAAAATACCTGGAAAAGCATAGTATTACCAACAGGTGCGTCTTCCCTGGCAGTGCCTTGTTCGTGCAGAGAGACTGAATGGCCAATCTGGCAAAGTCACTGTGTACAAGCATAGTTTTATTCACACCAGTAGCTCTGCTAGTATCTGAGCTGTTAGTGTGACGAGGAGTCAATGCTGTGTGACAGTCTGCTTGTTTGAAAATACAGGTTTTTGCTTCATTAGACAGGTAAGGGGGAAACTTATAGGCTGACCTCTGAGTACACGTTCATGGATCTCAATGAAGGCAGTACAAAGAAATAGGCAGAAGTGGGGTGGCACTGGTTTAATTCCCAGTGCAGGAGTTTCACCTACAGGCAGGTGCTGAATTCACCGTGTTCAGTGCTCATGGAAGTACCTGTGTGAATATGTGTGTGTGTGATTTATACCTTACTTCAGGGGATTCAGTGGGTCTGAACCTGGCCCGCAGGTGATATGGAAGACATTGTCTGCTGGAGAAAGATGTATTATATTTTATACTTGTTGTTTTGGAGTCAATGAGGTGACAAATGTAAGCAACTGTGTGGCTGCTGTATTTCTCACGACTGCTTATCAAGGGTTGTCTTGACAGAGACAGAAAGTCCTGCGTTGTGCGTTTCTGTTATTTATATGCAAGGCCACTCTCTGCAATCCTTTCAGAGAGATGACTGATGCCCTTGGCCCTGCCAGCTCACCCTGGCGCTCATTTCACTGTACAAGGTGCTTCCATCCCCCAAAACAGTGTGGGGTTGGGGTGCCTGCAGCTGGGGCAGTCCCTGTGTCTTACAAGTCCTCGCTTCAGTGGCGTTTCAGATCATGTGCTGAACTTGAGGCGTGCAAGCAGCCCCACCAGTTTGTGGTTCAGTCCACGGAGATGGCTGTTTGCACTGCACTCACATGGTGGACCAGCAGAAGACCTCCGGGCAGCCACGGTGCATGGTCCTGTGCAAAGCCAGCCCACGCCGAAGCTGTTGTTCGAGCACCACTCAGACCCACTGGATGTAATGGCCTGTCATGAGCCTCACAGCTCTGCCTCCCAAGGCAGGCTTGAAGTCACAGCACTGTGATGTTTTGGTGATGGAAACCTGGGGATGCGATGCCAGAAGGATCCAACAGCAGGAAGCCCCTCTTTCCCTGCGGAAGCTTTGCCAAGATGTTTTCACTCAAGTCTGATTTCTGGACTCAGGAAACAGGGTCTGGTTTCTGGGCTGGGTCGCTGAGAGCCAGTGGCTGAGGCACTGGCTGGGTGGCTGGACATCCTCAGTCGCCCTCTTTCCAACTTACCTTTGTGAGAGACGTCTTCAACTCCTGGTATGTTTTCTGTGTGGAAGCTGGAGAGGCAGCAGGAGGAAGCTCTTGCCTCCCTGTGCTTCCCCAGCAGAAATCTTCCAAGTGGACATGAAACACTCTCTTGGGCTTCTGGCTGGTGATGGCTGCCCTGCGCTGTATAAATGGGATGAGGAGCCAGTGCCAGGTGAAGGAACTGCGTCTGCTCATTGCACACACCGCAGCCCTGCAGAAAAATAACAGTGGCACTCACTTTGAGAGAACACCACATGGTAGGTCTGGAAGGATTTCACAAGTCAGTAAGTGGACCGCTGCTGGAGCAGGGAACACTGGGGTGAAACAAGCCGAGAAGGATGCAGTTCATTTCAGCTCAGGATGGATATCAGTTACTGCCACAGTCCATTAGTGGAGCTGTTTGTTATACCAACTTAATCGTGTTTTCAGAAAGAAAAGGGGAAAAATAATCAATATGCCCAGTTCATTTTAAAACGATAAATAACTAGAGGTCTCTTTCCTGCCTCATTTATAGTATTGCTCTCGGCTAGGAGAGCAAAAGATGCTGTGCTGGGATATTTGGCCAGCAGAATCAGGCTCTATGGCTCTCTCTGAACTATTTTCCTGCCTCCAGGCACTGGAAAGAGATTCCGCTTCTCAAAGGTGATGAACGGAGCAGCCGCAATACTGTTCTTTGACTTTTCACATCCATCATTACTCCTTGCTGCAAGTTGCTTTCTCTGTTCCAGCCATTTTAACATAACAGGTCCCAGCACTCATTGTCCCAGTCCACGTCCATGGGAATGATTGCCTCTATTAATTATGCCTAAAAGAGGGCTCTGAACCACAAACTCCAATGCTTGGTGCACGGACTGTGAAGGCAATGACTAAAAACATCTCCTAGTGAGCACAGTCCTGGCCTCAAAGCTTGGGTCGTCTTTTGCTTCGCAGTGCACAGGGCCTACACGTGCCCTGAGATGCTGTGACCAGATGGAGAGGGTGGGCAGGAGCCACACCAAGCCCAGGCCCCCAGATCAGAGACTACCCTGCGCATGCATGAACTCTGTGCATAGTCCGGAAGAGATCAAAGAGCATTTCTCCTGTATATGCTCGTGTAGCACATGCCACGATATAGGAAACATGATCACATGTATAAAACATCGGGTATTTCTTCTTGCTGTGCTTGAAAAGTGTAATTTTACCACTATTGGCTTTCACCCAGTTTTCTCATGAGTCTTGTGTAGTCCTTGAAAATTCATGGGATTGGCTGGAAAATCATATGATTAATAAGAAAACACTAAAGGAGGTGTGGGTTTGGGATTTTTTTAAGACCTGTTAGGTTTCTACATCTGTTTTATCTCTTCGCAAACAGAAGGAGAAGAAAGGTCTGTAAAAAATAAAAAGAAAGTTGTAGATCTAGTTGGTAGGCCTTGAAGACATACTGTAAATATTGCAGAAATTATGATGAGCTCACAGCAGTTTGTGAGAAAACCTGTCTACCTAAAATACAGCCTCTCAGAGATTGGGACTGTAATTTAGTCTTGTGAGTAGAGAAATATGCTGCAAGTACTTAACAAATTATAAAAATAATAACAACAATAATAGATGAAACCTGAAAAAAAAAAAAAAGATGAATCACTGTGTTAGAGATTCAAGTCAATCTTTTGTTCCTTGTCAAGGATCTTCTGCTGACAACTGCCTCTAGTACAGCAGTATATGCTGGAAAAATGCTCTGAGATAGCGCTTGGTTACACAGATTTACAAACTGGGTGATGGCAATCTGGGCTGCGGCATGACAGTCTCATGAATCAGTGATAAACCTCACTCTGCACAGCTTGCTGAGCCATGCAGCAAGTGCCATCTTTCTGGGGGGAAGAGTGTGGCTTGTCTACATGGCAATGGTGTGTCTGGTTCTGGGATGGATGGAGAGACGGATGCTACAAAGGGGACCCTGCAGTGCCCAGGGTTGTCAGTCGTGGAAAAAGACTGACTCCTGATCAACAGATCTGCATGAGTAATTGGACAGAGAAATGTTTTTCCCAACGTTTTTCATGGGAAAATGAACAGGCTCCGTGTGGACTACCCAGCAGCCAGAGGTGAGGCTCTGCAGGCCTGCCTCTGGCTGGCTCCCAGTGCTGCCCAGAGCCGACTGCTTGTCCCAGGGTGTGCAAGCAGAGATCATCCTGCCTGCTCACCATAGGATGCATTTGTCTTCAGAGTGAGTTTATTGTCCACAGGGACCCTGCAGCAGGTTGCATGCATAATGCAGATCATTCCCCTGCCTGGGGCTTGAGGTCTCTGTGTGCTGATCCCAGAGAGACTAACATATAGTGCAGATGCCAGGCTGAGAGGGCATGTCTTGGCTTTGCCAGCAAATCCCACCTAAATGGCTAGAAAGTCTGCCCAGAGCACACCTGAAGGCAGAAAAAGCCAAAGGTGTATGGCAACATTGGATGTGTGGTAAAATTTCCCTTTCCACTTTTAGCATCCTTTTACAGACACGTTTCTGCTGGGTTGTTGACTCTGAACAGATCTGCACATTTGAGATTGATTTTTAGTTATAAATAGGTTCTTTTTGCTTTCTTGAAAATGTAAAGGAGACGTAAAAGAATAATAAATTGCATTTTTTACTATGTGAAGTCCTCTTTGCATTGCCAAAGCGATGAAAATTGGCCTGAGTATAAAATGAGCCTTAAACCTAAATTGCAAATTGTTGTTCTTCCCTTAACCTCTGTCATCTTCCCTCTGAGTATGAGATCTTGAGATCTGGCTCCATTCTTCTTCAGTGTTTGGAAACTGCTTAGCATCTGTGAACATGTGACAAATGCAGCATGATGGGTTACATCTTGGGCTTCCAACTGCTTTGAAGAGACAGTGGACACAACACCTAACTCAGGGCTCCCTATCTTTCAAGCAGACAGAACTTTTAATGAGAGCTTGCCAATACAAAAGGTACTGAAGAAGACTTCTAAGCTGGCTAGTGATGCAGGGAGAAGTCTCACTTCCCCTCTCTTGTTTCTTGATGAAACTAATTTTTTTTTCCCCCCTGTTTGAAAATTCTCCATTATTAGATAATGCTTTCCTCATTTCCTCAATGAAGTCCTTATGCTACGTTTCAGCTATATAATGAAAAAGTTCTTTAAGTATTTCCACTGCTCTTCAACCACAGCTAGACAGAATGCTCTTTTGCCTCGGTTTTTGATGGTGTTTGCATATAGCAAAGTGTTCAAGATTTTTAAAATTTTTTTATTTCTTATTTCTTTTACCCATAGGACTGGAAACCTTTTGTATACCTTTGATTACACTTCATTCTTTTTAACCGTGAAAATTGCTTTGCCATCCCTCCCCTTCGGTCAACCTTTGCATTAGGATCCACTCCAGGCTCCGCTTTTGCTCTGTTTTTCTGCTCACAGCTTCAGAGACTTTTAGCACAAGGTGGTGAAACCAGTAAAAGAAGGAATATCAAATATCCATCACTATTAATGGTCACTGAAATTTCCCATGGTGATGAAATACAGCTGTTGGCAGAGCAAGAGCATCCGGGGGACGCTGTCTGTAGCCAAGGTCACCTTGGCCAAGCTTTGCACAGACAGAGGGCAAAATGGCAGTTATTGCAAAAAAAATCTCAATTTGTACTATGTGGTACAGCACACAGAGGGGTGGCATGATGAAGCAGATACGGTCAGTATGTTTTTCAGCATGGTAGGAAGGAGAGACTTCCCTAAAGAAGGATATTTTTCCTTCTGAGCTGAAACCTGGAGCAGAATCAGCTCGTAACAGACTGGAAGAAGAAAATCAGCTGCATATAAAAGTTGTCTGGAATTAAAATTGCATCACGTTTGATGAGAGCATCTGTCTCTACCTACTATTGCTGTGCTCACCCTGGTCCCAGTTACTCAGGGCTTTTAATGCAACCTCTTAACTGTCCTTGAAGGAAGAGAGAGAAGGGGAAAAATCCCTAGGTCGTTTCCGTAGCTATGCCTCCTTTCCCATAATCTGAATGACAATCTGACACCAAAGTTTCTATTGTCAGCTGTTCCTGAGAGGGGATAAGGGAACAAAAATTTCTTGAGGTTTCCAATTACAAATGTAATGATCTCTGCAGAACTGAAAGTAGTATCTGTCTGTAACGTAGACAGGCTGAAACAGAAGATGTAGCAGAAGAATAATAGAAACAAGAGTGTGACACACACATACAGAGATGCTGCTGACATCTATCCCCCAATGGTCCTCTGTCATTATTTGCTGAAAAACTCAATTTACTTGTTTGGGGATGAAAACAGGAGAAAAAAAAAAAAAAAAGAAAACAAAACCAAAAAAACAGCCACGAAACCCAAAACCAAAGAACTGTGTGGCTTAAGAAGGGGAATGTTGTTCTTCCCTCCCACCATCTCCAAGGTTTTTGGAAAGCTGATCTCTTTCACACAGCTGGATATCCTTGTCTGCATCCTTTATCTGACAACATAAACCCCCTAATGACAGGTAGCAGCTGGCATTTTTTTGTTTTATCAGAATGTTGGTATTACTGGTTTTGTCAGCTCTTGGACCTGACTCCAGTCTCAGTCACGCTAGTGAAGTCAGGCCCTTGCTCTGCACCTTCTCTGGGGCTGCCAAGGACAGACCGAGGTTCACTTGGGGCAGTCAGGTCATACATCATCTTTCCCATTTCTCTGATTGCAGGAAACGTTTGCCCATGTCTGGAGGGAATACAATTAGTGTGGTAAGATTGGTGCCATGCAGAAGGTTGGTGGTTCCTTGTTCGGTCACCTATGGCATTTTTTGGCTGCTGTTTTAAAACCAAACAAAATCAACAACCTTTTCCTCTCTACTAATTTAGCTTTATCCTATTTGTTTTCCTGATTCCTGAGGGCTTTTGGAACCCAGCCTTACAGGCTGTTTGACTTAACAGATGCAGTTCTAGGTGATAAGCTGACTTATAAGATCCATTAGTGCAACCAGCGGAGACACCAGGCACAGCATGATTTTGCCAGAGTGGTTTATGGAGATGCTATCTGCTTAGACACTCGTCTTTCCTGACCTAGTTTTAAGATTTCTTTTGAATCTCTGTGTGTGTTCATTGTTGTCGTTTTTGGTGGTTTTTTTTTTTTTTGTTTGTTTGTTTTTTTTGTTTTTTTTTGTTTTTTTTTTTTCCCCCCTGAAAATCCCCAGTCCTGGTGTCATTTCATGGAGGCGCTGTCCCCTGCTGCCGGTGCTGAAAGTGTCAGTGCTGTACATGTGCCCAGGGACAAGGGCAACAGGAACCTTCCAGTTAACCCAGTAAAGCATTCCCTGATCCACTTCTCAGATAAGAAACTTGAGATGAGCTAAATATAGGGACAGGTGTCCCAGAGCTGAGTGTCAGAGAACACGGGGCACCTCAGAGAGCTCATTGCCAGGAGCTGCGGGCTCAGTCTTTGGGCACTGCTTAGTTTACTTCTCCAAGTTTCTTCCTGATTTGAAGACTTGTTTCCTGAAGTGTGAGGAATTCAAGTCATTTTCATCCTTTTTTCATTGTCTCATAGGAACCTGTTCTTTGCCTGCCGGCTCTGTCCTTACAGCCATGTGGAGTGGGCTAATCAAGCCAACAACACTGTCCTACCAGCTAAAAAATTTGTTTTGTGGGCTTCGCTGCTTATTTTAGTTTGAGTACTGCTCTGAACCAGGTTGAGAAAAACCAAAATAATCTGTATTTCTAGCAGGAAGACTCGCTGGGATAATTACAGCTCTGTGCATACATGGACCAGCCCCTTTCACTGCACATGCAACTTTCAAATGTCTGGAGTGACAGCTTCTTCAGGCTCTAGCCAAAGGACTGGGATGCACTTTCCCTTCACGTTTTAGTTAAGTGGAAAAGAACAGCCTTCTCTGCACATAGCATGGCATGAAGCCTGTCTTGCAGGAACTATGAAAGCCAGGGTCTGGGGTCTGTTTCTGCTTGAGTGTTGCAAACGCTGAACTAGAATATACATAAACCTATGCTAGAGCCCTAACAGTGACTGTCAGGTTGTATCCAGGCAGGCTGTGGATACCAGAGCCCAGGAGTGGTGGACAGAGATGGACACGTGGGTTTGGCAGCAAGGAAGGGACTGCTCAGCCTCAGGGTTCACAGGAGAGCCTGACCTGTTTTTTCTGTTTAGACGAGGTCATGCACCATCTAAATAGGTTAAAATTCTGTTTACTGCAACTGAGGCAAGTGCAGCCTAAATACTCTGATCTCTAAGGATGGCATTTCGGCTCCATCACATAGCCTTGGTTAAAATGCATAGAATTCTGGACTGGTAGGCTGCTGATGGGAAAGAATCTGTTTCAGACTTTGTCCTGTACTGTTGTGAGCTCAGTGAAGACACGTTGTGCAGTGCCGGAAAACCAGGGAGGATTAATGGGAAGTGAAAGTGATTCAACCCTAGGGCCTGAGAAATTCTCCTCTAATACCAGTTTTCCAGCTAAGCAGTGCCTTGACTGTAGTGGAATTACCCCTGATTCATACCAGTGTACGTAAAGGTCCTGGAAACAGACCAAACCGGGGTGGGTTTTGCATCTGACTTATCTTGCTGCTCACGTTTTAATTTTTCAATACCAAGTGTGACTTGGATGCCAATCCTATTTTCTCTCAAATCCCAGAGTGCAGCTCCATGGAAATGTGGTTTGGATTTGGGCTCCATCTCTGACAGTCAGACCTGTCTAACTTCAACATCCATCTTAAAGAAAGCATAAGCCTCAAAAAGCTGGTGTCACCAAGGAAAACAAATGAAATTTGAAGAATGTGTTAGGTTTAAGATCAGAGACAGAGACTGGAACAATGAGAGGTTTACAAGCCCAGCTCGCTCTGTTAATAGCTCAAGAGAGGAGACATCAATTCTTTTAAAGTGATTTCTGCCCTGGTAATGTTTCTTTAAGAAAAGCAAGGCACAGCGAGATACTGTAAGGTTTCATTCCCTCTGATGGGGTCTTTGCTGTGAACGTTGTTATTCTGATCAGCTTTGACATCATATAAAATAGCACTTATTCTCCAAGTAATCCGAGAAGCTTTTCAGAATTCATGAGGTTTAAGTCCAAATAATTACATCTATTGATCTCAGCTATGTGAAGAAAATTTCCAATTTATTGCAGACCTGTTTGGTGTTAGACCTCAAATTAGGCCATGTCAGGAATTTCTCTTTTTCTGTCCCTTTTTTTTTTTTTTATGCTTTTGTTGGGCATGAGATTGTTCACCTGATAATAAACGCTGTCAAATCTGTTGCCACAGAGCAGGTAAACCAGGACATCTGGTGTCGGCAGCAAGCCCTGGGTCAGGCAGATCCTGCATTGGTCTACGGGGAGGAGGGAGGGGTTCAGGTCGCATCATCTCTGGTGGTCTGCTCCACATCTGCCATGGCCTCAGGGTGGGAGGCTGGGTGCTAAGTGCTCTGATCTCTGACAAATAAAATGGGGACAGCGCTTCCTCCAGTACAGTGAGATTAAAGCCCAAACATTTGGACATCCCCAAATGCTCCCTCTGCCCAGTGGCTGCTTGGTCACGTTGCTGCTGGCCATGCTAGAACTGAAGGGAATCCCCAGCATGGCTTCATGGTGGCTGGAAAATCCATCTGTGCTACGTCTTCATCTAGACTAATTCCCAGAGGTGCTAGATCTTAATCTTTGCTGCTCTGGGGCTTCTGTAAAGCACCAGATTAAAGGTGTTTGCAGGTAGCCCTCATCCCCATTTGCTGACTGCTAAAAGACACTGCAACCACAGTGAGGGAGAGCAGACATTGTTTTAGATCAGGCCTGGGGTGTGCAGACACCTACCCTGGAAGAGATGAAGTCAGGCATCAATGCACTCACCTGGGCAACACAATACTGTTGGGACCAAACTTTGGTTTTGGAATCAACTACAAGAGACCAGCCCAGTGCCTGCCTGGGGTCTGGGATGGATGGTGGGGTCTGTCTGGAGAACTCAGCTTCTGGATATACACATTTCTGCATCTGAAGGTAGGTCAACAGGTCCCTGACAGAGCAAGACACTTACTGTGAGCTTTGCCTTGAGCACAGAAATTGTGTAGGTGCTTAAACCAAGCATGTTTTACAGAGTTGGTGAACTCAGTAAGCTCAGAAGTTCAGAAGACAAAGCAGATGCATGTAAAAGCCATGGCAAAAATCACAGGGATGTCTTAATACACGCTGTGTGACATATTGGCTTTCTGCTGGGGGAAGCATGGACCTCACAGGCTGCTGCTCGCTGTTTCCCTTGCTGCTGGGCTCTGCACCAAGCCCTTTGGCAGGGAGGCTTAGCTGGGGCTCCCCGTGCTGTGGAAACTGGTCTAGCCTGGAAGTGGCCATGGCGAGACCATCCCAGTGGCCTGGGGTCATGCAGCTCCCTGCCCGTCTGCTTCAGCAGCGCAGTGCGAGCTGCATTGGGGCTGGCGAGTGATCCAGGATGGCAGGAAGGGGATGTTTGTGCTGCAGGCTTCCTGAGGGACTGGAAGGTGTTGGCAACAGTTTAATAAATGATGCCTTTCCACAAATATGCCTTTAAATTTAGATCTCAGTTTAATAAGGCTGTCCTCACATGTTCTTTCAGGGCACATGTATTATTTAAAAAACATTTATAAAGGATTAATGTACTCCAGAGCCCCACTGACACAAATCTCTCTCATTTCCAGTGCCAAAAGCCAAACCAGTCCAGCTTATTCTAAGAAACCCTTTTCATCTGTGTGTTTATCTCCAAATCTGGCAGTGGGAAAAGTGCTAGACTCACAATCTTTTGTTTTTGTACAGGAGTCCTTTGTTTATCCAGTAAACAGGGACAACACAAGCAGCAGCAATGCCTTCTCTTCCCCTGCTCAGTCTATCCTTTCTGTTTTGTACATGGTTTATTGTATTTACACAGAGGATCTCAAAGCTTCTGATAAATTTGTGCTGACTTCTGCCACCTTTGACCATGCAGGCTGGTGTCCTGGGTAATGATTTGTAATTTGGGAAATGTGCCTTTTGCAAAGCGTTTGTGTATCAGGAGGTGTTGGCAGCTAGAGGGCTCTTGCAGATGGAGCCGTTATTATTTTTACATGGCAGATAGCTGTGCAACAGGGAGCAACAGCATGGGCTCCTGGTAGCTGCCCCTCTGTCCTTACAACTGTTGGGCAGTTTTGTAGTTTGTTTAGCTGGAGCAGGGAGTATTTCTGAGTGCAGCTCAGTTTTTGCATCCTTCATCTGTGGAAGGTGTGACTGAAGTCAGCAATGCGGGAGATAAGCTTTTGGGAAAGCAGCAGCTCCTATCAGGAGAGGAGCAGGAGGTTTGTGTGGGGCCTTGAATGCTGCTGCTCTCCTGGCACACTTGTGGAGGATGGACCTGTGTGAAAGCACCATCTTCAGCTGTTCAGGGCCAGCAGCAGCCTTGCTGGGCAGCAGGAGGCAGGTGGAGACCAGCTACCCTCTCTGGTCCCACCTGAGCACCCCCATGCAACCTCGTTTTGCTTCTGCAGGCATGCAGCTGGTTTTGGGGTGCACCAGGGCTCCCTCCCCTTGGGTTGACCTTGCTCCCTCTGACCAGTGGAGCTGCTTTGTTAGGCAGAGCCGTGGGGTGGGGCATGGCAGGAGGGGCGGGAGATTTTTCCCATACAGCTGAGTAGAGAGTTGGGATGAGAGGGGGAGCAAGCTGGGCCGTGCCTGTGGTCTCACCCTGCAGAGAAGGGCTGTGGTGGGATGGGCAGTAGCCCAGCCTTGCTGAGCCCTGGTGGGCCCCTTCCACGGGGTGTCTACACCTGCACATGGGGAGGGTGTCAGCCCTTGTGGTGCTGGCTGGGCTCCATCCCAGCTACCTGCCTGACTCCATGTGCCAGGGGAGGTTGTGGGGCTGGCAGAGATTTCACCTCACCATCAGCACTGCAGAAAGCAGCTGGTCGTTAGCAATCAAGGATTTGCAGGCACCTGAGATCTTTGCAAATCATTGTTGTGCACTACTCCTCTCCTGCCCTTTCCTTTCTCTGTGCACCTTCCCCCAGCCTTTGATTCAATAAATCAAAGCTTAGTGCCAAATCTTGTTAAATTCCAACTTCCCTGTTATTCCCTCTCTGCCCTTTGGGAGATGAAAGTTTGGAAATGTGTATAATAATGAGGGTTGCGAGATGTGAATACAAGACATGAGAAATGTAAACCAGGAGGATGATCAAAGATGATACATTAGCTCTGAGGAGGAACTATATTGTTGCTAATAGGGTGGCCAAACCACCACAGAATGACAGAAAAAAAAAAGTCCCTACTGTGGTACTGCTGATAAAGCTGGTGTTGGGAGGCAGCTGAGAGAGCATCATGTAGAGGGACTAGTGATATCTGCACTTGTCCTTGGTGGGAGAAGTGAATAATCTCAGCTCTTGAGTCAGCTGAAGAGCTAAAACTTCCAGAGCTGATGAAAAATATCCAGTTATACTTTCATGGAAAATAATAGGAAGCATTCCTGTTTCTTTCATATTTAATTAATAAAGAGGAAATAGTATTAATTATTTTGATTTTATCTTTTATTGTTTAACTGCTATCTTTAAAAATTGACAAGATAAGTTTTTAGTGCTTTTTGACTTTCCCTTCTCCTGTCCACCTGCTTTTTTTAATTTCATAATCCTATTTTTTTCCTCAGTAGAGTGAAGGGAAAATAATAGAGTGAACCCAACCCTCCGTTAAGCTCTAAACCTGACATGATGAGAGAATGTGTATTTTTTTAAATTTATTTTTTAAACATCAAAACCCCCAGAAGGGGGGCGGGGGGGAAGGTCAATTTCCATTTCTACCTTTTTCTAACAACTTTTTCTAAAAAATACCTTTCTGATTTTCCAGGACAAACAATGCTGTGTCCTTTACCATCTTCTCTGGTGCCATGCTGCCTTAGCTTTTGTCTGTCTTACAGCTGTCTGCTACATTTTCATCTGCTTTGAGCCTCACGTCTGGTGCACAGCCCTGGACACTGGGGGTGGGCTGGGGTGCGCTTACACAGAGAGATTTCCTCATGAGTTTTGCAGGTGACACTGAGTAAGGGTTGCCAACGTGAAACCAGATTCATCTCGAGTATGGATTTCACTGTGTCCTGAAATACATGCTTCTAACTTATCCATTATTCCCTGTCTGATGTCTCAGCATTTGCTTTCTTTTTACCTGGTTTCATTATTTATTGAAGGCTTTATTGAATTGCTGATTTCAGACCATTTCTCCAATTTATTGAGATTATTTTGAATTCAGGTCCTGTTCTAAAATTGTGCTCTTCAATTGGAGTGATCTGTACATTTTCTAATACACACTCTATTCCGTTGTTCAAGTTACTGATGAAGAACTGGGACAGATTCTTTTGGGAACCAGATAAAATCTCAGACTGGTAGTTAATCACTGACACTTTGTTCTTGGTTTAAATCTACCTAGTTGCACTGACAAGCAATTTCATGTAGGCCAGTGACTCCCACACCATCAACTGTGGATTGTTGATGAACTCCAAAGCCATAGCATGTGTCCTGCAGTCAATCCAAGGAAGCATTCTTCCTTATGAATGTTTTCCCATTAAAAGCTTGATGGTAAGGCCAGACAGCATTTCCAAGGCAATTTATGGCCAGTGATGCTCAAGGGTCCAAAAAACTAAAATACTGCTATGCCAGACTACTTCCTTGGTTTGCTTATGGCCATGTGGGACAATATTGACAGCTTTGCTAAAACATATATTACAACTACTTCTTCCTTACCCGCAAAGCTAGTTACCTTGTCAAAGAGGAAAATTAGTTTTCTCTGGAATGAACAACTGATTTGATGTCCTTTTCATTGAAATGAACAACTGAAGTGATTTTTGTCTTGATAAATTCATTATGCTGAGCTGTTTTTTATCAACTGGTTTTCCTTTGGGTTTTCATATATTGATCAGGTAATAGTGTGTGCTAGTGTTTTTCCAGGGAGACTGACTAGTCTACATTTTTTTTCATGTTCTCCTTTTCCCTTATTTTAAATAAAGGTATTTTATTTGCCCTTCCTGTGTCTCCTGGGATCTCTCCTATACCATGAATTTCAGGGATGATTTCTGAACAGATCAGAGATTTCTGCAGTTGGTACCTTCAATGTTTGAGGGTGGATTTCAGAAGGCACTGGTAATTTGACCATATCTTATTTATCTCAAGAATTTTTCTTTCTGGCTTGCATTTCTGTCCCCTTGTTCGTATTAATTTTTGAAGTATGTTATGAAGCCTGAAGCAGAGATGGATTAGGCTACTTCATCCTTTTCTGTTAAGCCATTGTTTCCTCTTTTTCCATTAAATAATAGCTTGTATGTTCTCCTTTTCTGCCTCTGCTGATACCCTAACACTTATACTTGCGGCTTCATGCCCGTTACTAATTGTAATTAATTTTGTGCTTTAGCATTTGTGATTTTTATGATTTTCTTTTATGCTGGTACTTACCTTTGTGGTTTAGTTTTCACTTTTTCTGTAATTTCTTTTTGATTTTCAGGTCCCTAAAGAGCACTTGACACAGATATAATGGTCTCTTATTCTGCTTCCTATCTTTCTATCACAATAGGATAGGTTGCCATTGTGCTTTAACATGGTCTGTCTCAGTAACTGCCAATTTTTTTGCTATCCTCTGCTTAAATTTCCTTCTCAGGAGACCTTATCTGCCATGTTGCTGAGTTTGTTGAGTCTGGGAAGGAAAATCTGCATTTTCCTTGGGCTCCTGCTAATTCTGTCTCTCTTTTTAAAGAACAGAGGGTGCCAACATGTTCAGAATGACTGCACCCAAATGACTTTCCAGCTGAGATTAACTAGTAGCTACCTACTGATTGCAATCAAGCCTAGAAAAGTGGCTCCACCAGCATCTTCCTTCACTGTTTGAAACCAATCCCCCAAACTTTTGAACACCCTGGCATATTGTCTGCCCCTGCTCTACTCCTTTTCTAGTGTTTTTAATACTGGATTAGTATTGTTGCCCACTGTCAGCTGCAGTTCTGCCCTTCTGCTGCCTCTCTTAATTTATAAACACAAACAAAGCCAAGCTTCAGCTTCTCCTTGGTGAGATGGGGGGGGGGGGGGGGGGAGGGGGGGGCAGTAGCATTTCTTCTTGATCTCAGCCTTAGTCTCGTCTATGCTTCACTTAACAAATTTTATTTTATTTCAGAGTCATGTTATGTGCAATTCTCCATCTGTTTTCATTCTGCCAGTCTTTTCCTGGGCAAACTGTACTTTCTCACCACAACATCCTGGCCCATCATCAGTGACCTGGGGTATGACTGCCCACTAGGAGCTCCTGTTCTTCCTTGCTATGGCTTATGCTCCCCAAGTGCGTACAGGACGCTCACCTGCCCCACAGGCTGCCCTCACGCCTCCCTCACCTGACACTTCACATCTTCCATGCAGCAGGTCCTACCCCTCTTTCTTACTGGTAGGTTTTGATCCCATCTCTTACCAACTCGGTGAAAAGCCACCGGCACCCAGAGATGGGCAGGCAAGCGTGCAGGAACGTGCTGTTTCTGCTTACCTGATGTATGCACCTTTCCTGCATCCACCTGCATGGTCCTGGGAGAAAAAGCAATAGCTAAAGGACAGCATATGAGTCAAAACTGTTAACTGTTTTTCACACATACTATAAAAAAATCCCCAGCATTTTAGTGTCTGCCATGAAATTTATTGTTTTCCAATAAATTGAAAATGCTTTGGTTACAAAACAACCACTTTCTCTTTTTTTCCTTCTCTTCTGGATATTGTCCAGTAGTTGTTTCTTTCTGGTGTTGGTTGTTGGTTTTTTTTTTTTTACAATAACACTCAAAACATAGAGAGAAGGACACTTTTCTGAACAAATGTCTATTTTTCTATAAAATGGCTTTTATGGAAAGTATTTAGCTAGCACTATGATTTAGTGATTTTCCTCTGCTAAGTGCAACTTATCCCTCTTTTTTTCCTTTATCTTTTCTCCCCAGCTTCCTGAGAAGGTGCTGGGAATCCACCCTACAGACCCTGTGATGCTATCATCTGCATTTACAAAAAAGTCATGTAAATAAATTTGCCCTTTTCATTCCCAGTTTAATTTCATCCTTGCTTGTATTAATATGAGCAGTTCTCTTTATCTGGGGGTGGGAGAAAGGAACTAAGAAAAGAAGAAATAAAAATTCATACCAAAAATCCTGCTTAGCCTGAGGCATTACCTTGTCCTGTGCTTGTCTCCTGTCTTCCTAGTGCATATCCAGGAGAGATTTAAGCAGAGCAGGGCAAATCCACTGTGTTCCCAGCTGAAAAGTGGGAAGGAAGAGAAAGAAGTGAGGTGAAGAAAAACATGGAAAGACTCCAAAATGAGGGCAAGGGAGAGGAAAGGAGTATAAAAAGTGAGAAGAAAGAGTGCAGAGAGGGATAGGATGAGGAAAATAACATCAGGTGTCAACAGGAGCCCCAAAGACAGAGGGAATGACCTTGCCAAGCAGTCTGAGGAAAGACAGGAAAAGACACTGGAGGAAAAACAGCATCCTGCCTTGTGCACTTTCCTCTGGATAACATAATTCCTCAAGGTTATTCAGGCAAGAAAGAGAGACAAGCCCAT
The DNA here is from genome assembly GCA_027574665.1 of Rhynochetos jubatus. Taxonomy (NCBI): domain Eukaryota; kingdom Metazoa; phylum Chordata; class Aves; order Eurypygiformes; family Rhynochetidae; genus Rhynochetos; species Rhynochetos jubatus. The sequence continues at coordinate 31,502,963 of CM050650.1, forward strand.
GGTATGTTGTGGTGGATTGATGACATGACGCCAGCTGGGCACTGGAAATAATTCTGTGGCTGTCTGCTGGACAGTGAAGGGACTCCAACCATTTGTGTGGACTGCTTATCTCCATCTTCAGAGCCGTATTCCTGCACGACCTGAGTTTGCCCATCTTGATTTGCTCTGACCTCATCTGCCAGCTGTTACCTGACTGCACCCCTGCCGCAAATCTGACACGGCTGGGTACCTCCGATCAGTCTCCGGTGGGGATAGCCCTGATGATCAGACCTCCCTTTGCCAGGCTTCACCACGGCATTCCCCACAGGAGCCACCCTGCACACCAGGCACTCCATGGATGGGGCGGCAGGGCTGCAGCTTGGGAGCAGTCTCCTGGGCCTTGCCTGAGCTCAGGCAGAAGCAGCCAGAGTTGCAAAGGCTTCTGGTTGGGTCTCCAGCATTTTGGCTGAGGGGCTGCCTGGGAAATGAGCAGAATGCTCATTTGCAGTTGCAATATTAATGATAACTGCCGTGAGTGTGGACTCTTCCTGACTCCTTTCCTAGCCTGGAAGTGCATGGAGAATTCAAGTCAGCTGAGCTGGCGCTGCAAGTATCCCAGTGCTGCCACACTGCTTCCCTGACTGGGACCAGGGGACACAGATTTGACAATGAAAGTGCTTATTATTTTTCATTTGTATCCCAAGTGTAACTTCTTCACAGGTTAGTGAAGTCTCATTTTGGGGTCTGGTAGTTAGCTCTGATCTGGTCGATATCAGCTTGCCATTGCCTCTGCCAGTGACACTTCCTTGATGCCTCTGAGAGATACCGGCCACGGGGTCACCTCCCTGCTGAGCAGCCTGCGCAGAGCTGTGTGCTTCCTCAGTCTGGAAATTAAACATTTGGATGCTGGTAGCTGTTCTGCTAGCAGTTTCTGTTAATGATGAGGAATTACTTATTATGCCAGTCTAAGGTGGCTTTGACAATTCCATTACATATTACTAATAGTGCTATTAATGTATGGCAGCTTATCCTTGTCATTTGTGTGTGTGTGCGCGCACACGTGTGTGTGTGTGGGTGGATGCCCAGGGGGAGGCAGGGATGGAGACAACATATCTGTTGGCAGAATGCAGCAGCCATTGCTGTCATCTCTCCCTTCCTCCTGTGGGGAAACCACACCAACAGCGGCAGCTAGTCTGGGAGGGGAAGAGCTGGCTCTGCCTCTCCTGGGAGCAGAAGCAGGAGGAAGGTTGACTGATGGGAAAAATGCTGATGCCTGGTGCCGTGGCATCCTCCGCTGCTGTGCAGTCTATCCTTGGGAAACTGATTCCTAGTCCCTCCTATCGTTCATCCTCCTTCAGCTCTGCTCCCCTGCCTTCTCTCCTGGTTTTACAGTTTAGCCTGCAGCCAAACAATTCAGTTTCTGGAACCTGAGGGTGTGTTAGACCTCCTCCCAGGCACAGTCTAAAGCAGTGATGCTGGGCTGACCATATCATGGAGGAACTGCTTTGCTTTCCCATGTCCTTAGCAGCAATTTAGCTCATAGGATTAAAAGATGAAACAAAATTCTTGCGGTGCTATCATAATGTAAAAGACGTTGGCTCTGTTTATCTAGGGCAGGGGGAGAGCTTGCAGCAGCCCTGATTCTAAGCCCTCTGCCAGGCTGGAGTCTCTAACATCCCGCTGAGGCAACCGTCAGAAGTGTGTGTGTGTGTCCACCCTTCTCACCCCTCCAATATCTGTAGAGTCTAATGTAATTAGACTTATCTCAGTGGGAGAAAAGGTGTAACATGTCTGCTGTCCCCAGAGCACAGACCCCCTTCATTTCCTCTGTACCTGCCTAATCTGCAGTATGTTTAAGAGCAAAGTGTTCTCCCACACAGTGCTTTGCATGATATTGAGCAGCATCAGGGTATTGCAGTCCTGGCTAGCACCCCGGGGGTTTCTACCCTGCGGTATGAACCCTAACGGCAATACTCTGCCTCATTGTCTTCTGCTGATCCGGGAGCAGGACTCCTCTGCAGTGCAGTGTCAGCAGCTTTTGTATGACACAGATGCCATCTCGGGCTGCCCTCCGGGCTCCAGCACTTGCTGGAGTCATTGCAGTCCTACCAAGGCCAAGGACACAGCCCTTGCTTGATCTGGTCTTTGCATCCCTCTTAGAGGAACAGTCTCCTGCTGTCTTGCGCAGTTCTGGGTGTAGGTGTAAACATGCCAGGCCACTCATCTTTAGCCTGGCCTTTTCTCTTAATATTGGTGGGCCAGAATAGGATGGGAATTTAAATCTTTGGGGTTTTTATGTTTGTTGGTTCCCCCCCCCCCCCAAGATTTGTTTTAGCAATTCATGGGAAGAAGCTTATGAAGTTTCTGGAAAAAAATACCTTCCTCTCTTATTTTTTTCCTTCCCAGTGTTTTTGATCTTAAACCATCTGCAGAAGAAATATGTTTAGAAATAGCTTGTGCATCAGTGCAGGTGAATTTTTCTGTGTCTTGAAAAATGGAACAATACTTTCCTACAGCTATTGGTTGTCATTCCACATCTGTACTGTCCTCCTAACTTCAAATCAATTTGTGCTTTACCAAGCTCTTTGATGTCATCTTATGACAGAACGCTAACATTTCCCCTTAAAGGCTATATATCTCTGTCTCTTTGTAAGGTCATTGAAAATCACTGTACTCTGCCCCCCCCCCAAGTAATCCATCTAGTGAAGGAAATGATGAGGTAGTATTATGTCTGGCAGTCTCTTTAAACAAGTCCTCAGAAACATCAAGAAAAACCTGATAGGCTTGGGCAGGGAGGGGGGCACAGAGTATGTTGTGAGAGTCAAGTTTCAAAGCAATCAAGGAAAAGCTCGGAATTTATATTCTGGAAATGTTCCCACTTCCTGAATCTATTTACAGATATTTTCCGCTGTTACTGAGGGGGGAAAAAATTAATAATAATCCAAGCAGGCTCCCAGGTGGCGGCTGGCCATGAGTCTGAATTGGAAGGATAATTTATCTCCTCGGCCACTTTGAAGCCTTTTAGCCTGGGGGAGATCCCTTGTCTAATGAAATTAATTGAATGCGTCTGCAGTCTGGGTACTTCATCTGAATTTCGGTTTTTACCTTACTTAAAAGTTGCCAGGTACCCACTCGCCTCCCAAATGCCCAAGTGCCGAGACAGCGTGCGTCACGCTGCACTGCTCTGCCTCACGCAGGATAGAATCTTGAGTACAGAACAGCCTCCTGCTGTCTCTACCACTGTCCGTCAGTGCCATCACTAAGCTGCACGCACTGCATGCACTCAGATGATCAAATGCAGTTAGAAATAGTTACGGGAGAAATTGTCACAGGCTATTTTTAAGTGCAGAGCGGTAACGTCACAGAAAACTTCTGAACAGCGGATTGCCAGAAGGTAGGAGAGTGTAAGTGGGAAAGGATCACTCTATTTTCATCCTCTTCTTATGCCCTTCACCTCCGTGTTAGTTATTGATGGTTATTAGAGACAAGGCACTGGAACAGTTTCATCTTTGGCCTGACTTAGAATAGCCATTTCTGCACCTGCTGCTGGCTCAGGAAGCTCTCAGTGGAAATGATATATCAAACATAAATCTCTGATGCCCAATTAAAGTATCTCATGCTCCTTTGCCAACGAAACTTACAACCTGCAGATCAATCAGACACTGAGTAAATGAGAAATGAAGCTGTAGGCTTCCATGTGGTCATGGCTGCTTGTGTCAAAGCAAGGCACTGCATTGCTGCGAGAACCCCCTGGCCTAGGTGGGAGAAACGTAACTAGGTGTCCCCAGGAGCAAGGTGGTCAGTATGCTGAAGAAATCGGTACAGCGAGCAGTCCCACTTTTGTGTAGGTCTGATGGGGAGTGACATGGCATTTAATTGACCAAGAGGAAGTGGGTGAAATTGGTGAGAGGCAGTGTAAGTTACTGTGGATGGCTAGATGCTGTAAACAGGATGGATGGTGTTATTTCTATCTCATTCTCCTGCTACAAGTCCACAAGAATGCCACAGTCATTTGAATATGCTTACATTTGTTTTCTGTTCATTTTTTTCTGCAACCTTCTTTACCTTTCCCCAACCAAGCTGCATTCAATTTCTACATTTTTCCTTTGGAGCAGATTGTCTGATTTTATACAGATTTAGTTGTACATGGCTCTGAGATCGCATAAAAGTGCCAGCCGTATGACAGTGGTTTGTGTAGGCATAAATGCTGTATTATGTGGATAGCCAGCAGCCTGGCTTCAACTTGAATAGGTGCAGATTTGTTATGTATAGATGTGTGCTTATTTGCTGAATACTTATGCCTTCTCAGCTCTGGGAGCTTCCAGGAGGCAGTTGTGTTTGCGTGACAATCTTGTTCCCAGGGAAGAATAAAGTGCTTGTGCAGAAGCACTGGCCCTTAGGCTGTCAGATGAGGGAGGTTTTTCTCTCCTCATGAAATCAGTACTGGGAAAGCCAGATTCTGAGGGTCAGAAGGCTGATGTTCTTTCTTTGGCAATATTTTATTTATTTCCTTTTTTAAAGGGACCTGTAGCTGGCATGCTCCTCTCCACTGGTGAAAAACACAATGATGTGGATAGCAGGCTTCTGTTAGCTTCTGCAGGAGTCTGCTGTAGTTCAATGCAATGAGGTAGCTAGGTGAGTAGCTGAGCCTGCACGTGTCCTCCTTCTGAGGCTTGAAGACACACACTCTTACCTTGCTTGCTGTAGGAGGTACTATGCTGTTTTATGCTTCAGCTCTTCTGTTGAGATATGTGACCTGTTCACGCACAGTAATTTAGAAATCCCTTTCCCCTGTGTCATTTCTGTGCCTTGATGTGAGAGAGCGATTTGTGTCTCAGGATCCTCTGAAAGAAGTGGTACAGCAGGGTTTGGCAAGCAAGAGGTAGTCTTGAATGTGATGTGTGCAAAGAAATCTTCCTGATGGGTAGATTACAAATATTTCTTATTGGAGCAGCTCAGGACTTCATTTCTCTGAGCTTGAATTTGAGTCCTATTGGTTCCAGCTTAGGTCCAAAATCTGTGAGTCCTGTGCTGGTGCAGCACGTTGCACGCATTTTTTCATTTAATGAATCTTTTCTCACCTGTCACTCCCTATCCTGTTCCTCATCCCAACAGGCATCATTATTAGAAGCAATTAAAGAGCAGCCCCATTTTCTGTTTCTGTATTCTGTAGCGCTCAAGTACTTAATCACGGAGCGGATCAGTGTGGATGCCTGTTCTGCCTGCCTGGCTCTCCCTGGGTGAAGAGGCCATCAGCAACATTGGGTAGCACACTGGATTTTTTTTTTTTTTAAACCTCACCAAGATTAGCCTTGACATTTTCTAAATGTCCAGGAAAATGTGACATGCCCACCTCCCAGAAACCCACCTCTTCCATCTTTTTTCCTCTAAAAGAATATAAACAAGAAAAAATGATGCAACATTTTTCCATTATCTGCGCCCTTGTTTAAAGCAAATGTTCTTGCCCAGACAATGTCTAAGCAAAAAAAGACCACAAAGAACTGGCTTTTATAGCAGACATAAAAGGTGTGCCAGTGCCCTCTGTAAATAGAGACTGTTTGATCTGTCTGGATCTACTGTGCAATGAGTGAGACAGCTTAATGACAAAAGACTGTGCCATCCTGGAGAACTTCCAGCTCCTAAGAGGGGAAAGCAGAAAGCCCACTTCAGCTCTGCCAAAGAAATTTAAATGCCCTCTTGCAAAGCTGGAGAAAGGTGGTGTTCATCCCCCTGTTGCTGCAGGGATGAAGGCCTGTGAGGAAAGTTTTGGGAAGAGCAATGGAGAACCTCTCAAGGGCTCTGCTGCCCCATGTCAGAGGGAGCTGTGGGGCATGTTCAGAAGGAAAGGAACCTGTCTCCAGAGGGCTTGGAAGGGAGGGGTCACCTGAGCAAATAGCCCTGAACAGGCTCATTTTTCAGGCTAAACCATTTTTCCTGTCCCTCTTTTTTTTTTTTTTTTTTTTTCCCCAGCTGCTGTTGCGGACTGTTATGTCTTAGGGAATGGCTTGCAACTGTTCTTACATGGGTAAATGTAGAGTGGCTTATAAGTGTCCTTAGGATGTGTAAATCGAGTTGAGTTCCTGAGAAAGGAACTTTGTCCCCTCTGAAAGCAACAGAACAGTAGGATGATGTGGGAGTGGCAAGGGAAGGATCTACATAATTTTCTCCAGAGACTTCATTTCAAAAGCTACCTTGGTCACGCAGGAAAGGAGTATGATTGGATATAGGGGGAACCCAGCTCTTGAGGGTGCAGAGGAGACTCAGGCTTAGTAATGGTGGCTACACAATATGGGCTGAAGAGCATCAGGAGAACTGAAGGGGAAGTGTTTGCAGGGTTTGCTGTTCATGTACTGCTGGGGTCCTGCTCCCATAATCAAAGCCACTTCAAAGTATTTCCAGCTGAATTCTGTTTCTCCGTGGTAAGTGGGATGAAGACTGACTTAGCATAGAAGGTCTGATTGACACAGATCTGGCAGCTGAGCTGCCTGTCCAATACCTGCCTTTAAAACTGATGTGTCAGAAAAAAAACCTTTAAAAAGAGGCTTGTGGGACTCAGGCTTCCTTTAGGAGAAGTGACTTTTAACCAAACATTTCTCCAGCTGTGGTTGTGCTTGTTGGTGCTCCTGCCAGCCCAGGTAGACCTTCTGCTTCTACAGCTTTGTTTCACATCTGTGTTTTAGAAGCTAGAGCTGAATATGAAAGACCCCAACTCTTCAAGAGCTATAAATGATGTAGGTCTTTAAGTCAGATCTAATGCTACTGATTTATGCCACTGAAAGAATCAGCCTCTCAGATGATTTTTGTATAACTCCTGCCCGAGCGTCATTCTGAATAAGTCTGGACTTGATTGCAAACCTGGCAGCTTCTCTGAGGGCAGGTGGACACCATGAGTGTCACTGGACTCAGAGGCAAAGGAATCTATAAATATATTCTGCTTGAGGATAATGATGATTGGCATTAAATCTCTGATGGTTCAGACATCAGAGACATACCAAGATATACCAAGAACCCCAAAGGAGTTTACTTCTCTCTTTCATAAAACTGTATCGATAACACCATATAGTGATACTGAATTAATTACGTTTATGTTAGAAACGGAGATTGCAGTTGGGATCTCTGTCCCTTTGTACCGCATAGCAAGAAGCTTTCTGCTTTACAAAGCCGATAGCCTACATCTCCCAGAGAGACAAAAGAAGAAGAGACCTAGAGCAGGGGGATGGTGATGACATAGCTGGAAATGAAACCAGATATCTGAATGGTAGTCTAGTTGTCCTGTCCTCTAAATGCAGCTACTGGGAGAAAAATGCAAGCATTTCTTTGTGGCAGGCCAGAGGATGAAACAGGTGTGTTCGTTATATGCCAGTTTTGGCATAAAATTAAAATTAACAGTAGTGTCGTCTGCTGCTTAAAGCTTCTGGATTAGTCTCTTAAGGAAGATCTCTGACTGCTGTAGAAAGCTTGAGACAAGTGCTAATGTAGGAGCTTGGCTTCCTAAAAGCCCAGTAAAAAATGTTGTTGTCTTTAGTAGCATTCATGTAGGCAGAAAGAATACAGGAAGGGAATTTTGTTGAATAAAAACAGTTGACCTTGGTCAAACTGACTTTACTTCACTCTCAAATTCTTTCTGTCAGATGAACTTTTAACATGACTGGCTTCATGCAATCCTGTGTATGCCAGTAGGGAACACAAGACTGGGGGTGGTAGGGGCAACTGAGTCAGGGGAGAGACTCTGCTTGCTAGAAACATTCTGCAGCATGAAAATTCTGGAGACCTAATGCCTGTGAGCAATAAGCTGGCTCAGTTATAATGTTCCTTCCTGGTCTTCTGAAAAAGGTGCATGGTCAGGGCAGGAAAGCCAAGAGGCAAAGCCTTTCCTATACAGACCAGGGCAGTCCTATGGTGGAGGACAGCCATGGAGCTGAATGGTACTGCCAGGTGCCCCTGTTCCCCTATGTCTCCTTGCTGCTCTGCACCTTTCTTGGGGCCATGGAACCATTGTTTCAGTCCATGGTGCTCTTTAGCTAGGAGAATTTCCTGTGTTTCACTGAACTAATTCATGGCTTTCTAGTGTTGCTGGAGTGATGGATGGGTGGGAGCCTCTCTTTGAGTGAACAACGTGGGATGACTAGGACATCTCCTCTCCTCTGCCACAGCAGTAGCTCATGCTTCTTCATCTCATCTGCCAGGAGTTGTGCTTTTCCTTGTATGCAAGATATTCTCACTGACCCAAACCTATATAATCCCATCACTGGGTAACAGCAATGAGCATGCTTCTGGCTGTCTGGGAACAGCAGAAGAGAGGTTGCCCTGCTGGTGAGAGTCCTCTGAGCTCCCCAGACTACACAGATGGTCAGTTCAGGTCAAGGTGATGATTTTTGTCTACATATATTTTTATGGTTTGGCTTCTAGGTACTTGAAGATTTCAGTAGTCAAAGCTACAGGGCTTCAGAAGCTGTGCTCTGGACTGTGTTCTCCCCTGGATCTTGAACTGTCTGGATTTGATCATCTGCTATTTGCATGGATATCTTGGATATGTGTGACTTGACTGGGTATGCAGCTTGATTTTGAAGAGATTTCTCTGGGGAACTGAAATTTTTTTCCTATTACCTTGTCTGCTTCAAGTGTCTCTAAGCTGTCGTTTAGAAGCGGTTTCACTGCTTATTACTGTATTCAGAGTTTAAAGAAAAGTTGTGGCAGGTGAACAGCAAGGGAATGGCAGAGATCTGTGAACCTTGCTGCCTGCAGTCCCCCTGCTCTTTGCTCAGCAGTGAGATGGTCTAACAGAAGCCACCCCCACCAAACACCACGATGTGAGGCACCATATGGAGCCAGCGGGAAACTGTGCCACAGCTGCTGGCAGCTGCAGTCTTCAGGAGGGAGCCGTCTCATTGCAAACGATGATGAGACAGGGTCAGGGCGTGCATCATTTTTGTAATGTCTCTTGGTGCTTTCCAGAAGCCAGGAAAACAAATTGCCTCTGGGCACAGCAAAGGTCAGGGTTGCCATCAGTGAAGCGAAATCACTGGTGGTAATAGTCCTGTCGACATTTTCCTCTGCAGCAGCTGCTGTCAACACAAGGTGCTTTCATTAGCTGTGGGCTGGGCTGTCGTGGGATCATTTTGTATTTAATTTTAGTGAGACACACTTCTCCCCTGTCATGTTCCTGGTGAGCTGCTCCCAACGGTGCAGCAAGGGCAGGGGAGGAAAGGCTCAGAGAGAGAACATGCATTAGAGTGAGGTGTTGGAAATGGCCAGATGTGACGTTGCTCAAAGGGAGGGAAGTTGCAGATTCACAGCGTGGAAGGGGTTGGAAGGGACCTCTAGAGATCCAATAGTGCAACCCCCTGCCAGAGAAGGATCACCTAGAGCAGATCACACAGGAAAAGTCCGGCTGGTCCCCAAAACCCTTTAGCTCTGCAAGCATCCCTTTCACTAGTGCAAGCCAGAGGAGTCAACATCTCGGAGTAGGCATTCACACTGCAACCTCTCTGATGGGAAAGCTGATTTAGTAGGTGCCCCTGACCCCTTTTCCTCTGCACTGCTTCCTATTTCTCCTTTCCCTCATTGCCTTTTATTGCCATTATGGTTTTGTTTTTAAACATCCCCCATTCCTAGAGCTCATTACTGGTGTGTGCCAGATGCACTGAAACGTCAATACACCCTACACTGCTGCTGGCTGCCGCTACTTCCTCTGGTCTTGCCAACTTAAATTGGTAAGTGTCCACCATGGAAGGTGGGACCTACTTCATGGGTCAAACCACTGTTTGTCCCCAAAGGCAGCCTCTACTTAGTACTGGGTGGTATATAACTCATAACACTGCCACCTCTCCCATGAACCAAAGCAGAGAGGCAGGAACCTGGATGATGGAAAAGAGGGGCTTGAAAAATGGGGTGTGAGCCCAACATTTTCTCCCATTCATGGCAGATGCAGCAGCAGCAGAAGCTGTGCAGGGGAAGAGGCTGAACTCTCTGGGACTGGCAAGGCAGTTGTCCCAGTACAGTTTTCTTCCCGCCTGCTTTGTCATCAACATATTGGCTTTAACGTCTATAAACATGAACCATGCTCTCAGCAAGGGAAGCTCAAAATTGTTCCGTGGCTGCAAAATGTGGAGTCGAGAGACAAGAATTCTTCCTCATTTTCCTGTGGACTTGATAGTTGGGCTTTGATGAATGACTTGGTTGAATAACTACATTGTTGTGCAGTGATTTGCAACAGGGCACAGTGTGAGTCAGGTACTGACGCTCTGAGTTGGCAGATTGCTGCCTGACTTAAATGGCTGCACAAAATGCAGGGCTGGCATTAGCCCCCGCAGTCCTTACCACTTTGGGAAGTGGCTGTCTGTGGGTATCAGCTGGGTAACTGCAAACCTGTGATACTCTGTGTGATGAGATCTCCTTTTACCTGCTCTCTGAGAACATACTTTCCCTGTTATACTCAAGCCTGGGGCTCCCTTATGTCAAATAAGGATACCTTGCCTAATAAAACAGCCCAATGATTTGCAATTGTGTATTTAGCGTCTAACTGAAGCATGGAATGCAAAAAAACTTCTTTGCATTGCTCTCTGCACCATCTTCCCTCCTTTCCTGACATACTCCCATACCTGCCCTGGCTGCTGTGCTCTCTTTCAAGTCATCTCTTCTGATCTCTCCACCAACTAATTAAAGAAACAACCCTGAGAGGCATCACGGATCTCAGCTATGGGTTACAGCCGTGTAAATTCACTTTGACGCTCAGACAGCCGCGATTTCTCCTTGCCTGCAATGGGAGCCAGTGAGCTGGAGAAGAGGAAATTGTTTGCATTATGCAGCCGTGACAGTGAACCGGCGCAAGCCTCGTGCTGCCACAGGAAGTGCCTTATAATTTAATTTAATATCTGGAGGAATGGTAATCTGGTCAGGTAGCAGCAGGCAGGAAAGATGAATTTTGGCTTTAGAAAAGACGATCCTGGAGTGTGGATATGTGTGTGTGGTTTGATGCCTGAGCCTGTGGCTTTCAGTCCTGTGAGACTGTGCTGTTTCTCTTTGAAAGGGGCAATGCAGCGTATGAACTGGTTTAACTAGTAGCACTCTAACCTGTGGCGACAAAAACTCAAAGCCCCTAGTTGAGGATGAGAGGGGATGACCGTTATTGCACATAATCACATTCATTTATGTAAAGCTCTGGTCTGTTTTATTTGACGAATGATCATAATTGCCCCATTTGGATGTAGAAGATATAAAATTGTTTCTTAGCTCTGTTCATCATTCACCTGACATTAGTAACCTCGTGAAGACAGCATTACCGCTACGTTTGTGGATACAAGCTGCACACTCACACGTGTGCCTACGTGCAATCGTGCCTATGGTTGGAGGATATTAACAGGGTCACAAAAGCAGGCATTCACAATGGAAGCAATGCCCAAATTAATACTGCTCAGGCAACTTCATTTAGTGGTTTGTGCACCTGTGCCCTGATAGTCTTTAATTACATTATCTCCTATGTTTTATGCCTCCTTTCAGGGCTCAGGATATGCAGCGTCCATTTAATGAGCAGCTGTTCAGTATTTTGTTTTACCACCACTGACAAAGACACATCCCCTTTCCTTATTGCTGGGAGCTAATCAAACCCTGCTCTGTGGACAGCATGAATCATCTCCACCTTTTTTTTTTTCTGTGGTGCTTGCCACTGATTTATCTGAATGCTTCCCACTTTAATTTGTCTTCAGATGACGTGGTGAATTGAACTAGGGTGCTGTTTTCCACTCTTTGGAGCAAGGGAGCAGAGGGAATAAGAAAGTTGAAAGGGGCTGTGAGTTTTGGGTGCCAAGACGTGATGCTAAGAACACCTTGTAATGTGAGAGGAGCTCTGCTCACAGTGTGGCACCACTGCTGTCAGCAGCTGCTTTTTGTGTGCTTCTGCCAGCCAGACCTGCAGATAACATATCAGGGAGCCAGAAAATAGCCACATGAATAGGGATTACTTTAAGTTGCTTGTGCAATATTCAACACCCTTTAATGTTTGCAATCACTGTCTTAATTCTCTGCAGATCTTTGAACTTTAAAAATAATAATTTAAAAAATATTCTGGGATAAAAAGTTTGAATGAAGGAGACCTCGTAAAAAGTCCTTAGGGAGTTGAAATAAATAAAATTTAAATTAGCCAGTTAAGGATTGTGTTACAATTGCACAAAAATGTTGCATATGCGTCTTCAATTCTACCATTTCTGTCCTTTGCATGCTTTTGCTGAATTTGAAACAAGAAGAATGTTCTTTTCTAGTGGGTCTGCTCACGTGCCTGAATGTATGTGTATGATTTCCTGCATTTGAAACAAAGTAGCTGAAAACAAGATTTCCATCATCTAGCAATACAGGACTAGGTCTGAACCATCGCAAGGTTTGGAATGTCTCAGTTGCGCAGCAAGGACTTCTGCTCGGAGTTAAAGGAATGTCTGATAGCAGAAGAAGGTTGTCATCATCAGCTTTAATCCTCTGAGGGGGAGAAGAGGCACACACTTTGCCAACATCTATTCACATATCCTTGCCTTCAGCAGAAGACTGGTGACGGTTGGAAACATGGGCTCCTCTTTGAGGTTCTTAGGATTGGGTGTTCTGCTGGGTGCAAACTCTTCTCTAAGTGAAGGACAGAATGTATTGCATCAGCTTCATCTGCCATGGCAGGGAAAGAAAGCAAAGAAAGTCAATAGGAAGCACAGAAAATACATGAGTGTTCAACAGGAATTTTCTAAGTGCAACTGAATGTGACAAGGGATCTGTTGTTTCAACTTCTTTATTCTCTGTGTGGGACTTGCTGAATATTTGTCAAAAACATACTGTGCTGGAGGTTTGTTTTAAAAGCATGTTGTTGCAGGCTTGAACATTAGTTTTACATAGAGAAGAGCCTCATTAAACTGCACTAATGACCAGAAGTCCCAGGGTAGATTGATATATTCGTGAACTAGTTAATCAAATAATACACACAGGAAAAAAATGAAGTGACCCTTAAGGAAGACTGTACCTGAAGCTGATGTATTATATATGGAATTGATTGAAAAGTTTTTTTGTTTAACTTATTTTTAATGATACTTGAATGTGAACTAGTGAATCGACTGAAGCATGTGTTATAATGCGAGGCCAGTCTGAAAACTTGTGATCCCGGTTCTGCTCTTTGGTCCTTGCTAGAGAATGGGGAGAGGGACCTGCATTTTGATGAAAACATTCAGGGGTATTCAACAATGAAGTGTTTGTGATGGAGCTTTTCAAATAATCTAATCTGTTCACCAAGTAAACCAGAAGTTGCCAGACTTCATCAGGCCTACGTTATGATTATTGGTTTTCATGGGTACTAGATGTTTTCAAGGGAAAAGCAGAAACCTCAAAGACGACAATTCTGGAATCACTTTTCTTCCTTTCACCTGTCCCCTTTGCTTGTCTCAGTTATTATTTGTTATTACCACACGCTGGAGGCTACTCTTAGTTCTGTACAGAAATAATGGCAACTGGAGCTGGAAGTCTAGTTACTGAGGTGGAGAGATGGAAGGAAGCACAAAAAAGTGAGGGAGAGCAAGGGCACAAGCAGTGAGACTTTCTGGTCACATTGTCTTTCACGGGACCATCCTGCTGGCTCCTGTAGGAGCATGTTTCACCTAGCTGCTGCTTAGAGGACATGTGCACAGAGGTGGGGAAACAAGAACAAGGGGTAGTTGCGAGAAGTGTGCATGGTCAAATCACTGAGATGGCACTGCGAGTAAGAAAAATACAATACGTGAGAAAAGGATTGGGATAGTACATGGCAGGAGGCTTGAGCGGAAATGCAAGCAGGGGCTCTTTATCTGTATCTTGACTTCATTATGGAAAACTGTGTTGCCTACGGAGATGAGGACAACATCGTTTGATGCCAAGAGGTTTGCTGCATGGTATTAAATAAATCATCTGCCTGTTGTGTGATGAGTTCTCAGATGTTTTTCTGCCTGAGGTCACCCAAGTTCTTCTTATGAACAGCTTGACTCCATTGCAACACACCAGGCTTTTTCTTCCTGTTTACTCTATCTTCACTCTGTCTCAGCTGTTTGAGACTTAAATTATTTCCTGGCTTGTGAATCTCATTATGTATCTTCTGTTTCTTGGAGACATGCTTATTGTGGAAAACAAAACTGCACAGAAATTTTTTTCAAGGGAGCCACCACAAGCAACCAAGAACCATTTAGTATTTTGCACAGTGACTGTGTCGCCTAAAAGAAGTCATCTCTCTATTGGCTGCTCTGCAAGCAGTAGAAGGGGACAAGCAGGAAGAGGAGGACCACTGTGCTACCAATAATGAATAGGATGCCACAGAACAGAAGACCTTGAATCTCAGTGGGATTGTCAGGTTTGCTTGCTTTCAGCTAGAGAGTTTTGAAGTTTGGTTGGAAAGAGCATCCAAAGCCTCCTTTGTGCTTTACCACAAGCCTGTTAAGCACAGCTGGCTCCCAAGCTTAACCTGGCTTCAAGCACATAGCAACGCATCCTCAGAGAAGTCATGGTGTTCCGTGTGTCTGGCAGAGGTTCTCTGCATGCCATTGTACCGCTGTGTTGGGTTCAGACCCTCAGTTTTTGAATCTCTAGCATAAATGAACTTTCAGCTGTTGAAACTGCATTGAATCTGAGTCTTGAACATGTGGGCTTAGCAGAAGTTGCCTACTCGATCCTAAATCTGACATAGCTGCTCAACTGTGGACAAAGAACAGTTTGTTTTACAGATTATAGTGAGCTGTTCTGGACACATCTAAAGTAAAGAAAGAGAATGCTGCATTTTCATACACATATTTAGTCAACTTCCACTTCTTTAAAATACTTGAAATAAATCCTCAGGTAACCCTTTGCCAAAAGGCACAATGGAACAGTTGGAGGTCAAGAAATCAGAGAAGAGGGAGGAGGATATGGGTGAACTTTGTGGTAAATTCCCCAAGTGTTTCCTCCACACATACATAACCCACAATGATACTGAATCATGGGGAGAAGAATCTTAATCACTAGATATGCATATGAAAATACAGGTGCCCATTTGAAGCAGCATTAGTCTCCTTTTCAATTTTACCCTGAGTCTGAGTTGAGATTTCTCCTTTTTTCCTGTTAGCTGTTTCTCCCTAGCCTAGCTCTGAAATACACATTTTGGAAGGTTCTGTATGGGATGACTATCTCAGCTTGAGCAGAACTCATTAATCTTCTGTGGCACTGAACTGAAAGGCTTAATGAAAACCCCTCTTCTGGATTTGTAGTTTTTTTGACCCTTCGTTTTTATTTCTAATTTCCAGTTTGAATTAACACTAATAAAACCCTTGGAACTCACCACATGCTGCCTAATTAATTAATGATAATTTCCTAGGAACTGGATTGCTCCATGGATTAATTTTGAAATCACTGGTGAGCTTATTGGGAGTCTTGTGATCAGCAGGGTGCCTCTCCAAGCCACAGTTCCTGGAGACAAGCCATTACATGAGAGGCTCAGCTCTCCTTAAAAATAAAATAAACCAAAAGCTCGGGTCTGAAATTCTCAGATTGTAACAATAAACTTGAAAGTCTAATACAGCCATGTGCTAATTCTCTCAGTTCAGAAGAGAGACAAAAAGAGACCAGCATTGATTTGTAAGTCTCATTGTTTTTACAATTGTGATTCTTGGGTAATGGACTTCTGATTTTTGAGTTCCTCAAACTGGCACCCTCCAGGTTTATTCAACACTTTGGTCACGGTGCTCTTCCAAGCTAGGCTGCCAATGTCCTGTGCAAAAGGACATTAGGCAAAGCAAAAAAGAATAAGAGATCTCAGTTCAAGTCTTAACCACATGGTGTATCCATTTATACTTTTTAACCCCTGAGCTTCAGGAAGGCTGTATTTGCATTCTATGTATTCACAAGATGGGGGAAAAAACCCAACACAACACCCAAAAAGAGAAACAAGGGTACCTCTGATAGAAATAAGCTCATCTCCAAACCAAACTCTGGAGTGATAATTTGATTTGTGCCAGCCAAAAACCTAATCTTGGCCCGCACCGCAGTCAGTCCAGCTCTTCTCCCTTGCACTGAGCAAAGAAATTCTATTATTACAAGGAGTGGTTATTAAACCTGATATTTCAAGAAACCTGGCTATTCCACCTAGTAATAGCACCTATATATTTTCAAAAGTGGCATACCTCAAGGTTAAACACTGGCTATGATTTTACAGAAGCTTGTATTACGCTGGCAGCTTTGTGTGCAGACGTTTGCAGTTGATTGCAGGAAACCTGAGAATAGTGTCATGGCTAAAGAAACAGGTACAAGTGATTTACACTTCAAAGATTTCCCAATAAACATCAATCCAAGCATCTTACTCTTGATTCCGCTATAGCTTATATAGGTGTAAACTATGAGTAATTTTATTGAAGGCATGAACTGTGCAAAGCTAAAATGGCACAAAGCAAGCTCTTTAAAGTTGTCTTGCTTCAACAGAAGCCTTACTGGGACTCTTTATGACTGGAAATAAACCATTTCACTTAGTGGCTGACACTGAAACCTATGCCAACGTGTTTGTATTTATGTGATGATGTCCCTTCGAACAACTGTGGCTTTGTGGAGAGAGTCTTACCATATGTATAATTGGGACAAAAATTTTTGAAACAGGTGTGAGAATACCAGCTTCATCTGTAGAATAAGACCTGGGTGGGGAGGACATCAAGTAACCACTTACTGTTCTTGTTATTAAATCAAGCAAAGACACTTCTCAGCTGCAGTGAAAACAGAATTGAATGGAAAATGTAAAATAAAATGTAAAACATTCTCTTAAAATGAAATCAGCCTCTAAACTCTGAGGTCTGCCAGTCAATGGGTGTTCATGTTTTAGAGCTATCACTCCAAGTTCCACAAGCTGCAAAGCATTAACTTGAATATCTACGTTTTGGTTTACTAACGGTTGCAGTGATTTCAATGCCAAGAGCATGACTCTGGTGTAGGGGAAAGGGGATGCAGATCCACATTATGTTGAAAGGTAGTTCAAACGTTTCAGAGATCCCAGCAGGGGGTGACTCTGCCTTCTTTTCCTCCAAGGGATTTGGACGGATTACCAAAGCAAAATCCATCTGCAGGGTGCAGATCTTTATCGACTAAGAAGTTGCCTTTCACTCTCTTGTGGAGCAAGTTGGGAGCTTTCTGTGGTGACATTGATATTTCAGAGTAGAATATGATTGTTTGACCTTGTCATTCAAGATTCAGGGAAAACTTCTGGGTGTGAGGTTTTCTTCTTAAGATCAGGACAGCCTTGGACAGTGTATGCATGACTTAGTCTTTCATTTTTGGACTGGTAAACACTGCCATTTTTGTTTGTAAATGCAATAATTGAGTGAGCCTGACATTTCTTTTAGGACAGTTCTTGAGAGACAACCTTTGCAGGTGCCTCAGAAGAAGTCGGTGTGTGAGGAGAGATTTTGACTTAAAAACCACTTAGTATAATTAAAAAATTTAACACATGCATAGGCACACCCTATTTACCTCTAGAGACTATCTGTGATATTTACTGGGTTGCAACTGTGCCTGAACAAAGGCGACATAGACACTTCCTTTCTTCATAGTACTAGTGCAACAAAATGTGAGTCTGAATGGCATGGATAAATCTTGTTTATTGTATAATTTGATCAATTTAATGCAATGGATTGTTCAGCTGATGAGCCTTCTGCTAGTTACCACCAGTGATTCATGCTGTGTAAGTTCAAAGTACTTTGGAAAGTTGTGAGCCCATTATTTTTTTCTGAATTACACCTTGGTCATTTTGTCTGATAGTTTCAGAGACAGCTGATCACCCAGTACTGTTTCATGTGTCAGTGAAATATCTTTTCTTCTCTTTGAGGTACAACCTCATTGCTCATGATCCATGGCAAGGTGTATGTGGGGGGAGGTGTCAATTGAGAGGATGGGCACAGCTTTACAAACATGATGATGATACTGCAGCTTCTTTTACCCCTCAAATTACCTGTGACATTTCATTTAAAACCAAAGGTGCCATTAAAGAAGAAATCCCTGGCTACAGTAGTAGTGATAAATCTGCAGGACAAGCCTTGAAACAGAAAGGTTTTTAAGATTAATCTTGGGAACAAGAGAGCTGTGGGCATGGTGGTCCTCTCAGAGGAGGGAGAGGAAGGGAGGGGAGGCTCCCAGTACCTCTAGTCCTACCAGTGCTGGCTCTCATGCCCATCCTTGTGCTCCTGCCTTGAAGCAGAGCCCTTCTGAGGCACTGCCAGGATTACACCCACCTCTGCTCCTTGTGGCACCGCTATCAGAGTGGTGACCCCACTAGCGCTACGAACCTAAGGAGGTGAAGGGTTGAGCCCATGAATAAAAGCCCTCCAAGTGGGGTTGCGGAGCTGAGGGCTGGTTGCATGGATGATTCCTTCTCATGGAGGAAAAGATGCCTGCGGAGGTGAATGGAGGCTGCTGTGGCACTGAGGCTGCCATCCAACAGGTGCAATAGCAAAATGGAGCTTTGGCTGGCCAAGAATCAAATTTCACTTTTAATTAATATTGTATAACATATAATATATGTAATATAACTCAGGTTATTTTCAAGCTGCAAGCAGATTAATAGTATTCTCTTCTTAAAATTTCACCTATAGTTTTCAAACAAAATTACTATCCTTAGTTCTCCCTTTGAATATGTGCCAATGCATAATGCTGTTTGTACAGCAAATTGGCCGAGGCAGCTGCATTAAAATGCAGCTCTTACATGTAGGTACTGACTGTCAGTCAGCGTGAGCTGCTTCAATCTGATTTACCTTCCCTGAGACGCTGGTCTCATGCCATTATATTGTCTCTGAAGGCTTGAGACCAACAGGTTTTTCTGTTCATTAAAATTCATCTCTTCCCAAGTTCCTGCAGGTCCTGCTCCCTGCCCAGGGATGCACTCACCGGTGAATGACACCTCTCTGTTACTGCTAAGTAGAATATAAACAGGGTGGAGACTCATCTGCCAGCCAAGGTACTTCGGAGCTCTTGCTCGGACACACTCGCTCGGTCCTCCAGCCGCCCACTGGTAACCCCAGCCTGGGCGTGCTGCTTGTGTGGACACAGCACTATCCTAGATATTGATGCCTCCAGGGCTCCAGGCTCTGCTCTTCTCTGTGAAGCAGGTGGCACTATTTCTGCTCTGTTAACTAAAAATATATAAGCTACTGCACACGCAGGCTTGTTGCTGTTGCTCTTTTTGTAGTGCAGTCAGATTTGGGATTACCGCAATGTCTTCTGTAGTGTTGGTGCAGCAGAGCAAAACCTGCCATCCCCTTTGTTGTACAATGGGGATTGTGATGTGCAGGGTTGAAGAGACTTTTCAAACAGGAGCAAACACAGGACTGGAGCAAACACATGCCCTGTTACTGACACCTCAGAAGGTCTTGAGAAAGTCATCTGATCTACATCTGCTCCTCACCTCTGTACATATGGAAATTGCATCAGTTCTGTCCCTAAAGGGAGAGCGGTGTGGCTAATTAATGAATATTTGTAAAGTGCTTTGAAGAGGAAACCTTCTACAACTTATAATTACCTGATACAAGCCAGATCCCAGGGGAATGCACCAGATGGCTGGTGCTCCATCCTTCACCCCTGTTGTTGGGGCCGGTATGAGGAGTGATCCTGTACTCCTCCAGTGGAGCAGATGGGAGGCCATGGGGAATGCACATGGTGTCTTCCTGGAAGTGAGATTTTATTTTTTAAAATGAAAGAATAATTTTGTTATCTCTGAAAAGTAGATGTTTGAAGTCTGGCTGTTTCCCTTTCATCTCCACTGCCTTGCTTTTTTCATTTGCAACCAGACCACTGGGCTGAAAAAAGCACAGAAAAAGAGGCAGTTGGAAGGAAAGCTGAACAAGTGCTATCCCAACCCTGCTTTTCCCTGGCTGTCTTCAAGGCCAGGCTGGATGAGGCTTTGAGCAACCTGGTGTAGTGGAGGGTGTCCCTGCTCATGGCAGGGGGGTTGGAACCAGATGGTCTTTAAGGTCCCTTCTGACCCAAACCATTCTGTGATTCTATGATTCTATGATTCCCATTATGGATGTCTTACGGAGATGTGATCTCCTTAGCTGCCTTGTTGCAAAAAGCCAGCAAGGATTTCTGGGTACTTCACATGCCTTTCTAACCTTAACAGCACTGATGACTTTTTTTTTAAACAGAATAAAAATCTGTTGGTGCAGAATGTATCGTGTACAACACAGCAATAAGTTGCCCTGAGCACATGGAGCCTGGCTCATGTTCCGTGCGGGCTTCTCTGTTATTTCTTCAGCCATGCCAAGACCTCTCACCACAAATGACTTTGCTACAATACTTTTTTTTTCCTTAACTTTCAAAACTGTCTCTTAGTGAGCTATCTATGTTGTCCAGAAGGAAAAAAACCAGGTTTCATAAAATGTGAGAGACTGCATTCTGCGATCCATGTTTTGTGAGAAAGGTATTCAGATAACACAGGGATGAAAGTTGGGAAAGGCTTCTGAGAAGATCCGAGAGGAGGATTAGAGAAAACAGCCCCTCTGGGACCTTAAGACGTTTTGTTTTCCAAAAGAAAAGTTTAAAGTTTGGCTTGAGTGGTCTGATCATAGCATTAATTTAATTTTAAACCTCTGCAGTTCAGATGTCCACATAGGTGTCTATCTCTGAGCTGAGCTGGACCACACCGAAGGAGGGCTCATTTGTCATCCTGACCATAAAGGTGGTTCCAGCAGATGCCTGCCTGAGGGCTGGTCCACCTTCAGTTAGGTGTTCAGTCCACAAGACCAAAAGAGTCAAGGACTGGGAATTAAAGCTGGTCTGGTTTATCTTGTGAATATTAAGCAGGTTTATTACAATGATAGTAATTAAAAATCAGAATTATGTAAAAGTCTTATGGAGAATTCTGCTCCATCATAGATTGGAAAATCTAGGCAGGATGTTTATCTTTCCGTGGTGACTCTATTCAAAGAACAGTAAGTCTGGAGAAGTCCTCTGGTTGTTGGTAAATAAGAGGCCTTCTGTTGTCAGTTCCTGTGGAAAGACCCCAAACCTCAAAGTGAAACTCAGTAACCCGCCAAATTCACATGGCTTCCCACCAAAACTATGTGAGACAGCAAACAGCAAGTACTAGTAAGAAATGATGCAGCAGCCTGGACTGTTTGAACTTGTTTGCAGAGAAAAGTGGATGGGACTGGGAAATCGTTTTCTTCAGTATTTCAGGAGCTGACATGAATTAGATTCTCATACATACTGGGAGACATGTGCTGCCCCAGACACTTCAGGCTTGAGGGAATGCACTGATTTTTATTGTCTCTCTGTGCTTTCCTCCTGCATGGCATTATGTATGCATGTGGGCTGAAACACAGAATCTGACACAGGGAAATAGGCAATAATAGTTAAAATCATCAGAACTGCAGGAAATCCTGCTAGCAGATCAGAACCCTTATGAACAGCAACAGCAAAGATAAAACCTGAGAAAAGTTTCACTGTGGGTATGAAACAAGAGAAAAGAGTAGGGTCCAAACACTGGAAATCACCAGAGAACGACAGGGCAGCAATGGTACCCCCCCCTTCCCTCTTGCATCAAACATGAGCTTGTCTTCTTTTCAAGCTGAGAATGTGCATCTTGTCTCTGATCATCCCTCAAAGACAGTCTCTTCTCCTGTTGCTGGTTAAGGTACTCAGCAAGCCCTTTTTTCCATGTTATTCTTTGCACTTTGGGAGGACTTCATGTAAACATGCACAAATACCTCATTATTCTCTGCTAGGGCTCTCATTACAGCTCCCCTTTGTGCAGCCTACAGACAGGTTAGGCTGCCAGATTTGCAGAGTTCTTTCACCTCTCATACTGACCAGTATCACCTCATTATTTCCTTCTGCACACTTGGGCTTGACCTGTTGTTTGCTGTCGTAGATAGCTTGGAAAAATGTCCACTCTCCACGTAAGAAGATTTCAGAATACTGCATTGAATTATTTATTACATACTCTGTGCGTACTTATTTGCTCATGCTGCTGTGTAAATGGCTTTAGCCTGAAGACGTGCCAAAAAAAAAAACAAACCCAAAACCCATCTTGGTGCAAAACTGCTCCCTCATAAATCCCAGGCAAGCTCTCTGTTATGCTGGGGCCCTCTGTGCCCCTATCACCATCTAACATTTCAGTCTTCTCCCAGACCAAATCTTTTCTCTTGAACCCTCTCCTCCATTCCAGGGCTAAGTACGCTTCCAATCAGGCTGTTAATTTGCACACTTCTTTCCTCACAGGGCCTACCTATCTGTCAAATATTATACTCAATGTTTTAGCTTTCTTGGCTTTTATCATCCTGTCTAACACCATCTGCTGCAGACAATTAACTTGTCTACTTTAGTGTGCTCTTTGTGGGCCTCTTTCTCTGTTATTTTTATGTTCACAGTCCACAATAATGCAAGCAATATTGGATCGTAGTTATGCTGATGCAGCTCCTTCTGACTCCATCTTCTTCTCTGACCTGGCAGAAAAACATTCATGGATCAGCAGAGATACAGGGAATGGGGAACCTCCGTCCGAAGGCAGGGACTCTAGCTTTACAGTCTGAGTACTAAACCTGTGCTTGAAGCTATACATAGTGAAGAAGTTCCAGTGGCCCTCTTCATGAAGGCCCTAGGAGGCAGTGGTGGTTTTGTCACTAATACTATCTTTTCGCTTGTGTCCCTCTATAGCAGGGACACAAGACTTCAGCTTCAGAAGCAAAGGGAAACATGTTCTGCACTTGTCTATTCTCATTACAGCCTTAAAGTTGTCAGAGGAAGAGATTAAGACTGTCGTTTTCAGTTTTTGTTGCTGTCTTTGTCAAGAAAACGAGTTGACACAAAATCTCAAGGCCTGATCTTCCCGCATTAGATGGTCTTCTCATCCTGAGACTTAAGGGAGTTGTAACCAGAACAGGCATGGCTGCAGAATGAGCACATTCCCAACAGTGGCTACCCCAGTGCAACCTGAGTATTTCCAATTCTTGATATGTTTGTACTGAGTGGGAAAGGGAAGGCATCCATTCTGGGTGCAGTGACCTCCAAATATTCCTTAGGGCAAGACAAAGATGAATGATATGAGGCAAAAAGATGCTGTGAATGAGTGTTCACCTAATTTACACACAGACAAGGCCTACCTGAGTTTTTGTGGGGACAGAGAAAACACATCGTTAAACAATTCCTTCGAAAATGCAGTGGCCAGATAACACAAGGGTTTAGTCACCACTTACTGAAGATCGGAGTGGTGTCTTCAGTGTCAACAGCTGCTGGTGACAAAAGCAATTCTTAAAGCTCTGAAGCCCACCTCTATTTGGAAAAAGCAGATATCTTTCCAACAGAAGTTGTGTGAGGGAAGTACGGTCAAAGGCGAGTGTCTAGAAACCTCCAGCTAAGCTCTCAGGACTTGCTATACCAGCTTTCATGCATAAGATATTGTGCCCCTTGTTGCAAGACTGTAAATTATTTGCTTATAACATTGTCTGAGACTAAAAGTTGGTCAAACAGTGGGCTGGGACTGCCCTGGAAATCTGTAGGCATGAAAGAAGTTGCCAGGTATCTCTGCTTTCAGCTGCCTTCATTGTAGCCCAGGGATCCTTGCAGATGGAGCAATAATAAGTCTTCAGTCATTCGTTTTCAGTACTCTAATTGCAACAATAACCTGATCTGCGGTCATAAACAAGCCTTTTTAACGCCAGGTTTCTAAAGCCTTAATCTGAATGCATGCTGTAGTCTCACAGACCTCAATAATCACAGCTATCTTGATATGAGTATGCTTGCTCTTTTGAGATGCAGCGCATGGATGCCTGCTTTAAGGTGTTAGCTCAAAACTACATCCCATGAATCAACATACAGTGTATGATTTCTTACTCTTTCCACAAAGTGATCAAAGCAAGTTACGTTATTCAAAAATGTTAGTACAACCTTTTGTATGCACCATCCATCATCCTGCAGGTTGTGTTTTACCTGCCTCCTGATTTGGGTGTTTAAAATCCATTTTATGACATCATTAGGATATTTAAGCCGGTATAAGCACTCTATCGTTAAAGCTCCTGTAAGGTCTATAGTGTTTAATGCCTTAGCAAAGTCTTTATCTGAGCAATGTAGGGACTGATCAATGCTCCAGCAAGACCAGCAGCATGTTAGCAGATGGGAAGGAACCTACATTAATAGTTGTTGTGCTGTTTTGACTTAGTGTTAAGGCTTTGAAAGTAAAAGATTATAAACGGGTATTTTTTTGCTGGATCTTCAAGTACAATAGGCTGAAATTTAGAGCATTTTATCCATCAAGGGAATTTTTCAGTTTGTCCCTATTGATTATCTGGCCATCGATACATTTTAAGTGAAGGTAGAGATTAGATTTAAGGTTTACTTAAGGACAGAGAACAATAAAAAGGTAAAAATCGTTAACCTTTTAGCCTTTGCAGACATCATCCCTTAGTCTTGGTGCATGTTCTGAAGAAGATGCAACATGAAACTGGACTAATTCTGTTGTTTTCAAAGCTCCAATCCTTAGCCTAGGATGTGTAATTTTGGAATAAGCACCAAAATTGCAAAGTATCACTTAGGCCCTTCAGATAAAAGTGTTGTTGCTGATCCATTGCAATCAAGAACATCCATCAATAAGCCAAATCAATTGCCTTTTCATTCTCAAACTATAGACATAGTTTCCACGCTAACTACTCTTTCGGATATAACAGCAGCATTGGTAAAGTCAGCTGAAATTCAGTAATCCTTAAGCTCTTGCTAACAACGGTCATGTGTACCACAGGCTAACAGGCAGAAATCTGGAATCCCTCAAACCTTATTTTTCTATCCCCTTATGTGAGCACCGACACCATTATGAGCTGACCGTATGAAGCAGGTGATACTAGCTGCTCTACTGTGTCTCACGCTACATCAAATGTGTAATTAATCACGTTTGATGGATGACAGTAGGCACCACAGAAAATCTGGCAATAAACCTATGTTTTTGGGTTTATTTACCCTTCTGTCTCCTCCTCCAGTCCCCCATCCTTAATTAAACCTAAAAATGATACCTTGGTGGCTGATAGCTTCACTGAATATACTGACCTTGACATGAATTTTGAACTGAGAGAAGTAAAATAAATTCTATGTCCCAAAACAAGTAGTCCAGAAAGATAGTTTTGAAAGACCTTTAGTCAAAAAGGTTAGCTGTGGAATTCAGCAAGTGAATAAAAACTTGCAATAGGAACATTACACGCTATTGCATGCATATGTATGGGTATGTTCCAAGATGTTATGCAACATTGAGAGGGATCCTGCGTAGCAGGCAGAAACATTCCCCAGATTTCAACATGGTCTCTAAGCTTAGCGATGGCTGAAAGTAAAAGACCACTGCCTTCGCTAAGTGTAAATTACTGGTCCTTGCTGGCAGCAGTCTCTACTTCAGGTAAGCAGGTTGTGAACATGCGAGGTGCAGCCTGAACTACTCCAGCCTGCTTTTTGTGCACCTGTCATGGAGCTCATTCTTTGCTTGTGCTGTAATTACACATAGGATACCTGTGCTTGTGTCAAAGGTGAACATGGTGAACATCCCTGCTGACATCAGTCCCCTTGCTAGCTCAGCGTACTATGAGACCTCCAATTAGCGTTCGTTGCCTTTTCTTTTTCAAAACCTTGTTTCAAAGTCCAAGCTACAGTAGTTTTCATGCCATAACGTAGCCTAAAAAATTGCAATAGCTATTAGCTGCACCAAAATAAATTTTGGTGTTATTTTCCTAAATTTTTGCCCGCCCCCTTATCCTGTCTTTATCCTAGTGGAGATTTTGTAATCTATTAGTTTTGCCGGAGTATATTATTCCAGTTTTGCTGACTTCCAGCTTCAAATGCCAGGAAGCAGCCTAGGGACTTCACATCCTGCCCTATAGAGAACAAGGTGCCACAGAGTGAAGGACAACAGGTCCTTTCTAACATTTGAAACCAGGTTTGATGGTCCCAGGAGGGTGTTCTCTCTGCTAATGCAGCTTTGGCATGGGCAGGACTGCAGTCATGTAGGAATGCAAAAGGGAGCAGAAGTGTTTCAAAGAGAAAGTCAGGAGTACTTCAGAGCCTCAGACTTCTTTTCATTTCCTTTGATTAACGTCTTCATTGCACTGAAGCAATCAATATGCCAGTTTGGGGGGAAAAGAAGGACAATTTTCCCTTAAAATGGTTTAGGAATAAAAGATGACAAGTTCAGACTGATTGATGGAACAGAAAAAACCTTCCATCTTCCTCTAAATGTTGTCTTGCTTCATTGAGAACAGAGTGATAGGCATGCACATAATTAATAAAGTTAATAGAATTTAGTGCCATTCTTAATATTAGAAACAACTTGTTTATAGAGGTGACATTCTATTCCTCATGTTCCTTCTAATACAGGTACACAACCGATATACCTGATTTTATAATCTTAACAAACCATTAACAGCTAGTACAGTCATAGAGTAATGTGGTTATGAACATTTATGTGGAATATTATAGATAAAAGCTGCCACAAAAAGTAGTGAACCAATAGCTGGAGCCTAAATTACACACACACACAGACACAATTAAAAAGAAAAGGGTTGGGAATGATACTGCTTTTCCAAATGGAATTAATGTTAGTGTGCACATGCTCTTGCTTATAAAATGTAAATGATGTTGACAATGTAAAGCTCCGATCCTATAACTACATGTGTTTTTCCTGTACTTAAAAAAATCCACCAGAGCACCAGCAGCTCTTGTAGAGCCACTTGTAAGCACTGCATAATTGACAGCCTTCCTAATTAGACTGGCGTATGGCCACAGAGCTAATCCTCCTGAAGAGCCCTACTCCAGCCTCAGCCAGCTTTTTTGGCCAACTCCCATTGGAATATTGGAGTCCTCCAACAAAACAGGAAGGGTAACAGATTCAAGCTGTGAACTAGCTCAGCTGGGACTAGAAGCACATCTGAGAGACAGACACTCTTTCACAAGGTGTCTTACTAACTGCCCAACTTCCCTCAGGGTGATGCTTAAATTTCATCACTTAAGTTAAAAGTTACCTTGACAAAGTGATCCCAAGAGAGAACTCCCAGGAAACCATGGCCCAAACTATCAAGAGATTTAAGAATTCAAAAAGCAGCACTGTAAATTCCCCCAGGCCCAGGTAGGGCTTGGACAGCTCCTGGCTGGTGACAGAACACCCAAAACCCTTAGGAAAAGCACCCACCCCCCAGAGGAACACCAGTTTCTGCTAAGCACTCCATCATCTAGCATCAAATCCAAGGGGCTTCTCTTCAAAGTCTCTACTCCTTCTCCCTGCTCTGCAGGATGCCACCTACTTAAAGTCAGCTCTAGAGAGGAGGAGAGCTGATGTCAGCCATGCAAATCAGGCTGATTTATATTCTGATGCAATCAGTCACAATCACAAAATCCACTTAGCTGGGTGAGGACTCCAGCTACTTTGTTCAATTATGCAATTATCATATTCCATTTAATCCCCAAATCAATTCCTGTATTTAGAATTATTTAAGATGCTTCAGCAATTATACCCAATTAGGTTCCATCAGTAAAGTAAATAAGTGATGTGATGTGCCAATCAGATGGCTGCAATGGCAGCTGAAGGAAAAGGAGCTCCTAAGTCTTCTGCTTCAGGCAGGATGCAAATGATTGTTTGGGTGTTACAAAGGTGTTTGTTACTGCATTGGTGAGATGGAAACCACACAAGGCCAGCTCTGGTGTTAAGCATTTAATCATTTCAGGGCTGTGCCACCTCAAACAACTGCAAAGGTAAGGACCCCTCTTTTTGTTGGATCACTTGACCGTTTCATTTCCCTGTTTGATGTTTATAAAAGGCTCTGAAGAGACAGAGGAAACAACCGTCTGATTTTCCCATGACCAGGAACCTCCGTCCCACCTGGACAGAGTGGGGTTCAGAAGGATGGGGGCACACAAAACTAGACTGTCTTAGTATGAGTGAAGAAACCTTCAGTAGCACCAGAGGTTCCCAGTCCCTGCAGGAGCACTGTGCAGGAGGTGTATGGCAACACCCCCTCCAGCCTTGTGCAGTCTTCTTTTTCCACAACCAGACTGGACTGTTTCATGGTCTCCTGATCCACTCCTGACTCCGCTAAGGCTACAGTCATGTGCAGCCTGTCATCATCATGAACAAGCTTTGCTATAGGAAGAGCCACTGATTTGAAAATATCAGCTCTGCTTTTTAGCCATTTTACTGGATTCTTGTAGCTTTTACTCTGCATCAGCTTGGTGATCTGGATTTCAGGCACAGAAATGATTTCTCTAATGCCATCCCACACTGCCTTGCTGAGCAACAGGTTTTAAAACAGGGACCTGTAATGCCAAAGAGCAGCTTTCAACAGCTGGAGCCGAAGAGCAATTCCTTCAGCTGGTAGCATGAGCAGACTGTTATCTCCCATACAGTTTAAAAGAAACATGACATGGCATATACAGCTATGATGTTTCCATTAAAAAGAAGCTATATTTAAAAACGAGGGCTATTTTGTCATCTGCCCCTGCTGTTGCACTGAACAGTGGTGAGCCTACATGACTGGACAGCATCTTTTTCAGCTGCTGAGCACCAATACCATGCAAACACACTCACCTACAGAGCTGCTGTGAGGGTGTTACTGGAAAACACCCTGTAATTGCTAGGTGCAGTAATTGCAGTAACATGTTAGATTTGGCAGAGCCATTACAGCTGGTGGGTTTAGAAGTCACTATGAGACAGTTTTTGCTCGCAGGCAGAAACTGTAAAGTGTCAGACATGTAGCTGGGGCCTGGGGTGCTAATCCTACAGCACCTACATGCTTGACTCTCTCTCAGCACTTCTTGGCCAGGGAGAAGAGGCTGCCTGCAGCTCTTTCTGATCAGTCCCGTGTACACAAAAATGAACTTGCTCCTTTTTGGTGCCTGCATTTCCCCTGAAATAAAAGCAAAAGAAGCCTGAAACTCTTTTCACTTAGGCTAGTATAGGTCAGGAATGGGTCACTGGGCTCAGTGGTATAAGTGATATCAGCAATCAACCTCTCTGTACACTGCCCAGAGCATGTAATCAAATAGCTAATGGTTAGCAGGCAATTGCATTTAATCTGTGTTCCTGTAATTTGAAGTGTTATTGTGGGGAGATTGTCTTTTGCTCTCAGCCTTTCTATTTGTCTTCCTGTTGGACATTGAGAAACATGTCCTCGAGGGAATGTTGTGCTTGAAGCAGAGTGGGCTTCCTGGCCTTGCCATCCTCTGGCTCCCACCAGAGCTCCTGCACAGCCCAGGGCACACAGCACCTGGCTGCAAAGGTTTGCTCCTGCAAGGTCAGACCCAGGTAGAGGTGCCTTCAGCTCCTCCATTTAGTGGAGGACTTACAAGAAAGTGTATCTTTCTCACATCTTTGGAGCAATGTCCAAATACACCCTGAGCTGACAAAGAATAGGGTTGGAGCCTAGAAAACAGAGGGTCAGGCTACTGAAGGACAGGAAGGTACCTTGTCCTTAGAAGCTGGTCCTCTGCAATCAGAATTGTGATAGGACAGGGGCCAAGTATGTTGCCTGTACAGTTGTTTGGTTTTTTTTTTTTTTTACTTTTGTTGAACATTAACATAACAACATGGGGCAAAACACAGATTTGCTAAATAGATTTTTCAAAAGAAAATGTGAACTCATCAAGAGACAAACAGGAAAGCGGAGTCAGGAATAAATTAAGGAAACTTTTCAAAGGCCATGGAGGGAGTCAGAATGTTGCAATATCAAGATAGTCCTAGAGAAATGCTTAACTCCTGCCCTGTTTCCAGACCACAGGGGAAAATCCTCTGTACAGTGGCACCCTGTCAGTCATTCAGCTATCTCCTGCATACATCTGGCTGTGGTACAGCAGACCACCAAGCCACTGAACAGTGGTCATCCACCACTATGTTTTTGCATTGTGAATTTTGGGAAACAAACAGGCAAGTTTTGGGGCAGGACATTTATCTGGAGAACTTCACATCTTCTAAAGAAAGCAGCTGGAGTTGGAAGAACTTTGTGTTTTTCTGGTCATAGAGGATGCTGAACATTATGGATGATGTGCTGAGAAATATATTATGCACTCATCTACGTCCTGTGGATGATGCTGCAGTCACTCTGGCATAGTTATTAAGAACCAACCCAAATGATATTAATAGAAGTAAAACATTACTGCTTAATGATACTGTGCCATTAAAAAAGCATCAATAATGGCAGGATGGCATTACATATATAGATAAGCCATTGAGTGTCAACAAACTAATGAGTTATATTTATATCCCTGTACAATAATGTTTATCGATGTGGTTGTGGAAAACAAGGCAGACAGACTGTATGTTTTATGGGCAGGCCTAATATTAGAACTAATTGGAGTTTGTGAGCCAGAACATCTCCCTCCATTAAATATGTCTGCTGCAGGAACCAGATGCTTTCAATGGCTTTGCTCTGAGGCTGTGTGTGGGAAAGTACTTTAAAGAAAGAAATGTAGAAATGACTGAGAAGTCAAAATTTAAACCTTTTTCCCCATGCAAATTCTTTCTCCGTTTTGCATTATTTTGTCCTTCTGAAACAGCGATCGAGTTGGATGTTTCTTAATTTTGTTTGTGGGTTCAGCTAAACCGCCTCATCTCTCTTCCCTGTCGGCAAAATGTTACGAAGACCACTACTGAAATAAATATGCTACTCAGGCCTTTAGGACTCTGTAAAAGCAATTACTCAGGGAGACTGGCAGTGAAGCACATTTAAGAAGATGTCTCCTCAGACACCCAGCAGCATCCTGAGCTGGATCCACCATTTCTATCCAGAAATCCTTTCCCAGTTAGACCTCAGTGCCTCAGTGGAAAAAAGCTTGTTGGCACCAGGAAGGAATTTGGGTGCAACATGAATGTGAGTCATTTACAAATGCTTCAGAGATGTGTGTGGGTGACCAGGGCTTGAAAATACCCAAGGCACTATTTACCTAGCCATTGCTGAATTTGTGTTGCTGTCACCTTTGGCTCCATTCATTTTTTTTCATTAAAAACTCATTGGATGAATGCATGAACAGCACTGGGGAAGGGTCTGGCACTTGTTACGTCTTTTTTTAGAGCAGAAGAGACACCTGACAAAGACACAGCCTGAGCAAAGGGGAGATGCAGTTCTGCAGCTCTTGGGCTGAGTGAGGAGATCTAGAAGTGAGTTTCTCACAAGCCTTTGATCTAAAGCTTGGCCCCTGTTGCCACCATCTCCTCCTTCCCTGTTTTTCACAGTGCCTGCTTTTCTTTGTGCAGACATCCACCCTAACCAAAGGTGGGAGAAGAGGACACCTGATGAACTGGGTCCCTTGAGCGATGCAAACAGATATTTGGTACTGGTTAGCCCTGGACAGGGCACTTCAGAGAACCTATGCAATTAGGCTACTAGGAAGCTCTGGTGATCCAAAATGAGCATGATTTCAAGTGTTGTAAAGGATGTTGTCTGTGTTTCTCACTGAGCCTTGAATGCCAAATGTCCAGCCAGATTGTGTTGTAGGCCAGATGGTCTTGCCCTGAGGTAATTTGTTGTAATCTGAAGTCACTCCATGGCTGTGATTTATATGAAATGATAACCTCACTCCATCTAGAGGCAAGTGTCTTCATGATAAGAAATGACCTCGTGTCTTATTCTTGATAGACAGGTACAATATAAATGGACCGAGAAACCTGTGCTGTTTGCAATGCCGGCTGCCTCAGGAGGCAAACCAGGGGAAAGGCTCTGGAAATTAGGGCACTGAAGCAAACTCATCTCCGTCATGGTGCTCTGTCTCTGCAGCAACTGGTGGTGCATCCATATGCTCTTCTTCTTGCTGTGCCTGTTCTGGGGCATGTGAGGATATTGGTCAGGCTTATCCGTGGTTGCTGGCTTTTCAGTAGCAGATTAAGTGACTTCAAGGCAGAAAGGAAACCCAGCCCTTCTGAGTCCTCATATTGCCAGGCCCATGCTCAACCGATGTTATATTGTAAAGTAAAATGACCCCTTCAGTTGCAGTCAGATTTAATAAAAACCTGGGAAAACCTAGCTGTAAAATGTTCACAATGGTAATATCTGAACCACTTAACTGCTCAGCTTACTTATTCCCCGGTGCTCCTGTGGAGCATCACCCTCTGAGGGGAGATGGAAACCCCCTGGGCTGTTTCTGCGTGTTTCTCTCCAGGCAACTCACGTTGTTCTCCTGTCAGTAGTAGAGAAAGCTGTAGCTGGCAGGTATGTGCTCCCTGTGAAAGGCTTAAGATATATGAATTCTGTGTTAATGTCTGACCTTTATCTCTGTAATGATGGGGACATTTATTACACCTTCCTTCATCCTCCATGCGTTTCTATAAAATATAATGGGACCCTGCACTGGTGTCTCTAGTTCTTCCTTGTATCTGAGAAGTGATTAACGCAACAAAGTAGCTAATTAAACATTCTGTCAGTGTGGCATTCAGAAATAATTGAGATTTCTAATGATAGTGCTGTGATAAATGAAGGAGTTAATGTATTCTGATGGCACCCAGACATTGTGGATAAAATGATCAACCTGCATCTTGATTCCTCTTCTGAGCATCCCTTTTTCCCTTCCTTGAATTCCTGTTGCTTCTCCAGGCAGAGCAGGTCATGGAGCTGAAGAAGCTGAGGTCTGCTCCAGCTATAGAGACAACCTGAAAATAGTAGATGTCTGGCTGTGGTTCTCCTGAGCTCTCAGTGGATCCTGCCCCAGGGAGAAGGCTTGGCCCCGCTGTACCTGCAGCCTCCAGAGCCCCTCTTGAAAATGCTCTTCTCTGCGTTAGCGTGTGCAGGGCAGGCAGAAGCATGGTAGAAACAAAAGGAGAAGAGGCACAGGTACGGAAACATGCATGCATGCATGCATGCACAAGCACAGCTCACTGCACAGCCAGCTAGGCAGGAGGAAACAGAATCAGCATCTGGCTGGAGCGATGTGAGGCTTTTATTGTTTTCCTCTGCTGCTGACAAGCTAAAAATAAAAAACAGACCATGGGAGGGAAAGGATATCTGACAAACTTTAAG
Organism: Rhynochetos jubatus; assembly: GCA_027574665.1. NCBI lineage: Eukaryota > Metazoa > Chordata > Aves > Eurypygiformes > Rhynochetidae > Rhynochetos > Rhynochetos jubatus. Next base: position 31,535,905 of record CM050650.1, read on the forward strand.
GGGATAGATTCTGCTCTGCTTTGTGCTGGTGTAAATACTGGGTTGGCCTGAATGAGCCACCCTGCAGATGCACCTGGGTGCAACCTGCTGCAGAATTTGGCTGTGGAAAGCTGTAGAAAAACAGATTTTGCTGCAGCTGTGGGGTGATTTTGTAAAAAAAAAAAAAAAGTACGTTAATTAAACCCCAAATGGCATTTTTATTAAGAGCCTGTGAGTAAATGTAGTACTTTATTGCCCTCCTGGTGTGCACATGAATTTAATGCTTGCAGAGTGTGATGGCAGAGCTGGAGGTTGAATTCTGTTTATTCACAAGGTTTTAATACCATTATCACCGCCGCTGCTGTTCCCCTAATGAGCCCAGTCAGCATCCCGGGACAAGGACGTTTACCCACAGAATCGTGGAGTCAATAGGATGATAATTGTGCCTTCTCCATCCTTCCTCCTGTTTGCCTCCCAGACACTCTAATTCTAGATTTCAAAAATGTTTCCAGCCCAATACTTTGTTGAATTAAAGCCTATCCTAAGAAGAATAGTGGTTTTGACAAATCAATGTTTTCCAATGAAAAGCTGATTGCACTGAAACGTTTCCAGACCAGCTGTAGTGAGGACAAATTCATTAATATATGCCTTTGAGCCTGCTTTGTTTCAGGTGTCATCGGAAGATAAATGCTTTAAAGTTTCTCCCGCTCCGGGTGATGTGCTCAGTTACTATTCCAGCAGAGCCACGTTGGGACTGAGACAAAATGTGATTGCAGAGATGCAGGCAGGAGCTCAGGAGCTGGAGGTGGCTGATAGTCACTGCTGCTCTTGGTCAAATGCACGCTGGCACTGCTGCCGCTTTTGGAGGCAGCGGGTACAGGGACAGTGGGCTGTGAAGGGATGGTGCATCCTGCTTTGAGCAGGGGTGGTGCTGTCTCTCCATGCCTTTATCTTCAGAATTGAATGCAGCTGCTACTGGGATAACTGGCAGCTGCTGTGAACAGAATAATGTTGCAGGTTGGCACTTATTTCTGCAGGCTTTTCCTGTTGCACATTACCTTCATCTGTAACTTCCTTTGGTCTTCAGGAATCCCCAGAGCAACGCAAGCTTATATGTTGTCATGGTTTGGTATGTTCTGGGCTTGGAAAGATAACGTCATGCATGAGAATTCACCATTCTCCTCCCTTGCACTTATTTCTAAAGATATTGTGATTATTGCAGTATTACTGCTAATTCTTTGCATTTCAGGTGCACAGAAGAACAGCAAAAAGAGAAAAAAGGCTGCCACGTGTGGACTCAGCATTGCAGTGTAGCAGTCTTTCACTGTCTGCTGGTGTTTATTACATCGTACACACAGCACTAGCACACAGCACTGCACAATCAAAAGCAGCATCTCAACAGAGTGTTTCCATCAAACCTTGAGTGGATGTCTAGCTAAAGACTTGACCCTGAGTGGTCATGAGGAGACAGTGTTTGTAAGGTGTCAGGTGAAGGGTGTTATTGAAGGAAGTGCCTTGGCAGAAACAACATGAGGCCTTCCATTTTAAGCTTCATGGCAGAAAACACTGAAAGCACACAGTAAAACTGAAGGGCAGTGCTTACTGAAGCAACAAAAGCATATGCTTTTATTCCATGGTGTGTGACAGATCCATGGAATTAACTGCCATGGGATAGGTAGGCAATAGGGTTCAAAGGATGGGTAGAGAAATCTGTGAAAAAAAGTCTATTTGCCAGAGTTAAAGTCTGTCAGAGGTAGAAACTCTGCTTATTATTAATTTCTGTTTATCTGTTTATTAATCGTTTATCAATGAGCAACTTCTGTTCTTATCTGGGGCTTCACAGCAGCAGACGCTGTATCAATGCACAGAGTCAGTCCCAGCTATAATGTATTAAAAGTCTAGATATGAACTCAAAGAAAGGATGAGAGTATAGGTAACCAAATGTCACTGTAGTTCCACCTTTTCTATGTTGTTGTTTGTGCTCTTTGTAAAGCAAAAAGGGGCTTGGAAAGAAACTTTCCTAAAAGAGAACAGGCAAATAACATATCCAATGGGTATTCAGAAACTGGGGAGTAAGGGAAGGACATTATTTTTCCTCTGAAGTTTCAGGTGGTGGTTGCAGAGACTGGGCAAAAGGCACTGTTTTCTGATACAGAAATTATTCTATTGATGGAAAGTACAACACAGGTGAAAACTGGAGAAATAGGGTAAAAAGGTAGATTCATCAAATTGTCTTTTATTTCCAATGCTGATTAATCAGGCACTGTGAGACAAACCTTCTGTAATCATGAGACGGCCTTTAAAGAATCAGGAGGCTTTGAAAGGGTAAATGTTCCCTTGATTTGTTCTCAGTTGTTTCATCCTTTAGAATTCACCCCCTGTACTCCGGGTGAAATCTGTGCAGCCTACCCAGCCCTCTTTTGCAGCCCCTGCTATATCAACACCCTGCATGGGGAACATCTGTACTGCGTCCTGCGGAGAGACTCAGCCCCACTGGTGCTGGAGAACACCAACAGCTGCTGAGAGGAACTCATTCTGGAGCTGGGGAAGGCACAGCTGTCCACCCATCCCTTTTTAGTCTTCAGAGATAGCCACAGCCCACCATGGGGATACCGACCACCACAGTACATCTCATGAAGGTTATTTGTTCAACGTAAGCTGAGAACAGACACTTGTAGGAGGTAGTTCTTCAGGTTGCCTGATTCCAGACATTCTCATCTCAGCTAGCTTTGAGAACCTCTCCATGAGGACCAAGCACAGTGAGTCTAAATTGGAGCAGCATGGACTTAAACATGAACCTTGAAGGCACAGGCTAGCTTGGCATGAAAATCCCTTAAACATGGACACAGATGTGTGGGCGCACATGTTCAGTCACAGGCATGTGTGTTTTTTTTCTCATGACCAATATTTTAGTCTTTTTGTCTGGAAAAAAATTACCCCCACAGCCAAAAAAAAAAAAAAAAAAGGTTCCAAACCAAACTTCTAAAAACACCCAGATATTTCTCATATAGAAAAGGTACTGCACCAGAAACCTAATTTCTGTCAGAAGACTAATCCAATAGGAATTTTTTCAGCAGCTCAGAGAAGCTTCATGGCTTTTTACTGATCCTTTGAGTGATCAGATCCCTTCCTCTAATTATTTGTGCTATTTTTGGCTGTTATATATTGTCATTAAGGCACAATAGATATTGAGGATTAGCTTCGTGTGTTTGTAGTTCAAACTTCAGGTAGAGCCTTTCTCTTTCTTTCAGATTTAATCATGAATATTCATGGATGCGTCAAATACTGTCCAGGTGTTCGCCTATAAATATTCACAAATCATTGTTGTGTGTGAGCATAAATCTGTATTATCTAAGCATGAATGTGAAATTGCCCAGATAGATCATGAATATTCATTGTCTAAATAGACTCTGAATTGCCCATAAACTGTCTCACATCTTAGCAGCTTGATCTAATGGTTCTTTAGCAATGAATCCACAGCTTTACAAGTGACTGGTCAGAGTGAAGACAATAAAATTTATCAGCGTGGGCAGTGGTTGCTCCTGATGTTCTGATCAATGCACAAGGCAAGCACAAAGTCATTCTGTGTTTCCTTTCTCTCTATATAAAATAAGCAGGAACATAGTCTTCTCAACCTCCACTCCAACTTCCACGTTGTGTGTCTTCACCCTTGATTTTCTCTAGCCTCAACTCGCTTCCTTTATAAGTCAGGTCAAGACTGTCTTTCTCCCAGAACAACAGATACGGTGTATGTGTCTCTTTGTATTGCTGCAAAAGACCAGCTCTGGTGCCAAGCAATGAAGAATTAACCTCAGAAATTTTAGAAGCGTAAGGTCCTGCTTGTTTCTGTGATTGTGACAGAATTTTTGTGGAAAACTGGAGGAACTGGCTCATTCACAGGTGGCTTGAAGGCTATTTTGTGCCACTGGAAAATGACCAGGTGCAATGTTTTTCTGCTTCACTCAGGACCCCTGTCTCACCTGGTAAACATCTTCTATCAGATACGCACACCTTCTTTACAGGAACAAGTTAATATCTTGTATTAGACCATTGGATACAACTGGAAAAATCAGTCAAACCTGAGCTTTTAGAGAACTACGATGCCCTAAAAGTACTTGTGGGTTTTTTGTTTATTTGTTTTTCAGAAAAGATGATGAGGATGTCTGGATCACATTTAAGTATCTACTGTGTTTAGTTTGTAGATGTCTAAAGGGAATACTCCTACTCTCTGTACTTCTGTTGCCTTTTGGTGAAGTGGGTAGTGTTCATTACACTTTCCCATGAGCTGAGGAGGAATGCACTATAGCATGAGGTGCTCAGAGATGGAAATATAGCAAGCGTGAGAAGAAGAGGCTTATGGATATTGCAGATAAATTGATAAAACAACCAAAACTTCCACAAGCCCTGGATTGGGGCTTAGTCCAATGAAACTAATGTGAACTGGACTCGCTAACCCAAAATCCTGGCCAGGCTTGGATCTACATGCATTCTCTGCATGGGCCTCTCTCCCAGGGCGGTGTTAGGTGAAGACCAGTATGAAAGCCCAGTGCAATAAAAATAGTGCTCCATGCACAGTATTGGAGCAAAATACTTCTTTCCATTTGTGTGCCCTGCCAGGCTACTGTACAGCTTTGTCTCTGCTTTGGGAATCCAGGAAGGTGACAGGCATGGGAGCAGGGAAAGTGAGAAGGTACACTTTGCATGGATGTTCTCAGTGGCCAGCGGTCAGTACTAGTGACTTCATTGAAGGAATAATGCGGGAAGTCCCTGCTCCATTGCAGCTGAATTGAAACTCTGAACATTCTGGTTCTCTCCATCTCAGATATATCCAGCCTAGCAAACCCTGTTATTTCCTTCATCACTCCTGCTTTATTTCCTCCATGAAATGCTCTCTGGATAGTGTGGGGCAGGAATGCCCAGACAATACTGTGGTCAGGCTGGCTGTACTCCATCCGAATGCTTCCAGTGCCCACTTATGGTGTGAATGAAAGGACAGTTGTGCCATACCAATCAGGATACTGTAAAAGCTAGCAGTTGCTAACTAAAAATGCAAAGATGTCAGAAAATAAGCTGGCAGTGTTTGCTTTGGTGGTTTAATACTTCTAACATGCTTTTTCCTTGATGGACAGTTTCTTGTAGAGGAACTAGGTGCAGTGAAAATGCTCTGAGATTGATCAGTAACTACAATGTTTATGTTAGTTATAACAAATACATGATAGACTTCAGAAGAGCATTGTCCCACTGCTGGAGGAGATATGATTTACACAGGAAATGAGAGTCCTTGACCTAGAGATCACTTGAACTAAATTGCTAATGCCATTTGTTTGGTCTGTCATTGTCAGGATGCTGTAATTTTCTGTTTCATCTTTTTGTTGTTAAGGAAGTGTAGCTGGGCTCTGACAGAAAGCAGGATGCAAAGCAGTTAAAATCCCTAGATGTTTGGTCAGATGCTTGTTTTCAAAATCTGTACCCTTTGCTGCAGCCCAAATGACTTGTTCAAATTCTTTCCAGTTTTCACTGACAATGATGCCTGTGCTTTGTGCTAGTGATTTACCGAAGACAAAAAATCATAAAAGCTCAGACAGGCAAGAGACATGGGCCTCATTGAATAGCGGGAAGATATTGCTGGACAGTAAACAGCACCACATTGTGCAGCACCTTTGGTTGACAAGAGAACAGAGTGGCCTAAAATACCTTTAGGGAAAGATGAGGGTCAGGGAGAAAAAGGAATAATGGTGTCTTAAGAGCTTCCCAGAGCTGAAGCAGAGATGAACAGTTTACCAACTCATGACTGATGTGCTGAGTCAGATTTTTAAAAGAGGGGTCTCTAAAAAATAGAATAAAATTTAAAAAAGGCTGTGCCTCTTCTTCAGGGAAACAAACTAAAACCTGCAGGAACAAGGGTGATTCTGACAGGATCCTGCCCATGCCTCCAGGAGGCATTGCCTATGCAGTCTTGGGTGTACAGCAGCAGCATGGAAAAGACTTCATTTGTGTTAGGAATCGCAATCTGGTCTCAAGAGTCATACAAGACTTCTCTTAGATGTGAAGGCCATAATTACACCTCTGTGAGACTCACAGGATCTGAACAATGTGGATGATAAGAAAACTATCATTACTTTTAATAATGTTTCATATTGTAAAGCTGCTACCTCACAGGTCACTTCAACCATCTCAGGGATGCACTATAGTGTGATAACTTGAGCTGGCAGTTGAGAAGTTCTGCATGTCTCCAAAAAAGGTGTTGGGCCTGCTGCCAGCTAGGTTGGAAGCTACTGGGGATAGCAGGACTGGCTGCAAAACCCACTCTGGGGTGTAAACAGAACACTGAAAACATGGCAGCATCACAACTTTGCAAAGCCAGGACTAATTAAGAGAACAATTCTGTTTCCTGAATGCGAACATAGAAGCAACTGTGTCTCCATGGCTGAGCCAGAGCACCTAACGGTTGAACTGTACCTTTTCTACCTTACTGCACATAATCCACACAGAAAATGTTGTTCTGCTCAGCTGTGCTTAAACCAGGGACTCCCAAGCTGTCCTTCTGGGGAGCTGTATCTAAACCGACAGTTTGCTTGGAAATCATGAGACTCACTAGTCTAATTGCCACAATTTTCTTGTGATGACAGCAATTGCTGTCAAGCGGGAAAGGGGGATGCTGGTTCTGAACATACTTGTAAAAGCCTGCACGTGATCAGATGCTGTTGTTTTTGGAGAATGCATGCACATCTCCTTTGGCCCCTGTTTCGTTTGCAGCACTCTGTTCTTTCCTTTTTCCAATGGTACCCCCTTGAGAGAGTGAGGTAGCCGGTAGTATCATGGCCCTAACATGAGTCTCTTCCCCAGAAGAAAGTCCAAGTCTGAGTGTGTTGGTTGCTCCCGAGTCAGAGCCTGCCACATAAGGGCCATGTTTCCAGAGCATTACAATGAATACATCTTTTTACCCCCTTTTCATGAAGAGGTCCAAGTCTATGAAGCTGTGAAAATGGATGTGGGTGGCCTTACTGCACAACAGTCTGTGATGGAAGTGACCCATTTAACTGTTAATCTAGAAAGCGTAAGAAACCTCAAGGACTGTTGAACTACATGTATAGTGATGGGGATATTATACCCTAGGAATAAATATTTACAACTTCTGAAGATGCTGTACACCACTAGCAAAAGTTTCTGCTGAAGAAGTTGATAAGTTGAACATTGATTTAACTGGGAGCAGAATGTGGCCTGCTGTTGGCTGAGGATGTGCAAGATAGTACTTTTACAAAGGTAAATTGTCATGAGAAGACTTGAAATAGTTTGTATTCTCTGATGTTTTCAGATGAAAACAGCAGCTTGAGTTTTTTCAGGCTTCTGTGTGCAGGGGCCAGACCTTATGTTCTCACCTTGCAAATAGCAGGACTTTAATTTGAACATTGTTTCTGTGTTCAAACTGATGGAGAGCTGAGGATGAAGTGTGACATTGACAATGTCCTTTTAACATTTTGATTGGCAGGTCTCTACCTCCTGCCACTCAAAATACCCAGAGAGGAAGCTATCTCATTAATAACAAAGAGAAAAAAATGAAGTCCATTGCCTTGTGTTGTCTGAGCACAAGTTGTAAGACTTTGCTGACACCTGCAAGGTGGAATAAACACCTGCATTTCAATTACTGGGAAGAGAAGACCATGTGTACACTCGTGGGGGTTCAGAATTCAAGTAGTGTGTGTAGGTGGTTCCCATTAAAAAATTAACAAGTCAGCCTAGGACAGAAAAGCAAATATAGTCATCCAGTTGTGCTGTCCCCTAGGAAGAGGTTGAGCAATGACATACGTGTTATGGGCTGCCAGGCTCCATGGGCTACCAAAACACAGGCAGCATCAGGCAGAGCATCCTGTAGTCGGTAGGTACTAAAGGGTAGGTTTACGTTGCTGTAGAGTGTGTGTATGGCTTGAACTGCACAGCACAAGTACCTAAAAGGAGCAGAGCCCAGCCTGATGCTGCCCCGGCCCCTGTGACTGTCTCAGAGGAGGCGATGCATCTCAGCCCTCCCCAGGGACCGTGAACACTTGAGGTGTTGAACGGCAGTGTGGGGTGCATTGCTGGGGACTGAAAACAGCGGGGCCAGGGTGTGTGGGGCTGTGCAAAGGAAGAGGAGAGAATCCACCACAGCAAACTAACTAATTCAGATGCACCAACAGTCCAGCCCTTCCTGTCCACCTGCCAAGAGCGATGGTGAATACAGGTGCCCTTTGACAACCTCTGAAGCAGCATGCAGCACATAACAGTGGAGAGAGAAATGAAAGACCTTTACAGTAAGAACTGAGGAGCACGGAAATGAAAACAGAAGGGAGAAGAGAGGAAGAAACGACAAATAACTCCTTGGAGCTGGCACATTCAGACATGTGTTGCAATTCTGGGTGGCAAGCTGCAGGCATGGATGCCTGTCGGGGTCCATGCAATCCTTTAAGTTGCCTGTTTTTATTATGGTGCCCAAAATAATATCTTTCTTGCTCAAGTTTGCAGTGGCACTTCTCTATTCTTCAGAGTGCAGCAGATTCAGCATATTGGCTGGTTTTGGTTTTTTTTCGAATCATCAGGTTGCATTTTCCCTGTAGCGAAAATAAAATAAACCCCCTTATTTATTCTATGTTTAGAATTCAGATTAATCTTCCTTAGACTTCTGTTTCTCCCCTCTGCAAATATATATAAGGATTATTAAGGAAGAAGCTAGAAGGCAGAGGTGTTTTGCTGCTGGTTTTTCCTAGTGCTGCTTTGGTCTATGGACCTTAGCAAAATTTTTTTAGCCACCCTTCCTTTCCTCAGTATTCCCCTTTAGCTCTAAGAAACTCAATGCTTAAAAACATCTTAGAAAGATTTATTGGATGGAAGACAGCAACATGAAAATCTTGCAAAATTAACCATTTTCTCTACAGTTTGAGTAATAGCAGTTTAAACTACCGCCTCTCCACCTTTCTGATGGGCCCTTTCCCTGATGTGGACAGATCACCTGTTAGAAAAAATTGTCTCTTGTGGCCATTCACTTCTTGTTCTGCATACAGTTTCTGAACCGCTTTCAACATCTCTCTAACCATGCCCACGTTAGAGGGGTTAAAGCGTGCCGTTATCTGTTTCAGGGTGATATTGTTAAACTGAGGGCCTCAGTTGAAAGCTACGTTCAAACCCCTGTAGCGTTTTTGGGTAGCGTTGGTGTCCAGCAGGTGCTCACTGGAGCTGGACACTGTTGCTGTGTTTCCAGCCCCTTCACAAGGCTGTGTCTATGTGCCTTTGCTTCCAGTTGGTTTAGGTGGTGTTGTCCTCCGCGAGGGAATTGATTCTTTTGGGGAGCGTGGTAGGATGCTCAGAGCCTGGGGCTTTTGGCATGGCTGTGATGTCCGTCACTATCTGCATTGTGTAGCATATGCTGGTGGTCTGTCACATGGGCATGCACTTGTTTCAAGCCAGACCAGCTCCTTTTCTTGAACTGTCCTGAGCCTTTTAAAACTCTTTTTCTTTTTTTTTGGTTGCAGAGCATAGTGTGAGCCATGTGAGCCTGCTTTTATACTGCTTTATTTTCCATAATAAAGTTCCTGTTTGCTCCACAGTCCCTGCTGCTCTTGCTGAACCACAAGACAAAGCTGCAGGCAGTGGCACAGAGTAGGGGTAAATAATTTGTAAATTAATCCCAAAGCAAGATGACTTCAGTTACAATAATCTTTCCCACTCTCTTTTCTTGCTTTAATGTAAAATGAAAGAGATCCACACCCCACTGGAAATGCAGACTACTTTTTAGCACTAATACCATTTTATGGTAGCATCCCTATCTCGACAGCTTAAGGGAAAGACTTGAAAAGGTAGCAGTTGTATTAGCTGTTATGCTTTGCACAGCAGCATGGGTTCTTTCTCTGTTTCCCCTGGTTTTGCTTGTACAAGAATTTATCTTCTCTTAAATAAATGCCAAAGATTAAGCTAAACAAACACCACTTTCTGACACTCTGTCTCTCTGCAAGCCTCATGATCCCAGCGGGTGGGTCTATCCCAGATCTTGAAGCTCCCCAAGTCTTGCATGCTGTATGGACTATATGACCCCATGGGCTTGAACATATCGCGGGGCTTAATATGAATCCTGCTGTCTGCAGGTCAGCTCTGTGGCAGGAGGGTAGGCAGGACACACAGCTTTACTAATGAGCTGCTAGCCACTAATGATGGTGTCCTTACTGAGCAGAGAGGATGGCTTTCTTGGAGGTGAAAACAGTTATTTGGGTGAGAGCAGCAAGAATGAGAATCACCCCAGGGATGTTTCCTGCTGAATAGCTGGACTAGTTGCAGTGTCAAACCTTTATTAGCATCTTGCTTTTACAGAGACAAAGGAGATGCAGCTGTACCAGCCTCTGAAGAATATCAGTCCATGTAGTGGCATTTAACATAGCCTGCTTTTAGTACACCCCCGTCCCAGTATAACAGATGCACTTGCTGGACAAAACAGAGACAATTAATGAGGTTATGGAGTTACATCCCCACCTGGTGTAAACTGTGGTATGCCATTGGTTTGAAAACCTCGTGTCAACTTAGAGCAACCAGGTATCTGGCCTCAAAGCAGCTGCTGGTCTGTCAGTTCTTCAGGCGCTATGGCTAAACCTTCAAGAGGGTAAGCAACTCTTGAACTTGCATATCATGGTTATTAGGCATTGGAGGGATCTCAGGCAATTGCAATAAAAGTGTTCACAAGGTGAAACACAAAATTCATGAGTCTCTTCTGAAAACTTTGGCTTGGAAAATGTGTACACAAGGCTGGGTGGCTTGGGGTATCTCTTACTTCTCCACTTACAAAGACAGATGTGTCTGGTGAAGGGTTGTGTTTGCTGGTGGTGATGGGAACAGAGGGAAGCCTGGAGCATTTCCAAGATCACCACAAGACCAGTTTGGCGGAAACACTTCAGCAAATGGAGAATTATGCAGGGTACTGAGAAAAGGTGGGGCATTCTCTGATATCTGCTTCAGCTATTGTGAGCTGCCCACCCTGCTTTCACCTGCACACATAGCCCACACCCTCTATTTTATTTCTTTAAGAGAAGTCAGTCTCAGCATCGCATCCCCTTTCCTCTGCCATTTGTACAGCAAAGCTGAGCTGGAGTGGCTGGGAGAACAGGCCATTTTCTCCATCCCATTCCCATCTTTAGTGCCTCAGATGTGGAATGGTGATGTTAGTCCACTCACCTGCTCCATTTACTTTAAGAAAGTGACCTTCAGTGTTCTTCAGTCTCTTCATTACCCAGCTAATAAAGAACCAGCCATAATTTTTTCTACATTCATAAACTGTACTTCTTATCTTGCCACTTCCTGGGTCCCATGGAGAGCACTGCAGCTACAGCATCACATTCCCAGGAATCCACTTTCCCCCTTGTGACTGCAGCTGTTACTGTGTTAATTACCCTGCCTAGCTCAGTTGGTTGAGTGCTTCTGTTATTAAATAAATACTGTTGTTGTATCAGCCCCTGGTGAATTTCTGGAAGCGCTTCCTGAACACTTGGAGCATCCTGCTGCCTCTACCTCTTGTGGGATAGATCTGGGAGTAGGATTTGTTGCGTGTATGTTTTTATAATAACACATTCATATTTTTACAATCATTTCTGTAAGTGGACGTTTACATTTTCTTACCTTTTTTTTTTCCTTTTTCATTTCCATTGGACATCTGCTCTTTGTTGTACTTCAAACATTCTTATTTCCTAAGGGTCTGTATTTTCTGTGTTAATGTTGCTCAGCAGGAAAGCGTGTCAGGGACTCTTTCCACTCGTGTAGGAGGGATAAAAAGCAAAACATATATTCTGTGTTTTGATAAAATAAAGAATGTCTCTAGAAAATGATGAGGTTCTATCATCATGTGAATGGAGATATATGCAGAAAAAGACTTTCAAACCCAACTTCCAGTGGTTTCTGCACCCACTTTGTGCCGACTTAACTCAAAAGGACCTTGTTGCCTCCTTTTCTCTTGTGAATGTGAGAGGCTTTTGCTTGATCTGGCGGTGTTTGACTTTGGCTTTGCTAGTTAATTTTCCAAACACAGGGAAGTGGATATAACCTCTGCAAGCTGAACCAGCATCTGATAATTTAACCCAGACTGTTTTCCACATCACTGCCAGCAATGATCAACCTGCCTCTGGAATTTAGTGGATCGCTCCAGAGTTACTGTGTGGCACAGCTGGTTGAATAATGAGAACGCTTGTATGACTCTGTTGTCCTGAATGAGATTCATGGCTATTTGCTGAGGCACTGCAACTTATTATTAACCAAGTTCCCAGTGGCTGCTGGGAATTTATGAAAATGTTTGCAAATTGTAAATGTTTCAAGAATACGTTCTGGAAATGAGTTATTTGCTATTTGTCATTCACTGGTCTCCTGGTTGGAGGCATATCTCACATACAAGATTCAGTCATTGAGTCCAAAAGCAAAAATTATGCCATATGACTATTCACACATCATGAGTGACTGGGAATCAAAGTGAGCCATTTGTGAACAAATTGCATTTTGAAAATTATTTATCTGCACTAACTGGCAGAGATTTATAAACGTGAGTTCAATTGTGCATGTTTGGAGCAAGTCAGTACTTTTCCCTGATGCTTTCTTCTTCTGTCCAAGAATCTAATTTTCCATTAAGATACGTGATATATAAACACATAAAATTTTAGTCTCTTGCCTGTGTCACTGAGAGAAAAAACCTCCAAAATATAAGCAAGATATAATGAATACAGTAATGTCTTCCTGAGCCCACAAATAACCCAGTCCCTGCAAGACTCATGAACTGCCTCATTCATCTCTACTGAACCCGGTATCTGAAACTTAATGAGCTTGAGAATGCTGATGACTGAAATATTAATGTTACTATTTCATTCTTTATTAAATCCTGCAGAAAAGGTGTGCATGGAGGATGGCCATATTTGAAAGATAAGGAAAACCTGAAGCAAGCAGCAATTTACAAGTAGGATGAGCCCTCAAGGTGAGTGGAGCTTGGGAATGTTTCCTTCACTTGATTTTCCTATCTTTAAACCCTGCTTATGTATATTGAATGTTTTGAATAGTTTATGAATGATTCATCAACACATGCACACACACACACAGAGCAAAACTGGGAAAATGTTTGCTTTCATGGATTTTGTTTAACCTCTGTTTTGCCTGAGACAGAACTCAAGGTGCATGGAGGGATTGCCAACAAGGTGAAGCTGCTGCAAGTCCCATGGAAAGTTTAATTTTGAATATTACTTCTGCTTCCATGAGTGGCTAGTGGTGACTTTTGTGCCCTGAAGGACAGATCATGTAAGGAGATAGGTCTCCCACAGCAGGAGTCTGAACCTGTTAGCCTCTTTAGAGAGCTTTGCAGAGTGGCACTACAAGGGGTGGCGGTTTGCTCATGCTTTTCTGTTGCAAAGTAATTGTATCACACCTCTGTCTTAATGATCCCATTCATTATTTTCAGAAAAAGGTAGAGGTGCCACAGGAGATGTTGAGGGCAGGAAGAGCCTTCCATGAACTCTGGGCTGGGGTAGAACAAGCACTTTAATGTTGGTGGATTCTTTCAGTAAGGTCTTGCAGAAACTACATCAGGCTTGCAAGATGGAAAGTCTCTCCATCTCTCTGTGCAGTTCAGTTCTAGCCCACAACAGTACTCCAGCAGGACTAGGGATGATCTGAGGATAAATGGGGGTCAGGACCTGTCCTGCATTCACAGCTGAACAGAGATGTAACTAGAAATAAGGCAAACATCTCATGCATCTTCTATTCTACCCCATGAGATGGAGTCCAGTGCTGGGCACATATCTGCCAGAGGGGATCATGCAAAATGGAGTGTTGCCCTTGCAGATGAGTGGTGTGTTAGACTGTGGCTGCTCTGCCACGGTCTTGCCCTCTGTGGTGAGGCAGAGTGCAAGACACAACCCTGGCTGCTGGGGAAAGCGAGGGAGGGGCCCGCTGTTATGGGGGCTGTGGTTCATGCATGGCACGTTGCAGCTGCAGTAATGGGGCTTGAGCTGGGAGGTGGAAAAGTTGTGTCTGAACATCACTGCTGTGATATCTGCTCCTGTCTCTGCTAGCTTAGTCTCTCTTCCTTTCCCAACCCTTCCAAAAACACAGCCTCATACCAGCCACTGAGAAGAAAATTAACTCTGTTCTGACTAAAACCAGCACAGAGGGTAATGATAGTTATGCACCTTTTGGGAAGAGGGAGGAACAAGACTGTGAGAAGAGCAGGCAAAAGAGCAGTCAGTCCAAGTAGCAAACAGTGCCTTAGGAGAATATCTACTAGTGTAGAAGTGAAGCAAAGAGGATACTGCAATCAGACACTTGGAGCGTATAAGGTCAGTAAGAGGAAAACTGGGAAATGTTGGAAGAAGGAATGTACAGAAAAGTGGAACATCCTTTCAGGAGACAAAATGAAGAAGTGGATAAAAAATAGTAAGGCTTTTCTGTCTTTAAGGTCTTTGATTGCACAGATGGGTGACTATTTACCCTACTGTTGCCGGCTTCATTTCAGTGATGGCCACAACACTTCTGCGTGTAGCTGGGAAAAAAAGTAATAGAACCATCTGGAAGTAATGAGTCAGGAGTAATGTAAGATGACAGTAATTAATTCTTTGAAATAAAATTCCACAGGAGGGGGAAAGAAAACAAGCAGAAGGAGGGTTGGGAATTATGCCAGCTGGGAAGCCCAAGGGACGATTCTGGGAGCATACAAACTTCAAATCCTTTGGAAACGCATGCACACACTTGCAGGAGGACCAAAGTTCATCTGAAAGTTCCCAGTATAACATTTGTTGTCTGTTTTGCCTAGGAAGCATCACTTAAGTATAGGTATCTGCCATGTTTATCATCTTCCAACGAGAGCGGTTGGTTGGTTGGTTTATAAAAGAAGGGTTTGGGGATATAGAAGCAGAGCACATTCTGGAAAATGCTACACCGACAGATAGCCTCCCTGGTCCTGGCCTCTTATTGTTCACGTTGCGTGTAGACACTACACCTATTTAGACACCTTAAACTTAATTTGATTTTATAAATTGTAACACATCTTAGAGCAATGATTTTTGGTGACTGTCTTTTCAGTCACAGTCTAGCGCCGCTAAAGCCTCTCTGACAGCCGAGTATAGATCCAGAGAAGCGTAGTCTCAGACTTTTCAGGATTTTGAGTTTTTGAAGGATCACCACCCATGTGTTCTCCTGATCTTTAAGTTAAAAGCCTTCCTCTATTTCCTGAGAATGGACAAAGGGGTCAGGGATATCCATCCCTTTTAGTGATGGCTTAATTTGCCATACCTGAATGGGACTGATCCTGGAAGCTCACGATTTGCCATCTGTGATCATCGTCTGTGCTGCAGGTGCAATGGGCTCAGTCATTCCTTGTTTATGGCTTTGCAGCCATTATTGCTCTGAGACTGTGTCTCACTTCTCCATGGAAGAGGATGATGTGCACCTGTATATAATGAGGTCCAAACTCCCTCTGAAGCTGGAAGAGCTCAAGGCAGCAGTTACAACAGCCCTTACCTAGGATTGGTAGGAAGGCTTGGGAAAAAGCCTTTATCAGCCTCAATATGCAGACCCATGTAATTTGGTCTAAATGAGTCTCTCCAAAGGCTGGCAGCAGCAGTATGCTGTGATTTGCAGACCAGTTGCCAGAGGATGAAACAACACACACTTTACAAGCTATTTATTTCTGGCTCTCTGAAATCAAGCCTCAGAGCTCACCTGCTTTTGTTTTAGAAGAGTAACAAGAGGTTGCAGCAAAGAAGGTGGATGCTAGAAACAGAAGGAAAGATACCTAAACTGTATGCTGTGCAGTATAGGAAAGTGTTGTGGTTTAAGCCCAGCTGGCAACAAAGCACCACACAGTTTCTCACTCACTCCCCCATGGCGGGATGTGGGAGAGTATCAGAAGAGTAAAAGTGAGAAAACTCTTGGGCTGAGGTAAAGGCAGTTTAATAGGTAAAGCAAAAGCCACTCAGGCAAGCAAAGCAAAACAAGGAATTCATTCACCTCTTCCATTGGCAGGCAGGTGTTCATCCATCTCCAGGAAAGCAGGGCTCCATCATGTGTAATGATTACTTGGGAAGCCAAATGCCATCACTCCGAACGTTCACCACCTTCCTTCTTCCCGCAGCTTTATATGCTGAGCATGACGTCATATGGCATGGAATATCCATATCCCTTTGGTCAGTTGGGGTCAGCTGTCCTGTTTGTGTGCCTTCCCAATTTCTTGTGCACGCCCAGCCCACTTGCTGGTGGGGCGGTGTGAGAAGCAGAAAAGGCCGTGACTCTGTGTAAGCACTGCTCAGCAGTCATGGAAACATCTCTGTGTTATCAACACTGTTTTCAACACAAATGCAAAACATATATACCAGGTACTGTGAAGAAAATTAACCCTATCCCAGCCAAAACCAGCACAGAAAGCTACCCCCAAAACTCACAGATGGGTGCAATTCATTTTCCCTAGGACTGCTTTACTAAAGACATTCACATGGGACCCCAAAGTGTATCATGTGGATGTCTCAGGTACCCGAAGGCATTTAGAAAACTACTTTTAGGCAACTAATTGCTCCTGGCACACCTAGTTGCACAGTGCTGTGCTGCATGCAGGTCTGAGCCATTTCCACATACTGCACAGTATCTATAAGAAGGTGCCATGCTTCCCCCTCCCAGCTCTGGAGTAGCTGACACATACTGGAGGGGCTATGGTGCTCTCAGGTCAACTGCTTCAGGTTGACCCAGCATCAGCTCCTTCTTTGGCAGGCCTTCTCCTTCCCGCTTTCTCTCTTGATCTCTGGTGTTCATGCCCTGCTGGGTATTTGCTCCTGCTGTAGCCGTGGTAGCCACAGGTTAATTTTCTGAGTACCAAAGTAGGCAGGGTTGTGCTGTACTGTTTCTCAAGAAGGAGGTTATCCAAGATGGGAGCTGGTGTATGCTGGAGGGCCAAATAACCCTAACCTTAGGTCTGCAGTGGTTGTGAGGAGCATGTCCAAGGCTGGATGGGAACACGAGCTCCATAAATTGTTCTCAAGGTCATGCTCATTCAACTCCAAATGTTGGAGTCATGGAGATGACTTTTTGCCTTCTTTGTCCTCCACTATTCCCTGGGTTGCATCCCCTCAGGCAGAGCACAGTTTACTGCTTCCGTCTTCATCCTGCCTTTTCGTTTTTATCTCCCCAACACCAGTCAGCCAATCTTTTTGCCTTTCTTTCCCAGGCTATTTTAATGGCAAGTTTTTAATGTCAACCTACAGGCAGAAGAACCCTTATTCCTCCCAAAAGCTGGTTGAAAATGAAACCTTACCCCATAAAACCTCTTCTCTCAAAATCATCAAAGCTGATAGCAGCATCACCCCCCTGTGTCCTGCCTGCAGATTTTGGTTCCCCACAGATGGAGTTTTCATTTAATCAAGCTCAGACTGAATGAAAGCAACACTATTAATTAAACAATGGCCCATCTGGTGCATTGCAAATATCTACAACAGTGGGAGATTAATATCAATTATATCAGAAGCTGGAGGGATGCTAAGACCTGCAGAGACACACTGTTTGGGTTGTGTTAGAAACCAGGCAGAGGAAGAGTGTGGTCCTGTGGAGAGACCTCTGGGCAGGGAGCAGGGAGCATCTGATCCTGTTGCAAGCTGTGATGCTGATATTCCTTTTGTGGGTGGATAAACCACTCCTGGGAAGGTTTCTTGAAGTGAAAGTTGAAGAGAATTTGGTGTCATTCCTAGTCGTAACTTTGAAAATACATCTCGCATTCCTGTACCCCCAAATCCCTCCACTATGTGTTGTTGTTCTACCAACAAAATGTAGAAATATTCTCCTTACTTCAAAACATGCTTTAGGAGATGCAGAGAAGTGTTTCATGACTAGGGGTAAAAAGCTGCAACATCTGGTTTCAAATCCCTTTGTATAGTGTCAGCTCAGTGTGTTGTTTCCTGGCTCCAAGGCAGAACCTCTGCCCTTATGGGTTGGACAGTTCCCACTTTAAGCTCATGCACTGGAGAATGCTGATTTGGAAACCAGATTACTTTTTCTACAAATCATACCCCAGCCTCCAGTCACAGATTTCTTATGTGCATAATTCTATAACAGCAGCTATCCAGAAATCCAGGAAGGTCGATTGCTGTGGAAGCATGGACCTGATTTCTGTCACATGTGCGTTGAGACTGGCACATCTGGCACTGGAGCTGTACAGATGAAGTGACATCATTGATGGACACGTTGAACCTCCACTTTTGACTGTGGTGGCCGTGCTGGGTTTGTGTGCAATTTAATCACAGCAGAGCATGTCACTGGACCTACAAGGAAGCTTGGGGGGGGGGGGGGGGGCAGTGGGGGAGGGGGGGGCCAGGACTTTTTACAAGGGTCTGTAGTGACAGGACAAGGGGTAAAGGGTTTAAACTGAAAGTGGGGAGATTTAGATTGGACATCAGGAAGAAATTCTTCCCGAAGAGGGTGGTGAGGCACTGGAACAGGTTGCCCAGAGAAGCTGTGGATGCCCCATCCCTGGCAGTGTCCAAGGCCAGGCTGGATGAGGCTTTGAGCAACCTGGTCTAGTGGAGGGTGTCCCTGCCCATGGCAGGGGGGTTGGAACTAGATGGTCTTTAAGGTCCCTTCCAACCCAAACCTTTCTGCGATTCTATGGATTTTCTTATGGGAGCACAAAGAAATGGTACTAGAATTGACAAAAAAAAAAAAGAAAAAAAAAAGAAAAAAGAAAAAGAAAATAAAAGAAGCCAGCTCTAGCATGTTATTTTTAGAACAACTGGCTTTATCAAGGCAAGGAGTTGTGGGCAGTAAACACTGAATGGCTGTGATGAATTCAATCAGAGACGGAGAAGTGTCACTTCATGGTAAGAAAGGAAAACTTGTGTCTGTGCTAGAAACAGTGACGGTACGTTTGTTATAAGATGCATGAGCTTTGCTACCTTCTGTGTTCAGCGTTCAGGGACACTTAAAGGTCACAACAGGGGCTTCTTGAGCAAAAGTCCCTTGTCTAAAGCCCCAGCTGACAACTCACGCTGGGCCTCGTTTCCCTAGAAGGCAAAACTGTTTTCCAATTACAGGTCAGCATACTGTTTGCTCAAACAGGAATTAAGTCAATCAGACGCCAATATATTTTATTCTTCTTTAATAGATTTCAATAATTATTTTGGCTTTGGACTGAGCAAATCCAATGTCAGGAACATTGGCCTGCTCAGATTTAAAGCTCTTTGGCCAGATGGAATAAAACAAGGGTGGGAGAGCTGAGTTGGAACAAATAAGAACTGTCCCAACCCTCAGACTAAATAATCAGCTTGGCTTGACAGGGTTTGGAGGCTAGGAGAATGCTTAGATGAATAAATGCTCTTTTGCATTTCACCACTCCTGAAAGGCTCCTCAGAAGTTTCCAGTCCCAGAAGAGGCCATAGGTGGGCAGACATATCCCGGCCTCTAATGGGAATGCTGATCCCCATGCTGGAGAAACTGTTTCATGAGCTGGTCACACAACTTTGTGCTGCTCAGTGCAAGGATGGGGCTTGGGTGCAGCCTCACACACTTGTTAAAGGTATAAAAAAAGAAGTGGCTTTGGGCTTGGTTCTGCAGTATCTAGCTTATTCTGGATCCTGCTGCATAGGGGCATAACTCTTGTTGGGATGCAATACAGCCCAGGGGAAGCTTCCTCTGGGAAATGGGCTATGGACAAGGATTTTGATGCAGCTGTCCATATTATTCTGCAAACAACTTGCTTAATTTCCTTCACTTTTCAGCGATTAAAGACATAGGGACAGCTACTCTGCAACACAGATATCCTTTCCCTTCTCCATTTGTTGCAATTCATGGGGATGTGGAGAGAAGGATGGGTCATGTATGCAGACTACAGAGCTGTCAGCCCTCTTGTGACACCTGCACATAGGAGAGAGGAGTTGTCCTTGGCTTGACACAGGTACACTTGAATGTGGCTGGTTTGCTCTTGCAAAAGTCAGACTCCCTGCTCCCTAGTCTGTAATGGAAAAATCTCACTTTTTGGTCTAGTTTTAGTCTTCTCCTCTGTAGAATTTGTTTACTTTTATTTACTTTTATTTACTTTTATTTACTTTACTTTACTTTACTTTACTTTACTTTAATTTAATTTAATTTAATTTAATTTTATTTTATTTTATTTTATTTTATTTTATTTTATTTTATTTTATTTTATTTTATTTTATTTTATTATTTTATTTTTGATGTTTAGGCCTCGGAAAGATGGGAAAGAACAGTTGAATGAGAACCGCATCGAAAAAAGGAATGGAAGGAAAAAAAATGTCAAATGCTGGTTAGCTGTAATGCTTTCTCCTTTGTGATATGGGGTGTCCCTGGAAGTACAAACTGAGCAGACAGTTGTAGCTGAGGAAAACTCCAGAAAACTGGCATCTTCAGAAGCCTTCCAGATCTGGGACCATGAGGAAAAAGAAACAAATTTGACCTTGGAGATGCATCAAACCTGTGCAGGATTCTGGGAGGTTTCCAGGTGAAAGCTCTCGTAGGTCTATTGCAAGGCAGGGAAAAGGGTTTGTGTGCTCCAGGCTAATGATGTAGATCTGAGCGGGCTAATTATTTTCTGTTGACCTCACCAATCTCAGGTCAAACCAGTGTTCTCAACTAGTCAAAGGTAAGGCCTCCTTGGCATAGACAAAGGATCGTAATCACCTCTGAAATAAGACTTGGGGAAGGGATGCAGCCATGTAGATCCTGTTCGCACATCTGTCCTGTTGCAAAATCTACATGTTTATTTTTATTGATGCTTTTACAGTTTGACAAATACATTTTTCTATGGAGAGATACATAGTTAACTTGTAATTTATATTAATCAGAAGGGGGAAAAATAATGCAAAACAACTAATTTTGTACTGAACAAGTCGGGTAACCTAATGAATATAGATGATGCTGATTTATGTGTTTATGGAAAAGTAACACTGGGCTGGGAGGTGGAGGAAGAAAACAGGCCAAGAAAATGGACTGTTAAATGATGTTCTGTAATTTCTGTGGAGTCCTGCTCAAGAAGTGTTTCAAATGTAAATGCAACTTTTCAGTGTGCTTACTGGGACTAAATTACTCAGAACGACAAAGCAAGACATTATTAGATTCACTGTTTCTAAATGATGGGCTGACCCTCAGTCCCACAAATGAACCTCATTAATAAGTGTTTTCACTCATTTACTTGACTGGGATTTGTAGAGTAAAGCCATATTTCCACTGCTGCATTTTGCAAGAAAGCAAACGCTGACATCAAACTCACTACCTTCTCTCAAGGACTTGCGTCAGATCCTAGTGGGAATAAAAAATAGAATTCAAATGTCAACCTCATGGAATCAGTGACAAAATTCCTATGGGATGCAAAGGTGCCAGACTCATCTATAACACATGGGGTAGATCTACAATGGGATGCTACATACATGGAGGGGAAGTCTCCCTGATCCCATTTGATGCCCGAAAATGTGTATATTGAAGGCTTTGTGGTAGGTGTCTACTGAAAAGCATCTTGGTTTTTAAAGACCCAGCAGGAACAAATGATTTACCTTCAAAGACACATCTAGCTTAGTATATCAGACCTGGAACAGGCACTTAAAGCCTAAAGGGAAAGCTAAATAAGTCCTAATGTACCCCAAAAGTTGTACAGTGGACTCTCATATTTCCTCTTTCCTAAATGAAACGTGGAAATTCAAGCACAAGGCTCTTCTTAAGTTCACATCTCCAAGAGGAGTCATTATCTCACATATGCAATGCCCTTTTATCAGAGTCTGTCCCAGCTCTGAACATGGCAGTCTCAGATTTACAGCTTTGTTTGCTCAGGTTGCCTAACACGACTAGATTTTGGAGTCATACTTTATTAATATTTTAAACAATCAATAATTAAAAGCAATAAAATTTGTTGAAAAGCTCCTTTTATCCCAGAGGATTTCAGAGATGTTTGTAGACTGCATGCAGGGAGCACAGGGGGCACAAGAACCCCCTCCATGCTGGCACAGGGCAGCAGCTTAACGGTGCGCAGCTTCACGTGTGCTGGAAAGCGAATGAAAAATATCACTTGCTACTTCATCTTCAGCAGAAATGTGGAGAGACAAAATATAATGATTCTGTAATGTTTCTGTGGTCTTTTTTCCAAGACTGCAAAACACTGATACTGCTGTAGTGAGGATGGAACTTGAGTGCTACTGTAAGTAAATTCAGCTTTAGCAAAACCAGCCCCTTTGTTGCTTTTAATGCTTGTTGCCTGCCCTCACTGGTGTGGGGGTACAGCAGGAATGGGTGCGTTTCCTCTATGCCTTCAACAGGAGGCACCTGGCAGCACTGACCTGGGGAACCTCCAAAGGTTTCATCTGAAAATAAAGCAAATATTTCTACCTGTAACAGTTATTAAGCACAGGCACTGGGTACTGTGGGAAAGGCTTGTGTCTCCATCACCAAAACGTTGCAGTCCAGACTGGATGTTTTCTAAGGATCAGGCCAAACAGAGATGAATCAGGAAAGCCCTAGTGTCTCTGTGATGTGGAAGGCTGGACTGAGTGATCAGGATGTTTTCTTTCTGGCTCTGCTGTTTGCAAAATGCTTCACAGTTCAGGCTCACCGCCCTTTTGGATTCCAAATTGTTTTGCTCCCAAAAGGAGGGATCCATGCCAGTGGTTAATTTTCAATACCATTTGCTTTAATGTTGCAGTTCAGGCTTTTCTGCAGATACGTACTAAAGACTGTCTATTTTTATTTCAGTTTCAAAAGCTGCTGAATACTTTGTTCAAAGAGTTTTAATGAAGAGTAAAATGAAAGTACTACCCATAGGCAGAGACCTGGAAATCTTAACTGGAAAGCTTCTCAATATTATAAATGATTGAAAGACCTGATGGTCTTAGGTAATTTCTTGCCGGGATCTGAGCCACCAGGCCATCTTTCACTGTCCCAAGTCTGGTGTCGGTACTGATGAAGCTTTACAGGGATTTGTAAGAGGCTAACCCCTCTGTCTGCTAAGATCTCTTATGTTAAACATGGGGTATGCCTTGAAAAATGAGCAAAAGTAGTACACGATGGAGAGTAAACATTGGCAATTTGGACTATTAAACTACCACGTGAGCCACATTCAGTGTAAGCCTCTCTGGACTTCTGCAGGGTGTTTTTATTGAGGTTTCATTCTGGTGCAGGCAGATGACTTCAGTTTGCACCTGTAAAAACCTTCTGAATCTAGCCAAATCCTGAATTACTGTGCTGGTGCAAGTCATGCCACATCAAGCATATTGTTGCTGTTGTTCTTATTATTACCAAATCTGTTCACCATGGAAAACGACCAGAGGTTTGGAGTGAGCAGTTATCCATGGCAATCTCGGAACCACCAGACCCTTGCAACAGAAATGGACAAAAGCTGCTCAACAACAAATTCAGTGCTTTGTGATTTATTTGCAGAAGTCCTAAAGAATTGCTATTCTTTGCTTCACTGTTTACCATCTTCAGACAATTGAAGAGCCCATGAAAATAGCCCCTATTGAATGTTGTCAGAATAGCGGTCGGTCTTCCCACAATGTTCAGCTCCGCGATCGTCTCTCTCTGCCTTTCCACAACCACGTAAGTGGCGTTGCGCTGTGGATAAGTGGTGTTGTCTGGGAGTACACTCCAATCACGTCAGCTCCGTGGCAGCCTCCCACGCACAGCTGGGGTGGCACAGTTTGGAGTGTGCTCTGTTTTTTTACACAGGAGTGAGGGTAAGGCTGACTGGTGCAAGTTAAAAAGCCCCGAATCTTGGTTTTGTTTTTCAGAATAAGTTTTGATTAGATAATTACTACTGTAGAAGCCCAGCTGCATTGCCCAAATTCAGTTTTGTCTCTTTAAACACCACCATTTATTTCTGTTCCTCCTTCCCCTTTATCCTATGATTCTGGCCATTGCGTTACCTGTTCTGTCCTTGAGTTTCTTTATAGCTGAGAAAAACTCCCCCGTACGTGCTACTCAGCCTCAGGGTGGCCTCCTCCCTTTCAGTCACTTTCATCTCTCTTTTGAACCCACCTTTCCTCCTGCTCAGCTTTTGTTTCTCTGTTGAGCATCTTGTTATGCTGAGGGTCAAGGATGCTGGATAAAACCAAAGGGTTTAGGCTTTCGGTTTCCCATTTTCAAGTGGCTTTTGTGGAGCCTTCCAAAGGATACAAATTGCAAAGCATAACACTGCTTCTGCCTTTGAACACTGGAGATTAAGGGTATGGGCACACAAACACCCTACATCTCTCTGTACATCAGCAACTTCACAGCAGCTGCCGGTGTGTATTCTTTTTTTTCCTTTGTGCGTGCAAAATAGCGTGCCCCGCTTGCCATGGGGAATAAGCTGCCTCTCATTTACAATGGATTAAGAGTGCACAACCACATGGGCAATCGTAACAAGGTGGCTGGTGTGCTCTCCGCCTCATCGTGTGACACCTCGTTCGTCACAAATGTGACTCCCTGTCACTCCACTGACAATCATGTGAAGCCTTGAACCCTCCTATTCCTTCTCCTCTGGTCTCTGCATCTCACTGACCCCTGGTGTTTTCTATCCTCCACATTTCACCCTACGGCAGCCAGGCAAACCGCTCAGGTTATTTCTCATCGAAAGAGAAGAGCTAAGAGTGATAGCCAGAGTACAGCTGAGCTTTAGATTTCCAAAGCGCTTTGCCTGCATCCACATTGCAGAAGATGGAAAGTTGGTAGGTGGCAGTCTTTATTTTCCTACTTGAGGAAAAGCCTGTACTGAGAGGAACATGTCACCCATGGCTTGCGGGAGAAGTGTCATGCCCAGGCCCACACTGTGCACAGGAGAAATGGGCTTATCTCTGTAGTCATGCCAATTCACTCCACAAGCCGTCAGGCATGATCCCATATGACACAAGAAACCCACGTCTGCTGGGAAAACCTAAGAGCTGCAGACAATCTTTCTCTTGTCTTTTTATTTTTTTGCATGTGGTATATAGTTTTGCCCATAACTGAACAGACTTGAGAAATAAGGCCCATTCCTGAAGATATGTGATCATGAACACTCTGATGGAATTGTGTCTAGCTTGCTAGATGTGCTAGCTCGGTCAAATTTCCATTTAGAAAAGTATGGCAGACATTAGTCTGTTTGCCCTGAGGAAATGGTACCACTTACACTGGGCTCCTATGTCTTTTAAAATACATTTGGCCAAAAGTTGCAAACAATTTTACCATCATTATTTTAGCTGATTTTGATCTTACTAAGACTTTACACTTACAGTCACATGTCATTGGTAGATCTCACATTATTGTGCAAATATGAGCAATTAATACCATAATTTCTGGTGTACGGATAAAAACTGTGGCACAAAAGGAGAAAATGGTAAACTCAAGGTTAACTCTAGACTGGAGTTCAGGCCTATTGTTATATATCTTTGTTCCCCTAAAAAGCACACTTATTTTTTCTCTCTTCTTACTCCTTGCATTTTCACTTATCTTATACTCTTGCACACCGTTCTGATGCACTATTTAACAGGTAATGAATTCCTTCCCTGAGAGGTATCACTCAGGAGGTCAAATTGTCCCTGTGTTTTGATATCTATAGAGCATTTTGAGGCTTTTCCTGAAAAAAAGATGTTTCTGAAGTTATTTCCGGACATAGGAGCATGCTAAAATGACCTTGACTTTGAAGGTACTTCTGAATCCAAATGTTACTGTAGTTGTAATGCACTAGAACAAAAAAGCAGCTGAATCTTTGGTCAGGATGTCCAAAACTTTGATGTTTGGCTCCAGTGCTTGCATTTGGACTCCCTTTCTAACTGGTTTCAATGCTGAGGATCCTGCTGGTACACAGTTGTCCACAGAATAGGTGCCAGTACCTCTCCTTTTCAAGAAGTTGTTGTTTAATATCCAGAAAAGCTAAGAAACATGATTATTTCCAGATAGTTACTTTCCCATAAAAATAATTGCTGTGCCTGGCACAGTGGTCCTTGGTGGTGCTGGAAGGCTGTGTGTCATTTGGACAAGACAAAAGACATCAGTGTCACTCTGAAGATCATGTGCAAGGATCTGCAACACCCCTAGGGAAAATGCTGGAGATTTATTTTTTTAGTAGGAAACTGCCTGCTGAAATGACCTCTTTGTGATCAAATAGACTATATACATTTTTTGTTGCTTTTGGCTGTAAGGGTCTCATGACTTCTATGAACTGAGAACAATTTCTGAGGTTATCACACATGCTTATTCATTTGTTTCTCATGTGCTGTTTTAAAACTATACCTGCGTTCAGTGATTCACCTAAAGAGTGAGTTTTAACACTGTCCACTGGCAGAATAGGAGCAACAAAATTTTTGTTGTCCCTGTCAGATGCCCTTGAACAGCTGTAAACAGGAGGTAGGTTGGTGACAGGTGAGGGGCTTTTGCCATCAAAGAAGATAGGCTCATCCAGGACTGAACGGGCAATGCATTCATATTCTTGTACTACCACTGAGACATTCTCAGACAATTAAGCAGGGGAAATGAATTTAAAATTGAATACTCTTTGGTTCAGCTTCTTGAAATTACTTTTATTAATCAACATTGATTTTTAAAACATTTTTTACATAATAGTGTCATAATTTTTCCTGTTAAAGAGAGTAGCAGGGAACCTGGCAAAGGCTTGAGAACTAATGAATCTGATTTTGTATTCCACGTGCTGTGGCCCCGAAGCCAGGCTGTGACAGATTTCTTTATTGAACCTTCCGGCAGGCTCTTTTGTGAGAGTCATTTTGTAAATGAGGGTTTGTAAGCCGTGACCATGGAAAAGGATCATTGTCCATAACAGTGGATGGTTCAAGGGCCTGATTAATAGCAGAGAGCAAAGGCTTTCACCTTGAAGGTCACGCATTCAGGTTTAGCCCAGTCAGGCAGTGACAGAAACTTCTTTGCTTCTTAGAACTGTAAGGGACAGCAGCAATGGACAGAAATCCAGGCAGTGAATTGCACCACAGCAGTATACACTGGAGGTGAGAGGGAGAACGCTCACACCTCTAGAGACACCTAGTATAAGGGCTTAATTTGTCTGCTAATCTCCCCAGAGAGCTGTTGTGTTAGAAGGCTTTGTGGTGCCTGCAGGAGAAGCCTCTCTCTATGTGGCCTCTTTAGGGAGTCTAAAGGGACTAATTAGCTTAACTGGGTCGTGTAAGTGCTGCCCCAAACGTGAGTCCTAGTGGCAAGCTTGCTGGGAAGACTAAGGAGCAATTGGGTGTCACTGAGAAGTGCTTCTGCCATGCTGCATGTGTGAATGGCAAGTGGAGCTATGCACATAGAGTGCATGAGCTTTTATCACTACTTTGGCACAGGTATTTCCTATTTCCCTCCATTTTTGTGTCTCCTTCTGGCTTTGGAGTCTTCTGCGAGATTTCTGGGACAGAAACTGTTTCCTGCAATCATACAATGCCCAGATCATTGAAGAGAGATGAACCTCTTGCTGCCCCTGATTGCTATTAAAAAAGTAGTATGTTGCACAGTGGATAAGGAGGAGACAATTTCACTGTTGTTGCTTGTGCTGACTCTATTTTGTTGAAAGATTTTGGGTACTGCATTATGGCTGCCAAGAAGATGTGACTGGAACAGAAATGTGCAAACTCTGGTTTCTTATGAACATGCAAAACCTGTGGAGATGTGCTTATGAAATGAGAGATTGAACCTAAGGAAATAGATTCCTTGCATCTTTAAACTGATCTATACATACCTGCTGGACTGATTGGCCTGTCAAGAATCCATTGAAGATTAGGAAACAAAACTAGATATTTGGATACTGTCTTGGATCAGTGATGTGGCTAGATGTTAAACTAGGGGGGAAGACCAAATAAAGAGCATGCAATAAAGTGGATCTGTAAGAATGGGGAGGAAAGGGCGATAAGGCAGTTTATTGCTGATTGAGCATCAGCTAATTATTCCATTAATCAGAAAATCAACACCAAACTGCTGGATGATTACATCAATTCGCTAATTCTCATTAGCAGCCAAGGGAGAGAAGGGAGAGTGGCATGGCTGTTGTGCCTACCCCATACTGCTTTCCAAGTAACTCGGGAAAAGGAGGTGCCAACAGAATATGAATTTGAAATAAAGTGTGAAGGATGGTTAGTTGTGACTCCTAGGACAGAGGGGATGAGGGTTTCTGCATAGGACTGAATGAAGTAGTAAACCCATCTCCCAACCTGAGCAGGTTTGCAGTTGACCTCAAATGCTACTGGAGCCATGCTTGGAGATGAGCTTACTTTGGCCACACGTCTTCACCCTCTGAATGACTGGATGTCAGGAAAAAACACTGTGATCATCATTGTCTTAGTAACAGTGGAATAGATCCTTTATTTGGGAGGGTCATGGCTTTTGGATTAGTGTTGAAGGCCCTGGCATCAGACACTAAGATTGCACCTCCAGAGAGGTCAATGCATCCATGCAAGAAAAATGAATTGTTTACAAAATTTTTTATTTCTTGCAATGATATTTCCTTATGCTTCCCAAACACTTTTTACTGCACTTTGAAGGTATGCACTTCATAAATTTAGCTTCAAAACATGCTCTACCCTTCTTAGCATCTCCTTGTGTTGACCCTTGCCCTACTTTTGTATGCAATTATGGAATGTAGGGCATGAGCTACGAAATGTGAGTTTAACAGTGCACCACTCACAACTGGAATGAACTGCTAACTGCTAATTATTCACTAGAAAACTTCATGAATAACTGTGAATAAAAGATACATCTGAGAGTTTTCTGATCTGCCCCTGGACAATTCATAAGTACAGAAATGGCAACATTCATTGTATGATTTATTTGTTGTGAAGTGTTTACTTGGCTCTTCTCCTGTGTTGATAACACCAAGCCAACAACAGTAGGACACGAACAGAATTTCTCGTGAGATATCCAGAGCTCCCTTTCTCAAATCTGGCCAGAAAACACAAGAATAACAGCTTCTCTTATGGCATTTTAGTATCTCCAGTCTGTGTTTGATCCCAGAAGCACAGAAGAAGCAGAAAACCAAAACTGAATGAACAGAGAAGAGATTCCTTAAAAAAGATCTTTCTCAAGCAAATGTTACTGCCACCCAGCAATTCCTTCACCAAATCCAGTCTGTGCCTCTCTGCTGTCTTGCAGGAAATGGCACTGAACAGTTATAACATTCCCTTTGGTATCCTGTGAATTTTAAAGCCTTCAATGAAACCTCAGGCGAACACCTAGGGGTGAAGTGAGATCAGTACTGACATTTTTCCTGAACCATTTCTCCAGTATGGCTGGAGATAAGTAAACTGTATGCCGTCAGGATCCTGCAGCAGCCCTGCAAGAAACCTTTATTTAAAGAGACCTGTGGACATCCAGCACTGTGCTGTCAAAACTCAACCTGACCCTGCGTAGCCTAGCTGTTGGCTAGGTCTATAGACCTTCTCTTGCCTCTTCAGCTACTGAATGCCAGGTGAGGACTGTCAGCTCGAGGTGTCTGGGGTGAATTTTCAGTGTTGTTGGCTCCAAAGTTAAGAAAAAATAAAATCCCTGAAATCCTGATTTTGGTTTACAGCCACTAATCTTAAAAATTCTGGGAATATTTGATATTTTTGCCTCCGGTTATTGAGCATTTTGTATATCCCAGGGGTCATATTTTCACATCTCAGCAACTACAAGAGATAGAGAGACCAGAAGAACAAAACCAAACCAACCAAGCCAAACAAAACAAAACAAAGAACGTCCTGCCATCTCTGGACTCCAGAAGCTGTAGCTTCAAGTAAAGCGCTGGTTTTATGAGAACTGGCAAAACCCATTCCTGTTGTTTCTCTGGAGACTGGCCTCATACAGGGTTTTCTTCTCTGTTTCCAGTAAGTGCTTGTCAAAATATTTCACTCTTCCTTTTCAGCCTATGACTGCGGATGATCCCAGCTCCTCTCTGGCCCCCTGCCTTGTTTTGACTTGGAAAGCGTAACGATTTTAGGTAGCAGATGCTTGGCTGCCTGAAGATGCCACCTATAATGGGGAAATAATCTCCTGAAATGGAAAGGGAACATTAGCCAAGGCTTTGACATGTCAGATCTGAGAGGAAAGTGGAAGTGTTCTGGCAGCGGCCTCAGGCAGAGCCAGGCTGGCAGAGTTGCCATGGTAATCAGCTTGTTTATCACATCAAGGTCCCCTTAATGAAACAGCAGAAGATGTAATTCAGAGAGCTCTGAAAGTAAAATATATGTATCAGCATGTATTAGGTTGCAAGAAAAGTGAACAAAGAAATCCAACTGTCTCAACCGTTCATGAGTAAGTGGCAAGACTGAATTTCCTTTTGGTTTGAATAAAATAAACGACAGATTTTTCAGTGACTTCAGCGTCAAGAGGTGATACTGATCAAAATACAGATATTGTTGTGGCACAGGTACAAACAGAAAGAGGCATTCAGGTGTGCAAAGTAAATTTGCACTTAATTCACATGATGAATTACCAGATGTTGGTTAATGGTAGCTTTTCTTTTCCCCGCATTTTCATTGAAAGAAATGGTCAGGCAATCAGAAAGTGGTGTTAGTCTGGGCCTTGGTTTGAGTGGAGTGAGACAACCCATAAAAGCTGTGATGGCTTATTGCATAAGACGATTTTTGCCTATAGAATATAGATCATCTTGTGGGAGGATCCAATTTTAAGAATAAGAAGATTGGAGCTATGGGATCATAACAGATGGATGCTAAAAATTTTGTTAATTCTTGCACTGTTATTGATACAAGCACAACCCTGTGCTATGCAAGCTCCTATACAAATTTAAGTGGGTACAAAGGGTAGCAGGATCAGCTGCATAGTTCCACCAGGAAGAAAGTCAATAGATTTGATTGAAAGAAAAGGGCAGCTCCAGGCATCTGTTTGTATGAGACGTCTGCTGTAGACGCTAACCTGCTTAACCAGGCTTTGAAGGTCAGGTCGCGTGTTATTGGAAAAATCTTTCCTCTTGGATTCACAAAAAGTGATTCAGTAGGTGCAAATGAGCAAACCATGAGTATTACACAGCCAAGCATGGCAGCCCATGAGCAGAGAAACGTGGCACAGAGACTCTCACCCTTCCCACAGGCTCTGGGACCCTTGATGTGTCTCCCCACTCTCTGCCTCCCCATGCAAATGACTTTCATGTGGCTTATTGACTGGGTGTTTGCACAATCTGCTGCTTTAGTTTGCCATGGATAACTTCAGAAACAGAGAAAAAAGTGTGTATGAGAGAAACTGAAAGCTGACAGTCAGGGTCTGCTGTGGTACTCTCTTCATAAGGGAAGACAGAAAGGTCCGGAGGGTTAATAACACACACAGCTAAATAAGACTAAAACACGCATGGACGTGTAGTGTTATAACTGAGTAAATTATATGCTTCAAAAGATCACTGCTTACATATTTAGCCAGTGTTGGCTATGCATCTATTCACCCCACACTGTGTATATTTGAGTGACTGGAACAATTCCCGAGGTTAATTACTAAACTAACAAAGGCCTTGACTCATTTGGAGCTGATGAAGACCACTGCACTTATTCCTCAGATTTATCAAGCAAACACAATTATGCTGATCATGACACATGGCTTGACTAATAGCACAGGCGGTTTGGCCTGGAAACCCTGCCTTGGCATGTGTCTCAGCCATGGAGAAACTCTCACACACCATAAGTTGGGACCTGATGCGAGAGGGAAAGTAATGACCACCCACTGGATACTCCCCCTGCTGCCTTGCTTATAAATGACGTTGCATAACAGGAAACTACAGAAATACATGACGTTGTCTTCCTTGGAAGCTTGGAGTATATTTGTGGATAGTTCTCGCTAAGTGGATTTCTGGGTGTATGATACAAAACACTCTAGTTGGCCACGGCAAGTGAGTCAATAAGCAAGATGAACACACACCACTGAGGTCTTTGAGGTGGTGTCTGAACCAGCTGCCAGTGAGCTTCCACCATAATTTTCCGTGGGAATAAGAGCTGTGAATAACTGGAGAAGAATGGTTCCAAGTCATCTGAGAAGCCCGATGCTACCTGCTGAGCTTGTCAGCTTTTGCAAAGGCTGGCAGATGTGCAGTCGGTGTAACTGCATGTCAGAGACCCACTGCCACACGAATCTTCTTGCCGCTCACCTCCTCTGCAAGCCAGTGTCAGTGCTTCATCCCCTGGCCTTTCACTGCATGTTGCTGCACCCGCACAATTGTCTGTGCTCAGAAGGATTCTCCAGGAGGAATGTTCCTTCCCTAAAGTGAAAATCTTTTTAAGTATGCATTCTGGCAGACACACAGAAAATCACAAACCTGTAAACAAGTACGAAGGCAGGGCAATGAATCTGTCATTTCCAAGGCTGGTTAATTTATAATCTGAAAGTCTTTTCCACTTTTAAAGTACTATTAATTATATCCTTAGAAAACGTGACTATGTTCCTGATTCACACACTAACTTAGGTGTGTGGTTATGGACATCCTTACTTGATAAAGCCCTTAAACATATGATTAAATCCTACTAAAGCCCACTCTTAAGAGTTTAGCTGAAGTGGCACTTAATTCATTACAGCTTTAATAGACCCTTTACAAATCCTATCTAAATATGAAATAATGAAGCAGGGAGTATCATCCATAACACCAGAATGATGACATTTATTAACAGAGGTAGTCCTGAGCGCTATCTACTTTTAGAATATTTTTTCCTTTTTGGTTAATGGGGACTGCATCTTGACTGGCCTTGGCTGCAGCTCCTTTGATGTTAAATTTCTCAGCTGCCTGTACCATTTGTGCTGTGAAGAAGTCATTGAACTGGACAGCCTGGGTGTCAGACAGCTGCCCAGTTTATGTATTTTCGAGCAGGAAAATAGGGAATGTGATTACAAAGCTAATGTAGGAAGACATGACCTAAGAAGCTGGAGGACGGCTGATTTAGAGTAATAAGTTTCTTAAAAAAAGAAAACAAAACAAAAAAAAAGAAACTACCTTTGAAGTCTGGACAGGCTTTATGATGAGCCTTTTAGAGTTTGAACATGTGGGTCTTTCATGAATTAGGATTTGCCAGAAAAGCCAGCCCTGCTTTATTTACAATCTCTTTACCTTCCAGAAGACCTAGTGCACTTTAGTAGTCAAAAAGACAATGTAACTTTGACAATTGTTTAAAAAAAAAAAGAAGAAAAGGGGAATGGAGAAAACATAAAAGTGCTTGTTTGCTCTATTATAAGTTTATTTTTATATGTTTTTGTGATCACACGAGCGCTCTTGACCTGGTCACAGATATCAACCCTCCTTGTTTGTGAATGAAAGGTTC
This sequence comes from Rhynochetos jubatus, assembly GCA_027574665.1. Taxonomy (NCBI): domain Eukaryota; kingdom Metazoa; phylum Chordata; class Aves; order Eurypygiformes; family Rhynochetidae; genus Rhynochetos; species Rhynochetos jubatus. Next base: position 31,569,090 of record CM050650.1, read on the forward strand.
AGTCATTTGCTGGAGTGAAAAGCATTTTTTTTCTCTTTTAGTGGGAGTCCAATTGCAAGAGTCAGTGTGTACCAAGGAACAAATCAGATGAACGAACCTCTTGCACCATACCAGTAAGAGGTCAATGCAGTCTTTCAGGACAGGTTATCTGTATGTATACAGGTAGGCACCAGTGATGCTATAAAATCAAGGAGTTTTAGATCAGGCAGATAGTAATTAAAAGAGCTTTTTCCAGTGGAAGATTACGGACACACTGGTCTGCAGCAAAATACAGTAGAAGTAGAGCTTGACATGTATCTGTATGCCTCCAGTGACAGCCAATACCATTTGCAGTATGCAGAGCTACCTGCTCCTCTCCCTGGACAAGGGCTGGTAGGCAGCGCGGGACACACGCAGGCAGAGAGGACACTGTTACTGAGCCTCACTTCAACATCTGCTGGTCCCTGGTTTGGAGAGAGAGCTTTGTTTCAATGCAGATTGCCATTGCTGGGCCTGGTCTGCATGCAGGAATAACCCACAATCAAAACACCTAGTTGTCCTTGTGTGGCACTGACGTGAGCTGGGATCACCGATCTGTCAATAAACCCCTGCATGGTAGATGTTTCCTGGCTCTAACTCCCATGAATTATTCTCCCCGAGTCTGAGTTATTCCCCCAAGTCCTATGGAGACTGAAATAGTGACATGGCTGAAATACCCTAATGATTAAGGATTGCTATGATTTACAATCCTAATCAGGTGTCTCTGTGCGTTATGATTGATTCTTTAGTTGTGGGATGGCCTGCTACAATTTTCAACAGGATTTCTGTCTCATTTAGTGAGTGTGATTAGTCCTGCTCTGTGGGGTCCTCTTGGCTGCATTTCCAGTCCTCAGATGGCCTCTGAGTGTATGAATGGGTACAACCCTCGTGCCCAGAGTGCAGGTTAGGGAGAGACTTGAATATGAATCAATGCTTCTTATGTCCTGATTTCCCCAGTGAGGAAACCCTGGCACACGACAAAGAAGGAAACCACTGTATTCTCCAAAAAAAGTGCCCAGTCTGGATAATCAGGGGCACAGGCCTTTTGAGTGCCTCTGCAGGTAAGGCAAAGCACAGCTTACACGACATCCCTCTTTCCCTGTGTCAGATGTTGGGAGGAAATGTTCGCAGCAAATTCCATAGGGGCCTGGAGAAGACGGTGGATGGAGTAGTTGTGGTTGGATCAGTGTGATGCTGCCTGGGAAAGTGGATTCTCTCTGCACTGCAGCTGCAGGGCTCATGTGTGATGCTGGGCAGAGAGATATTAACTCTGTGTTTTCTATGTCCCGCCCGTGCGCAATGCAACTTTTGGTGTCTGCCTTGTGAAACAGAGGAGAGAAATCAACAACTGGACTCAAAGCAATTAAAGTACCACAAAACCTCACGTTCCTTACCAAATCAGGACTTTCAAATGAAACACCCAGCAATGCTGGGCATTTCAGGTGTAATATCTCACTGTCTCAGTTCCCCATCTCCATGGGAAGTAAACACTACCACATCGTTTCTCAAGATTTGTCGCATGTATCAATTAATTAGTTTTTGCAAACCACTCAAACACTGCAGTGATGAATGCTTTAAAGAACTTATGATTAATGTTATCTTCAGATTAGGTCTTTGCAGTGTACATAAATAAGGCCTGGGGGTGTACATAGAAAAATGAAGATAAAATGAAATACCGAACAGCTGCTTCCAGGGGGAGCACTGTGCACTCCAGGTGGTGAAGGTGCTCAGAGGTGGTGTATGTGGGCATGAAATTAAAGACCATAACACGTGTTTTGCCCACACAGGACTGAGGTAAGCTTGCACAGACTTCTTTCTATTGTTATCTTTGGGTTTGAAACTTTTCAACCCTTTAATTCGTTTAATGCAAGGGGGTTTTATGTACTTCATGTACTGAGACACAGACACAACTCAGAGAGCTAATTTATTTGTGTCTGGTTACACAAAGTACATTTTAAATGGAAGAAAACAACCCTCTTACATATATTACGATCAGAAATGCTGGAAATCACAGGGCTGGCAGTGTCATGCTCGTGCAACCTTGTCATGAATACTATGAGGTACGTGGTTCCCATTGAGGAGTACCAATATAATATTCTTTCCTGGGTCATGTTACATAGTCTTTTCCCAACCCCTGGTATCCATGGGACTATCTCAATATCCTGTATTCCTGTGCAAGGAACCACCACTGAGCCATCTACTTGTTGAGGAAGGACTGACAATCCAGCTTTCCCCTCCATTTTATCCACTTCAGAAATTGGGGGCAAAAATGGTACCCTGACTTTCCCCCCACTGTTGGCAGTTCGCCTTCAATTTAGTGTCAGCATGAGACTCATGGTTGCCAGCAGCATGAAAACACTGGACCATGCTTTCTGGCTCAGCTCAAGTGTCTCAGGAAGCCTATGGCAAGTGTTTTCCAGCTGGGAAAGGCATGGTCACCTGGGAGCTGGTGCCAGCCCTGCCTTCCCATGGTTTTAGTACAGTGGGGACCGCCGACAGAGACCGAGATGGTGCTGCTGGCAGAAAGCCCAGGAAGGTAACTCAAAATAGCTCTCTGAAGCATGCTCTGGGCAAGTGATGAATTAGCAAACAGGAACCAGTGAACTTCTAATCCTGAGGTTTAACATTCAGCCCCAAGGCTAAATGGGGCTAGAATGCAATCCATCTGAAGCTTAGGTGTCTTCTGCCCTGTCTTCCTTCACTCAGGTGCATGAAAAATGTGGAGTCTAACCTGCTGATGGTGTTCCAGCCTCGGAGAGCCTCAACAGGATAACAAACGGAGTGTCTCATATGTCATGGCATCTTTTCTGCACTAATGCTTCTGCTATATCTCTTCCTGGGAGACCAGATCCAGAACTGGCAACAGTGGATTTCTTCCTCTTACCCCTCTTCCCTGCCATATGCACTGGCTTTCTGCACATGATCTGAGCCCCCTTTTCAGTAAACTAGTGCTTTGCTGTGGACAGAATCCAACCTGTACTAAATTACAGCTAGGCCAATCAGAACTTGCCAGTTCAGCTTAAAAACAAACAATCCCATCTAATTTTCTGCATGTATGTTTTCCTACATATTCTTTAGCTCTGCCTTGGCATTTCTATAGCAGCAGGAGACTATTATCTTGTCAACAATGGTCTATTGCATTGACATTATCTCTTAATTACACAATTACTTTGTTATGTACTGTAGTAGGAGCAGTAAAACATTTGAAGTATTTCAAGACAATATAGTTTTAAAGGTTTAAAAGAAAAAAACCCAAACCAAACAACCCTTGATTCAAACTATCTGCTAAGTTTAAGTACTTTTTTTGTTCTCTTGATAGATTAAGGAAGTAATTGTACAATTAGTGCTAGAATAGGTAAGGAAGTCATTGTATAATTAGTGCTAGAAATAGTGAAGGTAAAATGGTGATGCTTGTTGGGATTGGTAAAATGGTACTCTTTGTCTTCTCCTGAAAGTTGTGTCAAGAGAACTGGACTACTTTGTTCATATCACTCCTTGTCCTATTGTCATGGGACCCCTCAAAAATGAACCGGGCCCACCCCAGCTCGTGTTGTGTGGCTAGAGCCATGCCAACATCATGCCATACTGCATCTTCTAGCTGCACCATTAGGGCAGTGCTGGCCTGATTGCCATCCTGGGCACCTACGCGGTCACATCCCAGCACCAGGTACAAATCTGTGGTAACTCCACGTGTTTTTCACTTCAGAGAAGCTGGTCTGGGATACCGTACTACCACTGCTGTTGCCTGAAAGTACACTGGAAACGCAGCTCACAGCCAGGTGCTATGATAACCCACTCCCATACCTACCAGGTTATCGCTCACTGGCAGCTGTGTTATGCCCCAGACTTGTTTCCAAGGAAGTCAAAGAACGTCAAATGACAGCAAACTTGGGACATGGTAGCCTAGATAAAAATGTTGCATCTGGCAAGTATTTTATTTTAGAAACGAATCTCCTTAGCCCTTTAAAAGTGTAACATTGCTGACTTTTAGACATTACTTTTTCCAACAACCCTTGCTTTGCCTCCTGACAAAATCAATATCCTAAAAATAAATAAATAAGCGTAGAATGCAGGCATATAAATTGAAAAGCAGCAGTTGGCAGAGCCATGCATCTTTAATCTGTATTTAGTCAGCCAGATAGAGTGACACCTGGCAAGACCCCTCAGGCAAAGCATTCAACAAACTTACTGTACTGCACTTAAGAAGTCCATCAGTCCTTTCCCCTTTACTCAGATATAAAAGAACCACAAATCAGGAATGTTTCCAGCCACCTCTCCCATATCTCCACACCACCCCCCCGCCCCCTGCCTCTCTCCTGGGATAATGGAGGAGGCTGTCAGTGGCTGTTGGCTTTATGTGTCAAGACAAAGGTGGGGACAAGACTCCACATGGGGAGAAGAAGTGGGATGAAGTTGGAGGAGCAGGCTGCAGGTGTAGACACTTGTACCTGCTTCACTGAGGTCCTTGAATTGCCTCAGCCCCTCTCTGAGAGGAAATGTATTTGAAAAGAAGGGTCCTGTTTCAATAGAGGGTGGGGGATTTTTGGTTTGGGAGAACCATACAGGGAGGATTTGGGGGTGATGACTTGAGGAGGACTGTTTTCTTGCTTAATCTGTAGCATTCCTACTGCTGCCAGTCAAGAAACAAACAAAAAATATGACAGAAAGATGCTTCCAGGTTCTCAGCTTCTCACTCACTCCCATTGCCAGAGGATTTCAACTGAGACACTTAGGTATTTCTGGTAATCAAAGAAGGATATCATAATGTTACATTATTGGAGAAGGAAGAGAGAGGATAAAATGTAGATCTGTTATACATCACCCAGGAAACTAAAACCAGCAGCTGTGAAGTACCCACTGAATGTGGATATTACAGTGATGGACAATGAAGAAAGCAGCGAGCAGAGCACGTAGGCTTTTACAGCAGTCTGTTTGCTTCCGTGGGCTTCTCATCGAGTGTGCAACACACAGCTTAGCTAAGATGCAGTGGCTGTTTTGCACCAAAATATTTACCAGAGCAAGAGATGAGTCTAAGCTGCACTGAGATCTCAGCCCTCCGTTACACATTGTAGATGGGTCTAAGCCCATTCAGGCTTTGCAAAAATGGGGATATTTTTCGGAAGGATTTTGAAGGCAGAAAATACTAGCATTTCTGGGGGAAGGAGTCTTCTGCATAGAACCAGCAGGGAACGAGTGACAAAACCAAGAGGGGAATGCCTTTTTTTTCACAGAAATAAATGTCTCCTAGTAGCCCCTGGATAATGGGTCAGAAAGCGAATGAGGTCAGTCCGACCTTTTAACATGTTTGTGTCTGTGTGCCTGTGCTGCGTGCACTAACTGCTCTGGCAACCCTGGCCTCAGACTCTAAAAATATTTTCATAATAGGATTTTTGTGTTTGCTGCTTTCAGCCTGATGGAACTGCAATCCTACAGAAGTTTGAAGGCAGCAGGTGCTGAGCCCTGGCTCTTTTTTTTTTTTTCTCCCTTCAGAGGGATGAAAGTATCAGCTGTCAGCTAGAGTTTATGCAAAGTTATTCCTTTTGAATGACAAGAATAAACACTCTTCAAACATCTGCATGAAGAAGAAAACCAGAAAATTATGACAATCGGAAAGACAGGGGTGGCAAGGACAGCATAAACACCTAACATGTCTTGGGTAGACCTGAAAAGAAAGGGGCATGTTTTGTGAGCTGTGTTGCCACAAGTGCTGTATGCTGTAGACAAATGAGCTTGTTTTTCCCTTCTCCACTTTGGCACTGCTGCTCAGACAGGTCCTGCCCTCCTGTCCCATCTCTACAGCTCAGTGGAAAGTGATTTGTAAAGTGTCTGCTGAGACATCTCATTTTTCAAGCCTCAGATTCGATTTAGTTCCCAATGTTCTTCATAAAATTTGACATTTCATGGTTAAAGATGTTTATTCAACTGTAAAGACCAATGCTTTTTTTTTTTTTTCAAAAGGGCTATCTCAAATGAATCTAGATTGTGGTTTTGAAGTTTTCTTTGTATTTAAAGGAAACTATGAAATATTTTGATGCATTTTAAAGTTGTTTAACTTTTAATTAAGAAATGCAACGAAAATATAGTTTTCTTGAAAACAATCCCTGACCTATTCTGTTACTGAATTTTGCCTATTCCTCACATGTACTATTTTCCAGCAACAAGCAGCCCTGTAGGATCACAGAGAAACTTTGGTCTTTTCCTCTGCTCTGCCCTATTCCTTCTGGCTAGGACTTATTGTACAATAGAGCATAAGCATCTCTTTTTACTCTCTTTCTTCCTTCTTCAGTCTTGCAGCACACCCGCCTCACCCTGCTCCCACCCTTTTGAGTCTTTCTGCTTTGTCTGCATTTCTGCAAATGAATCATTTTTTTGCATCTGTTTTTGTGAAAAGGAAAAAACAAAGCAAAACAAATGAGTTCTGTGAAATGTCAAGGAGGCTGTTAAACAAGAGTCTTGAAAACGGCGCCTTAATTGCATCACTAATGGGAGTTTTTATCTAATTGAAAAGCAATGAAGCAGATCATTTTTTTGTTGTAGTTTCCATTAAACACTGCCTGAGAAGTGGAGGAAGGAAGAGAAATCACAAAACAAATCTTTACAAGGGCTGGTGCTCTCGCTGACAGAGATATGCCTCCTTAAGGACCTGGCTGCCCATCTCACTTTGTAGACTGATGCTGCCTACAAAACCCAGTGGAAGGTTTAAGTAGCTACAGAGAGGGGGTGGTGAGCAGTCACTAGGTGTGCATCAAAGCCATCTACTCACAGCGTGGTCTAATACCCACTTAGATACAGAGAACTGTAAGTCTCAAACTTCTGGTGTTCGCAGAGCTTGTTTTCATATGAATTTTATTGCTTGACACCAGCTACCTGTGAATAGGTGATATGGGCGGCTGCAGTATAACCTTTATTTCATGATAAACTTTATCAAAACCTCGGACTATAAACTGAAGCACACAAAAAGGGAATTCCATACTTAGGATACCTATGGGCTCAAGGTATATTAGGCTTACTGCCCTTACACATATACCAGGGGCCCTGATGTGTCCGTCAAGTACTGCAATTACTTGCTCCAGGTTGCACTGGGGGTGCTGTCCCTCTGCAACTCCATTTCAAACTGCATGCACAAGCAATCAGCATTTCTACTCTGAGGGCGGATAAGCATGTGAAAGTTGATCTATACTTGTCCAGTAAGTCCTGCCCTCCTATCTCAAGAAAACCTTGACAGATTCAATCAATGCCACAACAACCAGCAAGCTGACAGTAAAAGGAGACTGGCTGGAAACCAGCCTGGAGCAATGGTGTTGTACAGCTAGAATTTAATACTGTGGTCCTTCAGGAGAGAAAGTGAGGTGGGATTCCCATCTCACTGCTCTGTGCTCCTTGGGGAAAGAAGCATACTATTTTGAGGGCTCTCTTGGTCTCTGGGGATGTGAAACGATAGTGGGTGTAACCACAAGGGACCCCTTTGGTCTGGTAGGTTAACAACATTACGCCAAGCAGCATTAGCAACCTGGCCTTGGAAAGGAGATGGGATTTCTCTGGTAGCTCATCTCATCCCCTTGTAGGGGTGCAAATCACCACATTCACTGCAGTGTTGATGGGGATTCAGCACCAGGGCTTAAGACTGAACTGTGTTTTCTTCTGCCTGATCAATTAAAAGAAAAGCCATGGTTTTCTTGCTCTTGGATGTTTTTTCTGTTTGAAAGTAGATATCGCACCAAGTTGGTCTGGAGTTTTACAGTTTATTTGCACTAATATTTATGAGGGCTTGTGGTGTGTAAGTGAAACAAATGGTAGCCTAAACGGTACTGGGAGAATATGAAGGATCAATTCAGCAAACAAAACAGGCTCTGATCTTGTTAACTATACAAATACACACAATGCACATTCAGAGAATAATAAATATCTCCCATTTCAGCAGCTTCTTTCATTTCCTGAAGCTCACTCTAGAAACAGTGTACCCAGACAGAGATCCCACCAGGCACCTCTTTGGCTATGTATAGTAATGGCACGTTGTGTAAACAGGGTCCTTCCTAACAGCCTGTCCTGCAGGTGCTGCACAATTAACCCAAATCAGATATAATTGCAAATTGAGTAATTGAGCAGCAATTGAAAAGCAAATGCTGCTCAATTGTCCAAGCAAAGGAGAACAGAATATCCAGTGAACTGGCTGCGGAACAGTAAATTGGCAGAGTGCTACTCCCAGTGTGGAGGGCTGGTGTAGATAATATTCCTTTTCATGGAAAAGTGCCAAGGGACCTTTACTGATAGGTAAGAAAACTCAGAATTTGTGTCTTATTTGAAATACCTGTGCCAGCAGCAGACCCTGGTCTGTAATGATACGCTGGGGTAATGGTTTGGTATAGACTCTGGTGGTGACACACTATTTGCTTTTTCACCTGTACTTCTTCCCATATCGGTGTGTTTATTTTCCTGAGAAATATTCTGGCCTCTGTCAGCAGACCAGTCAAAGGCAGAATTTTGCAATAATTGATAAAAACAACTGGTCAGATTAATTTTACTTTAAAAAAATTTTATGATTGGGAAAGTCCCAGCAGTGACAGTCTCCTCAGGGAAATTCTGCACAATTACCTTTGATATCCCTGGCATTTTCCAGCAGCAGAATTCCTGCAGCATTTCTGAAACAGAAGCTGCTGTGCCAGCCTCCTCCACGCAGCCTGGCTCCACGGCAGCTGCCAGATGAGCTGCCGGGGGTTTGCAGCTCCCAGAGTTTCCAGGCATCACTGCTGCGCATTGTGTCCTAGTGCTGCACCACAGAAGGGTCACTGGGTATTAGGCAGTGACCTGGGCCATGGGACTGGGATCCGGGGGTGGTTTTGAGGCAGATCCCTTCAGCTGAACATTCTGGGTGGTGATTTTGGAGGAACCTCTCTGTGGTTACAGCTTTGAGGCTCAGAAAGGGGCTGTGCTTGGGGCATGAACACGACATGAACACAGGGGTCTGCTGCTGGAGGGCACATCTCTGCGGCGGCAGGTTAGCCTCCTTCCGCAGATGGTGGCGGGGACACGGTGGCCTCCAAAGGCTGAAGTCTTGGCTTGGCTTTCGTGGGCTTTTGAGGTTCCGGCAGTGAATGCAGATAGTTTGTTTGTCAGTGAAATGGGGAGTCTTGGGAATCTAATGAGACGTACTCTTTGGGGGCTTGTGGCTAGTTATGTCCCCTCCTTAATTTCCTTTTTTCCTTTCATTATTAGTTCGATAAAACAGTGCAAAAGACTAGAATCGTATGGTGTTGAAGCAAACAATTTTTTTCTTAATTGTGGTGTGAGCAAAATCACACATTTAAATTTAAATGAAAAGTACTATTTGAAGAACAGAAAACGTCCTGGAGATTGTTTTCTAAAAATGCATTTCTATCCTTTTCTTCAAAAGATGTCTCCAGGAACGTGCTCCGTTTCTGTCTGGCGTCACTGAGGATACATACAAATATTCCTGCACAAAGACAACTATGAGTGTTTTTAGGTCACTTTCCACGATCCTCCCTCTTCTGCCCATCACCTTTTATCTTCTCCCAGCTCTGCGGTGCCGGGGATGCTGCTCTCCTCACTCATTTGTTGCGTTGCCACAGACCTACCTCCACTCTTTTACTCCTCTCTGTGGATGGGCATTGCTTCTTTCTCACCCATATGGTGGCACTGCCCAGAGCTGCTGTCACATGCAGGGGCTGACTGTGCACAGGAGGAGCTCCTGGGATGGGACATCCTGTTCTAGTTCATCAAACTCCCCTTTAATGTTTCTCTGCCCTGATTTTTGAGGAATGTTAACTATGGTTGAGGGGAGAATGCTGCTTACCAGCCTGAGACCGTTGTTTCCCTGCTTCCTCAGGCACCCCCAGGTGCTCTCTTGCACCTGCGCATCTCAGCGTGGTGGCCAGGGCTCTTTTGGGGGGGCTTTTATCCTTGGTGTTGGCCCCGCTACCATATACACAAGTAACAATAATGTTTTTAATGGGCTGCCTGGGCTGAAAGCAGTTTGGATCCCATGTAGAAGTGCCTTCAACAGCCTCTGCCAAGCTGAAGGGCTCAGCCTACAGCAGTGCTTACAGTGGAAACGCCGACAGAAAGGAAGTGGTGAGAGACTCTTGGAGCTGATAATAATGTTACGGAACTAAAGCAGAGGAGATAGAAGTCATTAGGAATGAAGAGAGTTATTTAAGTAGAATAAGAAGGTATTTTAGAGAACTTGGATAGATTAGTGGGGGGAATGCTGATGACAAAAATGTATCTACACAAATAGGCTTATGATGAAAAGCTGAATTAGTGGACATAGTTAAGAGGATTAAAAAGAAAAAATTAGGCTAAATAGCTGAGATAGGAATAGTGCAGGGGCTTTGAGCAGGTTGTGGTTTATCAGCCTGCAACTTCTGCTACGCAGAGAGAGCACAGCAGAGGTGGTTGAACAGTGAGCCTTGTGGCACACTGGGGAGTGCTGGTGCTGGGCATCTCCTGAGAATTTCTCTCCCAGCCACGCTCGGTGGCAAGTCTGTGTGTGAAGAACTGGGCAAGCTCCTCTTGCTGGGAATGCCTCTCCAGGTTTTGGAGGTGGAATTCCCTCTTTATAGAGGACTGTTAATATCCTTCTGCTGGAAGTTACAACTTTGTGAGTGGTATTTCAGCAGACACCAGGGACTGTATTTTCAAACGTGTGTTTGCAGTTATTGCCATCCTTTTTTCCAGAGACATATTTGGGCATGTACGATACTTGAGCATGCAATGATGGCAGCCTCCGCCTAGTAACAAGCATGAGGTTATTGGCACCTTTTGAAGAAAAGTACATTATGGGAAAATCTGAGGGCAAACCCCATGACAATATAGTCAGTATGCAGCTTGACTTCAATTATGGAACGGTTTCTTTTCTCCTCCTCATATACTTATCTCTACTGGAATTGTGCTGATGGCGTTACTAAGTGGGCTTTGACAGTCTTTTGGAGCATCTAGGTCCCAGTCCTCTAGATGCACTTATTTACTGTGGTTTAAACCACTTTTTCATGTGGAAGGGAAGTGATTTCCAAGTAGAGCCCAATCTGCCAGAGGCACTGCCATGATTGCAACCCTTGGAAACTGCAGTGTTCATATGCTGCAGAAATTCAATGGAACTGGATGAAAGAAGAAGATGTAAATTCAATCTCTTAAACAAAATTCAATACTGGCAAAAGGTGGACTAGTTTTATTCATAGATGTTGAACTCAGGGTCCAAGTCATTAAAAGAAGAGTTTTAGGAGTAGTTGCCAGCAAAGAAACTTCTAGGTCTTTTTGCATGTGATCTCTCCACACCACATGCTCATACAGCTTTCGTGATTGATCCTTGCAATAATTAAGACTATGTCATGATAAAGTAAGGGGAAAAAGGATTTTACACACCAAAGTAACCTTAAATGTTCACTCTGTAATAAAACCTGCGATTCTTTGAATTGTCGAGACTTCCCCATTATGAGGAAGCATGTGAGGGTATAACACATCTCTAGTATTATACTTTCCTTTTGATGAATTTCATCCTGTCTATTTGCTGCAGTGGTTTCTCAGGGTTTTTCTGAATGTCTGTGTTAAACTCAGGGGAAATGAAAGGATACAGAGCAAAAAGGAGGACTTCAAAACAGTCAAGAAGGCAGCAAAACAGTCAGGATGAAAGGGGATATGTGTGCTGGTTTTGGCTGGGATACAGTTAATTTTCTTCACAGTAGCTAGCATAAGGCTGTGTTTTGGATTTGTGCTGAGAAGAATATAGACAGCATACTAATGTTTTTAGCTGTTGTCAAGCACTGTTTACATGAAGTCAAGGACTTCTTCAGTTTCATACTATACCTGTGTTCCCAGCTCCTTCTCTACAAAAAGCCAGGACAGCTGACCCAAATGGACCAAAGGGTTATTTCATGCTATAAAACACCATGCTCAGTATGTAAGCTGAAAGGAGTCGGCTGCGGGGCTTATGCTCTCTTGCTGCTCAGGAACTGGCTGGGTGTCGGTTGGCAGGTGGTGAGTGGTTGTATAATTTGGTTTTGGGTTTTTTCCAATGTTGTTTTCCTTTTCATTACATAATATTATCATTATCAGTAGTAGTAGTTTTATTTTCATTACATATTACTATAATAACAATTAGTAGTTGTATTAGTATAATTATTTTATTTAATTTATTTTCAATTATTAAAATGTTCTTATCTCAACCCACAAGTTTTCTTATCTTTTCCTCTGTTTCTCTTGCCCATCCCACTGGGGGAGGAGTGAGAGGCTGCATGGTGCTTAGTTGCTGGCTGGGGTTAAACCACAACAATGTGCAACTGTCTCTGAAGTTGGGGATGAGGAATTGCGGTAAAGTCTGTGCAAGGGCCAAGAGGAGAAGAGAGGCAGCAATCACTGCCTTGGGACCCCCCTGCACCAGGTTTTCCAAGTTCTGGTGGCTGGGCTTCATTGTTAATGCTGTATACAGATGGCAGCTGGGACAAAAGGCTGTCCTCAAGTGTGGCCAAAAATTTCAGTTTCTTATGTGTCCTGTATGTTTTCTGACTTCGGGAATTGTTACTCTCTCATACAACTATGTGTGGTTTTTATCCCCATCATTTACTACAATTCAATTATCCCCACAGGCATTGCAATTACTGAGGGCTGGAGTTTTGCTGATACTCTATGGCCTGTCCTAGGAATAGGAGGCACTGGGTTCAAGGTGCATATGGACCTGTATGTAAACACAGCTGGAGATGAAAAATGTTGTTCTGAGGTCACCTTCAATGCCTCTTTATTTCTGAGGGAAAACAAAGCCATGTGAATACTTTTTCTACCATAACAGAACTGTGTAGGAACATTTCAGAATGGAAAAGCTTACAGAGGTATTTTTGTTTTTATTTTTCTGCTAAAATCTATTTCCTGGTCTGATGAGAGGGTCCAACTTGCCTCTCAGAGATCTTCCTGATGAAAGAGACCCGTAGTTATAGCTAATGTTTCCATGAAATGTTTCAACTTTGGCAAAACACTGAACTTCAATAAAAATGCTTAATCAAAAATATTCTGGCCGGCTCCACACATACAGTCCTTTTCATTAGCATTACAGAAAGAATATTTTCTGCCGAGCTACTTATATTCTTAAGATGTCATTATGCCAGCAGTGAGCATTCTCCTCTCACTGGCTGGCGCTGCAGCCCACATCCACCCGGGTGTAGATCATGAAACCTGCGTTAGCATCAGCAATGTACTCTAAGAAACCATTCGTCCCCCAGGCCAGCCTGCCTCAGAGGAGAATCTATCCCACTGATTTGAATTTTGTTTTGCTGTTCACTGTCCTGCATCCTCCTCTGTTCTATTATTTCTTCCTGCTCCTGTGCCTCTATTCGAGGAATAGCATGTAATAGAGAGCTGGATTTTTTCCCCCCTCCTTCAGCAAGCCTGATTGAGACTTCCATTTCTTGCCCTGCTTGTTGATCCAGCAGAGCTAAGCTCATATCCTTCATAATCCAAGGCGATGTGACAAGGCTCTCTGGGGACTATCCCTGCACAACACATGAATGAACAGCCCTATAAATGGTCAAATAGTTTTCCACTACTTTAAATTCTCTGTTGTGTTGCTCAGCTCTGAGAAAACAAAGAAGATTACTCCATTTCAGCCTATAACATGTTGAATTTGAAGAGCATTTTCGTACCCTGTTCTTTTTAATGACTGTTGATATAGGTGTAATAAATAATCTTTCTCATCAAGAGATGTCTGAGTGCTCTTCCACCATGGGAAATTCTGCTATTGCCATTAATGCATGGGGACACTGAGGTGGAGAGAACTTACAGGTCTGTTTTTTGTCATGCTCAGCACTGCCGTTTCCAGCTTAAGTTTTGTGATCTGGAGCACCCAGCCATCTCCACCATGGCAGAGCTGGTAACAAAGGAGAATGCAGTGTATTTTCCTGTGACCACAGAGAAGGACAGTGTCACAGTAGTAAACTCCTGGACTAAGGGTCAATGTAATTTCCTTGTCCTTTCTCTGTCTATCTGGCTGTTTGCCACTTGCACCTTGGTGTAAAAAGTTGTCTACAAAAGGACATTTGGACAACCAGCATAGGCATGGATGTCAGAGGTGGGAGGTTACTCCAGTGCAGACCCTGGAAGGGTCCCTGAAGTCTCAGCAGCAGGAAGGAAACATTTTGAAGGGTTTCAGCCTGCCAGAGCCTGCAGGGATTATTTCTCACCTCCTTAACTTTGTAGGAGCTTTGCTATCACCTAGGTGCAAAAATACATCAAGAGGATTTCTGTTGCATCCTGCGAGGAAAGCCTCTGCTTTTGGGATGTTTAAGCCCAGAGGACACAATGTAACCTTCCATCCCTGCTTCTCTATTCTTATCTCTGTTGCAACCCAAGTGCCCCATGGCCTGCATCTGTGAAGCTCAGAGGAAGATGTCTGGTCCTGTGTCCTTCTGACCACTGCCTGCATGCTGCCTGGGAGGCCAGCGGGCTGGCAAGGCAGCTCTGGAAAACTGGCTGTCCCTCAGCGCTGGGGTGACCATCTGTCATCAGGAGCGAGCGACAGGCCTGTTAAATCCAGCTGAAATGGGGTAGTGCTGTGTGGCTGCTTTTTCTGGGGCAACAAGGCTGAGCCTGTGCTGCCCCTTGCTCCAGGCAGCTCCTGAGCAGCAATTGAAGGACCCTGGTTTTCACCACAGCTAGAATGGTTTGGATGTGAACCCGAATCTCTGCATGCTGGCCTCAGCTTACCCTCTTTCTGGGTGCAGTATCTCATGGAAAGACTGACAGGGCCATTGGCTGATTTTCCCTCTAATCACACCATGCAATAACACTGGATAAGTCTGTTTGAAGATGCCTTTTCTCTTCCTCACTCCAGATCTACTCTTTCCCTTGCTTTTTTCCTCAAGTATTTGCACTCTAAGTGCTCTGTGGTGCTCCCTCACTCATCTGCACACCTGACATGGCTGTCTTTCAACCAAGGGATTTTGGAGGGATTAAGCATGCAGACAATATTAACAGTGCCCTGTTCCCTCCAGAGCCCTGAAAAGCACTGCTTTCTGAAATTTGCATATATTACTCACTGCCTGCTTGGAGTGCCTGACCTGCAGAGACATGTAGGAAAAGAGGATCAATACCTTTGTGTAGCTGCTGGCCAGCCAGTGAGTCAGGGCTGAAGCTGGGCTTCTGCGAATGGAGATGCAGCCAACACTGCTGCCCTCCGTGGATAGACAAGCCTGTGGTTGGAGGAAAAGTAAGCAAAGACATTTTCTCCAACCCAGAGCCAAAATAAAAAGAAACCACAAGTTTAAAAGAACCCAAACAACCTGCTTTGTGATATTTTTCTCCAAGCTGTCTGGGATCCTCCATTCCTGTTGTAAACTTCCTGCATTTATAAGAAAGTAGAAATCTAGAAGAAATTTTCTGGAGGCTGGCTATAGCTGAAAGGTCCTGAACAGGGCAAGGAAATCTAGAAAGACTCAGCATGTCTTAACACCAGCCCCATCGGTCCCCTGTCCTGTTGTCTGTTCTGCGGTAGAAATTCAGCCTCGATTTATAACCAAGGAAAAAGAGCTTTTTTTCATCTACTGCACTGAATTCCTGCAGTGATCTATATGTGGTGTCCTTCATTCTGAATCTATTGCATCTCACCTTCACCTCCCTCCAACCTAATACATCCATTCCTCTTCTCAGCTGAAGCCTCTCTCTTGCCACTGTATCAGAAGATTTCTTCTGCCTCTTTCAGTCTTCAGCATCCCTGTGTCCCTGCTCATCAGAGCAACAGCCACAAAAGGCTTTTCTCCCACTCCCTGGCTTCCTCCTGTAACTTTGCTGCTGCTCTCTGTGCCCCGCAGCCTCGTGTGCGGTGCTCATCTCAGTTGCCCTGTGCGGTGCAGCACTGCTCAGCTCCCATTGCCTTCCCCAGGAGCCCTTTGAAGGTGTTTTATGATGCTTCTAGCCATGAAAAATAATGTTGTGCAAATGGTTTCAACAAATGAACTAATGAAACTTTTTTTTTTTTTTTTTTTTTTTTTTTCTGTTTCCAGAAAAGAACAGAGAAATGGAAATCCGGGAGAGTCCTTGGGTGAATCTTGGGGTTTGTTTTGTGAATGAATGGAGGGTCAGATCAGACTTGTCTTGCCAGTGGACAAAACATACACAGCAGCCCCATAGCTGTAAAGATCATAAAGGTTCAGAGACACATGCCTTTCTTCTCATCATTCCTCCAAATTCTGCAGAAATCTATCGGGTTTTATTGCTATTTTTTGTGGCAAATCGAGGTCACTCTTCTGAATGTTTTATAACGTACACAAGTGTGAATGTGGGCTGATGCTGCCTGCCAACCTTTGTGCCCAACTGTGGTACAAGAACTGCTGCTGGTGTAACCTCCTGCATGTGCAAGTTCCTCCTCCTGTTAGTTAACAAACACCCACATTTTCCAGAAGCGAAGTATCATGATCTCAACCTCAGCACACAGCTGCTACACTGCTGCTGCAACAATAGTGCTATTGTAACTGGAAGGAGGTGATGTTTTCCAGGGATTCATTGAGCAAGGAAGGGTCTGAAGTGTGTGAGATCTGAAGAGAGCAACAAAGGACAATTCAGCATAAAGGCACTCTCTTACCTTTTGGGAGAGTGAAAGGGAAGAATAATATGATCTAATAAAAGGTATTACGTTTTGTCCCTACATACCTTGCCTCTCCAAACAAAAACGGACTAGAACAACCTAGATTGGCCAAGCCATGGGTTTAGCAGCTGTTGAATGGTTTCCAGTTGGACAAAGGGCAATTGGAAGTGTTGGAGGCAGCGGAAGGGAATTTTAAATAGCTGTTTACCCTGGTGTTGCTAAAATAGATCAGCTTTTTTCCCCTTGTGCACAGAGCCATACTTGTTCACACGTTTAAATGTGCAAGCATGACTGCTTGAGCCAAGGGTTACTCGGATATCTGTGTGTTTAGCTGCATGCGCAGTTGCAGTGTTAAATATTCAGGTGCACAATTCCTGCAGCTTTTGTCTCCTTTCAAAGTGTGACCCAGTGAACCCTGCAGGCTGTCTGAATGGTGCTGACAAGTCTTGCCAGTTGGGCACTGTATATGCTTTAAAGGCCAAGCTGTCATGTCATACACAGCAAATCTGCAATTCAAGTAGCCCCCTCTTCAAATTCCCCAGCCTGTATCTGAGACATTCACCCACGGACTCGTAATCTTGCTCCCTCTTCATTATGTCACCTGCTTGAGAGGCTGAGACTTGGCAAGGGCAGAGGGTGGCCGGGCAGGCTGCTACCTTTTCCCATCCTGTGACACCATCTCAGGGAGGACATGACCCCATCCATCACTGATTACTTATGGGCTGGAAAAAGGAGAAAGCACCTGCTGAGCCTGGTGTTAGTTTAGGAAGAACCTGGGTCTTGTGATTAAGGAAACAAGGAGGGGCTGAGGGCTCCTGCCCTCTGGCTCTGGCTCTGACAAAGATGTCCAGATGGCTTTGGGCAAGTCACCTGAACTCCAGGAAAATCTGGCCCCAAGCTGGTTTCCTCTATCCTGTTGTCTGCTTCCTTTCTTTTACATCAATGTGCCTGTGAACCCCTGAGGCCCACTACTAAGACGCCTGGGCATTTAATAAAAAAGGAAGTGCTCTGGCATGAGGATTGTGATGGATCCATCTACCATATTTTCCAGTTTGTCAGTTGCTGGAAAAAATAATTATCCTGGTTATCACAGTAAGTACTGCCTTATGCAACACACTGCTGACCCCATGCTTCTGCAACATCAGACCAAAGAAAACCCACTTCTGAGAACAGATTTTGTCATTACACTCCTTTCAGGTTTGGATTTGTAGTTTCAAGATGGGAATACCTCCCTCTTTCCCCTCACTCACCTTCTGCCAAGCCCATCATAATCAATAGGGAAGGTTGAAGAGAATAGTGGGATTTGCTCTCTCTTTTTTGTCTGTGATTTGAAATCTGCTGCATTTTTTTTACTGTTGGAGAAAAAAATATCTTGTATATTAGCGTTAAGCCTGTTTTCACCCCACACCTCCTTCCACATCTCCTCTCATTCTTTTTAAAGACAGCTTGCCTGCGGGTGTGAAATAGAGTGTGGGGAGTCCATACATTACTTTCCTTGAAGTAAATCAAGATTTTTGTTATTTCACAGTCATTTTGCCTGAGCTATTTACGTAGCCTTTCCTAGATGCAGTCCTGGGCTGTTTGCTGGGAGATTCAGGATCCAATTGAGCTGTCAGTCTCCACTTCTTAGGACAGTTGCTTCATTGCAGCCACTGCCAGCCTACACCCAGGTGCAAACAAAACCAGGTTTGTGCTGAATGAAAAATGCAGCCATTACAAGGCTCCCTTTTTATTCCTCCACCTGATCCTCCGAGGAGAGCTCCAGCTATCAATTATTTGGGAAATTGGAGCCATCTGTGGGGCACAGGGAGCTTTATCTTTGCATGCTGTGCACAGCAATGATATGAACTGGGAGTCCCATAGGAAAAACACTATTATTATTTAAAGAGCTATCGGCTGTCATTGCTCTGCCCTCTGCTGAGGTCTCTTCAGCTTTCTGATTGCCTGACTGTTTTGCTTTACACTGATTTATTGTACTTACATAAATAGGATGACTAATGCATTTTCCAAATGGTAATTCCACACCCAACTGTGAGCCCCCCTCTTTGTTCTGCGTGAGCCCTTGGGTGTTATTTTCTTTCCCATATCCATCCTGACTTGCCTTGTTTCTCTTGGGGTTCAAGGGTGTCGCCAGTATCTTCAGGAAGCTTTGCTTGCGTGGCAGTAGCTGTTCATTGCTGTGCAAAGGGTTGTGGCTTCAGTTCCTGTTTGGATTACTGAGATGCTTTCCACATGTGGCTGCAGAGCTGCAACCTCACCAGCATTTCTCCCTGGCAGGGGCTGGGAGACTGCGTCTGGAATTGCCATGTCCACTGTTGTCCTCCAAGTACAAGAAACACATCAGGATGACCACCAAGATGCTCAGGGAGCTGGAGCACAGGATGCAAGAGAAAAGGCTGTGAGTTTCAATTTGTTCAGCCTGGAGAAGAGAAGGCAAAGGAGGATTTTACTGGCCTTTTTACCTGATTCTTCTCAGGGGTGCACAATGTTAGGAGAGGAAACAAAGGATACAAGTTGCTGCAAGAAAAATTCTTCTTCATAAAGAAAAATAAATTCCCTATGAAGGTGGTGCAACGCTGAAACAGAGCCTAGAGAGTCTGTGGATCTCCACCACTGGAGAAATTAAAAATTCAAGTGGACAAGACCCTGAGTGTCCTGCTTTAGCTTTGAAGTTGCCCTGTTGAGAGCAGGGGCTGGAGCAGACAGCGTCCTGCAGTCCCTTGCAACCTGACTTACTCTGTGATTCTGCCCTCTGTTCTGTCTCACAGGAATTCGCTGAGAGAGGAGGGGAGCCTCATCTAGCTCTCCTTCTCCCTGCTCACTCTGTGTGGCTACACACTGTAAAAAGTTGCTTGGAAAGGAGATTTTGAGAAGTGGGAATATAATTCCCTCTCCCTATTAACATTACCTGACATGACCATCTTTTCCATTTGGCCAGATATTTTTTTCTGTAGGGAAAAAGAGAAATTGGACTGTGCCTTGCATGTTCCAAAGTCCCATGCAAAAGGCCTGACTGCCTGTGCAGTCTCTGCTGAGGTGGGCTGAGCAAGAGCCAAACAAGTTGTGGGGAAAAAAAAGCAACAGGTCAAACAAACTTGTGAGGAAGTTTTCCCAGTCATGAGTTGAGGAGAGAGGAGGGAATTTATTTATTGAATAAATCAGTCTTGTGCTGTCTCTGTGTTTGTCTGTGGCTTTATCTATTAAATGGAGCCATTAAGAGAACTAAAATGCTCCCCGGAGTCATTCAGGATGAAAACATTTTCCCTTATGTCCCAGCTACTTCTTACCACCAGAAACAATTTCCCGTCTCTCGGAGACCTTTGCTATACACAGCATGTAAGTGATGGCCTAGGATGGCTGAGCGGTGCCGTCCTAAATCTCAGCTTTGTCGTGCATGATGAATTAGAATAAATGCAATAAACTGTGGTGTGTTGGTAATGGGAAAGGCAATGAAGCAAGGTCCAAAACAAGAGCAGGCCACTTTGCGGATAATAATTCCACAGGGGATAGTTCAGCAGTGATCAGAAAGTCATGGCAGTCCCGTGGCCAGTCCATCTCCTCATGTGAGAGGGACTAGGGGCTTTGGTCCAGTCCCTTGCCAGACGCATGCGTTAGGTACGAAAGGGCTACAACCAGTGTGTCTGAAGACAGGTTTGGCAGTCTCTGTTTCCTGGCTTTAGGTGCTTCATATGCCTCAGGATGATGCTAGAAGCGAATTGGGGGATCTTGGCACTGGTACGAGGCTAGTAAAAGCGACGTAAGTAAACCTGCTCATTCTTTCTTATTGCTTTGCAAGCAGAGTTGGTTACGCTCTGTGTCATAGAACCATAGACTGGTTTGGGTTGGAAGGGACCTTAAAGACCATCTAGTTCCAACCCCCCTGCCATGGGCAGGAACACCCTCCACTAGACCAGGTTGCTCAAAGCCTCATCCAGCCTGGCCTTGAACACTGCCAGGGATGGGGCATCCACAGCTTCTCTGGGCAACCTGTTCCAGGGCCTCACCACCCTCTCCATGAAGAATCATGTGTCAATGGGATTAACAACCGTTTCCCCCACAGTCAAAGTCTGCGTGAAAACCTTTGGCCTTAGAAGACATTATCCTGCTTCTCCACTCTGATGGGACCTCAACCCAGACTCAGAGCTCAGGCTGATCTGTCCATGCCTATTCCTTGTATTTATAATAGGCTCCTTCAAATAGTCAGGTAGTTAAGCTCAAAAAGTGAGGTTGTTTTAGGATGCTGACTAAAGCGATTAACTTTCTAAGAGATGGCGGAAACACAGAAAAGGCAAAAGAGAAACAGGGTTTTAGAAAGAAGTTGTGTCTTTGGCACCTTACTCCTGTTTGTCTTGCTCCGACTTTTGGCTGGTACCTGTGGTAGCCATAAGCAAAGGTGGGTACTGCTGGCAGCATGGTGGTGGCATTGTGGAGTACTGCCGAGGCATCACCGGTGTGATGTCCATGCTGAGCCCCCATGGCGCAGGCTGTGGGTGCATGCTGTGGCCCCCACTGCCTGGCTTCGGCCCCTGCACACACAGCTGGACTGTTGAATAGGCACAGCGTGCTGTAGCTGTCTGGGGAGAAGAATCCTTTTAGAGCACCACAGGCAGGGGAGTGAGTTAAGAAAGTATTCAGTTCACAGAGAGTGCTTCAGAAGAGTGGGTTTGTGATGGGGTGAGGAGTGTGAAAGCGTGATCTGTGGTAACGGCAGAGCATTTGTCTGCTCCTGTGCCTATATCTCCTGCACTGACCAAAATTTGGTTGGACAAGAGGCATATTTCCACATCAGAAATTTAAAAGTTCAGGGAGAGAGTATATCTTTTCCCCACTCTTCCCATAGCTCACATCAACAACTAATCTCTCCTTGTTCTGACCTGTACAAGATGGACAAACTGCCCCATGGTGAACCACTGTCTCTTTCAAAACCCAGTCAGAGAACCCAGGTCTGACCTACTGCCTTCCCTGTACTGTCAAAACTTTGCAGCGGTCCCGAGCCCCAGTATGAAGCTGTGACTATGTTTATTCATCAGTGACTGTGTGGGATTTACTTTTTCCTTTCCTTGCCTTGACCCCATGATGAAGCATATGCACACACAACACACACATTGTTGACAAGCTGAAAAAACATGCAAGCTACAGGGAGCATTTCATGTAATACCTTTACAGGATTAAATATTTGAACAGTTCCATTAATTTTGCAGTTAGCTGCACCGAACCACATTACCGTCACCAGTGACAGCTGGAGGAACATGTGCCTAACCACACCCTTAACATGTTTGCCCTCCCTTCTCATTTTGGGGTTCCTGGTAATCTAATCTGGGGGACCTTTTACAGAGCCAACATCCTCTGCTGGAGACTGCTCTGGCCTCAACATCCTTTGCAAATTCCTTATTGAAAGGGATCTCCTCTTACTACTTCCCTTCCTTTGCCTTCCAGCAGGCAAGTGAACAGCAAGCAGGCTGCAGTCTGATTAGCAAACTGTGCAGAGCCTGGAAGCAGGAGAGAGGGAACGCAGGCAAACGGGCTAGGGTTATGGGATCCAGCTCCTCACCTACCCCATTATCCATGGCTGTCTCCTTCTAAATGGGATGCAAATCAGAGCCTTCTGGGATTATGGCTTTGAGATGTCAGTCACGTGCCCTGTCTCCCAACCAATTTTTTATCCCAGCCTGCTTCTGCCCAGCTTCCTCACCAGCAGAATGTGGTTACACAGGTTCGGGTGAGAGGTGCTAGTTTTCATGGGTGTAGACTGTGGCTCAGATCTATTCAGCACCACTTCCCTTTCCCTGACTCCTTTGCGGTCCCTGTCATGTATGGGAGAGGCAGCACTGGATGTGAGAGGTGGTGCCAGGTCCCCAGCCATGCTCTATCCTATTGCAGGAGAAGGGCAGCGTATCTCTACTGCAACAAATGATGTGCGAGTAGAATAAAGTTGACACAGGTGGGAAGAGGAGAATCAGGCTTAAGGTTTGTGTGCAAAGTATAATCATCTGGCAGTTTCTGCAGGCTGCATAACGAACCTGCTTAATGTAAAAATAATGCAGTTTCTTGTGATTCTGGAACGCCTTCTCATTAAAATTGTACATTTGCCTTTCTTTAAAAAGCGACACATGAAAATGTGAATATTGCATCATATTAAAAAGCAGAGAAAAATTGCAAGCACCATCTCACATTGCTAGGTACAGCAAGCACTGTTGGCATCTCTAATATGAAAGTTTTTAATTTGATAGTTTATATTCCATTAGCATCCCTCATCTATCAAACCTGAAGTGCATAAATGTAGCATGGCATACAGTTCTTTGCATTTGCAAAGACAGTGCTGTGAGGTGCATAAGAAAATATTTCTCGAGGCTCTAAAAAAGCCATTTTCAACATGATCTTGTATTTGCAAAACTAAAAAGCAGACTGGAAGTGAATGGGCTGTACCGATATTATGAGAAACCATTAGAGAGTGACATTTCACAGACTCCCCACAAACATCCGTCTGTTTACCTACTGACCAAATGATTACCTTATCTAATGATCCATCTAGTCTGTTATTGCACTGCTCCCAGAAATATCACTGGCACTTGTTTAGGAGCCAAGGAAGAAAAGAGTGTCCACAAACACATTTTCTTGGAGGGAAGCTACTTCCTGATGTTTCAGATTGTGATCAGCATATGATCAAACATTGGTCTCCCTAGTTTGGTGAATTCTGCAATCAAATTTTTCAAATACTTAGAGGTCTTCAAAGTTCTCTATTTTAGGGTCTAATATAGGCAAACCCGTAAAAGAGAATGAATTTTTACCTGCCAGGTGTTGAATGGTCTCTGAAAGTTACACTACTTTTAAAGGATGGTACCAAAAACCCTGCTGCCCTAAAGCACTGCATGTTTTGGAAAATGCTGGCTGCTGCCTTGGGAGAAGATTAATAGCCTTTTGGGATAAGCAAAAAACTTCACATCTCCTTTCAGTGCAGAAGTCTGTTGATTCAGACTCACACTGCAGGTAGGTCAAAGGATTACACATAACATTACTAGTCCCCTGTTATGTGTTTGATTTTATACATGATAAGGGACATTTTACTGGCCCATTCAACACTGGTCAATAACATAAGCTCAAGTAGTGGCTGAATGAAATTAAAGGAATACAAACCCACAACTATTTGTCTCGGCAGCATACATCTGCCCAGTGGAACTCTGTTGCAGAAAGCCACTCGGGCAAGGTCAGACTTTGATAAAGGACAGATACTCTGTGACTACTTGAGCTGCCTAAGATAAAGTAAAAGTAATCACCCATGATTCAAGATAAAAACCTGTTTCCACTGAGCTCCCAGCACTTTATTCCTCTGTTTTGTGTATAACAAGCACTACATCAAGGCTCACCTGTCACCAGACAATGCTTGGACCATTCCCTGACTTATCCGCAGAATAGCTTCTCTTTGAAAGGAGATTTCATCCGTGGCGCTTGTAGATAGCATGATGGTCTCTGACTCTTATATGGCCTCAGCAGTAAATGGAATTAATTTAACAGTGGGCTAGTAGGTGTGGTATGGGGAGGGATCACTTGATCACTGCTTGACTGCTCCAAACCATTGCTCTGTAGTCTAACCAGATATGCAGAGCTATTGCCTCAAATCTTCCCACGATTTTGTTCCTGGCTCATGGGATGGTACCTGCAGAGATACTCATACTGTTTTGGGCTTACACAAGCCAGGGCTGCTTAGTAACGCTTCAGATGGTGAATAAAGTGGGTGAACTCAGTCTTGCTGCCTCCTGACACTGTAGGGGACCAGACTTCTCTCAGAGACATCAGGAATGTTGAAGCTCCTGGGAAGCAGGAGCTGCTCTAAGCACCTGAGAAACTGCTCAGATGTAAGTCAAGCTTTTGGGATGCTTCAGGTGACTGGTCTTTCCATAGTGCACTTCACTGCTCTTCAACATACAATGCTCCAGGGCTCAGCCTGTATCCAGGAGTGGTGTCTAGGGAAGGAGCTATGGAAAAAGCTCTGGTTCAAGTATTCATGAGATTTGAGGCCAGGCGAGGAGGCTGGGATTTGCACTTGCATTTTATGCTCTCCCTTGTCTCTTTAATTTTGTTAAAACAGAACATGACCCTCCATGTGAGAATCTTTACACAGATTTGAAGTAAGCAACTGAGCCAAAAACCTGGATTCAAACACAGCCTTTGCATCAGAGTGAGGATTGTTCACAGCCCCATAGCACTTTCCCTGTCTTCATCCCTGCCCAGCAGAGACAAGCAAACAAACTGCAAAAAACCCCCCAAACAAACAAACAGAAAACCCAAACCCAAACCCCCAACAACAAACAAAAAACCCCACCAAAAATACCCCACAAACCACCAAGAGAAACAGCCATTATGATTAGCAGAAATTTTTCAAGCGACAACAGAAAATGACATCCTACAAATCCCAAATGGTCTTGTTTCAGGCAGCACTACAGATGCAAGCACAGAGAGCAGATGCTTCGAGACCAGTCGGCAAGGACTGGAGTCAAACAAAACCAGTTGCATTGTGCTGGTTTAGAGCCACCAGATAGAGCGGAACACCTTGATCCATGAAACCTACAGGTCCTTCCAGCAGCCATCAGCAAGTACCTACATGTGCGAACAGGCTGAATCCCCCACAACTGAAGCGGTTATCCTCACGTTAAATGCACTCACAGATCCCTAAAGGAAGCTCCTCATGTGCTGAGGATGACAGCACATCTGCCAAGAGCCATGTGTTCAAAGGAAACTCACTCATGGTTGCATCCATTTCAGAGTGGTATTTCAACCCTGTGTGCAGGGGTGGATTTGAAGTCTGTTTCAGGGAATCATTAAATTCTCAACTCACCATTTCTTCTTCCCAAGATGGCAATCCCAGTATTGTTTGGATGTGGAGTGAAGCACTGCCATGTACTCACCTCCCCCAGACCTCTCTCCTTTCAGTCTCTATGCCCAGAGGTTTCGCAGGTAACACCCAGCTATGGTCAATACCACAGTTTGTTTTAATAGCTTCAGTCTGTTTGCACCTCTGCAGCATTTGTATTGAATGGCATACTTTCATCGCACACTGTGTGCCTGGTTGCAATCTATTCTTCTGGCACTCAGCTTTCAGGCAAAGTGCCCCTCTGTACTTGCTTCTTTTCCCGCAGTATTGTGGCATAGATGGAGTCAGCTTCAGACAAGAGCCCTTTTCTGGAGGAGGCAGACCATAGGCTTTCAGGTCACAGCTTGCACTCCCTTTTGTGTCTCACCTGTCCACTTCAGAGATAAATTACCTCTGCCATTACCTTCAAGATGTCCTCAAAAAGGCACTGGAGACATCTACCTTTACCAGTGGAAATTCAATTTCTGAAAATACAGGTCTCCCAGTACAACACACTGGGGAGCAGTTGGAGTGTGGCAGTCTGTAAGTGAAGTCTGCACCATGAAAATGCATTTCTGGAAGGATACAGCCAATGCTTTTCAAGCCCAACTGCCTCGCACACAAATTAGTACCTCTGGTGTTGCTGGAGATGCCCTTTAACTCTTCTGCCTGCGCCCTGAGCCCAGAAACAGGCCAGCACCATTAGGTCACACCTTTAAAGCAAGGCACCTACCTGAGGCTGCAGAGCCAAATCACAGTCTCAAGCGTTGTAGTCCTGTGGTGCTTCCCGCTAAGCGTATCCCAGGAAAAGCAAAGTGTGCAGCTTAGAGATCCATCAGACCATGTCAGTCCTGAGTGGTGGTAGCAGGCAGCGTGGGACCCTGCTCCTCATTCGGAGCATAGGAGGGTTCCCATCCATGCGCTCTGGGGGTCCTGCAGGCTGTGCCAGAGTCCCACATCTTTGCTGGTCACTGCTCTTGGGAAAACCAAGTGCTGTATTTCACCCAAACAGGCAAGAGGAAGCTAGCTCAAGACCAACCTGGGGTGCAAGAAAGGAAACCCAATGCAGAAGGAAATAGCTCTCAGTTTCAAAAGAAATTCATTGTACTGGCCCAAAATCACAGCACTCAGTCTACCTTTTGCTGTCTTAAATACTAAAAAACAGAACTGTGGGCATTGTACGGCTGAAGACAGGGAATGACAGACCCACATTCAAATAATTATACTTACATATGTATATATATGCATTATGTACCTTTGAACTTGCACATTAATATCTATGCACTGCATTTTTATGCAATTCTTTTATATTGCAGTGAAACAGGTGAGCTTCTTTTATGGAAACCACAACATGTGGGTTTTTCAGAGCAGAAAAACTAAAGAACAAAACCCTGCAACCTCACGCTGCCCAAGAGTGGTTTCTAATTACAGTCACTGTTACAGATCACCACTGCTGAGGGATGCAAAAGGGAAAAGCTGAAAGATGATGACAGAATTGCCAGCAGCTTTCAAAGCAACCCGTGGGCTGCTAGAGCAGAGTGTGGAAAGCTTTAGTACTGAAAGCCTCTGAGCAGGAGAGACAAACAGAAACAGGGAAGGGAGGAGAATGCACTGGTCTGTTACACAGTCATTGACAGGGCCCCAGAATGAAAACTTTTCCGATACTTGCTGTCATTAACTAACAAACAAGTGAATAACCTGAAATGTGAGCGCTAGCAGGCCTATGAATAGTTATAAGGATTTCTGTGAAGGGAAGAAAATGAATAATCCGAAAAATGTATTTGATTTTTATTCAATAGTTTGCTGAAACATTCACACCGTGAACCAGAACAAACCTGATCTCAACTATGTTGAAATAAATCTCAGTTTCAGTGCATACAGGGAGGCGTAGGACCAGAATCCAGATCACTGAGCCTTTTTTACCATTCTTTTATACTGGTTTTATGCTATATTTACTCTGCAGAGTTAGTGTAACACAGTGGAATGGAGAATGAGTCTTAGTACATTAGTACATATTTACAGGAGAAAAGCCACTTGATTAAGCTAATACTTACATAGGAATTGTGGTATAGACCAGTAATACCATATCAAGAACTGACTGCAACTACTAGGAGTTGTCCCTTTCTATTATTTATTAACCTTTAACTAGCATTTATTTTCTAAAGAAAAGCTTCAAAAGATTGAAGGGTTGTGCCTTGCAGTCAAACTTATTAGAGAAGCATGATAGTTTTCAATCTAAAACATCTCAGCAGAGTTGAACAGAGATGGATATGACCTGCATGGTGGCAGGCACCCAGAGGAATGCTGCTTCAGGCAGAATCCTACCCTAGGCAACATGAAACACCTCAGCATTAAGAAGGAAAAAACAGGAGAAAAGAATGTGCGGGTGTCAACAGGGCCCAGAAAATAGTGGAGAGAGGACAGTGATCAATGATCACAGCACCGGCCTTTGTATGGACAACCTCGGGATGGGAAAAATTTGTAGGACCTTGGAAGTGGAACTTTCATATTTTTTTTCTAACATCCTTTAATGGGTAGGATTGATATTCCTTAATATTAGCCATTTAAAAATTAGTCTCAGGTCATGATCTAGGCTTGTGTAGACAGTGAAGAGAGGGAACAGCCTAGTACAGGATTGATGAATTTGCCTCCTGAACTGATTTTTTTTTTTTCTATCTCAGCCAGGTTATATGTCTAACTTTTAAATGGTTGCAGTTAAGACACACAGTTCCTACCCTTAATGGGTGGGACTTTTTGCTGGATGTGTGTATGGATTCTTCCAAAGGAATTTGAATTTTGAGACATTCTGCAGGGGAAAGGCAGAGAAAGGATGGTAGAGCAGTCTCAAGAAGAGAAAAGGGGTAAGGCTGACCTCAGACCTGGTGACAGTCTGAGGTCTAAACTTACAGTAGGTCTTTAAGACAGGCATTGTATATGGTTTTAGCTAATTAGTGGCAATGAAATAATGGGATGAAAACATTGCACAGAAAGCTGAGTCTATGCCGCATCAGCAGTGTCACAGATGGGCCAGAAGTGGGACCTAGTTTTCTCCCTACCAGCATATTACAGAGTCACAATGTGTTCAGGCTGGGATGGGGACTGCTGTCTCTGTACAAAGAACTTTATTTAGCTCAAGCCTATCTATCACTGTACCAAATGAGGGCCCAGATCTGAAAGACTGCGATGGAAAGCAAATGCAAGGGGAAAACTTTTGTGCCAGTGGAAGCACTTCGCTGAGTTCTGCAGCACCGTGCTCGATTTGTCCCAGTGTAAAATCAAGATCAGCCACCACATTTGCTGGGACATTATGGAACTCTGACAAGAAATGATAAGGGAGTGGAAAATTAAGAACCTAAAAGAAACCAGGAGGTCCATTTTATACTATTAAAATACATTTTTTTCAACAGAATATCAGATTATTAATATTTTTCCACCCAAGACAGAAGTGTTTCCTTCCACAGAAAATTGTATTTTTGTTGGAAAAAAAAAAAAGGGTCTAGGCTGAAATTTTTCTAAAAAGACGTCTCTAGCTGAGTACACCACAGAGTGTCATAAGGAAACTACAGTTCAGGTGACTCATTGTCTCATTCTCATGTATGGCATACGCTCCACAGCCAGACTTCAACTCCTGCTGAAGCCTGTCTGAAGGAGATTTGCAATATGCTACCTCCTTGTGTCAGGAGGAAAGTTTGGAGTGTAGCAGGAGAGAGAGAGCAACCAGACTTCATGACTGAGGGGAGAGGATACGATGTCTCATTAGGCTTCCTGGCAGTGCTACAGTGTCTAAACACCTGGGTTTTCATCCAAAACACTACTCTTCTGCCCAGCGCCTCCACATGAGAACAAGATCCACCTGCAACACTGAATTTATGATTTTGGAACTTTATGTACTACCTATCAGGGAGCCCAGTGAAAACATCTTTTTGGTATGACTGTGATTTTCCCTGCTTTTTGTCATTTAATCTGATTTTACCTTTCTCTTGTAGCTGCTATTTTCTTACATAGCTACTGGCCCTCCTGTGTCCTCACTTAAAACATCAACACTTTCCACCGTTGTCTTCTGTAACAGGCTTATCATTTCCACATCTCCTTAGCTGCCTTCCCTAAGCAGTTACTGACTCATGACTGTGCAAGCCTACCCTTATTCCAGCACTAATATCTTTGGAATATTAAATCTGGGCTTAGACTTGTATCCAGGAAAGCTGAAACAGGTCTGGAGTTTGATTTCATTACTTTCCAGGTTTTTCTCTATCATGTGATCACTCTCTTGATGTTTCTATTCAGTATTAATTTGGTACCACCGTTTCCTCATTTTGGTTTTTTTTCTGTTTCCTCTCTGGCAGACAAGCTGGGCAAATGACAGCATTTTTAGCTTCACAAGAATATCCTTTGGTGACATGGAGGAGCTGTCCTTTATGAATGGGGAAATGAAGCACAGAAAAATTCCATAACTTGGTCAAGGTCACAGTAAGAAAGCTGTAGCAAAAGGAGAGGTATTGAATCTGATTCTTCTGAGCTCATGCCTAAGGTACAGGTCCATTCTTTCAGGTAAATAAATGAATGTATTACTAAGCATTGCTAATATACTAACAGATGATTTTAACCATGCTATTTATTAGAAAATCCTAAATATTTCACCCAGAATTGACCTGTAGTGGCATCTTTTACCTTTTCTGGGTTTTTATTCTCTCTTCCCAGAGGAGAGAAGGAACTGAATTAAAAAAAACGGTAAGGCATACGGGTATTGCTTCCTATCACACCCAGTCCAAGGCTGCTTCTCTTTTCAGGATGGGAAGAGGCTTTTTTGTTTCAGGGAGGAGTAGGGTTGGATGGGGTTGGCTGAGGAAAGCGACCGTTTGACTTCTGCAGGCTGCCCTCTCAGTGCAGAAGCGGAACAGGTACATCTTCAAGTGTCTGACTGAAAGGAAAAGCAGACTGCATTACCAGCTTCTAGGTACTTGCTTTCCACTGCCATTTTTTAAAGTAATATGTTGCTGTGCTCTTTTCTGCTTCGTGTAGCTTGTCAAAGACTTTTCACATACCTAGAAATAGCATGTAATGTTATGTTTTCATGAAAATAAACTAAATAACTTGCTGCTGCTGGTTCAACACTGTCTACTTAACTCCCTGGTATCCAGATTTTTTTTTTTTCCCAGAAAACAGCCTATGTTGTCAAAAACCAGCATGATTTTGAAAGCCTTTGGCACTATTGTTATAAAGCATGCTAGACATTTCAGGTGTTGAGGAGCAGTACTTCCTTTGTGCTAGTATTTATGGCAACCTTTGCCATGTCGTTGATGACATTTTACAAAGTGCAGCTAAATCTGACTGCCTGCTTTGGGCATGTTGGTGCAGCGATCATTTAGTTGGATCCATGGGCTGAAATCTTGGCTGACGTCTTTTGCTGACACTAACCGAGTAAGCAAGCATTACTTCAGGTAGCATCACAGTGCTCTCTGCACAGTGCCGAATGACTCCCCTGGATATAGGTTGCCCAGTCCTTCCGTTCTCTTGACAACTCCTCCACCTATAACACTTCTCTCAGGACAGCTGGTAACATATGGCCTTGAACTAGATACGTCCTTGAAAGCCTGCCAGCCCCCAGCCAGCTCTGGGTGGAAGTGCCAGTTCATTTTGGCATGATAATTTTGTTCCTCTAACCAGCTGCAGTATAACTCTTTTTTAACTATACCAGTGTTCTTTCCTCTTCACCCAGGAAGCATCCCTGATGCTGATATGTTGGTATTTGCTTCATTTTTGTCCTTCTGCAGCTGGATTGTGCTATCTCTAAGATAGCACAGTGAAATTTTTGCGATATGGGTTTCTTGAATCTCATGCATTGGGATGTTCTTTGCTGTTTGTACTGTGTTTTAGGCTCATTTCAGTGATAGAAATGAAGAGAATGTAAAATGACAGATGGACATATATAAGGAAACTGTTGATATAAACAACTTCTACACTGAGGGTCATCATCATAAAATGGCAGATATTTGTGCCAATATTGTTTGCATAATATCACAAAGTGGTGATTCTCTGTGGACTAAAATATCACTTATCTTTCTGAGTGTAATAAATTAAAGTAGATTGAATAGCTGATTCCTAGCATTTCTCTGTATGTATAACAGTTGAGATGTATTCACTGTCTCTGGCTTCTCTTCACAATAGCTCATATCTGGAGCTGCTTAGAAGATAAACGGCAACATTTTGGAAGCCTTTCTCTGCCCCTTCCCTTATTGCCTTTCAGAATAGGAACCAACAGACTGCATTTACTAAGACTGAGCATTTTCCCAGCCTTATGTTGAGCAACTGGACACACAAATTCTGGTAAAAAATATTCTTTATTTCCTGACCTCACAGACATGGTGTAAGCAAAGCTGTAAAGGTTTAACCCCTGGTACTGTGACACTCCTCACTCTTTATGATTCTGCTTTATAACCTGTTTGAGTGAAATCTGCATTTATGCTTGAGCTGATAAAGACTCTTTGGGTGCTGCGTGTGAAGGAGTTGGATAAGTTTATCTGAGAAGACATGATGATCTATCTGAGCCTTGGCTTTTCTAGAAATATCCAGTTGTTTTTTTTTCTGTAGAAGACATGGGGATTATGGTGGCCCCAGTCCCCAGAGGAGGTGGAGAGGGCCACCGGGGAGGACTCATGCTCTCATAAAGGAGAAACTTCCTAACTCCTCTCTACCACACCAAATGCATGACAAGGTTTCCCTGTGTACCTACTCTTTAGAGCACATCAGGAAGGCAAGGAGGTAGCTACAGGCTGAGAAAAGCACAAAAGCTCCTGCTCTCTGGCAGTCCTGGCTCTCTGCTGCAAAATCCTTACCAGCAAATGGGA
Source organism: Rhynochetos jubatus (assembly GCA_027574665.1). Taxonomy (NCBI): domain Eukaryota; kingdom Metazoa; phylum Chordata; class Aves; order Eurypygiformes; family Rhynochetidae; genus Rhynochetos; species Rhynochetos jubatus. Next base: position 31,601,383 of record CM050650.1, read on the forward strand.
TGTGTGTCAGTTCATCCCATGCTTGCTTCGTGGTGGAAAGGACCACAGTGCACATCTGTGGGATGGTAATGTGTGGTGTGCAGGTACAAGAGAGGCCAGGATGGTAAGATGGGTAATAGCTTTTATTAGACCGGCCTACTTAGTTAGGAAAAATGGATAAGCTGTCAGATTTTAATCAGCCACAAACCAACTGCCCAGATGGCTACAAAAATCATTATGCCTTGGCACTTTTCCATCCAACATTCACCTGAGAATCTTGCTTTATAAATGTGGAGAAGTACCAGCTTTATAAAGAGGAGAAGCTACCTAGGGAAAACCTCCTACTGGGATACCTTTCAGTAAGAGGGCTTGGACTGCTCAGGGTAACTACCAACTGATACTGCAATTTGCTGCCTCATTTCATTTTCCCAGCCTTGTACTACATAATCAATAATATCCTGCAGTCCCATAGACAAAAAATGCAGACGATGTACGTATCTGGGCTTGTGTTGTTTACTTTTAACTGTAGATTTAATTATTTTGTAATTTCCTTACTTACAGTTCTACTGGGGATAAAACTGGATTAATCTGTCCCCAGTTCTTATCATTTGGTAAAGAAAGCTTTAACAGTAAGAAATTATCATCTTTCTAATGCACATTGCAGGTGTAATCATGTGCCAGACTTTAGTTGTTTTCTTATGGACTCTATGCTTGTGTCCATTTATCTTGCTTTCCTGGAGGTAGGGCTCAGGAGAGGTATTCTACATGATGATGAATTTTGAGATCCCTCTGGAAAGTGGTAATTGATACTGTTTTCTTGTAATTTCTTTTCCTGTTCTGAAACTTGCTTTAATACATTTAAGACATTTTAATACCTTTACAATTTTTTTTAACAAGATTCTTCCTGAATAAGATACTGATCAGTTAATTACATATTTTGCCCTTTGGTTTTAGCAAGAGAAATAACAGTAACACCAAGGTAAGGCAAGTATTAGGAAGTGTGCTTATTATAGTGAGTAGTCTTTCATATGTTAACTGAACATAGCTACCCACGCTGACACACAATTGGTGTAGTAAACACAAGGCTGACATATTATCAAGGGAATGAAAAGGAACTCACTGTGGTTCAAAACATGCAAAACCAGATACATGATACTATTATTATGTTTATATTATTATTATAAAGGTCATAACTTCTCTGTGAGACAAGTATTACTGTTAAAGAGAGACTGAAAACTGAGTTTATGTTCCTGATAAACAGTCATATAAAAAGGTGAGGATTTCAGACAAAGTTTCTTAGATTTGCACTTTAAGAGTAAGTTATTTAAAAATATTGATGTGAACTGCTCCCCGTGAAAGCAGTGAATAGCTGAATAAAACCATAAAACATCTTTTCAAGGCATGTCAGAAGCAGTCTGTTTTCAGAAGTTATGAGACAAAAACAGATCCAGTGTGACCTGCTTATCTGAAAAATGAAACCACTTAACATGGATGCCTAAGAAGGGATGTAGGTTCTGCATATAGATATCTTCATTAAGGAGTTGAGTTTTAAATTCTGTTATTCTCCTCTCAGTAAAGCTTTTTACGGAAGAGCTGGAGTTGTATCAAATGTTTACATGGCATGTAAAAAGCCCTTGTATCCTATCCAGCCATCACTGTGTCTGCTGAAAGCTATTACTCAGTTCTGAATAATACATTTGCTGTTGTCCTGGTCTTTAAATTAATCATTTTGGAATGTGAATGTAAACCAGAAGTCAGTGATACTTGACTTTCATACCTGATCTAGCTTCAGAAGGCATTTCAACTTTGTGCATTTAAAATATAATCAGCATGAATTTCATAGTACAATTAATAGAAAGATAAGTTGTTACTCAGGATAGAAACTAGTCTGGGTTTATAACTTGTTTGCTCCTTTCAATACAAAGAACTTAATTCTTCTCTTTCTTGCTCTGGTTTCAAGACAGAGTAACCCAACAAATCTAATTGCACTATGTTGGGCAAATTCCCATACTGTCAGCCATACGGTCATTGACATCAAAAGGGTTAAGACACTGTGGACATGTCCTTCACCAAGCGAGAGGTGCTGACCTAGTCTTTATGCTTTCTGGCTGGAGCAAGCATCTGTTCTTCCACACCTGCCAAACAAAACTTTATTTTACACTCATCTCACCATATAATATGCAAACGAGTTGGATCAAGTCTAGATTTATAAATGCAGTGAGGTGTAATGCAGTGAAGGGAACTCTAGCTTGTTTGACTTAGAGAGGAGATATGTAAATTGCCATTCATCTTCAATAATTCAGTCTGATATGACAATATGATGAAAACTGAATGGACTGCCAGCAGCTGTGGCCATGTCTTCTGCACTTACAATCCAGAATTAAGACTGCTGGAAATTGTTTAGTGGACTTCACTGTCTGATGGAAGAAGCTTATCACATGTATATTATGAATACTCCATTAACAGGCATGTGGTGTTAGCTGAAGAAAAAAAAGCAATTTCCCTGAGAGGAGGCAAACATGTTTAAAAGCTCCTGCCCCCTTCACAGTGGAATAAATGTGACAAGCTTGCTATGAACACGGAAGACGGAGACATTAGCAAGACAACAGCCATTAAACTATCAATAGTTTTCCATTTTATTGGCTAGGGTTTTATATGACACAACACAATTCATTACATCTTTCCTGATACATCTCAAGCTGGATCCTGAAATGTTTTTCAGTGTTAAATAATACAACATTGTAGACACTATAAATTACAGGAAATGGTGGTGTGAGGGATGTTGGATGGTGAATAATTTACAAAGATGAGAACAAAGCAAGGGGGATCGGTGCTGGAGCAGAAAAAACAAAGGGGAAAAGAAGTTTTCACAGGAGATCTGAAGAGTTAATGGAAGAGGCAGACTCAGGAAGCTATTTCAGATGGCTTAAAAATAAATTTATAGACTAGAAAGAGGCCCATAGTGGCAGAACAGACAATTTGTGACTGAGGTGGACATGGTCTAATTAGTGTTGCAAAACAGTCCAGGAAATTGTGAGACAGAACAGTCTTTGGAGAACAACTTAGCATGAGCAGGGATTAATTTCTCCATGCTTCTTCTCTAGTCTTGGAAGAGGTCACGTCCTCATTTGGTCCTGGAGCAGGTTCCCAGCAGCCCTGCCAACCACCCCATCCAGCCTTGGCTGAGGGTTTCACGGCCATATTATGCATCCTGAGGAATAGAGTTATACCATGGGTGAGCCGATGCTGCCCTGAGCTCCAGAGTTGCTGCTGTAATAAAGAGGCACAGGAGCGCTTCTGGGTGAGTGACGAGCTATTAGAGGAAGTTCATGTGCTGGCCTCTTGAATGTGAAGCAAGGGACTGCCATGACATGTTTACTACCACCACCAGAGGAGCAATCTGGGATGCCATTGTGAAGTGTAATCAGTAATAAATGATTAATTAATTGCTTTTAAATGGCCTGAGTTCAGTATGCGGTGGTAAGGATGTGAATGGAGCAATTATTAAAAAATTCATGTGTTCTTGGTCATAGAACTGATAAATACTTCAAAGTGCTCTTCCATTATGAAGTGGCAGGCAGTTCACTTGCACACCACATTTGTGTTTTTAATTGCCAATAAATGATGGCTGTGCCTGTGTGTGTCAGGCTCCCTGAAAGCACTCAGCTGCCATTTAGCACTTGTGGGCACACTGGCAGAGTATATTTTCCTGGGTGTTTGGAGACTCCGATTCAAATGCCTGAGTCGTAGTCTCAACTCTCCTCACCTCTTCCTCCCTTCTCTAGCCTCCCACCCCCAGCTTTTGCAATGTCAGTCAACAGAGCACAGACTAGGAATTAGGAGATTTAGCTCTTCTGCCATTTAGCTGGTGTCTGGTCTTCAGCAAATCAGAGACACATATATTTAAGAGTTATTACATTGCTAAAATGGAGGAAACGATATAATCACCCACCTGCACAGAGCACTTTGATATCTAAGGATGAAAAGTGTTATCATTAATTTCTGTTTTGGAGAGCTTTGCAGGCCTGAAGAGCCTGATTTGTGCAGTAGAGCATTAAATCCTGTTTTTCTATAAAGTAAAAGGGAAGACAAACTATAGACAGTTGATTCAATTTGGGCCCCCCTGGCACTGCAGTTGCAATTTTGCACCAACAAAGTTATACCTACTTCACTGCAATGATACTGGGGATATAGACTAGCAGCTAAGGCCTTGATTTCCAGCTACAGATTAATAGTGAAACCTCTTTTAATACCAGTACTTGAAATTCACTGTGTACGCTTAAAAGAAGGTGAGATAATTCCTCAGTAAAGAAATTGCTTCTGCAAGGAAGCAGGTTTGTTCCTGCAAGCTGATGCCAACTGGGTTCATCAGAGGATGCAAATGGGGCCATTGCTTGGCCATAATTTGGGAATCCTTTGCTCCCTGTAGCTTGCTCTAGGCTGATTGTCACAGCAGTCATGCTGGAGGCAGGGAACAAACACAAACCTCCCCAGGCAGAGGAGGGAACTGAGTCCCTCTCCCCAAACCTGTAAAAAAGAGCTTGAGCCATCAGATGTCAGGGTGTCCTGGGACAGAACACTTTGTCCCGCTGGTGCAAGCTGTTCTGCTTCTGCATGACTTGGTTAAGCGCTCTCTGTCCCAGTGTGGCTCTACAGGGCATGTACACTTAGGGGAAGAAAGGCAGTTTCCAGTCGCTGCTCAGAAAGGGGCTTATGAAACAAAGCTACAAGTCTCAGAGAATTCAGGTCAATTCAGACTGATGAATTGTGAAAACAGAGGTGTGCCTCAATGCAGGCTGAAAGCAAGGGTGGGCTCTTTGAGAGTGGGATGGAGGCCTCAGAGCTTCTTCTACACGGTTGCTCTGGTGATACAACTCTGAGCCACCCAGCTGTGTTGATAATCCCTGTAGGTTAGCAAGCATTTCTGGGGACCTCTGGAGCCCTTCCAGCATCAGGGAGCATGATCCCTCTGCAGGAGCTTACTCCTAAGTTTGAACAATGCTGCAAGTTTGTCACTGTTTCTCCAGACAATCCTACTTTCCTATTTTTTTAGTCATTGCTTTACCAATGGATTTACTTTGACATCTGGGGTAAGAAAGTTTTTCACCAAAACCTTCCTCCATTCCACATGTGTCTGCTTGTTCTGAAGAAGCAGTGGTTTCCAAGACTTCTGGGCAAAGAGGAAAACCTTTACCATAACAAATCTTAGGGTAAAAATAGACAGAGACACAGAGAGCAGCAGTGGCAAAGAGCTACGAGCAGTTGCTTGGCGCATTGAGTGAGTGTTCATGACCACTTTTCTTGTCCATCTGAGGGTCAGCATCATGTTCCAGCAGGATTCCTGCTGCTGGGATCTACTTAAATAACTACCGTGTATTACAAGGAAAACATCTCCATAGGATTCAGTCTTACAGATTGAAGCTATTTCTCACTCCTTCATGGAGAAATGCAGGGTAATTGTTCCCCAGGTGAACCCCACTGCACACACTGAGGTACAGGGAGGTTCAAGAGACCCTAGAGAAGACAGCTGAACTTCTTTTCCTATGCGTGTCTGTGTGCTGGGGGTGTCTCACAGCCTCTCCCCTGTGCTCTACACCTGTCACGTTTCCAGAGACACTGGGTATCACCCACCTAAAACTAGGGCCCCCTAACCTGGCAAGGAATACACGGGTGAATCTTCCTCCTTGCTGGAGTGCAGGTCCAGATGAAAGCTGTTGGGTGTGTGCTGGAAACCCAGGCTTCTGCTGCATACAGGTGCAGAGTTTCTCACTGGACGGATTTTTAATATCTGTTAAGGACAAACTAAAAGGTGGGGTGGAAAAGAAGACTAATAACTTCATTCCAAATTACCCATTCCCAAGGCACCTTAAAAAATCAGAACACTACTAATTGTTAGTAGTAATTAATTAAATCCCCATTAGCCTCAGGAGCCTGACTGCAGCAAGGACCCTGGAGCAGGCTTCTCCCCTTCAGCTGTGGTCATCGTGGCTCTCTGTCCCTGCTCCCCGCAGGGCAAAGCACCAAGCAGGGAATGGGTTCGGTACAGGGCTACCTCGAACAGGCTTTCAGAGGCATATGAAGTGAAAGCCAGAGGAGTTATATAGTCTTTAGGTGGCAGGCAGATAAAGAAGTGTCTTTGACAAATAAAAGGTGAAATTTTGGAAAATTTGCCTTGATGTCAACATTTTCACTCTGGGAATTTATCTTGAAACTAGGAGTGGGCTCAGCCCAGACCTTTAAGCTGCTGGTTATTTTTTGCAGCTCTTGAAACCATGCCTATGGGACAAAGAGTACTGGGTTCCTTGCACAGTTATTCCTAAGAAATTTCAAATATGTGGTCCAGGGGGCTTTGGTTCTGCACATTTCGTCCCTCTGCCTATCTTCTTGAAGTGCATAAGAAAAACTTGGTTCTCCCACAAAAAAGAAATAAAACCAGGTTTTTTAGTGCTAAAATAATCTTTGAAAATAAAACTGAAACCTGTGAAAATGCTGAAGAGAATATTAAAATTAGTCCAGTTCAAACCACTTCATCATGAACAGAATTTCAAAATGTTTGCCAGAGGGTGTTTGGTGTTGGCTTATTTCTAGTGCAAAGTAGTCTGCAGCTGCAGGTTTCACACACAATGATGTGCTGGAGCAGGCTTAGAGAACCTGGAAATTTGGTATCTAGTTTTGATCTTGCTGCACTAAAGCTGTATGTCCTTGAAAGAAGGGCTTCTATCCTGGATTCTGTCCTTTCCCCATGGTGATACCAACCTTTCTCTGTAAAGAGCCTTGCAATCCTCTTATAAACAGTAATACTGAAAAAGGGAGTAGCAAAAGTATTATATGTGTGTGCATTGCTTATGGGAAGTGACAGAAATATTTGAACACATTAGATGGTGGGTGAATGGCAGATCCTAGTTTTGAGAAAACAAATCTTTGTAGAGCGCTCTTTTGCCCTGCCAAATCCCCATCCTCTCAGAAGGCTTTGGTCTGAAAAAGAAAATTACCAGGCAGCCTCCAAAGGAATAAGCTGGTTCCCTGCTGGAAACAGCAGATGCCCAAGATACCACAGTTGTTGCTCTGTGCATATGCTGATTTCCCAAAAGGCATGGCCTGGGCTGCTCTCCTCTTCATCTTTTTCAGAGAGAGAAAGACTCAATTATTTTCATGCCAGATGCAGATGGTCATGCACACTCGAGCCCTCGCACTGCAAAGCTTTCTTTCCCCTCCCATTTGAGCATCCAATCTCTTTAGAATTCCTTCAGAAAATGTGCAGTCCCTCAAGGCCTGAAAACGTGCAGAGATGCCATAATTCCTCCAGTCTTGTACATACAATTCATTCTCATCACCTTGTCTATAACCTTCTATTCATCCTCAGTTTGGTTGCAGCTCCCTCTTTTTCTCTTCCCCTCCCATCTTCTATACCTCCATCAGGCTTCAAAATGAGAGAGAGATTTCAATGAAAAGAAAAATGAAAGAAAAAAAAATAAAAAGGGAGAGAAGGTTAATACCTTCTCTATTCCAAAATGTTCCCTGTAATTCCCAGCTGGAATCCAGCTTATGGGAGAAGGGCAGTAGTTCAGAGGTCAGGCCTTGATCATTCAGATTTTGTCCTTAATCTAATAATGGGTAGAGTCCTGAAAGACCGGGAAGCTTTCTTCGGAAGGCTAGGGCAGGAATTCAAGGAGCACAGGGCAAGAAGGTCTCATTGATGCTCTGCTGATTCTGCAATATCAAAGAGCATTGGCTGCAGCTGCTTTGACTGACTGGGAAATTGCATCTTCTCTTTACAGTGCCCTTGGCTTCCCTACTTCCTAGTTGAACAAGTCACCAGCAGAGGAAAATGCCTCTGGGCCTGAACATAAGTATCAGCTTGACTTGATTTTGTTTCTAAGATCGTCCTTTCTGCAAGCTTGATGCTGCTCCTCCTGAATAGCTGGCTCCACTGTGAAAGCACATTTGTGTTTAAAGATACCCCAAAGAGAGGTGACTGGGATAGGTTAGAGAAATATGCACAAGGGTGCAAGAGTTGTTACTCATTTGCCTTTGTTGCTGCTGCTACTGAGACAGCTGCCATGTTCCCCTCAGAGGTGGTACAAGCCTGTTGATGGCCATGCTGCATGATGCCATGCTGCGTGATGCCCTGCTTTAAGAAAGACAGAAAGACTGCACACATAACATCTTGCTCCTACTAGTGGCCATTGGGTGTGCTGGGTACTGGATAACCAGAGGAAACACAGACTTGGAAATTAGTGAAATACCCCTTCTGTCCATTTTCCTTCCTGGATGGGGATGCCACATGTAATGAGTCACACCTCCTCCTGCCATGGAGAGGGGTTGATTTCTCATGCCCGTGAACATCAAAGTTGCTAAGACACTTGCAGGAAGAACAAACCCAGAAACTTCCTTGCTAAAGAAGGATGGACTGTGGAAGGGTTAAGAAGAAATTGCCCATGAGTAGAGGACTCCTCACAGCAGGCTGCAGAGCTGTTGGAAAGCTGAGGACTTGGGTCTTCAGAAGGGGCTGACTGCATTTCGCCCCCCTGAGAAGAGGGCAACTGTGCTAGCAGACAGAGGTCCTCCAGCAACTGAAGGAGCTTCACTGGATCTAGACACTGGAAACAATACCTGTCGGGTTCTGGAAACCAAATCTCTCCTCTTTCTCATCACTTGACTTGTACCATGTTGTATCGTGCCTCATGACAGGGGAAAGCACATGGCTCTGCAGCTTTAGGGAGGGGGGTGAGCTTTTCTGTGCTCCCTCTGAGAACAGGGACAGTGTCACTTGCCTCTGGAAAGGCCCAGTCTCTCTGGTCTGCTGGGGTGTCATGCACAGCTCGCATTTCCCACCAGCCAACCTGACCTCTGGTCATGTTTTCCTGGAGGACTTGTCCCTAGCCTCCTTCCCTGATGGGCCCTGGTCCATGCTCAGCTGTTCTTACAGGGGACCTGATGGCTCATGTCATCATTACCTTGGTACTCATTCTTTTAGACAAAGTCAGTGCTGGCAAATGGTTCTGAACTGGCAGTCCTTGAAAAAGAAGCTCTTGGTCTTTACTGTTTATACTACAGTAAACAGGTCAGGGCCTCCTCCGCTGGATGTTAGCTCTCTCTAGCAGATAGCTAGTGAGACACAGTCCTGCCAGGATATTAAACTCTTCATAATGAATACAGAGAGAAAGTCTTAAGACACTTTTTTACAGCAAAAGATCTGAATGTGCTGAATTGCTTCCCCAAACTATCAGAGAAAGTTGGGGGAGTACCAGGAGTCTTCTAAGGACTGATGTAGCACAATCTTTCCCATCTATATTTCTCCATAACAGCTTTGTCTTTCCCTCTCTTTTGCAACACCTCTTGAAGCTAGGAAACAACCCAGATCCCCTGACTACTTGGTGTCATTGCAAAGAGTCCCTCAAGTCTATCGATGGAGCTATTTGTGCTGCCAGCTCTTACGCAGCACAGGTCAGTAAGTGAAATATCCAGGAAACCTTAAAGTATTTTTCACCTGGAAATACTGATTTATCAAAAATTAAACTCCATGTGGGACTGGTTATCCTTTTAGAATATGAGTTTGTTTCTTACATTTCAAACAGTTTGTGGGTTTTTTTAAATGGAAAACAAGTGATGTGAGTGTAAAAAGATTTTTGGTTTTCATCTCATTGTGCTACTTTAAAGATGAAAAATTCTTGTGAGGCTGAACACGATATACTCAATGCACATCTGGTAAGTCACCAGACGGATGTCACTTGGGAAGGACTTTCACCATTGTTTGTTATCAAAGTTAGATATCACGTAGAATTTCACAGGATAGGTATTTAGCAAATATGTTGCTGCTGAGATGAATGCAGGTCTTAAAGGTGAGGCTTGTTTTCCTCTCTCAAACATGGCTTACCTAGTTCTCCCCATTTAAAAACGTGAGATTGCCTACTTAGCATTTCCTTCCATAGCAGTCAAGCCAATCACACATCCAGAACTGCTGCACTTGGCACTGTGTAAACCTGAGAATTCAGCTGTCATTTCCCCAGTTCTCCACAATTTCCACTGAATCCCGACACTCCAGCCTGGAGTTAGATCAGGAAGAAAGCTTTATTGACTGCTGTGTAGAAAAGTAAATAGCTAAAAAACCCAAACAAATAAACAATTCTGAAAATTCACCCTTACTTTATCACACATACGCTTGAGGCTTAAAAAGAAGTTTCCTTGTAAACCTCAGATAATGAAATGAATGTTGTGCAAATGGAGCTTGCTCCACTTGACAGGGGAGAAATTTTTGTTTTCTTCTCTGTATTACTTCCACTACTTATGAATTCTCAGGGTATCTCTGGTTGAGTTGCACCTTGCTCTTACTTTTTCCCTTTCTTCCCACTGTAGAGTTTGGTATTAGTATTTGGCTGGTTTAGTTTTTATCAGCTCTATAGAATGCAATTACAAGTGAAATATACAATAGGAAGGAAGTCTGAGTATTTCCCCTGTATTGCTTTACAACCTATTATATTAACTGATGTAGATGAAGGGCTCCAATAAGGGACTGGAAAGACGGGTATTACTCCTAGCTGCTCCTGGGTGGTTTCAGCAATATTCTATATCTTACTTCACTCATCAATAGATACAGACTATAAGACCTCTCAGTTCTGTCAAGCACTTTAATATCTACTGATGAAAAACGATACATAAGACTATTTTGTATAATCAAGAAGAAGGCAAAAAGGTGAGAGTGAAAGAGAAAGAAGTTGCACTAGATTACAGGGGAGATGAAGCTGATTAATCCCACTATACCTCAGATTCAGTATGTTACAGGGGAAATATAAAATCTGATATCATTCAGCCTGCATACATAAAAAATAATAAAAAAAATTTCCACTGCAGTATACTCCTTTGGATTATGGACACTGATATAATGGATAAAAAATCACTTTTCACTGCAAAATGGCAGTTTGCTTGGTTCTTGTACTTGACCTGTTTTAGATACTGAAGCCAAAGCACATCTGGTTTCAGTCTTGGATTGCCTTGCCTTGATTTCTATTTCTTGCCTCTAAAAGCAGTACCGCTGAGGGAAAAAAATGAGTCTATGAATGCAGTTCCTGAAGCTGCATAAATCTTCTGAGGTGTGGGCTTAGAAGAGACAGACACAAGGCACTGTGGTTTGGCACCAATACAGTGAAGAGAGATGGATTTCTATTCCAACAGACTTCTAGTTCTCAACTTCTTTCAAGGAAGGTGTAGATATGAAACACCATATCCACTATTCCTTTCACCAGCGCAAAAGCAATTATATTGATGATAATAATAATAATACTAAATTTTTTTTTTTAAATGCCTTCTGGAAAACATAGTAATCCTCCAGAAGAATAGTCCTCTTTCTTCTCCCATGCCTGACCATACAAACAGTGGTTTGACCTTTGAGGCAATTAATAACACGGAATGTGAAAGACCTGGGAAGGGAACAAATGCTCTTGTGTGCTTCATAAGATTCATTTGCTCATTCATATTTCTTCCATTCATTCCAATTGCATTTGCAGGTAGGAGACCTGAGGAAAAGTTGCCTTTGACTTGCAGCCTGCACTTTGCTCATGATTTTCTGAAGGAAATGCTTTTGCACTCTGTTGCATGAATTGTGCTCAAAGTGCTCCTTGCAGGGGACAGACAAGTAAGGGGGGATCGGGGATGGAAGAGCAAAGGAGAGCATGACCCTGCTTTGCGCTTTGTCGCAACCCCTGCTCATGGGGACTGGGCACAAATAGGCTGTTGTGCTATTCTAGGGTCAGGAGGAGCATACAAAGCACATCACCTCTGGCCCCTGCTTCCCCAGCCCAACCCAGGGGAATTCGCAATGCTTTCTGACTGGTCCCTGGCCATGCCGTGTGCTGGTGAGTGCTCCTCCCCAGAAACTGCACTGCCTGTCACATGTTGCACTTGGCTGGCCCCATCCTTTGCTGGCAGGGAGCCTCTAGAAGCAGTGAAAGAAGAGGTCAGCAAGGACCTGCTGCAAAACTAGCCAGGCAGCCAAGAAAAGTGAGATTCCCTGATGTTGGTTTTGGTGGTGTTATCCCTGTGTGTATCTTCTGCACATCAGTAGCAAGCTGCTAGCTCCAATTCCAGCTACTATAAAGCAGGAAATTGTAGTTTTGTGTGTCATTATAAAATGGTCATCTCCCTTCTGCCCACATCAACATGCTTTTCCCCTTTCTCTGCATCAGTAACCCAGTACAGCTGCCTTCACAGGCAGGCACTGAATGGATCAGGGCAGCTTTAACTCACCAGAGAACCAGACACGCAAGCTTGTAGCTTCTGCTGACAGCTTCCTGCTTTCCCTCATCTCCACATCCCTCATCTGTTCCCTACTCATACCCGTCTGGTGCCTGTCTCCCTGCAGAGTAGTTGGTAGGTGTTAGTGGCCCCTTGGCTGCCTGGCTCCCACAGAGCCCACTTTCCCTCACCCCTGCTATAAACAGCTGACTTCTAGCTGGTGGTTTGGACCAATATTTGTATTTTGCTTTATTCCCCACTGCAATCCTCATGCACAAGCCTCCAGGTAGAGGCATGTTCTTTTATAAGTGCATCTATTTGTAGGACAAAGATACTGCCTTCCTTTAGCCCCTCTATCACTGAACTTTCTTGCATGTTGGTACGTGCTCTTCCAAGGGGCACAATTGCACGGGTCGAACAGCTTGCATGCAGTTGATGCGGTGGCCTTTCTGAGGCCCTTGAGGTGTCCCTGCAACCTTATATCCTGGTTTTTAGTGTTTGTGTGTGTAAAGTCCCCAGGCAGGATCTGTTACATGGGAAAGCTTATGAAGGAAAGGGAAAGCAGTTATCATTCATTCACATTGGTTTCCTTTGACACCTTTTTTCCTTTCTGTTGTTTGCAGCAGAAAGGGCCACACAAGTCGGTCTGGAGAGCCATTGCCCTTCATTTTTATTAAGACATTAAAGCAATAATAAGGTTGCCTACTGAAAATGCAAAGAGTTGAATAAATGATTTATGAAGTCGTTGGCATAACAACTTGTGCTGCCTGGAGTGAGTCAGTCTTTCCAAATAGTCACTGAGGAATTATCTCCTTCTCTTCTTCCCATCTCCAGATATAAATCTGGCAAGGCCCCAGACCAGTCCAGGGGTTTTATCAGCATCTGCTGAGAGGCATAGTGAGAGTAGGAGGTCTGAGCTTGTCTGCAGTAGGTGATGGAGGATGTCACAGACAGCCTGCTCTGGCCTTGGCTGCCTGACAGTACCCTGTCCATGTCGGATCAAGGCTGCTCCTGAGCTGCTGTGTGTGGCGGAGAGGCAGGACCCACCACGTCAGCCAAAGTTGTGCAGCTACTGTGTTTGAGTATGAGCCACACTGCATCGTTCTGCAGAGACAAGGGCTGCCTGCAGCCAGCTGAGGCTTCTCATGTCTCTTTTGTCTCCCCATGTCATCCAAATGGCCCATTAAACATCACAACTATCCCCATTCACCAAGCTATCACTCTTTTTTTATTCATTCTAATAGGCCCCTATGAAGAAACTAGCATGAAAACCTCCCGACCCTATGTAAGCTACAGTGTCTCATATTATATGAGACATGAGACATTCATATCGCCCAGACCATTTCATCTTGGGTCCAAAAACATATAGAGTATTTTTTGCTTAGCTTCTGGGATAGGTCCAAATCCCACAGCTGTCTCCACATCACTGAATCTCTATGTTTACAAACAGCATTAATATTTTTTACCTGACAATAGGTGGTGCTCTTTCTGTAATTATCTGTCTGTGCAGTCCCAGAATATACCTTTTTTTTTTTTTTACTTAGAACGAACATAATAAATTATCCTTGTTTTTGGGCAATACCAGATACCAACCAGCAATGGTAATAAATAACCACCTGTAAACAAACCTGTACCATAGATAAACTCTCTGTTATTGCTGATCTGCAACAAGGACTCAGAATAGATTCTCACACGTTAAGTACTCAGGTGATGGAGGGTATTTTGATAGACAGATAAATAGAACAAGTTATGGAAATAATAAGGAATGATCCAAATCTCTTCCCTAGCTCGCACCAAACAAAGCTCCTGCTACCTCAGGAATGATTTGTCATGGTATTTTCTTCATTCTCTGTTTGAATAAAAAGGAAGGAGGTGCTAAGCAGCATCAGGTAAAATTCATTTACACTTTCTTTTTCCCTGTATTCAGATTAACTCTTTGTAAAGTACAGAGAAGAGTTCTGGGTTCTTTTCAGGACTTACTGAAGTCACAAATGTAACTAAAATCCACGACAGTAATATTTTGCTGTCAAGTTTAGAGGAGGAAGAATCATAAAATACCTTAAATTTACCCCTCAAATAAAGCACAGTGAATAGCATTTAGAATAGTATAGTGACTTTCAAGCGAATACTGCAAAGTCGTAACTTTTTTGGCATGACTTCCTCCCATTCTTGATGTTACTTATACCCAAATGAAGGGCTTCAACCTGACACCCACCTTCAGTCCTTTTCCATTCACATAACTTGCATAATGCCTCTAATTTTTGTTCTATATTGTTTTTATACTTGAATGTTAACTTGGAGGACTGTTCCTCAGGCTCTTCAGAGATGGAACAAGTCTTCAGAGACTGACTGTGCAGCATCTCAGCCCTTTTCCCTGGTGCATTTCAGACCTCCAAATATGTTCCTCAAAAGTGTCCTTGGGTGCTCACAACTTGCAGTATTGAAGCCCCCCAGCTAATACCTGCCTGCCTTTGCAAGCATGACAGAAATATGTGGTCTGTATCTTCTTGAGGTGTGCAGCTAGCTGCCCTACCTCAGCCAATAAGGTGAATGCCAGTGCTGACTCCCTCCTCTCTTACCCTTTACCCAGTACTGTGAGCCCTCCTGCCCTTCTTCTCCCCCACCCCCTTCATCAATATATAAAAACACAAGAGGAAAAAACTCTTGTAAAAAGAGCAATTTGTGAAAATACTAATATATCTAATTATCTTTTTAGAAATCATAGAAATATGACAGACCTCTAAGAAAAATCCTTAGGTTAACAATATTTAGATAAAGACTTTCCCTATCAAATAGAGAAAAAACCCTCTGCTTTTTTCAAAGGAATTCTTAAACTTTCTAACTGTCAGTGATAGAATTTGATGAGAAACTATTCAAAATGCTGAAATGAATTCTAAACCAGTTAATGCTTTAGGCCTGAGAAAATAAAAATGTTTTATAACTTTGAAGATCTTTACTCTTGTAATGGGATAAATAAATAAAAAAATGAAATGAAAAACAATTAGAATGACGTAATAGTCACTCTATCAAAAGTTTGAATTCTGAGGAAGAGAGGTTTTTGGTTTTTTTGGGGGCAGGGAGGGAACATTCTGCTGACAAATGATCAGTTAACCTTTAACATCCTCCAGCATTGGGTATACCGTAAGGAAAAGAGTATCAAGCTAGTGAATTAGAGATAGTACTCCTTCCTGAAGTTAACAATATTTCCAATGTCCTAATACTCAGAATACTAATTTTCAGAAGATACAGGTGTACCTTAATATAAGGTATGGACTGCAAAGGCCAAATCCGGTTTTCATTTATATTTCTGTAAACCATTAGTGTCTCTGCTGAAGTCAATGGGATTATTAAATATATGACACTGTAATTAAGAACAGATGTTGGCCTGTGATCTCTAATGCTCTATGTACACCTAATGTGTCATAGCTGGTAATCACTGAGGAGTACCTCTGGAGAAGGCACAAAATAATGTTTCAGTAGAGGAGACAAAGGCACTCAGATAAAGCCACAGTGAAATCAAATGACCTTTCAATCTGTTTATGAGAGACTGTTGTCTCTGCTTTGAGATAGCTGGAACAATGCGTAAGAGAACTTAATCTATATCCCAGAGAGTCTTCACTTCAGTGAAATCCAAAAATACACACAGGCTCCTCAACTGTCGTGGTCCTGTTTGTTTTCCCTCTACAGGTCTGAGCACTTGAAAAGCTTGTGTCTTTGGCGTGCTCAGGGTGGGCTCTCATCAGCCCTTCCCCAGAGATGGATTCATCTGTAATATACTACAAGCAGTCCTTGAGCAAAGATATAAAATGGATAAGGATTAACATGATAAAAAAGTTTCTTTTCTTCTGTTGTACTGCAAATAAAGTTCATCACTGGTTTACATGCCTGGCTGCTTGCCTTAAGGCAATAAAAGCCCAACAGGATCTGCCATCCTGTCTTTCTACAGGAACCAATGGGTCACATCACTGAAAAAAATCATCACCAATGGTCCCAGTCATACCTTGTCCAGGCCAAGGTAAGGTATCTTCTACATTTTAGTGATGTTACAGGAATGGATTCATGGGATGGAAGCTTTGAGCCTTAGGAGCCTCTGACCAGATAGATCCCATATAGACGGTCCAAAACTGTAATGACAGGTTGGGTGACAATGGGACGCCAGTGCCTCATTATTTTTTCCCCTTGGGGAAGCAGGGGGAAGTCTGAACTCTACAGGGGCTCACACACCCTCAGAAACTTAATTAAGGCAAAACCTAAATGCATGCCAGCTAAGCCCTGGTCACAGTGTCCCTGTGTGTTCTCTTAAGCTGTGGGACATGTGACATGGTGTGTGCTAGCTTGGCTGGCACTGGCAGAGGAAGGCGCTGGCATAAATGTTCACTGGACCTCCTCAGGCGTCCTGCTCGCTTCCAGAATAAGGCGTGCTAAATATTGGTGTCTTCCCTGATCTGGCTCCCCAGCTGGTGTAACACCACTGAAGCCAAGGGAGCTGGACTCTGGGAGAACATAATGCTGGCACTGGTCCACTGAAACAAGTGGAGCCACCACAAATGCTGCTATCAGCCTATAATTTGTTTCCTGTCAGCTTTCCCTAGGTTTGAGTCAAATTACTGCTCTAGAGGAGAAATGACCCTGTTTTCCAGTCCCTACAGCTATCCAATCTTTGATTATGGATTTCACCTGCTCCTTGGAGGGTGCAGTTCAGTCCTGTACACATCTCATGGCAATCATGCACCAGAAATTCTGCTTAATCCAATAAAGGGTCCTAAAACAGGGGGAAGAGAAGAGGATCACACTTTGAAAGGATACAATTAAAGCTTTAATGACAAATACACTATGTTGAAGAAGGATGGAGGAAAGGAAGTTTCTGTTAGGATTTTCTGCTTAGAGAATTATTTTAAATTATCTACTCTCAGTGTTTTCCTAGCTGTGTCAGGTGTTTTGTTACTGGCATGTGTGCCATGCTATATCAGGTATTTATCACACAACTTTAATGTATACTATGGAAAATGGTTTATATCAAATAGTGGCAGACTAGTGCAGGAATGCTAAATGCCTTCTCATGCTTCAGCGTGCAAATCCTCTTGTTTCTGTTGCTTCCAACACTGAAGGAAGTGATGCTGCGGAAGTGGCTATGAAAATTTGCAAACACCAAGTCTATGGCTTTGTTTGGTCCAATCTCAGAAGGGTCAAGCATTTCCACTGATTTCACCAGCTTGAAAAAAATATTTCATCAGCTGAAGGGGCTCCTCAGCACAGTTTTTTAGCTGAGGCTCAGTCTAAATTTTTCTGTGCTCAGATTCACTAAGCCCAGGTGCTTAGCAATATCAGCAGATTCAGGGAATGTAATTCCTGTCCATAAATAGCTTTGTGCCTGTTTTGCATAAGAAATGGTTAAAAGGCCGTGTTTCTGAAGAGAATAATGTTCCATTTAATAACTGATTTTTTTTTCTTCAAAAATACTGGCTAAGACGGTGAGTCACCAGTAGCAGCAGCAGTGACTTGCTTTTCAAAGAGCTGCCATAGAAAAAACATGAAGAGTTAACCTAGTAATAAAAGTTTCACAGCCCATGCAGCTTAAATTATTCACCAGGACACAAAATTGTAACCATAAATTATAATGCTATGAAGGATTGAGGGTTTCTAACAGGCACAATGTAAAAAGAAACACTTTGAGAAACCGAGCCATTGTTGGACGAGTTAAATGTCTTTGGAAAGGTTCTAATATCCGACTGAATTCCCTCATCTCTGCAGGTGTCTTTGCAACTTAATGTCGGCTGGCAAAACTGGTCAGGCTTGAGCTGATGTTCCCATCTATTGCTTGTTACTCAGAGCAAGCCCAGGGAAGCCCTTTTGGGCAGCAGCTGCTGTCCCTGGGCAGGAGCAGGATGCAGGAGCACTGGGTGGTTTGACTTATCTCGATGCAACCCCTAAGTGACCCTCAGCAGTACAGAGGTCTCTCTCAAGGTGGGGTCAACCTCCGTGAAGGCAGTTGCTTGTTCCACCAACTAAAGTAGGAAAAGGACTTACTTATCTCAAGAAAAGAGTGAATTTGCCCAATGGGACTCTCAAGGTCTGGGGAAGGGTCTGGAGCACAAGTCCTGTGAGGAACAGCTGAGGGAACTGGGGTTGTTTAGCCTGGAGAAGAGGAGGCTCAGGGGAGATGTTACCGCTCTCTGCAACTACCTGAAAGGAAGTTGCAGAGAAGTGGGGGTTGGTCTCTTCTCCCAAGTAACACGAAGAAATGGCCTCAAGTTGCACCAGGGGAGGTTTAGGTTGGATATTAGGAAAAATTTTTTCACTGAAAGGGTTGTCAGACATTGGAATGGGCTGCCCAGGGAGATGGTTGGCCATGAATGTTTAACTTTTAAGCATTTACCCCTTAATGCCATCTAAACCCCAAAGTAATGTGCAGTCATGCACATGACGTGCAGAAACTGCATATTTACTGTGCAGTCTGTGGGGAGAGACAGGTCATGTCTGTGCCTAGAGATGAGTCACACGGTGGAGAGCTCACAGCATTTCACAGACCTGAGCTGCCATCTGTATGCAGCCCAGCTGTGGTAGATGGGTAGGCACTCTGGCTAATAAGCCTTGTTTCTTCAGCAGAGCCAAATAGCAGTGGTGCAGTACTGTGTGAAGTTGTTTAGCATGAGCCTGTCCCACCTGGATCTAAGTCCCTACAAGTTGGTTTAGGTTAAGCCATGAGCCTGGAGGAGCCACATTAGGCCCCAGGGAGACTCCCAGAAAACTCAAAGTTGATATCCTACATGGCATTGAACTGAGGGCCAGCTGATGGGAATCTCTAAGCTCAGAGGAGTCAGTCTGTGCTATTGCACTTGGGTACATTCATGACTTGGTCAGTTTGGGGAGCTCGCACCTCTGTGGCCCTGATGAAAGTCCCCACTAAGTTTCATAACTATGCTCCAGGACATGAAATGGATACAGCTTGTTAGAAAACAGTGACAGCATGATCAAAATTTCCTATGACCTTGACTCAGTCAGGGCTTTGAAATGGAGATGTTCATTTTACAAGTTCCACAAAGCAGACCAAAAAACTTTAAATTAAAAAAAAACAAAACTAAGCAAAACAAAACACCAAAGAAACCAGAAATAAAAACAAACCTAAACCCCATTTGTTAAAATAAAGACTACAATCTGTTACTCTGTAAACAGAGAAAAGTGCCAAAATAAAAATAAACAGAAATAGATGGGGCTTATAAACTGACCCTGTCAAGCCCACTCCTTCCTTCCATCCTGCTTTGGTTTCAGTCATTCAGAGGCTTTACCAATGGCAGTGAACTGTGCATAGTCCTCTTGTGGCCCCTGTCATCCTGATGCTGTTATCTGCCATGGAGATTATTGTGTCCAGACAGTTGCAGTTTAGGCAGGTGACATGCATCTAGGAAAAGCTGCTCTTCAATGAAAACAGCTGGGAAATCTTAAGTATTGGTGCTGTTGTAACTTTTGCACATAGGTATTAATACACTGTTCCTTTGGAGTGGCATGAGGACCTTTGCTGTTTCAGAGGCTGGTGGATGTGCTTGTAAGTAGCTCTCTATCCTCCCAGCCAACCGAAGTTAACACACAAGATAAACTGCTCTTGTCTTAAAAAGAACAATACCATAAATAAATAATCAAACAAAACCTGAGATGGGTTCTAAATCTGTCCATGCAGCAGGTTTTGCGTATCTAAGCACTTTTATGCCACGTTGGGAAAGTTTGCTCTTTAAAAACGGCTTCAATTTAAATTTTAGTACCTAATAAACAGTCTGACCCACAGCTCTGTTCTTTAATGAAGCAGATGG
Organism: Rhynochetos jubatus; assembly: GCA_027574665.1. Lineage (NCBI taxonomy): Eukaryota > Metazoa > Chordata > Aves > Eurypygiformes > Rhynochetidae > Rhynochetos > Rhynochetos jubatus. The sequence goes on from CM050650.1 coordinate 31,621,398, forward strand.
AGGCTGTTTTGAGTGTCAGCACTTGGAGATTTGTGATTGTGATACCAGGAATAATGTGTCCCTCATGTTTGAAAGCACAGTTTCTATGGAGGGGCGGAGGGTGAGCAGTTAACCCCCACGGCTTGTGGGGGCTCTGACCTGATCTAGTGCTGTTAAGTCCTTTGTGTGTGTATTTGAGAAACCTGAAATAATGTTATTTACATGTTATAGGCTTAAATATATGGCTATAACATATTGGCATGGTGATCTCAGATGAAGTACACTTAATAATTGGAGTGGGTGATAAAATAGCCCAGGTGGTGGGAAAACAGGCTCTTTGGAAAGTGGAAGTCGTTTAATGTGGTGGATACATGGAAGGGATGCAGCCTGATAAGCAGTCGTCCTAGAGCAGCATAGGGGGTGGCAGTGATGTTGCTGAGGAGCTGAGAGAGGATGGAGACCCTGGCACAGGAGACTAGGGATATGCGTGTGAGGACCTAGGTGTGTGAAAGTATGACCTAGATAACAGTTTGAGATGCGGTCCTGAGGAAAACGGGGCAAAAGTGGCAGGGTTTATGGGGCATTAACCTTGAGTGCGTGGGATAGAGAACCTAGGGCAGTTTGTGGGGGCTGTGGGTGTGAGTGTGGTGTCTGGAGGGTGGTTCCCTGAGGGGCCACAAGCAGCAGCTAGGTCAGGGCACATTTGGCAGGGCCATGGGGCACTGGCTTAGGGCCTGGCAGAGAACAGAGCCTGAATTTGAGGTTGTATGGGATAGTTGATATGGGGTAATCACCATGGGAAGAGAGAATTGTGGTCCTGGGGTCTTGCTGAAGGCAGAGAGTTGCTGGTCATGGAAGACACTTAGAATGGTGTGAGCCATGTCTGAAGGCTGGCACATTTCCCTGTCAAGAGAATGAGGGCTGATTCTGATTGCATAAGAAAAACTTATTATTCTTTTAGTCAGGAAGGGGTGTAGCAGCAGTACCAAGCTTCATTCCCATTCATCCCTTGTCTGTGTGTTAAAGACTCTACCTTGCTTCATAAATTCCATGATGGTCTCTAACTCCTCACCAAGAGCCAAAAAGTTATCATCTGCTGAATCAAGGCTTCTACACTGAAACTTCTAGGAAAGCAAAGGAACAACATGACATCTCTCACTGAAATGGCCTGCCAATTGTGAGCAGCCGATTGAAAAGCAAACATCAAGACAGAGCTGTGCTTAGTCCAGAGCTGGATAGGAGAGGCTGAGAAAGTAATTTTCCCTAAAGACTCTCTTCCCCAGGCTTGCTCCTGTGCTGGCTTTGTTCCAAGGTCTCCCTTTAGTGTTAATATAGACTGTGAAAACAGGCAGACTAAAAAGGCTGCTTTAATATACTACTCCAAGTACCCCAGCATGTAGTACAGATGGTGTTAGTGTGGTGACTTGCTTTGCAGCTGCTGTTGGAGATTTTGACTTCTTTATACCATGCAAAGTTCAGGTCAGCTGTGCTGAACCAGATGGTAATGTGGCTAATGCTGGCATCTGCTGCTCCTTCCACTACTCAGACCCTGTACTCAGTGGGGCAGGTTTTGGGGAGTTGTGGGTCAGGGCAGAAATGGAGACAGGGGAGCAGGGAAATCATAACAGCTTTAGGAGAGGAGAGGTTGGTCTCTGCATGTGTTGGTACATAGGGTATTGGGGAAAATTTGTATCTGGATGGTAGGAGAGCAGAGAATACCTCCACTGCTCGGAAGAGCATGACAAAACCCACTCATGCTTAAATTAGTTGATTCCTTTCCCACTCCCCCTACTTTCACAGCAAGCCCATTCCCTTCTTGCAGTCTTTCTGACACAGTCTTCCCATTTAGGTGATAGTAGAAGAAAGATTTTTCTCTTAAAATTCAGCAGAAGTGTCAAGGCTTAGCTCCTGGTAGAATAAAAAGTGCCAGACAGTGGCAGGGCAAACATCTTAAAGGAATCATATTGTTTCTGGAACTGTAAAAGTGATACAGACAGATCTGTATAGAGAAAGATAAAATATACACTCAGGAAAGGCACTGAAAAGGCAGAACCACAGCAGTGCATGTACATCACTGCCTTCTGCCGGAGAGAGACAGATGGGCCATCTATATGGCACAGTCCTGTTCCTGCTCTCCTGAGCTCATGAGGTAGAGAGCTGAGCTTCCAGGGACTCTTCTGACACTGTTGCTTCCACTGTCACCCCTCCAGGGCTTCAGGGGACCATAATGACAAGTATGCAATTCTCAGGCAGGAACTGTTGCGATATTGTGTGCCAATACCCTCTCCATTGACCATTGGATATGGTACTGAATCTGCTTCAGCGCTGGTTGCCTGTTACCGGCTATTTCAGTTCTGTGGAGTGTTGAGTAAAAACTCAGATGAAGTCAAGAGACTTAGGCTGATTTATCCTAGCTGTGGATCCATTCCAAATTAATTTATGTGGTTAATTCATAAAGAGAAGTATATCCTGATAAAGGAGCTGAATATGCTTCTGCTGTGGCCTCTTTTGTCTCCTATTGCCAACTGCACAGAGCCTGATATTTCTTCATGCTGCGGAGATGGTGTAGGGGATTGACTAATGAGTGCGCCTGATTCCCATTTCTTTTACGTGCTGAGGATGCGTGTGATTCTGCAAGGACTCACAGCATTTATCGCTGGAAGACTTAAGCTCTTTCACAGTGTTTTAAATGAACCTTCTGCATCTCGGATGATGCTTTCAATAAAACTCCTGGAACAGCCCTGCAGAGCAACACCTACCTCCTTGCTCTGTGTGTGGGAAAGCTCTGGCCTGATGGCACTGTGGATGACTTGTGGAAATCACAGCAGCTGGGAGCTGGGGCAACAGAGAGGTGGTTCAGCCTGTAGCTACAGATAACTGAATTATGGAATAAATGTAGAAGTATGTAAGGTTAATGTAGAGCAAAACTTGATCTGTTTCTTCAGCAGATTTGCTCCTCTCTTAACTGAAACCAAATTCCAGCCTCTCAGGTTTAAAAACTTATAAGTGGAAAAAATCAATATCGTGTAAAAGGGAACTGAATTTGGCCCCTGCATCCTGCTCAGCCCTCCCATTTCCAGGTTTTTTATCTGGAATGAGGGAGAAGAGTGAATTATTTTTATATTCCGCTTAATTTGAAGTATCTGTTTTTACTGTTGCACCATTGTTTTTAAACAAAACAAAACAAAACAAAGCAAACCAAAGCCAGATATAATTTTTTATGATGTCTTCTTGTGAGGAAAAAGTTTATGAGATTGGGTCATGTACACTGAAATTACATGCCAGTGATACCGGGGCTGGGGACACCCCACTTCTGTCTGAACCCCTCGTTGTCTGTTGGGAAAGCTTGTGCCAAATGGTCTGTTACTAAATGTTCCCCAGATGAGTGATCCCAGTCTCACCGGTTTGAGTCCATTATCTTAATGGGAGTTATTAATCAGTAATGAACCATGCAGTTAACTTGCTGGAGACAGCATGGCTAATTGAAAATGAGGCAAGACGTTCTTTTAATATTATTATTTTTCCTCCATTTGCTCTCAATACCTCTTTGCTCCTCAATGAGATCTGATATGTTTTAATTACCTCTGAGAAAAATAACTTTAAAAAGGCCCTGCCTCTTTGTCTGAAGCAGTTTGCCTAGAGAAGAACGATGTTGTATGTTTGGGTCTCAGAAGGAAGCTGAGGTTGGCAGGGCTGGTAAATTCTTGTTACCCACATAAACCTTGGAGTAGTAAATTTTTAAAACTATTTCCATTCTGGTCAATATGCCTTACCTTTTTGTCTATTGTAAGTATTTCTCCCCCTGTTATCTGGGTGTCACACAGAGAACAGTCTAAATGGAAATATTAATATGCTTATGAAATATTCTTTGCCCTCACTCATCACATCTTGGATATGGATATTTCTGCCTCCCTTCATTACCTCACCTTTCATGTTTCTCTGCACAAGCTTATAAGTCTTTCACAGGTTACAAGTCTTTAGGTAGATGATGTTGAGGATAGACTGGAGAAAAGCTGGGCCCAAACCTTTCTGTTGGGCCCAGTCTCTCCCATAACATGAACCTAGATGTCAAGGTAGTGGGTGCACTGGCAATATAGGAATGTGTGAACTGAACAAATGGCACACAGCTGTTGTTATAATGGCACTACTATTTATTTTACAGGATTATCATAAAATGGTCCCAAACATACATACAGAAAAATTTTCTTGGGGAATGCTAGTGATAGAAATTAATAATTGAAAAACAATATATTCTGTGTAGACTTGCAAATTGTTTCCATTTTATAAGTTTTGGATTTGTTTTTGTCATTTTTAGAGTGCAATGCTATTTTTTAGAATATGCTCTAGAAGTTTTGTGTTGTGTTTACCAAAAATAATTTAAAAATCTAGCAAGGATTAGGGAAGAACCAAGAAATAAAAATTCCCAATGATCTTTTCAGTAATGATCCTGAGAGTGTGCTCAAGAATGCCATTCAAAACTTCATAAGAAATAGACACTGTAATATCATATCTACTTTTCACTGCGTTTAAATAAAAGGAATATCTGCTCATGAAAAATTTTTTGCCGTTGCAAAAATTCTAATTAGTTCTGTTAAATCTTTGCAAACTGGTTTGGATTAAAAAGCAGATTGACTTGTCCTCCCACCCCAAGCTTGACAGAGCTTACATAAATTCAGACAAGAGTTTTAAAAAAAGCCTTTTTTTCCCATTTCTTTTCCTTTTTCAGCCTTTGCCTTTCTGTCCGGAAGGACACTGGCTCTATATCTTACAATTTCCAGCCTCACCCAGGATACCACAAATCTCAAAATGATTTTTATCCTCAGAAGACCTGTAGCCCATGCCTTGGCTTTTCAAGTGCTGTAACTTTGCAGCTGCTTGGAGGACTTAGGTGATCCCTTTCCATTGTAAATTAATGGGAGCTGAGTCTTCAAGTCCCTTAAGTGGATTTGAAACTTGCAGCCAAGAGACATAGAGAAGCATCCAACCTTGAGCATCAGTCTGAATCTGCTATTGTCTCAGCAGCACCGCTATGACCACACTGAATGCTGCTGCGTGAGAGTCTTGGTGCTCTCCTCACCCTTTTTTCCCCCCTCTTTCTCTATGCATTATGCTAAGGGACTGCTGCAGAGAAATAAAGCTCTTTGTGGGCCTCTTGCAGATGGCAGGGAAGTTTCTATGGAGACGTGGGAGGATGCAGTGGATTCCTGCCACCAGGACCAGGCTCATCTGCAGGGCTCAGCTCTTACCCATTTTCATACTCGCAGGTGGCAAACAGCAACACCGCAAGGATGAACGTGTGGCTCTAGGTCATGACTTTCCCAATTAACTCACCCCTGTGTTGACCCCTCCTTGTAATTTTGAAGTCAAGTGGAACCATTCTGGGATCCAGGAGCTGTTATTATACACAGACATCACAGCACGTCCAAAAAACATTACCAAAGGGGCGAAGTATAGAGTTCAGAGGTGAGAAACAGCACACCAAAGAGCTTGGACTAATCTCTGGGGATGCAGGGAGATGATTCAGTCATAAATGTATATTTGGGCAATTCAAAAGCTTTTGGAGAGAATATTTTCCTCTTGAATGCAGACAATTGCTGTGATGGAGCCAAGGAAGACAGAAAGCCAGTGGCTGCCTAGCTCTGCCTGCTGGTGCCAGGGTGAGACCCATGCCACTGCCTTCACTGCTCCAGGCACACAAGTAGCTGGAACAAGGTATTATTAAAAAAATCTTGCTTGGATTCTCTCCAAATGATCTTTTTCAGGAAAATGTCCCCCTTATGAAACGTACTGCGCTGTTGAAGAAAAAAGACCAAAGCAAGCTGTCTTTATTGCTGTGCTTGAGCCACACTGCTGAGAATCCGAAAAGTCTTTCCTTAAAAATGCTCTGCCATGGTGGAAAAAAGACAGTCACTTAGTTCATTCAGCGTGATGTGTGTCTGCTCTCTTCTCAATTATCATGTCATATTATCTTAAGTTTATGAGCCAAAGGAATCTGTCACTATGCTGGGTCTTGTAGGGCCAGCAGGCTTGAGAGATGGACCATTATCTTCATGTGTCATTGCCTGAAGGTGCTGGACTTTGGCATGTACTTTGACTTAATGTAGGAAAACCCGTGTATCTGTCACCAACTCTTTTCTTCCCAGCCTTGTTCCATGTGGGTCATATATGGTTTTACTACCTTAAATGACATGAAATCTAACAGTGAGATAAATAAAGCTTATTTTGAGGACCAACAGCTTGTCCTTCAGAGGCATGATTGCTTGCTTCCAGAATTATCTGAAGTTGGGGACAGATTGTGAGATCAGGAAGGATTGGAGAGTAGAAGTGGTGGTAGCATTTCATGGGCAGGTAGGGGGGGCAGAATGGGGGGGAGGGAATGGTTGGTGGGGCAAGCAGTGCAATGGTAACCACAGGGGCAGGGAGAGGGGTTTAGGGCAGCCGAAAGATTGTATTAAACTGTGGCTGAGTCGGTGTGAGAGATGACGGGTGTAGGTGGTGGCTGGTCTTGGCAAAAGCAGGGACAAGTTAATTGTGCTAACCTGCTCTAGGAAGGCGTCAGTGGGCATCCTAGGAGCTGTGTGCGGTAGAGAATGGAAGGTCCAATGACTGGGTGCTTCCTATGATCTGCTGATCTACTGGCACAGAACGTGAGTTGAAAGCAAGCCACTTCACTGTCAAGCCATGAATTAAGCTGCGGAGGTGCCGGTGGTGGTAGAAAATACTCATCTATCGTGGATCTCTCAGAGCAAGAGTGGTGCTGTATTTGTCAACTCCTGCCTTTGCAGAGTTGTACACATAGCAGGTCTGCCTGCTATATCACAGGTTGCTGTACAGGTTTTCTTCTGCATAATGCAGCAGGAGGTGAAGCCTTGTAGCGTGAGATAGGATTGCACATGCTAGAGCCAGCCTTACGTATGGGATGGCTCTTAAGGTGTCCCTTGCCCGTTGCACATCGGCAAGGCAGCATGTGCTCTGAGCCCCTCTCCTCCTGGTGTTTGCATATGTCTATAGTTCTCCTCAGCTCTTCTATTCTGGAAAGAAAGGACAATGCATTCCTTTTATTTAGCACTTATATGATGAATATAAAAAACCCCAAACAATCAAACAACAGAAGAAGATATACATATATTTGTTTTACTTTTAGCAGTGCATGCAGAAATGCCTTCAAGTGAGACAAGCCTGGTGTGAGTGTTCACTTGGTAGTAGGTGACTGGATCACTTGTTAATCTACAGAACTCATGGAAATAAACAGGAGACAGAACAGGTTTTGATACTTAGGGTGGACCCAACTTTATTCCTATGAGGGATACCTGGGCAGATGGTTGGCTGCTTCTGCAATGGTGAAATACCATTGGGTTTAATGGGGCTCCACTCATTTCTAACTACTAGTTTAAGTAAGTCCAGTGTGCTCATCTCCTGCCCATGGCAGGGGGCTTGAAACTAGATGATCTTTAAGGTCCCTTCCAACCCAAACCATTCTATGATTCTATGATCTCCGTCTTTTGATCAGCTGTCTTCCTCAGAGCTCCAGCAGCTGGAATCATGTTAATGCCTGATTTCCTCACTTTTCATTTGGAGAAAATTTGTTAGCTATGTGGTACTGGTAAAAGGTTGGAAATGCCAAATCCTAAAATTTGCATCTGTGAAAGATAAAAAAAAAAAAGCCCAAATGTAGGGAGTTTGTAGTTTTGGGTTTGTTTGGGTTATTTTGTTTTGTTTTGTGATTACAATTTAGCCTACCTTTGTGATTTGTAGTTAAATATATTTCTTTACTCAGAGACTCATGTCATTGGTGTTAACCTTGGAGTTGGAAGTTTGTAACTCATTTATTTCACTCAGGTCTGCAGTGCAAGCCCTTTCAAGCAACTCCTCCTTGCTGAGGGGAGCTGCATGACTGTTTAGGGAAGCCGAAGAAATAGACTATGAAATTTAGCTGAGACTGCAGACAATGTGATGAAGTATCCTGGAATTTGGCTGGGAAACTCTGTCTAAAATGGACGTCACAGTTTCTATGTAGCCATCTGCCATCCATCACTGTCTTAAGCAGGAAGGCTTCCACCTAAAATCAGCAGCAGGAGTGAAATTCCTGATGAGAAGCAGAGTCTGGTGCTTTTTGCCCTTGTGGGGTCAAAAGTCTGCTCAGGGCAAGACTGTTGAGACAAGGTATTCATAAAGGGAAGGGAAACGTTCAGAAGTGGGTGCTACTTTGTCGTGTATTCGTCAAACAGAGTATTTCCATGTGCACTCAAACACGGGTGCTAGGTTTTTAAAGGTATAGTGGGAATTAAATGAGTAGCCAGGACTTTGATTTTGCATTGCCACAGGAGATGACATCCCTAGCAAGACAGAAAGTGTGTCCTAATGCCAGGTCAGTGCCTGTGCTCGGTCAGTAAGCAAAGAATGTTTCCTAGTGAGTCCACCTGTCAGGAAGGAAGATCTGGAACTTGTTTTCAGGGATGCATTGCAGATGTGAGATTGGATGAGACAGTAAAACATGCTTCAGACTAAAGTGAGGACACTGGACTATACTTCTCCATTGTTTGGCATCTTTCTTTTTACTTTTATTTCTTTTATTATTTTGGAGAGGCAGCATCTCTAACCCAATAGTTAATTACTATCTGTGTTGTACGTGACTTTCAAACTTTTGATAGTTCCTTGATGGCTCCTTGTAGCCATCAAAATCCAACCAGGGTAAATCAATATGTGCTTTTATATATTCTATTGCAAGAAAAGATATTCCTAAACAACATAAAACCTATGTATCCTTATTGATTTTTTTTTGCCTTTGTCATTTGAACTGCTGAGGTTTTAAAGCATTCTTTTATTTTAAAGGTACTTGTTTCTAAATTCAATAAACCCAAAATATTTTCCCAGTGGGATCTACTATTAAAATCTGTGCATTTGGTACCACTGGCCTGTGGTTTTCTTACCAAACTGATTTAATTAGAGGCAGGAGAAGAAAGAAAAAAATATTATCTTAATTGTTAAGGACATTAAAATAAAAGTCAAAAGAGATAGCTTTTTAATTAAGTTACTAGAGCAAAATAAGCAATTTTTTTTTTTTTTTTTTTTTTTTTTCCCCACAGAATGATAGAAACAAGAAATGGAAAAGGTCAGTAAGGACATCTTCTCCCTTTACCCTCACCATCAAGGCTCAGTGACAATTGAAAAACATTTCTGGCAAATTTTCAACATACTGACAGTATCTGTGTAGCAATGGGTGAAACTTACCCTTAGGCAGGGATTCAGCATAAAGCCTGTGACCTACTGCTTACATAATTTAAGCTCAGGGGGATGAGATCTTCATTCTGTAAACCTAATGTTTTCTCCAGTTTTTCATGGTATATCCAGGAGCATTATTTTTAATGACATTGGAAATACTCGCATCTGGAAATATTTGCTTAGGAATGCCCTCTCTCAGGCAAACCACAGAGCCTGAAAAGCAAGCAATCATCTCATCCCTGCCTCATTAGTCTGTAAGGTGAAGGCCATCATGGGTCACCCTGACTCAAGCAGTAAATCCAGAGCTCTCCTAGGTATTTATCTCAGCGACTTCACTCCATTGCCCAGAGAGGCAAGCGCTCCTGAGTATCCGTCAATGAGCTCAACCTTGACTGGGTTAAACTCTCCACAAAATTAATATGTGTATGTAAATCAGAGTTCTCATTCCATTCACCTACAGATAAAATTCAACTCATCCCATCCAACTTAAATACTGGGAAAAAACAATTCCTGAGTATCTTATAAGATCCATGCCAGTTTGAACGGGAACCCCTATATGCATTCAGCCTGGGCCAGAAAATAAAGCAAAGTACTTTCCATTTCCATTTTATAACGAAACCTGCATTCAAGCAATGCATGATAGGATTAATCAAGGTGTTTGGCTTTATCTCAGTTCTTTGCAAATTTAATGCATATTTCCTAAGTGTGAAGAACCACATGTACCTCTCATTCATAAACACTTTCTTCTTCACTCCCAGGAGCTAAAAACCAGCCAATGCATTTTGCCTGGGATTTGATTTGTTTACATTTATAAAGCATTGAATTTGCAACTACTGTACCTTCTCGTAAGTCTCACAACAGTGCTCATTACCTGAGACTGCATAAAGAACTAACTTATTATTCTTTTCACTGTGGCATCAAGGAAGAAGGCTTTCCCCCATGAATGCAGAGTAACCTATCCTAAGGGTGTGCCCATGCTACACCTACAACTAGTTTTGTGTACCCTATCACTTCCTTAAATAACATTAATTGGGCTGACAGGAGTATTGCTCTTCTGACACAGGCAAAAGTACAAAAGCACAAGAATATCTGTCCAAACACAGACTGAAGGACCACTGAGAGCCACATCCTGTCTCTGACAGAAATCAATAATATTGATGCTTCAAAAAAAAAAAAAAAGGGAAAAAAAAAGAGCGGGCACATATAAATTCTTTAGTCTTTAGGATAGACCTTAATCTCCTGCCCTGCAGATCCAGAGCATATGGATCATGAATATTAATAGCTGTTTGGGGCATCAACCTTCTGTGTGTTTGTTTATCCTATTTCCAGCCCTTTTTTGCATTTGATTTCAAGCGTTCTGTGGCACTGAGTTCCACAGTTGTGCCACACACTTTGCGAAAATCATCCTTTTGTCTGTTTTAAACCTGTCTTAAAGGTACCAGCAGGGCACCACTGTATTAGTAAGGAACATCAGGTTTTCTCATGGTCTCAGACAACACAGTTGTGTCTTCCAAACTGATTTGGTAGCTCAATGCAATTTTGATTTCTATTATTTAAATTCAATCTTACCTCATAAACGCAAAAAACGCAGTATCAGGCTTGTAGTAGCAATCTGACAGAGGGTTAAAGAAAAGGAAAGACTTTTTCCTAGGAATCTGAGTAGTGTTCAGCTGATGGGACTAAATTTTTTGTAACACATACAGAAGTTCAAAGATGCGTGGATAAAATCTAGTTCTGTGTAAGTCTAGGAGTCTTTTGCCCTTTCTAAATTAACATTTCCTTTTCTGGTGAAAAAAGAGCAAGAGTTATTGAAAGCAATGCTTTGTATGTGCTAAGGTCCTGCTCTGTCCCAAATGCTTTGAGGATGTAACTGTAAGCACTGCTGCTAATGTGATTTCATTCCTAAATAAAGCAACAGAGGATTGTGCTGTTTTGTGTGCATATTTTAAAACTGTGGCATCACCCACAGCAGTATCTTCTTTATTAGGACTGCATGAAAAGTTAAAAAAAAAGTGCAACAATCTTCTTGAATTCCCCCAAAGGTTGAGCTCAAGTTCACCTTGTACAATAAGAAAAGTTTAGTCATTTCTGATTTCACTATAACTTGCTTGCCAATCTCTGGCCCTCCCACCTGTCAGGAGAGACCTAAATTTACTGGCTTGCTAATGGAGAGGTTTTGCAGCAGCAGAAGTCCAGGCAGAAGTCTGAGGCTACTCATGTTGCAGGATACATTTGAAAAACACCATCTTGTCTTTCTGAAGGCCCTCCATTCTCCTGTTGTTGTTTCACCTGTGAGGAGTCTTTCCCCCAAAATACTGGGGCTTATAGTTTCTCTAGAATCTGAAATATCACCCAAGTACTGTTGTACCTCATTCTCTCATCTGTCACTTCTTGTGTCTTCTTTTCCTATTTTTCTTTTTTTTCCCCTTCCTCACCTTTCTCTCCTTCTCTTTGTCTAGCTCAGGTCTGTCTTCTGCTCCAAATTCTCTTAGTTAAAATCAGGAGTAAGAGCTACCTTCATGTGAGGGCAGGTGGCATCCTTTCCAGTAGGGAGCTGGTAGGATGCTAAAAAGCTGTGATGGGAGTGATATTTAGTAAGCATCCCTGTTTTTTCTATCAAGCTCAGATTGACACCTCCTCCTGGTAAAGTGAGTATGCAATTTAGGAGGTTAAAATTACACTGAGGAATAAACATTTTTCACCTTCTTTGTGCAAACTACTTCTCTGACCTAGGGTTTCATCTCCCCTAGCTTCAGCAAGGGGCTCAGTCTAGGCTAGGCGTCTAGGCTCCCTCCACAGTCAATAGTGATAGATGGATGCTTTTAGAGAATGACTTATCCCACTTGCCCCAGCCCTAGGCAAGCTCCTCTTCGGAAATGCTACCATCTCCCTACTATCTTTGCTGTACAGGGACAACCACAGACCTATGTCAGCCTACATACCTCACACTGAGGTGGTTAAAGCGGGGTGAAGCCCACCCACAGAGACCATCCTGGGATCCCCAGCAGCAAAGATGGATCACTGAGGTCCTCAGGTGAGGGTGGTGGTTTTCTAGAGAGAGAATACTTTCTTCATATTTCTGATGTCGTCAGCACAGTACTAAGATCAGGACAGTGGTGTCCTCCTGGATCCTTCCTATGCCAGGTCAGTAATTCACCTGTCTGCTTCTTGCAAGTTGAATGGCATTTATTCTGTAGCTGAATTGATTTTTGAGGCCTTGTTAGCTCATCCTGGCCTGTACTGTTCCCCTCACCTCAGCCACAATGTGCCACAAGGAAAGACATGGCCACGCTCCCTCCAGGAGGGGCATGTTGATCAGTTATAAACAGGAGCTGTCAGATGTATCTGGTGACTAGGAGAGGGCCTGCTGGGAAGTGATCTCATTAGAATTGGCAGTCTAAGGGGCTATGAGCACAAGTGGGGTCAGAGCAGCCTGTCAGTGTTCCCAAAGCTGCCTGTTTCATCCTGGAAAATGTGAGCCATGCTGAAAAGCCTAAGCTACATTCCAAGTGACTATCCCACCGCACGTGCACACACTCTTCCAAATCTGGGTTGGGTTATCCCTGGGTCCAAGAAGTCCATGCTATCCTGGCATAATTCTGAGAAGTTTCTGGACCAATCTGCTCCAAGTGTTTTGTTTGGCTGAGGGTATGGTCACAAATCTAAGGTCTGTCTGTGACTGTCAGTAGGCAGGCTGCCCACCCACATACTGCCTGCTGGCCTTCGCACATCCCTCAGTCACACCATGAGTCACGCCACACCTTTACACGCAAGGACAGTGTCTACTTCCTAAGTATGGAATTTTTAATTCTCTCTAAATGCTCAACAGCTGGAATATCTAGGAAAAAGAGGATCATTTTGAGAGTGGTAGAACTCAGTCTACATAGCCTTGTACCCTGTCTCTAAGGATAGACAGCAGTGCCCACATAACGCTACAGAAGAAAATCCAAAGTAATCCTTCCCTTCTGGTGTCTGCATGGCTTCTGGCACTTTTGATAGCAGTGGGGGAGAGTAATGTTTGGCAAACTTCACCCTGTGTGCAAGATCATCCTTGTAAGATCTTTCCAGATTTCTGCAACTCAGTGGCACAGTGCTTACTGCATCCTGCCACTGGAGGCAAGCATGCACCTCCTTAATTCTCTGCCTTCGTGCATAATCTGCATCTCAGTGAGCAGCCCCTCTGGAAGTTAATTAAAAGACAAACTGCAGCACAGATCATTAGTTTGCACATGGACCAGGAATGAAGGATCACTATGGTCTTGCAAAATTAGCAACAGATGCCCAAACAAATCCCTAAGCAGACCTAACTAGCATGCCCTGGCAACAGATCTTGTCTGCTGGAGAGTACTGCTGTACCACAGCTCAGGCAATAGCAACAGTGTGGACTCTCCGTGGTTTCTCATTGTGCAATGTTATCAGTTCAAAAAAAGTTAATACGATTGCTAAGAACATACAGTAGGTAGCAAAATGTCATTCCAGGCCTTTAATCTGCAGTAAAGTTTTCACCTGCTTTCTAAATCAAAGCAAAAGGCTTGCAACTGGCAGAAGTGATGAGGAGAAGTGACCAACAGCTTCCTGCTAATGTAAGTTTCCATCTGCAAAAGAGATACAACATAAAATTTCCCATACATCCAGCTGGCCCGGAGTGGCAGCTCTCAGTGTCTGTCTTTTAATTGCTCCACTGAACACCTTCATGGTTTTGCCCTCTGCTCCCCATGTGTGTGAGGAGGGATAACCCTCCACAGCTACTCTTTTTTTCTTTGGCTCTCCATCACAGCACTCCTGCAAGCTTCCCTTGGCTCTGAAACCTAGAAAAGATTTCAAATCCAGTGAGGTTTTCTGAGTCTTGCTGCTACCTGTAGCACTTTTTGAAATGGTCCACTTCTCTCTCATTTCTGTTACTTGTCTTGCATTGATTTTGGAATTTCTTTAGGCCATGTTTTTGGTTTATGTGTACAGAAGTTACACAACTAGGGACCAGAATCTGGTCTGGGAAGAGGCATGCAGCTTACAGCCCGCTGAAACCTGTGAAAATACAAGAGTCAGCCCTAGGGAATCTGTAGGCAGAAGTTGTCTCTCAGTGCCTTTTCATCTAGTCAGGGAACAATGGACAGGTCAGCAGGCAAGGGGTACAAGGTGAGGTTGTTAGGACAAACTTCATAGAAATCTTTGGGGAGGCAGAGACATTGCCTTGCTACGAACACTGCTTCCTCAGCTAAAATTTCAGATCCAAGGAGTGGCGGGGGAAGAAAAGGAAACTGAACAGCTTGGATGAGAAGTCAATAAATGACTGCTTTCTGTTTCCTAAGAAAGAAATACCCCAAGGAAACAGCATAGCATAGCTGAGTGTCTATTAAATAGCAAGGAAGAAAAAGTAGAGAAGTATTTTAGTTGTTATTTCTCACAAGGGAAAATGACAGCATGTGTGGAAAGAGATAATACAGAGAGATTAGGCTGAGGTGGGATGGAGAAAGAGAACTAAAGCACTTTCTGTAAGTAATATTAGAAACGCAGGTGAGAAAGAAATCAGAATTGAATTATACTGTCATAAAGCTATAGTAACAGAGCTGTGAGTCAGAACAGCAGGATTTTGTCTGTGTGTGCAGGCAAAGCCAGGCCAAGTATCCGGCCAAGAAGGGGTCTGTAGGAGTCAGTTAAGACTGCTCAAAACTGCTTTCTACCACCTTTCCCATCCAGGACTTCCCTGCTATTGGTCTTGAATTCAAGTGTTCACTTTATCAGACCATATGTTCACCCTGGAGGGAGCCATGCATATGCCCCAGCACAGAGACGAGACTCAGCAAAGGTGTCCCTGGAGCCGGGAGCTAGAAGGGCTTCTCATGTTTTGAAGATAGTATAAATTAATGATTGACTGCAAACCTGAATTCTTGAGCGAGGTGATTGTCCCGCTGTGCTCTGCTCTCAAGAGACCCCACCTGGAGTACTTCATCCAGCTCTGGGGCCCCCTACATAAGAGGGACATGGACCTGTTGGAACGAGTCCGGTGGAGGTCCACCAAGATGATCAGAGGGCTGGAGCACCTCTCTTATGGGGACAGGTGGAAAGAATTGGGCTTGTTCAGCCTGGAGAAGAGAAGGCTCCGAGGAGACCTTTTAACACCTTCCAGTACTTGAAGGGGGCCTACAAGAAAACTTTGAGGGGGACTTTCTACAAGGGCCTGTAGTGACAGGACAAGGGGTAATGGCTTTAAACTGAAAGTGGGTGGATTTAGATTGGATATCAGGATGAAATTCTTCGCAGAGAGGGTGGTGAGGCACTGGAACAGGTTGCCCAGAGAAGCTGTGGATGCCCCATCCCTGGAAGTGTTCAAGGCCAGGCTGGATGAGGCTGTGAGCAACCTGGTCTAGTGGAGGGTGTTCCTGCCCATGGCAGGGGGGTTGGAACTAGATGACCTTTAAGATCCCTTCCAACCCAAACCATTCTATGATTCTGTGATTTGTGGCACACCAGTGCACCCAATGCTGAGATCAGACTGACTGCCTCCACGCAAATTTTATGTACACATTGAGAAGAATATTTTCTTGTGAGAGCCAAATCCTCAGGTATTTGCACCACAGGGAAGCTGCAAGGAAGATGAGTCTAGGAGACTCTGGCCTTGGACACCTTATTTTCCATAACCTTGCAACTTGTAACTTGAGTTATACCTTTGCAAAGTCAACATAAAAAGGTGTCAGACTGAAGCATGAGATGATTTGACAGTGATATTTTATACTGAGCTAAATGATGACACTACACACAAAGCACTGAAAAAGGACGAAGCTGTTCTGTTGTTAGAGCAATAGTAGGTCCAAATTTTTATCATCAAGAAAGGCCCAGCATAAAATAGTTAAAATGAAAGCGCATTTGATGGAGGAATTACTAAGCTTGGCTAATGTGCCAAATTCCTAATGAGCATAAATCAGTACAGCCCAACTACCTTCAGCGATGTTGATTTACAACAGCTGATAAATGAACCAGAAATGTTTCCATTTAATTGGGAGAGAGAAAAAATACTATCATCTCAGGCATACTCTTCTTTAGGTGAACAAAGAAAAATGGGTTTGTTTCCAATGCTGACAGTGTTTAGAGATGCCTGCACAGGACAGATGTGTGTCTGGGTCCTATTCATACATAATCCACCAAAGGAGCAGCTTGCAGAAGCAGACCTTGAACTGAGTAAAGCTAAGAGCAGAGCTGTCAAGCACAGGATGTTTGAAACAAGTAACAAGTTGAAAATTGCGCAACCAGTTCAGAGGAGAAATTTAAAACAACGATGTATTCATTGCAGTAAATGAAAGGGCTCACTTGGCATCTGCCATTATAAACACACAAAATGCAATAAATCGCAAAAGACTGAGCACATGTAATTGGGCAGATAGCAAAGAAAGCAGCTTGGACAGCATGTTAGCCCAAGCTGCTTAGAGGACAGGTTTGAAAAGGAAAATCATGAGTACAAGAAAATGGAGTCAATAAATGAGAACGAGGGAGGCTGCTGAAGGAGATGACTCAGAAGCGAGCAAGAGGTTGCTGAACAACACAAATAAGAGGCAGCAAAGTCACAGAATTTCAAAGGACAGGCAGTAATCACGTCTGGGTTTACTGTAACATGTACAGGACCAGTGCCTTTGCTCTGTGCGAATGAGCTTGCTCCTGCCAGTGCTGATGGAGGCACACCATAGCACACCAGCTGAGGGTCTGACTTGGTGCCTGGATGTATGTCCTCAGCAAGCTTTACATAGCCCTCCCAAAGTGCACCCTGTCACAGTTTGGATTAAAGCCATGACAAAGCAAAATGAATAAAAGCAAGATGCTGGATAATGAGATGCTAACAAGGACTACAGTTTTCAGAGGTTCCCGGGAGGCCCACTTTGGGATGACAATTAATTAACTGTTCCCTAACTAAGCTTTATCTGTTTGTACAACCTAGGGCTTATTTTGCCTCTCAGGCTACAGCCTTCAGGCTCAAAGGTGAGATACAGGAACCCAGTCAAAATGACCAGAAGTTATGTACTCATCCTAGGTTAATACTAGTGGTGCCATGAAGGCTTTTTACTTCATTTTTGGTTTATGTAAAAATTAACATCTGGCAATGTACCAGTGTTTACACCTGTAAAATTCAGTAACATTTTACCAGGTTGATGAAATGTAACCTGTTTTATCTTGCCCTGGCCCTCTGAGGTCTCATGGGGAAACCAAATGCTTTGCTAGAACTTTAAAAAATGCCATGACAACTAGAAAGAGAGATAAACTACCTCCACATCAGAAAATAGCATCTTTCTTGCAATTTTATCAAATGCAACTATATAGCATAGCATACAAAGTATACGTGGGCTGAAAAACTAATGAGGAGATGTTTATTTGTAAAAAAAAAAAAAAGTAGCTGGGAGGCCTGATTTATGTAAAAGTACAGGATATTAAAAAACAAAATGACATCCATCCCCCATCACAAATGCCCCTTGTATCTCCAGGGGACAAAACACATTATGCAGAAGTTTGAAAACTTGGTAATAGTTTGTGGCTAAGGAGTAGGAAAAAGAAAATCAGGTATGGTCCTAAACACCCCTAAAGCTTAGGAGCTACTTTTCCTAGAAACATTCACCACCTTGAAAGCAGCTCCTTTTACAAGTTCTTGATGATATAAGTTGTCAGAGAAACTTTTCCCTCAGAATGTCACTTTTTGAGCAGTTTGTGATGAACATAAAAGCAATTATGTAGCTCCTGGATGCAGAGACAACTCACTCTAATTTATACTGCTTGAAAACTAGATTTAAATAGTTTAAATAGAAGTGAAATCTGGTTTGCTGAGTCAAAGGAGTACCAACACTACCAAAAAATGTTGAGATTCCATCTGTGTCTTCTCCCAAAGAGAATAATTACAATCTTTCTGCATATGGAAGGAATGATAGCTAGCTTTGAAGGTGTAAAGGAAAAATGTGATAAGTTCAACATACAGAGAATCAAGCAATGGCAAAGCTAAGTTTCAGAGTTCAGGTAGGATCCTACCGTGGTCTTTTAAAACTTGGATATGCTTCTTTTCTCACAACATTTATAGGTTACAGGGAGTCTGAAAATGCTTTTCCAGCGAAACAAAACTAACACAGCACCACCACACTCCCCCAGTCTATTTAAGGGGTAGCTTGTACATTTGTGGGAAGTCAGAGTGAGAGGTGAAGGAGGGAGCTGCGCATCTCAGTACTCCCTGGCTCCTAACAACGCTCAAGAGCCTTTGGAGTTGCTGGAGACTCCTATGGTGCCCCAGGCCAGAAGCAAAGCTGGCTGAGTCAAGGCTGTTCCTTCCTATACCTGGAAGCACTGCTGTGAAGTGCAACATCTCCTAACCATGAATAGGGAAATTAAAACAACTTACCGAGAAACATGTTACCTACATATACTTCATGACCCATATCAGATCCACATACTCCAGAATATTAGCTTTTAAAATAATCTGTGACCTTTGAATGTCATTGTTCAGATACTTGGGATTGAAAAGAAGAGTTTGAGAATAAGCATACCTAAATTATAGTCTGCAGGAATGCTGGCCTCAAACACTGTCATACTGCAAAGAAGCCTGCCTTGCACATGTAATCATGACGAAAGCTGCAGCTGCTCAGCTGTCCACACCTGAGCCTTTGGTTGAACAGGCTGGACATTAAATACATTACAGTTGCCACCTGACTGAGTCAGGAATGGAGAGAAAGCAAGGAGGTATCTGGGATGACAGACAGAATGTACTTTAGCTCAGAACTGTAGCAGACAAAACATTTCATGTAAACTCACTGACTGAAAAACTTGTGATGTATCTTCTTATCTGGGAAACATATTTTGTTCATAAACCTCTAGTAAATGACCATAAACATAATAATGACCAGGAAAATATTCAGTTTGGTAGAATCTGTACTTCTGATTGGAAAACTATTCCCAGAGAAAATTCCTGGCTAACCCTTCGCCTGACACTCTTGGAGGCAGGCATTAAAAATGCATCAGATCTCCTGGGACTTGCAATAAGAGCCTATGAGGAGGCAAGATAAATCTCCTACAGGGGAAAAAGGGATTGTGCTATTCCATTGAAATCAAAGCCTGTTTCTGAAGAGCAAGGTCTCCAAGTCCTGTTGAAGCAAGTAACACAACATGACCGTGTGTTTGTACAGCACTTGGAGGGGAGGTGACACAAACAGCATCTTATGATCTGATTTACATCACTGACTCCACCTTGCACTAGTTTTGAAGTTTTTTTTCAATTCACCATCTTGTGAGAAGGTAGGCAGTACTTTAAGCCCACTCCAACTATTCTTCATTATTTTTTAACCAGATTCCGTTTTGAGCTAGGGATTGTCTTTGAATATACAGATGCAGATACAGCCAACCATGATGAGCAAAGATGACTAGGACCTCAGTGGTTTCTTCTACTATAATATTCATTATTATTATAATAATACTGTGCTATATAATAGCATTACTATAATGCTATTATATTAACTATAATAGTAACTACTATTATAATAACATTAATAAAGTCTATGGCAACAGATATAAAAATGATACCCATTACTGCCACCGAAAGTGGTGGCTTAGTGATTCTAATTCAGGCAATATTCCCTTCCCCTCCTCTCCCCAATTAAGTCCTGCAAAAACAGCATAATTTTTTAGCAGAGAAAGCTCCCTGATTGTTCCAACTTGAATATGCAGGTCCTTGAACCGGAAACTTGATTATTATATTAATAGAAAAAAAAAGGTCTTTTTCAGCAGCTGATATCAGACAGAAGCACTGTTGCACAGACAGTATGGTTCCTAACTCAACAGGAGCTGAGAGCTGCTGCCTTGCGCAATGGTGTGACCTCTCTGATCAGGGTTATGGGAGGTGTCTGGATACCAAGCACCACTTCCTGGCTCCTGCTGGATTCCCCTGCTGAATGAAAAGCAAATTGGCTCTCATTTCCATGCAGGTTCAATACATAACAGGGGCTAGGGGAAGGCAGGCCAGTGCCTCAAAAGAAAGGTACTGCTCTGTTTCTCCAAAGGGAAAACCTCTGCCTTGCACACAGTCAGCTCTTTGCCTGGAGTGCACGAGACCAACGGGTCTTGCTGTTTGGAGTCAAGATGTTACCCACCAGCTGCTTGGCAATGTTACCCCTGGGCAAGTCAGAGATCTAGTTTTCCCGCTATGCTTCTCCTAGGCTTATGGTAAGAATCAAGCTCATTGTGTGAGATGTTGGCTCATACAGTGCTTATTCTCTTGGCACTGTGTTGGTGAAATGCAGCCCCTCACATACTGCAGGTTGCTTAAGGACTTATTGCCATAAAAAATTAAAATAATATCCTCTGTACAATCCTGCTCCTCACATCTTACAGGCTCCAATCCGAGCTGGCTAGCAGGTAGCTCCATGCAAGAGTCAAGAGCTGAGTGTGTGTTCAGAGAGAGCTCCCTTTCCTCCACTCCATATCCTTCTGGCCAGAAGGCACATTGCCAGAGCAGAGAGAGCTTGAGGGATGCTTTATTGCCCTTGTCTAGGCTACAGATAATGAGGAAGGTCTTTAGACTCCAGGGCTGTCAATCAAGCAACTTCTAATCTGCATTAGAATTGGTCAAAAGATGTTTTTAAAAGAAAATATAATGAGGGGATGCACTTAGGAAAATGGAAAGCTTGGCTGCTTTTTTATCACTTCTCAGGCACTTTGTATCCTTCTCTGATGAGAGCTATTGTCATTCAGGGCAGCTCATCGGCTCCTTGTGCTGGGAGCAGATATGGGCTTGGCACCTTCTTCCTCTCCTGGTGACAGCCAGATATACACTCCTCTCATTTCCTCCTTGATAAAGCTTGCCATCCTGCTTCGAAGCTTCTCATATTTCATTTGGCTTGTCAGATAGAAGCCCCTCGTACGGCCCATTCATGGAGATTGTTTTTCGTTTTGGCATTATATTAGCAACAGAAATTTCTGAGTTGTCTTCCCCTCTTCCTCACTCTTCTCGTTCCTGGATAAGCATATGGCTGCTGTAGCCCCTTTCATCAAGGGCGCTTCCAAGTGCTGTTACAAGTGCTGATGAAGTCTTGCTACTCCCTTGTGTGACCTGTAGGTGTTATGCTCAATATTTAAAGGTGAAACTTGGGTCTGAATAAATAAGTGGACTTATTTTCAGAAGCAGTGACTGTCTTCTTCTTCCATATGGTGTTGTCCTTGAAGTTATGGCCAGGAGTGATATGACTGAGACTACCAAGCTAATCAATCACTGCTGCAAATAGTAAAGGGAGCCAGGAGTTCAAAATTGGATGCCCTCCACTGGTATGATCTGCCTATTTTGGTTTTCTTAAGAGTTGCCAATTTGCACGTGAAGGGGAAGAAAAGGGCAATCTGTTCCCTCTTATGAAATAAGCCAGGAAGAGTGGTTGTGGTCTTTCAGAGGGACAATTCAGTGCATGTCTCAATGGAAATGACTGAGCAAGGCCTGGCTGCAGCATCAGTTACTATGGAAGGAAAGTGCTGCTTGGAGAGTGCCATGGAGATATCGGATCTCGGCATGCCAAATGAAAGCTGTGCCATGTGGCCGGAGAGGAGAAAACAAAGCCTGGAGAGTTAACATTACCTCTGTAGAGAAAAGGAAAAAGAGCATCAGCTAGCCATTTTGGATTTCATGGTAAAGTTATTTAATGGGAAAAGTGCTATTACTACTCACAGCAAAATCTTGCCTGGAAATGCATATACACACCGGCAGAGTGAAGATGAGGAAGGAGCTTCCCTCAGTGGTTTTCTGTGCTGTGTAGAGTGGGGAATTTGTCCAGATAAATTAATCTACCTTGTATCTCAGTTCCCTGTTGACCTATTTTGTCCTGAGTTAGACCTGCCTGTCTGCCAAAATGGGGACTGAATGTGATGCGTCCTGATGTAAATTGGAGCGGAGGAGGGATGCCCCTTGGGACTGTTCTCTTTCACCATGTTCTGGGGACTGTAACGAGTGCTGTCCCATCTGCAGGCAGAGGGAGTCTGTTGTCTCTTGCCCTCAGAAGAACCTATTTTATGAAGCCTGAGTACTGTGGAGGGCTAGCAGGTGCCAGCACTGAGATAGAGAAGGGTAAAACAGGAGCTACAGGGGAGGCTGGAACCTGTCTAACCCCAGCCTCATCCCTTGTGCAGAATAAGACATGTTTCACAGGGCTTTGCTGCAAAAGTAGAATAAATTTGTGATTGTGAGCCTATCAAAGACTATGGCAATAATGGTTCTATAAGAAGAAACACATAAGCTGTGTAATTAGGATAAGCCCCTTCCCTGTTAACAAGTTCTTATCCACAATTATTCAGTCAATATGCTGTCAGATTATAAAAAGAAACTTTTGCAGGATAGTTATGGTGCCCACACTATCACAGAAATATATTTACACTACCATTCTGCTTTAATTTAAGCTCCTAACATGATCTACCAAAATGCTAGGTGCTTGAGACCTGACTGTTGGAGATGCAGAGCACCTGTAGTTCCCAATAAAACTAGAATAGTTAGAGTTGAGGTCAGTCTGGTTCATTATATTCAGCTTCTGTATCACCTGTCTGTCCAAGCATTTATCTTACAAACACACGCACAGCATTTTCTGTTTGTTTTAATGCAAAGGGTACTGTGTATGGGTCTGAAAAGGTGGGCATTAGGGTTGAATTTTCTGCACTCAGTATGAAAGAAACTTTCTTCTTTACTGGTGCACCAATTAACTGACATCAAGAATGACATGACTAGATAATAAAAAGAAAGAAACCAAGCCAGATAATAGTCCCTTTTCAGTGGTGTCACTGTCTTTCCCTGTCTGGACTCTCTGAAAGGGCTAGTCAGCAGCCCACTAAGGAGAACCATCTCTTCCCTTATTAAAGTATATTTCAAGCCACTGTAAGGCAGAAACCAGACTGAGCTCGAGGAACGACCAGTCTTGATCAAAATGGGGAAGATCTGCAAACTGAAGTGGCAGTGACCATGTTGAATGACTTAGGAGCTCTGGCTAGGAGAAATTCCAGCCCCAGGGAGGCTGAGTTTCCTTTCTGCTGGAGGGGTGCTGGGGCATGCCATGTGTCATCATGGCCAGCTAAGGAATCCTTGAAGAAATCAATCTGGTAAATATCTGCTTTTCATCTTTTCCTTCTAGTTATCATCTTCTTCCTCCCTTCCCTGGAAGTTCTGTTGCTGAGCATAACAAGCAAATATAATAAAAAACCCTTGCCGACTGTGTAGAAGAGCATGAGGTTTTAAGAGGATATACCTTCGAGTGACGTAGCCATTCAGACAATAGTGGAATGTAGACCTTTGATTGTCTCTAAGAGTAACCACCACTTTGCTGCAACTACAGTGCAGGGACACATGCACACGCTGTGTTTTTACTGTAAAATTATTTCTTTTTTCTTTCTTTTCCCATTTTCCTCTTGACTGAATATCAAGGGACTGTTCAGGCTCCATGTACCGTTGGACACTATTGTAGGACTGGAGATATAAGGATGCAGAGATCTTGACGCTGTCCATGGTGGCTTTCTACAAAGTCATGTTTCATCTCTTCTTCTACCTTAGTCCTTGATCCTTGCTTGTAGGCACATGGCAGTGGAGGGAGGACAGAAGGTGGCAGAGCCCCCAGCTCTCATAGGAGTGGGATATAGACATAGAAATTGCCTCTGCTCTCCAGTCAGGCTGCCAGCCCGGTTCCAAGATTTCCCAGCTGCTGCAGTTCAGACTTCGGCAGTTGTCAGGGATGAGTGACTTCGAAGACTGGCTCCTGGCCAAACAACCCTAGGCAGCTCATTGCACTAATCCAAAACTGTAATTGGGAGGTAGGAGGGGGCAGTGGGAGAACGTCTTATCCCCACACAGCTCTGAGTTTTTGTTAACTTAGGATTATAAGAATAATGAACAAACCCAGAAGCCTGTCTCTTTTATTTAGTTAGTTTGGGGGTTGTAGCTAGTAATCCATTATTGTCTGTGCAATGTATTCCCAGTCCAGCCTCTTATCAGAAGTGCTTAGCTATGCAGTGCACATAAGGATGCCCATCGGTATTGATATATAGATTCCCAGCACATCTATTGTGTTTTACATGCCTTGCAATTAGCTTTTGCTTTATCTATTGTGTGCCTACCTCACCGTATGTGTGCCAGGAAAAAGAAAAGAGTCACACTGTGGAGCAGAGGGTGGAAGTCTGGAGAATTACTGAGGGAAAGTGGAAAGCAATTTGCGCTCTGAGGAAAGCAATGCAGGGCCAGATCCTGCCAAACACTGTTACTGTGGGGAACAACAGTAGCTCCGCACTGCCCAGGATGATGCCTGCTGTAATGAAGCATTGTTTGAAATTCAGCAAAGGTCAGGAAAAAGTCAGGCTGTGCAGGATGGAGCACAGTAACCCTTCAGCAACAGTGCTGGCATGCTACAGTGATCAGATGGCTAGGAAAAGAAGGGAGACATGAATGGAGAAGACAGGAAATTTTTCCTGAAACTCTGAAATACACAGAATTTAGGTCACAGGCAGGTTGTTTCAGTGGAGGCAAAGAACCTGGCAGGTGGGACTGAAGGGGTCACCGTTAGCTCCTCCTTCACAGTCACTGCAGATTTTCCCTGCAGACCCTACTCCCTGCTCCAACCACTTGAACACCTAAGTTGCCCTTACATGTTGCAGCTGTGGGTCCACAGGACCTCTGCTAGCAGGCTTCCCAAGTGAGCTCCAGCCCCTCCAGCAAGCAAGTTACAGCTTGCTGCTTGCTCACTTTCATAAATGAGGACCAAGAAAAGGCATGGATGTGGGCAGGCAGTTACCTGGGAACATCAGTGGGCCCTTCCCAACACCAATGTGCTCCTTAAATGTACCTCACCCCCCCAGTGGGCATTTCACAGCCTGCTTTATGCACATGCCCCTTCTCCATCCATGCTCTTCCCTCAGTAAATGCATGTGTCATGCTCTCCATGCTCTGACTTGAACTACACATCACTGAAAAATCCAGGCCATGGGAGGGTCAGATTTGGGTTACAATTTTACAGGCATAGTCCAATAGAACACAGTTACATAAAAGGCTACTCTTAGAACATCACTGAGGTATAAAAATCACTGGAGTAGAATGAGTTTGATATCAGTAGAGGATCTGGCTGCCAGCCTCGACTTTACTGAGATGCTCACCCTCTGTGTTGTGCCATGGTGCTAAGACTGCTCCGGGGGGCACTACTCAATCATTCAAATCTGGCTTAAGACTCTATGTTGCACTAAAGTCTTATAAAAGGAGTGGGTGGCATAAGAGAAGAAGTGGGCTGCATTTTGAAGATAATTAGGGCTCAGTTCAAAGCTTCTGGCAATATGCTCAGCAATAAACACAGTGTGGACAATGATTCCAAGTAATTTTGCCATTGCTGCTCTCTTTTGTGCTGCCAAGTGAATAGCACTGGAAGAAATCCCCAGGGACTTGGGAAAGGCTCAGGAGAATTGCCCCTCAGCACGGTGGCTTGCAGTGTCAGGATCCCTCTGCTTCATGCATTGCATGGTCATTCAGATGTGGCAAAGCAAGGATATACTGCCAGCAGTCCATCAGGGGACTGTCCTTACTCTTTCTGAAACTGTGTCAGACAGGGGGAAATGCAATGTGACTGAGTCTGAGTTGCTACTTCCACTTGGGGTCTGGTGAACAGCCTTCACCCTGTACTGAAGTCATCCCCTCTTTGCCCGAAATGTACTTCTCGGATGTGCCAGACTCATTCTCAGCTGTGGGGCTGACCCTGATGTGCTCTTGTTGGCATGGCCGGTGTCGGCTTGTAATCAGTCATGATTCGTGTTGAGGTGACAAGGAGGAGACAGAGGACCTCTAAAGTTCCCTTGTGAGAGAAGCAAGGTGACTTTCCACTCATTGGACTTTTCACTCCCTACCTTGTACCTTTTCACCATCACTCTGCCAGCAGACAGCTGGCAGACACAGCTGTGCTGCCTTCAGCTCCAGCTGCCACATGCCCTCAGATAGGAGGAGGGGAGAGGGGCTGGAGGGAGTAGGGGAAGGAGTAAGTCCAGCTGAAAGGAGTGTGGATCCTGCATCTATTTTTTCGACTGTCATAGGCTTGTGTTGTTTCTCTGCATCTTTTGATTTGTGCTGGGGTGAGAGAGCTATAACTGACGCAAACTGGCTCTCTACCTTTAATTACCTCACTCCCACTGTTTTTCATTTACTATTTGTTAATAGCCCACATCATTCATACCTTGAATCACTGATGTAAGCAGTGGTTTCTCTTGTCCCCAGGAAACCAATGATCAGTACATACAGGAAGAAGGGTTGAGAGGTCAATGCATGAAATGTGGAGGAAAGAGATGGGAGGACAGTTTTGAAAAGGTGTTATGAAATCAGTGAGGATATGCAGGGTGAGATTGCCAACTGTGGCTGCAATGTCTATGTAAATTATTCTACTAATAAAGACCCTGTTCAATTTTACAAGCCTAGTGTCCTTTTATATTATTACCCAGCATGGAGTACATGAAATAGCCACCAAATTATGTAACAGGAAATAAATCTGTAAAAGTGCATAATAAATCCCACTGTAACATCTTCAACAGCCTTCTTGACAAATGGTCTAAGTGTCAAGGACTATAAGATTACACTCAACCAAAGACAGAAATGAATAAATAAATACAATATTGATCTCAAATTCCACTAACAAATCTACTTCCAACAAAAAAAATCAGTCACTCAAAGCATTATCAGATTTCTCATTCTTATTGTCTTAAAAGTCCATCAGCAAACCCACACTATGAACAAAGTAGGTATATTTAAAAATAGGGGCAGGGGGAGAGAAAAAGAAATATGCCACAGAGAAGAAGAAAAATGTATGAGATCTTCATGTGTATATATCAGCTCAAAGACTTGAGGTTAAAATAGTTTGTTCATATTGGAGTTGTTGGTTTGTTGTTTTTGTTTTTTTTTTTTTTTCAACTGTAATCAAGAATGGACAGTCTAACACTGTCCAAATTCCTGGTGCATTCAGGTACATGATTTCCATTAAAATTGATGTGAGCTAGGTAAGTCCCTGGCTGGCTTAGAAACACCAGCCCAAACCAGCAATGTGTCTGACATTTGGAATCTGTTTATATATGTAGGAAAAGGCAGGTCTTATATATAAGGGAGAGTGGTTTGAGGCTTGGATAACTCAACTTCTAGCCTATGACCTTTTATGACACTCCTTTATAATCCTGGGCAAGTTCCTGAGAGGTGGAAGAAGATGAGGGACATTTACATCCATAGACATTTTCTGGGGAGAGTCAGGTAACTCCTAAGCTGCACTTACTAGTTGGTATGAAATGCTGGGCACGAGGCCTGTGTGAATTTCTTCCTCTTATTGGGGTGAACCGCTGAACTAGGAGTATTGCTTTGGATGAAGGATCCTGAAGTCCTCCTCTGAGCAATCTCACCCTTTCTTCACAGCTGCCTCCGCTCTCCAGCCTAGGTACTGGCAAAATGTGGGACACCTGAGTTTGGTACTCTCGTGGGACGTGATCCCACACACACTCTTCTTCCCAGGGCTTGCTCTTGTAGTTGGCCTGTGGGTAGATACAGGTACAGATACAGAGGAGTGGCTGTACTCTGCTCTGAATTTATTTCTTGATGCGTTAGGTCCTCTAAAGATACCTTTTGTAATTCTGAAAGTGGATGTTGTGTAGGCATTTACAGGGTTAAGCTGGTGCATGGTGTTTTGTTTGAATTCATCACAAACATAACTTATTTTGTTCCCAAATAAGGTTCTTTAGATCTCTTCACTTGCACTAATTGCACATGGTCTACATCTGGCCTTTAGGCAGCTCTGTTTTAATTTTCAGGTCTGATAATCTGCCTTTGCTCTATCTCATTTCATGTGAGGGAGAGAACAACTGGCCACGAGTCCTGTCTTCACTTCTCTGTCTTCACTTGTGAAATGGAAATTACAGTTCTTTCCTGAATTGCAAAGATATTATGGGAATAATGTACTGAAAACCTTGAGGTGCTTAGATATTTTCACAAAAGGACCTATAAAGCTTTCTAGAATTGGCAAAAAAAGTTGATCTTTTACTTTTCTAGTCATTGCAGAAGATTTTGCATTGTCAAAGCTCCATTTAAACATGACTGCAAGACATCAAGGCCAAGAGAAAAAGATATCTCAGCAGCACTAATTAAAGACAAATTAGCAAATGTTAGCTATTCCTCCAGTGGATGTCTTTATGTTTCTAGCTTAATGTCTGACAATCATATTGATTCCTGCTGTTGGTTTCCTTGCCTTTCTTGAAATATTGGTATTATTTAAAAGAATATTTAATTCATAAATCCCCTCTATACTTCAGTAGCCTAGTCAAATAAATCCTTTTTCTTATATAACTTTAAAAATATTTGGTTGGCTAATATGCAGGGCTAGCAGAGGATTTTTACTCAATTTAGACTGTAATGTTCAGATCTGAATTCAATCTGAAAATCTCCTGATGCTGCTGTATTTCTTTCCTAGATCCTCCATTTCCATTTATTCTTTCAAATGGCATTTTTAACTCATTCTTCACTTTACCTTTGGTTTAATCACTAAAGCTGGGTGAGCATGTGTTTTTGCCTTACTACACGAGGATTCAGTGCAGACATAAACATCCTGCCATGAGAATCCAATTACAAGACCATACACTTGTAAAATCTTTTCATTACCTGTGTGAACGCTGCCGCAGTCTGTGATTGAGGCCTCTACACAATCTTGTAGTGAAAATAATCTAAAAGGGTCCAATTCATTTCAACTGAAAACCTGCATCTTACTGCCAATAACATCTCCTTACCCTGAAATGGGTAGAAACACCTGTCCTTTTACGCTTATCAGAACAGGATAAAAAGAAACCCTTCTGTAAGTGAAAGTCAGTCACTGAGTGTCTTGCCTGGGAAGTAGTAGATGTATGCCCCTCAATAACTGCAAATTTGAGAGGTAGAACAATCTGCTTATAGGAGATTAGGTCTGATAAGAGGACATGGAGAAAATTGTTTATGTTTTCCCTTATGACTGGGAAAAGAGAAGTGACTTTTAAAAGAAACAGCAGAAAGGACTGTTAAACAACTTAGGCCAAATAAACAGAAATTGTCTTATAGAGTCTCATCTGAATAGAAACATTTTCATGGCCTGGGCTAATACCTGTAGAAGGTTAGAGATGTGCTCAAAAAGCATCACTTCAGCATAAACTCACTCAGAGGCTGAGTTTGCTTTCCAAATGGCAGAACCAGAGCTCATCTCAGTTTTGCTTAGAGCTGGTCCCATTTGATTCTCAATTCTCTTACTGTCACTGATGTTGATTCCTGTTGTGGTTCTCAGCAGCTTCCTTCACCCTTGGTTTCTTCATCGGTAAAAGCTAGTAAAAGTTACTAAAGCTTTTTAAATCAGTGATTACATATGAAAAAACTATTTAATTTAACCTTTTTCCCCCTGTGCATTAATTGTTTATGAAGCAATCCAAATTATATTAGTTTTTCATAAAGTATTCCCTGAATAATTTACACAAACAAGTTGCAGCCAGTGAGGCACTCATCTATCTGTTTCAGTTAATTACATAGACCCTTGTTTTGGAGTCTTTGAGAACACAATCTTTACTGGCTATTTAGCCTAAAAATCTCTATGGGAGATAAGGCAGACCTCCATTTTACACCTGGGGAAATGAAGAACTCAAAGACAATGCAGGGGATTTGCAATAACCCAGGCAACTCAGCTTTCAACTCCTGCATTCCAGACTAAATACTACATCTCAGTTATGAGTGAAAATACTTCCAGCAATTTGTAGTAATTAATGTTAAAATGTATAAAATTTTTTGCTATTCATGATCAGGAAAAAATCAGAATTAAGTAAAAGACAAATAAATACTTTGCCATCAAATATGTCAGGCTTCGTAAGGGTAAACTTTTGCACATTACATGAAACCAATATACTGGTACATTATTTCACCTGTCACATTTAGTAGCATCAAACCCACATACAGATCGCTAAAGAATACTTAGAGTCTGTTACACTAATAGGTTACTGAAGCTGTAAACTGGTGAACCATGATGCACTCTACAACTTCAGTAACATCTCAAACTGTAAACTCCACTCCTGATACTGATAGACACAGTTAGAACTACACGGCAGAGAATCAGACTCAGGGATGATACTGGTGTTGCAGTAATACTGCCAAGACTGCAGGGCTGGTTAGAAATAGCCGGGGAGGCTTGAATACCTGAATGACCCTGGCTCAGAGCGAGGCAATTAGCACCTGCCTTCATGTTGTGCAGCACAGCCACAGCCATGCGTCCAAGGTAATGAAGTCGTGGATCAGGACCGCTGAGTTTTCACTTCACACATAGAGAAGTTTGAATTTAAATAAGAAGGCTTAGTCATGAATGCAGGTGGCTTTGCTTTTTCTTCCTCATTTTTCTGTTCATTTATGAAGGGTATTAGTTCCTTGCTTAACAGGCAAGTGACACAGAAGTAAAGTCTGACTGCTTGCGACTGAGAAAGGTTGGAAAAGAACACTACAGGGACAGGTATTTCCCAGGTCTTGGAGACATGTCTTATTTCCTCTCCATGTCTTGCACCTTTTTTAGTCCCTTACACATTCTTACTGACACCTACTTGGTTGTTTCACTTCCCCTGTAGACATTTTGCCTGGTTTCTTTCTGGCAAAGCTAAGAAGGCTGTTATTGATTTTAAACATCTTTATGGTTAAGGCTGTGCCAGCATGAGACCATTCTCACAGGTTAGAGTGGCCATGCTCAGTCTAGACAGTCAGACTACCTGTGAGGTAGCATGTTGAGGGGATGGGCAACGGCATGCGAACCAGTGAGCAGCAGGACACAAACCCTGTGAAGGACTGCTGGAGAGCTGAGCAGAGACAGCAGAACCTGTTCTGTATTCCTAAAAATGCTAGTGACTGGAAACTAACTCAGAGGCTTTCAGAGCACAAAACCAACCTCTTTGAGCGGGAATTAAAGAATCACACTGTTTGGACATGGCTGTGATTTCTCATGGCCTGTGGGACTGGAAGAAGTGTGAAGGGCAGGAACCTGAAGGTGGCTTCAGCACCGCACCCCATTTATGGGTTCCTGTTTCAAGTTGTACACAGCAGCACTGAAGATGCAGAGGAATGAGAACATGAATGCCAGAGACAGAAAGTGCCCTCCAATTCCCTTGGATTCCTTCCTCTGTAGTCTGTCCCAGCAGCATGGCTAGGGGTAGCTTCTGCCAGTGCTTGTAAGGTGGGTGCTGCCCAGGGGTGCTCCTGCAGCTTCATACTCACCTATTGCACCCACCTTAGGCATTTGCATTCTGCTCCCAGCCCTCCTTCTTGTAAGCACATTTAGCACTTTTACAAGGTGTTAGATTGACTCTTCTGAGAAAACAAGATGACAGTTCCCATTTATCCACAGGGCTGATGTAGCAGGGCTGTTCCTGCCCTAACACCTGCTAGTCTGCTCTTTACAGCCTGCTCTGCCAGGTCTAACTCATCTGCTGCCTATTTTCTCTTCACACTGCCAAAAAGGTGCTTGTTTCTGGGTAGTAGCTAACCCATGCCTCCTGGCAACTAGAGAGAGGTGGCTCTGTTAGCTTTCGTTCACTGTCCAGTATTTCTCTACCCCTTATGATCTTGGTCAGTGATGCAATGCAATTCCTTCAGTATGGGAAAGAGTCTTTCCTCTCTTCATATGTACTTGTGAGAAGTCCCAGGCTTTGGGCACAGGTGATCTCACATGCTGATCTCTGGCATTGTTCTTCAGCTGGTGAATTCTTAAGACACTTGCTGCAGGGATTTTTTTTTTCCTCATTCATCTCACCTCTATTCCCTTGGGCCTCCCATTCAGAGAGGAGACAACTCTTTCTTGTCACCTGTCATTACCTTACAGACAAAGAAAAGTAAGAAGAAAATTATTTCCAAGTTGACATACTCCCAAAGTTTCTAATGGACTATAATTTGAGTCTTAACATATGAGAAGCATGTTCATATAGCAGAGCCTGAGGTTGGGCTGTGCTAGTGATGTTTACCAGACCCATGTGTCTGGAAAAAAGAATGTGAGAAAATTGCAAGAAGGACAAGGTGGGATGTAGATCCCTAAGAAAGGGCTGACAGCTAGCACAGGAAGGAAACCCTGTCTGCAGAGATGGGTCTGCAGCTGGGGAGATGTACAATTGCTCATCTGCCAGAGACAGAAGCATCCATAAGGCTGAGTTTGTCTCTTAACACAGGGTTGAAGCCACAGAGTCAAGGAAAAAATATCTATGCAGGGGGCTGTTCAGAGGGATTTGCTCCCAAAGCCATCATTCACCTCTCAGAAGAGCTCCAGTGCAGGGCCTGGGCTACAGCTGACCAGAGCAACCTGGATTAAAGCCAGTTTGAGTCTTTTTCCTTTGAGCTACCCTTTTCCCCTTTATTTAACCCTGTCTTCCCCCTTTTCACCAGCAGAAAAAGTCAACAGCAGGTAATCTGACTGCTTTCTGTCAGCCTGCCAAGCTTAGCAGCAGCCACACTGATGTGTTTCTTTGCTTGGCATCCAGTAGCTAGAACAGAAAAGGTAGTCAGGTTCCTCTTTTTTATTTCTTTCGCTAAAAATTTGCTCTCCTTCTGTTCTCTGATAAATTAGTAAGGAGTTTTTGCAGATGAGTCTTACCCTTTTCCAGTCTTAAATCCCAGGGCTACTGAGCTGTAACGATTTAAATGAGTGAGATTTCTGAAAACTGATGAGTGCAATTTTAAATGTCTCATTGAAACACATAACCAAATCCTCTTTAAAGCTGCCTGCAGGACAGTGATGTTCCTCTTTGTGAATGCACTGCCATTTTTCTCATTGTGAGGAATCCGATTAACTCAATGAAACTCATAATACCAATGGGCTGTCAGTCTCTGCTGTTTGTCATGGACTCTCTCCAGTGGATACTACCAGTAGCCCTTTAGATATCTGTGTTGCCGTACAATACCCAAATGACAAGATATAGATCCAACTTTCAAACATTCCTGTGGTTTGCAGGTTTAGGTGCTTATTTTGGTTCATTTCTACAATTAATTAGTAGCAAAGCACCAATTGACCCTACCTGCTTACCAGCACTGAAGACTGAACATATAAAAAACTTCATCTCAAAATGTTAATAGTCTACATGGACAGACCAAGCAATGGCAGCAAAGAAGTAATTTTTTCCATGTTGCCTAATGGGAAATTATTATTCTGTGGGACTGGAAGAGTTTTTATCTCTCTCTGTCAGATGCTTCCTCTATAATTTGAACAAATCTCTCAGGACCAAACTCAGGTCACTTATTTCACCAAAGTAGGTTCTTAGGTGCTTCCCATGTGTGTTGTCCCTCCCACCTCTAGTTCAGGGCAATGCCAAATGCTTCATTCCACCTTCTCTTCACTGTTGGGTCACCCTCTGGGAACACCTCCACAGTCTCACCAAGCAGCGGCTCCCCAGGGATGGAGAGGTGGCAATATTTTTACCTCCTGGTACAGGTGCCTAATGAGGATGGATGGATGCCTAGCCCCAGTGCCATCAGAGCCTAGACTAGATTTATCTTATGAGCTCTACGTGACTTTGCTGTGCAGACACCTACATCTGCATGAGTCGCTGTGTTACAGTGTCAGTGCAGAGAGCTAGATACTTTTAGCCCTGCTTCACCTAACTTATTTGATATTCTTTCTTTAGGCTGAGAAGGATGGCACTCTGGAAGCACCTAGGTCTGGTGCTTCACAGCTGCAGAAGCCTGTGTTTGCTCACCATCCCCTGATCCTCTACTCAGTGGCACACCAAACAAAAAGCAGAAGCTGGCTTATGCTCTCCAGAGTATCGATATGGTGCCTCAAGTCTTGGGACAGCTAAGAATTTAAGTTCTGAATCCCATTTCATCCTTTTTCTCCTGAGATAGGCTCAGTCTGTGCCCATGCCTCATTTGCATCCAGGTGTATTCAAGGGCTTATACTGTGAGTCTGCAGGTAGAATTTAGCAATTACTAAAATAAGACAGATGTAACATCTCAGGGACAACTAAGGATGAGACCAAGAAAATGCTGAAGAGTGAGGAGGAGTGACAGACAGTTGGGTTGGAAAGTATTTCCCTGCATTTAGGAGCTGGTTGAATTTAACCTAGCTGGGACTGCAAGGAAGTAGGAAGGGCATTTTTCCCCCATAAAATCTATTAGGAAATATTGTTGGCTTCATTCAGGCCCATTTCTCTACCCTCCCTCCACTCCCCACTCCCTCCTTTTTTTTTTTTTTTTTCTGGAGGCTGGTGAAAGTGAAATAACTCAGCATTAATTAAATTCTGGAGGATTTAATTCAGTCAAACCCTCTTTCCTGGGACAACTTTCTATCTCGATCACAAATTAAAAGACTCCCTTGGGGCCAGCATGTCACAGAGGGACTTTGTCACTTGTGTTACTCTGGTATCAATTTCTATTTTGACGTCAGTAAGCCACGTCCCTTTTCTCTTGCTTTCTCTCTCTTACACAATTCATTTATAAGTGCTATGGGCAGAGTTTGCTTTACCTTCTTTGTTTGCGCAGAGGCCATGGCCATGGAGTCCCGATGTGCTGGGCAGAGCAAGAACTCAGGTACTTGCTGGCCTCAGGGTGAGACACAAGCTTAGAGGAAACCAATGTCCTGCTGATCCCCCTGCTTTTTTCCACCGTGGGTGCCGTGCTGATGAGCTCAATGGGGTAGAGGTCGTTCACCACTTTGAGACAGTGTCAGGAACCAGTAGAAATTTCAGTGAGGCCAAGCAAAAGAGAAATGGACCTGAGAAGAATCCTTCACCCCACCCTGGAGCTTAAAAGAAAGGGGAAAGGACATCTCTGTTTCTAGTATTTTTGAACTCCTAGTTCCTTAAAATAAGAAATTAGGCACAGGCTCTGGCATACGTTGCAAAATATGGTTGCTTGTGTAATGGCCACTCTCATCTCGCAGCTGCCTACCATAACTGTTTTGCCAAGATGCTGGCAAGCCTCGTACTGTACATTCGGGAATGTGTCTAGCGGCTGCAGAAGAATTTTTGAGGCCAAAGTCTGGGGAATAAAACTACATGACTGTTAGATGAGCAGATATGATAAGTGATGATGTGCCATCACTCATATTTCTTTTTCACTTGAAGTATCAGAACTATGACCCACAAGTCTGGAAGCAGACTCTAAGGATTTTTATTCCTGCCGCTCCTGTGCTATCTCCAGAGACCAGCAGTTTGTAATTGAGGTATTATTCACTTCAATGATACGTACCGTTGAACCTGTCTCTGTTAGTACCCAGCACCTGAGGAGTACCAGTACAGCTGCATAGTCAGCAGCAGAGGGAACTCTAATAACAGCCTACAAAGCATGCATAAACTCTGCATCAATAACTTCCCTTTACATCTCCACTGGAGATGGGCAGGAAAACAGTGTATTGATGTAATTTTCAGAAGCTTTCAGCATCCAGCTTTAAAATGAAAAATAACAAAATTATATTTTTTAGAAACAATTACAATTTTATGTGGGTCAGCTGATGCATTTCATTCACATTTTTGAGCCCTGATTTTATTTAACCCATCCAGCTTTTTTTTTTTTAGACAAAGATAATGCTTGCACATCACTTTGTGTTACTAAATGCTGTATAAATACAAACTGGTGTTTAGTTGATTCACGGTGAATAATTCATTAGATGAACAGCATTTAGGATTTGATTTTTTCTTTTCCTGTTCCTGAACTGCCCACAGACAGCATTTTTTTTCTTGGTTTGTTTGCTGGTAAATAATTTCTCTAAATAATCCTTAGTCTGCATCATTCTCTGATCACTTTGCTAAGAGTATGCAAAATTTCAACGAAATGCTGCTTTCAGTTGGACAGATGTCATACATTGCTATGCCACGCTCTTCTGACATGCATGCACATTTCTTTGTTTGCGCCAGTGTTCTTATCTCAGAAGTTGCTTGTGAACAACAGGTGGGGAAGAAAATGAGGTGAATTCACTTAGCCACTCTTACTATTTATATTACAGTGCACCTCAGGACTCCAACATAATTCATAGATTCACAAAGCTAGATATTACACATAGTGGGCTAGATATTGCACGTAGTAGGAGGCAATTCCTACAAAAACACTTTGCATGAAGTAACTTATTTAAAGTGGTACAAGTAAATAGAGAGGAGAATTTTAATTCCTGTTTTGAAGCCGTGCCCACGTGGTGCTTGTTGGCTCTGTGTGAAGGTGTTAGCAGCTCCACAAGGCTGGGGCTGCTGGAAGCTTAGGTGCTCCAAGTGCCAGAGCAGAGATTTCCCTGCAAACTATGGAGAGGACCGCAGAGAAGAAGTGAAAGTGCTGCTGGCTGGTCATCTGGCTGCTGGCCAAGGTTAACCCACCATAGAGGAGCACAAAGTCCCTGGATGAGACTGAAGCTAACCACCAGCCTCAGCAAAGAGCCAGGTGAGGCAGACGACAAAGAAACATGGAAAACAGGGAAGTGCCTTTTTCCTCTCCTCTGTGGAGCATATAGCCTAATTGTCAGGATGCTTATGAGGGAGGATGCTTATGAGGGAATGTCCCAGCTGCACTTCATGCTAGTTCTATGGGTTTATCAAAACCATAAATATAGAAACTGTCTTTGGAAGTGGGACTTAAACACAGGATTCTCCCCTCCCATGAAAACCATGAGCTGGAAAGGCATCCTCCTCACTACTTTTGTTTATTCATGCCAGAAGGAGCAGTCTTAGTAGACTGCAGAGAGCTTAGTCGCTCCCTTGATCTGTGTTTTGGGTACTGCCCTGGAGCTAGTGAGAGGGGCCTCCGATGCTCTTCACAGAGACTCCCTTTGCTGGGTGAGTGCTCACCGCAGAGCTTCCCCGTGGTCGTCTGGAAGGAAGCAAATTGCAAATTGCTTTTCTTTTTGCAAAGGCAGTTCTGGTTAATGTTTTCACTGTGCATCTTTGAACGCAGCTGCTTTGGCCAGGAATTTCGAAGTCAGCTGAACTTTTGGATCCTGGTGGGGCATCAGCATAAGGACTTTCAAGACTGTGTCAGCTCTGGCCATGCTCAGAAGCGGGTTCTGAAGAGAGAAGGAGATTTAAATAAAAAAACTGAGGAACCTCTCAACATGAAGCACTGGACAAGTGGGAGTTTTGAGTGTTGCAGAATCTTCCTATGTCCCACTTTTAAGTGCTTAGCTTCCTTTTTAGATCTGAGCAGAATTAATTTATTCAAGGTCACACAGGGAAAAGGGAACTGACTTTACATATTCTGAGCTTCAGCCCAGTTGTTTACGCATGAGGCTACTCCTAGAGTATCTGTGGAATATTTTTGATGCTATTGCTGCAGCTCCTTTCCTAAGTAAGAAGGAGCAAGGAGACAGAATGAACCTAAGCCAGTGACAAGAGCAGGCAGAGAGAGAGAGAGACACTACAAATTTTTGTAAGGAAAGGAAGAGAAGAAAAGAAGGTATGTAGCTCAGATCAATTCTCTCTTGGAGGCAGAAATGTTCAGAGAGTAACTGTCCCCCTCTGTTAAAGGCAAGAACCATGCACATCAGTGCCCCTGGCACCATGATGCTGAGAAAAGACAAAGGAGCCAGAGAAAGCTGAGGACCTCACCCGAAATACCAAGAGGTCCAGAATCAGCAGGCACAGGTTCAGCATCTTTGGCACTGGAAGATGTCAGGAAACACCCATACATTCAAATACATGTCTGCAGAGAAATTTAAACCCAGTAATCATCATGGGGGAAGAAGGGGATGAGCGGGGAGGGGGAGGAGTATGTAAAAAAGATCTATACAAACAAAAATTGGGTTGTCGGAAAATCCTGCCAGGATAATATTTTCCTGAACTCTGCCTATGAAACTCCTCAGCAATTGATAAGGACCAATTAACAGTGTGCTGGGAGGAGGTAGGTGACTGTCAGAAGGAAGGAAACACCCCTACTTTCATTGCAGTTTGTAGCAAGATTAGAAGAAGTGTCTTCTTAGGAGTCTGAGAGCTTCCGCTGGCACATTGCAGGTTATTAATAAGGAAGATTTCACTTCCTATCACTGATTGACTAATTATATCTGCATAGTTCAAATGAAGATGTTCTGAGACCTCCCTTCGCAAGCAAAGCAGAAATGCATGCCTCTGTTTTTTGATCTCTTCTCTTACATTTACATTTAGTATTCATGAAAAGGAGCAGCAAGTAGAGCCAGAATCATTGCAGGCAAATGCTGGGCCAGGTCAGCCCAAGCAGTCCTGTCCTGGCATCTCAGCCCTGCTCTGCATAGGCATATGCTGATATGACCTGCCCTCAGCTTACATGCAGTTGAATTGTGCCCTGGGTCAGGAGCAGTATTTTCAGTACAAAGCAAGTTACAGTTAGTCTCATAGTAAGTGTGAGCACCACGTGTCATGTTATTTGGAAATACAGAAAGTCAGGAATGCTGGAGTGAACAGGAAAGTTTTTTGCCTTTTTAAAGAAACATCCTTAAGCTGGAGATGTGCTGTCTGCATTTTGTCTTTCAAAATGCACACTGTTTGCGATGCCAAGATCCAGACTCGCCTGAGCACATAATACACAGTATGGTGATTCACCACACATATTTGTGTGTATCAGAAGCTTCAACAAAACTCAGACATGCCCACTGCCAGTGCCAACATACGCTAGTTTTGACGTTCCTTCGGGGGAATAATAACCCATGAAACACTTGCTTGAAGCATTCAATGTGTATTGTTATCCAAAACTGCCCAGGAGGAAAGCTACTACATTAAACTGCCAGTCCTGCAAAGGTCCCTTTCCATCTTCCATTCTAGGAAGACTCACAACCAATTCCTCTCCCTCCACTCTCTCCTTGTCACCTGGCTCCTGGGAGTCTTAAAGTAGTGGCTTCATTATTCTCATAATAGTACAGGCGAATATTATTTGTGGAGTGAGTCACTTTGGTTCATATGCTGATTGCTATCATATCGCAGACTCCAGTCAGAGCCATTTTAATGATGCTCAAACAGCTGAATTATTAAAACAAACCCAGCAGCAGCCAAGCGTAAAGGAGCTGGAGTCAGCTGAAGAGAAAGGGCTGGAGCACTGCCCTCCTCCTCCCAGCACTGCAGAGCAGCATGGCTGTGAACACTGCTTGGGAAGTCCAGGCTGATACCTGTGGACTCTGGGAAGGGCAAAGTGCTCTTTGAAGAGCAGGGAATGCTGCTTATAATCTCACCATTAAATTGTAGTTAGGGGGTCACTAGAGGTTTGTCCCACAGCTTGGTCCCATTGGCTGCTGTAGTAGTACGAGGATAAAGAGTAAAAATATGGTACTACCACAAA
The DNA here is from genome assembly GCA_027574665.1 of Rhynochetos jubatus. Classification (NCBI taxonomy): domain Eukaryota; kingdom Metazoa; phylum Chordata; class Aves; order Eurypygiformes; family Rhynochetidae; genus Rhynochetos; species Rhynochetos jubatus. The sequence goes on from CM050650.1 coordinate 31,660,831, forward strand.
GGCAAACATGTCCCTATCACAGCGAGTCACCACATGACAAGGGCTTGTGACACAGAGGTGTGATTACCTATTGCTACTCTGAATAAAAACTAGCTTAGGGGCAAGGTCTTACTAATCTAAGTTGAGGGTCCTCTGGTTTACTCCACAAGGATGAATTTTAGTCTGTAAGCACTACATTCAGCTATGTAAGCAGACAAGTGTTGTAGTCCATTCCACTGCTCACATGCTCCCTGCTGCCCCCGTGACAGCAGGGAGGAGGATGAGGACATTCCCAGAGACTTCGTGAGGTCTCTTGCCACCAGCATAACGGTTGCTTGTGGAAGGGGTAGGTTGGTTATCCTGGTTCATTTGTGGGTGTCACAACTAGTGTACTTCCTACACGAAGCAGGAAAGCTTTGTTTATGTGCCGTAGAGGGACTGAGATTTTTATTTTATGCCCAAGCTCTGGATGTAGCAAAATTTGAAACTTCTCTTGCTCTGATGGGAGATCACAGTTTTCCTCTGAAACGGCAGCACTCCCAACAATGAGAAAAATAGTTTGCTCTCCTGATCCAGCCCAGCTCCTCCTGAGATCAATTGATCCTGAGCTCTGAACAAATGATGATAACACACCTGTCTTTGCAGTGGATGTACAAAAGTTTATGCTGCATGATTCACATGAAAGAGGAGAGAATGTAGGAGTGAGATGGCCACTTCCCACTTCATATAAGACTTTGGAAAGGTAGGAGAATGAATTAAACTAAAACCTGTGGATCTATAGGGGAGAAGTCCATCTTTCCTCCTTTAAGAAAAGATGTAGTGTTCAGCCTGCAAAATCTTCCCACTTGCACTTCAGGTTTAAGTCCCTTTGTATGTCACAGAGGAAATTCTTTCCCTTTATAATCTTCTTGCTGGCCTATAGGTAATTGAACAGCAAATCCACACAGTAAACCCTTCAAAAGGAATTACAAGGATTACATATCTCATATTCACCTCGTTTCACCCTTTGCAGATGCTGAATGCGAGGCATCAGTTTCTTCCTAATCCATGTAACTCAGATATGTGGAGTTTTCTGCCAAGACACCTTCCTCCTTTTCCTTCTTTGCCTAGCAACAGTTTCAGGAGAGAATCAGCTGAAATCAAAAAGTTATTGAAAACTTAACTTGAGAAGCAGACATGACTCTTTGGGATGGAAAACCTAGACCTGAAAGAAAGAAGAGAGAGAAAGTGGGAAATAGATATAAAGGTGAGTCTTAAAGAAATTGATTGGTGAGAGAAGATTGTGGGGTGATTCGTAGGCTGATGTACAATAGTCTTAGTATTTTCTGAAATGGGCTCACAGATAGATAAACATGAATCACTCCACTGATTGCCAACAAACATGGGGTAAAGGACAGAATGTGGTCAACATTCTACAGATGTGGCTGCAGATGAAAGAGAGAGAAGTGAATCTAGTTAGTGAAGACGTTTAATGGAGATAAACTAAAGAAAAGACATTGATTTAGAAAAAAAACCCAACAAACGAAAGGAGTTTCCTGGATGCACTAAGTCAACACCACTAAGAAATTTGTCAATGCCGTTACCTAATGGATAACAAGGTATGTTATCTCCTTGGAAACTGGAGAACAGACAGGAGGACTGAAGTTGAAAATCTTTACCTACATAAGAAAGCATAGGCAATAAGGAACCTTTTGCAAGCTCTAAGTTTTCCCCTAAAGCATCTACCAAGTAATACATACAGATTGTTTAAAAGCTCAGCAAATGCAACTGAAATTATGTCTCTGTGGGACAATGTTGCAGGTCTGCTCCACTCCAGAACTTGCAGTACCACAGGAAGGCTTGCTGCTTTGATACCTACTGAAAAGTCACAGCTCAGATGAAGTCAGCGGAGATGTGGCCTTTTACAAGAATTAAGCACGCCTGCCCCTGTGCCAAGGAGGAGTATCAAAAAGGCAGCGCGTTCAGTGGCCACAGTGGTGGTGTAATGTGAATGGACAGAGCCTCCTAACGATGCAGCGGATGACGTCTCTACTAGAGAGGGGCCATAGGGATTCCTGATTTTGTGGGAATTGTGTTGGAGCAGCAGGTAACTCCTCTGAATTGCTAAGGTGAGGGGAAACCAGGTTTATGAGCCAACTGGCATCAGTTCACCAGTGTGACCAGGCTGCTTCCAGGATCTGACTGCTGTATGCTGCATTAAGCAGACAGCTCCTCAGATGGCTGTGTTTCAGGGATCCCTCCCTCCCTGATCTGAGAGGTTTGTAAGCTGAAGTCCTGCTCAAAGAGATGTTGGAAGCAAAAACCTGAACTAGCAGTTGATCATTTTTCCCAGCATAAGAGGACCAGCACAGAGTTTTTCCTGAGCTTATAGCTAGGTCTTTATTCACTTTGGATATTGCAGCTCACGATGAACTCAGGTCATCGTCAGTGATGACGAGCTCACTTCTGAACCTGTCTAGCTTTAGCCAGTCTATAGGATCTGTAACTGCTAGAGAGACTGTATTCACCATAGGTGATGTCTAAATCAGTTAGGAGAATAGTACAGAAAGTCAGGAAAACATAGGCTGCTCAGAGCTAGGTCTCTCCTGAAATATGGATTTAGACTGCATGGTTGTTTACAATATTTTGGAAATGTTCTCTGATAAGCATTTCTACTATAAGAAGAGCATAAAAATATTTGTGTTGACCAGTATTTCTCTCTAATTCTGTTTTACTTTCTCTCATTTCCTTTTTCTTCTTCTTCTTTTTTTTTTTTTTCCTTTTTTTTTTTTTTTCTGTAGTGTTAGTCTGTCTCCATATTCTGGACAGGAAAATCTTAGTTGGGCTTTACTTCCTGGGCTTGCAGAGAATAAGTAAGCCTTTACTTCTATCCTGACAAATAGAGATCATAGCCTTTTGCCCTCAATTTGTTGTGGTGCTATCAATTTCTTATTCACACAGCTGCTGTCATGCTGCAATGGCTGGTATTTGTGGAACAAACTGAGGAAAGAATAACTGAGGAAATAATATCTGATCAAGTTTGCCTTAAACATAATTTCTTGAGGTCAAAGAGTGATCCTTCTTAGGAACAGCTAGGTTGCAAGCCTGTCACTAATGCGAAGAGCTTCATACCTCATCCTATGGTGTATGAAATTCTTCAACATGGGTCAACAAAGTTGCATCATTAAGAGCGATCTGCTCTGCTGGTGGAGAACAGAGGAGTGGTGGTGGTGGTATGATGGCATGTGACACAGTTTGAAGGTAGGATCATTTTAAAATTGACCTGTACAAATTCCTTGTACCCTGGCACAATCCTGTCATGTGGAGCCAAGATGAAACTTGACACCTCATTAATAAATGGTCCAAATACAAAAGGAAACATTTTTTTTTTTTTTGAGGCATTTTATTTTCTCATGTGCTGGCTTGGTGTATTGTTATATGGATGAGAGGGACTTCAAAGGTCTAGCCAGCTGAGACTTCTGCCTGCAGATGAGTAGATGTATAGATAAGTAGTTAACCAGTAGCTGGTTTTGAAAGTGTAAATTGCAAGCTCAACAAAAGGCTGGATTTTCACATACTCCTGTGATTTTAATAAAACAAGTATATAGCATAGGGATAGGAGCTGCAATGCTGCCTGTGTTGCTCATGCTCAGTGGAAAGCTAAGAAGTCATCCCATGTGCCCATCAGCAATCCTCATGGAGTTTTAATTTTCTGTATTAGAGGGAATACAGGAAGCAGAACATAGCTCCCCAGAAGACAAGCTGTCTTGGAAATAAGGCTGCATTTATTTCTGTAGCTGTATCATGCTCATTTTAATGTCCCTAAACTTGAAGATGTGACCCAGAATTGTCTACAATGGCAGCAGGCAAGAAATTCATATTTCATTGTGTACTTGTCTACCTGGGTCCTTAGTTGTACCATCTGTTGAGCTCAGAACAGCTCAAGGAAACAAGGCAAGTATGGTTGAAAGACAACTTATAACTGTTCAAACTGGCATTTGCACTGGGGACCATAGAGAGGGGCTGACTTCTGTGGTCCACTGACCACACTCTCAGTTTGTGCCAGGATATTTCCCTCTTTCATTCTGTCCCTACCTTCAGTGTCATGCTCTTTAAATCAAGGAGTTGGGGTGAACACTACTGTTCTGACAGTGGAGACTTCATGCAACCCTGTGAATATTAGGAAGGTTCTTATATATCCATGGAGGAAAAGTCCTTTTCATGCAGTCCAAAGAGACAGAAGTAGGCTCCACAGTCTGAGTGAGATGCCTGCATCTCTCTTAGGAGTATTTGGAGTGTGGCCTTCACCCTGAAAGCAATAGGTTCTATGGGGAAACCGTGTCTGACTTCTGGTCCAGAGCAGGCTTTTATCACTACGACCAGTCACCAGTCTCTGCTGGAAACATGTCATACAGAACCTGTCTGTGACGAGTATCAGTGACAAAGGAAAAAAGAAATGAAGAGGTACATCCACATGCTGCTTGACAGTCTCTGCACTCCTTGCTGGAGGTAACTGTCACTGAGGTGAGATTAAGGGTGCTTGACAGCTGACATCCTGTTTGGACTTTGCAGTCACTGCACTTCTTACACCTTCAGCATTGTTATTTTACACTTTAATGCCTGTCTCATTTAATGCACTGCCCTGATAACCGTGGTGCATCCATTCAGTTATGTCCCACTTCTCGTCACAAGTATGAGCTGGATACCCAGCCTGCATGTACCACTGTCCATCTGCAGAACAATAATTGGATCTTCTCTCCTTTTCTCCCTCTGTACTCTTGAGTGGGGAAAGGAGACATGAGAAACTTTATGATCACGAAACTTTCCTATATGTAGATAGAAGTAAATAGAGATCTATGATTAAGGAACAATGGGAAAATCGCAAAGTCAAGAACCGAGAAATGAGAGAATATCAGCATCGGAAATGCTCATGCAATCTTAATTTGACCTGCTTATGAATATACATTATAAAATCTTTAATTATACACTCACATCTTGTTTTCTTTTGTTTCCAAGACCCTGTTTTAGTCAGTGTACAGGGTAGTCAGTGTTCTCTTGCTGAGCTACTAGTCAATATCCACCCTTCCCCTCATTGCTCAGTGGGTAAGATTAGCCTTTCAGTAACCATGTGGTGTTGGGATTTGAAGGTAGAAGGGACCAGTTCTCTCTCTTCAAGGGTTCTTACCACTCTCATATTTCAGTGTTTCAAAAATGGTTAACGTGTACCCTGGTAAAGTGAGACACTATATTTGTGTTCAGTGGCAAAATTTAACTCTGACAGTCATCTTCCATGCCCCAGATGTAAAACTCTGTGTTTGACAAATTTGGTGGTGGAAGAGATTCCAAAATACAACTTGTACAATCACAGCACATCCAGATTGCTAATATTTTTAGAAAGGAGGCAGTGGAAATAGGTAATAGCAGAATCAAAAAGCCTCTAACCTAAAGCATAAATGGATGAGAGGAATAATTTCGGTTAAGCATGCTGAATTATTATAAAAATTTTGTTAAATGTTAAATGTTATTAAAAATGTAATATAAAAACCACATACAGACAGTTTTGTTGAAGCCGATCTTTATTGGAGTCCATGTTTATTGTCCATTGATGACTTTTCTATCAAATGCACTGTTTATAAGTAGCACTGAAGTAATCAATAAATACACTGCAATTGCACCTTGATTGCCAAGCTGGGCTCGTTCTCGCTGCAACACCATTGTTGGTAATACATCCACTCTGGGAATGGAGCTTCATTAAGCTTTTGTTGACAATTCATTTAGCACATTGAAACCTGGTTTCCTTTCCTATGACTGTTTTGGCTTGGCAAGCGTAAAGGGGTCAAAAGTCCCTGAATCTCATTACTTGGTGAGTGGGACTCTGAGCAGGAGAGGGGAATGGAGTATTTCACAACAAACACTGCTGGGAGCAAATTCCTAGGTCAGGTGGGATTCATCTTATTTACCTTTCACCCTCTGAGTCTGAGGTAACTTGATTAAGGTAATCTTTAGGCTCCCAGAGAGAGAGAAGTTAACCAACCACAAGTCATCCTCTCTCTGTTAGACATTTTACGAAGATGGATGCCTATTTGGAGGCACCCGTCTTTATCTGTTGACTATAGGGAAAACTTTGAGATTAGATGCGATGTGTAATGTTCAGATAGCTCAAATTTGGGGAGACAAATCTTTCCTAAGGGCCTGATGGAGCTTGCTTCAGGTGTATATTTTTCATTCAAAGGACTAGGACATGCTTCATCTAACAGTTTCATCACATTCAACCTTTGCTTGTATAACATCCAGCCTGTACTCGGATGGGGGAATGAATCAGCCTTACTGGAACCTGAAACTTCCTATTACACATTAGCATAGCATAGGACCCAAACCACGTTTTATTAGCTGGCTAAATGTCATTAACTGTATTGATGAGTGGGAAAGAGAAAGGTGAAAAACTGTGCACACTGATGCTGCAGCTACTTTAGTTCAATGTTAACTCCATTGAACTGGTTATCTTCCTGCATAAATATGCAAAAAATTAAATGTATAAAAAAATTAAATATACAGTCATATGCATATCTGTCTGTATTCTGCTTGCAGTAACAAGAAAATAATTACTCCCTTTTACCCTTCACACCCAGCTTCCTTTCATACACATATACTTGTGGTACACACATATTTTACTCTTCAGGCTGACAACGAAAATGCTAAATGCTCAAGAGAAAATCACCTGGAGGACAAGGCAAATCTTCACACAAAGAATAGCCTATGTTGTGTCTGACAGTGTCTCCTTTTTTTTGTATCCTGACAGATGAACATGGTGTAGCATAGAAGTTGGGAACTGAAAATGAAAGCAAGAAAACAGAGAGGAATAAGAATAGTCCAAATGAAAACAGCATAGTGATTGATAACATAATGTAAAATTACAGCATTCATAGAAAAGAGCTCTTGGAACTGAACTTATTAGTGACTTCAGAGCTGCATAATTTTAATACGTGAAAATAGAGCTGCCTTGAAAAGGAAAGCTAAAGCCAAATTTTATATCCAAAGTCTGTTTAAGGGAGAACTTTTTTTAATTCTAGACTGGCTGGCCATAACTCCAAGATTACTGAACTCTAGCAAGGTTGGAAGGCATCAAAAGTGATGTTAAAAGCTGATGTCAAATGCTTTCTATAGATTTTAATTTCTTTTTCTTACTTTTGACTTTCAGCCCTTTTGAAGTTCAAGAACACAACACTTCCCTGCTGGGATTACCCTTAACCATGCAGCACACACTGTTGACCCCCTTTTCCCTCATCCCCAACATGACTCATTCATTACATCAGAGAGCCTGGAATGTCCCTCAATTGATGTTCCGAACACAGGATTATTACTGAAGATGTCAGCAGAGACATGGTAAGAGGCAGGAAAAGCCCTACTGAGCTGAACATCCCCAAAAGGCAGAGCAACGAAGAGCAGGGAGCTGCTCTCCTCCAAGTACATTGTCCATTCAAAGAACTCTGCTGCATTATTGGTTCTGTCATAGACTTTGTGACTCTTGGTCACCTAATCTCTTGGTGCTTCCACTTCCTCCTATAAAATAAGATTGTTCTTGATAATAATGATGATGGTTTCTGACAGTGCTGAAGTTTGAACCATGTTTTTCTACTATTGTAATTGGAGACTCTTTATACAGGGGGCTGACACCTCTCTGTAGAGAGAAAGGTGTGAATAGCAGACACTAGAGCTGTTTGAATGCCACCAACATCAATTCTCTGCCTTTTTATTATTTTTTTTTTTACTTCCTAAATGAATTGATACAGGCTGCATGCACAGCCTTTTCAGAATCATTGTCAGCAAACAGCAATAAGGTACAGTTCTAATTTTATATTCATTCACAGAAAAGAGGTTTGAAGCCTCTGTGCCCTTGTACCTGGGAAAAGTGAATTTTAAATTCATCTTCTGGAAGTACTTGTATTGGATAACTAAGGCTTACACTTTTGCAACCAGGGAATAGAAATACTACCACTAATCATGGTGCAAGTGCATGGCTCTTCTGTGAATAGCAAGCTGCTGATAAAAGCAGTCTTGCAAAAATGTCATCAAATACTTTTGAATAACAAACTGTTCTGAAGCAGTCACAATCTGCTAGTGGCTTTCTCTGCAAAGCACAGAGAGAAGACCATCAGGCAAATTATTTACTGGCAATTATTCAGTCAGATTTACTGAGAAATTATCTTCTCAGAAACTGGAGATCAGCATAACAAAAGCCTTCCCTGTGTACTGCCATTTCTTGCACCTTTTCTTCATCTCTGAAATCCTTAACGACAGGATTTGGTTAAAAATCTTTACTTTGAAGTAATTAATAGTAGCACCTGTATGGACCTTAAAGTCCCAAAAGTAGTCTTTGTCTGCAGCAGATGAGGTATGTACTTACTTTGGATGACAGTCCCAGCTCTGATCTCCTAAATTAAAATGGGACTAATGGACTTACACTGCAAAAACAGGAAGGCTGTCATATTTGCTTTGCTATTTCCACTCCAAAGCTCAGCTAAAACATCTGCAGAAGAATTCTGAGAAAGCAAGGAATGGCATTCAGATCTCCTGCAGCTGACACTGATACCTTAGTTACAGAACCTATCTTCCTTAGAAACTGAAAATAAAACCAAAAGAGAGAAAAAAAACCCACTCCCGGATCTCCTCCCACTCTTCTTCTCCAACTAACATATGGATCACGACACTGTGTGCACAGAACTGTTTTTTACAACAATATGACCTAACACAGCTTCATCTTACAGAACATTCCTCCTCCCTGCCCAGACCCTCCTCCCTCAAAGTACTGTCAGAATTAAAGGAATAAATGGTATTGGAAGGGAGAGAACAATGAAGAGGTTGTAGTAAAGAACAAAAGGGAAGTGGTCAGCTGTGATTTGTAATGAGAGGAGGGAATCAAGGAATTTAAGAGAAATAGCAAGGCTGTTCCCTCAGACTTCTTAGAGGTGTGCAAACACAGTGCTTAGGGGCACAGGGAGTGAAGACGAGAGGGCGGGAAATCTCTGAAAACAAAGCTTTAGGTGCTAAGGTTGGGTTTGAGTTTTGTTATCTGCACTGTATTGCACCTGCCCCTTAACAAGCGCAATGAGGCAGGATACTTCCAACAGCTGCTGCTCCAGGACACGGTGGTGTTTTCCTCCTCCCTTCTGGAGCCACAGGCTGCCTGGGGCACTGCGAATGAATGTGTCAGGGCAGAGACAGATGCTGGTCCACATGTGCTTCCATGCTTATTAGAGCCAGCCTGACGGTCTGCAGCAAGTGTCAGCTTCCCGCTGTACTGCATTCGTGTGCTCGTTAGCATTTCATTTTGGAGCCTGAGAGCACCTCAGAGGCTCCTTGTTTGAGCAGTGAGGACCATAAACGGTACACATCAAAACAAGAAATGGACAGGGGCAATCATCTGCCTCTGGTGATCAGATGTCCTTGTCATCAGGATGAGTTCTTGCAGCCTGTTAGGTCCCAGGACTAAGTTGATATTGGAGGTATTAATTGTTATAAGGAATATGCTGCTGACTAACTGAATGTTTTCCTACAGGCACCTTGGAGATGCAGCTGATTTAATGCATGGCTGCTGATAGGCACTCCTGGGGGCAACACGTTTCTGCTCCATTTCCAGATCGTGGAGGGCTTTGTGTGACTGAGCAGTCTGCCTGCTTCCAAGCTGAGATCCACGGGTTGTCTAGTCTAAGCTGAAGATGTTTGTATGATGAATGCAATTGTGATGGTTCCTAAATAAAGCCATCAGGTGGGAGAAAGATTGTCACTTGTGACTTTTCCATGCACTTGCAAAGACTTGAAACTGTTGTAGTGAGGTGGGACTTTTTTCAGAGGTCTATTAAAAGTCAGTGCATCTACTCTGAATATGATTTTACTAGTAAAGCCAAACTGTTGCAGCTTCTAATCCAGACAAGGCAGGGAAAGGGAAAGTTGCTGCTTTACCAGTGTTCTTTGACTGGCACAGGACGTAAGTATTTGTATCTGCATGCCAATGTCCCTGAAGTCCTTGTGTTGTTAAGTCCATTATAGCTGCGCCATAAATATTTTGCAGCACCTTTCAGCAGACGATTATTTTGGGCTTGGCAGAGTTCTCTTAAGACTTTCCTTTCCTCTCTTTTCCTAAGCTCTTGGTTGGGCTCTGAGTTTACCACAGACGGCTTGCAATCTGCAGCTGTCACAATAACTTTTGCATTGTCTGCAAATACCCATCTCCTTCATATCCCTTCTGCCAGCCAACTGCCTGCTGTGTATGCTTTATGGGAAGTTCTATGTTTTCTTCCTGCTCTGCTTAGCAAACATGTTTGTCCTGGCCCATAATAACAATTGCTGTGCTGAAAAGCTAGAGTGAAAGACAGAGAAAGGCATTCAGTTCTTTGGGAAACCTGTGGCTTAACTGCTCATTGCTGGTATTTCCAGGTCATTACTGGTAGCTATGAAAATGCAGGAAGAAAATGTAAAGGGCTGCCTTTGTTATACCCCTTTGCTGGTCTTCCCTGGACAGCCCAGCTCAGGCTGGCTGGGAAAGCACGAGAGCAGTGTGTTTCAGTGCACGGCTGTAGGCAGCAGAACCATCAGACAGACCATGGCAGCATAGCAAGGTTGGCTCTCCCCACACCCCACTGCCTTGCAGGTGGCTGGACATCCTGCTAGCCAGGACACCTCCACCTCACATCACTCCTAACAGAGAGCCACATGTCTGTAAGGGACAGCAAAGTATGTGCTCTTGGGGAGAGTTATTGTCCCCACAGTTTTCCTCCTGAGGGTCTCAGCTTCTTCTCCCTCATGCCCCAAGCAACTTCTGTTGAGAGCAAAGAGGAAAAGTAAAAAGGAAGCATGCACAATTATCTAGGCTGAAGGAAGTCAATGCAAAAGGGACACAGATAATACAGCGAGGGTAGTTAAGAGAATAAAGTCATGCTGGCAGAAGAAAGTAGAGGTGTATTGCAACGGGGCTTTTTTTTTTTTTTTTAAGGAAAGAAGAATGTATGAAGGATACCTGAAAGTGAAGGGTCCTGTAGGGAGGAAGGGAGCTGTGTGTGCATGAAAACCACTCAAGGATAAAGGAAAGGAGTGAGGGGTGTAAGGAGAAGTGGAGACTGAAAGGGACATAGGTGGGACGTGGGGGTTGCATACAAAGGGCGAGCGCTGGGGTTTCCTGTGGACTGGAGCTGGGATGGGAAGCAGAGAATTAATAGGTCCACATGTGTGTATGTCCTACCTGTAATAACAGAATGTGCCTCAAAGTGCTCTGGCATCATCTCTACCTCCTATGAGAAAAAAAAAGGCCTGGGGAAATAAAAATAATAAAAGTCCTCAAATATAAAAAATAACCTGACAGTGGGAGTAGGTCATGCTTATGGGTTTGACAGAGCTTGAAAGAAAACATGGGCCTAATAACGTTATTAATCAGCTCATGCTGAAACCCGCTGAAGATGGTGTTGTATGCTGAGCAGAAAGGGCTGATGCTCAGCTGCAAGCTTCTGGCCCAGACAGGCATTGGTGTTATCTGATTCTGCTAGTCCCACTCCCAAAAGAGACCCTGGCCCTGGGGGCTGGGGGCTGGCCAGGTCTCAGTGCTGCACGGGCAGTGAGAGGGCACAGGGCTATGTCGGAGAGGGCTCCATGCTCTGTTTTCGCAGCCTTATGGACCTGTGCTGTCGCTCAGCTGGTAGAAGGCAGGGAGAACCTGCACTCTGTGCTGAGAGGCCATAGTGCTTCTGTTTGAGACCCCCTTGCCTGATCATCTCACAAGAGGAAATGCTGCTTTCTTCGGCCTCCCTCAGCCTTCTGCTTGCCTGGGGACTGTTATAAAAGGAAAATGTCTTTTAAAGGGGTCATTTTTAAAGAAAGGAAAGGCAATACCATTGTCACTCAGGAACCCTGGATTTTGGCATGACTGCCTGTATTTGGCATTCACATTTTCATATATAATGTTTAACTGGAAAACTAACCTGGGATTTGGGATCTCATTTGACACCATTCAGTTAATGTAGCATGAGTATAGGGAAGATTCATACGTGCTTGGGAAGCAAGTGCCTGTAAGGATTTACCCTGTAACTACCAGGGCAATCAAACATATAAATAGATACATTTCCTTGAATGGCTACACTCAAAGTCCTTCCCTGACCCTCATTAGGAGCTAATCATCTCCGCTGACAGGACTGGGAAGTGCTTAGAAGAGACATTATTCTTTCTCCCTTTTCTAAGCACCCTTTGCCTTCTCTGTCTTTACTGCTTCTAACCTTGCCTGCTGTAGGTCACTTCCACCACATCTATTCCCTGCCTTGACTGCATTTTTAGGCTCTACTCATCATTTTCTCTCACAGCCTTGCCAACATTTCCTCATTTGGTATGCAAACAGTTACCTTCCCATCGCAAGCAGCCAAAAACCTCTTCTAAAAGTTGAATTCTATCACAACATTCAGATTATTAAGATACAAATATCTCCTTGCTATAAACAGAGAAGAAAATCACAGAGCAGCAAACCTGCATGTTGGCACCTCAGGATACTCACTCATATCTGTACTACTGCAGCACACAGTAGGGAAAGGAGATGGGGAAGGAAGGCTTACAGCAGCTGAAACAGTGCTGGGAGTCAGTTCTGAGGCCTGAAGTGGTGTGAGTTGTGCAGGGCTATAGTTACTTTAGCGGGCCCCCCCTTATTTGGGGGCTAGCTGCACAGGGAAATGGGTGAGCTGAGGTTCCCCTGCAACCTCTGGGTCCTGCTGTGCTGGTGCTTCCCCAGGAGACAGTTTTAGATTTGAACCAAATCAATCTTCCCTGCTTCTGAACCTTTGAAAATCATGTGAAGAAACTCTGTCTGCCCATTCACCCATGATAGAAAAAAGGAAGGCAGGTGCTTAATGAGTGTTAATAAATATCACTTTATTTCTATGGTAACATTTAAGCCATTAGGCAAAGACATGTCAGCAAAGACAGATGCCCCCTCTGAAACAGAAGAGTGCAGTGCAGATGCATTTCATCCAACTATAAGGACTTAATCCAAGGCATGGGTGTTAGGATTTTCTTGCCCTGAACTCCCTCAAGAGTCAAAGCAAAATAGAAGGATCTCTAGAGAAGATTTAACACAATTAAAGTGTAGGTCTTGCCATAAAAACTCTCTCCCCCCTCCCCCAGTAGCTGCAGTGAGTGATCCCATAGGACTATCCTCCTTGTCCAGGTGTTGCAGGTTAGCTGACACGGGCCCCAGCGGAGTTGGTTCTATCTCCACCTGGAATTCATCACCCATGTTCTTCTTCAGTGGTGGTACACCCTCACAGGATCCTGTTGGCTACTACTGTGAATATTGTGCTTGTGTCTCTAAAGGAAAGTCATAAGAGGTTTTTTGCTCTTATGGGTACAGTTGGACTTTAGGAAAGATAAATGCCTGTGCTCTGCCCAGACTATGCACTTGATGAAAAGCATGTGACTCCTGAAGGTATCTATCAGAAGAGCTAAGCCAGTATAATGAGGAGGTACCAACATAAGCATCAGTAAACAGAGAAAGTAAGTAATTCCCTTGAGCTATATTTTTTTTATCATGTCACTGTTTCTGGGATGTTGTATGCTGTCCTGCCAGTTGAACTGTGTTTTAGGCACTTGCTATGACCCTATGTGAGTTCACAGATGTGCTTTATACATTTCTCTTGGAAAGTCTTCTAGAAATACTATCGTGTTTGTTTTATTTTTGCAATTGAGCTTTGAGAGAACACAAAACTACTTGGAGTGATGGCTCTGGCTTCCCAGAGATACTATGCTGCCATGTCCAATACTCCTCTGAGACTTTAGATGACTTAAATGTGTCACAGGACCTTGCCGCTCTTTTCAGAGGTTTGTTGTTTCAGTGTGGGATTGAAGTGGAGGCAGAAACTAAAAGTGTGTAGAAATGATAGATTGCTCTCTCTTACTGCATGTTTCTAATCCTTTAACTGTATGCAAGCTCTTTTTCAAAGCCTGGCCTTCCAGTACAGACCAAGATTGCTCTTAGTGCTGTGTTACTGAAAACTTGTTCTGTTAAAGGACCTTTGAAGCACAACAAGGTTTCTTTGCTAGAGAATGCACTGATGTGGCTCGTATTCTGGAAAACACAAGGCTTCAAATTTCCAGTCCTTTTCACATTCTCCAATATGTATTCTTAAGTGGCTTCTGAAGTGCTTAGGGTCTAAATACTAAAACACTGACTTATTTGTCTAGTTTACTAGTCAGATAGCATCAGCTGAGAGATCAAGGGTAGGATAGGGTTCATAGTTCAGTCAACTTTCTGTGCTTCTAGTCTTTTGTACCCCAGGGCCTGGGCACCTCTGGGTTTTGGGTGCTTATGTGCCTGTGAAAACAGTAGCCTGCACTTAGCTGTGTGCTTAATAGTTGCACTCCTATATTGTACCAACAGTGTGCAAAGGATTTGTTAAGCAGTAGAAAGGTACATGGGCCGGATACAGCTCTTGTTAATGATAGTGGGGAAAAAGAAATGAAGTAACTCGGTTTGCTACAAGGAAACTTTCTCACTTGTGAACTCAAAATCCTGCCTTGTTTTCTTTTTTCCCCTGTCCTTTCCCCTTCCCTTGCTGTCCCTAGACTGTCTTGACTCTACAGCCATGTATTTCAGCTACCTCTTACAAATAATGTATTCAGATTACAATTTTCCTAGAGAGAAAAGATGAAAATATAGTGTGTCAAATCATATCTCTTATCTGTCATCTAAACTGTACACTTTTGTAATATCCTTTTATATTTTATAATATTATCATGCATTTTAGATACTGTGCCACATATTTCAGACACCTGCTGTCTGTGATGTATTATGCCAGATCGACTCATGCTGTAACAACTTTTCAGTTATTTTTACTATCTTTTAAGATGATGAAGCGTACAGCCCTTGGCTGTTTCTTGCCTTGTGTTGCCTGGTGGAAGCCATGGGAACAGACAAATGATCTTTCCCATAAGCATGTTCCTAGAAAGAGAAATGGGAGATGCACTGCCTATTTCTGATTCAGGTTACCGGAAATAGTGCTGTATTCAGTTTCTCAGTTGCCAGGTATCCCAAAACAGACCTTGCCACTATTGTGTGTTCTGTGCAACATGAAGCAGTTATACTCTTTTAGGCTGGCTCAGCACAATTTTCTGGGAGCTTAATTTGACCCATAAACCTCTCATTCCTTTGTGGGAACAGTTGTGTGGTGTAGGGGAGATGCTTGTATGAAGCAGCTCTAGGGCTTGGACTGAATGCTGGACTCTTGGTCCATGTGAAGTGAGAGCAGTCTGATTTATACACTGCAGCACATGTGGATTGCACTGAAGTCATGGTCATGTTGGGCTGTTGATGGTGGGAGTCCCTAACTGTACAGGGAATGTAGCAAAGTTGATTGGCAGCATTTTAAGCCCATGATGTGAAAGTGGTCTGACAGAGTAAAAGGCAAAAGGGAACAGATGCGAAAAGACATCTTATTGCCTTGCCTGGTGGTGTCCTTACTAGGAGCTGGGGTATCTTACCATCTCCTGGGTGTGCAATAGGAAGGGCAGAGCTCTGGTGCTGGATGAGACTGCAGGCAGGTGCATGGTGCCTGTACCTGAGCTCCGCAGGGAGGCGTGAGGCTGAAAGTACCTCATGTCTGCAGCTCTGTTTATAGACAGACAAATAATGAGATCGATCTGGCCACTTGTGTATTTATCAAAGTCTCCTGCTAATGTGAAATATTCATGTCTTTTAAGGTTAGTTGCTAGAGGGAGATGTAGCCAGCTTGAGACACAATAAACAGTAATTTGGCCCTTTCTCTAGGCTAATCTGAAATCCTTTTAAAGTCCTAAAACTCAATTTAAGTTTCCTTGGTTTTGAAGCAAGTTTCTTTCTAATCTCATGCAGTTGGAAATGTCAAGAAGAAAATGCAAGGTTTGGTATTTTTGACATCTGAAATTTTAAGTAGTACCCAGAATTCACTGAAAGAATAAGTTGTTTTAACATACCTGCCCAGCCTCTTATCTCAAAAGACAGGAATCAATACCACATCTTTGGGATACTGTATTAGAGTCCAGTTATATCACTGAGATGCTTGTCTATCTCTGGTTTAAACCTGGATATAATAGGTACAGATGATTGTGTTTTCATGTTTTAAAAAAACATGCAACAGGTTGCTGGGTAGAGTTTAGCCATGGAGATAACAGAATTTGTTATTTCTATTTTGTTCTTTTTAGAGAAAAATGGTAGTGGATGGGGACATGCGATTTCAGGGGCCCACAGTAACACAACCCTGGTGTTAAGGCACCAGCTATGCTGACAGAGCAAGCACAGCTCAAGAGATAATGGGATGAGCAGCTTCTGCCAATCCATTTCCATGCCTCAGACAAATCTTGGCCCCATTCTGAGATGCTTTGTAGTGGAATAAACAGCTCTTCTAGGAAAGACCAAACAAACCACCTGGCTGCTTCATGTGGATGGATTGCAGATGTTAAGAGCCTTCAACAACCTTTCAGTTCACTAGACTGTTAGAAAATTGTCTCTCCCACACTGTTGGTGTACTGGTGCATCTCAGCTGACTACGGACCACATGGTCTTCTGTCAAAAGATGAGAAAATCTTTTTCCTTCCATGTGGCATTTTGCAGACAGCTGCTTTCTTCTCTGCAAGCTCATACTTGGACTATTATTCACCCAGCTGAAAAATAAGAATTCAAATTGGAAGTGTTTAGTAGATTTCTAAATGTGTGCCCTAGAGGAGGTTCTTCATTTAGTGAAATCTGCCAGAAACTAAAACAACAACTCAGACTCCTATATACCCTCTGTGGGCAGGTGGGCTTTAGACAGCATGAACACTAAACTGCAACACCTAATGTGATGCTTTTTATTATATCTAAAGTAATTTTTTGAACCAGCTCCAGAATTTTACTTTCAAAGAAAATATAGCTTAATTTAGAATTACAATAGATGAAGTTAAGTGTATCTGGGGAATAGGTACCAGTACACATCTACTCTTTAATATAAATTATTTCATGCTATTTAGGCTGGCTAAATAAAAGAATGTGTAATTCCATTCATGTACACGCTATAGATATATATTGCACAGAGGAAGAAAAAAACCAGGCAAATTCCTGAAATAAAAATCTGGCTAAAGTATTGGTACCACCAGGAAAGGGTTAGGATAGCAAAACACCTGTCTGTTGGTTCGTTTTCACAGGCATTCTTGCAACATCAGATGCCAAGTTTTACTGGCTATCTTGTATGAAGATGGGTGTTTTATGATCAAAATTAAGTTGATGGACTTTATAGCTGATGTTAGTAACACTGCAAAATGAGGATGTCATTATAATCGCTTCATCGCAGGACCAGTGGCGCTTTAAGGAAGGTGTAATGAGATGGCATTAGAGTTGTTCTTCTGGTGGGTTCTGAGGCTGTGATGCCAAATGGAGACGGAATTGGCGGGGTAAGGGGCTGTCGCACACTGCTGAGTAATAAGCGAGACTGATATGAAATGTATTGTGCACAACTCTCATGTTGGTGCTGCACAGCAAGTCTGGGCACCCCAGCCTAGCGTGCCCACTTGCTGAGGGGAACAAGAGCTGGTGGGGAGGGTCAAGGTGTGGGGAAATGACACCCTGCGGGGGTGGTTATGGTGTAGAGGACAGGGAGATGAGCCCATGGCTGTTTGCAGAGTCCCTGGTCTTGTTTACAGTGATAGCTTTCAATATAGCTCTTCTTTGGGCTACACTCTGATCAGATAATGTCATTACTCTTTTTTTTTTCAAGCACATTTTGCAACTTAAGTGAGTGGACACAGGAAATTAGCTGAGTCTTATGTTACAACACAGGCTGAGGCAAGATATTAATTTGACAGCTTGGCTCTCCTTTTATTGATTTTTTTCTTTTTTTTTTTTTTTTAAATTCCAAGTGTAAGTGCTGCACTTTGGGGTGGGAAACAGTGCACAGATGCTGAACTTCTGTTAACACACAAAACTGCACTCAGTCTTGGCTGGGAAGAAGCAGCTGACACCCATGTCATCATGATGATGCAGACCCTGCAAGCAACACCCATGAATTCTGGATCTGGATGTGTTTAGCTTTGTGTACCCAAACACTTGCCCTTCTGGACTGGGATCTGTGGTGGTTTTTAATCTGTTCTGAGTTCCAGTCTAACTAGGCAAAAGAAAATCTTTCTGTGTCTCAAATGATGGTGAGGGCCTAGGTCTTGGACTGATTTCTGCTCTAAGGTTCTTGGCAGTTTCAAGTGTCTTCTCTCCCATGCCAACAAAACTTGGGCATTTAGCTCTCTTGTGTGGTCTGAGGGAAGAGATGGACACCTCTCAGTAGCTGTGCAGCACACATGACTGAGTGGAGATGAAAGAAGTTGTCTTACATGTTGTTGTAAAAGGGACAGAGGTGGCTGCCTGGGATGGAGAGAGCAGACTTTGGGCAGCTGAGTTGCACAACTGCCCAACCCCTGGGGCAGTTATTGCTTTGCTGTATTCTGTCTTTTGCTCAAGCCTAAATGTAATTTCTGGCTCAGGCTGGGACTAAAAGACCCCTCACCTCTAGTCCACAACAAGCTTCCTCTCAGTATTGGTCTCTGCTGCTCTAATTTTCCTTTGGCTGCCCAGTTCCAGCCCTACTCCAATGAGAAGGCTGTTGAATATGATTCAACTTCTGTGTGGAAAGTAACAGACCTCATGGGCTTATTCTCCCCTCCTTTAAATTAATGAGATATAACTCTGCTCAAATCCATTTGGTTGCACGGAGATGATCAGCCTGCTTCTCTAATGCAAAGCAGGATTTTTTTTTTTACATGGGAAGGGTTAATGAAATGACATTTCCAGATCATTATTATGTGGATGTGTATCCATTGGCCTTACAAATCTAGGATGTAGGCAGCTGTCTGCAGTTCTTGCCTTACCCTTTCTCTCAGAAACAGGGAATTGGCTGTATGTTCTGCTGGGACTTCCCTGCATGAATGCAGCTTCCATCTGTTCAGTAAAACCAGCTCTCTAAGACTTCTCTGCTTCTGGGGCAGCATAAAAGGTGCTGACACTCAAGCATCATTGTGGTCGCTTGTTTGAGTAAGTACCACTCATGTGAGAAAAGGTAATGGAAGCTGTCCCTAATCCTTTCATGAAGGGCGCCTCCCTGAATTAAATCCAAAAGTGGACCATAAGAGCTGAAATCTGGAGATAAATGACCTTGGCTTTTACCATAGACTGTGTTTTACAAGATCGTTCCTTCAACATCCCTAGTTTCAGCTTTTACACTTTGTTACTGCATGTGCCAAGCAGCAGCACTCAAAATAAATTTTCAGCTGTACTTCCCAAATGGCTGTCTGTCATCATGGAAGATAGCTTGCAGGACCTAGATCCCTGTGGTACTTTGTCCTGATCTGTTCTTGTTACAGTAAACATTAAAGGATGTCAGACTCGTAGATTTTACAATTTACACACGTTCTAGGAAGATTAAAATATAAGACTGTTGTGTGAACCCTCTCTACTGCAATTGATGTGGCAATTGCATGCTGTATTAGAAAAAAAGAAGGGGAAAAAAAGAAATCTGCAGAACTGCACTAAGGAAATCCGAACATACAAGTTTCCAAACAGCAATTAAGAAGGCAAAAATAGAGAGCTAGTGGTTTCCCAGCTGCCAAATACTAAATACTATCCAGGGGTTATTGACTATCTGATTAGAATGAAATGGAGCTGAAATGCAATTGATTCAGGAATAAACAATGCATCTATTTAGGGTGATGGTCACAGAAAGCATAAGTGGTGAAAGAGTCCCCAGTCAATTTATCAGGGGTTTCTACAGCAGCTGCTCATATATATTCAGTATCTTCTCTCAGAATACACCTTCTCTCTACTCCATAAAAATGCAGCTTCCTACTCAATCTTTCTGAAATTGAAAATGGCCCTGTACATTTCACAGAGTCACTCATATCCAGTAAGGACTCTACTTAGAGCAAGGCGAATAGCATTACCCCTAAAGCTAATTTTCTTACTTTGTCTGTACCTCTTAGACTGCTGGTTAAGGCAGTATTTTCTTGCTCTGGGAACATTCAGTTTACTTTCACATAATCATCTTTTCTTCACTGTAAACAATTTGATAGAATAGAGGGACTTTAGGGGGGCCACACCTCTTCCTTGCAACTATTCCTTCTTGTCCAGAAGATGTTTTTTCTTGGCTTGTCTGTGTAAGGCTCAGGAGGAGTCTTTCCTCTGTTCACGATAGGATTATCTTCCTTCTCTAAGGGTTCATGGCTTGTTTGTGTTGCTCTTATAACCCTCAGGCCAACACCCTGGGCCTGTGCAGCTGAGGGAGCAGCCAAGTCAGCTCACAGACCACACAGGAAAATAATTTTACCAAAGCATGTTTTCAGGGGCATCAGCTCTGTGATGTGGCTGGCTGCGTGGCCAAAGGAGTGCTCGTGTCAGGGCAAGGGCCGGGCAGGAACCACAGGACTATCTGATACAGCATGTATGACTGGCTTTAAGCTGTTTAAGTAACTACAGTGTAAAGCTTCCAGGAACACCATTGCTACCTGATTTTTCCTGAAAAGCATGAAGTCTCTAAGTGATGTAGGTGTATTGAGCTTCATATAGTAACAACAGATTGTATTGCCCTATATTTTCCCTATCTGTTTTTATCAGAAGCAGGTCTCCTCCTTCAAGCTTTGCAACTATCAAGCTGAAATTGGACAGCTAAAGAAGACAAAGGTCTCTTGGTGAAGTGTTTCTTGGCTTTACATGGCCACTTGTGTATTTATTTTTAAATTGATTGATATTATCATCTGCTGGCCCATAAGCTCCTGGGCTTAGTTTATGCTAATGATTGACAAGTTTTGCAATTCGTGGAGAACTAAGAACAGACTGTATTTGGTGAACAGTTCTGCTAGCAATCTGTATTACTCTCTCCTCAGTCTGTTTTCTTTTGTGTAGGGAGGAATTGGAATAAATTATGCTTGAAGTCTTACAATATCCCAGTAATTTAGAATGGGCTCTGTGCTACCATTTTTGTTAGTATTTTCTTCCAGAAATACAAAGTGGAATAAAAGATGCTTTTTGCCTTTATATACCTCCACCTGTTGGCTTGTGGTTTGAGTGAAAAATAGGAATGTTAAGAACCATAACAAGATCTATCTCTAACCATAAAAAAACATATATATATATATAGATCAAGCACCATTTTGATAAGACTGATTTAGAAAAGTGGATCATGGTAAATGACTAGCTAAGTGATTTGCTGGTGGGTAACAAAGCAAACGTAATCCAACTATAGGTAGTGAAATCATAAACTGAAGTGAGGCCTCAGTTTTACTAATCTTGTTGCATTAAGGAGATCAAGATAAGTTTGGAGGGGGAACTGTACATGACAGGTAAAGGATTACTTTAATCTAATGTAGGGATGTGCATGGATATTTAACACCTAAAAGGTAAAATCATAGTCAAACTACAAATGCAGGTTTTGTTCTCTTTTTTTTTTTTTTTTTTCCCCCAGAGAGGTTAATTAACCAAGGAAATAATTTATACAGCTCTGTGATGTAATCAGTATCTCTTGAAGTCTTTACATGAAAAGCTTTTGAAAATATATGTAATTAAAAAAAGTTATAAGCTCTGTAGAGGAACCACTTGATGAAATTCTGTGGCTTGCATAAGTCAGACTACAGAATCATAAGGGTGCCATTCAGATTTCAGGTTTGGACTACAAAACGGAAGTTTTCATGGGGGCTGAATGAATAGATATTTAGACTAAAATGTTGTTCCCAGAACCCTTTTGGGTCAGAGATTGTCATAAATGGAATCTCAGCATTGAATGGGACAGAAAGAAATACTTATTTCTGAGGCTTTTTACAATGTAGGTTGCTAGGAATATGACAGGGAATTATGCACTTTCTATATCTTTTAAGGAAAAGAAGCATAGTTCTCAAGGTCTTGAAGCCCTTGATCTTCAGGTGCCTTCACCTCATCCTGTGGTGGTATCTTCTGCTGAATGCTGAAGCTACAGATATACACATGGGATCAGCAAGCTGAATTCCCCCCTGGATAAACCCATTGATAACCACCTTTCAGATTTTAAATGGACTGTATTTGTGAACTCCTTCTTTCCAAGTCTTTCTGTTGTGGATTGCAAGAGGCAAGTTTGGAGTCAGCTGAGCTCCATGTGCAGGGAGGACCCCAGGGAGGACTGAGGATTTACACTGGGAGAAGGAGGACCTAGAAGCATTGTGCATTCATACTCTTAAAGTATTGTCTCAAGCTGAAAAAGTAAAAGGGAGAGTGAAAGGGGGGGATCTCATTTGTCACTGGTCTGTGTTTGTGCTTGCCAGTGGCATGCACTGATTATCCCAGTGAGATGGGACCCATTGCACTTTCCCTTATGTGTGTTTTGTTGTGTTTGTTTCAAGAATAGAAATTGCCTTATTGGACATTATTCCTGAACCAAAATTCAGTAATCAATAAACTCTTTGCACCTGAGATGTAAAGGCTTTAAAAAGGCAGTCATTTAATTGGGCCTTAAATTGGACTTCAGGCATTTTGTGCTTTACGAAGGCCTCCTCTACTTATGAAGCAGTAGAAAAAGGTTCCCTGGTAGTGAGAATGGTTTTTTTTATTTCTAACAAGAAAAACTTCTGGTACCATGCAGAGACTTTTTAAGCGCTATTCTCTCAGAAGGACTTTACTAGATGCAAATGAAAGAAAAGGAGCTTTTCCAAACTGGGGGTGGGGCGGGGGATCACTTTTGAATTCCAAGTATTTTAATGTTTCTATTTTGCTTTCTTTTCATCTATGCTTAATAATATCAGAACGGATTTCTATAATGTGGTTGCTATGGCAAAACTAGACCTGTGTCCCATCATACAAACCTTGAACCATGATTAACTCTTTAATGTTTTTAGAGCAAAGGAAGATATGAATAGCGTGTTAACACCTTCAGAACCAGCAGCCTTTCATCCTAATGGTGCTAGGCAGAGATTTTGCCTTTCACTAAGCAGATTTAGGGCTGCTTTTTAGTCCACATCAGATAGCCAGCTGGATGCTGACAATTTTTTTTTCAGGCCATCTTGCTGAACTTATAAATTCATACATTTCAGGGCCAGAAAGATCTGCCTAATATTCTGTCTGGCATATTTAACATAGATTATACAGTTTAAATGAAGAACAATAATAACCTATGTTTGAAACATTCTTTTGCTCAAGAAATACATCTGAACAAACTTTTAAGGCTTGAAATGTTGGATCATTTGTTTTTATCCCTTAGAAAGTTAAAGGAGAGAAGGGGGGATGGGGGGGTGGGCGTGGCACAAAAACCAAACAACCCACTCACATAAAACCAAACTATCTACTGCGATGTTGTTTAACCTGACAGCTAAAGGAATGAAGGCAGAATGGTTTGGATTTTATTTTTACTGCAGTTTCTGCCCGTTGGTCTTTTTGGGCCTCTGTTACCTAGACTTCTTACCTAGAAAACCTAACAGCTTTCTCTCCCTGTCCTTTCTAATTTCTTTTCTGTATGCAAACTTGCAAGGGAAAGCAGAGTGGGAATTTGTTGCAGCTGATGGCTTTCCACTATGCAAAAAGAGATGGTCTCTGCCCTTGGATGCTTCTGCATCAGGGACAGTAATCGATCTTAGTGAACAAAATAAATCACTGTTGTCAGTTGCAGTATCAGGATGCTGACAGCTGATTTTGTTGTTGTTGGGTTTTATTGTTCATTTGTTTTTAATATGCATATTGAATTTTTTTAAGAAAAAACAACTAATGATCTAAAGA
Source organism: Rhynochetos jubatus (assembly GCA_027574665.1). Taxonomy (NCBI): domain Eukaryota; kingdom Metazoa; phylum Chordata; class Aves; order Eurypygiformes; family Rhynochetidae; genus Rhynochetos; species Rhynochetos jubatus. The sequence goes on from CM050650.1 coordinate 31,684,541, forward strand.
GAATCATTTATGCCAAACTTTCAGGTGGTATAGATCAGCACAGCACCAAAGACTGCAATGAAGTGACATAAATTTCAGTTAGCTATAGATTTCACCTTTCTCTGCTTTGAGGAGGTAACAACTTTAGAAAAGGTAGGATTAAATGTTTCTCAAAATACTTTATTTAAAATTAGTTTAAATTTACAGGAAAAGTTGGCTGGATTCCCTATGAGTGAACAAATATTTTGCATGTGTTTAGTTCTTTAATATAAAGTAAAAGTGTGTAGCCAAATTTCTTATTTTAAGAGGTGTATATCTTTCTTTATACATTTCCTCATCTTCGAGTAGAACACTGAATTGCACAGACATTACAGCCTCCACTGGTGATATCTTGCTTTATGTTCCACCCTTTGAAATGGAATTAATTGTTTAGTGTTGTAGTCACTAAAATAGTGCTTTGAATTCCTTCTCTGATCATATATTTTTATCTCTGTTCATATCAGTCTTCCACTTTTATGGCTTTTTTACACAACTTTATTCCACTCCTACTTGTAGAACTTCAAGTGTGTTGAACAAAGGCCACTCTAGCTGTTTATTTCTGCATTGGAGTAGTAATTAAAATTAATGCTGGGCAAGTTTTTTGCAGTGCTTTACTGCTGACCCTGCTGAACAGTCTGCATCTGAAGCATCAGCTGAAATAACTGGTTTTGAACTGGGATAGGGAGAAGAGGCATAACACAAATTTTATAAGGAACAGGTGGAAATAGGGCAGAGAAGGGCAGCAATGAAAACAAAACACAGGTGAAATGTGGTAGGATTTAACTACTTTTTATTCTAAATGGAAAAGACTCTAGAGACTGAACTCACTCAGAGGAGACACTACTCTTTTAATCAGCTGTGGCCTCTCAAGGTCTGTTTGCCTGGAGTACTGAATGGAGGTCTTCAGGTGAGAGCAAACCAAGTCGCAGAAAAGTATTTCCATCTTTTGTTAGCCACTGAGTAGTGAAGAGGGACACAAACAGGGTGAGACAGTGACACTGTGCTTAGGCCATCTGTGTATATGTGCGTGGGAAACATGCTGGGGTTTCTTAGCACGTTTATTTAATAATATTCTTATGCACTTTTTTAACAAGGAGTGCTTGAATGCTGAATGTGTGGATTGTCCAGATTGTTTCACTGCTAATACATGCCCTGGCAGTTTTGACTTGTGCTGACTTGCAGTCTCCATGATAATGCCCAGGCACAGTTTGCTGGTACAGGCTGTGTCAAATGCCATTTCAACAGTATGGCCATGACACTCTCAAATTTGGGTCCTTCCACCCTCTGCAGACTTCCAATATAACCCCGGGAGGCTCTGTACCTTCAGACCTCTGTACAGGAATTCATGCTCCCACCTGGGCATGCAAACCATATCCCTAATTTTCTACTGTAAGAAGTATTTTTATACTTTAATCTCCTGATGGGATGCAACACAGACTTCCCTGTATCTCAAACACTTTGAGGAAAAAAAGAAGGAAAGTAAGCAATAATTACTTACTTTCTCATGTGGTGTTCTGTGGCCCTAGGAGACCCAAGGCCAAATGCCATGAGGTGTGGACATAGCTAGTCTGTGTTATTTGCCCTCAAGACTGCTTCATTTAGCAGTATGGCATATCCACTGCCTTAAATTGTAGTCCAAACTTTGGAAGTATATGAGGAATGTTAACTTCATTTTCTTCTGATTGTAATATAGGAGGGCTGTGTTGTGCTGATATTTTTATCTGCTAATTATTCCTCCCCATGCAGAAGAAAGGTTAGTCTCTATGTTATTTCAGAAATACCATGGTGGTTGCATGACTCCATCAGCTCAGATACAAAGGAAACTCCTGCACACATATCCTTGTATACATGCATCCATATTGTCTCCAGGTGCATGCAATACCATTCCAATCTGCCTCTTGGTCTGGGATTGACAGTTAGGCGGGAGCTTGCTAAAAGGCCTGTAATAACAAGTATCATCTTGCACTGTCAAACGTCTCTCTTACATTAGTGCTAGAAGATCAAGGCTTGTCTAGCAAGGTAACAAGCAAAGATTTGGAGGAGCAATTAAAGGAAGGCAGTCCAGCAAAATGTTATAGGAACTCCTTCACCCAGAAGAGAGGCCTTGATTTTCTTCCTTTACATTTTCAGTCATCTAAATCAGGACGGGTATCTTTCACAATACCCTTGGTTGTGCAAGAGGAAAACAAGATTTGGGGAGGAAAACTGTTTTGGGAGCAGTATAAATAAGCCTATGTTGAGGCAGTAACAGATGCACCACTGTGCTTCATACTGCTGACCACGCACTTGGGTGAAAGGCCCGTTAGCTACACTGGTGAGTGAACAGAAGGCCTATCTCATTAAGCTTGGACTTGGAGAAGAGTTAAAGGACATCATTAAATCACTGAGGCAAATAAGGGCCCTAGAACAAAGGCCTGAGAACAGATGGGGATTTCATAAAGGAAGGGGTGTGATATGAGGGAAAGCTTGCTGGATACTCTAATACCAATGCAGCATTGCAGGGGAAAACTAAATGAGACCTGAGAAATTGTTCACCACAAGATGGCAAACAGTCACAGTTTCAAAACTGTATCAGCTGGAGAAGGCTGCCCTAGCATGCACCCTGCTTCCCTTCTCAGGCTAATTATGGATCTTTCCAGCGGCAATTCCCATAAAGCAATTAGGATAGCCATACACTGAGGGGTTTGGTGGTATTGATGTAGTGTGAAGTTCACTGAGCAGCCCAGTACCTGTGTCAGTATCAAGCAGGAGCTTAGACCAAAGGCACTGAAAGCAATGAAGTCACTGACACTAAATTCAATGGGCTTTTGATGGGCTGCTCAGCAGCCCAGCACAGCATGTTAAGCAGTCACTGTGCTGCTAGAGGAGTTTCATGTAAGACATATGTTTTGGCTAAGGGTATCCTTACTCTGAAAATTGACCATTAGCTGTGCTTGCCAGGAAAGGTTTCATTTCATCTGCAGTCTGTGCTGTTTTGCAGCAAAAGATGCCCAGGGCAATGGATGGTGTTTATTAGTGCTGTGGCTGCAAGGATCCATTGCCCCTGCTTGAGGAAGCAGAGCTGCTCAGCTACATGTGTTACAGTCTCCTTACTGCTGGTTGGCAAAAAAAGTCTTCTGTACCTGAGATGAATATATTTCAGCCCAAACTTATACAGGAACTGATGTGCAGTTACCAGGTCTGTGCGTACTTACAGCAGGGAGCAACGACTTTGCTGTTGTGTTGAGAAATATGTGTTAAAATACATTCAAAGAAAGCAAAATGAGCTGTCTTCTCCCTGTGCTCTGAAAATCCTTGTTAACAGATTTAAAAAAAGAAATCAAAGTGTAGCCTGACATGAGCCACACTGAGGACTCTCTCATTCTCAGGTGAGGATTAAATACCTTACACTGAAGTTCAATAGTAACAAGAAATAAATTAAAAATCCAAACATTGTCCTAACAGTTTGCTATTCCCAGGTGCAGAACACAGCTGCACACTTAGATCGCCAGCAAACTATTCTGCTGCTTTAAATGAACTTGCCATCTGCTCAGTGCCTTTGCCTGGACACTAAATCAAGTGCTAATGGCCATCTCCAGATCACATCATGGGATTAGAACAGATCTCCCTTCCTGACACCACCACTGGGATTTCTTTGTAATGCTGGGCAACTGAGATGTTAAGTTTGCTGCTCAGCCAAGAAACCACCTCCACGTATGCTGACCAAGCAGCTGTCTGGCTTGGCAGGATGAAATGCTTTTAATTTGTTTTCCTCCAGCTTTGTGGTTTACTACACAGGAAACTGTCAGCAGCCAGCTTTTATCCCACTGTTGTGAACCATACCTCTAAGCAGGCTTTGGAAGGACCCCAGGTCTCCCAACAGAAGGGTAAGAATAAGATGCTGACCAAAGAGAGATGGGTGGAGAAGGAGAATAAACCATGTCAGGGATCCTCCAGAGCTGCTGCCTCACCATGGGGTTCTTAGCACAAACCCCTTGGGTACCTTGTCAGTTCAGGAAACATTTAGTTTCCAAATATTGGGAAAGTATTTGTGTGAAAAGCATGTATTCAAGAAAGCATGGTGTCCCTGCCCAAGGAAAGGGTATTGGAACTAGGTGATCTTTAAGGTCCCTTCCAAACAAGAGAAGCCCATAGTTTCTTATGAAAGAAACTATGAAGCAAAGAAATAGAAGATTGCTGTTTGGGTTACTACAAGAAGTTAAATATGTGATGAAGGTTTCTGCTTGCCAACCTCTTTCTCACAGCCCAGCGTGCTGGCATTCAACTCCAAAGGAATCATTGGTTCACAAACAAGGGCTAACTTGCTCTGCTTTAGTTGGAGGATGTTAAAACTGTGCTGCTGAAAATAAGGTTTGAGTGCAACAGGAGAGGCAAGATGTCAATAGTGTTGCAATAACAGTGAGACACTGCAGCAAGCGAGGTTTTTGTCTGACAAAGTGCAGTTTCCTGGAAGAAGTTGGAAGCTCTGAAATAAGCATGGTATGAGATTGCCACTGTTGACTGTCAATTTATTAACTACATGTAGCTTTCTGGAGACCTTAAGTGTGCCTTGCAAAGCAGAATTTACACTTTAGTGCATATTACTAAAATATATAACTTGTATTTAAATGGCATCTTTCATCTTGAAGGGTCTCTAATGGTTGTCTATAATGGAATCACTCAGCCACCGGTGGCATATCGTCATCTCTGGGGCATAATGAAGTAACAAAACTGTTATAGGGAGAAAAGAATAACTTCTACTGAAAGCGCATGGGAATTTGGGGAGTCTAGAAGGTAATTATGCCAAAATGAAGATAGTTGCAGACAGAGCTGCAAAGAATAGCTAATATTTGGGAAATAAGAAGCCAGAGTCCTGGCCACAGCTTGTTGTGCATTTTGCTGAGGCAGACAAACAATGGTAGCAAAGGCACCATGTAACCCCCATTCTTGTAGGAGCTTTCACCTTGGCAGTCCTCCAGGCCAAAGTCTATGGCCCTTCTGGAGTTTGACATGTGGGTGCAGCAGTCAGCCAAAATGTCTGTTGTTAGTAAGGAAGGAGTGGCCAAGCCTTTCCTGTGCACAGACAGATGGGTTTGTGAAATGAGGCAACAGTCTGTGTCCAGGGACATCCCTGCAGCCTTCAGAGGTTGGTGGAGCTGCTGCCGCCCTCCCCACACAAGTCAAAAGTCAGAGGACGTGCCCTCTGGGGTGCCCTGGTGTCTGCTGGCTGGGGACCGCAGCAGAGTGCTTTGCTGTGTGCTGTACTAAATTCAGCCCCTTAAAATGAGTTTGATAATGCAAGTGGTGACCTTAAACATGTGAGGGCAAGGCTGGGCAGGAATGCTGTTTATGAGTTCCTGAGCCCTGGAAATGATACCCAAGGTAGCACAAATTACATATATCTGTATCCTTGACACAAGGTATGTTCTGTAATAGTGATAATATTTAGATTGGTTTGGGCAAAATTACTGCAACTGTGTAGTTTTTCTTTTCCTACTGCTTAAACCACCAGACCCAGTCTGTTACTTGTTTCATAAATATGGAGTGTGCAGAGTGCTGGAGCAAGGATTTGTCCTTGTAAGTTTGAAGTACCTTGTCCTCAGATTTCAGAGGCAGATGGTGTCAGTCTAACATTTAGTCTATCTTTGGCAGGAGAATTTGCAGCCGGGTGGGGGGGTGGGAAGAGGCAGCCTGAATGAACAGGATTTCTGTGATTTTTTTGAGTCTTGACAGTTGCTAGAGAATCACATAGATGCTAGCTTATTTTTTTTGGTGGGAATATTTTTCCCCAGTCCAATATTATTTTTAAAACAAGATTTTGCCCACTTGCTTTACTTAATTTTTCATGTATCCATAGAAACTCTTGCTGCTTTTTTTCTGGAAAAAAAAAATCAAATTGCTTGATATTTGTTTTGACATTTTAAAAATTAAATTTTCCAATATTTGCATTTAGAATGACTGAATATTCTCTACTACGTTTTACCTTAAATGTTAAAACAATCTCCAAAACAAATTAAAACATTGACTTGGTTCAGCCTTTAATTAGTTTCTTAAATCAACTTTTCAGTTCAATGGAGAAATGAATGCATCTCAGGCTTAGCAAAACAAATTCCCTGATGATTTGAGACTTACAGAAAATGAAAGAGCAAGAATCTGCACAACACTATCAGAAATCAAGATCATGACTAGATGTCATATGTGGTTTTCTGCATGATATTTCCATCACAGATTTTTGGAGTACTCTGAGTCCTCGGTACAGAGAGAGTGAACATCCCAACTGTGAAGCCTTAAGATATTTGTAATAAAAATTAATCTGAGTGGAAGAGTCTCCCATATCCCTCCCTGCTTCTGATTCATTTCTCACACAAAGTACCTCTCAACTATACCTAGCTGGGAGGGATGATCTTGTGGTTGACAAAAAGCTGCTAATTCCCTTCTAGCTACTTCCAGAAGTGCAACATGCTGAAATAAGATGAAGAAAACTTTATTATGGCTAAAAGCACAAGTTATTTATCATTGCTTCACCCTCAATAGTTTGTTTTGCTGTGGTTACATGCTATATTTTGACTTTGTCTCTTGCTAATGCTAGCATTCTTTAACATAGTCTTTGCTGCCAGCACTGGTTTCATGGACAGGATACTTCCAAATCCATAGAAATACAGTTGCAATGTACATTTCATGGTTATACAGCTCTTAGATGTGGATAGAATGTAAATTTATGTTTCTGTATCATTGTTCTTATTCAAAATCTAGAGATAGAATAAAAAAGATCCTTTGAGATTTCATTGATTCTGTTCTGCCCTGGGCTGAAGCAGGAGAGAGACCCTGAGGTATTGTTTTTAGCGTTTGGTTCATTCTGTTTTTAAGGATCCCAGTAATGGGTCTTCCATCACTCTCCCTAAAAGCCAATTCCAACCCAGACATTTTAACAGGCTGCTTGCACAGCAGGAGACTGCAAACCCTAGAGATGAGTTCTCCTGAATAGCACTGGGCATGTGAACTATCACCACTTACCATTAGAAAACATGCACATATGTCCACCTTCAGTTTCTCTGTACTCATTCACGTACAGGTAACCCTGGGAGGGAGAGAAGTTTATGACCGTTCTATAGCCTTCTAAGCAGCTTTTATCATTGCAGTTAATAAAACACTAGGATGGGCTGAAGAACAGGTAAAGAGGCTGCAGACCTGTAAGGCTTACTCTATTTTTAGGATCCATGTTTCTTTTGAGTTCTTGCAAATGCCTTAAAGTGGAACAGAACAGCTTTCTGTGTGAACAAAGAAGTCAGGCCTTTTGAGATTCCTGGATGAACAGTTGTAAGGAAATTACTGACCATCTTTTTCCAGTCCCATGTAGGTCAGCTAAGCCCTGAGTCCTGGACTCAACTGAGGTCATAGTGCTAATTGGGCCTGAGGTCCAGTGTAAATCTGTGATTTCACACTGCTTTTTGATGTTGCCTGAAAAGAATAAGTTCTGATATCGTGCTGTGGCATTTCCCAGAATTTCAAGCAATTATTTTCACAGTTTTTCCCACCCAAACACTAGACAAAGAGGTCATCTATTGAGATTTTTTCCCATGTGACTCTTCTGGGCTTTACCAATGGGCCTGGAGATCTGTACTGCTGTCTGCACTAGGAGCAGCCTAGAAAGAAGATTAGCTGGTAATTGCATTCTTCCTCAAAACTGACTGTGACTGTATGTGAGATTATTTGGGACTTTAGAGCTCCTTAGGTTGAATAGATTATGTAAAAGCAACAGAAGGCTGTTCAATGGAAGACCTCTGGCTAATATCAGCTGGAAAAGTAGCTGTACTGACAATCTTTAAATGCTTTACTGAATCCACCCCTGATGAGAAGTGACACATCATTTCAAATATAAATTGCAATTTTCCATACTTAAAGGCATGTGCTCAGGGCATGGGTGTGTCATTCTTTGTGATGGGAGAAGGCAAGTCACTTGGAAAGTGCAGTTCTCTCTTTTGCAGTCAGTGGCAGTTTGTCCTTGCTATGCCCTTCACACTTTCTGGCTCTTCTCTTGGAGATTATCTACGCTGCTGTAGCTTCAGTTTAACCAGTAAGGAGACGAGTAGGCCAAATTTATGATATGTGAGACAACATGCTAGGTTACACAAGTTAACAAAAGATGTACTAACTCTTTGGACAGATCTTAAAAAAAAAAAAAAAAAAAAAAAAAAAAAAGTTCAGAATAATTCAATTTTTCTGAATTATAGCTAATGGTTTGGGTTCAGAATCAGTTGCCTGCTGTCAGGTTATGTTTTCAACTGAAAATAACCTGCTTCCCACTACATTTCTGTTGTTGCACACAAATAGAGGAGCTTTGTGGCATCAAGTCACCTTATGGAGTAGTTGGGTACATTGCAAGAACAGTGGTTGGTGGGTACGATTAAATGTTAGGTTTATGCTCTTTTTTACTGTTTTATCTATTTTCAAATTCTGATGAGTAGCATGAGTAATAATTACAGAATTTCAGTATTTATAAGAAACTGTCATCTTATAAGTGCTGTACAGATGATTTTGCTTGTGACAGCATCTATTAAGCAAAAAAGTTTAGTGATATCATTCTACAAATACAGAAATTTTGCAATTTTCAGTAGCTTTTTTATTATTTAGAAAATGGATAAATACAGTATAGGTTAGCTGTATAAATAGCATCCTCCACACACATGCATAAAAGGCCTTTAAGGAGAGAGGAAAGATAGAGACAAAGTATTTATGATACCAGGTATTGAAAGTCTTAACCCACATTGGTAAGAAGATATAATTTATAGGAATAGATGAGGCTTAAAGTAAAATAAGATGGACTTATATGGACTTACTAGATTATTGCAACTATAGAAAGGTCTCCATAGTGTTACCTGGCACAAAATGAAATCAGAAGCAGTAAGCACTTATGTCACCTGACATGTAGGCCCACCTCCTGTAACAGTCCTTAGCCCACTTCTGCTGACTTGCCTCAATGAGAAGTAACTGTGAAGAGCCTAGGCTGGAGGGAGGTGGAAGAGATGAGGTGACCCAGGGCTGAAAGTTGGGAGAAGGACAGCTGGGATCGGGGATACTCAGATAAGTGGGAAATGACAATGATGGAGGTGACTACAGAGATGGGTAATTACCAATACTTTTTGCTGCTTCTGAAACATTAACATATTTTCCACTTAGGGTCTGAGCTGAATTAGCCTTGTTAATTGCTCGTATAATTTTACTGACTGGAGGTAGTTCTCCTGGAGTAACCTCAGTGATAAATATGGATCTTTGATGAATTTGTACAAGAATAACATTAGGAGGTTATGCCCAGCATAGGAGCAGTGTGACATATGTAAGTAGAGCAAATGAGCATATAAAAAAATTTCTCTGACCATTCACTTTGATTTTCCGCATCTGCTAAAAGGAAGGAATTGGCATTAGCCAAGAAAAAAGAGTCATGTTCTGTTGGTTTGTTCTGCTGGTTTTAGTCTCACAGCTCTCTTTTCAGAGGTGAGGATGCAGGTGGTTTTGTTTTCTTTTTCCAGTCTCTGTGAATGATCCAGAGCTCTGTGTGATTCTTCTACATGCAAGACTGATGGATGGTGACGCACCTGACAATGAGTCTGTGAGTAATGAGGCAAGTCATATTAGCCTAGTATAGTCTAGGTGGGGAGTTTGATATATAGAGATGTCACTATTTAAGACTAGGGTCAAAAATATCTTTTGATTTTTTTCAATGTTCAGATCTTCTAAACTGTAGCAAAAATAAGGTTGGAAGGAAGAGAAATGGGACCTATATTCTCCATACTAAGGTCTTTCTCTGTCTGAACCTAACTGCCTGAAAAGAGCGGGTTTGGTTTTGTTTTTCAGAGTGAATGGCTTACAAGTCTTAATTATTTTCCTTCATTTTAATGAAAAATATCCAAATAGCCCAGTTATTTATTTTGTCTTAATTTCTCAAAGTTAAATTCCCGAGAACCTCTGATATATCTCACCCATCAAAGAAGCCTGTAGACAACACTATGGGGGAGGCCAGAATTTGTGTGGTCTTCTTTCTTCTGTTTGTCTAGTGGTGATACTGCAGTTTAGCCAGCACCCTTCTTTCAGCTGTGGCTGTGTCTCTCATGGCTGAGCAGAAGCACAATGGCTGTGAAATGTATTTAGAAGCAGGCAGAATGATTTATGTTATGAATCATGACAAGCGTGATGAGTCCACTTTCTGTATTATAACATCACTTATGCGGTACAAGCACCAGCTTCCTATGATGGTAATGGCAGCTCAGCAATGTGCTGCTGTATTTCAAGATCTTACAGCTCTGTGGGCAGTGTGCTGGACACCTGCAGTGTCACTTTCCCCAGCTGACACACACACTCAACTACTGCCTTGCTTGCTTTTGTTGTTCTCTGAAATTTGAGCTGGGTCTCTGTCCTCTGGCAGGTGCTGTCTGCCCACCACAGGGTTGTGGAATTGGGCCAGATTTAGGTCTGGGACAATCCAAGTCCCAGACTCTCTGTGTATTTGAAGCTAAATGGGATGGAGCAAGATGTTGGTGTGGTTTTGGGTTGTTTTTTTTTTTTCCTTAATGGACTGCTCAGAGAGTAAGACTTTAGTTACTTCAGATAGGTAAAGTTTTGGTTCAGCTCTGAAACTGTTTTTTTTTTTTTCTTTTAATTTGATTTAACATGCTAGCTGGTTTTTTTTGTGTTGTGTGTGGGTGGGTTTTTTTTTTTTTGTAATCTACTATCTCACTGGTTTTGGAATACAGTTAAATTCAATTAAGTGTAATGGCAGTGCATTTACAAGCCAATTACAGGAGCCTAAGAAAATAAGAAAAGGATTTCCCAGTGCAGGAGATCTCATCAAGACATTTTCTTATACAACACTATGGGGAAAAAAACATATGGAGGCAAATCTGAAATTAAAATAAACAATAATTGTGTGATCATTACTTCTATGATCATATATTTCTTCTCACCTTTAGACTGATATTGTGCATGTAAAATAAGATGGCAGACTGCCTTAAAGGTGAAATGTCACACAACAAGGAAAGGGCTCCATTCCTCAGCTGTCAGGAATGACTCCAGTGGAATCAGTCACTGCCACAGCAAACACAAGTCAGCTTTTCTATTTCTGTCCTACTCAGGGAAGAATGAGGAGCACTATACAACATCATAGGGCACATACAGTTCAGCTCTGGTCCCAGATCTTTGCTGTTGGTCTCACTTACATGTAAATTCTTCCTGGATTCCCCCTGGTTGCTTTATTCCATATTTTCAGTCATTTACCCTAATGAAACAATTTAGCAGAACTAATCCAAACATAGGCTTAATTAATCAACATTTGGCAGTCTATAACTCCATGCTCCAGTCCAAATTACTTGTGACAACTTTCTTAATGCACAACCAAAATATCTACAGGGAGTCTCTGCCTCAATCAGCTGGTTGGATAGTATGTCTTCAATTTATTTAATATATTTTATTAAAGTAACAATAAACCTTTTCTTCCTAGCTGCCTAGAGAGCATGTACAGCAGCAAGTGACTTCATGTAATCTTTAACTCACTTCATAAACAACAACAGTCTTACAAGCAAGACATCACTGTATTATTATGTCACAAAGGCAGAAAAGGAAGGCACTGAACTGAAGAACATGTGAGTGCTGGTCATAAAAACAGACTGAAACTGAGCAGCTGACATGCTCTCAGGTTTGTTTAGTGCTCAATGTGACCCAGTTGTAAGATTGTACATAAAACTCTGATTCCATCCTGTGCCTGCTGTTTTCTGGCAGCCTGAGAAGAAAAAAAAAAAAGGGGGTGTGTGTGGGGGTGTGTGGTGTGGAATGCCCTTTTCCTGATCAGTTAGACATTCAGTTCTGCTGTCATGCTTGAGAAGAAGAAATTGGTTCCACTGCAAGTTTCAGGAATAGAAATAATTCAGTCTTTTTTTTTTTTCAGTTGCAACATCTCTTTTCAGTTCTGGTTGTGTTTTGTTAAGGTGAAGGCACAGTTGTCTCATCATATGGTGTGAATTATGTGCTCTAAACTCTGTCAGAAGTGTACTTGAGAAATGAAATTCCAGGTTTGATCCAGACCTGAATTTGACAAGAGTTTCTCTCTTCAGAAAAGCTTAAATCCAGTCATCAGATCTAAGCACTCCTGACCTGCAAAAGACTAGATATACTGATGTGAACGTGGATTTGTTATTACAGCTTCCCTGGTTTGCAGAGGATCTGTAGGAAGACAAAGACAAGAGCGTATCAGTTTTGTGTTCTGCAGCTGAGGAAATCAAAAGCTGAACCCTGAAGAAAATTTATATGACATCATACAACGCAAATATTTCCTATCCTTTAGACTTTACAAAGTGCTGAGGTTGATGACAATTACTTGTGTACGCAGGATGCTTACTATTTGTTATAGGAAGTGTTATGTGTGTCACTTCTATGGGTCTCTGTGTTCATTTTCTGTGACTTAGGTTTCAATTGGACTTCCATCTTCCTGCACAAGTTCAGAAACAGAGATAATTGACAACACAATCTAATTTGTCCAGGCATCCCAGAACTTGATATCTTAATGCATTCAGGTGCTATAGGATCTGTGAATCCAAAGATGAGCAGTAGCTCTGAAGCTGCAAAAGTGACCTGAGCACTGAAACAGGCTGCCCAGAGAGGTGGTGGTGTCTCCTTCCCTGGAGACTTTCCAAAGCTGCCTGGACTTGTTCCTGTGTGATCTGCTCTAGGTGATCCTGCTCTGGCTGGGGGGGCTGGACTGGATGATCTCTAGAGGGCCCTTCCAACCCCTAACACCCTGTGAATCTATGACCATGTGCTCTCTGGGCATCTTACAGGCTGCTTGTGGCTGCTGAATCACAAGTGGAGAAGTAGGAGATGTAGAACCCTGTTCCTTCAGCTAATTGGGATTATCACACCAGTTTCTAACTAAAATTATCTCAGTCCACCAACTGGAACCACTTTAAAAAGCATCAGAGAGAAGAATGTTGGTATTGTATGCCTATGCACTGAGTTAGGCAGGAGATGTCATGACTGGGACTGGGATCTCGATGCCAAGTTCTGTTGCTGCCCTGAGGAAAGACTCTGAATTAGCATGGCTCCCTCTATTGATTCATAAAAGAAGCTATTGGTTAGGAAACGTCTTGGGTTAATCTGTCCTCACTCTGCAGTGCCAGGAGGGTGTGTACCACCTCTCAGAAAGTTATTGAAAAGGGGGGAAAGGCAGGAGAGAAGTGAGTACTGACAGACGCTTGTAGTTGAGCGGAATTTTGGTCAAGCAATCACCCCACATTGTCCTAGATGATGCTGGCAACTCTGACTTGCTGTCAAACGTGGACAAGCAAAGCCTGTACAGGGAAAGAGGTGACAATCCGTGGTCTTCTTGGGTTCCCTCCAAGTACAGGCCTCATTCTGCCACCCTGGCTACCAGTGTAATTTGTCTTGTTTTTTGTGAGAAGTCCCAAAGGTTTCTGCTCATGGTGTTTCTGAGCATGCCCCTATGTGAGTCAAGGAAAAAATGTACGCTCTTCTTACTGTGCTTTATTAAATAGCAAACTGATTTTGTGGGGTCAACCTGTAATAAGGGTTGCTATTGAGTCAGTCAGGCTATTGCTGTGGTGTAAATATTCATGTATACTTCTGTGGATATCTAAGGAGGGGTCAAAACATTATGTGTAAGAGTAACTTCAGAATCCTCAATGGTGATATTTTCAACTAAATACTAGGGGAACAGGCCAAAGAACTTTCTGGCTCCTCCTTTTTTAATTGAATTTGAGAATGTCACTACAATTCCCAAAGTGTTAATGTTTAGCACCATCCTAGTGTTGGGAAATGGCAAGTGTGATAACTATGATAAGCATAGTACAATTAGCCTGATAGGGTTTCTTGGAAAAAAAAAAAAAGATACAGAAATCGGTTGATGCAAGATTAAGTGTGGTAATAGAATTAATACTAGTCAATACATTTTTTTTTAACGGAAAAAGGATCTTGTCAGGGAAACCTAATTTTATTCTTTGAGATAAGTTTAGTTGCTGAGAGAAACGGCACGGACATAATAGACTTTTGTATGCTATTTGACACAGTACTACATGAAATTATCTTAACCAAAAGCGCTATGCAATATCATAAAATTAACACTGAATAGATAAAAGCTGGCTATCTGAAAATTTCAAATGCTAGCTGTCAGCAAGGAAACATCATTAAATGAGGATTTTTAAGTGGGGTACAAGAAGGATCAATATTAAACCCAGTCCTACTCAACATTTTCATCAATGGTGTGACAGTAAAAGATACTTTTGTTTAAAAAGCACAAGAGATGTACTGTTGAGTGGAGTGGTAAAAATGATGTCACGGTAGCCGTACAGGGAGATCAACTTCCATTGGTTCGGTTGGGAACGCACAACATCAGGTGTATTCAGGCCGAGGCATCAGGCTCCCGGTACGAAAGGGGAGATCAGCACCTTGGACAGCGGCCACCCGGGAGGGAGCCGCAAGCCCTGTCGAATGAGGTGGGTGGGGGGCGGGGGTCGTCCGGCACGGTCTCCCCGCGAGGAGCTGTGGAGAAGGGTAATGTCATCTTTGGCGTATGAATGGGAAAGCAGGGGGAGGATTAACTCCCAGGTGTGGACTCGATGAGACACATGATAGAATCACGAGCACAACTGAAGTGTTTTGGAGCTGCAATGGCTACTTGAGGGCTGGGGAAAATGCTGCGAGGTGTAACTGGATCTGTTTAGCTTGTTAAGAAGCAGAAAAAGAGGTGAGGATATAAAATAGTGTGTCTTTGTAAGAAGAAGTCTGGGTCTGAGAGGGCATTTAGCTTAGCAGGGAGAAGTATTACAAGAACCAATGGCTAGAAACAGAAACCAGAAAAACTCAAATGAGAAATGAGGGGAAAAATGTGAAAGTTAGAGGAATTAATCAGTGGGAAAAGAATTACAATAAGAGAGATGGTTCCTTTATACCCATATATTCAGCTCAAGACTTGATGCTTTCCTGAAAGATAGGCTTCAGTCAAGCATGAGTTATTGGGCTTAACACAGGGATAACTGGGTGAAATTGAATGGCCTGGAGGTCAGGCAAGCGGAGATATTGCTCCTTTCTGGCCTTAATCTATCTGAATCTATGAATATTTGAGTTAGATACAGTAGGTATTTTTGTACTTGGTTAACATGCATCTCAGATGATTTATTACAGCTTTCCACCTCCTCAGTGACATGTGTTGGCCAGCTGGAAGTCAGAAACAATGGCACACACAGAAGACAATTACTTACACAATCTAAGTAATGGTTTACTGATAGTGTTTGTATGTAAGCTGCAGTTGCAGTAGATAACGCACACACAGCCCATATGATGAACTATTTCTGCAGAAAATATTGGTGGAATCACTCTGAATAATGCTTGTATCAGAGCCCCATGTTATTTCAAAACAACAACAATGAAGGGTTAAACTTGTAAAAAACATTTTTTTTCCCCCTTTAACATCAAAGAGTTCATTCCTTCCTACTAGCCAAGTGGGGTAAAACTCTCTGACAGGGAAGGTGATACTGCATCTGCTGACTGTGCTACACAGCAATATGCTTCTAAAAGCTGCTGCATAGTTAGGGGTTTTTAGCACTTTTTTTCCTCTGCTTTTATCACTGTCTTCCATTTTGCAGTGTCTAGACCAGTAAAGTTATTTGTACTGTGTATAATTATTCCTTGTTCAGCACACTCACATGAATAATCATTGTCATAGTGAGTAAATTTTTTTTTCAGAGACTCAAACATTCACTTGCCTATTACAGTGTTCCTCAAACACTGTCCTTTCTTCTTATTTACTGAACTGAAAGGCAAAATGTGTTCTATAGAGGAAGGCTAATTACTGAACTGACTTTCATGGGGCTCAGTACTCTGATCTCTACCCCATCATTAAAAACACATTTACTTTAAATCATGTAAGTATATACATTAAAACTTCATGCATGATCATATCTTACTCAATGGTATTGCATCAAATATTTTTTCATATATATTTTTAAAAAACAATCAAAGCAGCTTTTCCTTGGTAAAACATGTTGTAAATGTACACACATGAATTTTACACTTGTAGCATAGCAATCTGTTTCTCCTGTGTTGTCTGTAGTGAGTTTGAAAATTTAAGATTAATGTTTTGTGAGCTTGAGGGGCAGTGAACTGCTTTCCCTGCACTCTTAAGAGCTTCAGCACACAGTTTCCTGCTCTCCTCTGATTACATCTGAGGTCTTGGAGGGAGTGTGATCTTAAAAGTTCATCATTTTGTTCAGACAGGCTCCTTAGTAACTTGCTTTTTGTGTTACAGCAGTGAGAAACATGTTTACCTTTGACTTTCATACCAGCTACCTCAGAGACAGTGTGTGGTTTTAATTCAAGTGTTGAATCTGCACCATACCTGACCTCCAGCGAGCAGTCTTCCAAAGGGCAGAAAGGCTGCCTTACTGTCATTGTCCAAGGAACATCTCTGTGCATTATAAATATAAAAGGCAAAGAAAGCCATTCTCCAAGACACAAGTCAGAACTCCTACTTGTGCAATCCCTGCAGGCATCTTCTAGTGAGGAAAATCTGATTTGTCACCCATTGCACTGTTTGGGAAAACTGAACTGCTCTCAGGGATGACAGGAGGTCTGAGGTATCTCTGTTATTCAATCCCCCTGTATTGGACACAAACAGCAAGGTTTATCAGTAGACTTTTCTGTGTCCTAGACGGAAGATTTGTATCTACATCACCTTGTAAACTTGTAATGCAACACACAATGTTTTTGCATTTTGTTTTCTTTAGTGTATTACTCTTTGTGTCTGTATCTGGCTGGCAAATCTGGAGTTAAAGTCTAAGGGAATGATCATGGTTTTTCAAACTTCAGGGTTGGATGATGTCTTCTTATTCCCTGCTGTGCCGCTACTGAGAAAAACAGCTGCGCATGCCATAGCTATTTTCCATCCTGAGCTCTATTTCTGACTTTAAGTAGAAACCAGGGTGAATCATGCTCTTACTCCTTAACCCACCCCTCTGAAGAAGAGGGTTCTGTATGGCATTACCCAGTCCCTTGCTGATTTTCATTTAATTGGACAGAGTCTAGATGTCTTTCCCCCCACCCCCGCCCCCCCTCAGTGGATTGGGGCTGGTGCTGTTTTTGTGAGTGCTATCTTGCATACTAAACTTCCTGGCCAGATTAGGCAGCCTGCCATGGTGATACCATAAATCCATCTGGAAGCAAAAAGGGGAGAAGAAAGTTCCTGTCAACAAAAATGAGACACATAAATAATCATCTCAGCCAAATATGTGTAAGAGAAAAATAAGGATGTGCTTAAATGTAATATCAAGATATACAAAATAAAAATGTTATTGGTTGGAATGGCAGGCCACCAAGTCCAAGGAGTGTGTCTCACTGAGTGTCGGTATGGCTTACAGTAGCAACATGCAAACCCCTTAGCAGTTTTGGGAGTCTCATGCTTCCTCAGTGCATAACATAATTAAATCAGTTTATCAGAGCTCTTTTAATCTCTATACAAAACTCTCCATCAGATTGATTTCTCAAAGAGGCAGGTTTGTTCCTCCGTTCTGCCACCAGCCTCTCTATCTCAGCCATGGCTTTTGTTTGAGAAACATACGTACCATAAGGTGTTTTAATTACTCTCATTACTATGCTACCTATATTGACTGGTTAAGTAGTATCTACGCTAGGGTGATTTCCTCGTTAAGCCCAGGATACAAACTGCAAAACAGAAGGTACCATACGGTAGATACAAGAGTCAAGACAATTCTCATGGGAAGATATAATTTTTAATTGTTTCCTCTGTTTATAAAATAGTTGTGTATGATCTTACTGCTGGGCTGAGAAACACTGCAGTCTCTCACAGCTCCTGCCAATGCACCCCATTCCTTGCATGTCTACATCTACTTGAGGTCCAGTTGCTTCCCTCCAGGGTTTCACCACTGACTTTGATCCTCAGCATCACAGTAGCTCTTTCAAAGCAGGAACTGTGCTTACCAACTTTCTGCTTTCAGCTCTATCTCAACAGCTCCTATGAGACTCTGCTGGCCATACCTAAGCCAGTCTTTGTGTCAGTCAGGACACCGGTGTCTCATCTTCTTAAAGCTTAATGACCCAAACTCTGCCATAAAAAAAAAAAAAAAAAAAGAAATCTCTGTTGTTCATAAAAAGACAAACTGATGTGTTTTGACTCTATGTTTGGCAGCACTCCCAAGGCTGGTTATGACCCTGTTCCCCTTGGCATTCTTTAACTGTCACTATTACGGGCAGCAGTCAGGGTCTTTCAGATCAATCTAAATATCTTTTCTTGTTTTTCTTAAAATAAAAAATCCGTGACTGAGAAATCAGCTTAGAGAATCGTAACTGTATACCGACTGGGACAAATAGTGTATGGAGACAATATGAATAGAAATGCATGAAAGTCCTATTAACTCTCTCATAATTCCAGTAGCAATCTTACTGACTCTGCCTCTCTTCAAATTTATGTTGTCAAATTTGTCCCCTTTACAGCACTTGCTTCTTTAAAGTATTGAGGACATTACTCAGAAGCTACTAGGCTACTATTTCAATGGCAGAAACTAGTGTACAATTGTTATTATTTCAGTTAATGAGTAGACAGACTATTATTCTGAGTAGGAGAAATATGAAGTAGGACATATGTTCTGTTGGTTTTTTGTCATTTGTTTCCTGGAAAGCTGAGATGTTTGAACTAATGAAAGGATCACCCATTGCCCTTGTTGATATTCCTGGCAACAGAGCCCAATTAGATCACGGTGTTGTTGCATTTATTCACCACAGAGAAAGGAAAAGCAGATGCTTGGTTTAAGTTTCAAACCCTCTGAAATATTCAGAGGTTCCATGGTCAGCCTCGCAGAGAAATACCCACCACAAAGCTGCCTGCTTCACTGCTGAAGAAGCAGCTTTTTTGCTTATGTTCCTCACAAGTAATATAAATTGTACAAGACAAATACCGTTTTGTGTTAACCTCCTGGCATGAAATTCTGTCTTATGTCCCCCATCAATACCTGTTTTCTCAGGTCTGACTCAGGGTGAAATTTGGCATTGCAACTGAATCTCAGGTAATAATCCTGCTGATAATACAGGAGTTGGGTAATTTTCAGTTCTTCCTCTCATATATGGATTGGCTCTGAGTTACTGGGAGAAAAAAAGTGAAACTTGTCACTGACAAGATTTAGGATATGACTGTAAGCTACTAGGAACTCAGTCTTCCATTTTTTTTTCAGAACGAGTTTGTTCTTCATCTCTGGGTCATGTCATAGACTTCTCCTTAGAAATTTTATTAGAGTTTTCTTCAGACAGAATAGTCCAAGACCACCACCAAACAAGATGGTAAAGCAGCTAGAGTTTCCTTTTACAATACTGAGATTCACTGAGATAATGAACATGCACAAATATTTCCAACAACAACAAAATTCATTAATCATAAAACTTGTAGGAAAACCATGAGAACATTATACTTGACAATTCCTCAGCAGCCCTGAAGTCTGTTCTGTAATGCTTACAACAAAACCTGAAACTTATATTTAACATAGAGATGAAAAACTGGTTTCTTACACCCTTACCTGCTGTTTCCTCTATAATGTGGTATCTATCATTTAGATGCAAATAGATACCATGCATTCCCCATTACATCTTTCTAAGGAACATTCAAGGTGCATTTTTTTCATCCTCGCAACTGTAGGAAAACCAGACATTACGGAGAAGCCGCCAAAAGTAATAGTGTTAATGAAGGTCACTGTCTTGCTTTCAAGAAGAAATGATATAGTGAGTGTGTCCTTCTTTGACAGAGAGAAATGCTGCAGACAGTCCTTGCATTTTTTTGACACCTTCTAAATCATTATCTCTGCTCTAAAAAACTATATAATGAAGTCATCCAGAAGTGCTGTAGTAGGAATGGCAGCCATTATATGGGCATATGTGTGTGTGAGGGGGTGGGCAAGAAGAAAGAGAAACTGCAGATTTCTTCCCAGTAGTACATTATCACAGAGAGAGAATCTCAGCACAAATTATTCTCTACCCATTAAAGTACTTTTATGGACTGAACTAAGCAAAGCTGATTCTTCTTTTGAACAGGAAGCCTCATCAAATATTCAATACCCAGGTGTATACTGATCATTCTGCATTGGCTGTTTTTCTGCATTCCCGTTTCTCTTGAGGTCCTCTTGCATCAGATTTCATGGGTTTCTCTCCCTGCTGTGTGTCCTGAAAGGTGCAGCAAATTCCTGTGACAGGAGTAGGTGGGGAATAAATAAAACAACAACAAGGAAGAGGAACAGGAGCCACAAAGGAGCCTTCCTTTCATCTCCAGTCTGAAATCAAATGTTAACTACTACTGGTAGTAGGGAAGAAAATGTGAAGAACAGAGATTTTGGACAATTTATATTCCCCATCACCAGCTTTGTACTCGGATGCCCCATATGTGGTTCTTTGCCTGATCATCCTGTCTACATTGTTATACAGGTGGATTCAAATCTAGTGTAAATGCATGTAGCACTGGCAGATTCAAAAGTGCTATGCTGATCTACTGTGAAGGAGATTTTGGGCCTTGGTGGTTTAATTTAAGAAAGGTTTTCAGGCACTCAGGGAGCAGCTTTTCATTATTATTCCTTCTCAGTGGTTGTGTTTTGTATTTATACCAGCAGAAGAAAAAAACCCATAAACCTCTTTCTCAGCAAGAAAAATAGTATTCCAAGAAGTGCTGGTTGTGCTGGGATATATATTTTTTTTTTTAGTAGTCACAACTTTAACCCTAGTGTCATGATATAGTCTTTGAAGTAATGGAGGTAATAGGAAGTCAGTTGTACATAGGAAAGGCAGCTGGGACAGTTTGGGGCAAACCCACAGATAAGAACAAATGCCACCAGCTTGATATTGAGGAAGGATGAATGGTGTCCTGGAAAACTAAAAGCAAATTTTAAAGTAATGATATTTTCTGGTATAGTAATGGGGAGGGGGACAGGGAGTGGAGATAGGTCTGCTACATGAATCTCAGTCCTCAGCTAATAATAAATAATTCCATAAATGACTCCTTAGAATTCACATTTGTAGCAGGAAACTGGAAAATGCAATCCAAGATTGTGTGTCCCTAAAGGTAGGGGAAAAATCTTGGAAAAGAGACTATTTAAAAAAAAAAAAAAATTTAAATTTATTACTTCTTTGTGTCTTGATTCATGATGCCCAACTGCTCAGGGCTGAAATATTGCCAATTTAAACTCTGCTTTCCAAGGCTTCAAATAGCATTAACTTCTACACGTTCAAGTCCTGGAAGTCTGCAGAGTCCTGAGGAATGTAAGCAAAGACTGCTTTAGTCTAGTGAGTTCCCTTCTTTTGCTCATCTACCTTTTCTCCAGACACCTTTCCTCCTCCTGCCACCTCTGAAGACCCCAGAATCACCAAAAGAAAGGTCTTCTCTGCACCTTCTTAGCACAGTTGATAAGTCTTTTTTTCATCTCCCTCTTTATGTTCCAGTCTGGTTTTGAGCATATTCAGTTCTGAGCAGCTTTGCAATGGGTTTGCTCAGTGCTGTTTACATTGAAGTAGATGGTTAGTAAAGCAGGTTACTTCAAAGGTCTGGGAGGATGAGGGAAATGCCAGAGCCATGGTTTAGTATATGTGTGGGCTTCACCATAGATAAGGTAATTCAGTGTTTCTCACTTTGTCATGAAATGCATTAATACACTGCACGGTGTCATTTTAAATTTTCAAAAGGAAACATGGCTATTTGTCATTTCTTTACACTCGATACTTTCTCTTTGGCCCTTAATTCCACTTGTCAAATAACTGGCAAATGAGCTATCTTAATGCGAAGACCTAACAGGCTGTCTGTATGCCCTGATCTCCGGTGTGGAATAGGATTTACACAGAGTTCAGCTGTGACTGACGTTTCTGCTTGAGATGGAGTTTGAGACTGCAGTAGACCAAGGTTTTGGGCTGGATTTCAGCCTGCTGAATTTTCACAAGCAGTAGGTTTGCAAGGTATTTCCTAAGTTCAACTGATTTTGAAAGAAGTCAATTGCACTTTCTCTCTCTCTACTTTTCTTCTCCACCCCCCACCCCCCTATACTTATTGCTAGAGTTTTTAATGGTTCTTACCTCATAGCCTGAAATCTCCTGGGAGCAGATATTATCCTGATATTTAATTATGTCTGAACAGACTTTTCCACTTTGGAATGCAATTTGTATCTGATGTAATCTGGAGGATTTCAAAGTAACTGTAGTTGGACAAATGCATGTGGGTGTGTATACACACACAGAGAGGCACATACACACAGAGGTTCTTTTTTTTAAAGGGTATTTTAACCTATTTAATATTACTAACAAATCCAGGCAGATTTCATCATATAATTTTGGACAAATGAATATTTTGTGGATTTAAGTGTCGTCAGAAAAGTTAAGGTAGGAGGAACTGTTCTTTTATCCTTTTACAAGGCGTCTGGGTAGGCTAAGGAGGTTGTAAGAGGTGTTCACACTGTTCTCGCCTTCTCTGAGAATGTACGGACTTTAAGTATGTCTTTTGTCCCTTGGGAGAGTGGCCCAACTGCTAGTTATTGTGTATTCTGAATTGAACTGTCCTTTTGAAGCTCAAAGTAGAACCACTTTGTATCTGCCTTAAATATTCACAGGCAGAAAGTGAAAAACTGACTTTAGCCAGGAGGTTAGAGTTATTTATATGATTTCTGGTCTCTGTGCCAGTGAATATTTAAAGAACTGCTACATCAGCTTGAAAAGACAAGAGTGAGATAGGCGTGTCTTCAACTATTGTTCAGTTCAGTGGTTAAAACAAGCTCCTGTGAGTGGGAGTCTTTGGTTAAAATCCTTGGTCTGAACATTGCTAGAGGAGTCCTTGACCCTGTTCAAGTACAGTGGCATAGCAGCCATGCTGTACTGCACTCCTTTTCATTCGCTTTCTGAATCTCCTCCTCTGTTTAATCAAATGCATTTCAAAATGCTTCACTTTCACTTTGGACAAAATGTACTGTTGAACTCCAAATGTGCTCATGATTTCAACCTTCAAAAAAAGAATGTGATTGCCATTAAATGTTTTGTATTTCAGCCACACACCAAAACTTGGCACCCCGACATGTCCTTAAATGTAATCCCTCCCCTTCCAAACCTGAAGTGGTAGTAAAGTGCTCCTCTCTTCACTCCAATGCACTCTCAACTCTAATGTAATCTTCCTCTCTACTGTGTGTAGCATTTTGGGAACCTTTGAGAGAACAGCAGCTCTTTCTATTTATTTCCTTTACTGCCACTCACCTGCTTTTGGAGAATTGACTTCATGAAGGACTGAAAATACCATAATAATGTTGATGACTGTAATGAAAGACATGGAAGAGATGGACGGTGGATAGATTTCTGGTGCCATTTCACTGATTGCCCCGGTCGCTTTCTGGCTTTTTCCATTATCTTGTGCTAATTTAGGAAGTCAAATTACCAGGCTGAGGGAAGTTAAAAGCAACGTATTCAAAGTTCTCCTTTTTAATTAGGCTCATTCCATCTTCTTCAGCTCCCTTTCTCCTCTAGCAGGAAGCCATATGACAGTTATTAGACAGCTGCATAACCAGCTGGTTGGAGGTCTCCAGGCTACTGATTGCTCTGGTAAAATCTACAGGAAAGTCAGTGCACTGTATCCTAATGTACAGGCATGGCATCTGCCAGCTCTGCCTGCACTTCTGAATACATGGAAAGGGAGCTATTGACCTGTCATTCTTATGAACCCAAAATATCCAGAGAACTGGGCTTTACAACCAGTGTAAAAGAGAACATTCTTTCTACATCTCTTTTCTAAAGCACCTATCAGTTTAGTACTTACATTGCTGGCCTAAATCCACTCCCTGTGCTTTCAAAAGGCATCAGTTTATGTAACCTTGAAGCAGTCTGGTCCTAGCACAGCACCAAATAAAGGTGCATGCAAACAATTTGACTTTGTGGGTTTCTTTCTGTAACCTTAAGTTCCATGGATGTCATTTGGCTCACACGAAGAGAGAGTGGGGGCAGAGGCACTGGAAAACTCTCTGGCAACAAAAGTGAAGTGGTCTGGCCCATAGGAGACCTTTGAGCAAGTGCTGAGGAGGGATCTAGTTTAGTAAGTGACAGAAAATCATGAGAGGAGCAGATGAACAGAAAAAGCATGCTGGGAGATATTTAAGAAGATGGTCGAAGGAGTCAATGTCTCTCTACCTCATTAGATGCTTAATATTAATTTTTTTTGAGCATGATGAGTGGTAGATGGAGTACTGTCAAGTGGTGAACATGTATTGCTGAACCTCCTCAGTGCCACACTGTGCACAAATATGTGGCATCTGACATGTGAGCTGGGTCCTTGAGTGGGTGCTGGGGAGGGGGAGAACAAAGTAAACTTGTGGATAATTAACTGCAAATGCAGCAGACAACTGTTCTTTTATTCTTTTTTCTTTTTTGCTCTTTTTAGAATGTACTTGTAGGTACTCATTCTGTGCCTCAGGCACCTTAACAATCAGTTACAAGTCACAGGCTAAATAAGGGGTGTACCTTTGAATAGAACCACTGCTGCTCAGTGTAGCTGTAGAGAAAGAAGAAAATTAACAGTTTGCACAGAACGGTAACAAAAACAGGGGTCTGACACACCACGTGGGTACGGGTCCCCTGAGAGACAACATCAGCAGCTGATAGGGAGAGAGGGAGAGATTTCTAACCTAAAAAGGTCTCAAAGCAGTGATGGCTTTGTAGGTTAAAACCATCACCTTGAATTCCATCTGGGAGCTTAGTAGAGGTCAGAGAAATGCACGGAGCAAGGTCTAAATTGCTCCCAGTGTGCAGCCTGTCAGGCTGCAGCATGTTGCGCTGGCTTCAGGCTGAATATTTTGGAGGTGTAGCTGCATAGAGAGAGTATTAGGATAATTTAATCCTCTGTCCTGGGTGATTGCAGCATGGTCACAGCAGGCAGGAAAAGGTGCCTGCTTTATGCTGGGTGTGAATAGAAATAGGAGCCCTTGGTGGTGGTGGCTGTTTGGCACTATGGACCAGGCTCTGGCTCGAACAGCATCCCTAACCTGTATATTTGCTTCACCGGCAGGTATGTTGCACTGTCTGGTTCCCTCCAAGTCTTTCTCATCGCATCAATTATGGCCAGCCTATCTGGACCCCCTCTTCCCATGTCAGTGAGGCAGCGAGTGCCTTGTACTCTGGACCCAACGAGGCTGATCACCTGGATTAATTAGTCCGTTCCAAACTGTGCAGCTTTTTTCCTCATGGCATGCCCCAGTTGGGAACCTAGTTGCTCTGGTGGACTATATACAGAGGAACAAGGGAATCTCTGGCATGTGTTTCAGGCCTTAGGTGGGTCATGCTTATTGCTCTTCGTTGACTACAATGAGCGCCTTGGACTTTACTGCTTATGCATAGTGAGCCCAGATCTAATATTTTTGATGCCTGTAGCTGTTTCCTTGGTGGCTGCTGCGTGTTCACAGCATAGCTATCACAGTAGGGCCTTGAGATGCTGAATTCAGTGCCAACCATGAAGATGCACAGATGGTAACGGCACAAAACCAGTCAGCTTTTAAATCTTTCCACCATATTCCTTATTGCTTTCTCTTTTGCTTTCTTTGTCCAACTTCTGTTTGACCTCAGACTGAGGAGGTGTACAAAATTATAAGTGGATTAGTACAAAAGATTTCATAAGGTTTATCACTAGGTTTATACCATGTTCTCACCTGATGGTGTATGTAATCACAGGTATCCCAAAGCATAACATGTAATGGCTTTCTGGAGCTGTTCTTGACCTCAGATTCTTTAACTGTTTCTTAAGATTAGCACTGGACAGTATTGTTTGATTGTTCGGTGTCAGCAACCAATATATTGTCATTTCCAGAGCCTTCTTTTCTTGTTTGTGGATTTTCTTTTTGTTTGTTTCTTTGAAACCACGATCTTAAACTTTTTTACCTTTCCTGTCTCTTTGTCGCTTTGTGCCGCAGATCCTGAGGCTGCAAGTAAGTCCTAGACCCCTCAGGATAAGAATAACTCCTGCAGAAAAGATAAAAGTTAAACCTCTCCAGAAACAATCAGATGTCTATAAGCACTTCCAGCTCATTTGTGGATTCTGGGGTTCCCTGACTGGAGATAAACTGGTAGACAAGATAACCCAATGCGTCTCCATGTCATGCTTATATGGTCATTTGTTTTTATTTGCACACCTCTAGATAGAGCTAGGGGGACCATCTGGAGCAAACAATTTATTTGATGGATTAGGCACTCTTTTTAGTGTGTGTTTACAGACAGGCTTTTCTCATTGTTTGAAATGATCAAATCAATGGCTGGTGTGCAGATGTTTCAGCAGCATAGTTCTCACCAGCTAGTCTGTCTGCGGTGAACAACCACTGTAGTCACACTGTATTTTTACTGGATGCTACTCGTTTCAGTCCCAAGCAACCTTCGTGATGGCAGCTCCCACATAAGTAGCTCGTTCATATGACACTTTAGCTTTCTTATGAGCCCAAGTGTTCTTGCGTTAACATTCAAGAAGAACAAATGTAATGAGTCATAAAAAGAACACTTGCAAAGTTTTGTATAGTAAATCTGCGAAAAAAAATCGTCGACAGAATTCAGGAAGCCCAAAATGCTTTGCTGATTTGGGTCAAGTTTTAGTTATTAAAATGCAAGTATAGAAATGTAAGAAACTTCATTTTGCCTTTTTCTAAGTGATTTTTTTCCTTTTTAATTTGAACATCATCTTTCATTTTAAACAAAAGTCTAAAATAAATAAAATTATTA